>OX638304.1:28857156-30337738 GCA_951812265.1 Taphrorychus bicolor
TACCACTTTTCCTATTTTGTAGAATTAACCCATGACGTTTGTACTCGATTTCGGTTAGTTTTTTCCACTAACACCACCACCCAATACATTTTTTCGAACGTCAAGCCTTTCTCGAAATATTTACGAATTTCCTTATTTTTTTTAGAATTAACCCATGACCTTGGTAGTTGATTTCATTTATCTAAGGCATTCTTTGAAACCTCAAGCCTTTTTCGAGATAACTACCAATTTTTCTATTTTTTAGAATTAACCAATGACCTTGGTACTTGATTTCAGTTAGTTTTTTCCACTAACACAACCATCCAATACGTTTTTTGTAACCTTAAGCCTTTTTCGAAATTTTACTAATTTTCATATTTTTTAGATATAACCCATGACGTTGGTATTTCTTTTCAGCTATTTTTTTTCCACTAAGACAATTATCTAATGCATATTTGGAAACTCAAGCCCGAGTTCAAGCCTTTCTCGAGATATGTATGAATTTGTTGATTTTGCTGCAAAATTGCCTCATTTTATTTTTAGAAGCCTAAGATAATTTCTATCGATTTTTTTGTGTTTAGTTCCAAAATTAGAATTAAAATTTGCATTTTCAAACCAGGTACTTTGTAGCACTAACTGAATTAATAACTCTAAACATGCTTCACCTCGTGCTTCACATAAATTTGCTTGTAGAAACAAAACGTTCTAGCTCTAGTAAAAAAATTATTTAAAAAATGGTTTTCCAAAAGAACATTTATAGAACTTCTTCGTTTTGTAGTCTGTGGAAAAAAATATTCCTAATCTTACCATTGACTGTGTGCCAAAAATTGTATAAAAATACATGTTTTACCCTTTTTGAAACGTTTTTAAGTAGGTGCTTTTAGTAATTCGTTAAGTCATAGTGGAATTAATTCTTCACGGGTTCCTCATTGATGAACCTTTTGGAAACCTCGAATTATTAAAATTCAAGTAACACAAATTTGATTTGCAGATTTGCATATACCCTCTGAATAAACATACTAATAAAAAGTCATAAATATGGGATTTTTTTGTAAGTTTCTCTTCATATCACGAATTGAACTCTCGAAGACCACAACACGCAATTAGAGCAGAAAATCAAATTTTTTGACCCTGCCTGGTCCTAAAAAACAAGAAACAACCCAAAGCCTTCTTCCGCTACCTTTCTTAATCACCTTCATGTGACTAAAAATCTAAAATTTAAACATTTGCTTAAGCCGTAATTAGATCTTCAGGTTGTTTGTATTGCCAAACAATTAGTATATTTTCGTGAGTAGCACATGAGTAATGAACTGGTTGTTTAACTCTTGCTCTGCACTCTCGGTGCAAGCTGTGGATGACTGTGCACCAGCCCAATCAAAACCACTCAAATTTAATTACCCAAAATGCGACCGGGTCTTTGGCGGCCGATTTGTTCAATTAAACCTTTTTTCCTTTTAGCCGCGGCTATTATTTATATCAATTGTCTCGCAATTAACCAAAGGCAAAACTCACTTTTCTCATTGCGTCCCTTGGGGGTTACCACGGTGAAGGCGCTGCTACCTGCCGTTGGTAGAGGACTCCCCGGAGCCGAATCGGCCACGTTCAATTCCGGACTCCGGCTGGACTCTCTGTGACTGCTGAAGTCCAACGGCATCGAAGTGTTATGACAACTCAGTTCTAAGGCCATGGCTGCACAGTTTTTTTCTTTACATTTACACTAGTGAACCTGGTCCCACACTGAAATCACACCGACGGCAAAGTTCGCGGCAAATATCTCAGAAACACGAGAGAGTTTTTGCCTCGCCCGGATAATCTTACAGTTGCGAGACAACTGTTTGATAGCGTTGCGGCTCTGATAAGCTTCAGATTCGGTCGCGAGGGGGCGGAGCCGCCGTTGCCGCCAATTTGCCCTCTATGCGAACAGCGCTTAAAGCCCGAAGAGGCCGGCTCTCGGGCCGAAACTCCGCCTCTATCGACAATCGAATCAATGAATGAAATAGTAAATAGTTTATGGATTTGAGGGTTGTTGTGTGTCGTGCTCTAGTGTGGTTGAGTGTAAGGCGGTTTTTGATGATGGGACCCGTCGGATTCATTTTTTGCTTCCACTTTCAAGGGCATAAGTAACCATGAAGGCAAAATGATTTCAGATATTTCCAAAAACTGACAAAGTTTTATTTATAGTTCGCTTATAAATTGTTTCTCTATAGGACGTTTATTTTTATTTATAGTATTGCTGCTAATTTTGGTTGAATCTAATAGAAATTTATCACGTGGACATACGAACTGGTAGCTACTGGTTGGACTAATCCTGTGTTCGTAATAAGGTTTGCAAACAAGATAAGCATTTATACTTACTCACATTTGCACTCAAGCTTTTTAGTGTTCACTTACTGCTAGCATTCAACTGAGAGAATCAACCAGACGTTAGGAGAGATCAATGCAAAGATACAAAAAACGAAAGAAACTGGAAGTATAATAAAAATAATGAATTCAATAAAAAAGTTGCGTATTCAAAACAATAATATTATAAGAAAATAGAAAAAATCAACTAGAACTAAATCAGAAAATGTATAGATTATATGAATACCTAACAAAATTAAAAAAAAGTAAAAATAAATAGAAGAGAAAGAACGAAACAACAAGATATTGTGTGAAAAAGAAGAGAATAAGCTAAAAACTAAGGCTCCGTTTGCACCAAAGCACCATTGAGCAAACTTCAGTTTTTCCCAACCATTTAAAATTTTTCGCATTTATGTCGAGTTTTAATGAAACAACGGTTTAAACAAAAGAAAAATATTTTGGTAAAAATGTATAAAAAATATTATTATTATTAAGGGTCAGACTAATATAACATTTACGTTTTCCACAAAAAAAAAACTTCTTAGCAATTCACAAAGCAAAAATTTACCAAAAAAGCTCCTCTATAGAATACGAAATGGGTCTAATATTATTAGAAAATGGACAAATTTCAATTGCAACTAAATCAGAAAATATATGAATACATAGCAAAATTAATAAAAAACAAAAAAATATTAAATGAGAAAGAACAAATTTGTGTGAAAAATAAAAAAAAATAGAATAATATGAAAACTAAAGCCCTGTTTACACTGAAGCAACATTGAGCAAATTTCGGGTTACAGTCCATTCTGATTGCTTTTATGGCGAAAGAATGAATTAAGAAAAAAACTGTGGGAAAATTGGGATTGTCGTGGGTTCTACAGACTGGTAAAATTAAAAGCCTAAACAACTTAATAGATTGTGAACAAAAAGTGTATATTGTTACGGTGAGCGGCGCTGAGAGGCGGAAAGAACGACGTCGGAGGTTGACCTTCGCGGCTTGCGGCCTATCCGGGCGCTGCGGCATAGGAACAGTCACCAGTGATTTATTGCTCTGGTTATTTAGAACGCAGTTATCTACGACCTTTTTTTTATGTATTTCTTATCAATTATTTTTCTTCTAAGAATGTTCTAGGCTTTTCTGCATTTTTAGGATTTTATATAAAAGGCGAATAGCGCCGCCTTAGTAGTAGTCTTATCTAATCAAGCTATAGGTAAGCCAAAGTACCAAACGATAATAGAAAGCTATAAAGTGTTAAGTAGTGAGTTATTTAGTAGGTAGTCGAATTGTACTTGTGCGTATTTGTGGGATAAATAAATAGTGTTTTCGTGTTAAATTGTTACACTGGAATTATTGAACCCTGAGTTCCCAACAATCTAAAGGGTGAGATCTGAAATTGGCATTAGACATAATCTTAGGATTCCCAATAATTCCCTAGAAAATATGACCACATTTTAAAGGAAATACTTTGCTTATTATTATTGTTAATAGCATTAGAACAATTTGAAGGTTTGTTATTTTTAGTTAAATTTCGCTTATTCTAGCCCAATCACTAATTTTACCAAGAAGAACAAATAAGAATATTTCAATCAGTTTTAGCTGATTTTCTCTTAATATTGAAAATTTTGCTTTTTTAGAAAATGTGGGTCATGTTTAAGCAATTTTATCTCTAATTCTCTTAATTTTTCCAAATTTGCAATTTTAGGTGCTTTGAGTAATTTTTAAAAGATTTTGGCTACAATCCTGATTTGAATTTCTACAAAAACTTTTAGCCAATTGTAATCTATTTGGGACCAAACCCTTTGGTACCTACGTTTTTTTAAAAAGTCTAATTTGCATTTTGAGACACTTTAAGTCGTTTTTAACTGATTTTGGCTTTAATCGTGACAGTTTTAACCGATTTTGTCCATAAACCTAACTTGAGTTTCTACAAGCTCTCAAGGCCAATCTTATACAGAGTGTCCATGTCAATCTAATCCTAACTTGATTTTTTTCTCAAGCTCTAAATTTGCATTATTGAACTTTTGAGTCATTTTTTAAACAGATTTTGGCCCTAATTTTGACTTTTGAAATTTTTCGAAATCTTTAAATTCGCCTTTTTATACGCTTTGAATAATTTTTCAGCAATTTTTGATCCTATTTGATTTTTTTTGGAAAACATCAAGTTTTCATCTTTATTCGTTTTTAGTTAAAGTTTACTTATTCTAGTCCTAAAATAAATTTTACCAAAAACGCCAAGTTGAAGTTTTGCTTAAAAATTTTTTTTTCAAAAACGTAAAAAGTTGCATTTTTTTTTGTTTCTAATTCTATTAAATTTTGTTGTAAATTGGTAACGTAGGCCCTAATCTTGATTTGAATTTTTCCACAAACTCCAAATTTGCATTTTTAAAAGCTTTTTTAATTCATTTTGCCCTTAAAACCTCACCTGATCTATTTCCAAAAGTTCAAAATTTGTATTTTTTGCACACTGAGTAATGTTTCACCGTTTTTTTGGCCTTAAGCCTATCCTATCTTTTTCAAAAAACCAAATCTTCATTTTGAGGCGTTAGTTAAATTTTTAGATTTGAGTCAGTTTTCCCTTAATTTCTCCTAAAATTGAATTTCTCCGGAAACATCAAAATTGTCGTTTTACTCCAGTACAAAAATAAATGTTACCAAAAACGCAAGTATAAGGTTTGCCTAATTTTTATCTAAAATGTAATTTTTTCAAAAACATACAAATTTGCATTTTTGGAAAATTTTTGCTCTAATTTCCTTAATTTTTGTTGTTGGTTGTAATTTTAATTGGACTGAATATTTTCCATGACTTTCAAATTTGCATGTTTAAACGCTTTGATTCATTTTTAATCGATTTTGCCCTAAACCTAATCCGATTTTTTCCAAAAACTCAAAATTTATATTTTTACACATTTTGAGTAAGTCTTCGCGGTTTTTTTATCCCTATCAAAAAGTTGATTTTTTTAAAGTTAGTTAAATTTTATTTATTTTGGTGAGAAAATTGTTTTTACAATTTTTAGAAGTTAGAGTAGAAGAAAAGTTAAATTAGAAGATTTAAGTAAGTTGTTCCTTAGTTTCTCTTCAAAAAGAATTTCTCCCGAAGTTTTGCGTTTTTAGAGATTGTACGTCGGTTTTAACAGATTTCAAACCTAACTTTAAACTAAATTTTTCAAAGGAACTTTTTTTATTTTCTGCTAAAATTTAATTTCTCCGAAAACATTAAAATTTTCGTTTTTAGTGCCGATTTTAGACCCAATTCTAACCAACATTTTTCAAAAGGCTTTGAAATTTGAATTCTTAGACACTTTGTGTAATTTTTACACGATTTTGACCCTATTCTTAACTTTAACTTCTCCAGATACTTTAAATATGCTTTTTCAGACACTTTAAGCCATTTTCAACCGATGTCGGCCCTAATCCTAACCTGATTTTTTTTGGTTTTATATCTATTCTGAGTTTTTAGGTAAACCCCAGACTTTAATTTTCAGGCCTGATTAGGAAAATTTCACTTATTATGACTTTGTATCGTGAGCCACTTTTAACCAATTTTAGCTGTACCTCTCTTATTTTTTCAATTTGCAATTTTAGGCGCTTTATGTAATTTGTAAACGATTTAGGCTACAGTCCTGATTTGAATTTCTACAAAAACTTTTAGCCATTTGTAATCTATTTGGGCCCCAACCCTTTGGTACCTACCTTTTTTTAAAAAGTCTAATTTGCATTTTGAGACACCAATCTTTTTAATATACCCATAAACAGGGTGCCAATTTCAATCTAATTCTGACTTGAATTTTTTCTCAAGCTGCAAATTTGCATTTTTGAACGTTTTGAGTCATTTTTTACACCGCTTTTGGCCTTAACTTTGACTTTGATTTTTTTCAAATATTTAGATTCGCTTTTTTATACGCGTTGAGTAATTTTTCAGCATTTTTGGTCATGAAAGTTAAAAGAAAGTTATTTTCTGCGAAATATGTTAGTGAACGAAATTTTTAGCTTTTTCGCAGGAAACTCTAGTTTAAAATATGCAAAAAAGCAATATTTACTAATTGGAAATTGAAAACTTATCTGCTTTCAATATTTCCAAAAATATTGCAGCGTTAAAGAGGGAAACAAACAGAAACAACTACTCCGAGGGCTAATACCCCTACCGGCATTGAATTACACTGTTTGTTTCAAACCTCATTTTATAAAGCAAAAAAAAAAAAAAAAAAAAAAAAAAAAAAAAAAAAAAAAAAAAAAAAAAAAAAAAAAAAAAAAAAAAAAAAAAAAAAAATATGTTAAAATGAATTAATATAGAAATAAAAAATCAATGCTAAAAAGCCAAAAAATATTAAGCTTTTTGCAAAGAATATAGAACCAGAGTTTTTGGTTTTAATTTGATTTTCTTGGAAAACATCAAATTTTTATCTTCATTCGTTTTTAGTTAAAGTTTACTTACTCTAGTCTAAAAGTAAATTTTACCAAAAACAGCAAGTTAAAGTTTTGCCTAAAAATAATTTTTTTCAAAAACGTAAAAATTTGATTTTTTTTTTATTTTAGCGCTAATTCTCTTAGATTTTTTGTCGTAAATTGTTAACGTACGCCCTAATCTTGATTTTATTTTTTCCACGAACTCCAAATTTGCATTTTTCGCTCATTTCGTCCTAAAATTTAATTTCTCAGAAAACATCGAAATTTTCGTTTTTAAACAGTGTCGATTTTCGATCGATTTCTAACCTAAATTTTTCCAAAGTCTCTAGATTTGAAATCTTTGACATTTTGTGTAGTTTTCAATCGATTTTGGCTCTAAACCTAACCTGAATTCCTTCAGAAACTTCTTCGTGATTCGTTTTTACTTAAATTTCACTTACTCCAGTACAAAAATAAATTTTACCCAAAACATCAAGTACAAATTTGCCTAATTTTGTTCTAAAATGTAATTTTTTCAAAAACATAAAAATTTGCATTTTTGGAAATTTTTAATGTAATTTCCTTGATTTTTGTTGTTGGTTCTAATTTTAATTATACTTATTTTATAAATTTGCAATTTTAGGCGCTTTATGTAATTTGTAAGCGATTTAGGCTACAGTCCTAATTTGAATTTCTATAAAAACTTTTAGCCATTTGTAATCTATTTGGGCCCCAACCCTCTGGTACCTACCTTTTTTTTAAAAAGCCCAATTTGCATTTTGAGACACCAATCTTTTTAATATACCTTTATACAGCGTGCCAATTTCAATCTAATTCTGACTTGATTTTTTTCTCCAGCTCCAAGTTTGCATTTTTGAACGTTTTGAGTAATTTTTTAAACCGATGTTGACCTTAACTTTGACTTTGATTTTTTCAAATATTTAGATTCGCCTTTTTATACGCTTTGTGCAATTTTTCAGCAATTTTTGGTCCTAATTTGATTTTCTTGGAAAACATCAAATTTTTATCTTCATTCGTTTTTAGTTAAAGTTTGCTTATTCTAGTCCAAAAATAAATTTTACCAAAAACAACAAGTTGAAGTTTTGCCTAAAAATGATTTTTTTTCAAAAAATTTTTATTTTTTTTTAATCTTAGCTCTAATTTTATTATTTTATTTTCGTAATTGTTAACGTAGGCCCTAATCCTTGATTTTTTCCACAAACTCAAAATTTGCATTTTTAAAAGCTTTAAGTCACTTTTAATCGATTTTGCCCTTAAAACCTCACCTAATTTATTTCCAAAATATCAAAATTTGGATTTTTTGCACACTGAGTAATGTTTCATCCTTTTTTTGGCCTTAAGCCTAACCTATCTTTTTCAAAGAAAACAAATTTTCATTTTGAGTCGTTACCTAAATTTTAAATGTGACAAATTAGAAGATTTGAGTAATTTTTCCCTTAATTTGTCCTAAAATTGAATTTCTCAAAAAAACAACGAAATTTTCGTTTTTAAACTGTGTCGACGATTTTAGATTGAATTCTAACCAAAATTCGAAAGGCTCTAAATTTGAATTATTTGGCACTTTGTGTACTTTTTAATCGATTTTGGCTCTAAACCTAACCTGAATTTCTTCAGAAACTTCATTTTGATTCGTTTTTAGTTAAATTTCACTTTACGCCAGTACAAAAATAAATTTTACCCAAAACAGCAACTACAAATTTGCCTAATTTTGTTCTAAAATGTAATTTTTTCAAAAACATACAAATTTGCATTTTTGGAAATTTTTACTGTAATTTCCTTGATTTTTGTTGTTGGTTCTAATTTTAATCGGACTTAATATTTTCCATAAATTTCAAATTTGCATTTTTAAACGCTTTGAGTCATTTTTTATCGATTTTGTCCCTATACCTAACCGGATTTGTTCCAAAAACACAAAATTTATATTTTTACACATTTTGAATAAATCTTCGCGGTTTTTTTTATCCCATTCCAAATTTGATTTTTTTGGAAAAACCGCAAATTTCTATTTTGAGGCGTTGTTAGATAAATTTTATTTATTTTGGTGCAAAAATTATTTTAACAATTTTTTGTTTGTTTTTACAATTGTTTTTACAATTTTTGGAAGTTAGATTATAGAAGAAAAGTTAAATTAGAAGATTTAATTAAGTTGTGGGTTACTTTGTCTTCAAACTATATTTTCTCCAAAAACGTCTAAATTTTGCGTTTTTAGAGAATGTACGTCGGTTTTAACAGATTTCAAACCTAACTCTAAACTAAGTTTTTCCAAAGAACTTTCCTTATTTTGTCTTAAAATTCAATTTCTCCGAAAACATTAAAATTTTCGTTTTTATCCCTGCCGATTTTAGACCCAATTCTAACCAAAATTGTTCAAAAGGTTTTGAAATTTGAATTCTTAGACACTTTGTGTAATTCTTACACGATTTTGGCCCTAATCTTAACTTTAACTTCTCCAGATACTTTAAATATGCTTTTTCAGACACTTTGAGCCATTTTCAACCGATGTCGGCTTTAATCCTAACCTGATTTTTTTTTTGTTTTATATCTATTCTGAGTTTTTAGGTAACCCAGATTTTAACTTTCAGGCGTGATTAGTAAAATTTCACTTGTTTTGACTTTGTATCGTGAGCCACTTTTAACCAATTTTACCTTTAACTTTCTTATTCAATTAAATTTGCAATTTTCTACAAAAACTTTTAGCCATTTGTAATCTATTTAGGCCCCAACCCTTTCTTTCCAACCTTTTTTTTTAAATCTAATTTGTATTTTGAGACACTTGAAGTCGTTTTTAACTCATTTTGGCCTTAATCTTGACAGGTTTTTTTCGACTTTTAATTTACATTTTTAATTGCTTTCACTCAGTTTTAACCAATTTTGTCCATATACCTAACTTGAGTTTCAACTAGCTCTCAAGGCCAATCTTTTTAGTATAACTACATACAGGGTATCAATGTCGATTTATTCCCAACTTGAATTTTTTTCAATCTCCAAATTTGCGTTTTTGAACGTTTTGAGTCATTTTTAAACCGATTTTGGCCCTAATTGTGACTTGAATTTTTCCAAACCTTTATCAAACAATCGCCTTTTTATACGCTTTGAGATTTTTCAGCAATTTTTGGACCTAATTTGATTTTGTCGAAAAACATCAAATTTAAATCTTTATTCGTTTTTAGTTAAAGTTGACTTATTCCAGTCCAAAAATTAACTTTACCAAAAACAACAACTTGAAGTTTTGCCTAAAAATTAATTTTTTCAAAAACGTAAAAATTTGCATTTTTTTTATTTTAGCTCTAATTCTCTTAATTTTTGTCGTAAATTGTTAACGTAGGCTTTAATCCTGATTTGAATTTTTTCACAAACTCCAAATTTGCATTTTTAAAAGATTTTAATATCATATTGCATTTAATCGATTTTGCTTTAAAACCTCACCAAATTTTTTTCCAAAAGTTCAAAATTTGTATTTTTTGCACACTGAGTAATGTTTCGCCGTTTTTTGGCCGTAAGCCAAATCTTAAAAAAAAACAAATTTTTATTTTGAAGCGTTAGTTAATTTTTAAAAGTAGAAGATTTGAGTAAGTTTTTCCTTATTTTGTCATAAAATTGAATATCTCCGAAAACATCGAAATTTTTATTTTTAAATAATGTCGATTTTAGATTGAATTCTAACCTAAATTTTTCGAAAGACTCTAAATTTGAATTCTTTGACACTTTGGATAGTTTTCCATCGATTTTGGATCTAAACCTCACCTGCATTTCTTCAGAAACATCATCTTGATTAGTTTTTAGTTAAATTTCACTTACTGTAGTACAAAAATAAATTTTTTCCAAAAACAGCAATTACAAGGTTTGCCTAGTTTTGCTCTAAATGTATATTTTTCAAAAACATACAAATTTGCATTTTTGGAAAATGTTTGCTCTAATTTCCTTAATTTTTGTTGTTGGTTCTAATTTTAATTGGACTTGATATTTTCGATAAATTTTAAATTTGCACTTTTAAAAGCTTTGAGTCATTTTTAGTCGATTTTGTCCCTAAATCTAATCCGATTTTTTCCAAAAACTCAAAATTTATATTTTGCTCACTTTGAGTAAGTCTTTTTTTATTCATATCCAAATCTGATTTTTTTGAAAAACCTCTAGTTTCTATTTTGAGGCGTTGTTAGTTAAACTTTATTTATTTTGGTGCAAAAATTGTTTTTACATACAATTTTTAGAAGTTATATTAGAAGAAAAGTTAAATTAGAAGATTTAAGTAAGTTCTGCCTTAGTTGTCTTCAAACTGAACTTCTCCAAAAACATCTAAGTTTAAACTAAATTTTTCCAAAGAACGTCCCTTATTTTGTCCTAAAATTAAATTTCTCTGAAAACATTAAAATTTTCGTGTATAGTTTCGATTTTAGACCAAAATTCTAACCAACATTTTTGAAAAGGCTTTGAAATTTGAATTCTTAGACACTTTGTGTAATTCTTACACGATTTTGGCCCTAATCTTAACTTTAACTTCTCCAGATACTTTAAATATGCTTTTTCAGACACTTTGAGCCATTTTCAACCGATGTCGGCTTTAATCCTAACCTGATTTTTTTTTGTTTTATATCTATTCTGAGTTTTTAGGTAACCCTGACTTTAACTTTCAGGCGTGATTAGTAAAATTTCACTTATTTTGACTTTGTATCGTGAGCCACTTTTAACCAATTTTACCTTTAACTTTCTTATTCAATTAAATTTGCAATTTTCCACAAAAACTTTTAGCCATTTGTAATCTATTTAGGCCCCAACCCTTTCTTTCCAACCTTTTTTTTTTAAATCTAATTTGTATTTTGAGACACTTGAAGTCGTTTTTAACTGATTTTGGCCTTAATCTTGACAGGTTTTTTTCGACTTTTAATTGGCATTTTTAATTGCTTTCACTCAGTTTTAACCAAATTTGTCCATATACCTAACTTGAGTTTCAACTAGCTCTCAAGGCAGGGTATCAATGTCGATTTATTCCTAACTTGAATTTTTTTCAATCTCCAAATTTGCGTTTTTGAACGTTTTGAGTCATTTTTTAAACCAATTTTGGCCCTAATTGTGACTTGAATTTTTTCAACCTTTAAATCGCCTTTTTATACGCTTTGAGATTTTTCAGCAATTTTTGGACCTAACTTGATTTTGTCGAAAAACATCAAATTTGAATCTTTATTCGTTTTTAGTTAAAGTTGACTTATTCCAGTCCAAAAATTAACTTTACCAAAAACAACAACTTGAAGTATTGCCTAAAAATTAATTTTGTCAAAAAACGTAAAAATTTGCATTTTTATTTTAGCTGTAATTCTCTTAATTTTTGTCGTAAATTGTTAACGTAGGCCTTAATCCTGATTTGAATTTTTTCACAAACTCCTAATTTGCATTTTTAAAAGATTTTAATATCATTTTGCCTTTAATCGATTTTGCTTTAAAACTTCACCAAATTTTTTTCCAAAAGTTCAAAATTTGTATTTTTTGCACACTGAGTAATGTTTCGCCGATTTTTGGCCGTAAGCCTAACCTATCTTAAAAAAAAAACAAATTTTTATTTTGAAGCGTTAATTACATTTTAAAAGTAGAAGATTTGAGTAGAAGTTTTTCCTTATTTTGTCATAAAATTGAATATCTCCGAAAACATCGAAATTTTTATTTTTAAATAATGTCGATTTTAGATTGAATTCTAACCTAAATTTTTCGAAAGGCTCTAAATTTGAATTCTTTGACACTTTGGATAGTTTTCAATCGATTTTGGATCTAAACCTCACCTGCATTTCTTCAGAAACATCATCTTGACTAGTTTTTAGTTAAATTTCACTTACTGTAGTACAAAAATAAATTTTACCAAAAACAGCAATTACAAGGTTTGCCTAGTTTTGCCCTAAATGTAATTTTTTCAAAAACATACAAATTTGCATATTTGGAAAATGTTTGCTCTAATTTCCTTAATTTTTGTTGTTGGTTCTAATTTTAATTGGACTTGATATTTTCCATAAATTTTAAATTTGCATTTTTAAAAGCTTTGAGTCATTTTTAGTCGATTTTGTCCCTAAATCTAACCTGAATTTTTCCAAAAACTCAAAATTTGAGTAATTCTTCACCGTCTTTTTTTATCCATATCCAAATCTGATTTTTTTTAAAAACCTCTAGTTTCTATTTTGAGGCGTTGTTAGTTAAACTTTTTTATTTTGGTGCAAACATTGTTTTTACATACAATTTTTAGAAGTTATATTAGAAGAAAAGTTAAATTAGAAGATTTAAGTAAGTTCTGCCTTAGTTGACTTCAAACTGAACTTCTCCAAAAACATCTAAGTTTAAACTAAATTTTTCCAAAGAACGTCCCTTATTTTGTCCTAAAATTAAATTTCTCTGAAAACATTAAAATTTTCGTGTATAGTGTCGATTTTAGACCAAAAGTCTAACCAAAATTTTTGTAAAGGCTTTGAAATTTGTATTCTTAGACACTTTGTGTGATTTTTACACGATTTTGGCCCTAATCTTAACTTTAACTTCTCCAGATACTTTAAATATGCTTTTTCAGACACTTTGAGACATTTTTAACCGATGTCGTCTCTAATCCTAACCTGATTTTTTTGGTTTTATATCTATCCTGAGTTTTTGGGTAAACCTCAGACTTTCACTTTCAGGCCTAATTAGTAAAATTTCACTTATTTTAATTATTGTATTAACCAATTTTAGCTCTAACTCGGTTATTTTTTTAAATTTGCAGTTTTAGGCGCTTTATGTATTTTGTAAACGATTTAGGCTACAGTCCTGATTTGAATTTCTACAAAAACTTTTAGTTATTTATAATCTATTTGGACCCCAACCCTTTGATACCTACGATTTTTTTTTAAGTTTAATTTGCATTTTGAGACACTTTAAGTCTTTTTTAACTGATTTTGGCTTTAATCGTGACAGTTGTTTTCTCAATTTAAACCGATTTTGGCTTTAACTTTGACTTTGATTTTTTCAAGTATATAGATTCGCCTTTTTATACGCTTTGAGTAATTTTTCAGCAGTTTTTGGTCCTAATTTGATTTTCTCGAAAACATCAAATTTCATTTCATCTTTATTCGTTTTTAGTTAGTTTACTTATTCTAGTCCAAAAATAAAACTTTACCAAAAACAACAATTTGAGGTTTTGCCTAAAAATGAATTATTTCACAAACGTAAAAATTTACGCAAAAATTTTTTTTTATTTTGGTTCTAATTTTCTTAACTTTTGTCATAAATTGTTAACGTAGGCCCTAATCCTTATTTTAATTTTGCCACAAACTCCAAAATAGCGTTTTTAAAAGCTTTAAATAATTTCTAAACGATTTTGCCCTTAAAACTTCATCTGATTTATTTCCAAAAGTTCAAATTTTGTTTTTTTTGCTCACTAAGTAAAGTGTTACCGTTTTTTGGCCTTCAACCTAACCTATCTTTTTTAAAAAAACCAAATTTTTATTTTGAGGGGTTAGATAAATTTTAAAAGTGACAAATTAGAAGATTTGAGTAGGTTTTTCCTTATTTTGTCCTAAAGTTGAATTTCTCCGAAAGCAACGAATTTTCGTTTTTAAACATTGTCGATTTTAGGTCGAATTCGAACCTAAATTTTTCGATAGGCTCTAAATTTGAATTCTTTGAAACTTTGTGTAGTTTTCAATCGATATTGGCACTAAACCTAATCTGAATTTCTCCAGAAACTTCATCTTGATTCGTTTTTAGTTAAATTTCACTTACTCCAGTACGAAAGTAAATTTTACCAAAAACAGCAAGTACAAATGTAATTTTTTCAAAAATATACAAATTTGAATTTTTGGAAAATTTTGCTCTAATTTATATTTTTATACATTTTGAGTAATTCTTCACCGTTTTTTTTTAACCCCATCCAAATCTGATTTTTTTGAAAAACCTAAAATTTCTATTTTGAGGCGTTGTTAGTTAAATTTTATTTATTTTGGTGTATAATTGTTTTTACAATTTTTAGAAGTTATATTGTAAGTTATATTTTTTGAAGTTATATTAAAAAAAAATAAATATGAAGATTTAATAAGTTGTGTTTTAGTTTGTCTTCAAACTGAATTCCTTCAAAAACATCTAAGATCACACTAAATTTTTCCAAAAAAATTTCCTTATTTGGCTCTAAAATTGAATTTCTTCGAAAATATTAAAATTTTTGTTTTAAATACTGTCGATTATAGACCCAGTTCTAACCAAAATTTTTCAAAACGCTTTGAAATTTGAACTCTTAGACTCTTTGTGTAATTTTTACACGATTTTGGCCCTAATCTTAAATTTTATTTCTCCAGATACTTTAAATAGGCACTTTGAGACACTGCGTCATTTTCAACCGATTTTCGCCCTAACCCTAACCTGACTTTTTTTTACTTTTGTATTGCATTTTTAATTGCTCCCTGTCATTTTAAACCGATTTAGTCCATAAACCCGACCTCTGACCTGAATTTCTCCAATTTCTCTAATTTTGTATTCTTACAAGCTTTGAGTAATATTTTGTCGATTTTTGGTTGTAACAACGGCCCTATTCTTCACTTGTCTTTTTCAAAAAAAAAAATATTTTGTCGTTTTTTGTTAACTTTCACATATTCAAGTTCAAAAATGCCACAAACAACTTAGAAGGTGAATTTTGAAAGCCAAACAGTGAATTTTTCCAAAAACATAAAAGATGCATTTCTAGTAATTGTGGGTCATGTTTAACTATTTTTGCCTCTAACTCTCTAAATTTTTCCAAAAATGCAACTTTTAAGTGCTTTGTTTATAATTTTTAAACGATATTGGCCGTAACCCTCACTTAAACTTTTTCAAATTTGCATTTAAATGCTTTGAGTAATTTTTCACCGTTTTTTGGACCAGATCCAAACCTCATTTCTTCCTTAAAAAACCGCAAAATTTTTATTTTGTGGCGTTGTTAGTAAAATTTCACTTATTTTTGGAGCAAAAAATATTTTTACTAAACCAACAAATTAGAAGTAGAGTAAGTTCTGCTTTATTTTGTTATAAAATTAAATTTTTCCAAAAAAATCAAAATTTTTTCAAAGGCAGAATATTTGCATTTTTACACACTTTGCGTAATTTTTAAGCGAGTTTGGCTATAGTCTTGATTTGAATTTTTACACAAACTCTTTAGCCGTTTTTAATCAATTTAGGCCCCAACCCTGTGGTACCTACGTTTTTTTTTTTAATTTACATTTTGAGACACTTTAAGTCGTTTTTAACTGATTTTGGCCTTAATCGTCACTGTTTTTTTTTCAACTTCTAATTTGATTTCAGTCAGTTTTAACCGATTTTGTCCATAAACCTAACCCGAGTTTCTATAAGGTCTTCATATTTGTACACACCGTTTGCACCAATTTTTAATCCTAGGCCTAACTTGACTCTCGCAAGAAATACCAAACCTTCATCGTGAGTCCTAAATGTGAATTTATTTAACGGCTTCAAATTTGCATTTGTAGACGATTTCATTTAAAACGAATTTATTCCAAATTCTAACCAGAACTTCTTTAAATTTTTAAAAATTCTATCTACCTAATCCGTCCACAAACTCTAAATTTGTATTTTCCAACTCGGTAAGTCAGTTTTAACCGATTTTGGCCACAAACTCAACCTGATTTTTTCCAATCACTGCAAATATGAGTTTTCACACGCTTTAAGTAATTTTTTACCATTACCAGTCCAATCCTTCACCTGAATTTCTCCAAACACTCTAAATTGGCATTTTTAGACGCTTTGTGTCATTTTTTAACAAGTTCAATCAGCTTCAATGTTCAAGTCGATCCCAATAATTAAAAACTGAATTTTGGATCAAACGATAAAACGAAGTCGGTCATGTTACAGGGCGCTTCCAAATTGCCCATTTCAGTTCTTCATCAGCTGGTTGCAGAGACATTTTGACCACAGTTATCCAAAGAGAAGATGGATGATTTGATGCTTCCAGTGTGCAGGCTGCCAAAGACCCAGACTAAATTAGAATGGCAAAGAACTCTAAGATGACAGTAACGAAGTCTGGTCACTCGGTATACATACCCTGTGTTCATTAGGAAACGGAATCTAGAAGGCTATGATTTTTTGTCAGAAAAGCAAAGTAAATGGACTTTTGTTCATTCATCATTTTCTTTTCTCATTTTACAACCAACTATATGACGTTTTTGAATGGACACCTCTTACATAAACGACATTTGCACTTTTTGCAACGAAAAGTATGTCCTAATCCTAATTTGTAGCATACATATTACACGTGCAATCCTAGACCCACCTGATATTACACTCTCATAATAATCTCCATACAATGCTATCAGTGATATCGTTATATCACACCTTATTATGTGACACTTTTTCCAAACCAAATGACATAATCCCGTCACAGTTTGTTTTTCGCCTTAATAACGGGCCATAAAGAGATTTACTGCTGCCCTATTTGTTAGGGATTTAAGCCAATAAATCATGGTACAATTTTGCAAATGTCCCCACGTCAAAAAAATGCGCAATTACCGTTAAAACGCTGTCATGGCTGCCAGAGCTGCTCGCCGGTTTATTGAGGCCCCAATAAAACTAATCTTTGTTTATTGTATCGGTTAACATTGATATTAGTGCGTGTATAAACTTGCTTTTATCGGCAACTTGTGCATTAATCGAGTCTGCTTACTTAGCCCGATAAAAACGTCCGCAAACCAGCCAAGGGGGTGGAAGCTGATCCTTAATCCAGCTAATTCTCCATATTAGTCTCGGTCAGCGCGTTTTCTTATTGAGAACAACAAAGAAAAATCTCCCCGTCACCGCTGCTGGGACATGATAATAATCAAGACGGCCATTTGTGGGGGGAAAAAACCCCCCGGATTAATGAAACAACAAGAGAGTGTCGTTTCGCTTTTCGCGCCATTAAATCCGGCAGCAGGGTATGTGCATGGTGATTTAAAGCAGGAGCCAAGTCTATTCTGCAGTAAAAACGATTTTAAGTAAATTTGTTGCTGAAAAGAGAAAAACTGGAGGCTTAAGTCTGCAAATGGGCGGTTAACATGACCGACTTTGTCTTTTATCAGTTGTTGATCAGCTTTTAATAATCTCGACTAGAGCATTGAAGATGATTGAAAACTTAAGCTTCGTTTAGGTTAGTCTTAGAAGCTGAGTTGTTTAAAACGTTACACAACGAGTCTAAAAATGCAAATTTGGAGTCTATGGAAAAATTAAGGTTAGTTGAGGTTAGTTCAGTATATTTGAGGGTTTGGAGAATATCAAGTTAGGTTTATGGCCAAATTCGGTCAATAATTACTGAAAGCAATAAATAATGCGAATTAAAAGATTTCAGAAATAATTCAGGTTAGGATTAGGGCCAAAATCAGTTAAAAATGATTGAAATCATCTAAGAATGAAAAATTTATTTTTTTTGGAAAAATTCAAGAAATTATTATTCAAGAATCAATAAAGCTAATTCAAGAATTAGCGCCAAAATCGATAAAAAAATCGAGTTAGATTTTGGGTTAAACTCGGTTAAAAAATGACCAACATTTTCCAAAATTACAACATATTGAACACCGATTGAAATTAGGGCCGAAATCGGTTAAAAATGACATAAAATGCAAATTTAAAGATTCGGAAGAAACTCCAGTTAGAATTAGGACCAAAATTATTTGAAAATTACGCAAAGCGTCTAAATTCCATTAAAATGTGTAAATGTGCAAAACTTTTTTGCTAACTAATTTGTTGCTATTGGTAAAAATAAATTATCCACCAGAAATTTAACTGAAAAAGCCTCAAAATGGAAATTTTGTGTTTGTGAGAAAATTTAAGTCAGAATTAGGGTTACCATTAAAAAAAAATACGAAAACTAGAGCTAAGATTGGTTAAAATTGACGGATATTGTCTAAAAATACACCTTTTCATCTTTTTGGAGGAAATCAGTTTTAGGACAAAATCGGGCATAACTTTTAACTGCTGTTGTTGCCAAAATTGATTTTTGGATTAAAATAAGTAAAATTTAACTAAAAATGGCTCAAGCGGAAGATTTGGTGTTTTGCGGGTAAGTCATTTTAGGACTAGGGACAAAAATCTGTAAAAAATAACCCAGAGAGTCTAAAAATGCAAATTTTAAATTTCTGGAAAATTTTAATTTTTGTTAAAAAACTTTAATCAAGGAAGAATTAGGCCCAAAAATAATTAAACATTACTCAAAATGTTCAAAAATGCAAATTTTGAATTTGAAAAAAAAACAAGTTAGTTTGGGGCCAAAATCGTCTCGAAACTCGACAAAGCGTTTAAGATTGCCAATTTGAAAAAAAATCTAATTAGAACTTTTGCAAATATCGACAAAAAATTACCCACATTATAATAAAATGCAACTTTTCAGGATTTTGAAGAAATTCAATTTTAGGGTAAAATCAAGCAAATCTTCTAACTCGTTTTTTGTAAAATTAATTTTTGAATTAAAATAAGTAAAATTTTATTACAAACAACTTAAGATAAAAACTCGGTGTTTTCGAGAGAGACAAGTAAGGACTAGAATCAAAAACTGGTGAAAAAATATACTCAATGCGTGCAAAAATATAAATTTGGAGTGCTTGGAGAAATTCAGGTTAGGTTTAGGATCAAAATAGTTTAAAAAATACATGAAGAACAAATTCAGGTTAAAATCATCGCTAAAATCGATTAAACACAACGTTCGAAGAACTTAATTGTAATGTTTTTGGAGAAATTCAATTTTGATACCAAATAAGGCAAAACTTACTTAAATCTTCTAATTTGTTGCTTTTGGTGATTTTTTTTTCAAAATAAGTGAAATTTTACTAACAACGCCTCAAAATGAAAATCTGGGGTTTATAGAAAAGGTCAGATTACAAAAAAACGGTGAAAAATAAATGACTCAAACTGTGTGAAAATCCAAACTTTTAGTCTTTGGGAAATTTGAGATTAAATTTATGGATAAAATCGTTTAAAACTGACTCAAAGCGTTTAAAATTGCAAATTTGGAAAGATTAGGAGAATTAGTCCTAAAGCTAAAATTGGTCCAAAATAACTCACGTTATCAAAAAAAGCGAATTTATATATACTTTTCGAGAAATTCAATTTTAGGAGAAAATCAAGAATACTGATTTAAATCTTCCAATTTTTTCTTCTTGATAAAATTAGTGAAATGTAAGTGAAAACAACTCAAAAAGGTGGTGGGCCTAGAAAGTCGAGAAGGGGTGGACTGTGCTAAGGCAGAAAATTGCTGAAAAATGACTCAACGTTTGCAGAATTTCAGTATAACTTAAAAATCCAATAACAGTGGAGGTCAAAACGATGGAGATTTCAAGCAAGTAAAATGGCTATTTGTTTGTAATCTCCAAAGGGGGGGGGGTACGACTTTTTTCCTCAATTTTCAACTTTGACCGCCTTTTAAAAAAACCTCTTTAGAGGTTAATTTAAGTTGAATTAAGTTTATTACATTCTTTAGGGATCGCCAGCTTGTCATTCCGATCAAAAACAACAAAAAAAATTTCCCGATTTTTTTTGAAAATCTCCAAAGGGAGATTTATTACGACTTTTGATGAAATATTTGACCGCCTGTAACTCGAGAACGTTCGAAACGATTGAAATAAATCCAACTGTTTTTTCGTCTTCTTGATGTCCTCTTTCACCTCCCACCATTGAAAGTTCCGTACGTGCAATATTTCCGGAGATAGACCCCCTCGGAGGTCGATTTTTAGGCACTTTTAGAATCGCGTTGTGGGAACATTTTTAAAAAGAAACCTCTTTAGAGGTTAATTTAATTCGAATTGAGTGTGTTACGTTGTCAGGGGATTGCAAACCTGCCTTTCCGATCAAAAGCAGCAAAAAAAAATTTTGAAAATCTCCGAAATATTAAGACTTTTTTCTCAATTCTCAACTTTGACCGTCTGTAACTTGAGAACGCATGGACCGTTTGAAATAAATCCAACTGTTTTGTCCTCTTCTTGATGTCCTCTTTCACCTTCTACCTTCGTAAGTTAAGTAAGTGCAATATTTTCGGAGGGAGACGCCTTTGGAGGTCGGTTTTTAGGCACTTTTAGAATCGAGTGTTTGGACCATTTTTAAAAAAACTCTTTAGACTTTAATTTCATTCGAATTAAGTTTGTTACATTCTTTGGGGATTACAAACGTGCCTTTCCGATCAAAAACTGCAAAAAAAAATTAATTTCCGATTTTTTTTTGAAAATCTCCAAATTACGACTTTTTTCTCAATTCTCAGCTTTGACCGCCTGTAACTTAAGAACCCCTTGACCGATTGGAATGAACCCAACTGCTTTTTCTTCTTCTTGATGCCTTCTTTCACGTCCCACCTTCGGAAGTTACGTATAGGTGTAACATTTTCGGAGATAGACCCTTTCGGAGGTCGATTTTTAGGTCTTTTAGAATCGCGTCTTTGGACCATTTTTAAAAAAACCTCTTTAGAGGTTAATTTCATTCGAATTGAGTTTGTTACGTTCTCAGGGGATTGCAAACGTGCCATTCCGGTAAAAAAAAACAGCAAAAATAATTTTGAAAATCTTCGAAGTGGGGAGAATCACAACTTTTTTCTCAATTCTCAAATTTGACCGCCTGTAACATGAGAACGCCTGAATAAATCCAACTGTTTTGTCCTCTTCTTGATGTCCTCTTTCACCTTCCACCTTCGGAAGTTACGTAGGTGCAATATTTTCGGAGATAGACCCCTTCGGAGGTCGATTTTTTGGCACTTTTAGAATCGCGTTTTCGGGACCATTTTTAAAAAACTTCTTTACAGGTTTTAGCCAAAAGACTGATTCGCTTGTGGTGAGCTCCGTGGTATTTATTGCCCCGGCGCGCCTGCGCCATCGCGCTTCAGTGGAGGGACTGGGGTGGGGGTAGTGGTGGCGCGAGGTTTCGGCGCACTTGAAGTATGTCGTAGAACTTGCTTCCAGTCTGCATTTAAAAACGTAATTTCCTCCTTCCCATTGAAATTGTTGTCGTGTTTAAAGATCTGAATGGCCTCTCGCGTTAGTCTCAGATACCTACGAAAGTGAACCTGATGAAAGGCAAATAGAATAAAAACTTCTAAACGACACTGAATATTTGGTTCTCAAGACAAGAGAATTTTGAATAGATATGAGAATAAAAAGAAGAGGTGACAGTGTAAGGATCCATACTGATTGTAATGCTGCATTGAAAATATTTTTATTGTTTTTCTTGGCCATAAAGATTTTTAACATTTTTTATGAAAAACTGAAAAAAGCGGGGCAAATGGCATCCCTCTCAGATCATGATGTGCAACTCACGGGACAGTTAAACAACGCAATTTCAAATAAAAAATTAAAATTTTAAACTTTACATAGAGCTTACACTTGAGATGTAAGAGTGACTCTGAATGAAAGATTTCTGAACTTTCACAAAATATCAAAGCCTTGTATACTAAGATAACACACTAATTTCCTCCTCGGTTTTATTAATATATGTAAGTCACTCTTACATCTTAAGTAAAGTCATAAGTTATGTCCCGCTTTTACAAGTTTAGTTTTAATTTCAGTTTAAGGTTAAACAAAAGATTTTGACAGATAAACAATGCAACTTACATAAAATTAGGGTTCAAACTTTCGAATAAACACTGGGACATTTTATTCAACGTAATTTCCTCCTTCCTATTAAAATTGTTGTCGTGTTTAAAGACCTGAATGGCTTCTCGCGTTAGTCTCAGATACAAACGCTGCGATTATTGTAAGATATCCATCTCGCTGAAAAGGATATCGTGACTTTCGGAAGGGGCGTGCTCAGCTACTGCTGACTTTTGTGTCACTTTTATACTGTATCTGCAAACAATTTCCTTGCAAATTACAAAAATAAAATTTATAAAGAAAAATTGAGTAAGATAGAGAGAAACTCATAAGATACCTTACAGGAAAGACAAGGATGGATATAGCGGATAAAGTGCAAAAAAATTCGGTTTCGTATAACTGAAAGTTTCAAGATGTTTTTTTATTTGACACACTGTATGTAAGTTAAATAGATAGAGTTTCTCAAACTTATCGAAAAACGTAAACGTCTTATCACTGCAGTTTTCAGACAAATAATCAAAATCAGTGTTATAAGAAAGAAATAGACAGTTATTCCACTAAGGTTCAAGTTATTCATCAGATCTAACCGCCAGCTAACTTCCATAGAAATACCGAAACGCTGCCTTGTTTGGTCACAGTTTTGGTTAGACGATATTGGTTGGAACAAGTCAAAAAACAAAAAATGTCTAAAAATGGAAAAATTAGAGTAGGTGACTGACGTACCATAAAAAAATGTTGGAGGGCCTACTTCCATAATAGATATCGCTCTGTAGACTTTGAAAGCTTTTAGACACGACTAATGATAAAGACAATGTAGGGTAGCTTATGCTAGAAATTTGGCATAATTATATGGAACACTGTGAGAGATGTAAAAACTTGTAAAACTTGTAAAAGATGCATTTGCGGACATTTGCTTATAGCAGAAAAAGTCTTATTTTTGACCCCATTTATACAACTTAAACATGTACAGCAAATTTTGTATCATCCTGTTTATTAATAGCTCCATTATCAAAGTTGCCAGTATCTTTATGATTTGACATAGAAATTTCAATTTTCTACTGGAATTTTGCAATATATCGGGATAATAGACAAATTGCTCTTTTATCTCTATTTAGGATACCCAGTGGAGAACATTTCTAGTCTCTTTAGTAATATCATCTTTTGTAATATATATTTTATACTATAATAGAGAACCTTGAGCTCATATTGTTTCGTAAGACCCGCGCTGCAAGGACACACCTCATATAACTACAGCATTACGCAACGACTTTTACCCCTATAACCCAAATCCAAACTCGAAACCACTTTCCTGAATTGCCCATCCACATTTGAAAACGAATCAACGATTTGGTTTTAATTATTTCAAAGAAGAAAAATGCACTTTAGTCCCTTCAGCGACAACCCAACCTAATCTAAAAGTATCTATTTTCCAAGTGGGGTGCATTTCACGGGCTCTAACCCCCCGAGACTCGCATGATGGAGAGTTCAGTTGAATTATGCGTTTCTGCCTTCTGATTTAATCTCTCCTAAATGGATTGGACTACGTAATTGATCTTAGTCCGTAATAAGCTTGATTTGCGAATTTATATCACTCGTAGACAATTAATGCTACCGAGCGTTAATTGATAGTTAAGAGCGAGCGTGTGAACCGAACGAGTACACAAACGCAAAACGGGACTCTTTTGGTCTTTTTTGGATCGCAGTTTCCTGTCAGTCGTGTCAGCGATGAAGCTTAATTACTATTAATATAAGTTTCATTCACATATTTACTAGGCCACATGTGTTTGCTAGATTAAATCTGTCGACGCTGGAAGACCCGACTCGGGCTGAAACAATGCCCTTTGATTGGGGACTCGATTGCTTAATTGACAGTTAGATCCTGCTGGCAACGGCAATTAGCAGGACGGTCGCATCCGGCACTTATTCCCAAGTTTCCTGTAATCGCTTTTAAATTGATTTATAGTCAGTTTTACCGCCGATTAATTATATCGGCCCTTATTCATTAAAATCGCCCTCCCCCTGGCCGTGACTTAACTACCAGGATAATAAAGCAATCGTTATCGATAAGGCCACAAGCGCTTTATTGGCTACTTGGCGATTTTATCCATATTCTTGGCAAAACAGTCCAACAGAGCTTTAGTGTTGCTGCACCCTTCAATGCTCTCGTCGGTGCTTTGGGATTCCTTCTTGCAGGTGGCAGCCAGTTCCCTGAGTTGCGACAGTTTCTTGAGGTCGCCTTTGGCAGTCGGCGAGAAAGCGACCACGAATCCTTTGTGATTGAAACTGCCGTTTTCTATGATGTGTAGTTTCGTAAAAATGCATTCCACCATACAAATACCTGAAATATAATATCAAACAAAGTTATAAAGAAAATGAATTCGTTGGTGGTTTAGTGAACAGGATCAATTGACCATTCCACAATAAGTGACTTTGCCAAGGTCTGCCATCTACTGTGAAGGGCAGTTTGCCAAACATAAGAAATTTCGGTGTGGTTTTTTTTTTGTTTTTTGTGAATTGAGGACTATCCTTGACAAGTTTAGAAAAAAAAACCTGTATTAAATATCATACCACATTTCGGATTTTTTTAATTTTTCCTTCGGACGTTTACTAATCTTGAATTTCAGCCTCCTGCTGATCAAGTAACTGATATGCGATTGGTTAATTTTACAAAATTGATTTGTTACATGTGCACGAAGAGATAGTGGTTAAGATTTTTCTACAGGGTGTTGACTTTCAAAATGTTTTGACCGTCAATATTAATTGGAGTGTTTTCTCAACAATTAACTGAACAAATGTTTAATTGCTTGCTGATGAAACAATAATAATAATTTGAACCGTGCAATGCAAATTTTGAGATCAGTAAAGTAAAACACCCCTGACGGATTTTTCGCTTTTTATTTAACTTAATTTAAACAGAATATAGAACGTCTTAAACTTGACCTTATTAAAAAAAGGGTAAATAACTGATGTTAAAAAAAATCCTAATGAAATTTCCATTCAAGAAATAGTGGTTTAGGTGTAGCGTCCTCAAGACTTTAATTTCCAGAAGAAAAGTAGCGGGACAAGCACTCAAAATAAAACTTTTACGCTTCCGCAGAAATTTTCGACGTTTATTTTACGTCTTTCTCCAGGCTGCAAAAATAAAAAACACAATAACGAAGAAGCCATAAAAATACTCAAACACATATCACTTAACAAAGTAAAAATTCAATTAAATACGAATGAACTCCCTTACCTATTCCACTCAAATTGCAGAAGTTTTTCGTCAGATAGTAAAGATATTTTTTGTCCATCAGAAAAACCACGGGGAGTGACGTACATTGAAACAAAAACGAACAAATCGTGGACAAACATAAGGGAACCATGCTTAGCAGTGTGTAGTAAGCACCTAACGCATTAATATTAAATTTCACTTCGTCAGGTCTATCTTAAAGTCGATGTGTTAATATTATTATTTTTTTCGTTATTGTGTGTTTTAATTTTTTTAGCCTTGAAAAAA
Source organism: Taphrorychus bicolor (assembly GCA_951812265.1). Taxonomy (NCBI): domain Eukaryota; kingdom Metazoa; phylum Arthropoda; class Insecta; order Coleoptera; family Curculionidae; genus Taphrorychus; species Taphrorychus bicolor. Next base: position 28,882,904 of record OX638304.1, read on the forward strand.
CGTAAAATAAACGTCGAAACGTCGGCAATTTCTGTGGAAGCATAGAAGTTTTATTTTGGGTCCTTCTTCCGCTACTTTTCTCCTTGAAACTTTCAAGAAATGTTAAGTGAAAAATATTTACTAGCTCAAGTGATATTCTAACATGGCACATCAGAGTTAATCACTGAATATTATTACCACTAATTATGAATATACTCTTAAGATCATTTGACAGTATTTTAGGTATTTTTACATTGATAAAAAAAACTAACAAAGGAATAATATTTAATATTTTGGGTCCACCTCATAAATTAACACTTCTCGACATCTATCAGGCATGCTTTGTACTAAATTAACCGAACTCTACAATTTTTCTTTAAGAGAATCGCGAAACGTTCACAAAGAACGGTATCTTACACGGGGTGTCACATGCAGCATTTTGTCATTTGATCAGTTGCGATAAGAGTCCTGTAGAAGTGGAGCAATTGTTTATTTGCCGACGAAACTTGTTTCAGCTTGTTCAATTCAGATGGAAGAATCCTTATTTGGAGAGAACCCAACGGAAGATATAGAGAAGCACACATGGCACCACAAGAAGCTTTTGGGAGAGGTGGTGTAAACATCTGGGCTGGAGTTATGAATAATGGCAAAACCGAACTCTACATAAGTGAAATAACAGTAAATGCGGAGATATATAAGGAGCAAATTTTAAGAAATATTGTTTTACCATTTTCACAAAAATTCGGTGAAGGATTTAAATTGATATGTGACAACGCTCGACACCATAGGGTAAGAATAGTACGAGAGTTCCTCGAAGAAAACAATGTAAACAGTATATATTTGCCGCCAAAATCTCCCGATTTGAATATTATTGAACACGTTTGGTCAAAACTAAAATTATTAGTACGGAAGCGTGAAAATGCACCTCAAAATTTAGTTGACTTGATTCTGGCGATTAGAGGGGAATAGGAAAATATACCTCAATGTTTCATTACTAATTTAGTAGAGAACATGCCTAAGAGATGTCGAGAAGTGTTAAATTTGAGAGGTGGATCCACACGATATTAAATATTATTCTTTTCTTACTTTTTTTTTATTATTGCAAAATTACCTAAAGTACTGTCAAATGATCTTAAGAATATATTTATAATTAGTGGTAATAACATTCAGTTGTTAACTCTAAACTACCATGTTAGAATATCACTTGAGCTAGTAAACATTTTTCACTTTAAAACATTTCTTGAAACGAAATAACATTTGAATTTTTTTTATTTGGTTATTTTGTTTCTTTGTAAGTCACTTTATTTGGGACACTCTGTAAGTCGATCTAACTTCCAAAATTCAGGTCAACTTCACATCTCAATAACTTTCATCCAGTCTGTTTCAGATAACTTTAACATTGGGCCTGCGTCTACAAGTATTTCTTGGCACCACCCTGTAAATATGACGTCATTGCTATCAGAGTTTTCAAATCCCTTATTCCGGCCCTTATGTTTCTACCTGAAATTTATTTACAAAATAAAGTTCCAGTATTATAGCATTTAAAGGCAACGTCAGTTATTCACCCTTTTTTTAGTAAGGTCAAGTTTAAGACGCTCTATATTCTGTTTAAATTAATTTAAATGAAAAGCGAAAAATCTACCTGGGTGCTTTACTTTACTGATCTCAAAATTTGCATTGAACGGTCAAAATTATTATTATTGTTTCATCAGCGAGCAATTAAACATCTGTTCAGTTAATTGTTGAGAAAACACTCCAGTCAATATTGATGGTCAAAACATTTTGAAAGTCAACCCAACGTAGAAAAATCTTATACCACTATCTCTTCATGCACACGTAACAAATCAATTTTGTAAAATTAACCAATTGCATGTCAGTTACTTGATCAGCAGAAGGCTGAAATTCAAGACTGATAAATGTCTGAAGAAAAAATTAAAAAAATCCGAAATATGGTACGATATTTAAAATAGATTAAACTCGTTTTTTCTAAACTTGTCAAGGATCATCCTCAACTCACAAAGAACAAAATAAAAACTGAATCCTAGATACTCGACAAAAAAAAATGTTGTCAAAATGTAGTCAGCTTATTCATCACCTTGTATACACCATCTGAATAGGTAATTTTGGTCAAAGTAGTCTAGAATACCTCCTCTACAGATCCTTCTAGAGATTGCTGAAAGCTTCATATTTTTATATTGCGTTATTTTCAAAATATCTCGCTTAAAAATTTATCGAAAAATATGTTTGTCCCGTTTGTTTTGTCCAGCAGTTCAGTACCACCGGCAATGGTACTGGACTCTGGAATTAACCAATTTATAGGGGCTGAAGCCTTGCTCAGAGCAGTATGTTTGACAAACAAAAGTCCTGCAGCAGCTGTAGACAATGTAACATTAGTTGAGGTATTTTATGAGAAAAAAACTTACAAATATATGCCAAACAGAAACAACGAACTAAGATATATTCTGGATGTATACCATCTGTACATAGGTTATACCCATAATGGGGATCGACTTTGGAATGTTGAAGCCCAAACACTTGAGTTTGGCAGGAATGGAGTAAAGTAGAAAAAGTAGTTGAAAGAAAGATAATTACGGATCTACAAAAACAAAACCAAAAGAAGAACTGGCCTTTATTCAACGGTTTTTGTTTCTTTCTTGATGTCCTTGATTGTCTTCTGGAAAAGTCGACTTATGGAACTAATTTCACTCTTATTATGTTTGCTACTAGTTCAAAGAAAATTGAAATCGCCCCGTTCCGATCACAAGCAGCAAAAAGAAAATGTCCATAATTTTTTCGAAATTTACCAAAATGGGAAGCATTTCCACTTTTTCTCAATTTCACTGCCTACAATTTTAGATTGATTAGATAGAGATTTTCGGTGATCGATTTTTAGGTACTTTTAGAATGTGCTTTGGAGGCATTTAGAAAAAAAAGTCACTTATGGGACTACCTTCAATCTCATAATATTTGTTTTTGTTGCAAAAAACCAGAAAAAAAATACCATCGTTCTCTTGAAATTGACTAAAGGAAAGGGGGTATTTCCAATTTTCCAAATTTAATCCCTGTAACTACAGATCGAGTGGACCGATTGGAGAGAATTCAACGGTTTATTTTTTGTTATCTTTGATGTTCTTTTCCACCTCCCACAAAAGAAAGTCCCGTGTGGATTCACGGCAATCCTTAACAATACTATAAAATAAACGGACCGACCTGCAGCGAAAACTCCAAAACTATAATCAGCAAAATAACAGATCTGTGTGGTATAAAAATACTCGACTCCTTCACACTAATTCATCCAGTAGAACCGCTCTTTATTTTTTGCCACAGACTTACGAGATCTGTTCAAAAAGTATCGTACATTTTATATTTTTTTAAAATATTATTTATTCATGAATATCTATTTTGTCCCCTTCAAAGTAATTCCCCTTGGAAATAATACATTTATGCCAACGTTTTTTCCAATCTTCAAAGCAATTAAAAAAATAATTTTCTCTGATCTTGTTCAGCTCCTCCTTCGATGGCGTCTTTATCTCCTAAATCGTGGCGTAGTGTCGTCCTTTCATGGCCCTCTTCAGCTTTGGAGATAAACCCATAATTCGTCACATTTGGGTGGTCACGAACCGAATCCAATATCTCCTGAGCAAATTGAGCAATTTTGGCACGATTTGGGTGGTTTGGGCACGACTCGACTCATGCCCAAACCATTGGTTAAAATCGAATGGCATGAGCCATTCGATATGTTTAGGTCCTCAGCAACTTCTCTAACTGTGATTCGACGATTGGCTTATACTTTTTTTTCACTTTATCAATGTTTTCATCTGTTGTTGACGTGCTCGGGCGTTTGGCACGCTTTTCGTCGTTCACATCTTCTCTGCCCTCTGAGAACATTTTGTACCACCGATAAACGTTGCCTTGGTCCAAGGTAGCTTCACCATATGCCACCGTCAACATTAGGAATGCGTCCGCGCACTTTATTTTGTTTGTCTCAAAAAATTTGATACAAATGTTTGATCAATTTTTTGGAATAGGCAAAAATCGAGAACGAGCCAAAACATATCCAAGCAAAACAGCTGTCAAAATTTAACTAAACATTCAAAATGGACTACCTTATCAGCATAAGTAAGTGAAATGACTACCAACATAACGCTACAAAAAAATAAAAAATCAAATATACGTAGCCCGCGGAAATTCAAAATTCGCGATACTTTTTGAACAGGCCTCGTATTCACTCCAAAGTGACCTCCACTTCAGTTGCGCATTTCCTCCTAGTACATTTGCTTTTCTGCTGTTGGAAACAACCAATTGACTGACTACCGTCCTACCATCCAGACTCTCCCATACTCTCTTCAGTAATCCATTTTCAATTCTAATAGAGTCCCACTCAGCCCATAACATCTTCAAAGTTTCCGAGAGCCTCACCTTTCCTCCTCCGTTAGCCCCTCCAAAGGTGAGGCCCATGGCCTCACGGTTACAACCTACTTCACATCATATGGAAGACTTCCATAATTTAATAAAAAACATGTAGACCTGAGTACAAGTGACTTAAAATTATTATCCTGGGGTGAGATATGAACGCAAAATCTGGAATCCCCTGGATCAGAAATTTCTAATAAAAGAGGAAAGGTTTTAGAAGTCTGCATGAACTCGAGAAGACTACATGAGCTAAATGAGGGAGGCACAGAGGACTTCGAAGAGAGAAGAGGTAAACTCCAAATCTAGAGAACTTTTCATTTCTGATCTGGTCAGCTGATGTTTCAATGGTCACGTCTTCTTCAACACTTTTGCCTCCAGAATTATTGATCTTACCATTCTTGGGGGTCTTAGAGAGCCCCATTTGATAGGAATGAGTTTTTCCTGCGACCCTGTTCTGTTCTGATCACGGTTGGGTCGTCTGTCAGTCTGACAGTCGTGTCGGCAATCCTTAACTTAAGGATTTTTAGGTACCTTTAGAATGAGGAACGTGTACAGAGGATTGAAATCGCTTAATTCCAATTAAAAACACCAAAAAAAAAATACGATAATTTTGGCGAAATTGACCAAACGAGGGTATTTCCTCTTTTTTTTTTCAATTTCCAATTTTGACCGCTTGTAACTTTAGAACGAGTAGACCGATTAGAGAGAATTCAATAGATTTTGTCCTTTTTAATGATTTTTTGTCGCCTCCCGCTAAAGAAAGCCCCGTAGATACCACATTTTGGGAGATAGACACCTTCGGTGGTTTCAACTTCACGAAGCTTCACCCACTTACTCACAGATGGCAGCATTAGTTGAAATCCTTCATAACATCACAGCACCTTTTCGGCGCCGAATTTGTCTTCTGTGGCCTATTTTTAAGTACTTTTATTTCTTACGCAGCTGTTGTCAGGCATACTACCATCAGGACTCTTCTGCTGATTATATAAACATTTACATGCTGAACAAACGGTTGTAAAATCAGCCTTTTTACATGGAAATGTTGACGAAGAAATCTATATCAGGAGTATTCTTGAAGAAGAACTAAGAAGCCAGAAACTGGTATTCAAAAGTTTTTAGAAAAGTTTTCATGGAAGTGTAAATCATTGAAGCTGACAGACAATCAACTTCAGGTTCTCTGTTCCTATTTTTTGAGCTGTCGTGTATTAGACGACCAGGAGCCCAAGTCAGTTTCATCCACAAATGGTGAATATGTGGTTCTCTAAGAGGCAGCTCGAGAAAGGCGTAGTTTTCTGGAAAGCTCACTGATTTTGGATTTGAGAATCCATGTTTTAAAATATTTAAAGATAAGCAACCCTGTATAGGTGCAACAGATCGAACTGCTGATATTTTGACAAAACATTGCATTGTTTGAAAAATAAAGGCAAATGTTGGCCTTTGTAAAACCTATCAGGTGATTTTAAATGGGATGATTGAGAAGAAGTGTTGAAATTAGGAATAATTCCATTATCAGCCCATCCCTACTAATATATTACTTTGACGCTTATCTCCAGTTATTTTGAAAAGTTGGCAATCTTCTCTTGTAAGGTTAATGTTTAAAGAGAAATAAAAAGTAACTAAACTTTTTATTAATGAAGCTGATTCTTTATTGTTTGCTAACTGTTGGTCTCTTGTACTTAACTGAAATCTCGCCAAACAACGTCAGACATCAACCTGATGCAATGAGTGGAATGGTTGAACAAAATAACAAAAATCGTATTTATTCAGTCGAAAACAAACACAAAACCGAAGCAGAAGACCAGAAGACTGAGAAGCAAGTCAGTCAAAACTCACCTTCATTAGTTGTAGGTATCTTCCTTTTTACTATTTTCTCATAGTCCTCATTAGAAGCACCTGCTTGCTCTTGACAACTTTTAATCCATCCCAACAGCTTCTCACTGTCTGCTGCATCGATATCTTCAACCAATATTAGAAGTACATCTAAAACAAGATTTTTAATAATTATCAATATAATAATAATAGGTACAAAAAATAGACATACAAGTAATTGTTAACACCAAGACAATTAATAATTTCATTGCAATAGATAATGTTTAAAACTGGACGTCTGAATGATGACTGCTCCATTTCCGCCCATGGGTATTTAGTTACTTTTTAATTTCAACAAGGAGGAAGTGCGAATAATAAAGTTATCAGTGTAATTCATCTGTACATTACTGAACAAATAGAAATATCTACAATTAGGTTCGACAAACGTATCAACCATATAGATATTCAGAAAACTGTAATAACATTTTTGATACGTGTAGCATATTAGCATTCCTATAAGATCGCCGAAATCTTTCAAATTAAAGATATACAGGTACAAATATTCATAGCTTAAGGCATCTTAAGGCTTCATTAAAAGAATTCACTTTAAAATGGGCGACTACAAGCCAAGATGGCTCAAAACACTCCGCAGGGTACAATTCAAATGGCTTTATGGTTTTCCTCCCAATATAAGATGAATACCGATTATTCTGAACATTAGTAGGATAATCCTTTTTTTTCTGACAATTTACCTAGAAGGTGATAAGAAGCTGGTAGTGTTGCTAACACTGATAAGAACGCATTCCAAAAAAAGAAATCTAATACAATTCTTCATACATGTAGCACTTGTCTTCGTTAAAAGAATTTACTCACAAATGGGTGATTACAAACCAAGATGGCTCAAGACACTCCACAGAGAGTCGAATTCAAGTGGCAAATTACGTAGAAGAGGACAAGAATAGAGCTTCACGAGATCGAGACTTACATACTCTCGGTCTCGGTCTCGAATTTATAATTGAGTCTCGGTCTCGGTCTCGAGATTTGTGTAATCTCGGTCTTGGTCTCGTAGTAGCAACTCGAGTCTCGGTCTCGGTCTCGAAAAAAGGTAGTATCTCGAAAAATCTTAATATGTTTGAATTGCATATTCAATTTTCTTCTGAATTATTGAGTTATAATTCACAGTTTTCAGAGAAATTTCCGTTTTTGTGCATGAAGTTTAAAGGTTAGTTTAATGTAAAACTGCATTAGACCTGCTCGTAGTTTCGCCACTGATGCCCCTGAACATATTTTTTATAAAATATATATGCGTCCTATATATTTCCAATAACTTCATCCTTACTCTCCTTCAATATAAGCGTGCTCTCATTTTTTTAAATCTAATCACCACTAACTAGACAGCAAGCTCAACTTCTCTCTTTATCCACTCAAACAGATCATAGTCCACTGAAAGCTAAGCACACTGTGACATAACATGGCAGAACTTTAATGCTTTTAATGTTGATAGAATTCTTTGTATCTTCATCTTTACTAAAAATTTCAAAAAGCTTCTTGATACTGTTGAATAGATTGCTCTTAATAAAGAGTATGATCGTGACATAACAGACATGTTGATTGGTAGAATTAAGCAGAAGGAGCTTTCTAACTTGTGTCCCTATTTTTTTATATTAAGCAGCTCGATTCAGAGCTAATGACCGCTTAATGACATCAAACTTGTGCTTTTGTCTGACGAACTGTTGATTAGTTTTTCTTAATCCTACTTGCAAACAAAACACGTTTATCAATTGCAAAACACGAGAAGAAAATCTGCACATCATCAAGAATGCGCAGATACTAACAGAAACACACTTAATCCAATACACAAGACTCCAATTAAACCCAAATGAACAAGAAACGATTACTTTATCGAACTTTCAGACAACTTGACTATCATCTATTCCGATGAACAAATGAGTTTAAGCAGACATCAGCCAATCATATCGAGCAATCCTTGACATTGCTGCATACTTAGCTATTGACACAGCTACAAAATTTCTTTGAAAATATGGAAATATTTCAAATCAGGTTTTATATTATGGATTAGAATACGCATCTCGAAAAAGTGCTCATACTGCCTAAATCCTATTTTTTAGCTTTATTTTGTGGTAGATTGAAGTAAGTCACAATATTGTTAACTGGCAGGTTAGTCACACTCAGGCATCTATAGAACTTATTTATGACAGTTGATAGTTATTTATAAATAGAAAGGGCGAAAAGTGACAGTTTACACTTGTCTTAACCTTTGGTTTTTACTCGCTTTGAATCGATTTGAAAAATGAGGAACATAGAAAAAGTCTCGGTCTCGTACGAGACTTGTCTCGTGGTCTCGTGAAGCTCTAGACACGAAGGTGCAAATGTTATTAACCCTGATAAGAAGGCAACATTTTACGAACTCTTGAGGATGAGCACTATACCTGCTATTAGGAGGCAATCTGATCAACCCTGATTGGTTTGTTTATTGAGTTTTCTTCTCACAGAACTCAGAAATTATTTTCCAATTAATAATGAAGCACCTATGACCTTCATCCACTGACTCACAGGTGGCAGTGCCCATTAGTCGATATCCTTTATAACAGCCCACCGCTTTTCCTGCTCCGAATTTGTCTTCAAATACAAGTTCCAACTATGAACTCTCACCCCGACTTATAAGGTAGGGGTCTACCATGCCTTACTGACGAGTCCAAGGTACGTAGGCTATAACGATCTCAGGTTGTCCCATTGTTGTTTCCCTGAATAAGAAAAAATACAAAAATCTTTTCGGGGAATACATTTTCCATCTATGGCACGTCATTATCCGACACCATACTCATATTAGTTTAATGTCCTGTCACTTTCTAACCACTCAGAACCTGATTTTCAGCTGGTTCCTGCTGTCTAGCATAAGAAAATTTCATCGAGCTAATCTGGAGACCATTTACGGCTTTACAGTTTCGTCTCCCCTTTTTAGCCGTAGGAATCTTTAAATTGATGACGATATCATTGCAACTGACGTCTCGGTGACGTCATGACGTCTTCAGTCAAAGTTTCCTAAAACTTGACTTCCAACCTAACAAAAACCAAAAACAATCGACACATTTAAAATGCGGTCCAGCTTTAAGTTGTTGATGACGCTTATATGACATGCGCTGACGACAACATTACGTCATGGAAACTTTAAAAGTTTTTTCCGGCCAAAAAACGGAACCATTTTCTAGGGAAATATCGGCATTTATTGGCTCTGTCCATATTTTCCAGGTCATTGGAAAAATCAATCGCTTACGCCGATATAACTGATGGTGCGCCACTGAAGAGTTTCAGTACCTATACACCCATACATTTAGAACAATGATAACTTAACAGTCGAATGCGCCGAATTCGCCAAACAGGAAATTATCTAAACAAAATGGGAAAACGCGTCACCATGAGCCCCGGAACGGAAGAGCGTCGTGAATCAGCACGAAGTAATCCTGCGGGAAAGGCGCCCTTTGTCGCCGCGACGCCTAATTGTTGCGCTTAATCCCGGTTATTGTCTTTCGACAATGCATTATGCCCGTAAAACTCCATAAACGTCGTCCTCCGGAGGGGGCTTAAGCGCTTCTTTTCTAATCTTATATTAGTCGGGAACAACCGCGGAAACAATGCCGTCGTAAATATGATTAGTTCACGCTTGTCATTTGTTTTCTCGTTGATGAGGATTTAAGGACGTTTCGGGAAGAATGACAGGGACGGCTGATGTAAAAGAAAAATCAACAAAACTAAACGCACCCCCTGCGGGGGGCCCACGACGCAGGCCCTGACGGATTAAGTGTAGGGCTTCGTTGAGGTGCAATCAGAACGTCGAGTGAAAGAGCCGTGATTTGGGGTCCCGCAATCTCGACAGGACAATGGCGGAGGGCGTGGCCCCGATTTTGACTGCCAGGCCAATAATAAGTGTTGCTTTTGGCCTCCCGAGGCCGCTGCTATACTGAACTGGCACCCCTTGAATAATTGTGCCAACATTGTAAATGCTAATCTTAATAAAATAAACATTGACGTTTGGCAGTCAAGATTAATTTACAATAACGCGGCAAAATCAGACGGAGCAGACGAGACTGATAAAACACCGTTCGTAAATATGTTCGAGAGGCTTGATCCGGATTATTTATTAGTTTTTCTATAAAATGTTTGTTATCACTTGAAAAATCATGTGACAATCCCACATATCATGTCGTAGACGTATTATCAGAGGGTTGAGATTTTCATGTAGAGAGGTAAGTTGCTACAGCGGCTCTAATGGCTCCAGAGTCATGACTGTTTATACAAGAAGAGCACCTGATCTGACCACTTTTACCTGAAGTGACGTTTGATCTTAATATACAAATGGAACTTTGTCTAAAAATAGAATATAAGATCAGTCAGGGAAATTTCTGGTAACTTGCCCTGCTCAAGTGTAAATATTTCAGTTTTTTCATTTTTCTATTCTTATTTTTCTTGATTACTGTTTTTTCTTTGGAATACCCTCCTCTAGAACTACGGTCTTCTATACTCCTGGTAACTCTTCAATATGGAAGGACCCTCTTTTACAGTGATGGTGCTTTGGCTGAAACAACCATCTGGAAAGTTAGAGGAAAATATTCGAATATTTTTCAAAGCAGATACAATGAAAACATTCTAAGGTCTAAGGAAGAACAATAAGCATTAAGCAGACGCTAAGAAAGAATCCTCGAGAAGATTATGTAAGAGATTGAACCCCTACACAGGAAAATTCGAAACAACAACCAAATGGCACTTGGTATTAAACAAAATTCCCATAAATGGTCGTGCCATAAAAACCAGTTTCTTGCTCCTAGATCCAGATGACATCTTCCCAACCTCAAGATTCGCTCATGGGCGCATCAAACATTGCTAATACTACTATCAAAGTATTGTTTAATGTAAGGCTTAACACTCCGGTGTCTGATAAAATTTCACCAGTTCGTGACTTTTTGCCCAGTTTGTTGATTTCTTGGCAACTTTGAAGAAAAAGCCCATTCTAATGTTTTCTAAACGCATTCATAATTTTTCCATGTTTTTTTTTTTCAATTGCTTTATAGAGTCGATTCGTGACGTGCCATAGATGGGAAATGTATCCCCAGAAAATATTTTTATTAATCAGGGTCGACCACTTGGGCGACCTGAAGTCGTTATTTATAGCCTATGTATGTGCTGTTGGCATTTCGTCACGGGGTCTACCTTGGATCCGTCAGTAAGGCGTGGTAGACCCCTGGTTTATACGCCGGAGTGAGAGTTCAGTCACATGTATTTGACAGCAAATTCGACGCAGGAAAGGCGGTGTGATGTTATGAAGGATTTCGACTGATGCTGCCACCTGTAAGTCGGTAGGTGAAGTTTCGGCGCTGCCACCTATAAGTCAGTAGATGGAGTTGAGATGTTTTACAGAGCACGAGCAGGTGACATCCACCAGCGTATTTTAGATCCAATATTGCTAGGCAGATGGCTCTCAATTTGGAAAGCAGCCCATATTGCTCTGTGCCTCGCTGATTATCGGAACCATAACGAAGTGAAAAGTGTGTATGTGGTCAACAAATTGTCGATAAACCCATCTGCATACTAGTTTCGGGGTCTACCCCTCATCAGTACACAGCTTTGGCTGGTCGACAAATTGGGGACCGTGATTTAATGACTTAAAGCCGGAAATGTACGGAGTACCGGTGAGATGTTGTACAGAGCCGGAGCAGGCGACATCCACCAGCGTATTTTAGATGCAATACTGCATAGCAGATAGCAGCCCATATTGCTCTGTACCTCGTTGGTTATCTACATTGGACTCGTCAGTAAGGCGTGGTAGACCCCTACCTTATACGCCAGGCTGAGAGTTCATATTTCGAACTTGTATATGAAGACAAATTCGGCGCACGAAAGGCGGTGTGATGTTATGAAGGATTTTTAATGATACTGCTACCTGTAAGTGGGTGGGGGAAGTTTCGGCGCTGCCTTCTGTGAGTTCGTGGCTCAATTTTTGCCACAGTTTTAACAGTCACAGTAATTTCTGTTACGTTACCCTTCTCAACTTAAAAAATTTCAGTTATTAATCTTTTCCATTCTTGTTTTTTCCTTTAGAACTATGGTTTCCTATACTACTTCTGGTACCTATTCAATAATATATGTTGAACTCTCTTTTACGGTGACCGTGGTTTGAAATTTTTTACACTTTTCCTCTAGTCACAATTTCGGGTTTCTCCTTTCTACTTTTTAATAATTAGTATCCTCTTCACAACATTCTTCTTAGAAACTCGAACTTGTCTTGGGCACCGATTTCCACGGTAACCGTTGTTTAAGGCTTTTTTACTTATTTTTTCTATAGTAACAATTTCAGTTGTTTCCTGTTTACCGACTTTCTATTCGCTTTTCACTAGTTTTTGTAAAATTTCTTTTTAGGAACTTCTTTCTTATTACAATTATTATCTTTTTCATTTGGCGTGGCAGTTCTTCTTCAACAGGTTTCGGTAATTTTTGTGTTTCTTTTTCGGCTTAGTAACCAATAAAATACCAAAAAAGAAATTACTGTTGTTTGGAGTTGTTTGGTTTCCTCTTCTATTGTACTTCCGTCTTCTATTCCTTGTCGCTTTTTTCTTTTGTCAAGTTTTTCTTTATCAATGATTTATATTTTTGATATTTTTTTAATACTCTTTGTCATGTTTTGTTTAACTTTTTGTTCTTTCAGTTTTTTCCCTCGATTTAAATTGGACTTTTGCTTGGCTTTTCATAATTTTGAGTTAATTTTGACTCAAAATTGAACTTTTCCTCCCAAATAACTGTTTAATATTTACAGACTTGTAATGTTGCAATTTTGGTGCAAAACTGTGATTTTGGCGACTAACAACTTATAATTTTTTGAGTTTTTTTCTACGGTTTTTTGCCCGAACTAAAACCCTTACAACACGACGAGTCAAAACTCGATGTTTTAGACATAATTTTGGTTCAAAAAAAGAAACTTTTCTTGCAAATCTTTTTACACAATTTTGGCTTAAAATTAGAAATAATTTAAATTTGTGTTTCTAACTAACATCTCTTGGACACATTTTCTGCAATTACTCCACCTATTTCAAAAGTTTTTCTTTCGGTGCTTTTCGACGGTTTTTATTTGTTTTTTTTATATTTTTTGTGTGTTTTTGTTTTTGTATGGTGTTTTGGGAAGCTAGAAAAATCTCACAACTGGAGATACTAAGAACCACAATAGGTCGATTGAATCACATTCGTCCCTCCAATGCCAAAACCACGAATGGGCAGAACATTAGAATTGCATATTCGTGGTTTTGGCATTGTAGGGACGAAATATATTAAGCCAAAAGTTAGTAGTTTCCGAGATACATAGCGTGAAATTGAGCACTTAAATTTCTTTGTTTTATCAAGTTTACAAACTTCTAACGTTTAGGCTAAGGTATATGTAGTTGAATCGAACTAATTTGGGTCCTGGTAAATGCACTTGAGAGATTTCCCAACCTCTCTGGGACACGCTGTATATTTTCTCAGTTGATCTAAATTGGGGTTTTTCTTAAACTATTTTTTTTATACCTTTTTTATCTGGAAAAAAAACTTTTCCATTTAGTCAAAAATCAGTTTTTATTAAAGAAATTTTGGTTTAAAAAAACCTATTTTTGTACAAAATTTTAGCACAAAGTTAGATATATTTTAAATTAGTGCCTCTACCTACCTCTTTTACTTACTGTTCTTATAATTTTCAGTTATTTACTGTTTTCTTAACTTTCCTAACGAGTTTTTAAATTGTGATTTATAGTTTTCTATTTTTTTTTCGAAATTGTTTTTTTTTATATATCACTTTTTTTATTTTTTTACTTGTCAACTTTGGTTAAATTTGACTTTTCCAATTACTGAACACTTGTAATCTACATTGATTTCTGTTGAGTAAATTTTGGCCCAAATCTGTGATTTTTTACGAATAATTTTTAATTTATACATTTTTGTCAAAAATCTATTCTAAATTGTTTTCTGGGCTTTGCAGCCGTGGTACAATTTGCGTCAGACCTTATCAAAGGCGATGAGGCAATGGGCGGATCTCCCGTGCTACGTTTCTAAATACAGACTGAAAGCGAACTCTACGACATATTTCAAGTGCACCGAAACCCCGCGCCATCACTAACCCCCCCCCCCCCCTAGTTAGTCCCTCCCCTGCAGCGCGACGACAGGAGAATAAATACCACGGAGCTCGCCATAGTCGATTCAGTCAACGTCGGGAAGCACGCGAGATCACTTCGCCCATTGCCTCATCGCATTTGATAATGTCTGCCGCAGCTGTATACACAAAATGTCAGGAATAAATTCCATTGGATCATGGCTTCAAAGCCCGGAAGACACTTTATATTATATTTTGACCGGCCTTGAAAGCCTTCACAAAGTCAAAAATTAATTGTAGTCTTTAACTTCTGCTTTTGTACACTTATTTTTATATTTAATAATTTTCTTTAATCTTATGATTCGTCATGTTTTGTTCTTTCATCGATCTAAACTGCACTTTGCCTTGTTTTCATTCTTCTGAGGTAATTTTGGCCCACGACTGGACTTTTCCAAAGATATCCGTTGTCATATAAATTGATTTGCATTGCGACAATTTTGGCCCAAAGCAGCGTTTTTTCTTGACTTTTCAATTCTTTTTTCGATAATGGTACGAAATAGTACTTCTCCGACTCTAAAATAAATTTTTATTAAAAGATTTATGGCCCAAAAAGAGACCTCTAACCTGAACTAACCTAAACTATTTTGGATTAAGTTCAATTATTTTTTCATTTATGTTTCTATCTGCCTCTTTGGATAATTGTTTTCTATAATTTCAAAACTATTCCAGATTTATATTCATATTTTGTTTTCATTGCTTTTCGTAGTTTTTCATTTAATTTTTTTCTTACTACTTTTATTATCATATTTCTGTTGTTATTCTTGGTCATGTTTTGTTTAAATAATTGTCCTTTTTTTGATTTTTTTTCATCGATCTAAATTTTACCTTTTTTATTCTTTTGAAGTAATTTTGAATCAAAATGAAGCTTTTCCAACAAAAGTAAAAAGCTATATCCGCACCAACTTCAAGAACACACTTTGTCATTTCTAGTACATATTCGTTCAGGGACCATCACACTTTTCAACTCAGAAATCTATTTCAAAACAGCGAAAAAATCACAAAATGGGTCCGCATTTGAAACTCCATGTGCGATAGTTCGCCCATTCCAAGTTTCAGGTCTGACAAGATTGGAAACTGAGGGAGCCTCAGGTGCCGAAAGTCGAAGCTTTTACCTAGAGTGCAATCTGTAGCCTGGCAAAGTCCACTTTCGTAAAATCACCGAGCGGAACGTGGCACTTAACTCGATTATTATTTGGGCCTTTTGACTTTGATCGCAGAAAAACAAACTTTATTCGATTAAAATTTGTTTTCCTCTCGACAACGTGGGGGGAGTGTATTATAGACTTCGGCACTTAAATGTGAGATGTTGAGGGTTTTTATATTAGATCAAATACGTATGTGTAACTGTCATATCAACCAATTATCGAATTGGTGCATTATGGAGAGTTAATACTAAGGGCTTTAATATAGGCGTCGGAGAGGCCTCGCAGACACGTACGTTAACCCCATCAAAAGTTTTATTGTGCAAATAAGGCACGAAAGGTAATAAATAGCGAGTATATGCAGTTTATATGCAAAGACAAACCAAAATCCATCATTTTTATGATGGCAAAGCAAACTGGATGGCAAACATTGCTTTGTTTAACCCTCACCCGACCTCACGTAACGACTAAGCCCTTATCGGACGACGTCATCAAGACAGCATGTGTGTTGAGGCACGCAACCAAAGACCCTTTTTATGCAGTTAATTTACTAAGTGCACTCTATGCTCTATTATAACAAAGCGAATAATTAAACACTTTCACAAGATTATGGAATGAAACTGGGTTTAAAGAAATTCCAACAGGAATCTTCACTCGTAAAACGGGATAAACTGCTCATATCAGAACCGTATTATTCAAATAGGCGTTTTCAATTTTCGGGCTGCGGCAGGCAATCTTCCCGCAAGATTTCCTGCAGGCGAATTAAACAGTTTCTTTTGTCGGTTCCGGATAGAGTCAATCCGGGGCCCCGGAACCGATCCGGGAGTCTCGAGGGTGTCGTACGCCGGAATTGGGGCCCCGTTTGCATTGCAAATAGACGGCGGCCCTAACTGAAAAATGGCGATTTGCTGAGAGGAAATTTCGATGTTATGAGAAGATTGGCTGTAGATTGTAGATTGTTTTGAGCTTGAATTGAGGAAAACTTCAGCGTGTTTCGCTGCAATTACTGTTTCTTTATAACCAATTGATGCCGATCCATCAGGCTAATGAAATCACACATATTTGTTTACCACGTGGCCAATTGAAGGCAATTGAAACAGTTCAGAGATTTATTATGTTGATTTGGGAATAGTATGGGTATTACTTATCTTATAACATATGCAACAAGCAAAATTTAAAATAATAGGGTGCGATGCAAATGCACACAACATCGTTTGGGGCAGCACCGACACTAATGCGCGAGGTACTGGACTACCTCAAATCTGGAGAAAGCCAACCGAGATGCAAAGCCAAGCTTCGTCAATCGCATCCGACTGGAGGTGATAGACATGACGGTCGTCTTGCAACGAAAGGCCGTAAATTCAAAAACTGGAGAGTATCTGAGGACATTTCGATGTCCTACCACCGGATGATAAGATTTGAAATCCAGCCAGACTGGACGGACACACCGCCGAAAAGGAACCCGAGGACCACAGACCGGATAAAGTTCAATGAGCTTTTAGGTCAGGCCATGGGTTGCAACGACCGGCGGTTGTTCTCCACAGAGGAAATAGATAACCAAGTAGAAAGCCTCAACGAGTCCACTGGCTACTCCTTTAAAGAGTCGTGCCCAATTAGACAGCAGGGTGTTCGTAAGAGTTCCGTGGTGGAATGGCACGCTGGAGCGTCTTAAGTTAGACGCTAGAAAAGCCTTCCACTGAGTTGCCAAAAAGGGTGCGCAGGAGTGGGATGGATACAACGAATCCGACAGAGAATTCAAATAAGAGTTAAGGCGAAGCAAAAGAGCGAGCTGACGGAAATTCTGCGGAGAGATGGACTCCCTTCCGGAATCGGCCAAACTCCAACCAACTAGATACAATGAAAAAACATGACAGAATATGGACGGGAGATCAGGGAGCGATTCTCCTGGAGACCCACATCCCTGGAAAAAATGGCGTGGCCGCTCCTCTGGAGCTGGTTCCAGTCCGGGAGGACTGGATACTTGCAAGGGAAGTAGTGACCGACGAAGTCATTAGATGGGCGGTGGGAGAATTAAGTCAATTTAAGGCAGCCGGACGAGACAGTATATTTACAGCAATGCTGCAGGAGGGACTGTCAGTGTGCTGCAGTCGCTCAACAGCGTATTCATCGCGAGCACTGAGATATGTTCGTAAAGTGTGGAGATCCGCGAACGCGGTCGTCATACCAAAAATCGTTTAGACCCATAAGTTCGACATCCTTTGTTCAGTTTCCGTCTTAATATAATGCCTAACAAATACAACGTTATTTCAAATTTAAACTTTGCGCTCAACCAGATTGTGGCGCCCCCTTCGACAAGGTCACGATGTAGCGTCAGCCATTTTTACTTTTAATTGCTAAGCAAGCAGTCTTGCAATTCACTGCAATTTTGTGTCATTTTATAAAAAAATATTCATTGCATTTCCAATCACTTCTTTCATTGTGTGAATCGAAAAGTGTTATCGTTAAAAAACGCAGTAAGAAGTGTAGGGTGTTGTTTATTCAACCAAATAGCGCCGTAGGCCAAGCAAAAGCCCTTGGCCCAGTTGAGACAACCAGGTGAAACATCGCCAACGCCTCAACAAAAACATCCTTTCTAATGAAAACTTTTGACAGGGTAGTCCGTAGGTACATTACAGAGGTTATTCTGGCAAGACAACCCATAAACAAAGATCAACAGGTCTACAATAAAGGCAAGTCGACCGATATGGCTTTCCACTCTGTAGTGTATAAAATAGAGAAGGCATTCTCGTGTAAAGAAGCGCTGCCGGCGATCTTTTTTGATAGTGATGGAGCTTTCGACAAAGCCAGAAGAAGCAATATCTGCGAGGCCCTTAGAGCCCGGGAGACTCCATTACAGTTGGTAAGCTGAGTCAGATAGAGGCTCCGCAACCGTAGGGTGACAGCTTCTCTGAGTGGAAATCGAGGTCGAGGACGGCTGTCCAGAAGTCAGCTGCATATCCCCTCGACTTTGGTGTCTCTTAATGGACGGTCTTTTGGAGAGACTACAGACCGAAGGGCTCAGTACTCAGGCATATGCGGATGACAGACTGGTTATGATTCCAGGAAAGTTCGACGGCAGCGTTTGTGATGGAACGCAAAGGATATGCAGAATAATAGAACAATGGTGTAACGAGGCCGGACTGTCAGTCAATCCTGGCAAGACAGAGCTTGTGCTCTACCCCAAGAGGAGGAAAACTACAGGATTCTGTAGTTTCCTCCCTCTTGGTGTAACTGCACTGGCTCTACACTGCGGTAATCAGACCGAGGATATCCTATGGGTCCGCGGTCTGATGGCCAGCGTTGAACAGGGCCTGCTATGCGTTGAGGTGCATTCAACTGCATTCCGCAGTCTGGTCAGCCGGAGAACCTGCTACGCCACAACTATGCCTAGCCAAATAAAGAGTGCGTTCGGAACAACACCGGGAGCAGCTCTCAATGCCTTACTAGGTCTGCCGAAGCTTCCAATCTGGATCAAGAAGGAGGCGCTGGCTTCCTGCAGGAGGATGGATTGCTGCGACCAGTGGAAGGAAACAGTCATGGAAAGCGGTCACACGAAGATCACCAGACTCATCCAGTGGGACATCACAATTGAGGAGGGGCGCACTTGCGTTCTGCTGAGACTAAAACAGCCATTTGGGATAAACATCCTAACAAGAGAAGAATTCAAAGAAGAGCTGCTTCAGCAACCTTCTGGGAATAATCAGGTATGGTGTACAGATGGATCAAGAATGGCTGATGGATCAAGATGGAGCAAGAAGGCCACACGATGGTTTTCCAGTCGAAGGTGTTTGCAATACTCGAAGTGGCCACACGAGCAGAAGTCAAACAAAGAGCAGAATAGAACATCTTTGTCTACTCCGACAGACAGGCAAAAGGACGAGTTCAAGGCTCGGTCAGGTCTGCAGGGATGCTCTAGAGTCACTGGCAGAAACAAAAAAGGTAACTCTGGGATAGGTTCCTAGACATAGCGGCATGAATCGGCCAGCGTTGTTTCCAGACGTGCTTCATTGGAACGGAGCCATGTCTAGGAGTAAGCAATGGGTACGTCTCTCACTCTCTAAATGAATGGGCATGGAAGAGTGCAAGGGCAAATTGGACACAGTCAGGAATATGTAAACAGACCAAGAAAATCTACTTTAACCCGGAGAGATCCAAGATCTCGTGGCTACTTGGGAGAAGTGGGCAGTGCCTAGAAGACCTTATCGGAATCCTCATTGGCCACTGCAGACTAAACAGATACATGGCACCTCCTAGGAATGGTGGACAGTTCTCTCTGCACCCACTGTGGAACAGGGGAAGAGTCGTCATACCACTTTCTTGGAGTATGCTACAGAGACACAGCACACTGCGAGCCACCTTCCTCCATCGAGACGAGCTTTCGACGCTGGAGATGGGACGGGATACTCTCCTTCATTAGAGGGACGGGTCGACTCGTGAAGGGAATGATGGCTCAAGCAGAGTAGGGATGGGTGGATTTGGGGACTGTAAAAAGGGCCTTTAAAGCATAGTCGCAAGATTTTGCCCCCCCCCCCCCCCCAATGTCTACTACTACTACTATTATTTTATAATACGCAGTTGAGGGAATTCCTACCAAAGAGGTACGTAGAGGAACAAATTTAAAATATTTTTAACTTCGGGCCAATATCGACAAGAATATTTAAAAACTTTGTTGAAAAGTTTTCCTTTTTTCGCTCAAATTTTTTCAATAAAAATCTCTTTTTAGCTCGCTGGAGAAGGCTTTTCGAATCACAAGGTTTTAAACTTGAAAAATTAGATATCATTATTTTAAAAAAACACAGTTTTGAGACAAAATTGTCTCAATGCAATTCAATTCAATACAATTTGTTGACATGTTGAAAAAGCTCAATTTTTTAATAGAAAATAAAAGTCAATAAAAAGTCCAATTTAGATCGATGATCAAAAATATGGAAAGAAACAAAATTTAAACTGGACCTGAAAAAAATAGCGATAGAAAAATATGACACTAAAAGAAATAAAATAATTGAATGAAAAACACATAAAGCATCGAAAGCAAAAAAATGGCATACAATATCTGGAATAGTAATGGTATTATATAAAAAAAAGGTCCAAAATATGCAGATAGAAACATAAATGAAAAAAAAATAGGAAAAATTGTTTAAAAGCTTTCAAAAATGTTCTAAAATATTTGAGATTTTAGGCTAGTTGGAATTGTTTTATTTCGTGTCAGTACAGAAATTAAAAAATCAGGATTAATTCATCGTAAAAAATACAGTTTTGGCCCAAAATTGTCTCAATAGAGATCAGTTCATATTACAACTGGTTACTTGGAAAAGTGGATTGGGATCAAATTTTTTTCGAAAAAATGAAAACAATTCAAAGTGCAATTAAGTTCGAAGAAAGAACAAAATATTTAATCAAATTTGACAGATAATGGAAATAGAGAAAAATGGGAAATAAACAATAAGAACAAAAAAAAATACAAAGCACAATTTAAAAAACAAAACTCCAAAAAATCGAGAAAATATGTAGGTAGAAGTACTAATTTAAAATATTTCTAATTTTGGGCTTATATCGCCCCAAAAAAAAACTTCTTAAAATACTCTCAATAAATATTGATTTTTGACTTTGAGTTTTTTTTTGAGCTAGTTTTGGCCCAAAATAAAACTAAAATAAACTAAACTAAAATTTAAAGAAATCACGAATTAACAAGAATAAAAAATTGTAAGCAATAAAAAATAAAAATTTAAAATCTAAACACGACGAAAAGGCCGAAAAAAATGGGGATGGATACAAATTATAGAAAAAAAGTGTGTTCAAGAGATGATGTTGAGCACAAATTTAATTTATTTTTAATATTCAACTAAAATTGTTAAAATCTTTTATAGATTAGCAAGCAAGATTCGAAATTTAGAACTAAATTGGAAGTCCCTCAGGACTGCATTTCGATGAGCAATCAAGAAGAAACATAGACTCTCTTAATGAAAAACGGATTTGGCAAGAAATGACAAAATCACTGACAAAACTGGGAGACACCAAAAGATTGAGAGAGATATACGAAGTCTTTTTATATCAAGTATTTATCGTGAATGAAGAATAGTTTTTCTTGTTTTAAATTCTTTAAAGCCATTCTAAAGAGACGAGATGCTTTAAAGAAGTAACAGAGTGAAGTTACTTTAAAAAGAACTTTGATGTACTTGAATTTGTACCTGTTTTATATTATCCTAAATAGAGGCTGTAACTCGTAAATGGGACTTAAAAACTTGTTAAAAACGGACTTTATAATAGTGATTCACCTTGGATTACTCCAACCGTTCTCCATCCCAAGAAATAATTCCCCAGGGAATCGGGCGATTCCTTTTCCATCCGGTATTTGCATATTATTATCGTTTGGATTCTCGTTTCGGAGACGATTGCTTTGTGCCACCCGAGCTGTTTTCCGAATCAGAATGGACTTGTTAATAATGAATGGGTCTGGGAACGAAAAAATCCACCAGGAAACGTGAGAGGAAATCTAGAAAAAAATTATCAAATTATTTATTTACGTTCTCATTAGAACCTCGATATCTACCACCATAATCAGCGCACTAAAAAACGGCTAACGCCATGCGGGACTTGTCAGTAGTTGTTAAACTCTTGTTAGCTCAACAATTATTAGGCAGCTGAAAAAACAATAACTAGACGATTAAATTGATGATTTTATGACCTGTCTTCTAGCGGGGCCCCATAAAACAGCCGCTGATTAGAGTTATTACTTCATAATATTTTTCTCACCACGTATCGTGGCCCCCGAATGATGGGAATTAACTTTTATTACCATCCCCTATTGTACTAACCTAAAAAAGGCTAAAGCAAAATTCAATATTTTCTTTGCTTGGGACTCCGTTGTTAAAACTGCAACCATTGGAGCACGTAAAGATCTGTCATCAGCGTGTGAGGCGCCCCCCTGCGCAGCGCTTTGCCCTCCGGTACATTATACGGTTTCTCAAAGCCCTATTTGGGTTTCTTTACATGCGGAATTCAAATTAAGCACTGTTTTAAACTTTTTATTTTCTTAACCGACGCATCTACATAAAATCCTTTGATGTCAGCCAGATGGCTGAAAAGGCTGCTGGGACGCCACGGGCGTATCGCATTTGCATCGCGAAGGGGTTGCTCGAATAGCGGGGCGGAGCACCCAGATATTCCATCTAAGTTTTGTCTTTGTGCTTGAAAAATATTTATGTTGAGGGAATTGCTTTACTAACTATTGCATTATGCGGCTGGGTCTAGGCGGTAATTTTACATCAGAGATTAGGCAATGGGGGCGTCTTTGTGGACGATAATGATAGGACCTGAGCTGATGAATGGTTAATCAATGGTTAATATCTGGCTCAAGACGAGGAGTTATAAAGAGAAATTATCTTGTCTGCAATTATTATAACCAAATTATTACCTGTTTTGTTAAGTTTTTATTTTCCATTGCGATATCTAGATACTTTTTTCTGAAGCAACAAAGCAACTAATTAAACCTCGTTTATTAAAGTGGATGAGTGATTCACCGAACGTGACATCATTTTCTGTCTCTACAGGTCACGAGATCGTGCGAATCCTGAGGATTTAACCTTAATTGACCACACTCGAGTTGTGGATTTAAATTGTAAACAGAGTCACACATTCATTGATGATATTCAGAACATGGAGCTCTCGAGCCATATGGTCAGAGTTTCACCCAGATTATGAGCGTGAATATAATAAATCTATTGAAAGCATTGAGTAGAATGACGGGCATGTTGACTAAGTCATGATAATAATTAGAGCATAATTACGGTCATAGTTCAGTTTAGGGGTGGGTCTTGCAGCGTAAACAGCGCCAGTGGACCACGGAGGGACCTACTACGAAGCAGAGTCGGCCAGATGTTAATAGAGCTTATGTCAAGGGATGTGTTTCGAGTGATTTTTAATCCGGGGGTGTGTAATAGGCCTTTACGGCTGTTTGGGGTGGATCGAGTATTATTACGTTTTGGTTACAGCTCAGTGCCCTTTTAGCTGTTGCACCACGACAATACATCTGGCATTTCTCAAGTTCATATCTGATATAAATAATATAACTTTAATTAACTCTGTGGTCGTTACTAGAATTTTTTAGATATTGAATAGTTTGGCCAATGTAA
The DNA here is from genome assembly GCA_951812265.1 of Taphrorychus bicolor. NCBI lineage: Eukaryota > Metazoa > Arthropoda > Insecta > Coleoptera > Curculionidae > Taphrorychus > Taphrorychus bicolor. The sequence goes on from OX638304.1 coordinate 28,906,567, forward strand.
GAACCTGAGCAGTAGTGACTGGGTATTTGGACGATTCCGTCAATGGGGTTTTCGCCTCCTGAGTAAATTGTGCTCTTTGTATCTCGCTAGAATGTCTCCTTTGAAAGCTACTGATCAAAGCTTGCATCCGGTCAGTGGTTCTCCAAATTTTCTTTAAAAAATTGAATGCTTTTTGCTTGTAGATCAGAATAAATAAGATGTGAAATGCTCATCACACTTTTATTACATTACCGAGTTTTTGTATGACTTTCTCTGCTGAGGACTCAGCTACTGATCAAACTTTACGTCAGGTTAATGAATCTCAGTTGGTTATTCACTCCACAGCTTGCAGATCAGGCTAAATAAGAAGCCATAATTTTATGGTTAAATTTCTGCATTCATAAGGAGCATTCTTTATACTAAGGGACCAAACTCTTGTTATTTTACAGAATTAAAACTCTTGTTATTTTTATTTCATTAGTCGATTAGACATTTGATGCTAACGCTTTTCTATATTGTATATCTCTCTCTTATAGTTTTTGAGATATGTTAGATACATTTTTTCTCCAAAAACTATTACACTTGAAACAAGTGGAAATATTTGCTTTTAGAGGCAACAAAAAATTATTATTTTTAACTGGTTTGCGTTTTATAATATACAGAGTGTTCAAGAAGCTTGACCAAATGTTTCCATTTTTTGAGGCGCGAAAAGTCAAATGTTTGAAATGAAACATCCTAGATATTACATCATATTTAAATTAACCTGTATTTCTTCTAATTTTTTTTCAAAAATATGTTTAAATTAATGCAAGAGCCTGATGATTTGATGAGTTAAAAAGGTGAGAAATAAAGATGACATAACGTACATTATAGTATTGGACTCTTTGGAGGGTGTGTTTTAGTGAGTCTGTTGATTTAAGGGGGGTTACAACGGGCTTTTGAGGCAGCATCTCATCAACTACAGCTCTACCGATGTCCATCCCTTTGTCTGACTACACTATTGAATTGTATTTTATTGTAGTGTATTCAATGTGAGTGGATTTTTTCTACAGTCCTCTATCGCGACCCCCGGTCTTTTGTGGAGAGACATATTTGTCTTTGAGAGAGGGCAGTTTAGTTTTGATGGAGCTCTGTCTGCTCTTTCGATACCAAACTATGGCCCCATACATGATTATCGGTCTTATTAACATCACGTATAGCCACATAGTTTGTTGGGGTCCCATCCCCCATGAATTACCGCACAGGTTCTTGCACGGCCAAAGGGAGAGCTGTGCTCTCCTAATGGTACAAGTAACATGTGGGGTCCATGTGAATAATTTGTCCAGGATGACTCCTAGAAATTTTACTTCGCCGGTAAACGAGATTGTCGTCCCAAACAAGGATGGCGCTTCCAGCCTCTTCCTTCAGGTAAATGGGACAATCACCGTTTTCCTAGGGTTTTTTGCAAGGTTTTCCTTTGAACACCATCTAGCACCTCTTGCAACGAGCTGGAGATTTGTTGGTATAGGTGGTTTCTTATAAGTATCACGATATCGTCTGCGTACGCTTGGACCGCGACTCCCCATAGTTCCAAATTAGCCAGAAGGTCGTCCGTAGGGACCACAGGAGTGGTGAAAGGACTCCGCCCCAAGTTCAATCTGAATCCAGTTGGTTATTGTTGGTTCGATCCTTCTTGCTTTACTGGCGCTGAGGACGGAGTCTTTAGGTGCATTATAAAAGGCCCCTTTGATGTCTATGAATATACCACCTGCGACACCCTTTGAATCCAGGGTACCTTGGATTTTCACCACCAGATTGTGGAATGCTAGTTCTGTTGATTAGTTGGCCTGGTATGCCTACTGTTCCGTATTAATGGAGTACGTTGTTAGGGCTCCCTCCCTTATGTATAGGTCTAGCAGCTTCTCCAAGCTTTTCAGCAGAAACGAGGTTACACTGATTGACCTGAACGATTTAGGATATTTTCTCCTACATCCCATCTTTGGTATGTAGACGATCCTCACCTTGGACCAGCAGTTTGGAATAAAGTTCCATGCAATGCTCCCTCTGAAGATCTTTGTTAGCAGAGATACGAGTTGATGCAGATCCTGTTGTAAGAGTGCCGGGAACACTCCATCCTCCCCGGGAAATTTGTATGGTTGAAAAACCATAATCGTGGATTTTAGCAGGGTTGGTCTGACCACTTTTTTTGAGGTGCTCCCAATCTACCCTATCGTCGAGGTCGTTTCAAGTGTCCCAAGCGGCTTGTATTAGTCTCAAAATTTGTCAGCCGGCTACCCGGAAAATGACAGATTTCGAGTATCTATAACGTTTTACTACCAGTGGAGGTGTAGGTTCCATCAGAACGTTTTATCGTTCCAAGCTCCTGACACGGCTCCCTGGAGAGAATCCTATGGATTCGGGCTCCTGTTAACAGATCTTCATTCCCGCCACAGAACCTCCTCCAAGACTTTTTTTTAGCAGCCCTGATCTGCTTGTTGTAGTTAGTTAGGGCTTGTCTGTAAGTGTCCCAGTTGCCGGTTATTTTTGCTTCATTAAAGAGTCGTTGGACGTTTTTCTTCTGATTTTCCAGGCGGTTGTTCCACCAGGATGTTTATCTATTATCTTTTTTTGTTCTCTTTGGACAGGTCTCTTCATAGGCCTTAAGAGCAGCTCGGCTTTGCCAGCAGCTCGACTGCCAACTCTATATTGATAGGACTGTCAAAGGAGACGTTGATCGTATTCAGTTGTATCTGGAGGGACTCCCGATACGAAGCCCAGTTGATTACACTATCTCAATGCTCGTGATGTTTTAGGTCTTGACTTACCTCATCAGAACTTGTAAAGTGCATAGATAGCATTTAGGACATTTTTTTGGCATGTCTACCCTGCTATAATGCACCTTTTGCAGATTTATATTTAAGCAGTTTAAGGAGGGACCTTTGGTGATTTCATGAGAACCAATCCCAGCGAGTGTTTATTTTAGCTCAAGTCGGTAAGCTTTTTTCTCTTCCCAAAGACATCTGCACCTACAAAATTGTGTATATACCAAGATAAACCATTTACAAAAGACTATATATGGCGGTATGTGTCAAGCTAAGGAAGGTCGTGTATTATGAAGTTAAAATCGGAACCATTTATGACATTTTCGACTTTCAATTTTTTATGGCGTCATCTCAGATCTACTGTTCGAATTCCATGGCTTCCTTGAATTTTTTTTTATGAACTCATTATATATTCACTCTACAGCTTACAGATTAAGATAGAGAAGTCATTGTTTGTCACATTTCCAAATTCATAAAAGCCGTTGGTTGTTCCCAAGTGCCTTGAGGATTGTGTGCTCACTGTGTGACCGTTTTTTTTTCTTTCTTTTTTTTGAAAGCTGGAAAGTCACTCCACAGCTTATAAAAAGAAGAACTCACACATTCGTCACAGTTGCACTAAATTACAGAATTCTTAAGGAAGTTTATGGTGGTATAAGGACTATTGAGCTACTGATGAAAACTTTTGTCTGGTTAATGAATCTCCCAATTTTTCTTTAAAATTAGATATTCACCCTTGAGTTTGTAGATCAGAATAAAGAAAAAGTTACAATTATATTGTTAAATTGCCGATTTCTTAAGGAGCGTTTCTCGTTCACTGATCAAAGCCTCTGTTTGCTCACTGCTTCTCAATTTTTTTTTCTTTAAAAAGTGGGTAATCACACCATCGCTTGTGGATCAATGCGAAGAAGATGTCACATGCTCGTCACAGTTTTATTACATTTCTGAATTTTTATAAAATATTCTTTGGTGACTGCTCAGCTACTGATCAAAGTTTGCGTCTAGTTACTGGATTTTCGAATTTCTGTCTAAAATTTGGATATTCATTCCACAGCTTGCAGATCACTATAAAGAAGTCATAGTTTTATTGTTAAATTGCCGAGTTCTTAGGGAGCATTTCTCGTTGAATGATCAAAGCCTCTGTTTGCTCAGTGCTTCTCAAATTTTTTTCTTTCAAATCTGGATATTTACACTACCGCTTGTAGATCAAGATAAAGAAGAAGTCCCTTGATGGTCACAATTTTATTTATATTTAAAAATTGATACTCAGTCATTGATCAAAGTTGGCAACGGTTTATTGGATCCTTGAATCTCTCTATAAAATTGGATATTCACTCGACAGCTTGCAGACAGGATAAAGAAAAAGTCATAGTTTCATTGTTAAATTGCTGAGTTCTTAGAGAGCATTTCTCTTTGAATGATCAAAGCCTCTGTTTGCTCAGTGCTTATCAATTTTTTTTTTCAAAGCCGGATATTCACACTACGGCTTATAGATCAAGACAAAGAAGAAGCCCTATGTTCGTCACAAATTTATTTATATTTATAAATTGAATGATGAAACTCAAAGAAGAAATCCCATCCTCGTCACAATTTTATTTATATTTATAAATTGATACTCAGCTATTGATCAAAGTTTGCATCCGGTTATTGGATATCTGAATTTCTCTCTAAAAGTTGGATATTAACTCCACAGATTGCAGATCAGGATAAAGAAAAAGTCATAGTTTAATTGTTAAATTGCTGAGATCTTAGAGAGTATTTCTCGTTGACTGATCAAAGCCTCTGTTTGCTCAGTGCTTACCAATTTTTTTTCTTTGAAAGCCGGATATTCACACTACATCTTGTAGATCAAGACCAAAAAGATGTCCCATGCTCGTCACAAATTTATTTATATTTATAAATTGATACTCAGCTATTCATCAAAGTTTGCTTCATGTTATTGGATCTTTGAATTTCTCTATAAAAGTTGGATATCCACTCCACAGATTGCAGATCAGTAAAAAGAAGAAGTCATAGTTTCATTGTTAAATTGCTGAGTTGCAAGGGAGCATTTCTCGTTGACTGATCAAAGCCTCTGTTTGCTCAGTGCTTCTCAAATCTTTTTCTTTCAATGCTGGATATTCACACTACCGCTTGTAGATCAAGGTAAAGAAGAAGTCCCTTGATGGTCACAATTTTATTTATATTTATAAATTGATACTCAGCTATTGATCAAAGTTGGCAACTGTTTATTGGATCTATGAATTTCTCCCTAAAAATTGGATATTCACTCCACAGCTTGCAGACAGGATAATTAAAAAGTCGTAGTTTTTTTGTTAAATTGCTGAGTTCTTAGAGAGCATTTCTCGTTGACTGATCAAAGCCTCGGTTTGCTCAGTGCTTCTCAATTTTTTTTCTTTCAAAGCTGGATATCCATACTACCGCTTGCAGTTCAAGACAAAGAAGAAGTCTCACGCTCGTCACAATTTTATTTATATTTATAAATTGATACTCAGCTATTCATCAAAGTTTGCTTCTGGTTATTGGATCTTTGAATTTCTCTCTAAAAGTTGGATATTCACTCCACAGATTGCAGATCAGGATAAAGAAGAAATTAGTTCTTAGAGAGCATTTCTCGTTCACAGATCAAAGCCTCTGTTTGCTCAGTGCTTCTCAATTTTTTTTCTTTGAAAGCTGGATATTCACACCACAATTTGTAGATAAAGACAAAGAAGAAGTCCCATGCTCGTCACACATTTTTGAATGTTTATAAAATATTCTTTGCTAACTAATCAGCTACTGATCAAAGTTTGCCTCTAGTTATTGGATTTCCAAATTTGTCTCTAAAAGGTAGATATTCACTCCACCGCCTGCAAATCAGGATAAAGTAGAAGTCACAGTTTTAATTTTAAATTGCTGATTTCTTAGGAAACGTTACTCGTTCATTGATCAACTCCTCTGTTTGCTTAGTGCTTCTCAGAACTTTTCTTTGAAAAGTGGATATTTACTCCGTAGCTTCTAGATCAGGAAGAAGTTATAATTTTATTACATTTCTGAAGTGTTAAAACACGTTCTTTGCAGGCTATTAAGCTACTAATCGAAACTTGAACCTAGTTAGCTGTTCCAGTTTTTTCCTTAAAAATTGCATAATCACACCACAACCTTTAGGTAAAGACCACGAAAGAGTCCCATGCTCGTCACAGTTTTATTACATTTCTGAATGTATATAAAATATTCTTTGGTGACTACTCAGCTACTGATCAAAGTTTGCCTCTAGTTATTGGATTTCCGAATTTGTCTCTAAAAGGTGGATATTCACTCCACTACTTGCAGATCAGGACAAAGAAGAAGTCACAGTTTTAATTTAAATTGCTGATTTCTTAGGAAGCGTTACTCGTTCACTGATCAAATCTTCTCCTTGCTTATTGCTCCTCAAAATTTTTCTTTGAAAAGTGGATATTCACCCATATCTTGTAGATTAGGAAGAAGTTATAGTTTTATTACTGAATTGTTAAAACATTTTCTTTGCTGACTATTACGCTACTGATCGCAACTTGAACCTGATTAGTGGTTCTAAAGTTTTTTCTTTAAAATTTGCCTGTTCACACCACAACTTGTAGATAAAGACAAAAAAGAAGTCCCATGGTCGTCACGATTTTATTACATTTCTGAATTTTTATAAAATATTCTTTAGTGACTACTCAGCTACTGATCAAAGTTTGCGTTTATATCGGATTTCCGAATTTCTCTCTAAAGGGTGAATATTCACTCCATTACTTGTAGATCAGGATAAAGAAAAAGTCACAGTTTTATCGTTAAATTGCGGATTTCTTAGGAAGCATCGTTCATTGATCAAAACCTCTGTTTGGTCAGTGCTTTTCAGAATTTTTCTTTGAAAAGTGGATATTTACTCCATAACTGTAGATCAGGAAGAAGTTATAGTTTGATCATATTTCTGAAGTGTTAAAACACGTTCCTTGCAGACTGTTAAGCGACTGATCGAACCTGGTTAGTGGTTCTCCAGTTTTTTGTTTAAAAATTGCATATTCACACCACAACTTGTAGCTAAATACAGAAAAGTTCCATGCTCTTCACAGTTTTATTACATTTCTGAATTTTTATAAAATATTCTTTGGTGACTACTCAGCTACCGATCAAAGTTTGCGTCTAGTTACAAGATTTCCGAATTTCTCTCTAAAAGTGGATATTCACTCCACTGCTTGCAGATCAGGATTAAGAAGACGTCACAGTTTTAATGTTAAATTGCTGATTTCTTAGAAAGCGTTACTCGTTCACTGATCAAATATTCTCCTTGCTTAGTGCTTTTCAACATTTTTCTTTGAAAAGTGGATATTCACTCCACAGCTTGTAGATCAGGTAGAAGTTATAGTTCTATTACATTTCTGAATTGTTAAAACACATTCTTTGCTGACGATTAAGCTACTGATCGAAACTTGAAACTGGTTAGTGGTTGTTCAGAATTTTCTTTAAAAACTGCATATTCACACCACAACTTGTAGGATAAGGACAAAGAAGATGTCACATGTTCATCATAGATTTATTACATTTCTGAATTTTCATATAACGTGATATGCTAACTGCTCAGCTAGTGACCAAAAATTGCGTCTGATTATTGGATCTTTGAAATTCTCTCTAAAAGTTGGATATTCACTCCACAGCTTGCACATCAAAATAAAGAGAAAGTTATAGTTTTATTGTTAAATTTCTGAAATTAAGAAGCCTTCTTTGTTAAGTGACCAAAGCCTCTGTCTGCTCTTGCTGCTTTTTTTTTGAAAGCTGAATAGTCACTCCACAGCTTGTAAATCGTGTCAAAGCAAAACTCACATGTTCTTCACAGTTGTGCTAAATTGCTGAACTCTTCAAGAACATTCTTTGTTGGCTATTCAACTACTAGTTAAAACCTGAGTTTGGTTAGTGGGTTTCAATTTTTTCTTTAATAGTTGGTTATTCACTTTTCAGCTTGAAGTCAGGATAAAGAAAAAATCGTACTTTTATTGATAAACTGCTGATTTCCTAAGCAGCATTTCTTGCTAACTGATCAAAGCTTCTATTTGTTCAGTGTGTCTCCCAATTTTTTTCCTTTGAGTATGGTTGCAACTGTTTTTCAGGTCTTTGCATGGATGCCCTCTATGCCATACTAAATTCAAGATTTAAAAGGAAATTTTAAGAAAGATGTAAATCCAAAATAGAGACTGTTTTGTGTTTTGTGAATTTAATTGTTTTGATAAAAAACAATATTTAAAAGTTTTTTCTTTATAACCCAAGAAATGCACTATTTGTTTGTTTTGTGAACAGATTTATTTCATTTTTTTTTCTTTATGAAAGCTTTTACAAAAAATTAGATGAGAAATATTTACCAAACAATGCGTCTATATATTATACCTCTAAAACGGCAAATCGTTTTGTCTTGATTCTGGTTTTTGAGTTGTGGGCGTGCGTGGGACAGCTTTACAGCCGAGCCCACAATAAGCGTGAGAAATCTTGGCAAAAGTGATTCAGATTAGCACTGGGCTAATTAATCAGTTTAAATTGAATGATTTATGATTGGTTTCCTTAATTAAGCTCTCCACCAGTAAATAAGGCAATTTTTGTTGATGGTCATGCCAGCAGAAGTGTAAATACCGTAAATTATAGATTCAAAGAGTCAGATGGGAAAATTGGAAGAGACATTTTGTAAACCCTCCCTCACACTTTTCCCCATATGTTACGCCAACTTGAGTATAACTCTAAATTATCACCCTGTATATTATAACCAGAATTTGGATTCACAATTTTTTTTTCTGATTGCTAAATTTCTCCAGGTAACCTTCAGCCACATACGTTGATTTCCAGAGTTCTATCTATTTAATGTAGTTAATTTCTTCTTCAGCATTAACTTAGAAGTTGCTGACCAACTTCTGAAGCTATGGCTCTATATTGTGCAGGATTGGAAAGCTTTAATGAGGTTGCTATCTCCAGAGGCATTTTTTAGAAAGTATTGACATTTGCATGTTAAACGATGCACTTTAGTTTTACATATTTGATGAGTAAACGACGGTGTTAGAGCATCAAAAATGATTGTTGCGGAAAGTGGATACGAGCCGGGGACGGCCGGTCCAAATCGAACTTCTGGCTGACCTGTCGACAGTTCGACGTACCGTTTGAGACTTATTACCTTGTTTCCGCTATTTTTGGGTGATATTTACATGAATATTCTTTCAGTGGTCGAGTAGTGTTACAAATATAACCACAGATACGAAACCTAGTTAAACAGAAAGTAACTACAAACCGGATTGGGAGAAATAGTGGCAATCCCAGAAGAAGCCCCACAAAAATAAAACAGAATCGTCCAAGTTATTAAAAACACCAGTGAAAAGTACCTAAAAAAAAACGTCTGAAGAAGAAGGAATGGATGACAGACGAGACCCTGACCCTAATAGACCAGAGACGAATATATACTTAAAAACCAAAACAAGGAGACAAATACATACACAAGACAAAAAGAGGGAAGTCATGGCTGCAAAGAAAGATTGGCTGACAGGAAAATGTAGTGAGATTGAGGAACTAGATAGAATGCATGATCATTTAAACTCACAGGAAAAGATAAAGGAAATGACACATACGAGGAAGAAAACCGCAACAGGAACCCTGGTAGACTCAGACTGTAAACTTATAACAGACATGACAGATAAGCTAAAGACGTATATTCACATTTTCAGATGATAAACCAGAATATTACATCAGGGTCGAGTCTGAACCATGCCCACGCATAACAAAAGCAGAAATTGAGAGAGCTATCCAGAATATGCAAAACAATAAATCGCCTGGACATGATGAGGACTCTGTAAAGATATTTCAGGAGGCACTGGAGGATTCTCCAGAAGGGATTAAAATAAACGTCGAAAATATAAACAACATCAGATACGCAGATGATACTGTTATCCTCGCAAGTAGCCTGGAGGATCTCTAAACTCTTGTGGAGAAAATCAACCGAGCGAGGAATATGGACTTCGCCTGAACACCTCTAAGACAAAACATATGACCATCAGCAAAAACCCCCAGTCTTCTATAGTTTTGACTTTAAATCAAGAAACTATAGAACGAGTCGAGAGATACATTTATTTGGGATCAATGGTGAATGCAAACTGGGATCAATCCATAGAAGTAAGATGCAGAATCGAGAAGGCAAGAACTGTATTCAATAGAATGAAAACATTTTTAGTCAACTGAAACCTTAGCCTACAACTGAAAATAAGAATGGTCAGATATTACATCCTTCTGTACAGCATTGAGGCATGGACCATGACAGAAGCCTTGACGGAGAAGCTCGAAGCGTTGGAAATGTGGATATATAGGAGAATTCTGCATCTCATGGACCGAGAACGTAACTAACGAAGAAGTACTTGGAAGAATGGGTAAAACGAAAGAAGTGACATTCACAGTGAAGAGAAGAAAAATGGAGTACTTCGGTCATATTACGAGGAACAATAAATATGGACTACTGCAGCTTATCCTACAGGGAAAGGTCGACGGTAGGAGAGAACCAGGAAGGAGAAGGAACTCATGGCTGCAAAACTTGCGCCAGTGGTTTGGGATGACATCTTTACATTTATTTAGACAGGCTAGGACAGATAGAATAAGAATAGCCATAATAATCGCCAACTTTCGCAGAGAATAAGGCACCACAAGAAGAAGAAGACATTTTTTATGATTAAGTACCTCGATTAAAGTGTATTGGCTTTCAGTACCTTGCTTACGTTAGTTGCCCTGCTTATTCGGCTTTTCAAGTAAGAGCTCTAAACCTGCTTGAGCTACTGGCTCTGTGATATTGTTACAGAAGGTGGTTATGAGCCGGGGCTGGCCGGTCTCAATCGACTTTTGGATGACCTGTCAGTGATGCGACGAGCGGCTTGTGATTTATTACTTTGATTACACTACTTTGGGTGTTAGTAGCACTGAGGTAACTTTTTAGTGCTTTTGCCTGGAAAACTTATTTTATTTGTTCAACAATTATCTTTTGACTGACTGAATACGCACTCATGTCTGGAGCCTAGTAAATTTACTTTAGAATTTGCAAAAGGAAAAAGACCCGGACACGGAAATTAAAAAGAAAAATCAGGGCGATAAAAAATTGATTCTGGGCACTGGTTCTTTTTTTTTTTTGTTTGGATGCAGTACAGGAAATTACAGGAAAAACTACAAGAAAAATAAGTGAAACAGCAGTCACAAGTCAACGAGCAACAAATTATTTCAACACTCTTGAGATACTATTTTCACAATTATTGTGGAAATCCATGTTCTAGGACTGTTGGCATGACATTTGTGTTAAACTTTATATAAGGGAGTTCTTGACCAGAATTTCTGACAAGTGATTTTTGAATTGAACTGACCGATAATCCAAAAATTCTTGACCGGAATTTCTCACTCATTACTACAGTTTTGGCTTCCCTTTTTAGCAGTAGATGTCTTAAAAATAGCGCCGATACCGTGATTCGCCAATTGATATGCTCTGACGATGAAATTACGTCATAGGTACCTTAAAAATGGCGGAACTCTAGCGAAAAAACGAGACCATTTAAAAGAAAATATCGTCATGTGTTGGCTTGGTCCATATCTTCTAGGTCATTGGATTTTATAAATACATACATCAGCAGTATGGAACTGGCGGACACCCAAAGAATTCAAAAGTCACTTGTAAAGCTTTAAATTCGGCCACCTGCAACTGTAGACGGCATGAGAAAAAAAGTATTAAAAAAACTTACCAAAAGCCTCTCCTTTAGCACTATTTTTTTTCCTAATTTTTCAACTTTGGCCGCTTGTAACTTTAGAACGAATGCACCGATCAGAATGAGTCTCAATGTTTTCCTCTCTTCTTGACGTCCTCTTTTACCTACCATAAACGATTATCCCATTGGTTTAATGCTATCGAAAACAGACCCCCTCGATGGTCGACTGGGCCAACTTCAATCGAATTCAATGAGTTAATGAGTTTGACATAGGCAGTATCAAAATAATAACAGGTTGTTGTTAGGGTTTAACATTATTCATTTGTTGGGTACCAGGTACATTTTTCCATATTTAAAATATTTTCTTGCAATGCGAGAAAGTACTACTTTTTAAATTTTCCAGATTTAAAAAAAAAATCTTTTATGACTCCACATGAGACCAATTGCGGCTTTCTAGAAGAACACACAATGACTGACAACAAAACGTATTCCAATGAGCAAACCCACTTATTCCTTTCTTCTCTAAGATCTCTCCAAAAGGTGTCAATACAACATTAAAATAAATGAGTAAATATTCGACACAGGAAGTATTAATTCCAATTGAAGCAACGGTCGTAAATCAAACGAGGCAGGAACAACAGGGTCTGATGGAAGCAAAACAAAACGCTGTCTCAATTGGAGTGGCGCCCGACCACTTTGTCAAACGGGCACACAGGAGGTGACGTCACTGGAATTGAGCTTTTACGCTAAATCACTGTCTCAATTACGCTTTTTTTCGGCAGCGTGGGCCTCCTGTATGCAAAACAATACTTCGAGAAAATACGAAGAACGAGCGAAAGATTTTGCCGAGGTAAAGTGGCTCGTTTTCCATGAAATCTCGCAGAAATGTAATTTGAGGACGACGAGGAAGCCCCCGAAACCAAAGAAGCGCAAATCTTAAACCCTACAAATGATGTGAACGGGGGCAGGTGTTCGGCGTTAAAACTAGTCGAGCGCTAAGGACGTGGATCCAGACATTTACACACTCTCGGACAAGTCTCGTAGATTTATCGTCTGATGGATTTTATTGCAACAAAAGCTCGGGGCTCTAGAGGGCTTAAATCTGGAAATTTAAGCGGTGAAACTGGCAGGAGTAGATATTTTATACTGTACATAGCTTGAGAATGTAACTCCCACATTTGAGGATAAAGAGATCCTCTGCTCGCTGTTTTAATGGCTTGTTAAAACAACGTGCTCAATCACTAAATACTCTTGAAATCTTTCATAAAACTACTTCATCTCGAAAAATGGAGCTCAGATATCTCCCTCCAACGGTCTGAGACACATATGAAACTCTGCGTGGGAACCACTGCAGGTGATAGGGTCATCCATCCCCCGAGTTGACGTGGGGGATTAGGTTCGCTTTTCCCCCGAGCGGGAAATAGCGTATGTCCGAAAATCTCATATCAATACAGATTTTCCTATCAACGGAGGAAATGATGACGTGGGATTTTATATATAGTATGTGTGTGTCGCGGCGCCCTCGCAAAACAAAGAAACAAATCATCGGGGTCCACTAACGATTTTTAAATCGGGGACCCACATCATCTGCAGCTCCACCTAATGAGTTTTTTTAATTTAAGGTTTTCAGCCGTTTTACCCATTAATTCATTAAGGCTTAATTAAAGCCGACTCTGATACGTCAAATCTCCAATTTCCTCTAATTATTTACATTATGTCTGATTAACGTTTGAAATTTCTGTGCTATACGGGTATTATCTTTTTAAAATGTCTGATGAGAATAAAGAATACCGAGTCTCGGCTTTAACTTTTATGGCACCGCCATTAGATACCTCTGATGAGAGTTTTCTTTCAAGAGATTAGAGAGTTATCGTACAGTTCAGGTTAGTTCAAGTTAATTAGATCGAACAGAAGAAGAAGAAACAGTAGAATTGTTTAAGACACTAAAAAAAATTGAAGGAGGAAATGGTAACGTATTTCACTCGATGTGCACAATGGTAGACGTGAAAAAAAATTGGAACGAGTTATGCGACGATTTGAACAATGACTCGTGGGGACTGGCCTACAAAATTGCAAGCAAAAAACTTAAATTCACTCCAATAATAAAAAAGAAGCCAAAGAGGAAACAATGACACAAAAAAAAACATTATTCCCACAGCACCGAGTAATCAACTGGCCACAAATTACAATAAATATGGAAGATCATCGGTTAAGACAGAAGATATAGAAGAGACACTAGTACTAGTAGTAGCAGTAGACTTGGGGGGGGGGGGCAAAGCCTTGCAACTACCTTGGGATCCACCCATCCCTACTCTGCCTGAGCCCTCACTCCCTCCACGAGTCGACCCGTCCCTCTAATGAAGGAAAGTATCCCGTCGCATCTCAGAATCAGAAGCTCCTCTCGATGGAGGAAGATGGCTCCCAGTGTGCTGTGGCGCATTCGCGCCCACCTAAAGCAAAATCGCAGAAAGTGGTATGACCCTGCTCCACAGTATCTCCACTTATTTAGAGTGTGAGAGACCTACCTATTGCTTCCTCCTAGACATGGCTCCAGTAAATCACGTCTCGGTTCCCTCCCTGTCCGGGAACCCATCCCAGAGTTACCCTTTTTGTTTCTGCCAGTGACTCTAGTCCTGAATGAGCTTTGAACTCGTCCTTTTCCTGCAGAAGGCTCGCAGGGCGGCCGAGTGTCGGAGTAGATGAAGATGTTCTGTTCTGCTCCTTATTTGACTTCTGGTCGTGTAGCTTCCAAAGAGAAAACTCTCGCCCTCTTCATGGCCTGCTTTGTATCTTCCTGCTCGTGAGTGTGAATCACCCATTCGTGATCCGTCTGCACACCACCCATTATTTTCAAAAGGTTGCTGGAACAGCTCTTCTTTGAATTCTTCTCTTGTTGGGATGTTTATCCCAAACGACTGTTTCAGTCTCAGCCAATCTCAGGGGTGCTCCTCCTACGACAGGACAACTGGGATGTCCCGCTGGATGAGCTTGGCGATCTAAGTGTGACCGCTTCTCATGACTGTTTCCTTCCACTGGTCGCAGCAATTCATCCTCCTACAGGAAGCCATCGCCTTCCTCTTCATCAAGATTGGAAGCTCCAGCAGACCCAGTAAGGCGTTGAGGGCTGCTCCCGGTGTTGTTCTGAACGCACCACTTATGGCTAGGCAGACTGTTCTCTGCGGAATAGAAGAGGCAACAAGGAGGATCAAACCAAAGAAGACAAATGGCCCCCATTTTCTTACTCCAGAAATCGTTGAGGAAACCTTTATGCTCTAATTAAACTTAAATTAGAAGAACTAGGACTACTAAAAACAATTAGAAACAAGGTGAGAAATAAAGTTAGGGAGAAGATGTTTGAGAGGTACCACCATGACTGAGAAAATAACAATGGATGGACCAATGTATGGATTTTGGACGGACCAATGTATCGACCAATGGAGACAAATGTATGGAAATTACAATGAACGTAGAAGCCTGAACGTGCCGAAAATTGTAAAACCTATTTCACTACTCAAGCTTTAATCAGACGCGAAATATATGGAAACTACCTGTATAAAATTGGCAAAGCACAGAACCCAAAGTGTTGGTTCTGTGATGAAATCGACACCCCATACGTTATTTGTTTGTAAGTGATGGATAAGTAAGAGACAACAGGCGGAAGGACAAGTAGGAACAAGAATAAGTAAGGACAATGTACCAATAATTAGCTTACTTTTGCAATCTGAGAAATGGTGGAATGAAGATATGAAAGTGATCAGGACGAAAATAATCGCTAAAAAGCAGCATGAAAGAACCAGTAGAGAACAGAAATTTTGTAAGAAAAATATATAAATCGTTTCTATCCAAGACTAACGAGAGTGGCCATCGAGATCTTTAAACACGACAACTATTTCCACAGGAAGGAGGAAATTAGGTTTCTAAATGCAGACTGGAAGCGAGTTCTACGACATATTTCAAGTACGCCGAAGGCCTTCACAGATCATTATCACCATTTCAGAGATTTTTTTTACACTAAACAGCGTTATTTTCTTTCTTTAGCGATCACTTCTTTCACTTTTCTTTTTTTGAGAGTTCTCTCTCTTTTTCTTTCTGATCGTTTTCTTCTGGCTTACTTTAATTCTGGCGTTTCCTTCTCTAAGTAAATACCACTTTTATATCTTCGCCTTTTTGAGAACGTGCTTCTCATCCTTTATGCGTTGTAAGATGGTGACGTCAATTGAAGATTTATTTCCTTTGGCTTTATCCCCTTCTTCAATTGTCACCATTTTAGAAATTTCCTTTTTATCATCAGTAATTTCTTTCTGCACCCAGCTTCTTTGACTTTCTTCCTCTTCCTCATCGTACTCTTCTTGCTCATCTTGACTCTCCCTCTTTGACATTTCCATCTCTAACTGATTTCACCTCTTTAAGAAGTGTTTCTTTGGTTTTAGAGAAGGTACCTGACTTCTTCATGGGTGACAATGCCAGTTTTGAATTTATCCCCTTTAATTGTCACCAATTTAGAGACTTTCTGTTAAGTTTCAGCATTTCCTTTCGTCAGCGTTCTATTCGAGATTGCTTCTTGATCATTATCTTCTTGCTCACTTTCTATTTGCCGTTTCGTTCTCTAACTAATATCACATTTTTAGAAATTTCTTCGCTTTTTTTCGAAAGCTTCAGATTCTTAATAAGTGGTAGGGTGGTGATGGCAATTTGGAAAATATCCTCTTTGGTTTAATCCCCCTTTTTAATTGTCACCATTTCAGAATTTTTCTTTTTTATCATCATTATTTTCTCTCTCCAGCAATCGCTTTTTTCACTCTTTTCTTCCTGAGCGTAGTCTTCTTGCTCATCTTCTAATTGACCTTCTCTACTTCCTTCTCTAGCTGATTACAATATATTCTCGTTTTAGAGAAGATGCCTGATTTCAAACATTTTTTTATAATTAGCATTGGCTTTCTTCATCAGTCGCCTCTTACGCCTTCTTCTGCTTTCTAATCGGTCTTTTTTGATTCAGCTTAATTTGACCTTAATTCTCTAATTTATATATTTTTTTTAAGACCTTTTTCGCTTTTTTGAGAAAATGCTTCTCATCTTTCATGAGTGTTAGGATGGTGACGCCAATTTTGGATATATCTCCTTTGGTTTAAGAGATTTTCTTTTTATTATCAATATTTTCTTTTTCCAGCAATAGTTTCTTTCACTCTCTTCTTCTTCCTGATCGTTATCTTCCAGCTCCTCATCTTCTATTTCACATTTTCTTCTCTAGCTGACTAGCTCCTCCTATAACTAATACACTTTTTCAATATTTTTTGCTTCTTGAGAAGATGCCCCCACCTCATGAGTGGTAAGGGTGATGATGCCAATTAAAGACTTAACTCTTTTAATTTACATCATTTCAGATATTTTATTTTTACCATTAGTGATTCTTTTCTTTTGTAATCGCTCATTTCATACTCTTCTTTTTCTTGAGGGTTTTCTACCTGCCCACCTTTTCTTTGACATTTCCTTCTCTAAATGGTATTTTCAAAACTTCCTCTCGTTTTTTGAGAAGTTGATTGACATCCAATAGAGCAGTACTACAGGGAGGGAGAAAAATCAAGGAATTTAATATTAACATACAGGGTATAAAACTCAGAAGTAACAAAATATGAGATCCACATGAGAATGAGCAATCATGTTGCCATCTTATACAAAAAAGCGCTATAGACGATAACTGCCTTATCAAGGCTAATGAGGAATGTTGGAGGGCCCAACAACCAAAAACGGAGAAGAAAACAGTAATTTAGTGAAGAAAACGCATAACAAGACATGACATTCAATATTTTCCACCCTCCATCTGAAGAAATTTGGTCTGTTGGTTTTCTTCTCGTTTCCTTGAGAAGGCGCCTGACATCTATGATGGGTGGTAGCGAAGTAATTCGAATTTTGGATGTATCTTTAATTATCACCATTTCACAGATTTTCTTTTTGCCACCGGAATTATTTTTTTCTTCAGTAATTGCTTCTTTCACTCTCTTCGTTTTTTGAGAGTTATCTTTTTGCTCATCTTCTATTTGACTGTTATTTAAGTTGACTATTTGATATTTCCTTCTTTAATTCATATAACTTCTTTAAGAATTTCTTCTAGTGTTTAGAGAAGGTGCCTGAAATTCTTCATGCCAGTTTTGGATTTATCCCCTTCAATTATCACCATTTCAGAAATTGATTTCTTCAGCTCTTGCTTCTTTCAATCTTTTCTGCTTTCTGGTCGTTCTCTTCTGGCTCACTTGAAACTAGACTAGAGAAGGAATTTTCTAACTGAAATCTCTTTTTTTTTTCGCTTTTTTTAAGAACTCTCACTCACTTTAAGAACTCACATCCTTTATTATCACCGTTTCAGGAATTTTCTTTTGGCGTCAGTAGTTCCTTTCTCCACCAATAGGTTCTTTCACTCTCTTCTTCTTCCTGATCGTACTCTTCTTGCTCATCTTCTATTTGACATTTCCTTCTCTGACTGATTTCATTTCTTTAAGAATTTATTCTCGTTTTAGAAAAAGTGCCTGACTTCTTCATGGGTGATAGGGTGGCAATGCCAATTTTGAATTTATTTTCTAAATACTTTAAGCACCACTCCAATATTTTCCAACCCCACCTGAAAAAATATCTGTCGATGGCACCAGAGAAAAATGGGGTGAAGAAAGAGAAGGGTTTTAGTAGATTTTACGCATTGTCTATTGCGGGTGAGTCCCACAATCCCAGGTCGACCAAGATGAAACCAGTGAAAATGGAGTGTGTAAAAAAGCACTTTCTAACCACTTTAAAAAAAAATAGTTCGTTCGAAGTGGATATACTAACCACGTGATCTCGCCCTGACCCTCTGGTTGGATATTCGACGATAATGACAACGATCTTTCAGATTTAACTGCCTCGGTAATAAACCATCCTACAAACCTCCCTTTGCCAATGGAGTTGAGACATATAGGGTAACAAGTATTATAGGGAACTCATCTATTATATCATCTATATCTATTTCATTATTATTCTGAATAAAGCCAGATCATCAACTGGTCTCGACAGGACCGGCAGTAAACTCACTACTATCGCGTCGTTTCTTCAATTAAAATCGCGTGCGGTAAAGAACCACTTTCCGCACTCTCTATGTAAGTAACTATTTCCTATACATTTTTGATGTCACTTCATTGTATTTTCTCGTATTCAATAAAATATTAAATCAAAATTGGAATTGCAATAACTGCTTGTTATAGATAAAGTATTTTTAGAAACTATAGGTATTGTTATTTTGGCAAATTCAAAAATAACGTGAAAATGACGTTAGTTTGCTCTCCTGGAAATTAACTAAGTTACTACTGTAAACAAGGAATTTTTTTAATTTCTGGATATTGGTAGCCCATCTATCAGTTTAATGGCTCTGACAGGAAAGTTGTCGAAACATAACAATTCCTGCCCTCTCTAACTCGAACCCCGTATCAACACAGCCCTTATATCGGCAGGAATATGCCCCAATGCTTTTAAAATCGATCGCTCCTCGCTGGCAAGCGATGCTCACCAGAGGGCCCTGCAGAAAATCCAGCCCTTTTTAGGAGGGCAATTTAGCAATTATTGTGACTTGTGCCCTATATACGTTCAGTATACGTAACAACAAAATATTCAGATCAGCTGAGGAAAACGCTGTTTAGTATAGTAAAATTGGGTCAAACGCTTCATAGTATCGATGTATTGAAGGCAAGTTGGTGTGGATACATTTGGACTGCTGCCAATCCTGCGCCTCGGAATAGCACCATAAAAAAATGCCAGAAATGTTTATTAAGTTGGGTAATTACAAATTCCTCTTATTCAAATAGATAGAATTTATTGTATTATAGTGTTTCTCGTGTCCCACCAAATTTTTAAGAAAGTGCACACCGCTTTTCTTCCTAGAGAATATCTTCACTTAAGAGAGGGATAGAAAACCATGACCTCCCTTTGCTAGGCGACACAATGTCTACACGAAAACCTTGTATGCTTTGGAAATATTCCGGCATGAAACACATCATGCTGTTGGAATTATGGTCATAGTGGTTATGTGAGGTTAACCTGGAATATCCCTTTTCAACCCATTTTCAGTTGAACAATAAGGTAAGTCGTTAGGCATTTTTTAAAACATCGCAGGCACGTAGACAGTTTGGGGAGGGTCCAAGGGTCACCTTTTTATACCCTTATTAAAGACTTACTATTTATCCGATTGACTTATTATTTATCCGGATGTACAATCCAGATTTGGGGCCATCTGGAGCACCCCCTTCCCCCTATCTTGGCTACATTCTTGACCAGTTGATTAGGGTTTGCATACCCTTTTAATCATCAGTTTATAGCTAAATAGCGTTAGTATATCGGTAGCGATATCATAAATGTCATACTTGAACTAAGGGAAAAAATACTTTTCATAAACATGAAAAATTCATTAAAATTAGAACTTTTGGAAATGCTGATCTATAATCATCCTGATACCACCAGGTGTTTCTCAGGCAACCAGATTGTGTATCAATGAGAGGGCTGTTAATGTGATTGGTTGAATATCAGCTGATATAGTGATTGAACTATTTCTATACGGGGTATTCATTAGAGATGGGCGTCATCTAGAATGGGCTTTTGTTCCTTGTTCATTTCTTTTTGACATTTCACAGCCTACTAGACGACATTTTTAAATGAATACCCCCGACTGTACTACTATAATTACATGCACTGAATGTTCTTCTATTGTCCCAATCATCTTAAATGTTACTGTTTCCCTGAAGAGTTGTTAAGGAGAGTTGTAACATCTTGGATTAAAAGAGAAGAAGAATAGGGTACATTTGAAGAACCAAGCTCATATAGGTCAAACAATCGAGCCTTTCAAGGAAATGGTTTCAGTCCAACTGATCAACCAAAGATTGGTCTGCATCTCTAAGTTCTTCTATTATCTCAACCTTTTGAGAATTTACTCAGTTTCTCTTCAGAGATGCAAAGGAGAGTTCTAATATGTAGATTAAAAGAGATGAAAGATAACGTACATTTGTTGAAAACAAGATCAGAAAGATCAAACCTTCCACTCAAATAGAGGCCTATTCATGGTCGTTTCAACCCAACTAACCAAAAGGACATTCAGTCGCGACTTCATGAGACTTCTTGCTGTTTAGCTGCTTATTTTCGTTGCTTCAGTATTATTTCCTGGTGTCTCCTTTATCTAGCATTTCAGAAATTTCTTCGGATAGTTTTTCAACTACTTGCTTCATCGTAAACCCTAATTCAGGCATTTTGCCTTCTTTCTCAGTTTCCATCATATTTATCAATTACTGAACAGTTTTTAAGAGGCAATACTAATTTCTATGCTGTTTCTTCAAACATTTCACTAGTGATTTCGACTTCTTGGAAGTTTAATGCCACTTAAGGTTTCTTGCTTTTGAGTTATTTGACTACGATTCCTGCAACTTCCTCTCTTTCGTGTTTTTGGTACCAATTTACCACTCTTGTTCCCTGCACTAAACGGTCGTTTATTGCATTAATATGTTATTGAAACTTTATTACTTCTCGTCTTATCTTCGTTTATTTTGGTAATTTCGAGAGCCTTTCATTTGGGTTTCATTGACATGTATAACTTCTTTGCTTTTTTTTCGTTGTTTCCCTGTTTTGATCCTGGCCTCATATTTTTCTATACGATTGTTTTCTTGAATGTGTTAAGACAGTTCTAAACATCTCGGGGTTTTCTTCTATTGCATTTCATGGTTTATTTTAACAAGATCTTTTTTGGTTTTTATTCCTCGAGTGTCACATCTTCAGTAAAGACTACCTTTCCTAACATTGCAGTCTCGATTGACCATATCTGTCACTCAACTTGGTCTCGATCGCTCTCTTCTTGCTCCCTTCTCTTTTACTATATTCATCTATATCTTCAATTATCACTATTTCAAAGATTTCGTTTTATCGCCAGCATTTCCTTTCATCAACAATCGCTTCTTTCACTCTCTTCCTTTTCTTGAGAGTTCTCTTCTTGCTCAACTTCTATTTGACTGTCTCGGTGACCATATCTGTCACTCCACAGTCTCAATCGCTCTCTTCTTGCTCACCTTCTCTTTGACTGTATCCATCTATATTTTCAATTATCACTATTTCAAAGATTTCCTTTTTATCGTCAGGATATCTTTTCACCAACAATCGCTTCTTTCACTCTCTTCTTTTCTTTAAGAGTTCTCTTCTTGCTCATCTTCTATTTGACGTTTCCTCTTCTAAAAAATGCCACTTATTTAAAAATTTACTTTTTAAGGATTTCTTCGCTTTTTTAAAAAAGTGCTTCACATCCTTTATGGGTGTCAGGGTGGTTTTTTGTGTTTTTTTCCTTGAGTGTCACTTCTTCAGTAACGACTTCCTTTCCTAACATTGCTGTCTCGGTGACCATATCTGTCACTCAACTTGATCTCGATCACTCTCTTCTTGATCATGTTCTCTTTGACTACATTCAGCTACATCTTCAATTATCACTACTTCAAAGATTTCTTTTTTATCGTCAGCATTTCTTTTCATCATCAATCGCTACTTTCACTCTCTTCTTTTCCTTGAGAGTTCTCTTCTTGCCCATCTTCTATTTAATGTTTCCTTTTCTAACTAATGTCACTTCTTTAAGATTTTCTTCTACTGATTTGAGAAGGTGCCTGACATTCTTCTTAAGATGCCAAATTTGGATTGATCTCCTTCAGTTATCGCAATTTTTAAACCTTCCTTTTTATCATTTTGCTTCTCTTCTGGCTTAACTTACATTTGATGTTTCCATCCCTAACTGATATCATTTTTTTAACAATTTCTACTCCTTTTTTTAGGAGGTGCTTCATATCATTCAAGGGCGTTAAGGTGGTGACGTCACTCTTAGATTGTTCCTTTTTGGCCTTGCCCCCTTCTTCAACTGCCGCCACATCAGAAATTTTCTTTTTATTCATCAGTATTTCCGTTCTCCAAAAATCGCTTCTTTCATTCTCTTTTTCCTGATTGTGTGTCTTCTTGCTCATCTTCTATTTGACATTTCCTTCTCTAACTAATTTCACTTATTTAAGGATTTAGTCTCATTTTAGAGAAAGTGCTTCGTATCCTTCAAGGGTGATGATGCCAATTCCAAATCGCTTATTTAATTTTTTCCTCTTCCTGATCGTTATCTTAGATATTGGTCACTTTCTACTTGATGTTTCCTTCTTTAATGAATATCACTTTTTAAGAATTTCTGCGCGAGAAGGTGCTTTACATCTTTTATGGGTGTCAAGGTGGTGGTACCAATTTTTAATTTATCTCATATGGTTTTATTCCCTTCTTCAATTGTCACCCTTTCAGAAATTTTTAATCATCTTCTATTTGACGCTTCATACTCTAACTGATATCACGTCTTTAAGAATGTATTCCCGTTATGGAAAGGAAGCCTGAATTCTTTATGAGTAATAGGGTGGTGATGCCAATTTTGAATTTATCTCCTTTAATTGTCATCAATTTGGAGATGTTTCTTTTATCGTCAGCATTTCCCTTTTTCAGCGCTCGCTTCTTTCATCCTCTTCTTCCTGCTCGTTACCTTCTGCTTGCTCACCTTCGATTTGATCTTTCCTTCTCTAACCAATATCATTTTTTAGAATTCCTTCGCTTTTTTGAAAATGTGCTGCACATTTTTCGTGGGTGGTAGAGTGGTAATACCAATTTTTAATTTACCTCTTTTGGTTTTGCCCCCCCCCCTTCTTCAAGTATCATCATTTCAGAGATTTCCTTTTAATCATCAGTAGGTATTTCCTTTTTTCCAGCAAGCCCTTCTTTCACTTTCTTCTTCCTGATTGTACTATTCTTGCTCATATTCTATTTCACATTTCCTTCTCTAACTGATTTCACTTCTTTCAATTTATTCTCGTTTTAGAGAAGAAGCTTGACATCTTCATGGGTTATAGGGTAGTGGGTGCAGGATAATAAAATTACAACCTCTCAAATTGAAATGTACTGCCGACGTTTCGACTCTATGGACACTAATAGAGGACTGCCCTACCTGTACATCAATTTTGATTTTATCCCCTTTAATTGTCACTATTTTAGGGATTTTATTTTTATTGTCAGCATTTCCTTTCTTCAGCTTCTTTCACTTTCATCTATTTTTTCCCGATCAAACTCTTTTTGCTCATCTTCCATTTGAAATCTCTTTCTCTAACTGATTCCACTTCCTTAACGATTTCTTACCGTTTTAGAGAATGTGCTTGACTTCTTCATGGGTGATAGGTTTTGGTGATGACAATTTCTGACTTAACCCCTTTAATTATCACCAACTTTTTTATAGTCAGCATTTCCTTTCTTCAGCGATCGCTTCGTTCATTCTCTTCTTTTTTCTAATCGTTACCTTCTTGCTTACTTTTGCTCACTTTGCAGATTTGATTTTATTCCTTCCAACTCTCCCCATTTCAGAGATTTTCTTTGAGTCTTTTTCCAGCGACCTCTTCTTTCACTTTCTTCTTGGCGACTCTCTTGTACTTATATATATATATCAACGAAATTTTTATCTGAATTCAATGAAAAATTAAAAAAATAAACATCTAAAGATAGTTTCCATGTGTAGGAATTTGCATTTTACAGGGTTCAGTTATACATTACGTCTTGGATATTTTATCTTTCTTGATATATCTTGCTGATTACACGTTTGAAATAATTATCTACTCGTAGCAATTATAATCACCACTCCCACCATGGACTGTGCCACAGGAGGAATTGACATGTCCATCACCAAATACGCAGGAAACGACTGCATAAACTACGTCAACTTAACGTGGAGACGAATCGAAACCATTTTCATCTTAGTAGCTTGCACTTACCTGTTCTTCTGGAGTTTTCCAAAAGTACGTCTCCAGCTTTTTGGTACCTGGCAATGTTCTAAATATATTTAGGCTCACGATATTGCAGTGCACCCTTCGCAACATGGCCTATAACGAAAAAGACAGGTTCGGACGCAGATTCTTGCTTTGCCTGCTGTGCTTGTGCTGGGGTATGGAGATAGGTTTCAAGTGTGCTTCGAAAACCGGTATTTACTTGCTCAATCCTTGTCATATCACCACAGCCATGCAGGTCAGTTTGTAATGTTAATGTCTGATATACAATGATACATTTTGCTTTTAAGATTTACCTTTTAACCGCCAAGCCAAACAAAACTGTGACAGCAGTGTTCCGAGTGCACTTAAACTATTTGAACGGTCCACTATTAGCACTAGTGTTTTCAGAAACTGACACTAGGCTTGTAAGTTTTACAAAACATTCATAATTAGATATTTAGTGGCTTTAACTGACAGAAGAATAATAATTTAAATAAAAAAAAATAGGCCTTCAGTCGGATTTGAACCAGCAAAGGGGTTCAGCTAGCCCCTTAGCTAGCAGGCTAGCAGAAGGTCGCTGGTTCAAATCTGGCTGAAGACCTCCTTTTTTTAATTTGAATTATTATTTTTCTATCCACTGATGCCACTCCCTTGTAAAATTCATAATATTTTGATTATAATCCTTTTTTTTTAGCTACCTCTTGAAGCCACTGTGTATTGGGTCCAACATGGAATGATGTTCGTTGTGCCTTATTATCTTCTTAGAGTTGGAGGTAAGTAGCAAACTCTAATGAATTCATTATCAGTAGTGAACATGCCGTAGGAGTTTATAACGTGGAGGGCCTAAAGGAGATGCAATGGAATGTGTTGGCCTACAGCCTTCTGGTGGCTTACCATTTCACAGTCCTTCAAGGGGTTTCAATTGTATGTTTCGGATTTACTAATATTATGATTGAAGGTAAAATTAGACCATGACGATTTTAGCTGACGAATATCAACATGAACCATATCATGTGCCCCCTGGACTCGGACCCCTTTAGGGGCCAACTGTACCGGACGGCGGTTTTCTTCCACGAGGCTCTGCTCTGTCCGCTTATTTGTAAACTGTACGTCCTGGTAGCCGGCTATTTTTTGACAAGGTGCAAATACACTCGTGTAAAGGAATTCTTACATTGTGATATAGATTTAGCAGGCCGTAGCTGTAGTGATCACTTAGAGAAGGCGGAATCTAGGAAAGTTCAATAAACATTAACAGAGACGTATTAGAGTACCTGTCACATAAGTTTTGGCTAGAAAAAATGCCTGATTTTTTTTTTGTAATTTTTTCAAGTGCGATGATTGTTGCAAATTGGGCAAGAAGTTAGAAGAGAAAGGATTGAAATTAGAGTAAAAAATTTTAAACCCACCAAGAGGGTAGTTTTTTGTGTGCTTATTGAGTTGTATGAAAAATGTATCTTTTAAAAAATAGTTTTTCTGGAAACAAGGATCATAACAATAATTAAATATAGGCCAAGGACAAAAGCACACTGGTAATAATCAAAAATTACTAAAAAAGAATCCTAGTGATAGTACCTCTGTATATCACTTGACCACGCTTTCGTCAAATAGGCAGTCTTGCCTTTTGTGTTTTACTAGTGCACCTCCACCTTGATAGGTGTTCTTACTTATCTTTACTAGCTTCAAAATTCAAAGTAAAGTGAGAAGTTATAAACATCTAAATAGGTAAGAAAGAGAAGTTCACCAGCCTGCCATGAGGAATCAAACATTTTTAAAACATGAAATAAACAAGTGAAAAACAGCGAGACACAATCAAACTAAAATTTCAAGAAACAATGGAATTGTTTGTTTTTGTTTTCTTTCATAAAAAATCCTCTTGAAAGCCACTAAAAGTCAACGTATAAAAATTGTTAGATTTACTAGAAAATTTATTTTTTTTTTATTTAAAAAAATTTTTTAAAAGACATTTTTCCAGAATCAAAGATTCCAATTCCAGAAACAAAGTCGATTTTTTAAGCATTTCTTAGAGCATCTCCTAGAGTCGACAGAAGATTCTTTTTGTTAGTTTTCTTACAAAGGTACTTACAAAGTCACTATAAGTGGTTTTTAGGTTACTTTTTTTCAAAATCCGTTGCAAAGTCGTTCTAAAAGCATGTCAATTGTGTCCATTCTCCGTTACTGGGCCAAAGTTTTTTCGAGATAACACCTAGGGAATGACACGCAGAGCCGTGGTTAGTAAGAGCCGGCTCTGACCGGTCCAGTAACGGAGAATGGACATAGTTAATGTTGTAAATATCGACATAACTTCATCACTTCATTAAGAGCCTTGATAAGGACCGCAATATACGGTCGAAACGTCGGCGATTTGAAAATTGAATGAAGTTTTTATTTCGTCTCTAACCTGATAATCCACCTTGATATTATTTAAATGCAATTTTTCTCCAAACGTTACCTATTAAATTAACACTTTGTTGTCTAAGATTCCAAAAGCTCGTGTTTTAGTGGGTTTATGACAAATAAAAACTCCTTTTTCTCTCGAAAAACGCCTTCGTTTCGACGTTTAATTTACGTCTTCATCAGGGTTATTCTCTCGCGAAAGAGGATGATGTCATAAATATTACGGTATCCACGATACAGAAGAATATGAATGCTGAAGGGTGACACCACATAAAACGCAGTTCCAAAAGCTGTAAATAATATGTAAAGACACTCATATCACACACACACAAGTAAGAGCACCAGTACAGGTGTCGAGCCGACAGTAAGTGAGTCATTCATATTTGCCTGTCTCGTGGATACCGTAACATTTATGACATCATCCTGTTTCGCGAGAGAATAGCCATGATGACGACGTAAGTTAAGAGTCGAAACGTAGGCGTTTTTCGAGAGAAAAGGGAGTTTTTATTTGTCCTAAACCCACTAAAACACGAGCTATTGACGAAGATTAAAGAATTCATTTACTTTCTTTAATCCTGGAGGCAGGTAAAGTTTTTTCTTGCAGTTCTGGTCATCGCCGGCAGGAAAAATTTTTTCTTGCCGCGCCGGTCGTCGCCGGCAGGTAAAAGTCTTTACTGCTGCTCGATTGATTTGACATTGACTGCTGCCACTTTATCTGCCGCTTATTATGCGATCTACAAGTCTGTATGTACTTAAATCAAAATAGTTCAAAGATTTGTAGAAAAAAATGGATAGGTTTTATTCGGAGGTAAAGCGACCTTAAGTAAACCTTTCCAAAAAGTGACACTTTTGCTCCTATGTATGAAACAATAAAGAATTTCTTACAGTATTTGCTGGAATCCGATACTTTCATTTTACCAATTTTTTAAGGAGCTTTTTTATAACTTTGTCTTCTGTCTCTTTTTCGCAAGGCTTTGGATGATTTTTTCTTTGTTTTTTCTAGCTTTTTCTGTTTATAAGGTTTTTTTCTTGTCGTATTCCTCAGGACTTGTAGTTTGACATGTTCCTCTTTCGGTACTTTTGTAAGGAGAGTCAAATGGTTCAAATATGGGCCCTCAATGCTAACCTTCGGTTACTTTCCAGAAATATCTGTTTCTTCTCATTTAATTGGTTTAATTTTATTAGTTTTTCCCCTTCTTTCTTTTCTGAACGTTTCTTCAAGACAACCGTGACAACCTCCTCTTCTTTCTCTGGTTTTTTTCTTTTTCTTCTTCTTGATAACTTTGATTGTAACAGGTTCAGCTGTGTCTTCTTGAAGTTATCTGCAGTATCTTCTTGAACCTGAAGAAACTTAAAACATGAAATGAACAAGTGAAAAACAGACACATCAAACTAAAATTTCCAGAAACAATGGAATTGTTTGTTTTTGTTTTTCTTAAAAAATCCTCTTAAAAGTCACTAAAAGTCAACGTGTAAAATTTGTTAGATTTACTAGAAAACTTTTTTTTTTTTAACTTTTTAGATTTTTTTAAAAGACTTTTTTCCAGAATCATTTAAAAAGTCGATTTTTTTGCATTGGTTTTTGCATTAGAGCATCTTGGATTATTGCATTAGAGCATCTCCTAGAGTCGACAGAAGATCCTTTATGTTAGTTTTTTCACAAAGTCACGATAAGTGGTTTTTAGGTTTTTTTTTTTTTCGAAATCCGTTGCAAAGTCATTCTAGCAACTGTCATTCAAAGAATTCGTTAGAAAATCTTCTGATATTGATACAATATCATTTTGTTAGTTTTCTTACAAAGTGCTAAAAAATCACGACCTTTTCGTTTTCAGAATCTTTTACAAAATCACTTGAAACAGCTATATTATAATCTTTTTTGTAAAGCATTTTTGAGGTGATTTCCTGGAAATAATAGAAAATCTGTTAAACTTCTTACAAAGGTACTTACATATGCACAAGTGATTTACAAGTTACTTTTTTTAGAATATTTTTGGTTTGATTTCTTGAAATCTTCCTTGCAATTGATAGATATTTTCTGTTTTCTTACAAAATCACGATCTGAGCGATTTTTCAATTTTCTCTGTACGATTATCACTCACAAATTTCGAGAAAGATTTTTTAAAAGCAATTTTTCCCCAAACCTTATTAATTTACTACTTTATTATATATTTTGGTTTCATTTCTTGAAATCTTCCTTGCAATTGATAGATCTTTTCTGTTTTCTTACAAAATTACTTACAAAATCACGATCTGAGTGATTTTTCAATTTCCTCTGTACGATGATCACTCACAAATTTCGAGAAAGATTTTTTAAAAGCAATTTTTCTCCAAACATTATTAATTTACTACTTTATTTGGCATCGTTGACGAAGTTAAAAGAATTCATTTACTTAATCCCGGAGGCAGGTAAAGTTTTTTCTTGCCGCGCCGGTCGTCGCCGGCAGGTAAAGTCTTTTCGTGCTGGCCGAGTGATTTGAAATTGGCTGCTACCACTTTATCTGACGCTTGTCATACGATCTACAAGTCTGTAAGTCTTAAAACAGAATAGTTCAAATGTTTGTAGAAATAAATTAATAGGTTTTATTCGGAGGTAAAGTGACTTTTCTGGTTTGCTTTTCAACCTTGCCAAAAAGTGACACTTTTGCTCCTATAATATGAAACAATAGAGAATTTCTTACAGTATTTGCTGGAATCCGATATTTTCATTTTACCAATTTTTTGAGGAGCTTTCTTATAACTTTATCTTCGGTCTCTTTTTTACAAGGCTTTGGTACAGCCATTTAGATGGCTTTTTCCTCAGATTCCCTTTTTTTTTCTAGCTTTGTTTAGTGTTTAGGAGATTTTTTCTTGTCTTGTTCCTCAAAACTTGTAGTTTCACATATCCCCCTTTCACTGCTTCCGTATGGAGAGTCAAATGGTTCAGATATGGGCCCTCAATGCTGACCTCTGGTTACTTTCCAGAAATATCTGATTCTTCTCATTTAATTGGTTTAATTTTATTAGTTTTTCCACTTCTTTCTTTTCTGAACGTTTCTTCAAACCGTGTCAACTTTTTCTTCCTTCTCTGTTTTTTTTTCTTGGTAATTTTGATTGTAACAGATTCAGCAGTTTCTTCTTGAAGTTATCTGCAATTTCTTCTTGAACCTGAAGATAACTGAACGCCTCCTCGACTCTCTTCGGTTTGTTTCTAGCTGTTTCTTAAAGTCTTCGACTTTAAGATCGAGCATCTCAAGCTTTTTGAAATCTTCTTCGATATCCTTAAAGTTTGTTGGTACCTATCTTTATTTATTTTTTTAGATTCTTTTATATTTCTAACATACTTTTTTTTATAATTCTACTTTTGTGGACCGCTTTCTAAACTCTTGGTCTACAGTTTTTTCTTAAGTTTATCGAGTTTCTCATCCAACTTCTCTAGGTCCTCAATCTTAGACACTGTTTTTCTTCTCCAATCTTTGGTAACATTGAAATACTAACGTCGTTAGAGTAAGTCGCTTACAAAGTTCTTACATTGCTTTCCTTACAAGATTCAATTTTTTTCCAATTTCCTTCCAGAATTTTTTTCTAAGTGGCTAGAAGCTGGTGCGTTAATTAATAAGTTTATTAAAGCACTTCTTAGAGCAACAGTTCCCAAAAAGTGAACCAAAAGTTTTAGAGCATGCGTTAAAAAGTCACTTACACGGCCTCTTTAACTGTTGTATAAAGAATCTTCTTCCATTCCACTTTACAAAGTCACTATAAAGTCTTAATCAGTTTCTCCTTTACAAAGTCTCTAAAACCTTATTGTTATTCCTACAAAATCTTTTATAAAATCAAAAGCTGATCCTTTTGTCAGACTCTTACAAAATCTTTCAGCCATCACAAGAACAATTTTTTTAAAGAATTGTGCGGAAAGTTAAGACAAGTGGTTCCTTGGTTACTTTCGTTACTTGATTAAGTAGGTAATAGCGCAATTCAGATAGGCTAGACTACCCTGCATATTAGTAAATTAATATATATAGGTAGTAATAAAATAATAATAATAGCTACATCATTATTATAAATAAAAATTATCACACTTTCGTCCATATAGTTTAATTTTTTTACAAAACTTGGGTAACAGGTTTAGGATGCAGTGATACAGTTCGGGAAATATATGAGGTTGCAAAACATTGATTTATGAGTACTTTTATGAGAAAGTAAATGGGGTTTTATCAAACTAGTGGCCTGAAGCAATTTCCAATAATATAGGTAGTAATTGATGACACTTTTACCTTTACTACAATAGTTTAAATGCTAGCTTAAACATTTGGGGCCACTTTCACCCAATCTAAGATTTGACGTATCCATCAGACACTTTCGTTTAACCTTGTGTTGTAAAAGTGGTCCTAATTAAAAATTTCTGTACCCTTTAACATTTCCTTGCTCACTAAAAACTTTTTCTCTCCAGTTTACTGTTAAATATTTACCCACGAGGAGTAATAGGCAGAAGTGATTTATTCTTAGTTATAGGGACTAGCTTTTAGCTAACGATGACGGGTAAAATAGGCACATAGTTTTATACAAAGGATGTTCATTTAAAAACGTTATTTAATTAGCTGTAAAACATAAAAAAAGTCTGCTTACTTTGGTTATATCAAAAACGCACAGCTTCTTGGATAATGTCTTCTAATGAACACCCATGCTAATGTTCACAGTTTCTATTTAAATATATGTTCGAGTGGTTCAATCAAAAGAGGCCTCGTAGTAGTCGATTTATGATGATTATTATCGTTACTAAAATTGTCAATTTAAACGTATTAGCTACTTTTACACTATTCTTATATAAAAAAGTAGGAATTATTGTTGTTAAATTAACGTATTAGTAAACATTTAGAAACTGAACTTGTGCCTTTATGTAAACGCTAATGACTAATGCCCCTCTCCTGATTCTAGAGAAAAAATTCTGATTTTGGTTTAAAAAAAAACGCATAATATGGTAATTAAATTATCATTTATAAATTAAAATTGCTAGTAATAGAAATACACTTTGTACATTAATTGTTATTATTACTTCTTTAACACGTTCTACTTCAATATTAACATTCATACTATAAACAAGAACACGCGCAAGAAAACAGACTTCAAAATAAAATTTTATTACAATAGCTGACCAACTTGCTGCTTAAAATTACAAGCTTCACCCGGCTCTAGGCCTCGAATCTTTTCTAAGGATTGAAGCAAACATTGTAGTTTTAACAGTGACCAAAATATTAGAGCATACATAAAAATACATAAAATAAAAAAATATCACAATCAAAAATAACAATAAAGGATATATAAAGTCAGTCTAGATAATATCTACCTACTTCAGTGGGTAGGTACACCAAAAAAAAATTTTTAAATTAACTGAGTGCTAATGACATAGAATACAAATTACTTGTTGAGTATCAAAATTTAAGAATAGGTTAGAAACGAATGTTTTGATTAACTCTTAATTCTCTGTTCCCAGTTTAGTTAAAATTGAAATATGTGATTTGCGTTTAGAAAAATGGACGTAATGACATTATACACCTACAACTAGTTTTCGATATATTTGAAAACAAAACGATCTTATTTAAGTAACAAAATAAATAAAGTTATAAGTTTCTAGAAGACCTGAAGAAAATAAGTAACATAAGAGAAGGTGGTGGTGCCTTCCCACACACAAGAATATGTTTTATACCTACATATTCATTTGACTGGTGGTTTTCTTAAATTATATATTAAACAATAATTGGAATAATGACTAGAAACGCAAGGAACATTTTATAACCTAATACAGTCTTTTGTACGCATATGTATACAAGGTAATTCAAATTTTATGGTTCATATTTAGTTCCTCAATAAAACAAATTAAAATCACCCTGTATAACTAAAATGGAATCACGAATATCTACAAAGTAAATGCTTTTTAACACTGAACTCTACTAAACACTTCAAAAGCACAATGAATCAACAAAGATCATACCACTGATTAGTTTTAAAAGTGCCTAAATATGAACTTTTTTATGTGCAGTTTAAGTACAAAGTTATAGTACTTTCTATCTTTACAAGTATGCACCTTTAAAGAAACAAGTTATTAAAAAAACTATTTTCTGAAACATTTGTCTTACCAAAAATACAATCAACTTAGCCTCTAAAGCAGGTAGGTATTGTGTTTTCTTTTACTTTCAAAAAGGTACTGCGGATATAACTCAATTGTGCTTTCCTATAAACTTTTGCAAATTTATTGTGTTGTTTTGGATAAAGATTTAAAGAAGAGTCTTAAACATCATAGCACCTAACTCAACAGTATCTAGGTACCTAAACAGAACAAACTAGTAGAATTTATTTTAATTGACTTAGATTGAGAAATTATAAATTAGTAAACTAAGAAGGAATTTGACTAGAAAAAGTGCCTTGAAATTTGGCTTGGATAACACAAGGTAGTACAGTGCTTACTGATGATTAATGTGGAACTGAAGAAACAGCAAGCTCAAAAATTAGCCAGACTTTTTCTACTTCACTACCTCAGTAGAAATCACCACAAAACAACTGATCAGACTTTCTTTTAAGATCACTCACTGGGTTCTTTAGTTAGGTGCAATAATGGTTATGTTTTTCCCTAAACAGATAATATCATTAAAAATTTCAATATAACACTGATGGCATTGCTCTAAATATAAGAAACAAATATATAAAACGTTACATATTATTGAATCAATATGATTCAATATGTGATTAATGAGTTTTGGTATGATGGTATATCACAATGGGCAAACCGAATGCAACTTTCCTGTCCAAACAATAAACCTTCTATCCATAAGAAGTCTCTGCTGCTGTAGTTTAGACATATCAATTAGTCTCTCTCCCGTGCTTTTTTGAATTAGGCTATTGTTGGGGATTTGTTAGCCATCTAAAGGCACACCCAGGTAGACCATTGATACTTCTGTATTGCCATAGACAGCAGAAACTGTTGGATACAGTTTCTTATCAGGTAAACCTAAAACAAAATTACATAAAATTGTGCCCCAACTGAGATAAACTCTCATGTACTACCTCTAAATGCAACCCCCAGAAATTCATAGTTCTTCTCAAATGAAAGAGTGTTATCATCACAATCTAAAATCACCCTTATCCTCTCACCTACTTGGTACTTAGGAGCATTGTTTAATAGAGGGTAATTGCCTTGGGCATCTCCATTATGCAGTAAGTGATTATCCACAAGATTCCATCCCCAACTCTGGTCGTCTGATCCTAATAAAGCTACGTAACCATGACATTGCAATGGTGCATCTTTAGTGGCAATTCCTATAACGGCTACGGTTCCTAAAGGGCCCTCCCATATAACTTCCCAGGCGTGCCTCCCATGTCTGAAGCCTATCTTCCCTCGACAAGCATCAGTACTTTGTGCTACAGGGTTTCGGTGTAATGTGAATCCGTTTGGCTTAATGTAAATATTCCTAGAACAGTCGTTGGGATTCCAAGCATGATAAAAAGCCCGCAGTTTTGCCTTGTACGTAGGAACTGAGGAGAGAAGGTCCGACTTAAGGGCTTCTTCCGCCAACTTTCGGATGCAGTGTAATCGCCACACGTCGTTATTTTCATCGTTTAAAAACTCGTACCACCTTTTGCACACTAACGAACAGTTCCTGAGGTCGCGTAAGCTTAAGTAGGAGAAAATTTGTTCCAAACAATTGTCCGGTATTGAAGTTCCAGGGGCTCCATCCATTTTTTCTTCTCCAGTTTGTTGTTTTTTACAAATGTTTAAAGGGCACTGACTGACACTGACAGCTGTCTCCCCACTGACAGCAGTCATCCCTTTTAAATGTCAAACTCTTCAGCTGATTTTCATTGCAGTTATCTCTTTTTCTGCTTTGAGTGCAACACACTTATTTCGTTCCAAAATACCAGAGAGAGATAGAGCATGGATCAACTAGCGACAAAATGGCGCGAAAAAAGTCGTCTATCGGTGTTTAGGTGAACTACCAATGCCTGGCCCACGTGAGCCGATGCTAGCCAATTACAGGCGAGCATTATGCCCGCCGCGAAGTAGAAAAAGAGAGATCGTGCACCAAGAGACAGCTCTTTGAGGCAGTGTATAGGTGTTCCATTAAATTGGAAAATTCTGATTTTTTTCCATTATGGAAGTTCAATAAACGTGGATTAAAACGAGCCGTTTGGACATGTTTTTATTAAAGTAGTTTGTCCGCAGCGAACCCATAAATTTCGTCCTGTTTAGGAGGTCGCACTATCGCCATTTTGAATCTGAGCTATACTGTATCCAAGTCGGCAGTTACGGTTTTTCCTGAATTTTATAATTTCCCCGCCAGTTCAAAAACATTCACTGGGCAAAAGGAAATTCCCAGATGTCGAAAATGAACCAGCCACAAAGCAGCTCTAATTGGGTGATACAGGGATCTAGTGGTAAGCTCTATAAAATGTCTCAAATTTGGCCTTAAATGCACAACAGGAAATCCAGGATTTGTTTTTATCAAAAATTGATGCCTGCAGGCCCTCTTTATACCATTCAACTCTCAAGCATAGATTTTATAAATGTGTTGCTTTTGTTTCCATTTTTTCTTACATACTTTTCCAACAAGGAGCAACATTTCTTGTTGAAATTGATGTTGCATTGTGGTTTACACATTTTTTAGTGATTTTTTCTTCCATTTACCTAAAGCTTCTTTTCGTTTATAGAATAAAAGCCCCAAAATTAATTTGGTCAAACCGAAACATCATTCTCTTATTATGTGTAAATCATTCACTTATTATTGTCATCAAGTTTGGAAATCTGACTCACATTTCATCTTCTCAACATGTGCTGAAAGGAGATAGGTATAAAAAAAGTAAGTAATCAAAGGTGATGAGATGTCAAAAGTAAGGGAATGAGTTATATGTACAGTGTATTTAATCATAAAGGTAAACTGAATTAACTTTTTGTTTTTAAGGAGAATAGATATAAAGAAAATTTGTAATAATTATTGTTGTACACGAGCCTCCCTACCAGTTACACAGTTATTCAGTTTTCATAGCGAGGAACAGAGATTTTAGTTTTGGTACCTTCTATATTCAATTAGGTATTGATGTAATCTGGTTCTCACTCAAGAGTTAATTTTTATTGTTTCTTGGATCTCCACCTCTACCATCAGGGCTTAAGAACCTATAAGCTCCCATTTAACAACTCAGGACACTCGCTCGAGATAAAGCAGTTGTAAGAATGACATAATTCTTGACCACCGAGGTACACAAGTGTTGAAGTTCTTGGGTAATCGGTCTGGTCAACTAATATTAAAACTCCTAACTTTTATCATACAACAGCCCTGATGAAGCACCAATAAAGATTGTCGAAATCTTTCAAGTTTAGATGTTTTAATACTGGTCCCCAGACTGAAAAATTTCGGCACTTTTCTAAAATATTAATTTATAGGACATTTTAAGCAACTTGTATGCAAAAATAGGCCTTTAAGCTAGTTTCATCCTGACACAACGTACAAAAGTAGGGTTAAGTGAAGAGTCCCACAGAGACTGCTATAGGGACTTTAACCTAAATTTAGGTTGAATGTCACAAATAAGTGTGGGCCCCATAGAATTATGTCAGGTTAGGTCATTTCATATCTGTTTAGTTTTTTCTTTATTTTCTTCTTAATTTAGGTTAGATTTTGCAGTTCACATTTTAATTTTCTTTGGAATGAAAGTTCCACAGTATGAAACATTGTTGAGATGAAACATCACTGACTCCTTGAGAAGGGTAGATTTAGATACCATGAGATCAAAAATAAAACGGCCAGAGTTGGCTGTGATACCGAAAACTTATCTCTTAGCTTAAATCTTCAAAGTGTCAAAAATGACAAACATCTAATAAAAATTGTTATGGAATAAAAAGATGGCATAAGCTAGGAGATAAGTTTTCAGTTCTACAGCCAACTTTGGCCATTTAATTTTTGATCTATATATAGTATTTATAGAGAAGTTGGGGTGAGACTCCATATAGAAGTCCTCAGCATCAGCAGATGTATTATGTATTTGTATATTATTAGGTTGTGTATTTGTATATTATTAGGTTGCTTACTTTAGCTTTGTCAATAAGATTGTAATATCTTTGGACAATAAAGCATTCATTCATTCATTCATTCAGAACCTTTAGAATTGTATTCATTTTAAATCTCTGCCTCTCTAGCATAAACATTTACATAGTATCCTTCATACATAAATAACTATTCAAACATCAATTCAAAAAGACCAAATGTTTGACTGGCAGGCTTTGCCTACAGAAGTATTTGGCTGTAATATTATGGTGCTAATCTGTATTGCCACTTAATGATGGTAAAACTATAAGTTAAAAGTATTATCATAAAAATCAGTAGAGAAGAACCTTGAACAGACTGGATTGGAACTGTTTTTCAATATCAATATTGCACAAAGACCAAGACTAGTTGATTTCATGCTCAAATACATTTGTTCTGTTATTATTGCAAAAGGTATCTTATTATCTGTGTATTTTAATTTTTGATTTACATTACAAACTGTCAGTAAGTCCAAATATTTATTTTCCAGCAAGTTGGTTCTCATTGAGTTACACTTCCAAGCAAAATAAAATAAAGTGGTTTCTTACTTTTATATTTATTGATGCTTAAATAATGGGCATATTTTTAATGAATTAGGAAATACAGTTTGAAATAACCATAGTTCCTTTTTTTAAACATTTTTCATTTTGTCAAGAGCTAGTAACTTGTTAGTATTTGTCTGGCTTACACATAAAGCCATTAAAAAAGAAAAACAGTTAAACTTAAGATCTCGTCGAGAAATTTATAAGCAACACTACAAATAGTATGTCCAATAATGGGTTTAATTACAGGACATCCACAAGTTTTGAAACTAGTCGAACCTTCAGGAAAAATGGTACCTGCAGTCAGAGGTACTCATGTAAAAATCGTGAAAGCTCCATCTGTTATTGCTGGTCAGTCACAGGTAATAAGTTTTCTTTTGCTGCCCTTGTAGCTAATAATGCTCAGGTTAGATTATTGTGACTTGCAACTTCAATTATTCCTTATGACTTAAGTGGTACTGTCTTTGAAGTATTTTCTTACAGATTTATGCGCAAATATCACAGACTCCGCAGCAGCAATTAATCCAAACTATTTCCGCCAAAAGCAACATAACACCCAGTACGTTTGTTAATTGTAATGTGCTGTTTCACCTATTAATTAATAACATTTTTACAGAACATGTCCTGCCTAAAGGTGCTAAGACAATTCGCTTAACACCAACCCAAATGGTAAAACTGGAACTTCATGGTTCAATCCCTGATTTAGTGTTAAAATTTTTATTTTAGCAAAAGTTAACGCAGCAAAGCTTACAGCTTCAACAAGGTACCACTTCACAGGCGATCCCTGTAATCCAGCAATCTCCATTGCAACAAGGTAAATCGCCGCCTATTTTGGCTCGTAAACGGAATGATTCTGGGGATCAAGGTGATTATGCACCTGATAGGTATGTATACAGAATAAAGTACAATTATTATTGTTTTGCTGAAGCTGTTTTGGTATTCTTGGATAATCTACCAGGCGTTATTTTTGATTACATTTTTGTGTGACTAATGAAAAATGATTCAGAAAGTTTTTGAAAAAGCCAGAATTTATTGAAAACTGTTGTGTTATGTTGTCGTTTTAATTCTGTTTGTCAATGAGCCAATGCCAACAACACTGTTAAATTGTTTACAGCAAAAGGGTCCGTAAATCGGACAAACTCAGTCGCGGGCTGAGGCATTTTTCTATGAAAGTTTGCGAAAAGGTGAAAGAAAAGGTAACCACCACATACAACGAGGTGGCCGACGACTTGGTGAGAGAGTTCACGGCACAACAACATAACGCAAATAGCCCTTTAGCAGACCAGTACGACCAAAAGAACATTCGTAGGCGCGTATACGATGCTTTGAATGTTCTTATGGCTATGAATATTATTTCAAAGGAAAAGAAGGAGATTCGATGGATCGGATTGCCCACAAATTCCCTGCAGGTAAGTTGACTTTCTGTGCATATACTAGAAGTAAAATTTGAAATACTTAATTTAAAATGTGGTAAAATGTGAGAATTATACTATTTTGGTTCCTGGATGAGAACCCTGCGCTGCCGGTTGAAGGGTTTGGCCATTTGATGGAGGAAAACTGTTTCGAGTTCTCGTTGGCTTCGTGTGTGAACCTTAACCTGTACCTAGTCTGTTTGTTTAGGGCCCCGTCCGGTCCTAAGTCCTTTCTGTGTAAGACTGTTTACCCGTCGGAATTACGACAGGTTTACTGAATGCTGCAATGAGTTCAACTGGATCGCTGACACCTTATCAAATGACCCAGTTCTATAAGAACCTGGTCTTCAATAAGGTATTTCCTCTGGTTGACATTAAAGACAAAATTAAGAAGCCATGGGTCAATAAAGGATTCCGGATTTCCGGCGCTAATATGAGGTCGCTGCATTATATAAGAAAGTTTTTCATTTATGACTGTGCATTTGTGTCCTATTTCAACAAATACAGATCCGTGTATCGGCGGACGGTCAGGTTGGCGAAGCGCGCCTACTATCACTCCAGACTTTTGGAGTCTGATAGTCGACAAAGAGAGGCTTGGAGCATTGTTGACGAGTTGAGGGATAGGGACGGTAAGAGTCGGAGTAGTGGTGTTGACTTGTCCCGAAATGAATTTAACAGGTTTTATTGCTCTATCGCTTCTGACCTGGTCGGGCGTTCGGAGGGTGAGACCGATTTTCGTGCGTTCCTGGGGCGGTCTGATGTATCCGGTTTGTTCTTCTTCACTCCGACTACTCCGCCTGAACTCAGGGGATGCCGCTTGAACTCCGCCTGAACTCAGGACGTTTTGGGGGTCAGCTGTAAGGCGAGCGGCGTTTGAAGACGGGTGTCCCGCAGGCATCTGTGCTGGGTCCAATTCTGTTTCTCTTGTATATAAACGACACAGTTAATATTGAGAATGGGGGGGAGGTCACGCTCTTTGCGGATGGTTCCACAATTATTTGGTATGGAGATGGTGCAGTCGACTTGGATCACACACTGCGGAGGGATCTCTTGAGGCTGAAAGAGTGGTGTTGTGCAAATCGGCTGGTGCTGATCATTCGGAAGACAGGCGTTATGTCGTTCGGGTGTAGCATGGGCGCTGTTAGGATGGAGGGTGAAGCATTGGGCGCATTTAAGTTTCATAAGTTCTTGAGAGTGCTGGCAGGGAGGCAGGGAGAGACGGGCTGCTTTGCTTTCAGGGTCATAAGGGATCAACTTGGTGGACTGAGTCACACTTGGGAACTGTCAAACCTCAAGTATGGAATTTGCTTTTGGGGAGCTTGCTCCGAGTTGCTCTGTAATGGTGTGTTCATCTTGCAAAAAGAGATTGCATCTGATGAGAAACTCATACAGGCCCTTATTCATAAGTTAGGGCATTGTAACGTTACCATGCATTTTTGTTCTAGAAATGGCTTGTTTGATGCACAGAAAGCATACAGTTGCAATTTACTTTGACCATTCAAGAAGTTTGCGGGTTACACACACTATTCCGCTGCCCCAAGCGGTCCGTGATGTTTGATGGCAGAAAGGTTTTTAACCATCTGCCATCTCACTTGCGCCCGACTGAGAGCGCTAATCTCTTCCGGAGGAAACTTTGATCTCTCCTTACTGATATGGCTTTTTACTTTTATGGGTGTTCGTGAGTTCTGCGACTTTCGTTTTGACTGAGTCTGTGCT
Source organism: Taphrorychus bicolor (assembly GCA_951812265.1). Classification (NCBI taxonomy): domain Eukaryota; kingdom Metazoa; phylum Arthropoda; class Insecta; order Coleoptera; family Curculionidae; genus Taphrorychus; species Taphrorychus bicolor. Next base: position 28,946,968 of record OX638304.1, read on the forward strand.
CTTCAAAAGGGAACCCCCATGGTAGCCGGCGCCTACATGCTTGTGATGTGTGTTTTACTGTGTACCTGAGCAAAATTTTATTTTAATAGATCTTTTATACTGCTACACTTGGATGTCTTTTGTTCAAGACTCATCCGAGTTTGCTTTGAAATTGGGATACGTGGTTAGTTTTACTTCCTGTGACTTATAGATTGTATTATCTTAGAACAATAAAGTACTACTACTACTACTACATTAGCAATGGTTATGTCTTTACAGGAATGTCAGGATTTAGAAAAAGAGGTCCACATGAAATTGCTGAGTATTCGAGAAAAGGAAAAGCAGTTTTATCAGCTAATCTTGAGCCAAATTGCCTTTAAGAGTTTGTCGCAGCGGAATAAGGAAGCGGAAAAGACGTACGGTCCTCCTGGATCCAACTCTTACATTCAACTGCCGTTTATTACCGTCAACACTAACAAGAAGACTGTAATCAATTGTAGCATTTCAAATGACAAGTAAGTACATATTATTGTTGTGTAAATAGTGGCGAGTGGTGAGTGTCTATTATTGTCTATATCCAATTATTTTGTCTCTCTCTGTCTCTGAAGCTGATAGGAAGGTGTATCTTTTATTCCTATCTGCTTCACATTATGTGGTATTACCCTAAAACCTTATTTTTTATATTTCCTTTATCCGCACTAAACTTTCTATTGCTGTTTGCATCTTGACGTCAGGATATTGCTACAGATGGCTCCTCCGTTCGGACGTGAGATTAAATATCAAAATTATTAGTGGTTTCCTTACTTTTGTATTATATCCTTCTCAGGTTACACCCAAATATGTTTTAAAAGTCTGATTTAACTAATCGTCTCTTAGGCCCCCTTGAGGGGTTATCCACCGACCACAATACATGTACAAATTTGCCAAAATAAATGCACATTATGACTTGCATTAACCTGCATTGATCAACAATGCTTCACATTTCCTTGCATTAATTCCACATTGTTCCCGATTAGCCTGACATTATTCTCATTACTTCGCATTGGTTTGACATTATTATGCATTTCTTCGCGTTAGCCTGCATTGTTTTGCATCACTGTGACATTATTTTGCATTTAATGACATTATATTATATTATTTCCGGCATTATTCGGCAGTGATTACCACAAAAAAGTTGGGAGGAAAAATTGTCTTTCACAGGAAAGGACATTTTTCTCTATTTTCTCGATTTCTGAGACCATTTTACTGTTTAAAGGGTTCAGTTTGGCCTACCCTGTAAAGCTACGTACCCGAGTACGTACCGGACCTACAAAACTTTATTTGCAGTGACAAAATAGTTATTTTAGAGGTTATTTTTGAACCAAGGGTGTAAAACCCAACTTTTACGGCCGCATGAGAAAGTCGTGGACGAAGCGAAGCGAAAAACAGTCATACGCAGTTGTAACAGTTATTTACGTTATAAGTCCAGTAATAGTTATTTACGTTATAAGTCTAAATTTAGTTTTATAGTAGGACTAAGATCCTTCTGGACGAGGCGATAGCCGAGTCTGGTATTTCGAAACGACTGCTATAACACGTTACCGGACGTATGATGTACAACATTTTACTTCATACTTGGAAACAATTAATTGTATGCGCGGCGAATATATTTTTGAGAAACCCGGTATAGTTTCATTATGGTATCTTGTACTGGTACAGGGAACGGTACTCAATACTGTAAAATGTCTTTATTTACAACCATATATGTAAGCTATCATTACAAACGTCATAGGAGGGTGGAAAATTACCTATTACCTATCTCTAAATTAGGCGTAAGTAATGGGTATTCATTACCACCCAAGGGCGGTAATGGCTTATTACCTACCTCTCTTTCAACCCTCATATTCCATGCTTATTTCTTGCCCCCCTAAAATAAAGATATATAGTTAACTGGTAATTTTTAAAAAAGATGGTTACAAATATTATAAATATCTTATACGAAAAATATAAATGAATATTATGTAGGTTGGAAATGATAGTATATTATATACCGGGGTGGGAAATTGTTCATTACTGTCGAGAGATTTGATAGTTCGAGAGTTGATATCATCGAGACGCGCAGCGTTGAGATGAACTATAAAATCTCGAGACGGTAAGGAAACTTTCTACCGAGGTGTGTATACTATCTTATTTATAACCTACATAATATGAATTTATATTTTTCGCATAAGATATTTTAAATATTTAATTTACTATCTTTTTTAAAAATTACCAGTTAACTGTCTTATCTACTTCGATGCTACTAGGGACACCTTTTTAATTCTATGAAAACATTGAATTTTAGGGGCCAAGAAATAAGCATGGAAAATGAGGGTTGAAATTGAGGTAGGTAATAAGCCACTACCGCCCTTGTGTGGTATGAATATAATCTCGGTAGGAAGTTTCCTTACCGTCTCGAGATTTTATAGTTCATCTCGACGCTGCGCGTCTCGTGTCCTAAATGATACAGTATGAAGTAAATTACTATTACTATATCCAGTCCTGTAAAAAGCTATTTACCGGACTAAAATCAAGTACGTAAAAGTGTCCTAAATGAAACAGTATAAAATAAATATAGTTTTACAGTAGGTGTAAGACGTTTCTGGACGAGGCCCTAACCGAGTCTGGAATTTCGAAATGAGTACTGTAACACGTTACAGGACGTATGACGTACAAAATTTTACTTCATACTTATTCAAAACAGAAAAAGATTAATTTTATGCGTGGCGAATAATACGGTATCTATTCCTGTAAAAAACTATTTACTGGACTAAAATCAAGTACGTAAAAGTGTCCCAAATGATATAAAGCAAATGTATGAAGTAAAAAATTTTTAAGGTCTAGGCAATAAATGATAGCTTACTGTTTGTCACTAAAACGTCACTTTTTATGGCAATCGGCGAAACACAACACTTTTTGAACGATGGGAAATAATAATTTGTCATAGACATATTTATTTTTCTACAAACGTCAATAAAACACCACTTTGTGTACGTCAATTCAGCCTGTAGAAGTCGAATATCTTAGATGCTAGATGCGACGCAGAAAAAGTACTTTCTTTTTTCAAAAAAGTGAAGCTTTTACTTCTGGTACAACAATATACGATTTTTAAGTTCTAAGTTCTATGTATCGCTTTCGGTCATCCTGTATGTTTATTTTATTTTACGCTTTTTATCCCCTGGGGCATAAAAGTGCTATTTAAGAGCGCGAAAGTATAAAAATTATACTTTTATGCCCGAGGACGTAAAAGTGCTATTTTACGCTGGCAAATGGGGGCTTAAAACAGCACTTTACGTTACGCCCGAAAGTAAAAAAAAAATATTTATTAGACTCCACTAATAGTTACAGCGGTTAAAGAGGAGTTAAAGAACTATATACATAAAGTTAGTTAAATTTTTTCTAATTTGTATATTTTTCCAAATATGTAGGTAAATCTTCAAAACACTGCAAAAATGTGGCAAACTTCAAAATGATTTAATTTTCGTAATTTAAGCGATCTAGTAACTCTTATCACTTCCGTAATAGCAATAGTGGGAACACCCCAAACACCTGAAAAGACTCTGTATACACGACTATTCGCAGTTAGTGGCTATATTTGAACCTCGATCAAATCAGAATCTTAAAATGGTGACAACAATCCATATTTTTCCGCATTTTTAGGAACAAAATGACGGTAGTAGTATTTTGGTACAGAAGTATAAAGGTCATCTTCAACTTATTGCTGAAATATTAGATGTTTCAAAGCAGGTCTCCCATCAAACTGTCTACCAGAAAACATAAAGCAACTCCTATCGTTTCAAGGATTTACCACCGTCAATACAATAGCCTTCATATCAGAAAAGGAATTAAATATCCTTGAAACATATGCGAAGCAAACATTACCATGCCTTCATAATGACCACAATAAAGTACTGTTTTACGTAATTTACAGTTTTCAGTCTTCTTTGTTCGAAATTGGTCTTAGAGTAGGCGCAAATTAATTAATTTTGCAGAAAACTGCAAAAAATTATCGACAAGAGACAAGAAACAATCACAGACTATATGCTCTCAATGCAAAAGGAAAACAACCGAAACTGGAAATGAGGGAATAGAAAGTAAAAGGAAAAGAATATCTTGGTCTGCTCGAGGCTCCGTTGCAATTGACTATCCCCAAGGATTGGAACAAAATTCCCAACAAACCGTTACAAACAAGGCAGAAAATTAAAAACCTCACGGAAAACCCCTTGATAACCAAGATGACGATTCAGCTGTAGATCATGTTAAAAGAATCGTCAAACACCACATATATAAATTTATTGAGACTTCATCAGAGCCGAATGCAGACGTTTTAATATATCACGAGCTAAAACGTCAGATACATAAAAAATTAGATGATTTATCAGTTACAATTCAAGGTACCTCTATAACCTAAAATGTATTCTTTGCAACTATGTTTATTTGAGCTTTCAGACAATTTGGACTATCTCAGCTCTCACTTTTTTCAAAATTAGTTTGCATTGCAATTCTATTCGCCTACATTGTTCTGCATTACTTCGAAATTTAAAGGCATTGCTTCTTGCATTGCTGCAATGTATAATAGCATTACTGCATTAGATGTAACATTACCTGGCATTGCTCACATTATTGTGAATTAATGCGGATTTCTGGCAATATATGTACACTTTTTGCTTCAGTGGATAACTCCTCGGGCCCACTAAATCACTGTCTTGGCAACCTTTACCAAGAGGATAATTTCCGTAAAAACGACGAAATTCAGGTCAATTCAGTTTCTAATTCTCATGGAGTTTCTGAAGTTGCCAGGACATTGATCTAAGTATAAACTGACGCTGTAACTCACTCCATGTTATCCATTAAATACAGGTCGGAGTACATGTTCCAGTTTAACGACAAATTCGAAATAAGTGATGACTTGGAGATACTGAAACAAATAGGACTAATGCATGGTAAGTAATTTCTCAGTTAAAAACAGAAAAAATGCTGAATACATCTCTTTGTTGAGAGAGGTGAATAGTGAGTATAGGACATTAACAACATTTCACTTTTGTGAAATTGCCAACGTTTTTAGCTTTATTAAGACCTTCCTCCGGGCTATTTCAGCAACCGAAGTCTGTTGGAATAACATTTCCTCCTATCAAAAAAAAAAAAAACGAACGAAACTACAAGCTAACGAAAACACCACACTAGGACGACACACACATGAGTTTTTTTGATCATAGTTTCGTCTGGCTGTTGGATGAATTTTTTTTTTTTTGATAGAGTTGTTATTATATTTTAATAGAATGTTATTTGAGACGTGTGACAAGCGTAGTAGGAGACCTCAATAAAGATCAAAACGTTGAAAATTTGCTGGAAAATGATGTTTATGTTCTACATTCGCTATTCACCTTGGTAAAAAGGACGCAAAACATATATGAAACATTTCTTAGGGTTAGATACGGGCAGGTGTTCCAACGAAGACCTGGAAAGGATCAAAACTCTGATTCCAGAAGCCCTTTGGCCTTACGTAGAAAGTACGCTTTCCAAAGAAACTTTAAAGCTGTCAATTACATAACTATCTAATCCTACAGGACTAGCTACGGGTTCGAAAGACCCCTTAGACGACCTGCTGCACTCGGCGACCGCCGGTTGCTCCTCGATGTCTGACTTCGTCGAAGCCACTTTAGAGGAAGACAACTCCCGCCAGTCGAGCAACAACGACTTGGACATGTCTCCAGCCACTCAGGACTACTCGGAAGAGGAGGCGGAATCCGACATAGATAGCGACGATTTGAACTAGCTCCGGTAAAAAAAATGTGTCTTAGCCTTGTATATTACCGAAAAGGAGCGTAAGTTCGGATCTCATACCGAGAGACTCAAAACGAGAGGCAAAGCCTGATATTCGGGGCATGGGGTTTGTCGACCGGTTTAGAAGGACCATAATAGGCGCGAATTTAGCAATAAATGCCATTTTTTTTTTGTCATTGCACATTATTATATTATACCTACTCTTAATATATTTACATTATTATTTTCTATCACATTTTGATTATTAGAGATTGTGTGTCGTACCGGGTTAGTAAAAAGTAACAGGTTGGTATGTTGTATCAAAAAGTCGTTGCAGGTTTATTGAAAAGTAATAAGCGTTGCTACTGGTTATATAAAATCTCTATGAGATGTTATCATTTGTGACTTTCACATTTTTATAAAAAAACTGCACTAAAATGAACTACATAATTTGTGTTGCATATTTTCCTTTTTTAGATGTGAAAATGATGGGTAAATCAGGTTAACCTAAGAGCGGTTTAGGAAGACACGCAACTAGTGGTCGGATGTTCAACCAATAATACGTATCAAATAATGCATTAAGCTCTTCTGTCTTTTAACACCAAGTACAAACCTTTGCAGTAATTTGGCACTGTGCATTTGGACTATTTATAGGAGCGTGGTCTTAGTCCATTTGCCATCCAAGGAGCCACTATTATCTACAGTCGCAAAATCGGTCTACAACTGATAATAATTCAAAATTTCTGTACTCGTTAAAAACGCTGCAGTCAACTTTTTACCACTCAATTGTCAAGTTTTCTTTATTTAAACAGTTCATTAGGACATTCAGAACAAATTCAAATAAACAAAATCTTGAATTAACAACTTTTGAACGAAAAAATGATAATTTATAACAGATACACTGCGAACACTACTTGCGAACTGGTAAAGACAAAAGATATTTGCAACGTGATCAAAAGTGTAGATTTATTTTAATTTTTTAATTGCTACGTTTATACGTTGCTTCGTTCTTGGACCTTTGTTATTTTGGGGTGGAAAATTTTTGGGGTACGGTCCTATGATGCTAAGGAGAGATGGAAAAAACAAAAACGACCTATGTTGATCCTCTCAGTTATAATTTTTTTCGTCAATAAACGTTTCGGTGCGGATTGGCATCTTCCTCAGTAGTGACACAAAAACCTCATAATCATCAGGGAAAAAAGCCAAAATCGTTTCTTCCACGTGATGTTTGCATTTTTTTTATTATCATTTTTGGTGTGGTTATTATTTGTCGGCCGTGACAGTAGTTTCACGGGGAACCCAATGGTTAAACCGGAAATGTCAGGCAAACGTTATGTATGTTATCTGTTGAAGCAATTTTGTTGTGATAGTATTTGAGTTTTAATTTTGTGGTACATGCCCGGCCCCCCTTGTAATGACTCAGGATTACCTGTAAGAACAACAAGGGGGCGCCAGGCATGAATGTTATGAGAGTTGATCTGGGGATTCTTACAGGTAATCCTGAGACATTACAAGGGTTGTTGGGCATGCACCACAAAGTTAAAACTCAAATACTATCAACAACACTGCTTTATCACATAACATACATAACGTATGCCTGACATTTCCGGTTTAACCATGGATTCCCCGTGGTACCACTGTCACGGCCGACAAATAATGTATTAATGACCAGAAAAAAATAATAAAAAAAAAATTACCGAAAAAAATTTTTTGAAAAACGTTTTTGTTTTGTCCATCTCTCAACATCATATATAAAACCGTACCCCAAGAATTTCCCACCCCATTTATCTTAATGTTGAAGTAAGTGATCTTGCATGGTATCAAATAGCTTATAAATAAAACGCGTTTTAAAAGACCACAAAATACAGAAATTACTGACCTTAAGTGAACTAACCAAAGAAAAAAACATAACTGAACTAACCTAATCAAAAGAAAAAACATAACTAAACTTAATCATGGAAAGGCAAAGCAGTGCCTAAGGTTAGCAGCCCGCAAGAAAACAAACCCGCTTGGCCTCACATAACGAACTTAAACTAATCTAACCAAAGGAAAAACATAACTGAACTGACCTAAACAAAAGAAAAACAACTGAATTGACATGAACTAACCTAATCAAAAAAATAGCAGAACTAACCATGATGGTGCTGATCGATTTTAAGTATTACATTACATTTACAAAGAAAAGGACATCAAATGAAGTAGTTTCAAGCAAGACATTTGCGGATTATTCATATTTGTGCCAAAAATATAAAAAAAATTAGTGTATATAATAATATATCATAACCAGCATGCTAAATTCAACCTGTGAGCACTGTTGGTGAAGTTAGTTCAGTTTTACTTTTTCCTTGGTTAGGTTAGTCCAGTTCTATTTTTCCTTTCGTTAAGATAGTTCAGGTTTGTTCAGTTATGGGAGGCCCTGCGGCTTTGTTTTCCTTTGGGGAGCAAAGAGTGGAAGGGCCGCTTTGCTTTTCCATGGGGGATTTGGTTTTTCATGAGTAGCTTCTTGAATCGCTTATTTCAGGTCACTTCTGCTGTTTGTGCTTTGGTTAGTTTACTTCTGTTATGTTTTTTCTTTGTTTAGGTTAGTTTACTTAAGTTTCTTCTTTGCTTAGGTTATTTAAGGTCAGTCATTTCTGTGTTTTCTCTTCTTTTAAACCGCATTTTATTTGTACGACGTTTGATACCAACTGTTCTATATGTCCTAAGGAACTGTTTAAAAATCGAGAGGTGAAAAGGATCCCCATGTCTATATTACATAACAATAGACAGAGGCGACGCTTGGCATTGCAAGAGACCAAAATGTCGTGTTGTGATGGTCCTACAAAGGAGGTAATAAACAAAATCGGTTCAGCATTCAGCTACAGATTGCTCAATATGCTGCAGACGCAAACCATCAATTTAAGCAATCCTACATGCAAAAATGATTTATTTTTGTTTAATAATTTCCTAAGTATCTGTTATATATTAGGTGTTCTAGATGAAGGCAGTTTTACCGCAAGTCATTTCCTTAAAAACTATGTAAATGTGCAAAGCATTTCTTGTTTTCCTATCCATTGGGTAAAGAAACATTGACGACATTTTTACATTTTAATTGGTTAAATGATGAGTAAAGTTTGTGAGCAAAACCAAGGTCGGAATACTTTTTTTTTTATTACGGCAGGCTTGTTATGGGCTTGCATGCCCAATTGTACAATGAATAGCTTAAACTCGGTTCGGCAAAATTTTCCAGTATTTGTGATCCTAAAACCTGTGACACCCTGTATAAGTAAAAAATTATAAAAATCTTGCCTCACTTGCACAGTTTTCAAACTGAAATATTCGTTTTCTTTTCCAACTAGTTGTTCCTTAGTCTTCAGGATAAATTTTAAGTTTTTTGAATCTTTTATGTACCTATCGTTTGTAAATAGTAGATAAGCACCGATTTTAAAACAGGTTTATAAAAAGTAATTTTTGTTAATTTTAATTGTTACAATCAAATTTCAATCCCTAATTATTATTATTGTCCATAATCTATTTTTTAAGGTAAGTTTATATCAAGATTATTGTACAAATTATTATAGGTTTTCAACAACCACTTACTTAATTGTTATGTAGTGCAAAGTGTGAAATAATACTGACTAGGATGCCATTTTAGGTTGTTTTATTATTATTATTATTACATGTAGGTACTATTATTATAGATATATATACAAATAATATTGTAATAGTTCATCCATCAGTGACTTTGCTACTTAAAATATTATTAGAAGTTATCCCGGGGACAAAAATTAAAGTTTCGATCTGTGATTGTGTGATAAAACATTAAAACAAATTAATTTTTCGGAATAATAAAAGTAGTTTTTGAAATATAAATAGCCATTCCTCAATTAATAAACATAAAAAAAAAACTTCCTGGAGCGTTTTTATGTTACAGTAGGTCGTCATCATCATAGAGGTCATCAAAATCTAAAAAAAAAACGATCCAATTAGAACCTTTTAGGTGCATTTTATGTTAGTGTTATATCAAGATTTTTGTCTTCCACATTCCGTTCGTATAAAAAGGTGTACCTATCTGTGTAAATATTTATGCAGGTAGCTCAGGATGAGATGTTTTTTACGCTCAGAAATGCACGCCGGCGCTTGGTTAAGAACAAACAGTGGCGATTTTTAAACAGTAGTGATACGGTGCGCGATAGGTCTGGACGCGAATTCGGAAGGTTTTTTTTTTTTTGGTGAAAAGGTTCGTTGAGAACTTTGTCGCCAATTTAAATTTTATAACGTAAACACTACGTAGCGTTTGAGATTAGTGAGTTTCATTGCCGGTGCTTGAGAGAAAAGACAAAATGGTAGAAAGTAAGTTTTCATACGAGTTTTCTTTTTAATTAAAGGCATATTTTTGAGTAAATGTAAATTTGTCATTGAAACACAGTAACATACTATCTATTGCCCAGTTCATTGAAAAAAGCATTCTTCCAACCATCTGCACTATTAGCGATTTTCAATTATTAAAATACGGAAACCTCTGCGTTAAAATATGCGCTTTACAGTTACTTTACCATTGAAAAAATCTGCATGAACAGCCTTTTCATTTGCGGTAAGGTCTATAAGAAGAGATGCTGATCCGCCTGCCTGAAAAAGAATCCTAATTTTATTATAGAGTTCATTTTTAGTTAAAGTAGTTCATAACTACTTTAATGTCCGATCGGTTTATTATTTCATAATAATTGACTTTTATCAAAGTCATTTTTATTAAAAATAATGCCCTAAGGCACATAAACAAAAAAATAACGCCCTTGGGCATTATGAATTTAAATGACAGTAATTTTACAAGTAAATCATTTATAAATAAATATAATAATTGTTGTGCGTTGCCCGGACAGGTATAGGCACTTAGATTTATATCAAATCATAATACATAAAAGTTACTTTTTTTAATTACAAGAAGTCGGACATTAAACTTTGAAGGCACCATGAGCATTATAAGACATAACAAATCCAGTCAAACTATATTCCTCAGGCCAGGGGTCCTCAGGTTCTACACTATCGACCTCATGCGTTATTATCCTTATAATGCTCTAAGTATCTTAATTACTATAAAAATGTTAATTAAGCTCATTCTAATTTTGCTGTTAGTATTAAAAAACTGTCATGCAAACGTCCCAACACTACCAAAACCACAAGGTAATTGGTTACAATCTGATTGGTTACAATCGAGTAAAAATAATCTCAACTGCTAGCTGAGAGGAAAATCACGGGTGTATTTTGGTGTCCACACATTTGGAATTTAGTGGTATTTAGAAGGAATGAAGGTGAATTATATGGAATTTTCAGATAGTTTTTTTTCACTGCAAACATTACCAGAAATTTTCCATAAAGGTAAAACTATTGGTGAGTTTTGTTGTGCATATTCAGTGGAATTTCATAGAATTTCATGGTATTAGTACCTAGTATTGACTCCTTGACGATCTGATTGGTCAACCCTTGACTCCTACATCATTAATTGTATGTGATACTGTCACAATTTCAATGTCTACCCAGTGTTACCAGTTTATTTATTATCTCCTATCTAACATAACATCTAAAGCAGCTTCATGTTTTGTATTTTATTTGAGAGAACCATATATGGAAAAAAAAAATCTCAAATTGGTCCTCTCAAGGGTGTTTACAGTATTTTACAGCCTTACTAAAGCCCAGTGCAGACGATGCAATTTATCGCGGGGATTTCATCCCTGCGACAAAAGTTGCAGGGATTTTTTCGTTCAGACGGTGCATTTTAGTTGCTGCAATTAATTGCGTAGCAATAGAAGTTGTTCTATTTTCCATGCGATTTGTCGCGGGGATTTGGTTACCTTTCTAGTGCCTTTTCAGCGAAAACTTAAAATTTTAGGTTGAACAAAAAATTGTGGTTAGGTGAACACTCTGAATCATCAGCTTTTTCAAACTCCTCATTAATTAATCGAAAGGCCCCCCCAAAATCTCTTTTTAACACCCAGGGCCTCACCCATCAACTTTTAGACATAGAGATAGTTTACAAAAATAATAAGACAGAATGGATTTTTTTTTGATAAGTTGGTAGCAGTCTAGTAAAGTTTCTAAAAAAGTGCATAAAAAAAATTGCACTGTCTGAACGCAAATGCAAGAAAACGCGGGGATTAAAATTGCTGCAACTTTGCCCCCGCGATAAGTTGCATCGTCTGCACTGGGCTTAAGGGCATAATTCAGAATCCATATTTGAGGCAGATTGCCTCTTCAGCATAAATTTGATGTTTCCCTACTATTCAAAATACAAGGTGCTGTTGTCAAAAAATACCTCCCAATCCGCTTTTGATACTGATCATTCATTTTAAAACCTTCCACTCATTTTTTATCTTGAAATGAGCTGACTACAATAGCCCTTTGATAATATATTAACAACTTTGAGAGACTGGACAAGTATTACTCAGGCCAGATTGTACAAGTCACCCTCAAAGTTGGGTTCAGACTCAATTGGTACTTGAACCCTCCCATAAGAATCACATTGTTGTCAAATTAATTTCATTTGTAACACTTGCTGACAGTAATGCTCTTCTTATGGGCGAGTTCAAGTACCAGTCGAGTTACTTGTACAATCAAGCCTAACTGTCAAAATCGCTTTTTACAGTTTAACTGATGCATACATAAAGGAATAAAGGGTGTATAAGCTATCTTAACTAAAATTTTGAAAAACTGGCGCGTCATTTCCATGTAGGTACTAAGTACTTACCTCATCAAATTCCATATAGGGTCCTGCACCCTCTGGAAACATTTCGTCGGCTACAATAGCTGGTTTCATGTTTGCTGGCTCAATTTTTACGAGGTTTTTTATATTTTTTGCTAAAGGAAATTAGTTACTGCTTATAAACGTTTTGTTAAATTTTTTGTTTATTTTGATTTGAAAGTTTTTTGTGAATTTTTGTTAGGTTATGTCATATGTCGAAAGTCGCTGTCACTTGTCAACCAAGTGACAGGACTGTTTGATGGTTTTATACCGTGATGTCATTGGGTATGCACTCTAAGTGAAATAAAATTAAGATCTTGGTTCTTGTCGTTAACCTTTTGCCAATAGTTTATATCGAAATATCCGGAGATATTTTTATAATGGAGGAATTAGGCGTAAATCGTTGAAGAAGTTAGGCCTAATAATGATTGTGAATCAGTAATTCGAATTTTGTAGTTTAGGTACGTATAGTGTTATCCGGGGCGGCTCTGGAGAACGCACAGAGATTATAATGAAACGTGTCATAAAACCAGGAATTCAACCTATAATGTAATTCAACTCTATATGCAATCCAGTAAGAGTTTAAGAATTTACATATTTACAGAAAACCCATATAATTCCATTATTTCCAATAATATAAATCGAAGCAGAGGCAAATGAGCAGATTAGAAAATACCTATATACTAAACGGAAACAAAACAGTTGCCGGCGTGACAAATTTAATGGCCTCTATATCTCTTATCGCGCTCTGCAAAAACTGAAATTTAGTAACATTTTCGGGCAAAATTTTACTAAAAAATGTTCTAATCTTTAGAGTAAATTGTGCTTAATCTCCAGAATGCCCGTTTGGGGAGCTATGGCCGCGCGCCAATTTAAAATTCCAGTTTCTGTTTTGGCAGTTCGGTAAATGTATTCCGTTAGTACGGCGTTGGTTCATAGTTGCTCCGGTTCGACTGGGACTATACTGGGAGCGATAAAGATAGAAGATGGCCGATCAGCTCGGTGGAGAATAGCGTCATAGAGATGAGGTATGTGACGTTGTTGGTATATTAGATATAGTAGAAATATACAGGGTGTTTTAAGATGTGCTATGACGGTTTACTTGTTAAGTTACAGCCCCACCTTTGGTACTCTTGTATTAGAAGAAATAAAATGTGAAACAGGAAACTTATCAAAGGGCCTTAGTTGAAATCTCAATTGAAGTGTTAAGTTTGCGATTATATTTTCCGTTGGTCAAGATGGATCATACATACGGGGTTTATTAGAAAAAGTCATCTAGAAGGCTATGAAATTTTGGCAGAAAAGTATGTTCTTTATAAATAAAGTACCTAAAGGAACTTTTGTTCCTTCATCCTTTTCTTTCAACATTTCACAGTCTACTAGAGGATGTTTTCAAATGAACACCCTGTAGCATCCATAATTTGGCAATCGTTTCGTAATCCTTGCTAAAATCGGTGGCCATTTGGTTAAAAAAGCTGCCAAAAAAGCCAATCCGTTACGAAATTATTACGACACCTTGGCGAAAATGGGGAACTTTTATTTCGTCACTATTTCGCTCTTTTGACCAATATATTTAGGCCAGTATTTTAGCCATATTTTAGCAATGAATGCTAAATTTTATAGATATAATCGCTAAAATTTGAGTGCTAAAAAATAGCTGTTATGACTAAAAATGTTGCTAGATTTTGATATTTAGAGCTAATTTCCAGGTTTGCATTGCGTTCCTTTCATCAAACCAACTGTGCATGGAGATTCAAAATGCCGACATGAACCGACTGATTGTTTTGTGTGGCTATGTATATTATATCCTAAATAGTTTGGTTGCAGATTACATCAAATTGCCTCAAATAATGGACTAAAATCTTAGTGCCAAGGCAAATTTACTGTGAATTTAGAAGTACTTAATATATTTCAAAGCGCCAAGATAATTCATTATTTTGCAACCTATATTATACATTAATAATAAAAAATAATTGACCTTGAACTACATTTTTCTGATTTTGTTTAAACTTTTCGGAAAACACTCCCTTTGACGACTCAATGTATCAAAATGCTTTAAATTAACGATAAAAGTATGAAATATTCAATAATTGCATATGTATATTTTATCACAGTACAAATAGCTGCTAAATTAGAAAATTTAACAGTCTAAAAATCATGGCCGGTGGGTTGTTGCAGATATTCATCGAGACTACAACGATCGTGAAGAGGCTAAGCAGCCGTTCCGCCATAAAAACCAATTAGTGGCGAAAAAATAGCAATTTCGGCCATCGTTTATTTTACGCCCCCTAGTGCCACTCAACGAAGTAAAAAAAAAGAGTTATATTGGCTACTTTATGGCTATCTTATGTCAATATTCTGTGGCCTTATAAATTAGCTATTATTTGCTAATTTTGTAGTCATTTTGGCTAACACAAGTTTTGGCTATACTTCTGGTCAGAAAAGCCACAAATTTACTGCAATAAAATAGATATTTTACCTAGTAAATATTCGGAAGTTTTAGCCAAGCAAGAAAATGTAATGTTTACCAAAATTTTGGCTAAGTTATTGCAATCACGAAAAATGCTACTTTATGATCAAATCTTGGCCATAGATGCGCTCTTATGGCTAATTTTTTGGCCGAAATTTATCTTACATAAATGGCCAAATGGCAACCAAATCCTGGCTATTTATACTACTTTATGACTAACTTTTGGCCATTAATGCTGTTTGGTCATATAGTGCTACTTGGGCTGAGAGGCAAAATTTAATATATAGGAGCCCAAGTAGCAGTGTATGACCAAATAGTATTAATGGCGAAAAGTTAGTTATAAAGTAGTAGAAATAGCCAGGATTTGGTTGTTATTTGGCCATTTATGTAAGATAAATTTTGGTCAAAAAAATTAGGCATATAAGAGCGCATCTATGGCCAAGATTTGATCATAAAGTAGCATTTTTCGTGATGGCAATAACTTAACCAAAATTTTGGTAAACATTACATTTTCTTGTCTGGTTAAAACTTCCGAATATTTACTAGATAAATTATCTATTTTATTGCAGTAAATTTGTGGCTTTTCTGACCAGAAGTGCAGCCAAAATTTGTGTTAGCTAATATGACTACAAAATTAGCAAATAATAGCTAAATTATAAAGCCACAGAATATTGACATAAGATAGCCATATAGTAGCCAATTTAACTTTAGTCAAAGCTATACTTATTTAAAAACTTTAACTTTAGCAATCGAGTTCCACTCCAGTGATTCCAGAAACCAGTATATTTTATCTCCTTTAATTTTTCCTGGAACTGCATCAACATGGGTAAAAGGAAATATAAATATTCTTCTACTTACTATAGAAAGAGGGAATATCGCTTGGAGGTAAAGACAATACTAATTATTATTATTTTTATGTAGGTACTTTCATATTTGGTTTTTAAAATAAGAAGTCAAAGATGGTAAAATTTGTTTTTGTAAGGTGTTGTCCACTATTTGTGGCAACGTGGCTTTACATTTTACTTCGTTGAGTGCCGCCAGGGGGCGTAAAATAAACTACGGCCGAAATAGCTATCTTTTCGCCACTAATTGGTTTTTATGGCGGAACGGCTGCATTAGCCTCTTCACGATCGTTGTAGTCTCGATGAATATCTGCAACAACCCACCGGCCATGATTTTTAGACTGTTAAATTTTCAAATTTAGCAGCTATTTGTAAAGTGATAAAATATACATATGCAACTATTGAATATTTCATACTTTTATCGTTAATATAAAAGCATTTTGATACATTGAGTCGTTAAAGGGAGTGTTTTGGGGAAAGTATTAACAAAATCAGAAAAATTTAGTTCAAGATCAATTATTTTTTATTATTAGTGTAAAATATAGGTTGCAAAATAATGAAAATTACCTTGGCGCCTTGAAATTTAATAAGTATCTCCTCTAAATTCACAATAAATTTGTCTTGGCACTAAGATTTTAGTCTATTATGTGAAACAATTCTGCAATCAAACTATTCAGGATATGATATACTTATCGACACAAGACAATCACTGCTGTCATGTCGGCATTTTGAATCTCCATGCACAGTGGGTTTGATGAAAAGAACGCAAGGCAAACCTGGAAATTAGGTCTAAATATCAAACTGTTGCAACATTTTTAGTCATAAAAGCTATTTTTTAGCACCCAAATTCTAGCCATTCTATCAATAAAATCTAGCATTCATTGCTAAAATATGACCAAAATATTGGTCAGAAAAGCCGAGTGGTGACGAAATAAAAGTTCCCCATTTTCGCCAAGGTGCCGTAATGATTTCGTAATAGATTGGCTTTTTTGGCAGCTTTTTTAACCAAATGGTCACCCATTTTAGTAAGAATTACGAAACAATCGCCAAATTATGGCTTAGAATGCTGGGAGTGTAAAATATGCTATTTTGAACCCAAGTAGCATTCTAAGCCATAATTTGGCCATTGTTTTATAATTCTTGCTAACTTTTGGCTTTTGTCGACCATTTGGTTAAAAAAGCTGCCAAAAAAGCCAATCTATTACGAAATTATTACGGCAACTTAGTTGAAATGGGGAATTTTTATTTCGTCATTACTCGGCTTTTCTGAGCAATATTTAGGCCAGTATTATGGCCATATTTCAGCAAAAATGCTAGATTTTATAGAGTTAATAGCTAAAATTTGAGTGATAAAAAATAGCTTTTATGACTAAAAATGTTTGTACATTTTGATATCTAGCAAACGAACTGCGCGTGTGCATGGTGATTCAAAATGCCGACATGACATGACTGATTGTTTTGTGTGTGACCAAAATCTTAGTGTCAAGGCCAATTTACTATAAATGTAGAAGAGATAGTTGCTAAAAATCAATGCGCTAAGGTATTTTTAATTATTTTGCAACCTATCATTTACACTAATAATAAAAAATAATTGATCTTAAATTAAATTTTCTGATTTTTTATGTATCAAAATGCTTTTATGTTAACGCTAAAAATATGATATAATTCAATAGTTGCATAGTAATAATTTATTATTTTACAAATGGCTGCTTATTTAGAAAATTTAACAGTCTATCAGTAATGGCCGCCCGGTTATTGCAGATATTTATCGAGGCTACAACGATAGTCAAGAGGCTAGAAGCGACCGCGTTCCGTCATAAAAACCAATCAGTGGCAAAAAAAATAGCTATATCGGCCATGTCGTTTATTTTACGCCCTCTGACGGCTCTCAACGAAGTACAATGTAAAGTCGCATGCTGCCACGTCTTTGAATGTTTTTGTTGTTACAAAAACTTTGCATTAGAAAGTAAATAATAAATATAAAAGTAAAATAATTATTTTAATTTTTGCTTTATGAGCTTTAAACTTATATAGAGTTTTATTTATTACCAATTCCGTAGTAAATCATAGACTTATATGAAATAACTAGTGTAAAGGATATAAAATAAATCACTCACTAATAAATTGACGTGACAACATTGTACCAAAAAAACTTTTGGGTTCAGGGCTGGATTAAGTAATCATGCAGCGCGTGAAGCGAGATCGATTTGTGAAATTCTAGTGGAACTGATATTTATAGGTACCTTATACTGTCTCTTACCCATGTTGATGGAAGTTACAGAAGAATGATAACGGTTTCTGGAGTTGCTGGAGTAGAATTCGATTTTGTTTAAGCTTAATAAATTTTTAAATAAGCTTTGGCGTTTGGATAAAGTTAAAGTTGCTACTTTATAGCTATCTTATATCAATATTCCCTGGCTACATAAATTAGCTATTATTTCCAAACTTTATAGTCATTTTGGCTCACACAAGTTTTAGGTATATTTCTGGTTAAAAAAGCCACAAACTTACTGCAATAAAGTAGACATTTTATCCAGTAAATATTCGGCAATTTTAACCAGGCAAAAAAAATGTAATGTTTACCAAAATTTTTGCCAAATTGTTGCCATCAAGAAAAATGCTACTTTATGACCAAATCTTGGCAATAGATGAGACTTTATGGTTAATTTTTTTGACCAAAACTTATCTTACATAAATGCCAAATAATAACCAAATCCGTGCGGCCATTAATACTATTTGGTTATATAATGCTGCTCGGGAAGAAAATAAATACGATTTTTTTATGCATATTTATGATCCATCTTGACCAAAGGAGAATATAATCACAAACTGCAATAAAATTAAGATTGAAGAAATGATAAGAAAAGACAACCAATCTGATATCTTTTATTTCTCCGTTGTCTACATAGTTTTATTTGTTCTATATCGTATGAATAAATAATGTGTTGAACAAGGTATATTAAGTACCTAATAGGTAGTATATAAAATCCTCGATAAAATCGTTATTATTTTGCCTCCTCATACTTTCACTTTACGTCTCAAACCTGGTATAGGACTTAACTCGAGACTTAACTTTCCTAGTTTTTTTTTAAATCGGGGGCAAATGCATCAAATAGTAGCTATAACAGACTCCACAGGCACATTCCCTATAATAGTTTTAAACAACTTCAAATAAACAGCTTCAGCCCTGCAACTGTGTAGCACCGGCAAAGCAACCAAAATCCTGCAGAACCTCCCCCTATCATCCAGGTTCTTCTTCAGTAAACCACTTACAGCTTTCTCCTGCAAGACCTCAGCTAATAAGCTCTGCCTTGAATCGTTCACGACCAAGTCTTTCCGGCAGAGAATAACGTTTTCAACCAGTTCCTGTTCAGCCGAATCCAAGGTCAATTCCTTAAAAATTTTAACAGTCGGTAGAATGTATGAGAACGTGGTCTCCAGTTCGGCCGTCCAGTGATGAGCCATTCTGAAGCAGAGAAGGCTGGGCCATAAATGACCCAGAATTTGATTCTGAGTTTGAATGTTCAGTAAGCCGAATCCCGAGTTTTGCCGCACTTGTTTAACGGAGAAGAGAAAGATATGGGCAACGGTTTCGTAGACTGGGTGGATGGATGTGTCGGGATGTTTAAAAGTAGCGAATAGTCTCGGTTTCCTTGGGCCGCGCTCTTCTTGTACAGCTGATGCATTTATTAGCAGACTTTAGAAACTTAAAATATGGATGGTCAATAGTTGATTACCTGAGATGTTCATTCGAACAGCAAAACACCTTTGCAGCCGGCAGTATGGGCACCAATTCCTCCTGGCCTTGTCTATTATGCATAGGCCATCGCCCGCTGAAATGTTGCATCTATTAAGTTTCTCATTATGCTAAGACTAGACATAAGTACATATGCAGTTGTACAGGATATTCCTTCTAATGCTCCGTTTAAAAAAGCAGGAGCAGCCATCGCAGCAGTACACTCCATAGTGCTTCCCATATGATCGATCCCCGCACACCCTACATGGTACTGGTACCGGCAAGTTGCGTCCTAAACATATTTTTGGTAGAGGGTAAATATCTCAAGTTTTATTCCTGAAGTTTAAACTCTGCACTTGACCTATAAGGGCGACTTCTACAAGTTCAAGTAAAACTTTAGATTGAAGATAAAACACCAGACTTGATGTGCATTGCATTGTTTACCTGTCAGATAAACAATGCAATGTAGGTTATATCTGGAGTTTTATCTTCAATGTAAAGTTTTACTTGAACTTGTAAAAGTCACCCTAAGCCATTCACTATCCCGTAGGGGGTAGAAATCTGATTTCGACATTTTTATCGTACCTACCTATTTTAAAGGAAACTTAAAAATAAAAAAAAATTTCCTTCATTATTTATCTGTCAAACAACTTGCTTTCTTTAGAAAAAAAAATGCAATTGAAACCACACTTACCCATTGAATTGACGATTTCTGGGATAAACTATACACTTTCTCTGGGCACTCCAGAGCACATTGAATTTTTGAGCAACCCTTCAGTCGGTTTTATATGTGTTTGTAATGCGGTAATTGACAGGTGTAAGGCGATTGTTCAAGGTGTCAACAATCTTGAAGTGGTGATTACGCTTTAATAGCAAACGGGAGTTTCTTGTATGTGCAGAGGCGTCAGTTTTGAACCTCTTTCTTGATATTGATTTAAACAAAATCTACTTTTCTAGAAAGTTGCTAAAAACCAAGATAAATGCATTAAATTTTGATAAAACGTCTTTCAATATTAGGACTAGAATATACTTTACAGCTATAATTGTTTTTTGTTCTAAGTGCCCAGTACGTCACTGACTTGAACACGTACGCCTCACCGTCTGACCCTTCCATTATGTGTTACCATTATTGACACGTGCCCCAATGGTTGTCTCTTTAATGTTTGATCAGTCAACCCCGGTAATGGAAATGAAAGGAAAGTGATCGTTAGTGCCTCGCTGACAAGACCCGTACTCTTCAAGTTTTGTTGTGACCACTTAGTTTCTGTTTTACCTAAATAAAAGTATGTTTTAGGTTACCTACGTCAGAAATTGTTTCTATTTTTTTGTTTGATAGGTGACATTTTCTCCAAAAACTGAAGCTTGTTGCTAGTGCAGATGTGTTTTAAAACAAAAGATAATACTTCACTTTAAAAGACATTTATTTTTTAAATATGTATCAGAACAGATGTCTTTATTATTGCACTAGGTATATACACAGCTTTATTACACGTCTCTCTAAAGGAAAACATAATTTTCGAACAAATATGTACTGAAATATACATGAATATTTACACAACTACAATAAACTTCACTTGATAAAAATTGTAAACAAATATTAAAAATTTGTGACACAACTAAAATTTAACAGGTAGTTATCTAAACGTTTACATTGTTTATATAGGATTTAGCTAAAACACTCCTCTTTGTTTTGTGCTTGAGATAAAAAACTTCATTTCCATATCTAAAAGAGAGCAAAAGAACAGTGATTTCCCGCAAAATTGTTACCAGAAATTTTGAATTAGCTGTTTGTTTCCCTCTATTTGCAATAAGTACATTCTTTTATCAAGAACTTCTTTGCTAAATTAGCAGAAATTGATTTCTTCTAAGTACCTATAGAGTAACTTCTATAATATGCACTAATACATCATTTAATACTTAACCAAAATATTGTAAATTATCGATCACAAAAATAAGTACTTCTGGTATTTTTTAATAGCTCTGCGATACTTCAATAATTCAATACTTCAAAGTTTATGAATCTTTGATACAACGATTATTGGTGAACACTTCTTATATTTTACATTACCATATCACATAGAATGCCTAAGATGTTTTACCTATAGTACTACAAATATCTGCAGCACTGTTAATTACTAACACTGAACGAATAACGAATACTGCATCAATTAGTTTATAAAAACACCACTCGGTATCTTCGGAAAAAAAGCGTATATCATATGTCGACAAATTATGAACTCAATATGAGTTTAATGTAATATTAAGGAACTTGAAATATGTCTGAAATTAATTATTAGAGCAGAGGCTTTTCAAAAAACAGTCTTTTAGTAACCAATACAAAGGGGTATGGAAGTAATAATTACATTTTTCATCTTAGTAATTACCTATTTTTATACATATATACAATATATACTTTTTTATATATCTACAAATATACATAATTGTAGATGAATAGGATGATGGTGCAAATTCGGTGAAATTTTAGGCTTAATCCTGGTGTCCTGAGCTTGATCATAATGAAAAAATATTGAAACCACGCCCTCACTTTTTAACTTTTTTGATCCTTTTTATAAAACCTATTGTTTAAGCAAAGTTTAACTTAGTAGTCAAGACTCACAAGCCTAAAGATGCAAGAAAAAATACATCTTAAATGTATTAACACTGATAATCATACACACACATTGAAAACATCTTCAAATGAGGTCAGGGGGTTCTGAAATTGGTACCTACAGCAAAAAGATTAACAGACAAATAAAAGCAATAAAATAACAGAAGGGGGGAGAGAGATAGGTTTTTAAAGTGAAATAGTGCAATTGAAAAACAAACTTCGGGTTTCATGGACTAAGTAACAAATCTACAAAAGAGATTGAAAAGTTCAATATATATGAAGAAAAGATAAGGAGATTGTACTTAGAAAGAAATGTACAGCTTGTGAATTATTAGCAAAAGAGCGAGCAACACGATGTCTGAGAAAACCAATAAGAAAAAGAAAATAAAAAACAATATGATCTTGAAATGATGATAGAAGGGAAGACCCAAAAATCCGAATAATATTGGAATTAAATACTAAGGAAAGGTGCAGAAATAATCGTCTTAATGGGGCAAGGCAAAAGCAAATAATAATAAATTTAAAGAAAATTCTAGGGAACGTTTATTTGATGGCTGGTGACAATTCTTCTTTGTCAAAGAATTGCAAAGTTTTAATCTTGCTAAAGAATATCACAACTCTATGTGAACAGAGCACAAACGTTAAAAAAACAAATTTGAAACAAAAGGTAAGCTAATGTGTAATATTTTAGAACAACGTTAGAGAGAAGAGCCCAAAAATAGAATAACTGAATAAAATAGTTTTAATATGCTAATAAAGAAAAAACAGCAGGACACGAAAATTTCAGTTAATAGAAAAAAAAAATAAACGGGCAAAACAGTAAATGAAACACAGTTGATTGACAAACACAAAAAGCAAAGATTGAATAATTTTGCAAATAAATTAACCTAAATATTTGAGAACATAATTTTGCCTCCTTTTTTCATTCCTTTTTTTATATTTTTGTAATAGTTGAAAACCATGAAACATGGTTTTTGCATGCCATGTTTGTAATATAAAGAACAAGTTATGAACAACCGTTTAAAAAGGTGACAAAATAAAATGAACACACTCGACTTACAATTATCACATTAGGGGCAAACGGATTGGAAAACTCCCATCCTCAATCCTTCTATTTATAGAGTCAGTTATTAATAATATAAAAGTCATAGAATAGTGTGTTTTACGCCAATCATTATTTCTTTAAAATCAAACTCAGGAAACGTGTGCTAAGTATCTTATAAAAATTCTGAGAAAACCCTAAATTCTATAGAATTTTACCATCGCATCGTGGAAAAAAAACAAAATGAAATTTGAAGTTTTCATAGTAATAACAAATTTTCACAAATGATTGTGAAATAAAAAGGTGATAAGTACAAAAGTGAGAGAGAGAAAAATGATGACAATACTTCAGAGTCATCATCTCGCAAATAAATACTTGGTACAGGGACTAGGAGAGGATAATTCTCAATGAGTATACCTATCATACCACCTACAGAATCACATAGCATAAAATTGTTACATTGTTATTTGTTTAATCAGTAATATCAATTTTTGCAATTTTATCAGTTTTATTGTTGGACCTCTCCTTGCTATTCTTGAGTTTTTTCTTTGCTGATGCCAGAATTCACGTCCTCAAAACTCTAAAAAGTGGAGAAGAAATTTTTGGAACCCATTCAGGCAAGTTATGCCTTTAGTGTGAAAAGTACATTTACTCAAAGAATCAAAAAAGTCTATATGTTGAGGGTACACTGAACCTGAATTTCAGTCGAAAATTTTGCCAAGCAAACAATAAACGTCGAAAATCTGGAGTTTAAATGTGAAGTTAAGTTTAAGCTTGAGGTTTACTAGTTTGCTACTAAATTTCAGCTTGCAAAAACTTCTTGCAAAAAACTCCAAGGTTCTTGAGTTTATGCTGGGAGAAGTTCAAGGAAAAGTTAGTTCAAGTGGGCGACATCACTGATTAAACTAATTACACTTAACGTCTTGGTACCATTATTTTACACCTACTACCTTCTCTGCTACTACGGACGCATAGCCATAGATTTCCTAGGTGGTAAAATATATTTTCTTACAATACACATCAGAAGAATGAAGTTTAGGGCCGCTTATGTTACCTAATCACACATTTACACACCTAAATGTAAACAAAGGGCTATGACGATGCCATTAGTTTGGCTGCCGCTGTGACGTGGTGCTGATGGTGGTACGCCATCTCAGTACTCCCAGATGACGGACTGGGAAAGCCAAAAAGCTGCTGATAGGGGTATGTTGTTTGGTTTTGCAGGCAACTGTTGAAAAAATGAAATATTATTAAATATTATTATTTAACCCTTCCTAGCAAAGTGGAATAAATTCTTCAGATGGCGATGCGTTTGAACCAACACTAAGGATCGATTGGACATGATTGTCGACATCATTCAATTTTTATATTAATATTATCTTTGACTCTATGGCCTCTGTCAATGACACCAAAACAATGGTGACATCAAAATACGGATTTGTAAAGAAAATCTTCAAAAGACCTGCTATTCTTTTATTTTTCCTTGCTCCTTTCCTTTTACAAGTTCAAGTAAAACTTCAGATTGAAGATAAAACACCATACTTGATGTACATTGCATTGTTTACCTGACAGATAAACAATCCAATATAGGTTAGATCTGGAGTTTTATCTTCAATCTGAAGTTTTGCTTGAACTTGTAAATGTCACCCTTAAAAGGCAACTAACATCCACATTCTAGATATGAATTGAGAAATGTGTCGCTTTTGTGAAACTATTGAGTGTGAAAGAATTAAAATAAAAAACTTCAAGTAGGCCATGGAATTAGAACAGTAGGTCTGAGATATCTTCATAAAAGAAAATTGAAAGTCGAAAATATCATAAAATGTTCCGGTTTTTATTTTTTTTTGAACTTATCTCAGGCAAGAGTTTTAATTCCATGGTTTCCAACTAGTTTTTTTTATGAACACCTTTTACATCATATAGAGTCAAGATTTCTTTTTTCTTTGAAAAAACAAAGCCGTCAAAAAATATTTAAATAACAAATATGAGAAAAGAAATAAATAATTATGTATGAAAAAATACACACTTTGATTGCAGAACAATTTGTCGATGTCACTCTGACGTCTTTTCAGGACATTTGGTAGTTGACAGGGTTTAAAACATTACATAATTCCATGCAGGTTGTTGAGCAACTTATATTCAAATTTTT
Source organism: Taphrorychus bicolor (assembly GCA_951812265.1). Classification (NCBI taxonomy): domain Eukaryota; kingdom Metazoa; phylum Arthropoda; class Insecta; order Coleoptera; family Curculionidae; genus Taphrorychus; species Taphrorychus bicolor. The sequence goes on from OX638304.1 coordinate 28,972,290, forward strand.
AGAAAAAAATTGAAAAATAAAAAGCAATTTTTAATGACGTGTCTGTACCGTCTTGTCCTTAGGTATACTTATGTGGTTTTAAATTTGTGTAAAAATTATGACCTTCGTGTATAACCAACTTTACTGTTATACTATAATGTGTAAAACCTTTTTTAAATTCCTTTACTCTTTTTAAAAGATTTTGGCGCTGATGAGGGCTGATAGCCGAAACAGGTTAACATAAAAAGGATAATATTGCATCGACTTGATAACGTACTGAGAGGTTTAAGAGACCATAGGGCTATCGTTCTTTAGAACACTCATGAATTATTTTCATTGTGCCAAGAAATTTAAAAAATCATGTTTTTATTTAAAAAAAAACAAAAATTAAAAGTAATGTAATTTGGTAATTTTTTAAAAATTAGGGCAAGAGTATTATGGAAATTTCTCATTATTCTGGTAGTCCCTTGCTCTATTATGGCATTTTTTTAAATTTTTAACTTGAAAAAAATTTTTTTTCTATACAACAAATTAATTGCAGATATCAACTCTCAGTTTTTGAGGGGTTTTGGTGGTATTTTAGTCCCTATTTATCCTCTGTATAATGCCTAAAAATAATAATTAGGAAAAGATATAAAAATTGTGCTTTTTATTAAAAAAAAAATATTGTAAACTGGTAATTTAAAAAAAATCGGGATAAGGGTATTAGGAAAATTTCTCATTATTCTGGTAGTTCCTTGTTCTTTTATGGTAAAATTTTCAAACATTCTTTTACTTGAATCTGTTGTTCATATTAACGAATTAATTACAGTTATCGTTACAGTCAGCGTTTGAGTAGTTCTACCTTGTAAGTTAATTTCTATTTTTCCTCTGTATAACGCGTAAAAATAATAATTAGAAGAAAATAAAAAAAATATAGTTTTCTAATTTTTTACAAAGCGCAAAAACAAAACATACATATTTGTAGTTTTTAAAAAATCGGAGCGAGAGAATCATGGAGATTTCTCATTATTCTAGTAGTCCCTTGTTCTATTATGGCATTTTCTTTTAATTTTTAACTTAAAAATCCTTTTTTTTTCTATACAACAAATCAATTGCAGATATCAACTCTCAGTTTTTGAGGGATTTTAGCTAGTATTTTAGTTTCTATAACGAAAAACTGAAAATATTGTAAACTGGTAATTTTTAAAAGACCGTGAAGGGTTTTAGGAAAATTTCTCATTATTCTGGTAGTTCCTTGTTTTTTTATGGTACAATTTTTAAACATTTTTTACTTGAATCTGTTGTTCAATGTAACGAATGAATTACAGTTATCGTTACAGTCAGCGTTTGAGTAGTTCTACCTTGTAAGTTACTTTCTATTTTTCCTCTGTATAACGCGTAAGAATATAATTAGAGGAAAATTAAGAAAATATGGTTTTCTAATTTTTTACAAAGCGCAAAAACAAAACACAATAAAATTTTGTAATGTTTGAAAAATCGGAGCAAGAGAGTTATGGAAATTTCTCATTATTCTGGTAGTTCCTTGTTCTATTATGGCATTTTTTCTAATTTTTAACTTGAAAATTCTTTTTTTCTATACAACAAATCAATTGCAGTTATCAACTCTCAGTTTTTGAGTGGTTTTAGCTGGTATTTTAGTTTTTGTTTATCCTCTGGATAATGCCTAAAAATAATAATTAGAAACAGAAATAAAAATTATGCTTTTTATGTAAAAAAAAACAAAATACTGAAAATGTTGTAAACTGGTAATTTAAAAAAAATCGGAATAAAGGTATTAGGAAAATCTCTCATTATTCTGGTAGTTCCTTGTTCTTTTATAGTAGAATTGAATCTGTTTTTCAATGTAAGGAATTAATTAGAGTTATCAACTGTCAGCGTTTGAGTAGTTCTACCTTGTATGTTACTTTCTATTTTTCCTTTGATAACGCGTAAGAATAATAATTTGGAAAAAATTAAGAAAATATGGTTTTCTAATTTTTTACAAGCGCAAAAACAAAACATAAAATTTTGTAGTGTTTGAAAAATCGGAGCGAGAGAATTTTGCAAATTTCTCATTATTCTGGTAGTCCCTTGTTTTAACTTGAAAATCCTTTTTTTCTATACAACAAATCAATTGCGGATATCAACACTCGGTTTTTAAGGGATTTTAGCTGGTATTTTAGTTTCTATTTGTCCTGTGTATAATGCCTAAAAATAATAATTACGAAAAGAAATAAAAATTATGCTTTTTATTTAAAAAAAAAACAAAAAACTGAAAATATTGTAAACTGGTAATTTTTAAAAAATTAGGATAAGGGTATTAGGAACATTTCTCATTATTCTGGTAGTTTCTTGTTCTTTTATGGTAGAATTTTTAAACATTTTTTACTTGAATCTGTTGTTCAATGTAACGAATTAATTACAATTATCAACTCTCAGCGTTTGAGTAATTCTAGCCGGTATTTTACTTTCTATTTTTCCTTTGTAGAACGGCTAAACATAATAATTAGAAGAAAACTAAAAAAATATGGTTTTCTAATTTTTTACAAGGCGCAAAAACAAAACATACATATTTGTAGTGAAAATCCTTTTTTTTTTCTATACAACATATCATTTGCAGATATCAACTCTCAGTTTTTAAGGGGTTTCAGCTGGTATTTTAGTTTATATTTATCCTCTGTATAATGCCTAAAAATAATAATTAGAAAAAGAAATAAAAGGTATGCATTTTATTTAAAAAAAAAAACGAAAAACTGAAAATATTGTAAACTGGTAATTTTAAAAAAATCGGGATAAGGGTATTAGGAAAATTTCTCATTATTCTGGTAGTTCCTTGTTCTTTTATGGTAGAATTTTTAAACATTTTTTACTTGAATCTGTTGTTCAATGTAACGAATTAATTACAATTATCAACTGTCAGCGTTTGAGTAGTTCTAGCGGGTATTTTACTTTGTATTTTTCCTTTGTAGAACGGCTAAACATAATAATTAGAAGAAAACTAAAAAAATATGGTTTTCTAATTTTTTACAAGGCGCAAAAACAAAACATACATATTTGTAGTGAAAATCCTTTTTTTTTCTATACAACATATCATTTGCAGATATCAACTCTCAGTTTTTGAGGGGTTTCAGCTGGTATTTTAGTTTATATTTATCCTCTGTATAATGCCTAAAAATAATAATTAGAAAAAGAAATAAAAGGTATGCATTTTATTTAAAAAAAAAAACGAAAAACTGAAAATATTGTAAACTGGTAATTTTAAAAAAATCGGGATAAGGGTATTAGGAAAATTTCTCATTATTCTGGTAGTTCCTTGTTCTTTTATGGTAGAATTTTTAAACATTTTTTACTTGAATCTGTTGTTCAATGTAACGAATTAATTACAATTATCAACTGTCAGCGTTTGAGTAGTTCTAGCTGGTATTTTACTTTGTATTTTTCCTTTGTAGAACGGCTAAACATAATAATTAGAAGAAAACTAAAAAAATATGGTTTTCTCATTTTTTACAAAGCGCAAAAACAAAACATTCATATCTGTAGTTTTTAAAAAATCGGAGGCAGAGAATTATGGAAATTTCTCATTATTCTGGTAGTTCCTTGTTCTATTACGGCATTTTTTTTATTTTTTAACTTGAAAATCCTTTTTTTTTCTATACAACAAATCATTTGCAGATATCAACTCTCAGTTTTTGAGGGGTTTCAGCTGGTATTTTAGTTTCTAATAATCCTCTGTATAATGCCTAAAAATAATAATTAGAAAAAGAAATAAAGGGTATGCATTTTATTTAAAAAAAAAAACGAAAAACTGAAAATATTGTAAACTGGTAATTTTTAAAAAATCGGGATAAGGGTATTAGGAAAATTTCTCATTATTCTGGTAGTTCCTTGGTCTTTTATGGTAGAATTTTTAAACATTTTTTACTTGAATCTGTTGTTCAATGTAACTAATTAATTACAATTATCAACTGTCAGCGTTTGAGTAGTTCTAGCTGGTATTTTACTTTATATTTTTCCTTTGTAAAACGGCTAAACATAATAATTAGAAGAAAACTAAAAAAATATGGTTTTCTAATTTTTTACAAAGCGCAAAAACAAAACATACATATTTGTAGTTTTCAAAAAATCGGAGCGAGAGAATTATGGAAATTTCTTATTATTCTGGTAGTTCCTTGTTCTATTATGGCATTTTTTCAAATTTTTAACTTGAAAATCCTTTTTTCCTATACAACAAATCAATTGCAGATATCAACTCTCAGTTTTTGAGGGGTTTTAGCTGGGATTTTAGTTTCTATTTATCCTCTGTATATTGCCGAAAAGTTATAATTAGAAAAATAAATAAAAAATATGTTTTTTATTAAAAAAAAAAACGAAAAACTCAAAATATTGTAAACTGGTAATTTTTGAAAAATCGGAACAACGGTATTAGGAAAATTTTTCATTATTCTGGTAGTTCCTTGTTCTTTAATGGTAGAATTTTTAAAGATTTTTTACTTGAATCTGTTAGTCAATGTAAAGAATTAACTACAGTTATCAACTCTCAGCGTTTGAGTAGTTCTAGCTGGTATTTTACTTTCTATTTTTCCTTTGTAGAACGCGTAAAAATAGTAACTAGAAGAAAATTAAAAAAATATGGCATCATTATTATTCTGGTGGTCCCTTGTTCTATTATGGCATTTTTTTTTTCATTTCTAACTTGAAAATCCTTTTTTTTTTCTATACAACAAATGAATTGCAGATATCAACGCTCAGTTTTTGAGGGGTTTTAGCTGGTGTTTTACTTTCTATTTATCCTCTGTATAATGCCTAAAATTAATAATTAGAAAAAGAAATAAAAATTGTACAACTTTACTGTTTTACTATAATGTGTCAAACCTTTTTTAAATTCCCTTACTCTTTTTAACAGATTTTCGCGCTGATGATGGCTGATAGCCGAAACAGGTTAACCTAAAAAGAATAATATTGCATAGACCTGAGAACGTACTGAGAGGTTTAAGAGACCATAGGGCTATCTTTCTTTAGAACACTCATGAATTTTTTTCCTTGTGCCAAGAAATTTAAAAAATCAGGTTTTTATTTAAAAAAAATCCAAAAATTAAAAGTAATGTAATTTGGTAGTTTTTGAAAAATTAGGGCAAGATTATTATGAAAATTTCTCATTATTCTGGTAAGTTCCTTGTTCTATTATGGTATTTTTTTTTAATTTTTAACTTAAAAATCCTTTTTTTTTGCTATACAACAAATCAATTGCAGATATCAACTCTCAGTTTTTGAGTGGTTTTAGCTGGTGTTTTAGTTTCTTTTTATCCCCTGTATAATGCCTAAAAATTATAATTAGAAAAAGAAATAAAAATTATGCTTTTTATTTTTTAAAACATCGCAAAAACTGAAAGTATTGTAAACTGGTTATTTTTGAAAAATTGGGACAAGGGTAGTATGGAAATTTCTCATTATTCTGTTAGTTCCTTGTTTTTTTATAGTTGATTTTTTTTTTATTTTTGACTTGAAACTGCTGTTCATTGTAACGAATTAATTGCAAATATCAACTCTCAGGTTTTGAGTGGTTTAACCTAATATTAGTAAAAAATAATGGTAGAAAAAATATAACAAGGAGAATGAGTTTCGAAAAATAAGTTTTTTATTTTTAGAAAAACGCAAAACCCAAAAATAATTTTTTAGATCTGTTTGGGTTTCAAAACTTTTCTTATGAATGGGCAACTTTTATCAAATCTTTATCTAATACTATTCACGAGACTTCCATGTTGGTCAATGGCCATGATTTTACTGAAGACGTACTGAATATAATATAATACTTAATATAATATAATACTTAATAGGTACATTGACATTTGGAATTTTGATTGAAAATAAGATACGCAGTGTGTCCCAAATTGGCCTTCTATGTATTGGAATCTCGAAAACCATAAGAAATTTGAAGTGGATTAAAAAGGAGATAATTCTAGATAAGTCCTAGATAATTCTATTAGTAATAATTTTGGACAAATTAAAATGCTGCGAAAAAAAAGATAGTCGAAATTTGTAAAAACATTTTGGAGCAAATTTTTAAGAGGATACACCTGTAAAGTTGAAATTTGAATACAATGTTTTGATTTTGTAGAACCATCTTCAACTTCTATACTTTCCTTATGGTGATCATATTGTTTTTTTTAATACTTTTGGACAGAGAGTAAAAAATGTGTTTATCCAGGACCATACTATAATAATCACATTATTCTTGTCCATTCTCTCAAGATTAATGATAATCTTTATTAATTTGTGAATAATGAACGCTTCGCTCTTGGGCCCAAATGTTACCCACGAAAATAACGACTCTCATTAAATGTTTGTTGTATAATATACTGTTTAAACATATGTATAACAATTTTAACAAACTTTTAACTAATTCTTTAAAACGATAAAATGGGTAGCAGTAGGTTTCACTTCTTAGTAATTTAGTAATAGTTTTCTAATGTTTTTATTTAATACATTTTGTACTAAATTTGAAGACTTGAATTGTTTCAAATTAATTTGATTGAAATACATTGGTGGCGACATTCCACCAGCAAACCTGGCTGGCACCAATTTTATTACCGGCTAAATTGAGCTAGACGCTCATCAAACACTTTGCATTTATTGTGCCAATTCAATTTCTTCAATCTCGAAGCCGCTCAAAAGACGGTCAATAAAGGTACCTGCTTAAGCAGCACTAAATATTATGGGACATTCCAGCAATTAGGAACCAGGGTATAAAAGGGCAAGGAAAAAAAATCCAGAGACAGTATTATTTTTCGACTTCGGTTCTGCGGCTCGTCATTTTAGTTAATTGACTTACTCATTTTAAATTTGTTAGTTTGCTGAGTTTACCACCAGTGTTGAAAATAAACGCGTAAAACCAGTTGTGTGTTTAACTGACCGAAAACTACATCACCCACAGTTCTTTAGAACACTCATGATTTTTTTCTCTGTATCGAGAAATTTAAAAAATCAGGCTTATATTTAAAAAAAAAAACGCAAAAACTAAAAGTAATGTAATTTGGTAGTTTTAAAAAAATCGGTGCAAGAGTATTATGGAAACTTCTCTTTATTCTGATAGGTAGTTCCTTGTTCTATTATGGCAATTAGTTTTTATTTTTGACTTTTTTTTTCAATACAACAAACAATTGCAGATATCAACTCTGAGTTTGTGAGTGATTTTAGCTGGTATTTATCCCCTGTTTAATGCATAAAAATAATAATTAGAAAAAAAGATAAAAAATTATGTTTTTAAAAAAAAAAAACGCAAAATCTCATATTGTTTTTTTTATATTTTTGGACAGGGAGTAAAAAATGCGTTTATCCACGACCGTACTATAATAATCACATTATTCTTGTACATTCTGAAGATTATGATGATTATGAACATTCTGAATAATGAACCCCCCCAGAAAATGAATACCCTCGAGAATAACGACTCTCATTAAATGTTTGTTGTATAATATACTGTTTAAACAGATGTATAACAATTTTAACAAACCTTTAACTATGTCTTTAAATCGAGAGTAGCAGTAGGTTTCAGTTCTTAGTAATTCAGTGATAATTTTCTAATGTTTTTATTTAATACGTTGTACTAGATTTGAAGACTTCAATAATTGTTTCAAACTAATTTTATTGAAACACATTTTTTGCCCTGTTCAAAAATAAAGTGATGATGGCTCCAGAAAATCAAAACGTTTTATTGAAATTTCATCTCCACAGGTGTATTCCTCTCAAAAAGTTGCTTCAGAAATATTTTCATAACATTCTAAAATAAAGAAGTTAGATACATCAGTTTTTTATAAATGCACCACTTTGTGTTTTTTTCTAAAATGTCTCATATACCCGATTCTTTAGAGCAATCCCGCTTTTGTAGTTACGTTAGCAAAAGAATTATTTAGAACTTTCCTCATTTAACCAACTTCATACGGTTAAATTAGCAAAAAGTTTTCTTTTGTAGAGCCTGTTTAGAAAACCTTCACAATGTTGCCTTATTTTGAGTGGTTTCAAAAATATAAAAAAAAATGTCAAAAAATACCAAAAACCAGATACGTATTTAAAAAAAAAAACTTTATACTGGAAACTTGGTTGATATGCATCACAGGAAGCTAATCGAGAGGTCATATGGGAGGGGTTAGAGTGTAGGGAAACTTTGTAATTAATTTTTTTTTTGTGCCACGAATAGTTTGGGCAATAAATATTTAAAATTTTCGCAGTTTTTACATTCTTCCAAACATTTAAAAAAAAAAACTTAAAATATGGCAACGGTTTTGTAAAAAATCTCCACAAAAGACAACTTTTTGCTAATTTAACCGACCTTGTAACTACCGCCGTTTCGAAGATAGCAATACTGCACGCACTTAAAGAAGACACTCTACATACGCTCCTATTAAATTAAAATAAAATTCAAAAGCACTAAGAAATACTACCAACATTTAGTTTTGGAGACTTTTGGGTCGTAAAAATTTCGATTTACTGCTCTAATGCGTGTTACTTTTATCGGGAGTTCGATTCGCCATGAGAAGGGAAACCCACAAACTTCAAGTCTTAAGACTCTTAGTTCAAACACATAACCCCCTGAATGGTAAAGCCCGTTTTACAGTTTGCAATTCTTCATGCAATTTATTGCAGCAATGCATTACAGCTGCAATATATTGCAACCAGATATTTGACAAGTTTGTTTTACAGTTTGCAATTTCTTGCCATTTCTGAAAATATTCAACAGTGCTGCCAATATTGACATTTCTTTAACTTCCCAGACTGACTAAAAGTTTGTGTTCTGGCTTTTCAATTAAGCAAGGCCACAGAAACATATAAAAGTAATGAAAACCATACATAAACCAAACAAAATGCATGTGATGCAGACTTAACCTCAAATAATTTGTGACAGTAACTTTTGTTTGCAATGGTGGCAATTTAAAAGTTACCAAATTTTACACCAGAGTTGCAAGTAAACTGCAATAAAAATCGTTCAAGACCGATAATTGGCAAGCCCTTGCAGTTGCAAAAGAATTGAAGAAATCGACCAGCTGGTCCTTTACTGCGCATGCGCATGGCAAGAGAATTGCCAGTTGCAAGAAAAATAGCGAAAACGGCCTTAAGGGCTAAAACACATTGCTATTTTGTGTTTAATGTTTATGGATTCTATGACGTCAATATTTTCCAATCTTTTCTCTTACCTATACTCATATCCAGGTTCACTTTTTATCGAACCCGTCGTACTAGTGGCGGGCAGCAAAGAAGTCTGCCCCAAGTAGGGCCTTTCGGCACTAAATGGAGACTTTTCATGTTGACTGCTCTGATGGCTGCTGTTTTGGGGCGTTTGACTCGAATGTTGCTGATGAGGCGTCGGTGATTGTTGATGAATTAGGTTCGATGATTTTGATTCTACACAAAAAAAAATCCTCAGTAAAACCGACCACGCCCAGGGGTGGATCCTACCTTCGGCAGGGGCGGAGTTGCTGTCTTCCCTCTCTGGCCCGTTTGTCGCGCCGCTCCCTCCTGCCGGTTTCTTTGGTTTTCTCTTGCGCGTTTGGATGCCGTCCTTCCGCATCGCTAAGGGCCGGTTTACACCGTGCAGCTTAAAATACAAGCCGCAAGCGTTGCAAACTGGTTCGCCGTCGTTGTTGCGACGCCATAGCGTCGTCGTTCGAGTGCCGCAATTCGTGCAGCACAACCCTAAACGGCGCGTCGCTGTCTAGAGGGGTGAAACAGAAAATCAGGTTATTATATATCGCTTTAATGTTGCCAATCGATCAATGTCATAAAAAAGTTAATATTTACTACATCAAACGAGCAGGAGTTGTTGTGATTATCCTATTGTAGAAGTAAAGAATTTTTTATAGGCAAAATTGTTGTTGTTAGGTCAGTGTATGTATGTGTGTGTAGGCTTGGCCAATACAATAAAATAAATAGTATTCATTGCCATAGAGTGACATGTATTTATTATGGGTTGCTGCATGGTTATATTGATTTCTTTGTTCTTTTCAACAGAATATTTCCATTCTGACGAAGCTTCACAAGAAATACAAATTTTGCAATAGTAGAGGACTTAGAGACAGAGTTAATCTTCCTTCATAATTTCAATAATATTTAATTTACGACACTTCTTATGTGATAATGATCAGATAGAAAGCTACGCTGCACTGCAAACCACTGCAAACCAGCATAAGACAAAACATTTGATGGTCTATGTCACGGTTAAAATAGCAATAGCAAACCAGGTAGCCGATTAATTAAAACGTCATTACCCACTTACCAGTCTTTTAGAAGGTTTAATCAATGGCCTATTCATGCCATTCATTTTATGGTAGAGACCACATGCGTTGCACAAATAGTGACCGGTACCGTCTCTTCGCCACAGCGGTGTCGATATCGCCCCGCAATTTACGCATTCGCGACCCTCCCCGAATTGAAACTCCATCGAGGGATCTGAAAATTGCAATTCTTATAAAACAAAACCAAATTGGATATTTTTTTCTCGATGATCATATATGTTTTAATAAGCGAAGGTTGTCAACAGGGAGCCTTGAGGAAGATCTCAATAAAAGTCGAAACGTTGGCAATTTCACAGACGTGTTGTTTATGTACTACACCCGCTATTCATCTCTTTCTCAATGATGTAAGACTTGTAACATCCCTTGCAACAAAATTGTTTCCGGAAATTTCCTCGAGAACACGAAAGTAACGAAAATTTTTCCAAGGCAAAGGCAAGGGAAAATTTTCCAAAATAATTCGTGTTTGAAGGAAAATTTCCTGATACTAATTCAAGCAGGAGGGGTGAGGGGTATTCGGTTAGAATTTCACACCTCAATCTGAATTTCTGTGATTTTGACGAAGCGAATTTTATTTCTTCCTAAATAGTATTTTTTAATGATATTGGTCTTCAGTAAAAGTATTAAGGCCCCTTTATTGTTCGATTTCTGTTTATAGTCAAACTTATTGCTACTTTAACTTTATACTACTACAAAACTTATTGATTTACCTGAAACATCAATATTTCTCGATTTTTTATATGTTGATGGAATCCAATTAAAAATTCTGCTTTCTGGTTGGTTAAACATTATAGGTACGAAATTGTCTATATATACTCATGGGCAGGCATAAACAAGTGTTATTTAAATGTTCCAGAATATATTTCTGGAACATCACATTCATGGATAGTCACTCAATACTAATAATTATTGATCTTTTGAAAGATCTTTATATTAAAGATGTTCATTATTAAGGGTTTGTGAGGGGGTTTTAGGCCTTTCCTTATTAGACCTCCATAAATCTATATATATAACTTCGTAGACATTAACCGCCTCACTATAACCAAAAATGGCATAGACGCTCTGCAGTCCCGTCACACAGTGGGGCCAAATGCCAAAAATTCGGAAATAACTTAATATCTTTTTGGTTTTGGTTTGTTTCGTTCGATTCATTTAGAGGAAAATTTAGTGTTTATTGAGGATTGAGGTATAGCATTTAATCAGTAAATTCAGTTGGTAGAGTTGTACCTTTACAAACTTTATAACTGCACGTTTCTTAGATATATTACAGTAACTATAATAAAATAAAAGAAATTCGCCGAGTCGGAGTTGGGTTTATCTCATTACTATTATTTATTAATATACAGGATGGCACAAACTTAACGCAGGATTCGATAGCATCAAAGCTAGTATAGAAATTAAGTTGGGACCAAATCTGTATCATGTAGAGCAATTAGAGCAACATTTTAAAAGTAGTGACCATTATACAGGGTGTTCCAAAAAGTATTTACGATTCAAACATGTATTTTATAAACGATATATCATAAGGTATTATGATGTTTTTGCAGTTGAAATTAGGAATAGTTTTTACGTGGAGATAATTGCATCTAAAAATTGTAATTTGTTATATTTTAAAAACCTGTAGCTCTTAACAGGCTTGAAGTAGAACCAAACGAATTATAGTTTCATATCTTAGATTACAAATTTTAAATAAGGATCTCTCAGTTTGAACTGCTTTTAAAAGTTTCTAAAATTCAACACATTTTTTAAACTTCTAAATTTAAAAAAATTGTGTTGTTTGATAGATTTTTCAAAACTAAGTTAGGAAGGTGCATTGCGTTTGGCTCTATCTCAAGCCGCTTAAGAACTACACATTCTTGAAGAAAAAAAAATACAATTTTAAAGACGCAATTATATCTAAAACTATTAGGGATCGTCATAGGATTTGCTACATAAAAAAATGTACTACTGTAGTAGTGTCTTACTTTAAAAAAAACGTATGTTTGAATCGGCATTAGGTACTTTTTGAATCATCCTTTTTAAAGATCACTATTTTCTAAATGAAGCTCTAACCGTACTACATGACACCGTCTTTGTCTCAAATCAATATTTTGAGATATCACGAAACCTGCGTTAAGAATGTGCAACACTGTGTAAGTACGTACTCAATAGTTTTGTTGATCACTAACTGGTCATTTTCAACCAATCGCATTAACTAGCATGTCATCAGTCACCAATCCGATTGCCTGAAAACTACATGTAGAGAACACCCAATCCAGAACACCCAATCCAAGAGTCAAAAATGCAGATTAAAATTTTCTGTGCCAATTCAGGTTGATTAGGGTTAAAAATGATTAAGAAATTACACAGAACGTCCAAAAATGCAAATTTGGGGTCTTTGCAGAAATTCAGATTAGAATTAGGACTAAAATCGGTTAAAAAACACCACTTTCTCTAAACATTTATATGTTGATGTTTTATGAGAAAGTCACACTAAGCTTAAGGTAAAAATCGATGAAAAGTGGCTCAAAGGGTTTAAAAACACAAATTTAGAGAGTTTGGGGAAATTCAAATTAAGATAATGGCCAAGATCAGTTAAAAATTACTCAAAGCGTCAAAAATGCAGATTAAAATTTTCTGGGCCAATTCAGGTTAAGATTAGGGTTAAAAATGATTAAGAAATTACACAGAACGTCCAAAAATGCAAATTTGGAGTCTTTGCAGAAATTCAGATTAGAATTAGGACTAAAATCGGTTAAAAAGACACCACTTTCGCTAAACATTTATATTTTGATGTTTTATGAGAAAGTTACACTAAGCTTAAGGTAAAAATCGATGAAAAGTGGCTCAAAGGGTTTGAAAACACAATGTTAGAGGTTAGGGGAAATTCATATTAAGAAAATGGCCAGGATAAGTTAAAAATTACTCAAAGCGTCAAAAATGCAGATTAACATTTTCTGGACCAACTCAGTTTAAGATTAGGGTTAAAAAGGATTAAGAAATTACACAGAACGTCCAAAAATGTAAATTTGGAGTCTTTGCAGAAATTCAGATTAGAATTAGGACTAAAATCGGTTAAAAAGGCACCACTTTCTCTAAAAAATTATATTTTGATGTTTTATGACAAAGTTACACTAAGCTTAAGGTAAAAATCGATGAAAAGTGGCTCAAAGGGTTTAAAAACACAATGTTACAGAGTTTGGGGAAATTCAAGTTAAGAAAATGGCCAGGATCAGTTAAAAATTACTCAAAGCGCCAAAAATGCAGATTAAAATTTTCTGGGCCAATTCAGGTTAAGATTAGGGTTAAAAATGATTAAGAAATTACACAGAACATCCAAAAATGCAAATTTGGAGTCTTTGCAGAAATTCAGATTAGAATTAGGACTAAAATCGGTTAAAAAGACACCACTTTCGCTAAACATTTATATTTTGATGTTTTATGAGAAAGTTACACTAAGCTTAAGGTAAAAATCGATGAAAAGTGGGGCTCAAAGGGTTTAAAAACACAAATTTAGAGAGTTTGGGGAAACTCAAATTAAGAAAATGGCCAGGATCAGTTAAAAATTACTCAAAGCGTCAAAAATGCAGATTAAAATTTTCTGGGCCAATTCAGGTTAAGATTAGGGTTAAAAATGATTAAGAAATTACACAGAACGTCCAAAAATGCAAATTTGGAGTCTTTGCAGAAATTCAGATTAGAATTAGGACTAAAATCGGTTAAAAAGACACCACTTTCTCTAAACATTTATATTTTGATGTTTTATGAGAAAGTTACACTAAACTTAAGGTAAAAATCGATGAAAAGTGGCTCAAAGGGTTTAAAAATACAAATTTAGAGAGTTTGGGGAAATTCAAATTAAAAAAATGGCCAGGATCAGTTAAAAATTACTCAAAGCGTCAAAAATGCAGATTAAAATTTTCTGGGCCAATTCAGGTTAAGATTAGGGTTAAAAATGATTAAGAAATTACACAGAACGTCCAAAAATGCAAATTTGGGGTCTTTGCAGAAATTCAGATTAGAATTAGGACTAAAATCGGTTAAAGCTTAAGGTAAAAATCGATGAAAAGTGGCTCAAAGGGTTTAAAAACACAATGTTAGAGAGTTTGGGGAAATTCAAGTTAAGAAAATGGCCTGGATCAGTTAAAAATTACTCAAAGCGTCAAAAATGCAGATTAAAATTTTCTGGGCCAATTCAGGTTAAGATTAGGGTTAAAAATGATTAAGAAATTACACAGAACGTCAAAAAATGCAAATTTGGAGTCTTTGCAGAAATTCAGATTAGAATTAGGACTAAAATCGGTTAAAAAGACACCACTTTCTCTAAACATTTATATTTTGATGTTTTATGAGAAAGTTACACTAAGCTTAAGGTAAAAATCGATGAGAAGTGGGGCTCAAAGGGTTTAAAAACACAAATTTAGAGAGTTTGGGGAAATTCAAATTAAGAAAATGGCCAGGATCAGTTAAAAATTACTCAAAGCGTCAAAAATGCAGATTAAAATTTTCTGGGCCAATTCAGGTTAAGATTAGGGTTAAAAATGATTAAGAAATTACACAGAACGTCCAAAAATGCAAATTTGGAGTCTTTGCAGAAATTCAGATTAGAATTAGGACTAAAATCGGTTAAAAAGACACCACTTTCTCTAAACATTTATATTTTGATGTTTTATGAGAAAGTTACACTAAGCTTAAGGTAAAAATCGATGGGAAGTGGGGCTCAAAGGGTTTAAAAACACAAATTTAGAGAGTTTGGGGAAATTCAAATTAAGAAAATGGCCAGGATCAGTTAAAAATTACTCAAAGCGTCAAAAATGCAGATTAAAATTTTCTGGGCCAATTCAGGTTAAGATTAGGGTTAAAAATGATTAAGAAATTACACAGAACGTCCAAAAATGCAAATTTGGAGTCTTTGCAGAAATTCAGATTAGAATTAGGACTAAAATCGGTTAAAAAGACACCACTTTCTCTAAACATTTATATTTTGATGTTTTATGAGAAAGTTACACTAAGCTTAAGGTAAAAATCGATGAGAAGTGGGGCTCAAAGGGTTTAAAAACACAAATTTAGAGAGTTTGGGGAAATTCAAATTAAGAAAATGGCCAGGATCAGTTAAAAATTACTCAAAGCGTCAAAAATGCAGATTAAAATTTTCTGGGCCAATTCAGGTTAAGATTAGGGTTAAAAATGATTAAGAAATTACACAGAACGTCCAAAAATGCAAATTTGGAGTCTTTGCAGAAATTCAGATTAGAATTAGGACTAAAATCGGTTAAAAAGACACCACTTTCTCTAAACATTTATATTTTGATGTTTTATGAGAAAGTTACACTAAGCTTAAGGTTAAAAGTCGATGGGAAGTGGGGCTCAAAGGGTTTAAAAACACAAATTTAGAGAGTTTGGGGAAATTCAAATTAAGAAAATGGCCAGGATCAGTTAAAAATTAGTCAAAGCGTCAAAAATGCAGATTAAAATTTTCTGGGCCAATTCAGGTTAAGATTAGGGTTAAAAATGATTAAGAAATTACACAGAATGTCCAAAAATGCAAATTTGGAGTCTTTGCAGAAATTCAGATTAGAATTAGGACTAAAATCGGTTAAAAAGACACCACTTTCTCTAAACATTTATATTTTGATGTTTTATGAGAAAGTTACACTAAGCTTAAGGTAAAAATCGGTGGGAAGTGGGGCTCAAAGGGTTTAAAAACACAAATTTAGAGAGTTTGGGGAAATTCAAATTAAGAAAATGGCCAGGATCAGTTAAAAATTACTCAAAGCGTCAAAAATGCAGATTAAAATTTTCTGGGCCAATTCAGGTTAAGATTAGGGTTAAAAATGATTAAGAAATTACACAGAACGTCCAAAAATGCAAATTTGGAGTCTTTGCAGAAATTCAGATTAGAATTAGGACTAAAATCGGTTAAAAAGACACCACTTTCGCTAAACACTTATATTTTGATGTTTTATGAGAAAGTTACACTAAGCTTAAGGTAAAAATCGATGAAAAGTGGCTCAAAGGGTTTGAAAACACAATGTTAGAGGTTAGTGGAAATTCATATTAAGAAAATGGCCAGGATAAGTTAAAAATTACTCAAAGCGTCAAAAATGCAGATTAACATTTTCTGGACCAATTCAGTTTAAGATTAGGGTTAAAAAGGATTAAGAAATTACACAGAACGTCCAAAAATGCAAATTTGGAGTCTTTGCAGAAATTCAGATTAGAATTAGGACTAAAATCGGTTAAAAAGACACCACTTTCGCTAAACACTTATATTTTGATGTTTTATGAGAAAGTTACACTAAGCTTAAGGTAAAAATCGATGAAAAGTGGCTCAAAGGGTTTGAAAACACAATGTTAGAGGTTAGGGGAAATTCATATTAAGAAAATGGCCAGGATAAGTTAAAAATTACTCAAAGCGTCAAAAATGCAGATTAAAATTTTCTGGGCCAATTCAGGTTAAGATTAGGGTTAAAAATGATTAAGAAATTACACAGAACGTCCAAAAATGCAAATTTGGAGTCTTTGCACAAATTCAGATTAGAATTAGGACTAAAATCGGTTAAAAAGACACCACTTTCTCTAAACATTTATATTTTGATGTTTTATGAGAAAGTCACACTAAGCTTAAAGTAAAAATCGATGAAAAGTGGCTCAAAGGGTTTAAAAACACAAATTTAGAGAGTATGGGGAAATTCAAATTAAGATAATGGCCAAGATCAGTTAAAAATTAATCAAAACGTCAAAAATGGAGATTAAAAATTTCTGGGTCAATTGAAGTCAAAATTCGAGTCCAAAATGACTCAAAGGGTTTAAAAATAGAAATTTAGAGAGTTTGGGTAAATTCAAATTAAGGTAATGGCCAAGCTCAATTAGAATTGGGAGGGATAATTCAGATTATGATTAGAGACTATAGTGTCAAAGCGCCTACAAATGCCAGTTTGGAGTCTTTCGAGAAATTCAAATCAAGTTATAAAATTTTTCAAAAACGTTGAAATTAGAAATTTAGAAATGGCTTTTAATGTCGGGAGTTTAGTTCTTATCACGGCTTGAATTTCGCCCCCCCCCCCTTAGGATCCCCTCCTCACATTCTTTTGATATTTTTATTATTATAACTGCAAAAAAACTAATTTATTTTACAAACTAACTCCTATATATCTTTTTGGAATTTATACTACAGAATGACACTGTTTGGCTGATATTGAATTCTTTTGAAATTAAGTCCTTATATTTAATGAACAAAAATCAAACGACAGAAACCTCCCTTTATATTTTCATCCACCTTCTGGAACTGCCAAAAGATATACAGGATAGTAGTGTAGTTTGCAAGGTTCGGGATCACTTTGAATCACTAATCTGAAAGAACTAATTTTTGATTGGTTTCAATAAGTCCTATATATCTTTTTGGAGTTTCTACTACAGAATGACACTGTTTGGCTGTTGTTGATATTGAATTTTCCTTATATTTAATGAACAAAAACCAAACGACATAAACCTCCTCTTATATTTCCTTATTCAGTAAAATGTGTAAACAGACGTAGGTAGTTTGTATACAAATGCAAACCCTTTTTTTTGTGCTTCCAAGGCGAAGCAATAGGATTCCTTTTTAGGAATCTAGCTAGTGTGAGTAATACGTCGAGCGTTCAATAAGCAACACGCTGCATTTTTATTTAAGATTCCCCATATTCCAACAGTTGACTTATAATCCTTATTTCGTGACTGTAGGTCTTAACCTTCAATTATAGTAAGTATAAGTTGTTTAAGTGTACTAGTGCTACTTGGAAGATTCTGCGCCTGGAAGTGGGAGGACGGCGAGAGAAAGAGAAGGTAAATGATTCTTCTACTTTTCTACACACTACCATCAAAGCCACTTAACTAATGGCCAAACGAATTAAACTGAATTAACCTGAACTAATTAACGACCCAAATAAGTGGTCAACTGCCAAAAGATATACAGGACAGTAGTGTAGTTTGCAAGGTTCAGGATCACTTTGAATCACTCACCTGAAAGAACTAATTTTTGATTGGTTTGACAATAGTTGACAGTAATTCTTATTTCTGCACAATGTTTGCACAACCATTTACTCAATGTGGAAAGTTTAGCTTGTTAGATTCCTGCAATTAATTTTCTTTCTGTTATTGGAATTATTGCAATCACTTGCAGGTTAGAGTTAAAAAAGCTAAATTATTGTGTGTGTAGACTAAACACAAAACGAAATTATTTTCCTTATTTACAAAATTTTGCAAAACTTACAAAAACCAAACTAAGGCAATAATTCCAAGGCTTCCTCGCCAATTGGAAAATGTTTGTTCTTAGGCTCGGGTCGCAAACTCGATATTAATGGCTCCGATGACTTTAAAATCCGGTGAAAAACATCTTCATTCGTTGATACACGAGAGTTTTTTCTAGCATGGTTTAATCTGAAGATCTTGATATCTTTATTTCGACTGTACCTCTTCAGAAAGCTGGCCGATAGGAAGCACTGCGTTTGCTATGATTTCAGGACCGTGAATTAGGATCTTGTGGACTGTTGAGGGCATGTAGTACCAAGGGTAAAGTTGAAGAGCCACTTCAGCAGTATTTCGCCCAAAGGTTGCAAATTTTATTGAGTTGACCGCGTAATGACTGGTTATGACTTCAAGAATAATAGCAAATTTATGAATTAAATCGTTATTGACTTTGGTAATTTCTTATGTCAGTTCTGGATTAGCGAAAACCCGCCTAGAAGTATTTCCCGTGTTGGATGAGCCATATCCCTGTCGAACAACAAAAGCGAGTTTTTGCAAAAATTTTTGCTGAATCCGGGTTGTCTCAGCTTCTTTTAGCGGAAGAGTACCTTTTGAGGTTTTCCAATTTCTAAAACTCAAATTATATGCAATATATTCCATACATTTAATACAACAAGTAAAGCACATTTAAAACACATTTACGAATTTGTAATAAATTGTTCATTTCTGATGGTCGAGTTTTACGAATAAAGCAGTTGCTTGCAGAAGTAGTTCCCGTTACTGCCTGGGTCACCTTTCCGTCCAACAGGAAGCTTCGCCACATCTCCATTTCGATAACAAGGTCAG
This sequence comes from Taphrorychus bicolor, assembly GCA_951812265.1. NCBI lineage: Eukaryota > Metazoa > Arthropoda > Insecta > Coleoptera > Curculionidae > Taphrorychus > Taphrorychus bicolor. The sequence goes on from OX638304.1 coordinate 28,991,585, forward strand.
TCCTTTACCGTTTAGTTCTTCTAACTCCCCGTAGTTTTTTGCATTTTTTTGTTTTGAGAATTCGTTCCGCAGTATGGTTTAGTAAATTCTGAAGTGGAACCTCCGCAGACGTATCAGTTATATGGATATTATCCGGATAACATCTCTTTTTAGCAGCTGTTATTTTCTTGTAGCTTGGAAATAAGTTGCACCCTGCATTCTTCAAGGCATTTTGAATAACCTCATACTGATATTTGCTGAGCTTAGCTTGAATAATCAGTAAAAAGCTTCAAACTTGTTTGAAGGCGTCGAGGTGGATACAGCTTTTATTAAATTTTGAAAGTATGATTCTTGAAGTTTGCGGATTTTGCTTCTCGGACTCCGATCTCCACAATCTTCAAATCTCTTTTCTGGCCTTCCTTCACGCGAAGAAATGTTATCCTCGCCATGAAAAATCGTGAATATAAATGTGTTCTTCATCTACTCACCGTGTTTCTTTCTAAAAGCCGTTTTGTCTCGATTGAGTGATCTCCCTTTTGTCATAAAGTTAGGTAAAAACCTCTTCTGAATTTCCGCGGAAAATAAACTAATTTTGTCATCGCAAATGTCAGGAAACTTCTGTTGGTCGAAATTATCAAATGACTGGTGGTTAAATGGACCGATTCTTATTAAGTATTCAAACAAATCAGTGTAAATAATAGTTTTATTAGCCATGTCAACAAAAATCTTTAAACATTACATTCGATGACAATGACACTACATAAAAATAAAAAGTGAAAGCAAAACAGATGAGTTGTCAAAGCCTACTTCTTCTGATTATATGCGCAGAGACCAGTAAAGTTTGTTCGGCCTTATCATTTTACATGATCGCCATACAATTTTTTACATAAATGATGATAATGACTCAATAGGCAACTAAAGGCGTACAATATTTTGGAAATATCTCATGTAGTATATTTCGATTCAAATGCCTATAATTGCAATTTAAAGAATAATAACGAGTTTTCTCAAATCGTGTTTTAACATTATATTACATTGCGGTTTTTCAAAGAGCATTTAATTGTATTTATAAAACTGCAATGTTATTTCTCACATTTACGAACTCAAAAGGATTGTAAGATTTTTATTAATGAAATGAGCTGCACATCACAACCTAGAAATTGTCGCAAAGGAAACATTTGTATTTTAAAAAAGTTCAGCAACTTAAAAATTTAATTTGGCTGCCCCGTATTTTTTTACCGTTTAAACGAATTGTTTCTGTACTTAGTAACTAATTAAGAATAAAATGCAATGTAAATAAATGTTTGTGACACTTTACGAACTGAGGAGTTTTTCCACCTCTGTCCCACTGTGTGTCGCAGTAATTTTACTAAGCCATTTCTGTTGACACCTTCCATAAATTGCACTGAAAGGACTTGTAAGATGCATTAAAAGCGAAAGGTTGTATTGTTTATTGTAACTAAACTATGATAAATGGTAACCCCCTACAACTTTTCTAAAAGCTCTGAAATAGTTATTTTCCTAAGAAGAGCGGAAACTGTCTCTTTCCCGCACGGTATTTTCCAAGAGACTTTCCTTGCAGTTTGAACAAAACTTTTTCTACTACTGGGAATAAATATAAACATTTTTTACTTTTTTATTGAAACAATTTTTTTTATTAATTAAAAATTCCAAACTGCAAAACTCTAACTGAAGCTGACGTTCATGGTGAAAGTACAACTCAGAGCTTTCAAGACTGACTGCTGACGTCAGTTGTTTCTATTAGAGAAGATAAATAGTAGCAATTGTTATAAAATACAAACAAAATAAATGCATTTACGAAGACTTCACTAGAATATTGATCAAACGGCGCAAAAACTGCACAAGGTAGATAATAATTCTGGAAAACATGTCTGGTATTTTCCTAAAAACATTGCAACTTTTCACTGTTTTCTTAAAAATATTTCACTTTTTTTAAAGCCGATTCTATTTATGTTCATTTTCCTTAAATTTGCTTTTACTGCTCTAAAAAATTCACTAAAACGATATCATTGCACTATGTGGACCGACGGTCCACATAGATTCGGGTCGAAGCGGTAACGCGGAGCGCCGACCGCGACCCCGGTAACCCATCTAGACTAAACGAGAACCGGGAACAGAGGCCTCCATTCTCGAAAGTACGAGAGTGTGTTTCTTCTTCTTCTTGTGGTTCCTATCCGTTACGGATGTTGGCAATCAGCATGGCGAGCCTAACCTTGTTTACGGCAATGCGGAAGAGTTCGGTTGATGTTTTTCCGGTCCACTTCCTGAGGTTATGCAGCCAAGATATTCTTCTCCTTCCTGGACCTCTTCTTCCATCGATTTTTCCCTGGATGATTGTCTGGAGTAAGGAGTACCTGGAGTCGTTTCTCATGATGTGGCCCAGATATTGCAGTTTTCGGATCTTGATGGTGTTCATAATTTCTTTTTGTTTATTCATCCTTCTTAGTACCTCTTCATTAGTGATATGTTCGGTCCATGATATCCTCATCATTCTTCGATAGAGTCGCATTTCGAAGGCTTCTATTTTCTTGGATGTGTTTTCATTGAGTGTCCAAGATTCCGTCCCGTATAAGAGGATAGAAAAGATGTAACATCTGAGAAGTCTCATTTTTGTTTCCAGTGTAAGATCATGGCTTCTGAAGAGTTGGCTCATTTTGTTGTAGTCGGCTGTGGCTTTAGCGATTCGTGATTTGATTTCTTGAGTTGCGTCCCAGTTTTCGTTTATACGTGTTCCCAGGTACGTGATGTGTGGTACTCTCTCTATTGGTTGGTTGTTGATGGATAACTGGATGTTGTCGATCTTGTTTTTGCTAATGACCATAATTTTGGTCTTTTGTATGTTTATGTCCAAACCATATTCCTTACTAACTCTTGCTATTTTGTTGTAGTGCTTGTGGGCTATCTGCGAACACGATGGTGTCGTCCGCGTATCTTATATTACTCAATTTTTTCCCATTTATTGAGATGCCCTCCTCTTCTTCGTCGTCGAGCGCTTCTTTAAAAATCTGCTCGGAGTAGATGTTAAATAGCAGGGGTGAGAGTACACAGCCCTGCCTCACTCCTCGCATTATTTTGACGGCCTCAGTTGTTTCTCCGTCGACTCTTATTGTTGCCGACTGGCCCCAGTACAAGCTACTTATGATATTCAGGTCATTGGTATCGATCCCTGTCTTCTTTAATATTTCCATCATTTTGCCATGTTGAACCCGGTCAAATGCTTTGGCGTAGTCAATTAAACAACAGTAAACGTCAAGGTTAACGTCTCTGCATCTCTGGACAAGGACTTGGACAGCAAAGAGTGCTTCTCTGGTTCCCATCGCATTGACGAACCCGAACTGGTTTCGAGAGATTAGGTTCTCGCATCGATTGTATATTCTTTTATGGATGACTTTGAGAAAGGTTTTCAGCAGGTGGCTCATCAGACTTATCGTTCGATATTCTTCACATCGTTTTGCGCCTTGTTTCTTTGGCAGTGCAATGAACTCTGAGACTAGCCATTCTTGTGGTATTTTACCTGATTTGTAGATGTTGTTGAAAAGTTTGGTGATCTTCTTTAATCCATTTTCGTCTAGAAGTTTCAGGAACTCTGTCTGGATGTTGTCAGGTCCTGCTGCTTTTCCTTCTTTGCTCTGCTCTATAGCTGCCCTCACTTCTGATTCCATTATTTCTGGCCCACTCTGTGCATTACTCCGGGGATCTGGGGGGCTCTCTCTATTATCCTCAAAGAGGTGCTCTACGTACCTAGTCCACATCTTCTTCTTCTCTTCCATGTCTACAATGATGTTTCCATTAGCGTCAACTAGTTTCCCTAAGTTTGTATTCTCCTTCTTTGTCCAGTGACTTCTTTCACCTTCCGGTGGACGTTAAAGTAGTCATATTTCGACTGCAGTGCATCTATCTCCTCACAGTTCTCTTTCTGTTCCTTTTCTTTAGCCATTCGTATTTCGTTCCTTATGATGTTGTTTATCCTTTTGTATTCTATGGTGTTATTCTTGTTCAATCTTCTCTCTTCCATTAGGTTTAATATGTAATCTGTCATCCAGGTTTTCTTCCTTACTCTTTGTCCGTTTTCCTTTAGAATAGTGTTCTTAATGTGTTCCACTTTACTTTTCAGGTGATTCAAGTGTTCTTCTACTGAGCTATCTTCTGTTGTTTCTGCCATTGCTGCATTCAGCTCTTTCTCTACACATTCTTTGATCTTCCCGTTTTTCAGCTGTCTTAGGTTAACTTTTAATGGAGCAGCTTTCTTTATCTTCTTCATAACCACTTTGAATCTTCCGATAACTGGCACGTGGTCGGTTCGCATATCTGCTCCCGGGAAGGTTCTCATACTTAAGCAGCTGTTTCTTTACCGCTTGTTGACTAGTACGTAGTCTATTTGATTCCTAACTATTCTCCCAGGTTTATCAAGGGGCGATCTCCATGTGTATAAACGCCTCGGTGGTTGTTTGAACTGTGTGTTGAGGCCGTGTTCGTCTGTAAATTTTTCGAGCATATCTCCTCTCTCATTCCTCTTTCCCAAACCGAAAGACCCGATGAGCTCGGTTTTTTCTCCAGCTCCCAACTTTGCGTTAAAGTCCCCCATGATGATGTTAACTTCTTTTTTGGGTAGCCTCTCGAGTATTTGGGCGACATTCCTGTATAATTCTTCAACTTCCCCTTCATCTTTATCTGCAGTGGGGGCATAAATCTGGATGATGTTGCGAGTGTGTTTAGGCCGGGTATATAAACCAGCGAGCCACGCGAGATGGGATCGAATAGACAGTGCAGTGTAGTAAATAAGCGAAATAAGCGGACAAGCGAACAGTGCGAATTGTTAATAGAGAGTAATTGTGTTTTAATCGTGTTAAGACGTACAGGAGAACAACGAGAAGGACCAAACATTTTTAGGAGAACCAGGATTGACGTCGACGTACATTGGACCACTGAACAAATGAAGGTCGAACAAACAACCGATAATGCTTTGGGGTTAATACGTCAATGGAAGTTGGAAAATCAAAGACCTGATTGGAAGGACATAACAGATAAGAGCCCGGAAGGAAAAGATATGTGGGCTCAATGCGATTCCTTGGCGATTCAGAATGGTTTACTGAAGAGGACTTGGGAAAGCCCCGACGGGAAAAGTGCCACGCTGTAGCTTGTCGTACCAGAAAGTAGACGGAAAGATGTCTTGCCAGAAATGCACAATGGAATTTCTGGAGACCATTTTGGAGTGAATAAGACCCTGGATAGAATTCGGGAAAGGTACTACTGGATGAATTGCCGAGATGACGTCGAAGAGTGATGCAGAAATTGTGATACCTGCTGCGACCCCAAAGAAAGAATAGGGGGCAAATTAAGCAATACAATGGTGGCGCCCCATTTGAAAAAATTGCGATCGACGTGGCAGGTCCTTTTCCAGAAACGGACGATGCCAACAAATACATCTTAGTTGCCATGGATTATTTCAGTAAATGGCGTGTAACTAATGCACTACCAAATCAGGAAACTAACACCATGGCAAGGGTCTTGGTTGACGAATTCTTCAGTAGATTCGGCGTACCATTAGAGCTTCATTCGGACCAAGGACGGAATTTTGAATCGCAACATTTGCGGGGGTGGGGGGGGGGAGAGGAATCCGCAAAATAAGGACAACTCCGCTCCATCCACAATCAGATGGCATGGTCGAGCGTTTCAATGGATAAATACCTCTGCAAAATGGTAGCGGACCACCAGGAAGATTGGGACAAATTTCTACCTCTTCTAACGATGGCTTACAGAGGTGAAGTGCATAACCCGACAGGACCAAGGAATAACCGGTGCAAGATGTCCAGAACTATGCCGATGAACTTCGAGAAAGATTAAAGGAAATCCATGGAAACGTGAGGACAAAGATAACGATTGCCAGCGATCGGATGAAAGCCAGAATGACATAAGGGCGAATTCTGCAGGATTTAAGGCAGGTGACTTGGTGTGGCTGTATAATCCACAGAGCAAGAAAGGAAAGTCTCCCAAGTTGTCTCCACGTTGGGAGGGTCCATAAACAATCATCAAACGCATCAACGACGTGGTATACAGGATCCAACGTACCCTTAGAGCAAAGATGAAAGTAGTTCATCTTGAACCTTGAAAGACTTATAGATAGAGCAGTGCCAGTGTAGTAAATAAACGAAATAAGCAGACAAGCAAACTTTCTATTGACACCTTCCATAAATTGCACTAAAAGGACTTGTAGGCTGCACTAAAAGCGAAAGGTTGTACATTGGATGAAGGAGAAGTTATTAACTAAACTGTGACAAATGGTAATGTCCTACAACTTTTCTAAAAGCTCTGAATTAGTTATTTTTCTACGACCATCTAAAAATAAACAACTTTCGTCAGACCTTGCCCTAGACGAAAGTAAGTTGTTCTAATTTCGCCTGTATATCGCCAATTAAATGCGACTTAACTGGTCTAATCTTATAAAACACCATAGAAAATGGTGATAGCATACAAAAACATGTATATTTTGCCTGCCCGGGCCTCAGAAAAGTGAATCAAAGTGTTGAAATTTGACCAAACTGAACTCATTGACAGTCGAGGTGTCATGTTGACAATGACGCGCCTTAATTTTTGAAAGAAATACTCTATAGAGATTGTTTTTACAGTTAAAGAAGACAATGTTAGCATGGTCGAAGAAAAAGTATAGTGTTTTACTCGTCAAAATAGCATTTTCTATCGCTCGATAACATTACCAAACTCGGCTTCACCTCGGTTGGTAAACTATTCTCTTGCGAGAGAAAATGCTATTTTCGTCACTCGTTAAACAATATACTATTTCCTAACAAGAGCGAAAAATGACACTTTTCAGCATGGGATTTCCACAGTCGAGTGCGAAGAAGACTTTCCGCATGCACTAGAAACAAAACTTTTTGTACTACCGCAAATAATTATAAATTTTTTAACCTTCTTATTGAAACATTTTTTTTTATGATTTACTCAAAACTCCAACTAAAGCTGACGTTCATGGTGAAAGTACAATTCACACCTTTATTGATTAAATGGCACAAATAATTGCACAAGATAGAGAATAGTTCTGGAAAACGCCTGGTATTGTCCTAAAAACATTGCAACTTTTCTTTGTTTTCTTAAAAATATTTCGCTTTATTTTTTTAAAGTCGGTTCTATTTATTTTCATTCTCCTTAAATTTGCTTATACTGCTCTAAAAAATTTTTTAGAACGATACCACTTCACTTCTTTTTTTGACTTTTCTCAAACGTTCCTAATAATATTACATTTCTCTCTCTGTTCTTCAAAAACACTGAATTGAAGGTTCAGTTTCTGAAGAACATTACATCAACATCAACATATCCTATTGAATAAATGTTTTCTTTATATTATCTTAAGAATACTTTTCTATACACTCCCTAAAGACACCTATCATCTATTTATCTTTCTTCTTTTAAAGTTTTCTCTTGTGTTCTAAAAAATTTCCAAAAGATCCTGCCATGTATTTTTTTAAAAAAAAATTTTCTCAAAAATTGCCAAACTAGCTACATAGATACTATAATTTTCCTAAAATCAGTGAAAAATTTCTATATTTTTTTTTTATAGAAATTCAGTTTTAGCAAAAGTCAGGTAAAACTGATTCAAATCTCGTAATTGGTTGCTTTTGGTGAAACTACATTTTTGGACCAAAATTTGTGAAATTTAGACTCAAAACGCCTCAAAATTCAAATCTGGAGTTTTTCGGGAGAGTCAGGATGACTCTAAGCGTGTTAAACTACAAATTTGGAGTGTTTGGAGAAAAACGGGTTAGGATAATGGCCAAAACTGGCTAAACATGACCTAAAATAAAATATTAAAATAACATAAAAATCCACACAAAAAAAAATTCTATGGAACGTGGAGAACAATCTTTATTTACGGTTCCCAGATCAAGTTGATCAAAATTTTCTTCCTTTTTAGAAATTTTCAAATTTGAACCTCTTTGAACCAATACACACCTTTAAAAACTAACTTATGAGACAACTTTCACTCAAATTCAGTTTGCTGCGTTGAGAGGAAACTGAAACTCAGATGAAAACTGTACAAAAAAAATCAAAAAATTTTTTTTGTGTTGACCAAAGGGGGCGATATTCTTTCTTTTTTAGCGATTTTCTATTTTGAACCTCTACAATTCGATAAATCGTCTGTCTGAGATGAAAATCAGCCCAAGAGGTGGTATTTCTTCTTTTTTAGCGATTTTCAACTTGACAAATAATAGGCCTATTGGAGGGAATCCAACAGTTTTATTTCTTGCTTCCTCTTTAAAATACAGCAAACAACAGTTCTCCTTTCATATAGTAGTTTCCGACATAGAACCCTTCGATGGGGGTCTATTTCGGATCCCCGTATACATTTTTAATATATACAGTGTGTCCAAGATAAGCATGCATTGCATGGGCATCTCCAAAACGGTAAGAGATACGAAAGCGGTTAAGTTAGAACAAAGTTGCACAATGGGGAGACCTTTTACATGGTGTTTGCAAAAATTATTTGTTTGTCTTAGTTTTTTAGATATCTCAAAAACAGTCGTTTTAAGGATTTTGGTTTTTATTTATTTTTTGACTTATTTCAAACAATACTCGAAAACGAAAAACAGTTTCTCATTGCACCTTTTTAACCATCATCAACTTTACTTTTTCTTATGGACCAAAAAAAAAAGTAGAGATAGCAAATGATAGCCCTTTTTATACCCAATTCAACAATGTGATGTACTTTTGTAGGAAAAGCAATTCGTAATAAAATATCTACATTTTTTATTAGTAGGAAATGAATAAAAATGCATAACAACAAATAGAAAAAAAAACAAAAAGAACGCAAAATTTACAACAAATGTTCAAATAGATAACCATTATTCTCGAAACACAGGTAAGATCTTCTTACCGTTGATTCTAAGACTCGGGAGTGATAGTATTAAATGCTGCCGTAACTGCACTCAAAAGTTGATTTACTGTATAAAAATGGTGAACGTATACTTGGTTTTTATGTAACCCCAAAGAAAAAAGTCTAGTGGGGTTAAGTCTGATGATCGCGCTGGCCAGGAAACCTGACCATAAATACCGATTGTTTTTCGTGGAAACTGTTCCGAAAGGGACCCTCGAACTAGTCTAGCATTGTGTGCAGGTGCACCTTCTTGTTGAAACCAACAGTCTTGTACATTCTGTAGCGGCAGATTATGTATGCTTTATTCCAATTCAATTCTCAATAAAGAAAGGTAGCGTTCTGAGGTTAAGGAGTTGTGGTAAATAAAAGGTCCCAATATTCTAGTGCCCAGTATTCCACACCACATGTTGAAGCCAAATCGGTGTTGGTGCTTGGATGATTTTTTCACCCGGGGGTTGCTTTGTGCCCAATAATGGGTATTGCGTCTATTAAAAATTCCGTTGTTTGTTACCTTGCTTTCGTCTGACCAAATAACTCTGAATGGAGAGTCATTATCAATGAGTCACTGCCTGGTGTACCATTCACAGAACGTCCTCCTTCTAATTTCATCTCCAGGTCGCAGTCCTTGCCAAATTCTAAATTTATAATTATCTATTAATATATTATCTATATAACTTGATACTCTTTTTCTTCATTAGAAGTTCTTTTCCTGGTTTGAATAGGTTGCTTAAATGACCCATACTCCTTCAGGTTGAAAGCTACACGTCTGAGGATTGATCTATTGGGCTGTCTTCTTTCAGAATATTTGTAGATGTGCATATTTTCAGCAGCCACACAATTGTTTTGGGATAAAATGTAACATGACAACATATCAAGTTTTTCTGCCCCTGTGAAACTCTTCCCCGGCATAATTTTAATGGATGACTGAAATAATGAACGGCATAATTTTAATGGAACTTCTAATGAACCATTTATTGACAGTTGTTAAAACTGACAATTATAATGTTATTCATCGCCTGCTATTGAAAAATGTAGATAGTTTAATAGAAATTGCTCTTTTGACACAAGAACTGATATAAATCATGTCATGTAACACATCGTTGAATTAGCGAAGTATAAAAAGCAATATCTAATCCAGTATGTACTTTTTTCTAAGTCCATATGAAAAAGTTACGTTGATGATGGTCTCTCGGCAACAAAACGTTGTAACAAAAATTAGTAAACGTCATCTTGTAGAGCTTAAAAAGTGTAAGTGTTGTTTGTTTTTGGATACTGTTTGAAATAACTTTAAAAATAGATAAAAACAAAAATTCATAAAATTACTGTTTTTGACACATCTAAAAAAATTAAGACATTTAATTTTTGCAAACACCATGTAAAAGGTCTCCCCATTGTGCAACTTTCTTCTGATTTAACCGCCTTCGTATCTCTTACCATTGCAGAAATCCCCATGCAGTGTATCCTTATCTTGGACACACTGTATTTCGACATCACCTTTAAACATACATCGTTAAAAACTAATTTATGGAACAGCTTCCACTCAAATTCGGTTTGCTACATTCAGGAAGAACTGAAATCGTCTCACTCACATAAAAAAACCGAAAATAAAAGTAAACATTTTTTCAAAGTAGATCAAGAGGTTACCCTCCTTTTGGAGGGCTCCAAAAAAGATAACAAAAAATTTCCAAAACTTGATTGAACTTTGAGCCCTTGTATATTCATAATTATTAAGTTTTAGACGAAAGTAATTTTGACCCAATAACAATTCTTTAACATGATGAATCTTGTCTCGAATTTTGTTAAACTTAGCTCTGAATTTTATTTTACCTTTTGCTTATAATATCTATCAGCTCTTGTTTCATTTTTTATATTTCACGTTTTAACTCAACCATCAAAAACCAGATGCAATCCACGCGTATTTTAAACTGCATTAGGACCATCGATAAGAAAAGCATCAGTGTAAATTAACGATCAAAGCGGCTCTCCGGCTTTCGCCTGTACACCAGACACGGCCAGACACTTAAAACTTATCAATGCTCCTCTGTACATAAACGATGTATTGAAGCGCCCGCTTCCTTAATTCTCTGTGATCTGGAAAGTTTCAGGATGCCGGCAGGAAGTAATTTGTGCCCATTATTACGCACAAAAAATAGTTACCGTATGCGGTACTCCGCTGAAACCCCCCGTCGTAGGCGCCCCACGATCTCATCATCATGTTTTGGGCGTAGAACTGGCCCGCAGCAAGAGCCCCAGCGTGATGTCCGGTGGCCCCCAAACCGTGGGCAGTCGGACTGGTCATGTCCGCGTAGCCACTGCTGGTGTGCCAGGCGTTTTGGTGAGCTGCAGCACCTGCATACCAACAGTTTTTATCAAAATCAAGATTAAATATAAAACTGTATGGTTGAATTGGGACGATGGGTGGAAATTATACAATTATCTTTCCGTCAATGTTCGTAAGCTTCCTCAAGGCTTCAGAATTAGGTATAACACCCAAGTTCAGTCATGAGATCATGGGAAATCCTCTTCACAAAAAATCTTTAATCTGTTGTGCTTTGTTTTGTATAAAATCGTGAGTTTGATGTCCAAATTGGTTGCATGCTAATGCTAATCTTTCGAAAAAAATTGTGATCATGATTTCATGACTGAATTTGGATGTTATACCTAATTCCCGAGTCTCGAGGAAGTTTTTGCAAAATAAACGAAACGTCGGCGAAGAAATAATTCTACAATTTCCACTCACCTTCCTAATCCGCCAATTTAATTTCTCTGGGACGTTATCTCGTATATCCATCAAATGAAACATAGACGGTCTTACCGAAATGTCCTCCAGCAGGAGAAGGATACTGAGGCATTGCGGCCGACCTGTTTCCTGGCACGTAAACCGGAGATTGTTGGTGGAGATGCTGATGGAAGCCGGAATTTGCGTCGTTGTATCCAGACGTGTTTACGGCCGAATGGAACATTGTGCGCTGGCCCGGGAGAGTGGAACAGGATGCTATTGTAGTGGCATCTGTAACACAACAATTAAAGGTTCCGTTATACCATTTGATAACAGTATGAAAGGGCAAAGGGTTTAACAGTTTTTTTTCTATTACTTGAGAAAGGATTGAGGAAAGTACAAAAAGAGGTCCACTAGTGACATCTTAATCGTGCTTAAAGTAGTTGTCACATTTTTAGATAAAAGACATCCTAAGTTTGTTTTTGTCTTGTTTGCATTTGAAAGCGTCCATCCTAATAGAGAGTCCCAAGAGACTCTGGGAGTAAACTTGCATGTACGCTAAACGTATAGTTTATCAAAGTTCAAAGAGATCTTCTTGGTGGACTCGTTTATACTTCTGTTAACTTGGAAGTGTTGAACCATTACAAATACACTCGGGTTCATTTGAAGTGGATCGCTGTAATTGATAATCGACTTTAAACTTTTAAACCACTTGATACATTTTGATGAATTTTTGTGCGTCTACTTAGTGATATTTTCTCTAGGGAATGAAGTATTTTTACTTAATTTTTTAATTTTAGTTAGATGCCTCCAGTTCATTTACTTCTTCAATATTCGTTTACCATTTTTTTAAGGCAGCTGTGTAACTTGCTCGTGATGATAGAAAATCGTTTGACACCCTGTATGACAGGAGAACTCTCCATGAGTTTAGAACACTTTAGTTTTCGAATATCTGTTCTACAATTTAAGAAAACATTTAGAGAGACAATTTAAAAAAATGTCAACCGTGACAGCCATATGGCAGCTATTCCTGTCATAATGCCACCCAACATTGATACGACATGGACAACTTATCAAAATGTTAATAAAACCGTATTGAGAAAATGCATATCAGTACAAAAGCAATTTTTTCTTAAACTGTATAACAGATATTCAAAAACAAAAAAGTGTTCTAAACTCACGCAGAGTTCTCCTGTCATACCGAGTGTCACAAGTTTTTCTATCATTAAGAGCAAGTTACACAGCCGCTTTAAAAAAAGTAAAAGAGCATTGAAGCAGGCATCTAACTAGAAGTAAAAAATTAAGTAAAAATACTTAATTTTCTAGAGAAAGGAATGATCAGTAAATACACAAAAATGCATTAAAATGTATCAGGTGGTTTAAAAGTTATGGCGGCTTAAAGTCAATTAGAGCGACTTCAAATGAACCCGAGTGTATAAGGATCAGTTCTCCTCAACTTTATCACTCAACTAAGTTGTTACTTAAATAAAAAAATATATATAGTAGTCTATATTAATACAGATATATAGTAATATATGTAGTGGTTCTCAACCCACAAAAGAAAACTATGAATTTTTACAAAATTGTTTTTACCACATTCCTTCCGAATTTCAAAAAATATTTAAAACAATAACACTCTGTTTTCGGAGCTTTTTTAATGACATAAATATTGGTCATCCGTACGGCTCCTGCTAACATAAAAAATCGGTAAATTTTATCTTTTATTATTTATTTTATTTATTTTTTTTTTATATAATCAAAACGGTATTTTGTTGAGAAAATAATTCTGCTACTTTTCCACCATTTGACACCCTGTATTTGTGAGGGTTTCTGAGATCTCAACGGTCACCTTCAAAATTGGGCGACCCTATAAAATTGATACAAAACATCGTTTTAGTATACCTTCAGCAATGGTATACTGGTAAACTAAAATTATGTAAAATAGTGTTCAAACAAGGTTCAAACATAAAATTAATTTTTTTGAACGGATACAGTCCTCTTAGTCTACACTTACCTTAAAAGGGGGCCCATTTCTGAATAAATTAAATAGAAAAGTTTATATAAAAATGGGTCCTAGAAAGTCGTTTACAAAATACAGGGCGTCAAAACTAAAAAAAGAGTGTTGGTTATTTACCAATCAAGTGAAGAGATCAAAGATGTCGATTTTGTTGAAATTTAGCCCCCTTGTTCATTGCAATAAGGCGTTGCCAAAAGAGGGGTATTTCATCTTTTTTTTTTCAACTTTCGTCTGACTGTCTGTAACTTAAGAACGAGAGGACCTTTTAGAGTGAATCCAACGGATTTTTGTTATTTGTGATGTCCTCTTTTACCTCCCACCAAAAACAGTCCCGTAAATGCAATAGTTTGGGAGATAGACCTTTCGGTGGTCGATTTTTAGGTACCTTTATAACGTGCTTTGTAGGCGTTTAGGAAAAAGTCCACTTATGGGACTAATTTCACTCTTATTTTGTTTGTTACGTTCACAGGGGATTGAAATCGCCTCATTACGATCAAAACCAGCAACCAAACTTACCATCACTTTTTGAGATTGACCAAAAAGGGGAGGGGGGGTATTTTTACTCTTTTTTTCTCAATTTTTTGCAATGATTTTAACAAACTTTAACCGCCTATAACTTCAGAACCCAACTTTCGTTCAACTTTCATCTTCCATCAAAGAAAGTCCCATAAATTCAATATAATGGGAGACAGACCTCTTTGGTAGTCGATTTTTGAGTACTTTTAGATTGTGCTTTGGAGGCGTTTAGAGAAGAGTGCACTTGTGGGACTACCTTCACCCTTATTATGTTTGTTACGTTCATAGGGGCTTGAAACCGCCCCATTCAGATCAAAAACAACCAAAAAAGTTCCATAATTTTTTCGAATATTTCACTATTATTTTGTTTGTTAAGTTCATAGGGGATTGACCCTTCGGTAGTCAATTTTTGAAGTACTTTTATAATGTGCTTTGAAGGCCTTTAGGAAAAAAATCCACTTTTGGGACTAATTTCACTATTTTGTTTGTTACTTGCACAGGGGATTGGAATCGCTTCATTACGATCAAAAACAGCAAGCAAACTTACCATCACTTTTTGAAATTGACCAAACGGGGAGGGGGGGGGGATTTTTACTCTTTTTTCTCAATTTTTAACTTTAACCGCCTGTAAATTCAGAACCCAACTTTCGTTCAACTTTCATCTTCCATCAAAGAAAGTCCCATAAATTCAATATAATGGGAGACAGACCCCTTTGGTGGTCGATATTTGGGCACTTTTAGAATGTGCTTTGGAGGCATTTAGAAAAAAGTGCACTTGTGGGACTACTTTCACGCTTATTATGTTTGTTACGTTCATAGGGGATTGAAACTGCCCCATTTAGATCAAAAACAGCAAAAACAAGTTCCATCATTTTTTCGAAATTGTCCACAGGGAGGAGGCGTAATTCTTCTTTTTTTTTCTCAATTTCCAACTTGAATCTCGACCAACCGCCTCATTACGATTAAAAACAGGAAGCAAACTTATCATCACTTTTTGAAATTGACCAAATGGGTAAGGGGGGAGGGGGTATTTTTACTTTTTTTCTCATTTTTTTACTTTAACCGCCTGTGACTTCAGAACCCAACTTTTGTTCAACTTTCATCTTCCATCAAAGAAAGTCCCATAAATTCAATATAATGGGAGACAGACCTCTTTGGTAGTCCATTTTTGAGTACTTTTAGAATGTGCTTTGGAGGCATTTAGAGAAAAGTGCACTTGTGGGACTACCTTCACCCTTATTATGTTTGTTACGTTCATAGGGGTTTGAAACCGCCCCATTCAGATCAAAAACAACAAAAAAAGTTCCAAAATTTTTTCGAAATTGTCCACAGGGAGGAGGCGTAATTCCTCTTTTTTTTCTCAATTTCCAACTTGAACCTCCTGTAACTTTAGAACGAGTGGACTGATTAGAGTGAATCATGATGAAGTTTTTTGTTCTTTTTGATGTCCTCTTTTATCTCCCACCAAAACAAACCCGTAAATTCAATAGTTTGGGATATAGATCCTTCGATAGTCAATTTTTGAGGTACTTTTAGAATGTCCTTTGAAGGCGTTTAGGCAAAAATCGACTTTTGGGACCAATTTCACTATTATTTTGTTTGTTACGTTCACAGGGGATTGAAATCGCCTCATTACGATCAAAAACAGCAAGCAAACTTACAATCACTTTTTGAAATTGACCAAAAGGGGAGGGGGGTATTTTAATTTTTTTTCTCAATTTTTTATTTTAACCGCTTGTAACTTCAGAACTCATCTTTCGTTCAACTTTCATTTTCCATCAAAGAAAGACCCATAAATTCAATATAATGGGAGACAGACCCCTTTGGTGGTCAATTTGTGGGTACTTTTAGAATGTGCTTTGGAGGCATTTAAAGAAAAGTGCACTTGTGGAACTACCTTCACCTTTATTATGTTTGTTACGTTCATAGGGGAATGAAACCGTCCCATTCAGATCAAAAACAACAAAAATAGTTCCATCATTTTTTCGAAATTGTCCACAGGGAGTAATTCCTCATTTTTTTTCTCCATTTCCAACTTGAACCTCCTGTAACTTTAGAAAGAATGGACTGATTAGAGTGAATCCAACTTTGTTCTTTTTGATGTCCTCTTTTATCTCCCACCAACACAGACCCGTAAATTCAATAGCTTGGGAGATAGATCTTTCGATAGTCAATTTTTAAGGTACTTTTAGAATGTGCTTTGAAGGCGTTTAGGCAAAAATCGACTTTTGGGACCAATTTCACTATTATTTTGTTTGTTACGTTCACAGGGGATTGAAATCGCCTCATTACGATCAAAAACAGCAAGCAAACTTACAATCACTTTTTGAAATTGACCAAAAGGGGAGGGGGTATTTTAATTTTTTTTCTCAATTTTTTATTTTAACCGCTTGTAACTTCAGAACTCATCTTTCGTTCAACTTTCATTTTCCATCAAAGAAAGACCCATAAATTCAATATAATGGGAGACAGACCCCTTTGGTGGTCAATTTGTGGGTACTTTTAGAATGTGCTTTGGAGGCATTTAAAGAAAAGTGCACTTGTGGAACTACCTTCACCTTTATTATGATTGTTACGTTCATAGGGGAATGAAACCGTCCCATTCAGATCAAAAACAACAAAAATAGTTCCATCATTTTTTCGAAATTGTCCACAGGGAGTAATTCCTCATTTTTTTTCTCCATTTCCAACTTGAACCTCCTGTAACTTTAGAAAGAATGGACTGATTAGAGTGAATCCAACTTTGTTCTTTTTGATGTCCTCTTTTATCTCCCACCAACACAGACCCGTAAATTCAATAGCTTGGGAGATAGATCTTTCGATAGTCAATTTTTAAGGTACTTTTAGAATGTGCTTTGAAGGCGTTTAGGCAAAAATCGACTTTTGGGACCAATTTCACTATTATTTTGTTTGTTACGTTCACAGGGGATTGAAATCGCCTCATTACGATCAAAAACAGCAAGCAAACTTACAATCACTTTTTGAAATTGACCAAAAGGGGAGGGGGGTAGTTTACTCTTTTTTCTCAATTTTTAACTTTAACCGCCTGTAATTTCAGAACCCATCTTTCGTACTTTTAGAATGTGCTTTGGAGCCATTTAGAAAAAAGTGCACTTGTGGGATTACCTTCAAGTTTATTATGTTTGTTACGTTCATAGGGGATTGAAGCCGCCCCATTCAGATCAAAAACAACAAAAAAAGTTCCATCATTTTTTCGAAATTGTCCACAGGGAGGAGGCGTAATTCCACTTTTTTTCTCAATTTCCCACTTGAACCTCCTGTAACTTTAGAAAGAATGGACTGATTAGAGTAAATCCAACGGTTTTTTTGTTCTTTTTAATGTCCTCTTTTATCTCTTTTAGAATGTGCTTTGGAGGCATTTGAATCCAACGGGTTTTTTGTTCCTTTTGATGTCCTCTTTTATCTCCCACCAAAGAAAGTCCTAGGTTCAATAGTTTGGGACATTTAGTTAGAGACCGTTAGAGACTGTGTGAAACAGAAAATTAACAAGAGTAAATTTCTCCCCCAATCTCGCTATCAGGGCATAAGAAAAAATTGTGCTGGCTGAAGTCACGTACGCGTTTTTTACTGGTTCAATCGATGAAAAAGCAAAACAGGTTTGACTGCAGCTGTATATATACATAGATAGTGAGACGGAACCGTACTGACAATGTATTTCTTGCATTTTGATATACCTACAATGTGGGAAATAACTCGACAGAAAAACTGACGCTATCGCTCATTATGTAAAAGTCGTGCTAATAGAAGTCACGTACGCGTTGTCTCTTGGTTCAGTTAAACAGAAAACCGAACAGTAACCGTATCGACAAGGGTTTACTGCATTTTGATGTACAATGACGAGTACATTGACCGGAAAATTATATTTTATTTATAATTTTTCTCTATTGGGGAATTAATAAATTTCTCGCGCAATTGATCAGGGCACTAGGGAAGGTTGTCCTGACTGAAGTCACGTACGGCGTTCTCTGACAAAAAAAATAATGGGACTTTTATTGATTCCTGTTTCATTTTGGAATCTCGTGTTCGCTACACAGGGTGTGAAAGACTTTTTTGATGAAAATGGTTTTTTGTAGTCAAGTATTCCTCAAATAAATTATTTCACATTTGGCCGACATATCAACTCTAAATAGCTGCATAATGGAAACTGGAGCAATAAAAGTAACAATATTTTTCATCAAAGTTTCTGTTTTTTTTTGTGATATTCTGCACATCACCTTGTCCACGTTTCCGCTTCTGCGCAAACATCTCTTTTGACAAGTTTAATCAACTTTATCGCTCTAAAACTCAGATAAATTCTAACAAACGATGTGCATGAGCAAACTTCTGGGGAAGCTCTTTAGCAGTAAAATTTTAAAAGTAACCTGCTCCAAGATAGCGTTGAAATTGCCGGGCTGCAATTCAATTAAACCTCTGTCTATACGGAAAAGGAAACGTAATCCATCTACAGCTGGAAGGCAATCCATGAGGCACTAAATAAACTTCAAAACTAATAACTTTGATAAGGTCCTTCTCAAACTATCGTAAAGCGATCTGTTTTCTAAGTTCAATTTTAGTCTTTATAAAATAAATGAAAATTTATACCTCCTCGCCTGTTGTTCTCAACAGATTTGAGATATTGCTTGGAAAAACTTAAAAATTACCAAGTGGTAGATATTCTGATTTACCAATCTTTTGGTCCAAAAATTCACAAGCGGTGTAAATTTCTTGCGTAATCGTTCAGAACTAAATTAGACGTTAACATTAGGGAAAAGTTGTGCTGACTGAAGTCACGTACGGCGTTTTGTTCTTTGGTTTTGGAGACCGTGAGTTTGCGGCTTATTAAAGCCAAAAATCTACGCAAGATCGGTGAGATGTTGTACAGAGCATGAGCAGGCGACATCCACCAGCGTATTAAGTCTAATACTGCATGGCAGATGGCTCTTAGTTCGCGAAGCAGCCCATCCTGCCCTGTACAACATCTCATCGCCCTTCCGTAGATTTTTGTAGACCCCGAAACTAGTATGCAAATGGGTTGATCGACAAATTGGTGACCACCTAAGTACTCTTATTATGTTTGTTGCGTTCATCAGGAGTAAATCGCCTCATTCCGATCAAAAAGAGCGAAAAAAAATTCAATTTTTTTTTTTAATTTATCAAAGGAACGATCGGAGTGAGTCCAATGGTTTTTTTTTGGTGTCCTCTTTCACCTCCCACCAAAGGAAGTCCCATAGGTTCAATAGTTTGAGAAATAGACCCCTTCGGTGGTCGCTTTTTTATCAGTATATTTGTATTTTTTTCCCGATTCAGCAACAAAAATGCAACTTTTTTGTCTCCTGTTATTATTTTGTACCGCATTGTGGTTTCGAGGAAAAAAATAAAAACCATTTGATTGCATACCGAAACGCTATTAAAATAAAGTCTTAAATTAAATTGCTTTGATACTCTGTACCCTAAAAACCAGACTTTCTAGGACATATGTTTATATGAACTTTTTGACTTGAGTTTAGTTCAGAAAAAGAGTTTCGGGATTACGGCGCATCACTAAGTAACACCCCCGTATATTGCTTTAAAATTTCCTATATTCAGCCTAGTTATTAAAAACCTGAGATTAAAATTTCATAAGAGATGTTGGAATAAATCAAACTCCTGCTACTAACTAGGCACCCAAAATCATATAGTTAGGCGTCAGATGTGGATGTTTTTAGTAACCTTTTCCCACAAGAGACGTGTGCCCCCATACACGCATTCCGAACATCAACATTAAGCCACAAATCTTTATCCCGCGGCCCGAAATTCGTCTCTGGAATGCATCCCTTTCGCTCCTAATGAGCTTTCGTCATTCCGCAGGGATATTTTATTATGACGTCCCAATTAGGAGCGTTAAGAGATGAATCGATGAATATACGAGAGCGAGGGGAAATGAAGAAAAGCTTTTAAGCCCGCGCAGTTTGTCATCGTTCAATCACCATTATGGCGTACCCATCTTTATATTATACAGGGGAATGGCTCCGGCACGGCAATCAACTTAATTGATACTCTAATGGAGACTGGTCGTTGGCCGTCTGCCCCACGTTCACGATCTTTCGTGGAATACATGCCATACGAGGCGGAGTTTGAAGATGCTGGTTGACAATGGCCGATACAACGGGGATAAGAGCAAGAAACATGACTTTGAGCAAGCCGTAAAGAAGGTATTTTTCAATACTGCGTAGTATTTTCCCATGTATATACGAAAAAAAATATCCTAGACGACAGGTAAATGAAACATTAGTTGGGTTGTGGTTTTTGGGGCAAGCTGCACTTTCAGCTGTGTGCACCCCAAATAACGAGCGGGCCTTAACTCAAAAGATAAGATAGTGCGAATAGTCAATGGGGCTCCGCATTAAAGCCAAACCAAATTTGACACCTAGATCGACGGCTCACTTAACTATGCCTCTTGCCCTCATTTCTATTCTCACCGATAAGATAAGCGCCCGGCAATGATACCGAAACGAAGAGTTAAGTGCGCCAGGCCAGAACCAAACAATAAATCAAAAATGTGACGTCTCTGAACGAAATTTTAATAGTGGTTGTTTGGACAATATTTCGAGGAGAATTTGATAAGCTACTGTGGAATGGAATAAAAGAGTAGGCTGTCCCCTGGGATAAGATATGTCGCCGCTATCAATTTGCAAGTTTTGATATTTGTAGTGACAGTAATTGACCGACAATAAAAAAAACAGTTATATCAGGGTTTCCGCGATAACTCTTGTGGACTGTTTTACGTCCAGTTATCTGAGCTTAGATATGTCCAATGTCAAATGTGTTTTGTGCTACAAACACCGGTTAGGCAAAAAGTTTAGTTTTCAATATAATCAGTCAATGCCAAGAAGATTCGACATCTTAATGCATAATTTTCGATTCAATCAATTATCGTTAGAAAGCTTTCATATAAAATGGAGTACATCTAAATTGAGCTTGGCTGAGCTTTATTTTTTAACAGTTTTGGGCTCTGAACCCTCAAATTCCACTTCAACTAAGACTCGAATAAAAGAGGACATACGCTGATTGAGGGTGTTCGAAAAATCGATCGTTTCATCCACAACTGTGACAGACTTTATCAAACGCAATAATACAGTAGGCAAAGTGATATCCCTTGCGTTTCGACTGATTCGAACACTATCAAGGAAACCAAATGGAAAACTGGCGCTGAAAACACAGTGACCGATACCTCAATAATGCAATCAACTATCATCCGAGCTGAAAAAGGAAAAATATTTAAAACTGTAACAAAAAGCGTTTGGTTTGAACGCATGTAGCAACTCGATAGGGAACTTCGTGTTTTACTTATTTCTTATTTATATTTTATTACACGAAGTGTCGTGTAATAAAATGAGATAGAATAAGAAACGTGGTTGGATTGTTCTACTACAAAAGCACAAAGTAAAAACCATTTTTAAACCAAGATCGGCTAAGGACCAGGCAAATCCTCTATCGTTTACAGACGTCCATGTACCTGTAGTTAGGTGTAGATTGGCACCACAAAACGCTCTATCAACACGGAGATCGCTGTACAAGAAACTGGTTGCAAGCTAGGAAAACCACAAAACTCACAATTTCCTTTTCAACGAACATTTTACGTAAAATCGCAGCTAACCTAAAGTAAAAACGCTTCTAAAAGGAAGCCAATTCAAAATTCAAAAATATTCTTTGCAATGGGGGATTTCCTCCTTTTAAGTTTCAGTTGCATCCGGCTCTAGATTTATTTCGTGCAACTTTACCGGTTCTGCTTCTCTTGATTTTATCCTCTCAGGGGCGACTGGTCAAAGTGGCGAAAGGTACTCCAGGTAACAAGGGGTAGCAGGGGCTCCCTATCTCCATCCTTACTACCTTCCGCTTGGTATTTAGCCTGCCCTTGTTTAGCAGAAATCTCTACTCTACAATTCTTGAGCCTTCCATCTACTGCTGTGGATCCATACTTTTTGTATTTCCTGGAATTTTGTACTGAGCCTTTTTTCCAGATCTGTCTTTAAAGTTTCATCATCGGTTGATCTTTGATCAAGATTCTTCTGTTTTAGTTCAGCCATATTTCAATTGGCTTATTTCCCGAGAATATTCTTGTCTAGCTTTGGTTTCCTCAGCCACGTCATTAGTTACTTCTGGGAGTTTGATTGAGTTTTGGATAGTCGAAACGGTGGTACTATAAATTTGCACAAGGTTGCTCTTATTCCTAAACACCCTAAGTTGTGAATGAATGCCAAAGTTACCTTCTACTAATGGATGTAAGGTTTTGCAGATATAGGACAAATAAAACGCCCTTGTTGTTGGAATTACGACCAACGTTTCGACGTTTAATTCACGTCTCCTTCGGGGCTATATTCGGCGACAAAAGATGACGTCAATAAACAAGATTACGTCCATGATGCGCGTCGCACATTACACACGATAGCACCAACACAGCAACAATATCGTTCAGCACAAGCTGCTCAAACATTTTGTTTGGGGATGCCACCGACCACAGCATCCTTTATCGCCGAATATAGCCCTGAAGAAGACGTGAATAAAACGTCGAAACGTTGTCCGTTATTCGAACGACAAGGGAGTTTTATTTGTCATATACCTGCAAAATGTTGAATCATGTTGAACAATGGGTTTTACCTTCTGATGTAACGGTGCCAAGGCTTTTAAGATGCAATCGATATAGGGGTATTCATTTTGAAAACGTCATCTAGTTGGCTGTAAAATGTCAAAAAAAAACAAAGAATGAATACTTTGTAATAGAGCTATTCGCATGTATAAGACATTCACTTATTAGTGTCGTCAAGTAAGCGTTGGAAAATTGACTTTGACATTTTTATCGTATCTTCTCAACATGCGCTAAAAAGAGGTATGTCTAAAAAAAATTTAGGTTTCAAAGGTATGTATATATTTCATATGACAAAAATAAGTAAATGGGTAATACCTTGTTTTGGTTTTTAGCATTGCTTATAAGTTTTTCACATCTGTTTCTTTTTCAACAAGGTTTGACGGGAAAGGGAATTTAGTAGGTATTTCCAAAAGCAGATTGCTTTGTACAAATTTCATATGCGGAGGATAACTTAACACCTAATCCGTTTTATAACAAAATGGTCAAATTCTGTTTTAGAACGGTAAAAACCGTTGAAATTGACCATCGTGTTAGTTAACAAACGTTGTTTGAAATATAGTTGAAACTTTATAGAAAAGCGTTTCAAACTATCAAATATTAGGTAAAGATTTCGAGAACGGTTGGAGGTATCGAAATTTCTAATTAACCATCATGTTAGTAACATCAAGAGAAAATTCGTCCAAATTTTCAAAAATAACGAATGTTTTGTAAATATTGCTCAATAACCTTTATAGGGGTCAACATTCCAATTTAAGAGACATGCTAGTCATAAAAAAAGCTTAAACTAACTTCTTACTCGTTAGGGTAATTTTCAAATTTTTAAATATCTCGAGAACGGTTAGAAGAATGAAAATTCCTATTTGACCATCGTGTTCGTTAGCAAACATTATTTGAAACCTAGTTGAAACTTGAGAGAAAAGCGTTTCAAACTATCAAATTTTTGGTAAAGATATCGAGAATAGTTGGAGGTATCAAAATTTCTAATTAACCTTCATGTTAGCTAGAGCACATCAAGAGAAAATTCGTCAAAATTTTCAAAAATAACGAATGTTTTCTAAATATTGTTCAACGACCTTTAGAGGTGTCAAAATTCCAATTTAAGCCACATGGTAGTCATAAAAAATAGCTTAAAATAAGATCTTACTCGGTAGGGCAATTTTCAAATTTTTAAATATCTCGAGAACGGTTAGAAGAATCAAAATTTCAATTTGACCATTGCGTTAGTTAGCAAACGTTATTTGAAACATAGTTGAAACTTTATAGAAAAACGTTTCAAACTATCAATTATTTGGTAAAGATATGGAAAACGGTTGGAGGTATCAAAATTTCTAATTAACCATCATGTTAGTTAGAGCACATCAAGAGAAAATTCGTCCAAATTTTCAAAAATAATGAATGTTTTGTAAATATTGCTCAATAACCTTTAGAGGTGTCAAAGTTCCAATTTAAGCACCACGCTAGTCATAAAAAATAGCTTAAAATAAGTTCTTATACGTTAGTGCAGTTTTCAAATTTTTAAATATCTCAAGAACGGTTAGAAATAACAAACTTCCAATTTGACCATCGTGTTAGTTAGCAAACATTATGTGAAATCTAGTTGAAACTTTATAGAAAAGCGTTACAAACTATCAAATCTTTGGTAAATATATCGAGAACGGTTGGAGGTATCAAAATTTCTAATTAACCATCATGTTAATTAGAGCACATCAAGAGAAAATTGATCCAAATTTTAAAAAAATAACGAATGTTTTGTAAATATTGCTCAATAACGTTTAGAGGTAGTAGGGCAATTTTCAAATTTTTAAATATCTCGAGAACGGTTAGAAGAATCAAAATTTCAATTTGACCATTGCGTTAGTTAGCAAACGTTATTTGAAACATAGTTGAAACTTTATAGAAAAACGTTTCAAACTATCAATTATTTGGTAAAGATATGGAAAACGGTTGGAGGTATCAAAATTTCTAATTAACCATCATGTTAGTTAGAGCACATCAAGAGAAAATTTATCAAAATTTTAAAAAATAACGAATGTTTTGTAAATATTGCTCAACGACCTTTAGAGGTGTCAAAATTCCAATTTAAGCTACAAGCTAGTCATAAAAAATAGCTTAAAATAAGTTCTTATACGGTAGGGCAGTTTTCAAATTTTTAAATATCTCAAGAACGGTTAGAAGAATCAAAATTTCAATTTGACCATCGCGTTAGTTAGCAAACGTTATTTGAAACATAGTTGAAACTTTATAGAAAAGCGTTTCAAACTATTATTTGGTAAAGATATGGAAAACGGTTGGAGGTATCAAAATTTCTAATTAACCATCATGTTAGTTAGAGCACATCAAGAGAAAATTCGTCCAAATTTTCAAAAATAACGAATGTTTTGTAAATATTGCTTAATAACCTTTAGAGGTGTCAAAATTCCAATTTAAGCGACATGCTAGTTATAAAAAATAGCTTAAAATAAGTTCTTACTCGGTAGGGCAACTTTCAAATTGTTAAATATCTCGAGAACGGTTAGAAGAATCAAAATTCCAATTTGACCATCGTGTTCGTTAGCAAACATTATTTGAAACATAGTTGAAACCTTTATAGAAAAGCGTTTCAAACTATCAAATATTTAGTAAAGATTTCGAGAATGGTTGGAGGTATATAGGTTTCTAATTAACTTTAGTAAATATTACTCAACAACCTTTAGAGTTATCAAAATTTCAATATAAGCGACATGCTAGTTTAAAGAAATAGCTTCAAACGAATTCTTTCTTGGTAGGACAATTTTCAATTTTTTTTTGTATCTAAATATCTGGAGAACGGTTAGAAAATTCCAATTTGACTATCGCGTTAGTTGGATCCTATCAAGAGAAAATTTGATGTTTTGGACAATCCAAATTGCATAAATCAAAATTCCCATATAATTATCGTGTTAGTTGGAACAGGTCAAGAAAAAATTCGCTCAAATTTTCAAAAATAATAAATTTTTATGTAAGAGCGGTACTTGAGTGCAGTTATCGTTCAATAACATTTAGAGGTATCGAAATTGCAATTTAAGCGACACGCTAGTTGGAAAAAAATAGGTTAAAACAGTCGGCAGGATAATTTTTAATTTTTGTTTGTACATATCTCGAGAATGGTTAGAGAAGTCTAAATTTCAATTTGACCGTCGTGTTAGTTAGTAAACATTATTTGAAAACTGCTGCAAATTTAATAGAAATTTTGTGCAAATTATCGAATTTTTTGTAAAAATCTCGCGAACGAAGGTGTCAGAATTGAATCCATTAGTAGAACCATCGCATTAGTTGGAACATAAAATTGGTTCAAATTTCCAAAAAAACAATTTTTTTCTGTAATAATTTCTCAATAATTTTTAGAGGTACCATAATTCAAATTTAAGCATTATGCTAGTTATGACCTCAATGATCGTGAGGGTGTAAGCTCAATGATTCGTGGGACCACTCAATAGAAAAGGTTAGAACAACATTCAGACAAATGAAACACTTCCTCTGCTATCGAGATCTCATAATGACGCTCAAGAAGAGAATGATAAAATGCTATATTTTCTCAGTATTTCTGTATGGTGTCGAGGCTTGGACGTTGTCCGAAGCAACAGAAAAAAGTATCAAGAGCTTTGAACTATGGATCTGTCGAAGACTCCTAAGAATTTCCTGGGTTGGAAAGGTCCTTCAAAGAATGAACTGCCAATTAACCCTCATGAATTCCATAAAACAACACAAACTTGAGTACTTAGGAGATGTTATGAGAAATCCTGTCAAGTATCGTCTACTGTTGTTCCTGCAAGGTAAAGTGGAGGGAAGAAGAGGAGCAGGTAGAAAGAGAATTTCCTGGCTCGCGAACTTACGGAAGTTGGTTTGGCGTGACTTCCATTGAACTGTTCCACGCTGCAGCCAACAAAATGCGTATTGCCATGATGATAGGCAACGTCCGGAACGAATAAGGCCGACGAAGAAGAAGAAGCTAGTTATGAAAATTATTAGCTTATGAAGAATTCTTCCTCGGTACGACAATTTTCCATTTTTTTTTGTAAACGTCTTGTTAACCGTCAGGCGTGTCAAAATTCTAATTTGACCATCGTGCTAAAACTTATTCCGTTTAAAAAAAAAGTTTGAAGATTGCAGGATGTAAAAGCCTGTGAGGTAAAAAGGCGTAAAAGCCATGAATGTGTGATTATTGCACATAAAGGTGGGTGCCATAGGTGCCCCTTACTTATATACCGAAGGGTGTATCGGTAACATTTAGGTTAAGTCAGGTTTTCTAATTGTAATTACTGTGGGCAAAGTTGCATATTTGTTTCCTTTTGAATAGGACATTTTGCAAAATGGTGGGCACTTTTTCAGTCTGCCTAAATCCCCTGGATATTCATGAAAAAAAGAATTTATTAAAAATATCCAGGTAAGTACCTATATCAATGTGGACCCTTGTTTGTGTTTGAAATGAGTTTACATTTGTGAAGGCTGAATTGTGTGAAGACTAAGATAAAAGAATTAGATTTTGCCACACAGTTAAAGGCGAAGTTAAAAGACTAAAGAGGGCGGAAGATGAAGGCCAAGCTCTCTCATCGAGCTCACCATCAATTCCATCCATGCCAAGGTACTGCTAGAACAAGAAAAAGTATTTGGGTTACCTTATTGTTGAAACGAGTAGATTCTGTACAACCACATAATACGTTTGTTCTAACCGACCAGGAAACGATTCAAGCACCATTCTTAAGGTTCAAGAATCATTCTTTAATTCGTTTTTCGTTAAAATGGAGTTCAGTCTAAGCACATAAACTCTTAAGACAAAAATTAAAAAAGATAATTTCTTGTGCGGAAGATCCAGTGGAAGGTAAAATAAAAATAGAAGCCTATAGGAGACGTACAGTATTTACTCTATAGAAGGCGTGTTCAAAGCAACTAATAATGTGTTTAAGGATGAAACTTATACGCCAAGGAACCCCTTACATAGACCGAAGGATAAAAGAATATGAAGAGGGCAGCTGACCATTGAACAATACCGAAAGAAACCATTGCACTTGTCAATATACTAGACGTAAGAAAGAAAGAAGTGTATTAAGTGTAGCAGTTTAACCACCCACTTAGACCCACTTTTACAACTTTACGTAAAAATAAACAAAAGATTTTGTCAATGTACGTCAATTTCGAAGTTTAAACTTCGGATAGGGTTTGAACTGAAGATGTTAAAGGGTCCTTTAATAGGTGTCCGAAAACTCCAGTAAAACTCATTTTACCACAAATACAACAGGTGTAGTGTGATGCTGGATTTGGTGCCTATAGTGTGGGTGAACAATTTTGAAATTTCCTTTAGACCTCACATCAACATTGATCAATCTTTAACTTTTCTTAAAGAAGGACAATTATTAGAAATTTTTAACAAGACCACACCAGATAAGTCCGGCTAGTAAGTCCAAGCAAAAAATTATTAAATATTCACATTCAGAATATTGCTTTTTGACAAAAAAACGGTAGTACCTGAGTGTGCATTACTTTTGGGTGCGTTAACCAAGATGGTAAACAGGGATAAATTTTCTATTCCCAACATTGAGAAACAGATTGAGAAACCCAAAGACGAGAGTTATTATACAATAATTTTAAAAGTAAGACAGGGGGATACAAATAATGTATCCCCTTTAATTATTGATCAAGTAAGCAGCGATAGCAACGTTACTTAAGTGTCAACTGTCAAGAATTTTTTATAGTTTTATTATTATGATTATTACGACTACAATTTTCTTATTATTTTCAGGTAAGACTCTACCGCAAATTTCTGCCAGTTGCTTCGTCATCATTACCAAAATGGAGTCATGTAAGTGTTTTTACAAAACAATTTTTGCATGTTTTTACATTTTGTCCATAAAAAAAATTGAATACGAGCCTGAGAAAGCCGAATGTTACACGACAGAGGACCGGCCGGCGCGACGGTACACAGAAATCCTTTCTGAGCGCGGCTCCGCTGTCATCGGTTCTTCTTCACGAAGAAATTGTATCAATTAGGCTTAAACCCGGTCGGGGCGGCGGCCTAATCGCCGATCGATATTCTTTTAATTACCCAGGGCCTGATTAATTTCGGCTATTAATTTGTCTAGCTTATGTCGGATCTGCGATGGGAAACCATCGATAATCCCGTATAATTTTTCTTTACTTTTTTTTACTGCTACCGCCAGTATTCCTTGGCCAAATTCCACGTTGAACTGTGATGTGATTTATGATGTCGATTCAATTGTTAGATG
This sequence comes from Taphrorychus bicolor, assembly GCA_951812265.1. Classification (NCBI taxonomy): domain Eukaryota; kingdom Metazoa; phylum Arthropoda; class Insecta; order Coleoptera; family Curculionidae; genus Taphrorychus; species Taphrorychus bicolor. The sequence continues at coordinate 29,020,589 of OX638304.1, forward strand.
CTGCTAGCAACCAACAACGTCATAAATTAAATTCCATATTCGTATTGTCTACTATACAAGAAGAGCTCGGTTTAAAATTCAAATCTACTAACCTTGAATTTTCGATTAAATTATGTAAGTGCCGAAAAATGTAAATCACTACTATTACCATATATGAAATCACCACTTGAACTTACACATACTCGCCTTATTATTGTTATTAATATCAATGGGCAGGCAGCACTAGATAATTTAATAAATGCAAATTAGCAAATTCAAGTCCGTTTTATTAGATTAAACGTGTTTTTCAGCATTGTTTGCATGCAACAGTGTTAGTAAGCGATCCAGATTAATTACGGTAATATTATTATCAAAATGTATTGATTATATTGAGCCTTTTATAGAGTGGTTTTAGTAGCATGTTTTAATGTCTTTTGACGCTCTGTTTATGTCTTTTTCTCAGTTTTTTTTGATAGGATTAACCTATTTTTGATTGAAAAACGGAAATCGTTAAGGAAACAACAACTCTAACAACAAACAACCACCCAGTAGGTTCATGCATAACTAACCGTAAATGATAAGAATGAAACATACGAGAAAGTGGTGATAAGTGATTTTTCCATTACATTACATGCATAATGGCCCTGATAACGAAATGGTAGTGTCCGCGATAAAACCCACATGGTATTACAATTGTGATAACGAATTTGGTACGCTACAATTCTGGGCAACTTTTATGCTGGTTTGACTTTGAATTGAATTTATTTCATATCCAATTTTGATTGAGTTTTGTTGAGACGCAGCTCTTCGGGATATTGTTAAAGCGCAACAACACACTAGTTACTTTAGCAGCACTTTTCAAGATGTAGAATTCATTCTGATTGCCTTCTTCTCTTAGTACAATACGATGACGGGTCAAAGATAAAACTTTGCAAAAAAATTCAAATACTACCGCAATTTTGACATTTTGTAAGATCTGTGGGAATACCCGAAAGTAAACATCATGGCTAATGTTTAATCTTCTTCTTTCTCCATGGTGTCTTAAGGATTATAGCGATTCTTTTGGCCCATTTTAATCTGCCTACATCTGATAGAAATAAGTCCATAGATGTCATTTCCGACGATTGTTTTAGGTTCTTCACCATCATGTTCAGCGGCTTCCTCGTTCTCTTTGACCTATCTAGCTTTCGTTTATTCATGAACAGTTCGTATTTTTCATTTCTTTATATGTGCCCGAAGTAGCCCATTAATCCTTTTTGCTCTATTCATCATTTATCCATCATTTTTCATCTGTTTAAGACTTCAATATTCATGATGCAACTTGGATTCTTGGAATTTTTATTCTTTTATAGCACCACACCTCAAAGCTTCGTTTTTAGTCAAAATTAAGTAAAATTCTATTTGTTACCCGTTTTTATTGACATTAAATTTATTCTGTCACTAAATTAAAAAATTTTAAATAGTGTAACACTACGACCTTTGCATGTGAATCTGTAACATTGTTAAATAGCAAAGATACAATAAATTTTCAAAAGTACCAAGGTTTTTTAAAAAAAAACCCAAGCTTTTAAAAAAAAGAGTTGATTCAGTTCTGGTAGTTTTTGCAATCAGACATTGAAGAACTTACCACTTGACCAAGATGAATGGCCGCCGTTTCTCCATCAAGAAATGACCTTTACTGAGAAACAAGTCCACAGTAAACTTCATTAAAATCCATTATAAAGTTCTCTAGATATCACAAAAAAAACATATTTTTTTACGTACTTATTCCCATAAATAGACACTTTTTTTTAATATAAGTTTGATCAAATCATTTTCTTTTGAACCAGAGAACTGTCGCAGTACCTTATTGATCATGTGCTTATGGGACACTCTGTATAGTAAAACACTTGCATCACATCTCACTTAATTTGTACTTCTTTAGTATTTTGCTTGCGACACCTATGGAAATTCTCTAGTACCAGTACATATTGGCAGTTGATGTCTTTGTCATTTATTCTTAATTTTTGGAAAATATCAGTCAGTCGTCATCAAAGGCTTTCTGAAAATTGACAAAGTACATGTATACATGGCGGCTCATTTTTACCAGAGTTTATAAGCTAAATTGTGCTTTTTTTAGAAATCCTTCCTCAAGTAGCTCTGTGTTATCTTCAGCTACAAGTTTTGTATAGAGCTTTATTTAATCTATTGTTCTCTGTTTTCTTCTTTATGTCACCAGGTCTCTAATTTCATCTGTCATCTCTTCTTTATTTTTAGGATTTAATCTTTCGAATCTGTTTTTAGATTCTAATGATTTTGCTTTAGAATTATCTTATTTTGTTTCCATTCTTTATTCTATGCAAATAGAACTCATTTTTCTCTGGTGTCGTGTCTAAACAGTTCCTCAACGTAATCTGCTCAACGTGTTATTCTGTCTCTGATATCTACTTGTATCTTCCCTGTTTTTATTTTTTGTAATGGCAAAATTTTTTCTTTTGTATATCTTGGCTGTTATTTTCTGGTAGAGATTTTAAGTACTGTTTCTCCAATTGCTCAATTACTTTATTTAATCTTAACTAAATTCTGTTTACATATTCTTATCATTTTTTTTTCTTGTTCTGTTTTCTGTTTTCTTTTTTAGTTTACTCCCGCTGTCTTTTTATTTTTTGCGTGGAGATTATTTCCTCCAATTGCTCAACCACTTCATTCGCAAGTCAAATTAAAACGTTTGTCTTAGAAAAGAAGCGATTAGAGATGAAATTAAAGATCACATGACAGAAAGAATAAGACAGAATTCAGTTAAAAGTAAATAAAGTAATTGCTTAAATCTCAACTAGAAAAACAAAGAAACAGCCAAAATATACGAAAAAAGAAATTTTGGTATTACAACATATCAAAACAGGGAAGATACAACTAGATATCAGAGACAAAATAAAACGTTGAGAAGAATACGTTGAAGTATTATCTAGCGACGACACTAGAGAAGGATAGAGATCTATTTGCATAAAACAAAGAATGGAAACAGAAATAGATAATTCTAAAACAAATAAGTAATTAAAATCTAAAAACAGGTTCAACAGATGAACTAAAGGAGGGATAACAGATGAAATTAAAGATCTAATGACAGAAAGAATAAAACAGCATTCAGTTAAGATTAAATAAAGAAATTGCTTAAATCTCCACAAAAAAATCAAAGAAACAGTCAAAATATACAAAAAAAGAAATTTTGGTATCACAACAAATAAAAACATGGAAGATATAACTAGATACCAGAGACCAAATAAAACGTTGAGAAGAATACGTAGAGGTACTATTTAGAGACGATACCAAAGAAGGATAGAGTTCTATTTGCATAGAACAAAGAATGGAAACAGAATTAAATAATTATAAAACAAACGATTAATTAAAATCTAAAAACAGGTTCAACAGCTCAACTACAGAAGGGATAACAGATGAAATTAAAGATCTCATGACAGAAAGAATAAAACAGAATTCAATTAAAATTAAATAAAGTAAATGCTTAAATCTCGACTAGAAAATCAAAGAAACAGCCATCCATACAAAAAAAATTATTTTGGTTTTATAACAAATAAAAATAGGGAAGATACAACTAGATATCAGAGACAAAATAAAACATTGAGGAGAATGCGTAGAGGTACTATTCAGAGACGACACCAGAGAAGGATAGAGCTCTATTTGCATAGAACAAAGAATAGAAACAGAAGTAAATAATTCTAAAACAAACGATTAATTAAAATCTAAAAACAGGTTCAACACATGAACTAAAGGAGGGATAACACATGAAATTAAAGATCTAATAACAGAAAGAGTAAAACAGAATTCAGTTAAGATTAGATGAAGGATTTGCTTAAATTCCCACTAAAAAATCAAAGAAACAGCCAAAATATACAAAAAAATAAATTTGGGTATTATAACAAATAAAAACAGGGAATATACAACTGGATATCAGAGACAAAATATAACGTTGAGCAGAATACGTAGAGGTACTATTCAGAGACGACACCAGAGAAGGATAGAACTCTATTTGGATAGAACAAAGAATGGAAACAGAATTAAATAATTCTAAAACAAACGATTAATTAAAATCTAAAAACAGGTTCAACAGATCCACTACAGAAGGGATAACAGATGAAATTAAAGATCTAATGACAGAAAAAATAAAACAGAATTCAGTTAAGATTAAATGAAGGAGTTGCTTAAATCTCCACTAAAAAAATCAAAGGAACAGCCAAAATATACAAAAAAAAATTCTGGTATTACAACAAATAAAAACAGGATAGATACAACTAGATATCAGAGACAAAATAAAACGTTGAGAATAATACCTGGAGGTACTATTTAGAGACGACACCAGAGAAGGATAGAGCTCTATTTGCATAGAACAAAGAATGGAAACAGAATTAAATAATTCTAAAATAAACGATTAATTAAAATCTAAAAACAAAAAATAAAATCTAAAGTCTAAAAACAGGTTCAACACATCAAGTAAAGAAGGGATAACAGATGAAATTAAAGATCTAATGACAAAAAGAAGAAAGAAGAATTCAGTTAAGAAAGTTAAATGAAGTAATTGGGCAATTGGAGGAACAGTACTTAAAATCTCCTCTAGAAATAAAAAAAAAACAGCCAAAATATACAAAAGAAGAAATTTTGCTATTACGACAAATAAAAACAAGGAAGATAAAACTAGATATCACAAGACAGAATAAAACGTTGAGCAGAATACGTAGAGGAACTGTTTAGACACGACATTAGAAAAAAATAGAATTCTATTTGCATGGATATGCAAAGAATGGAAACAAAATCAAATAATTCTAAAGCAAACGATATATTAGAATCTAAAAACAGATTCGAAAGATTAAATCCTATAAATAAAGAAGAGATGACAGATGAAATTAAAGACCTGGTGACAGAAAGAAGAAGACAGAGAACAATAGATTAAATAAAGTGATTGAGCAATTGGAAAAACAGTACTTAAGTATAATCTCCACAAAAAATCAAAAAAACAGCTAGAATATATAAAAGAAATTGTGACAATTTGTCAATTTTGCGAAAGCACATGTATACATAGCGGTTCATTTTTACCAGAGTTTATAAGCTAAATTGTGCTTTCTTGGTAACTATTCTTTTTAGAAATCCTTCCTCAAGCAGTTCTGTGTCATCTTCAGGTACAAGTCTTGTAGCTGAGGCTCTTATTTTTTTATTTTTGAGTTGATTATTTAATTTCATCTTTGGCAATTGCTAGACTACATATTCTTATCAATGTTTTTTTCTTGTTCTGTTTTCTTCTTTAGTTTACTCACTCTGTCTTTTTATTTTTTGTGTGGAGATTATTTCCTCCAATTGCTCAACCACTTCATTAGCAGGTGAAATTAAAACATTTGTCTTAATTTAATCTTCTTTATTTTTAGGATTTCATCTGTCGAATCCGTTTTTGGATACTAATTAATCGTTTGTTTTAGAATTATTTAAGTCAGTTTCCATTCTTTGTTCTATGTATATACCTTTATATTCTTTTCTGATGTCATCTCTAAATAGTTCCTTTACTTATTGTTCTCAACATTTTATTTTGTCTTTAATATCTTTTATATCTACGTTTTTATTTGTCACAATTTCTTCTTCTATATATTCTGGCTGCTTTTTTGATTTTTTTTGTGTACAGCCTTTCCGATTGATCAATTACTCTATTTAATCTATTGTTTTCTGTTTTCTTCTTTCTGTAACCAGGTTTTTAATTTCATCTGTCACCTCTTCTTTATTTTCAGGATTTGATCTTTTAAATCTGCTTTTGGATTCTAATATATCGTTTGCTTTAGAATTATTTCATTTTGTTTCCATTTTTTGTTCTATACAAATAGATTTAGATGTGTCTAAACAACTCCTCTACGTATTCTTCTTAACGTTTTATTCTGTCTCTGATATTTAGTAGTATCTTCCCTGTTTTTATTTGTTAAATTAGTTAATACCAAAATTTATTTTGTATATTTTGGCTGGTTTTTTGATCTGCTAGTGGAAATTTTAAGTACTGTTCCTTCAATTGCTCAATTACTGTATTTAATCTTAACTGAATTTTGTTTTCTTATTTCTGTCATTAGATCTTTAACTTCATCTGTTATCCCTTCTTTAGATGATCTGTTGAACCTGTTTTTGGATTTTAATTATCCGTTTGTTTTAGAATTATTTAATTCTGTTTCCATTCTTTGTTTTATGCAAATAGATCTCTATCCTTCTCTAGTGTCGTCTCTAAATAGTACCTCTACATATTCTTCTCAACGTTTTATTTGGTCTCTGGTATCTAGTTGAATCTTCCGTGTTTTTATTTGTTGTATGAGATTTAAGCGTATTAATTTATTTAATCTTAACTGAATTCTGTTTTATTCTTTCTGTCATTAGATCTTTAATAACGTCTGTTTTCCCTTTTTTAGTTGATCTGTTGAACCTGTTTTTATATTTTAATTAATCGTTTGTTTTAGAATTATTTAATTCTGTTTCCATTCTATGCAAATAGAGCTCTACTCTTCTCTGGTGTCGCCTCTAAATAGTACCTCTACGTATTCTTCTCAACGTTTTATTTTGTTTCTGATATCTAGTTGTATCTTCCCTGTTTTTATTTGTTGTAATACCAAAATTTCTTTTTATGTATGTTTTGGCTATTTCTTTGATTTTCTAGATGAGATTTAAGCAATTACTTTATCTAATCCTAACTTAATTCTGTTTAATTCTTTCTGTCATTAGATCTTTCATTTCATCTGTTATCCCTTCTTTATCTGTTGATCTGTAGAACCTGATTTTAGATTTTAATTAATCGTTTTATTTTGTCTCTGATATCTAGTTGTATCTTCCCTGTTTTTATTTGTTGTACTACCAAAATTTCTTTTTTTGTTTATTTTGGTTGTTTCTTTGATTTTTAGTTGGGATTTATGCAATTTCTTTATTTAGTCTTAACTGAATTCAGTTTGAGGTGTAGCGTTTTCAAGATTTTAATTTCCAGGAGAAAGGTAGCGGGAGAAGGACTTTCTTCTTTTTGTTTAGCTATTTCTTTGATTTTCTAGTCGAGATTTAAGCAATTACTTTATTTAATCTTAACTGAATTCTGTTTTATTCTTTCTGTCATTAAATCCTTAATTTCATCTCTTATCCCTTCTTTAGTTGATCTGTTGAACCCGTTTTTAGATTTTAATTAATGGTTTATTTTTAGAATTATTTAACTCTGTTTTCATTCTTTGTTCTGTGCAAATAGAGCTCTATCCTTCTCTGGTGTCGTCTCTAAATAGTACCTCTACGTATTCTTCTCAACGTTTTATTTTGTCACGAATATATAGTTTCTTTGATTTTCTAGTTGAGATTTAAGCAGTTACTTTATTTAATCTTAACTGAATTCATTTTTTCTGTCATTAGATCTTTAATTTCAACTGCTATCCCGTCTTTAGTTGATCTGTTGAACTCAGATTTTAATTAATCGCTCATTTTAGAATCATTTAATTCTGTCTCCATTCTTTGTTCTATATATGCAAATAGAGCTCTATCCTTCTCTGTTGTCGTCTCTAAATAGTATCTCTACGTATTCATCTCAACGTTTTATTTTGTCTCTGATATCTAGTTGTATCTTCCCTGTTTTTATTAGTTGTAATACCAAAATTTCTTTTTTTATATATTTTGGCTGTTTCTTTGATTTTTTAGTGGAGATTTAAAGAATTCCTTTATTTAATCTTAACTGAATTCTGTTTTATTTTTTCCGTCTCTAATCTTTAATTTCATCTGTTATCCCTTCTTTACTTGATCTGTTAAACCTGTTTTTAGATTTTAATTTATCGTTTGTTTTATAACTGTTTAATTCTAAATTTTTTGTTCTATGCAAACAGAACTTTACCCTTCCCTGGTGTCGTCTCTAAATAGTACCTCTACGTATTATTCTCAACGTTTTATTTTGTCTCTGAATCTAGTTGTATCTTTCCTGTTTTTATTTGTTGTAATACCAAAATTTCTTTTTTTGTATATTTTGGCTGTTTCTTTGACTTTTTAAAGGAGATTTAAGCAATTCCTTTATTTAATCTTAACTGAATTCTGTTTTATTCTTTCTGTCATTAGATCTTTAATTTCATCTGTTATCCGTTCTTTAGTTGATCTGTTGAACCTGTTTAAAAATGTTAATTAATCGTTTGTTTAAGAATTATTTAATTCTGTTTCCATTATTTGTTCTAAGCAAATAGAGCTTTATCCTTCTCTGGTGTCGTCTCTAAATAATTCCTCTAAGTATTCTTCTCAAGGTTTTATATTGTCTTTGGTATCTAGTTGTATCTTCCCGTAAAGTATTGTAACATTTTTATTTGTTACAATACCAAAATTGTTTCTTTTGTGTATTTTGGTTGTTTCATTGATTTTTTTTCAAGTCTTTGTTCTATGCGAATAGAGCTCTATCATTCTCTGGTGTGGTCTCTAGATAGTTCCTCTACGTAATTCATCTGAACGTTTTATTTTGTCATTGGTATCTAATTGTATCTTCCCGTTTTTCTTTATAACCAGATTTGTTTCTTTGATTTTTCCAATTGCTCAATTTTTTTACACTTCTCATCTAAGCAGTTTTCCTTTACCGTTTTGTGTAATCTATTGCATTCTGTTTTCTTCTTTTTGCCACCAAGTCTTTAATTTCATCTTTAATACGCTTTTTACTTACAGGATTTGATCTGTTTAAACTGTTTTTAGATTCTAATTCATGGTTTGTTTTAGAATTCATGTTTTTGTTTTCATCTTTGTTCTATGCAAATATGTTCCTCGTTTATGGTTTCAAGCTTGTGAAGTTTTTTCATGTCATACACTCCTCTCTACTGAACTAACCTGTATGGGGGCGCGGGGGTTTCGGGGCGCTTGAATTATGTCGTAGAACTCGCTACCCCCACCCTAGTCCTTCCACTGTAGCGCGACGCGGGGGAATAAATACTACGGAGCTCACCACCGTCGACTTAGTCAACGTTGGGAAGCACGAGATATCACTTTGCCCATTGCCTCATCGCCTTTGATAATGTCTATCGCAGCTGTAGACGAAACGTCAGGAATAAATTTAATTGGACCACAGCTTCAAAGCCCGGAAAACACTTCAGATTGTATATTGGTATTTTGTTTGTCATTGTCTGGCCAGCGTACTTCACTACAGGTGAAAGGATTTATCTCTAATCAGTGCATTTCTTACGTCAATTTGAAGGTTTTACTTCATTAATAGAGGCCTAATGGAAGTAGAAGACGCTTTCTTTGAGGGTCACGATATTATTTTCAACGAGTTGGATATTTTGCGACAATAGCAGAGCTACAACCGAGACTAACATGAACTAATCATTGGGATCTTCAAGCACAAGAACAACTTCAACGAAGAAAGGAAAATACTGTGTCATAAAGGTCAGACTGGAGGCCAATTCTGCGTCATTCTTCATATAAACAAAAAAAAATGCCAATCCATCCAGGTGAAACGGGTGAAAAATGTTTTGGAGAACAAACTTGATGTCACCAGTGACATAATCTAGGAGATAAAGATAGTGACTCCGGAAGTTCTAATGATGAGGTATATTGAAGATATTTGCGTCACATGCGGAGAGTTGAGAAAAAAGATAATCTTGAAAGATTTTTATATTTCCACAGACATGTTTAATGCGAATTTAGGCTAAATGCTGCCTTCACTGTGGCATAATGAATTCGACCGACAAAACAATACTTAAGATCTCTTTAAACACGGTCAAATGGCCACATCAGAATGAGAGACAAATGGGACACACTTTGTTTTGACGTTAGCTTTTCTTGTTCATGTTTAAGCTCAAAATAATTTTTAAGAAGATACAAACATAACTTCAACTTTTACTATTTGGTACGCTCAAAAACTCCTCGAAAGTTAGATCACGCTTTAATTTCTGTGATATTTGTAGTTGTCCATTGATGAGAAAACTACATGCGCTGACGGAAACTTTAAGAATTTAAAGATCTCCATAACAATCTATAAATCACATGAGAGTGGAAGTGAACGCAATTGGAATTTGACAAGTTGCCGCATGAAAAGAAAACTTACAAAAAAAGGATAGTAGTCATAACTTCAAACTTTCTTCTATCTGGCAAATTGCCCAACTTGGAGCAGACGCCATCAAGAAGTCAACAACAACTTCAAATTTTTCTATTTGGTAGGCCCAAAGTTAGATCATGCTTTAATTGCTGTGAGGTTTATAGTTTTCGATTGATGAAAAAACACCAACCGCTGATGGAAATTGTGAAAATACAGAAATCTTCATAACAATCTATGATTACAGCAGGAAGGGGGCAGTTAATGCAGTTGAAATTTGCCACTCTGAAGTTTAGAGAATATGAAGAAACTAAGCAAGGCAGGCTTAGGAGCTGGTATCTGAATAAAGTTAGAGATGATGAATGCAGATTAACGAACTCCGCCAAGCTTAAACTTTGCAATGTTACGTCTCGTTACGCCTTGTAACTTTTTGAGAACATCATCCACTTGCCGATGGAACCCTCGGCGATTATGGCGTAATAAAAGGTAAATGTCTGCACGTAATTAGTCTTCGCAAAGTTGCTGAAACGCAACCGCGGTCAGTTTGTCAGGCGTAATATAACGAATCGCGCCCAGGTATGAGGAATTAAGCGGACTTTAACAAATGACGTGAGCGGGATCGGGGTCATTGGTAGAGAAGAGCGGGCCCGAAGAGTCGACTCTGATGAAATTTAAAGTGGTTCTTCAACTCGGGAGATAGCGGCGGACCAGAGCTAATGGGACCACATACACGTATACTGCTTGAATGACATCATTTTCTCATCAAAGCCCAATAAAAGTGACATTGTTCGTCGGACGAGTCGGGCGCCAGGTATATTTTAACACCACTTTGTGGTCGTCGGGAGACTTTCAGCTTTGATATATTATTCATGCCCCCTAGTTTACAGTCCGGCTCTGCAACCACAAGTCACAAGTAGTATTCGATTTATTACTGTACCACACCCAGTGGCCAGTGGATGCCTACAAATCAATAGTAATTCATTCACTTACGCCTGGCTGTTATTTCCTTGATACAATTTATAATACAACTTCATCGCGATTCAGTATGGCGTCCGCTGGTAGGCCAGGGCCCATTTTTGTTGCGTGGCCCGGGGTCACGACATCCCGCAATAACCATAAGTCTTTCCGGATTAATATAAATACAACCGCGAGGCGAAAACTGGGCTGGTCCCCGCCCAAGTTCGCCTTGTTTTAGGAAGTTCTATTTTTTCCTAGTTCGCAACACGTGTGCCGCTCGGGCACGACAACACGTCAGAAAGGTCGTGAAATATTGCCCCTCATCAATTTCGGGGCCGCCCATCTGGCCCTTTTGCCACTATTTCTGGGGCGATGATTTATATCTGCCCAAATACCTCTACGCGATCCAAAAAAAAATAATAATAATAGTCAATCCAAACGTACGCGTCTTGACATATTGAGATGAGCCGGCGCCTGTAGTGTCTAATATCGGCGAGAAATCAAAGCGAGCCTCGTAAAAAGAAAACAAGCCCTATTAGTCCGCTCGAAGGACCATTTCACTCCCACAGTCACACGACACCAGATCTGGTTTATACGCGGGGCTGCCCTTTCAGCCGGAGCCGACAAGAGCTTTTAATGTACCCCGTGAAAGTTGATCGTCGTAAATTTTCTCGATATACATCTCTCGCCCACGTGGATCTTGAGTGGTACTCGCAGTAAAGGTACCTATGCCAATGATGCGACTTTAATGTTGTCAAGTAATTAAAGGACGTTATTACGCTGAAAGGGTGATAATGCCGCTAAGCTGCCCAATTCAGTATTAAATTGCGGAATTTAGACTGCACCTAATAATAATAACATCCCTAATGATAAGGTAACTACCAGGGTTATTTGAATTCTCGGCTCATCATGGAGATCTCAATGATCTCATAAACCATATTGTGCAGATTTTTCAAAAACTAAAAAGAATTTTCAAAATTTTACTGCTTCCGAAGATATTCAAACAAAAAAAGAAAGTTACGAAAATCGTTTTTGTTTTTTTTTCCCAAGTATTTTAAAATAATTTGCACACTCTTTCTTCGTCTTCTACCAGTTTGTCAAATATCACTCTTAAATTCGAATATCAAAAATTGGAAGCCCTCTTTATTCCAAACTCAATGATAGCTAACACTTTACATTTTTATCACTACTCATATATTGATAATGTGCAATTTATATGTTTATGTACACGTCTTCCTTTGTTTGTAGCCTTGATAAAGAAGTCAAATAAACATCGAAACGTCGGCAAAATTGCTGCAAATGTGTCGAAGTTTCTTTTCGTTGGAGTGCTATCCCTGCTAGATTGCTCGCAAATTTTCGTTAGAATTTATATTATTTTTAACGATTTATTTACTTTTATTCAGAGTATACCGGTTATTCAAATTCGTTGAATTAGATTAAATTGGGAAAAATATTCCCATTTTAATATTCAACAAGACATTATTTTTAAATTTACACAATCAACCAGTATTAGCAGTGTATCAGTAGTATTAGGGAATATTTAGAAAATATAAATTTGTTATAATTGTTTTTTTTCTAAATTTATTGAAAGAGATTTAAGAAAATAAATTTCACTTTCTCATGAACTCTAACGTAAACATGAATTGTTACGCGTTTTAAAATAGACAAATTTGTATTAGAAAACGGCTTTCAGTTTTTGATAGGTATTCAAATATAAGAGCCATATTTAAAAAAAATTAACTTGATGATGCTCCAAAAAAGTCGAAACATCGGACCAGAATTTGAACAATACTGTCTTGTAGAGGAGAAAAAGTTTTTTTTTTATTTTAATTTATTATTTTATTTTAATCAAAATTTATCATTAATAACACACAATATAAACACATAATATAATCATTAATTTATTTTAAAATATCGTTTCAAACAAATTCAGGAAAAAACAAAATCGATTTTCGTAAATTTCGTTTTTTTTTTTAATTTTCGAAAAAAAGGTGAAACTTTGGAAACTTTAAAATGTCATTATAATCTGCACGCAAATGTAAAACTTTACTCCAATTTAATCAAATTCATTTTTCTTATGGTTTATGAGATCTCAATGATAAGCGGCAAGTTTAAGTAACCCTGATGTATAGAGATAGGTTAAAAGAGGAAACAGTACATAGAGCATTTTAAAGACCAATAAAATGACACCTAGAAAAAATTCATACGATAAATTGAATGTTATTCGGTTTCTACCAATGATGTCATTAATTCTTTTTTATTGTTGAACGAGGCATATTCTGTCGTCTTATTAAGTCAATTACTTCTAAATCGTTCTTTTTTTGGTCAACATTAAGAGTCCTCAAAATACTGGGTATCCCAGCCGAGAGTGACCCATTTTAAATGCTTATAATTTTTAAACTATATGTGATAATCATATCATCTTCATAAATGCGTGGATCAGAACGGCCAACACATCCAGCAGTTTTTTTAATCTTTATTCTTTCTTTATTAATTTGTCAATATCTGCCCATTCGTTTTGTAAATATGCTAATAAAGTTGCATAATTAAAAATTCGCCGATATCTATTTTAATTTTTTTCAGCTGAAACTTCAAGTTTCAAGCTCGATGTTTATTGGTACTTGGATATCTTGATCATAGCTCTTTATTGTAGCGTCACAATATACAGGGTGTTCCATTAAAAATAGTTAAGAATTTTTATTTTGAAAAAAAGGAATTTTTTTGATCTCACTGTATAGTGTCTACAAAATTTGATGCCAACTAAAAGAAAACTTCAGACCTAGAGAAAAGGAATGGCGTAAACCACAGGTAGCTGTCACATATGGTTGAAAAGTTATAAGCATTTAAAATGGGTCACTCTCGGCTGGGACACCCTGTATAACACTCTTTTTAAGTTAAAGTATTTTTTTTTCTAGGAGAAGTCTTTCTTACAACCAAAGTCTTTTATTTTAAACAAAGCCCCCACCTCTACTCCCTGAAGTTCTCTTCTCAGTACTGAGAAGTGATTGGTGATAGTGATTGATCAAAAATAGTTCTTTACATTGTCTCTAGAATTGGAAACCTTTATATTCCAGGTCAATCAGCAAGAAAATGCTTTGTTAAGGACTCTTATCCTGTCTTATTTTACTTTTTAAGTCAGTTAATACTCCCATCCAGCGACTTTTTTCGTGTCGTTTACCAATGACTTTATTGAAATATTTTCCCACTTTCAACCCACATTTAAGACATTATTTAGATAATAGACTTGAAACCAGTACCTTTATTGGCTTACAGACTACTATTTTGTACAACTAAAGTATTTTCCGGGATTTGAAGCCGTAGTCCAATAGAATTTCTTCCTGACGTTTCGTCTACAGCTGCGACATACATTATGAAAGGCGATGAGGCAAGGGGCGAAGTGATATCCCGTGCTTCCCGAGGTTGACTGATGCGACTGTGGTGAGATCCGTGGTATTTATTCCTTGGCCGGCGCCGTCGCGCTGCAGTGAAGGGACTGGGGAGGGGGTAATGGAGGCGTGGGATTTCGATCAGTCAACGCAGTGCTGCCAAGTCAAGGAATTTATCCTTAGATCTAAGGATTTTTAGGAACGTTTAGGAATTTAGGAAAATTTCGTAAAATCTGTTGGAATCTGAAGATTTTCTCTTGCATACAGATCTTGGTTATTTGAAAGCGACAAATACGAAGCAAAATTCAAAAACACAACGCATTATGATATTTACGAAACTACACTACTACTAATAGTGGAGCTGAATTCCAGAGAGTAAACAGAGCACTTTGAGTAAAGCTGCATGATCTCGGCACAATTCATTCCAGAACAGCTGTTTTCGATAAAGTTCCGCCATACTGATTCGTGGGGCAACCAAACCATGTAGCCAAATTTACGAAATATTCTGTGGTTATAAGGAGATGGTTCGGCATTTTCATGCAAAAACATCCGGCAAAAACTGCTAAGAATAACGCCAAAACTGCGGAGTAGAAAGGTTTCTCCTTATGTAATATACGGGGTGTTTATTAGAAAACTTCATCTAGCAAGCTATGAAATTTTGACAGAAAAGGATATCAAAGTAAATTGACTCTTGTTTCTCCATCCTTTTCTTTCGACACTTCACAGCCAACTAGATGAAGTTTTCTAATGAAGACATGGTACTACCGTATTGGTTCCACTGGTAGGAGGGAGAGAATGGAGAAACCGTCGATTTGCACTGTTTTTTTGGTTATTTTTATCCATGGGACACACCAATGTGCGATCATTCCGAGACGAGAACACCTATAAGGGGGCACACAACTCCGGCCAAAAACGGAACGGATTTTAAGAAAATGTCGACAATTGTTGGTCTCTCTCCATACTATCTCTTAGCTCGTTGGATTGAGTATGATAATGACAAGACAATGACAATGACAGATGATTAACTTTATTGACGACTCTAGAACAGCTGATTTCGATAAAAGCCCGCCATACTGACTCGTGGGGCAACCAAACTATGTAGCCAACTTCATTTATAGCCAACTGAATTTTCCATGGTTATAAGGAGATGGTGAATAAGTACCAAGAATCAAAGAAAATTAAAAGCAGAAAGTTGTACCTGAATAACTTTTGTTACCAAGATACAGGGTGATAAAGTTTCAGATTTTTTACAGGTTTTGTTTCATAGCTGCTTCAGTTCTTGACATAGGATTAAAGTTTGTACATACGAGACTCTCTAGAATCTCCACAAGAACATTTCAAAACTTGTGTTGAAAATATGGACAGAGGATGATACTTTTTCAGGGGTCAGGCCTCTTTTTACCTTTCCAAACTCTTTTGTGGTGCGCCACTGAATTTGTTTCGAAAAATCTCTTTCTTCAACTTAGATACTTTCTGTCTATGGATATTTTTTCGTATCTGTTACCGTTTTGTATAAAACGGTGACAACAAAGTGTATGAAAATATTACAAATACAAATAATTTTAAAACATTTACAAATATATTTTTTTTATAATTCAAAACCAATGATAGGCATGTACAAGCAACAAAATACAAGCAACTAAAAACCTGTAAAAAAAATAAAATTTCATCAATCACCCTGTATCTCGGTTGCAAAGCATTTTCCGATGCAACATTACTAAAACTTTCTGCTTTAAATCCATTTCCATATCGTGGTTTACGTATGACGGTTTAATCCTGACTCATCCTGCAAAAAATAGTAAAAACGGCAACATCGCAGTAAATTTATTAATTATGAAAAACAAATTTATTATGACGTTTTAGGATTATCTTTCGTACTTCGTACAGCTACAAAACTATAAATCCTCTCTTGGAGCTTTTGCCTAAAAGAAAATTTTGGAATATACTATAAATAAATCTCAAATCAAACATGATGATCAAGATCAAGTTTTAAGTTCGCTCTCATATCTAAACAAGTTGGTCCGCCATATTGCCTTGGGGGCAAACATGTCAAATGACGTAATTCGTCACGTTAATTGTCAAATGGTAAATGTCATTGATTGGATTTCGTGTCGACGGTCGTTACTCGTTACTGTCGTTCGTATTTCAAGAATTAAAAATATTTGTAAAAATTTTGAAAAAATGGTCGTGGCAGCGTGGCATCTAAAAGAATTTTCGCCTGTGGCGCAATTCTTTTGCTGGCTTTCTTTTATTTTACAGAACATATTTCAATCATTCAATCTAAGGAATTCTAAGGATAAATCGTGCTTCCACTAGGGATTTTGTCACATAACATGTTGGCAACACTGAGTCAACGTAGGGAAGCAAGGGAGATCACTTCGCCCATTGCCCAATCGTCTTTGATAATGTCTGCGGCACGTTTAGACAAAACGTCAGGAAGAAATTCCATTGGACCACTGCTTCAAAGCCCGGAAAACACTTTAGATTGTCGGCTGTCAAAGCCTTTACAGTCTTATTTTATTTTGTAGTTACCTCGAACTGATAAATATGAATTTCCTCTTTCAAAATTTGGTGTAAATGATTTCTTCACTTTCTTCTAAATAAGTAAAGGTGTCTTAATGATATTTACTGTGGAGTTGGCAAAGCTGAAAAGCGTTCTCATAAAGCAACAAACTTGAAATATGACTCTACACGTTAGAGAGATAAAAGGTTTATTTACCTATCCCACTTTTGTTTAATAATAATTCTACTCAACAGTAAGTTAAGCAAGCAACATTTCACTGATTGCTTACATTATAAGTAACTCTAATACTGCATGGCATATGGCTCTCAGTCCGAGAAGCAGCTCATATTGTTCTCTACCTCGGAAGTTATCGGAACCAAAACGAAGTGTAAAGAGTAGGTGGTCACCAATTTGTCGATCAACCCCTCTGCATACCAGTTTCGGGGTCTAACCCTCATCAGTGCAGCTTTGGCTGGTCGGCAAATTGGAGACCGTGCGTCGTGGCTTAAAGCCAAAAAGCTATGGAATAGCGGTGAGATGTTATACAGAGAAGGCGACATCCACCAGCATATTAGATTCAATACTGCGTGACAGATGGCTCTCAGTTTGAGAAGCAGCCCATATTGTTCTGTACCTCGTAGGTTATCGGAACCAAAACGAAGTGAGAGCCATCTGCCATGCAGTATTAGATCTAATACGCTGGTGGATGTCGTCTGCTCTGTACAACATCTCACCGCTATTCCATATCTTTTTGGCTTTAAGCCACGACACACGGTCTCCAATTTGTCGACTAGCCAAAGCTGTACTGATGAAGTGTAGGCCCCGAAACTGGTATGCAGATGGGTTGATCCACAAATTGGTGACTGCTTATACTCTTTACACTTCGTTTTGGTTCCGATAACCTAACCGATAAAATATGGGCTGCTTCCCGAACTGGGAGCCATCTGCCATGCAGTATTTGATATAAATTACGCTGGTGGATGTCGTCTGCTCTGTACAACATCTCACCGCTATTCCATGGCTTTTTGACTTTAAGCCATGACACACGGTCTCCAATTTGTCGACCAGCCAAAGCTGTACTGATGAGGGGTAGACCCCGAAACTGGTATGCAGATGGGTTGATCGACAAATTGGTGACCACCTACTCATTACAAGTAACCACAAAAAGACGAACGTTTTGAATTTACTTTCATGAATCACTGAGTAAATGTTCAAATCTAATCTACAGAGGTGCTACAGACCTTCTTTCTACAGTACCTTTAAATGTTGTATTTAGTCCAATGTCATTGAGTCAGTATAGATTTGCAGAAATGTTATCAAGTAGTAAACTTTTCTAGCGCCGACGTTTCGACGGAGATGAGTGGTCAGGAGGAGAAAATAACCAAAGACTCCACTGATGAATGAATATACAAAAATTGTATATATAAAATCGTAAAAGAATAGGTAATCATTTATCATTAATTAGAGACACTTTGAAATAAGCTATAGTGTTTGCGTATCACAAAAAACCTTGACGTGAAGATTATGATATGTCAAGACATTTCTTGGTGGCCTTAGGAAACTGCAGAAGCAATTAACCTAAAAAAAATCAGAAAAATCAAGGGTAAAATAAACAGACAAGCTATTTGATTAGGAACTTTTGTGGAATAACGCCATTTTAAAGGCCCACAACATGAAGAGTTAGAAAAAAAATCTTGATTGAAGACTACCAAATTAAGATCACTTTGTGAAAGACGGAAAACACCACATTGACTTTTAATTCTTTTTGAAATTTTGTACCAGCAGCAATTGAGAAAAATTAAGCGCTATAATCAATCAAAGGAAAGCTATATGTGAAGAATATGACCCTGCAAAGAATTTTGAAAATGGCCCGAGGAACTGAAGTGACGATTTACCGAAAACAATTCATTTCAGCGTAAGCTGAACTAACTGCTTCTTAAGTAGGAACATGAAGTAGTTGATGCTCGCAATTTTAACGACTCACACAATGAATCATTTGAGAAAAAGTCGTGGACGAAGGCCCTAATTTTCCAAAAACCAAATTGTGAAAGAGCAATTGAAAAACCCGAATCCAGTTTTTGATCCTTCTTAAGCGACATAAGGAAAATTCAGAAAATTTTACATTAAGCACTCTCAGAATTTGAAAGAGGTTTTAAAGACTGATACAATTTTTTTATATGCTTAACTTCAGACTGCTGAAGGTGTTTACTTAAGAGAACCTCTAGAGGGAAATTCAAGCCCTGAACATGAGGTACACATTTGAATTAAATATCTCAACAACGCTAAGAGTTTGCAGACCTATGTTCATCTGAACTTTCTGCCTTATTTTCAATCCATCAATTTCAAACTCGCCACTCTGTGTATATGTTTTTTACAAAGCTGAAGGCTTTGAGCATTCATAAAGGCCATATATCCCCTAACAATTGCGTCAACTCATCAAGTGAATCAACACGACCCAAACAAAAGTCGAAAAGCTTGTGCCGTAGACCGGTACTAATACCGCACTAATACGATCTTATCAAAGATCTCCGATCTGTTAACATCGAGCTGTCAATGACTGGCGCCTACGGCCCCAAAAATCCACCTTTTGCAGGTAACTTTAGGACACCGGAAATGTCGCAGCTCGGCTCGACGCGAAATTCCTCTCTAAATTCCCCCTTTAAAACTCAGACATGAGGCTAAAGACGTGGTCTTGTCAATTAATGAACTTACGACTCTGGTAATGTGAGGCAAACTGAGGGGACTTAATAAAGCAATTCTCGTATGGGGCAGCTGGGGGGACATTCCGCAAGACAAGGCGCAGCTAAAAAATTAATTGAGACAGAGTGTCTTGTAGCCAGTTTATAATTGTTGTACTTGCAGCTCGAAAAAACTGACCATTGGAGAGTCGCGATGTCGCGACTGTCTACTTTTACAAGTACTGGTAATTATCGGATGAAATACGTGCTGTTTCCCGGGAATCGCTTTTTCTTTTTCTTATTATAGGGAACCTTATATTTGTTGCTATATAAAGTGGCTGGTTGACCAGGGTTTTTTTTTTCATATCTGTAGAGTTAAATTATCTATTACGTGGCGTTCCATCACTCTTTAGGCATAGCCTCCTAAAAATACCAATATCACACATGTGACTCTGATGGTTTCTTCTTAAAGTTATTTCTCATACACGTGTCACAAATTTATGATTGCATCTTCAGGATAATTATTTACATTTGATCCTCTTCATTTTCTACAAGAAACCTCATCTTGTATATCTATCCACGCAATGGGCTTCCAGCAGGAAGTAGAGAGGGCTTATGGGAATGATTATCCTGAGGATGCAATACTAAGATCGTGAGACGTAGATAAATTTAAATAAATTGCTGAAATTTTCAAACGCCTAGTGAAAATCTGTAACTTATATCTGAAGTTAAATATCTGTCTGCTATATTAAGAAAGAGGTTTGAATGAATATATAAATAAAAATATTATTATTGATCTTAATGTCTAATTTTGGCATTTTGTGTTTATCATTGTATGATTTAATTTTATATTTACAAACGCTTACGCACGTCTTCCTCCTTTTTTAGCCTTGATAAAGACGTAAATAAACGTCGAAACGTCGGCAATTTTTGCGTAAAGTAGAAGTTTTTTATTCACTGTCCTCACCCCGCTATACCATTTGTCATCTACTCTCCTGAAGGACGCTAATCAACTCGACAAAAGTTCTAACATTAGGATATGGTCTTATGGTTTTTAGCAAACCCAAGAGAAGCAATGTTGCCATTTGTATAAACATTTAACTTCAAGTAAAGCTTTAACTAAAACTTGGAACAAAATATCCAAGATTACATCCAGAAAAAATAAAAGACATTTTGCTCTACATCTGATATATTATCCTGTATACTCCAGATTGACTGCAGATTAGTGAAAATGTTATTTAAAAATAAAAAAAATCAAACTATGAAGAAGATTTGCTGTGGAATTTGTAGACGGCGCAAATCCCTTAAACGTAATTTTGTTTACCTGTACTTATTATGGAAAACAGAAAAAGGTCCCAACACAAGATTATCAATTTTGTTATCATGCTCAATTTCTAAAAGCTTCTTTATCTCACGGATAATACCACTAATTCGATGTCAATTATCACATTGGAAATAGCATAAAATTTTCTAGAAATTCAACTCTGCCCACGACTAGTGCGTGGGCAAACATACAAGAATGGATTTCCTGAAGGATATGAAAAGGGTTTTTCTACGACTGCCTCAAAAATGAACAAATACGCACTACTAACTGCGTCTGAAAATCGCATATTGCAAACATATTACAAAGTTCACTTTGCAACGCTCTGCTTCTGTTTGTTCTGCACACACCTTGCATGTATTTTATAATACGAATGATAATTTATGAAGCAAAATCGCAGTCGTAGAAAAAGTATAGTGTGTAACATGTACGAAAATCACTCTTCCAAATTTGCGACTTATTACTCGCCGACAGCTCGTGTCCAAACCGTCACACTCGTGTGAAAAGTGCAATTTTCGACACTAGTTGCGCAATATACTATTCTTAATCATGTATTAAGGAAGACAGAAAAAGGTCCCGAGACAAGATTATCAATTTTGATAGCATGCTCAATTTCTAAAAGCTTCTTTATCTCACGGATAATACCACTAATTCGATGTCAATTATCACATTGGAAATAGCAAAAAATTTTCTAGAAATTCAACTCTGCCCACGACTAGTGCGTGGGCAAACATACAAGAATGGATTTCCTGAAGGATATGAAAAAGGTTTTTCTACGACTGCCTCAAAAAATGAACAAATACGCACTACTAACTGCGTCTGAAAATCGCATATTGCAAACATATTACAAAGTTCACTTTGCAACGCTCTGCTTCTGTTTGTTTTGCACACACCTTGCATGTATTTTATAATACGAAGGATAATTTATGAAGCAAAATCGCAGTCGTAAAAAAAGTATAGTGTGTAACATGTACGAAAATCACTCTACCAAATTTGCGACTTATTACTCACCTACAGCTCGTGTCCAAACCGTCACAATCGTGTGGAAAGTGCAATTTTCGACACTAGTTGCGCAATACACTATTGTTAATCATGTATTAAGGAAGACAGAAAAAGGTCCCGAGACAAGATTGTCAATTTTGATAGCATGCCCAATTTCTAAAACATTCTTTATCTCACGGATAATATTACTAATTCGGTGTCGATTATCACATTAGAAATAGCACAAAATTTTCCATGCTGACTAGTGTTTAGGCAAACATATAAGAAGGGATTTCTTGAAGGATTTGAAACGGTGTTTCTACGACTGCCTCGGAAACGAACAAATGCGCACTGCTAACTGCGGTGGAAAATCGCATATTGGAAACATGCAACATGCTCTCATACAGAAGCGTTACGAAGTCAACTTTGCACACGCTTCTGATTGCTTTGCACACGCCTTGCCAATCGCCTGCGGCTCATGTCCAAACAGCCAGAATCGTGGGAAAAGTACAATTTTCGACACTAGTCTTCGACAATATAGTATTATTAATCATCTACTATGAAAAACAGAAAATGATCCCGAGACGAGATTATCAATTTTGATATCATGCCCAATTTCTAAAAGTTTCTTTATCTCACGGATAATATCAATAATTCGGTGTCGATTATCACATTAGAAATAGCACAAAATTTTCTATGCTGACTAGTGCCTAGGCAAACATATAAGAAGGGATTTCTTGAAGGATTTGAAACGGTTTTTCTACGACTGTCTCGAAAACGAAGAAATGCGCACTACTAACTGCGGTGGAAAATTGCATATTGCAAACATGCAACATGCTCTCATACAGAAGCGTTACGAAGTCGACTTTGCACACGCTTCTGATTGCTTTGCACACGCCTTGCTACTCACCTGCGGCTCGTGTCCAAACCGTCACAATCGTGTAAAAAGTACAATTTTCGACACTAGTCTTCGACAATATACTATTATTAATCCTGTATCATGGAAAACAGAAAAAGATCCCGAGTCAAGATTATCAATTTTGATATCATGCTCAATTTCTAAAAGCTTCTTTATCTCACGGATAATATCACTAATTCGGTGTCGATTATTACATTAGAAATAACATAAAATTTTCCATGCTGACTAGTGCATGGACAAACATACAAGAATGGATTTCCTGAAGGATTTGAAACGGTTTTTCTACGACTGCCTCGAAAATGAACAAATGCGCACTACAAACTGCGGTGGAAAATCACATATTGCAAACATATTGCAAAGTTCACTTTGCACACGCTCTGCTTCTCATTGTTTTCCACACGCCTTGCCTATATTTTTTAATACGAATGATCATTTATGAAGCAAAATCGCAGTCATAGAAAAAGTATATTGTGTTACACGTACGAAAATCACTTTTCACAAGTTTGTGACGTTGTAATACTCGACTATGGCTCGTGTCCAAATCGTCACACTCGTGTGAAAAGTGCAATTTTCGACACTAGTTGCGCAATGCACTATTGTTAATCATGTATTAAGGAAGACAGAAAAAAGTCCCGAGACAAGATTATCAATTTTGATATCATGCCCAATTTCTAAAAGCTTCTTTATCTCACGGATAATATCACTAATTCGGTGTCAGTTATCACATGAGAAATAGCCTAAAATTTTCCATGCTGACTAGTGCGTCGGCAAACATACAAGAATGGATTTCCTGAAGGATATGAAAATGGTTGTTCTACGACTGCCTCAAAAATTAACAAATGCGCACTACTAACTGCGGATGAAAACTGCATATTGCAAACTTCATTTTGCACACGCTCTGCTTCTGATTGTTTTGCACACTCCTTGCATTATTTTATAATACGAATATGAAGCAAAATCGCAGTCGTAGAGAAAGTATAGTGTGTAACACGTACGAAAATCACTCTTCCCATCCTTGTGACGTTGTGTTACTCGCTCACACTCGTGTGAAAACTGCAATTTTCGACACTAGTTGCGCAATATACTATTGTTAATCCTGTATTATGGAAAACAGAAAAAGGTCCCGAGATAAGATTATCAATTCTGATATCATGCTCAATTTCTAAAAGCTTCTTTATCTCACGGATAATATCACTAATTCGGTGTCGATTATCACATTAAAGATAGCATAAAATTTTTCATGCTGACTAGTGCATGGACAAATATACAAGAATGGATTTCCTGAAGGATTTGAAACGGTTTTTCTACGACTGCCTCGAAAACGAACAAATGCGCACTACTAACTGCGGTGGAAAATAGCATATTGCAAACAAGCAACATGCTCTCATAGAGAGGCATGCACGAAGTCGACTTTGCACACGCATCTGATTGCTTTGCACACGCCATGCATATATTTTATAATTCGAATTATCATTTATGAAGCAAAATCGCAGTAGTAAAAAAATATAGTGTGTAACACGTACGAAAATCACTCTTCACACTCTTGTGACGTTGTATTACTCGTCTACGGCTCGTGTCCAAACCGTCACACTCGTGTGAAAAGTGCACTTTTCGGAACTAGTTACGCAATATACTATTGTTAATCCTGTAATATGGATAACAGAAAAAGGTCCCGAGACAATAAGATTATCAATTTTGATATCATGCACAATTTTTAAAAGCTTCTTTATCTCACGGATAATATCACTAATTCGGTGTCGATTATCACATTAGAAATGGCTATTTTCCATGCTGACTAGTGCGTGGGCAAACATATAAGAATGGATGTCCTGAAGAATATGAAAATAGTTGTTCTAAGATTGCCTCAAAAATTAACAAATGCGCACTACTAACTGCGGAAGAAAATCGCATATTGCAAACATATTGCACAAAGTTCACTTTGCACACGCTCTGCTTCTGATTGTTTTGCACACGCCTTGCATATATTTTATAATACGAATGATCATTTATGAAGCAAAATCGCAGTCGTAGAAAAAGTATAGTGTGCAACAGTCTTGTGACGTTGTATCACTGGCCTACGGTTCGTGTCCAAGCCGTCACTCTCGTGTGAAAAGTGCAATTTTCGACACTAGTTGCACAATATACTCTAGGAGGATGTAATAATAAATTTGTAAAACTACGTTAGTTTCGTCTTTTTATAACACCAAATTTACACAATGGAGGAAAGGTAAATTTTTCATGTTAATTAATGCGTGAATAGAAATATATGAATGGGTTTTCCAGCATAATATGCAACTAGTGTCGAAAATTGCACTTTCCACAAAAGAGTGACACAACGTCACAAGATCGTGCACTTTGCACTCGCTTTGAAAATCGCATAATGCACACGTTGCTTGCGATTTCAAGGCAGTCGTAGAAAAAGTAACTTTTTGGTCTCAGTACATACAACACTTTATCTACAAAATATACCAAATATTACAATACAATTACCTGTAATACCTAGTTCACAACCTGAAAATTAGAAAAACTTAACTCCTGACACCGATAAATAGCACTTAATTTCCTTTAATTTCAAAAGTAAATGTATATCTTTAAGGGTGACTTTTACAAGTTCAAGTAAAACTTCAGGTTGAAGATAAAACTCCAGATATAACCTACGTTGCATTGTTTTTTTGCCAGGTAAACAATGGCCAGGTAATCTGGTGTTTTATCTTCAATCTGAAGTTTTACTTGAACTTGTAAAAGTCGCCCTAAGGGTGACTTTTACAACCATCAGTAAAACTTCAGTTTGAAATTAACACACCACACATGACGTACACTGCATTGTTTACCTGACAGATAAGCAATGTAATATAGGTCATATCTGGTGTTTTACTTTCAAACTGAAGTTTTACTTGAACTTGTAATTGTAAAAGTCGCACTAAAACCTACTGTCACAAGTTCAGTTTAAACTGTAGTTTGAAGATAAACAAAAGATTTTGACAGATGTACTTCAATGCAATGTACTTCAATAAAAACTTCCTTGCAATAAAAAAAAGTTATTCTTATCAGTAGATTTGGAAATGCGACCCTTAATATTGTTGCCAATACCAATTTTTTTTTTATACGGTGTGTCAAAGAAAAATTTTTACTAAATGGAGTTCCTAAAAACGGTATGAAGACGGTTAAATTAGAAGAAAGTATCTAAAAAAAAAACGATTTTTATGGATTTTGGTTTTTATATATTTTTTTTTTTAGTTATTTCAAATAATGTTACCAAACAAATAACACTTTTGCATTGCACATTTTTACCGAGAGACCATCATGCAATTTGTTGCAAAATATTGGGGTATAATAAAAATACAAAATTCGAAATATCATTTCGTGAAGAACACTTTATTTAAAAAATACCTCAAATTGTTGATTTGGGCGTAAAAAGGACTAGCTTATGGAGCATCTACTTTTTTTTCGGTCTATATGAAAAAGTAAAGTTCATGATGGTCTTTCGGTAATAAAATGTTAGAATACAAATTATTAAACGCCATCTTGTAGAGCTTAAAAAGGTGTAATCAGAAAGTATTCTTTATTGCTTATAATTAAACAACGTTAATTATTAAATATCTATAAAATTAAAACAATTGACTCATTTTTACTAACACCACGTATGGGGTCTTCTCGTTGCACAATCTTATTTTAATTTAACCGAATTCGTATCTCTTACCCTTTCGGAGATCACCATGCAGCCCTGCATCCCTACCTTGGGCACAATGTAGCTACTGGAAAAAGCTACTGCAACTTCTCTCAAAAACTTGAGAGAATAATTTCGACCTTTATTGGTATTCCTGGTTTTGGAAGCAGTGTATTTCACCCAATCTGAAGGATAAATAGAACGGCTAGTGAGAGCACAATGTAATATCCTGAAGTACTCCAATAGCCTTGAGAAAACACCAAATATATGGTCGAAACGTTGGCAATTTCACATAATAAAGGTGCGTCATTCTACCCTGTCCCAAACCCGCTACACTACACGACCACTATATTCCATTAAATCAAAATGTTATGAAATATACACATTTTATAATTAATATTATATAGGTAGTCCATAATCTCAAAAATATCTGATTATGAATATATCACAGTAACCGTCTGAGGTCTCAAAAACTTCCATTTGTTTTTGCCATGATGGCTTCTCGAGTTTCTCCTTGGTACTGGGTATTATCAAACCCTTGACGCGACAATATTGAGTTGAAATATTGAGTGAGAAATAAAAAAAAATAAAAAATAATAATAATTTTTAGTTTGTGTCAATGTAATAAAGAGACGAAACTCGAGTAACCAGAGGAAAAACAATTATACGTCTTTGAGAACTCAGACTTTGAATAACTGTCATATTATGAATCATTAAGTCGGAAAAGGTGATAAAGTAAAGCATATTTAGTGCCAACCTAAGTGTTAACTCAAGCATATTTAATTAGTACAGTATATATAATCAGAATACGAAAACAGAAATTATATGCGATTTTATAAATTTCGTGTAAATGATATACCAAATTTCTGTCAGGTTAATGGCAAGGTCAACAGGGTTCAAGAAAGCAGTTACCACAAAAATATATGGTAAAACTGATATAGTTATAATTAATTATGTCCGCTGCCGTCGGAGCCTTTAAAACCAGCCGAATTTGTTTTCATTGTATTCTATACATATGGTAATAGGAATGTTTATAGAGAATCAGATCTCTTATAGGTAAATTTAATAATGTAAAAATCCAGCTATCTTTGGAAAGTGTATCAGAGGTGAATGAAATGGTTAGAAGTGAAACTTCACGCCTGTTCGCGTCAGTGACCATGAACACGAAACCGAAGCACAAGTTGAGTACCACACTGTGGTACCACAGACCGGCGATTAATCTACGCTTTGTGCAATGGAATATAGAATTTTCTCCAATATCTTATATAGCTATTACTCATTCACTTATTTTTGTTATCTAGTTACCTTTGAAAGCTTCATCTTTTTTATATCCATCTCTTTTTATCACAAAAAGAGAAGATACAAAAAAATATCAAAGTCAAATTTGCAACGCCCCCTTAATAACAATAATAAGTGATTGGCTTGTAGGTACAACACAAAATGGCTTAGTACACACAATTAGGTGAGTAAAACCAAATTATGGACTTTACTAAAAAAAACTTAAGTACGACTTCGTAGAGTTGGGTGGATTCATCAATTTTATATTTTTAAATACAACCGACAATGCACATTTTACATTTGTTAATAGTCCAGATACTGAAATAAAATGGTCTCTAGAAATCCCATGACGTACATTGCCTCGGCATAAAACCCACTTGAACCCCTTTAAAGTGTTTTTGCACCGATTTATAGGATTTATTAATCGTTATTTTCCATCTGTTAAGACCAAGCATCAAATATACCGCCACGCCGAGCCGTTACACCAAGATAGAGATCGTACCAGAAGGCGAAGATAAAAAGCCACGGAGCTCTGGAGCCACGGAGCTCTGGAACATTTTTAAGAGGAATGGTTCAACAAAAGCTCAAGAAGTTCGTTTAATTTTAAAACTAGACAGTCGTCTAAAATATTTCAAGAGATAGTTATCTATCATTAAGTCTACAGTTTACCTCCCAGTGTCTATAATAGCTATAGCAATATTACTAAAGCAAATAATGCAGTTATCCTGAGTATGCTGTATAACCAAATATGTTCATTTAAAAACTGTAAAACTCAAATGAGACCCTCTGCGCAGTAGTTCCATTATACTTTGAAATAGTTCGTCCCAAGAAGTATTTCTTCTATTCCAATTTGCTCGGCAAATAAATAGCCGGGCAGACCAGCAGTCTCGCTTAACTTGGGCTGGTTTTATGATTCTTAATCAGTAATTAATTGCGCAAAGCCAGTCGAACCAATATCAATTTACATTCCTGTTTTGTTGGTGTATAATTGATTGGCCTGTCGTCCTGTGTCAACAGTCCTCTAGCTGCCTGTAAATTAAAGTTTTATTAATGCCAACTGACGCGGTTTGGGCAAGAATTCCCACGACGTCGATATATGAATCAATGGGCTTATATAGATGAGGGTGGTGTACCGAAAAAAGGCATCAAGCTACCTGAGTGATGGTTATCTGGGCGAGCCACGCGCCCTTTGGATTTATGGGGGTCCAATTTGCCAAAAGCCCAGGTAATAGAGCCCGTGTCCGGTGAGTCCGGCGGCACCCAGACTGTTCCCCGCGTTTCACGGCCGATTTATCGTCTCAAATACGAAGAAATACACTTAGGACTTAATTGACTCAACTAATCCGGTTCATAAATCAAGCGGTTCGGTGGTTTTATAGGGAGTTTTATCGAAAGGCGACGGTTTTTTTACCCTGGCGCCCGATTTTTTGACATATTTTTCTTTTAGAGACGAACGACTAAACTCTGCCTTTACGTTATTTCCACTCATCCAACATTTTTAGTTAGTTAACCGTCAGTAAGAGGCTTAAATGGTTATATTAATACAAGCCATTCGTGTGCTCTTATGGGATGTTAAGTGGCCATGAAGACAGAGTTCTGGAGCGGAGAGTCTGTACTATAGGCGGCATGTTTGTTTTTGGTGTGATTTGCCGATCCACTTGTATAAAAAACTGAGAAAAAGTGTGGAAAGCGAAGTTTGAGTGAAGTGAATAGAGTACGAGTTTTATTACTGACTAATTTACAAACTATTAGTTGTCATTTGTAATTACGATATCGTATATGAGAACTCAAGCTGTGATAAATAATACAAATCATTAGTACAAATATAGTGGCGTGTTTCATGTAAAAAACCAAAAAAAAAAGCCAAATTGTTTTTTTTTATTTGACCAAAGGGCTGGGGTATTTCATATCTTAATTTCCCATTTTGACCCCCTATATATCAATAAAAAGAATAATGATGTCCATTTTTTTCTCTTACGAACATCATTACCAATCATATTGGTTTAAACAAAAATTTCCAATATTTTGTTTGAAATTCACCAAAGGGGGGTATGCCTTTCTTGTGGACTGTAGTCAAATAATACGCTGTACTTGAAAATTTAATGACATCTATATTTTTTTATTGATTCCACCTTCCAAACTCTTTGTCACGTTTCGAAATCTTCATGAAGGTTGACAACTTCATCCTTTGATGCAGCCAAACTTTGCGACATGCCGCCGACCTTGAAATACCATTTTAACACAAATTCTTAATAATTGTTAAGAAGATTACATGAACCAATTTAATAAATGTAAACATTAAATATAACGTTTTAAAAATCAAGTTCACTGGGACTGTTGTCAATTGGCAAAGGACATAATTTTGTTAAAGCCCTTTTCGCAATTGTTCCATTACTGAACTTGATGTTCACAACATGCACTACGTTCTCCAGGAAAAAGTTCAACTATTCTTGCCAATTTCCACTGGAATGTCGGTAAGTGATCCTCTTTTACGATGACTAGGTCGCCGACATTCACAACTCGCAAACTAGGTTGATTCCACCTTCCAAAGTCTTTGTCACGTTTGGAAATCTTCATGATAAATCTTTTTTCTGAATTTCCAAATTCGACTGTCTATAACTTTGGAACAAACGGCCGATCAGAGTGACTTTTTTCCCCTTCTTGATGTTCTCCTTCTCCACCCACAAACAAAAGGGTCATTCGTTCAATAATTTCGGTGTTCGATTTTTAAGCACTTTTAAAATTGACGTTTTGGCCATTTAAAAAAAAATAATTTTTGATATACATATATTCGCTCAATCGCTTATTTCGGATCAAAGCTTTCCCAATTTTTTTTTAAGATTCACCCAATGGAGGTATTTCCTTTCTTTTCTTAATTTCCAAAGTTGACCGCCTATAACTTTAGAACGAATGGACCGGATCCCACTGTTTTGTCCTCTTCTTGATGTCCTCTTTGTTATCCCACAACCTAATTTCTTATTGGTTCAATAGTTTCGGATATTGACCCCTTCGATGATGGTTGATGTTTGGTACTTTTAGAATCCACTATTATAAGAGTCTGACTCAAAGTCTAACTTCATTCGAATTAAGTATATTACGTTATTAGGGGATTGCACTCGTCCCATTCGAATCAAAAACAGCATAAGAAAAACTCCCAATTTTTTTTTTAATTTACCAAGGTGATACCCCTCAACTCTTTTTTTTTCTCAATTTTCAACATTGACCACCCGCAGACACCATTTTAGAATGAATGAACCGATCAGACTGAATCTGACTGTTTCTTCTTCTTCTTCGTGATATCCTCATTCTCTTCCCATAAACAAAAGTGTTATTCGTGGTCATGCTGATGAAATGTTCATATTAAAAAAGGCACAAAAAAAATTACAATATTGGTCAAAGGGCGGGGAGGGAGGAGGGTAAGGTAAAGTACTAGTAATTGAACTTAATAAGAAAAATGCTTTCCTTTCATTTCTTTGCAACACCAGAAAAAATACCTTAAAAGAGTCCCATTATTTTTATTTTTATGTTTCTTTCACACTAAAAATATGAAAAACTAATTTTTTTACCAGCAGCTGCATGTACCTGACTGTAATTATAACTGAATTACGAATGCAACAGGCACTTAACACATTTTTAATATTATTTGACTAGTATGTTTTCACTAAAAAAAAATATAAAAGAAATCCATAAAAAAGTGTTACAATAATAAAGTTATTTAAGTACTGCTATAATCACTTGTCGTTAAGTTCTAAAATAGGATTTTCAAAAACATATTGAAGCTTCTCTATCTCTGGTACCAACATATTTAAATTTGTTGGCATTTTCTCGTTCCAGAGATAGAGACTGATACTAAAGATACTTGTTTTAGGTCGCTTATGTCGGTGTCGATTACTTCGTGAATATTACATGCCTCCTGAAGAATCTCGTTGTCTATATTCGACACTGATTCATCAGATTGCAAATACTCCAAATCGTCCTTCGATGAATCAATATCTGAATTGATTCCTGATATCTTAAGTTTCTCTGTTTTTTTTAGTTTTTTTTTTAGTTTTTTCTGTTCTCTACGATTTATTTTGTCATTCCCTTTCTGTTTTTTATCAATGGTTTTTTTCTAATTGTATCTTTGCCAAAGGCGAGAAGCCACCACACATGACACATTGTACAGGTATTTTTCTTTTTTTTTTGGTAACATCATCTTTGTCAATAGGCCGATAAAAGAGATATCTAAACATTTTAAACGGAAATGAAAGAGTCTCGGTACTTTTTTTTTTAGTTTTTTTAAAGTTTTATTTTGTCATTCCTTTTCTGTTCTGTTTTTTTCTAATTGTATCTTTGCCAAAGGCCAGAGGCCCCCACACTTGGTATATTTTTCTTTTTCTTCTCGGTAACATCATCTTTGTCAATGGGCCAATAAAAGAAATATTTAAACAGGGTTGGCACTTTAAAAGTTCATATACCCAAGAACCACTTCCCATATAATTTATATTTACATTTACTAGGGTAGCAGTTAGTTCCTTAGTAGTGTGGAATAGACTAGTTGTGCACTTTTTTTTCCAAGATTTTCTCTATGTCTATTTACAGATTTCAAGAGTTTACCCAGTCAATACGGATCAAAAAACACCAAAAAAAATTTCCAGATCTTTTTTTGGAATTTACATTGCGGGGGGGGGGGGCATTGCGCCTTTTTTCTTAACCTCCAAATTTGATCGCCTATAACTTAATGTAAGCATTTTTGTGGTTTTCAAATTTACCACCAGAAAGCAACGCCATCTAGGTAAATTAGTTTTAACTCATTGACTTAGAGTGGTACTCTCATTTGTCTTAATTGCCAATGTCGTTGATGGGCGATGGGAAAAAAAACGGGTGGAAAGGGATTTTTCGAATTATTCATTGCTTTTATCCACAAAGTGTATTTGAATTTAAATATAAGAATAACTTTGTGACGATTAGATTGATCCAACTTTAGAAGCCACGTACTCGTATAACTAAATATTATACAGATTCTTTGTGAATTGAAAGGTATTGATTACTTTGTGACAAATTTTTCAACGTCTTTGTGATATAAAATTGACTCTACTTAGTGCTTTGTGAATTATAATAATTTTAGTTTAGGTTTAGATATAGAGAAAGCAACGCCATCTAGAGAAATTAATTTTAACTCATTGACTAAGAGTGGTACTGTCATTTGTCTTAATTATCATTGTCGTTGATGGGCGATGGGGAAAAAAAACGGGTGGAAGGGGATTTTTCGAATTATTCACTGCTTTTGCACTTTTTTTAGTTTTTTTTCAATGACATTCTATATGTCTATTTATAGATTTTAAGATTTTAATCAGTCAATACAAATCAAAAAACACCAGAAAAAAAATCCAAACTTTTTTTGAAATTTGCATTGCGAGGGGCTCTGCGCCTTTTTCTCAATTTCCAAATTTGATCGCCTATAACTTTAGAACAAATGGTCCAATCAGAGTGAATCCAACTGTTCTCTTCCTCTTCCTCTTCCTCATTTAGATATCCTCTTTTTCCTCCCACAAAGGACAGTGTCAATCGAGGTGTCAATTGTTCAATAATTTCGAAGATAGACTCTTTGGATGGTCGAGATTTAGGCACTTACAAATTTCACTATTTTGCCATTAAAAAAAAACACAGTTATGGGTCAAGTTTCATTCGAATTAAGTTGTTTGCGTTTTTTAGGGAATTTCATTCGTCTAATTCGAATCAGAACATCATAAAAAAAATCCAATAAATTTTTGAAATTTATTCAATAGGGGTCGGAGGGGGGGGGTGGTACACATTCGGTATGTCTATTTATAGATTTCAAGATTTTAGTCAGTCAATACCAACCAAAAAACACCAGAAAAAAAATCCAAACTTTTTTTGAAATTTGCATCGCGAGGGGCTCTGCGCCTTTTTCTCAATTTCCAAATTTGATCGCCTATAACTTTAGAACAAATGGATCGATCAGAGTGAATCCAACTGTTTCTTCCTCATCTAGATATCCTCTTTTTTCTCCCACAAAGGACAGTGTCAATCGAAGGGTCAGTCGTTCAATAATCTAGAAGATACACTCTTTGGATGGTCGAATTTTAGGCACTTACAAATTCCACTATTTTGCCATTAAAAAAAAACACACTTATGGTTCAAGTTTCATTCGAATTAAGTTTTTTGCGTTTTTTAGGGAATTGCACTCGTCTAATTCGAATCAAAAACAGCATAAAAAAAATCCAATAATTTTTTTTAATTTATTTAGTAGGGGTCGGGGGGGGGAGGTACTTTTTTTAGTTTTTTTCAATGACATTTCGATATGTCTATTTATAGATTTCAAGATTTTAGTCAGTCAATACCAATCAAAAAACACCAGAAAAAAATCCAAATTTTTTTTTAATTTGCATTTCGAGGGGCTCTGCGCCTTTTTCTCAATTTCCAAATTTGATCGCCTATAACTTTAGAACAAATGGATCGATCAGAGTGAATCCAACTGTTTCTTCCTCATCTAGATATCCTTTTTTCCTCCCACAAAGGACAGTGTCAATCGAGGGGTCAATCGTTCAATAATCTCGAAGATAGACTCTTTGGATGGTCGAATTTTAGGCACTTACAAATTCCACTATTTTGCCATTAAAAAAACACACTTATGGTTCAAGTTTCATTCGAATTAAGTTTTTTGCGTTTTTTAGGGAATTGCACTCGTCTAATTCGAATCAAAAACAGCATAAAAAAATTCCAATAATTTTATGAAATTTTTTCAATAGGGGCGGGGGGGGGGGGGGGTACTTTTTTAGTTTTTTTCAATGACATTCTATATGTCTATTTATAGATTTCAAGATTTTAGTCAGTCAATACCAATCAAAAAACACCAGAAAAAAATCCAAATTTTTTTTTAATTTGCATTTCGAGGGGCTCTGCGCCTTTTTCTCAATTTCCAAATTTGATCGCCTATAACTTTAGAACAAATGGATCGATCAGAGTGAATCCAACTGTTTCTTCCTCATCTAGATATCCTTTTTTCCTCCCACAAAGGACAGTGTCAATCGAGGGGTCAATCGTTCAATAATCTCGAAGATAGACTCTTTGGATGGTCGAATTTTAGGCACTTACAAATTCCACTATTTTGCCATTAAAAAAACACACTTATGGTTCAAGTTTCATTCGAATTAAGTTTTTTGCGTTTTTTAGGGAATTGCACTCGTCTAATTCGAATCAAAAACAGCATAAAAAAATTCCAATAATTTTATGAAATTTTTTCAATAGGGGCGGGGGGAGGGTACTTTTTTAGTTTTTTTCAATGACATTCTATATGTCTATTTATAGATTTCAAGATTTTAGTCAGTCAATAGCAATCAAAAAACACAAAAAAAAAATTTAATTTTTTTTTGAAATTTGCATTGCCTGGGGCTCTGCGCCTTTTTCTCAATTTCCAAATTTGATCGCCTATAACTTTAGAACAAATGGACCGATCAGAGTGAATCCAACTGTTCCTCTTCCTCTTCCTCATTTAGATATCCTCTTTTTCCTCCCACAAAGGACACTGTCAATCGTTCAATAATTTCGAAGATAGACTCTTTGGGTGGTCGAGTTTTAGGAACTTATAAATTCCACTATTTTGCCATTAAAAAAAAACACTTATGTGTCAAGTTTCATTCGAATTAAGTTTTTTGCATCTTTTAGGGAATTGCACTCGTCTAATTCCAATCAAAAACAGCAGAATAAATTCCAATAACTTTTTAAAATTCATTAACTAGAGGTCGGGGAGGGGGGTATTTTTTAGTTTTTTCTGTTCTCTACATTTTATTTTGCCATTCCCTTTCTGTTCCTTTATCAACAGTTTCTTTTTAATTGTATTTTTTCCAAAGGCCAGAGGCCACGGCACTTGGTATATTTTTCTTTTTTTTTTGGTAACATCATCTTTGTCAATGGGCCAATAAAAGAAATATTTAAACGGGGTTGGGAATTTAAAAGTTCATACCCAAGAACCTTTCCCCATATAATTTATATTTACATTTAATAGTGTGTGATCAAAAAATAAAAAAATAAAATAAGTTTGTTGCGTCTTTTAGGGAATTGCACTCATTTAATTCGAATCAAAAACAGCATAAAAAAAATCCAATAATTTTTTGGAATTCATTCAATAGAGGTCGGGGGGGGGGGGGGAAACACTTATGTGTCAAGTTTCATTCGAATTAAGTTTTTTGCATCTTTTAGGGAATTGCACTCGTCTAATTCCAATCAAAAACAGCAGAATAAATTCCAATAACTTTTTAAAATTCATTAACTAGAGGTCGGGGAGGGGGGTATTTTTTAGTTTTTTCTGTTCTCTACATTTTATTTTGCCATTCCCTTTCTGTTCCTTTATCAACAGTTTCTTTTTAATTGTATTTTTTCCAAAGGCCAGAGGCCACGGCACTTGGTATATTTTTCTTTTTTTTTTTGGTAACATCATCTTTGTCAATGGGCCAATAAAAGAAATATTTAAACGGGGTTGGGAATTTAAAAGTTCATACCCAAGAACCTTTCCCCATATAATTTATATTTACATTTAATAGTGTGTGATCAAAAAATATAAAAATAAAATAAGTTTGTTGCGTCTTTTAGGGAATTGCACTCATTTAATTCGAATCAAAAACAGCATAAAAAAAATCCAATAATTTTTTGGAATTCATTCAATAGAGGTCGGGGGGGGGGGGGGGGTACTTTTTTTCTCAATTTCGAACCTTGACCGCCTATAACATTAGAACAAATGTGATGAAATCT
Organism: Taphrorychus bicolor; assembly: GCA_951812265.1. Classification (NCBI taxonomy): domain Eukaryota; kingdom Metazoa; phylum Arthropoda; class Insecta; order Coleoptera; family Curculionidae; genus Taphrorychus; species Taphrorychus bicolor. The sequence goes on from OX638304.1 coordinate 29,057,048, forward strand.
AACTGTTTCTTTCTCTACTTGATATCCTCTGTGTCCGCCGACAAAGGATATCTAACTGTTTCTTTCTCTTCTTGATATCCTTTTTGTCCTCCAACAAATGAAAGAGTCTCGGTACTTTTTTTTAGTTTTTTTAAACTTTTATTTTGTCATTCCCTTACTGTTCTGTTTTTTTCTAATTATATCTTTGCCAAGCCAAAGGCCAGAGGCTCCCACACTTAATATATTTTTCTTTTTTTGCTCGGTAACATCATCTTTGTCAATGGGCCAATAAAAGAAATATTTAAACATGGTTGCCTCTTTAAAAGTTCATACCCAAGAACCATTCCCCATATAAATTATAATTCCATTTATTAGTGTAGCAATTTGTTCCTTAATAGGTGTGGAATAGACTAGTTGTGCACTTTTTTTTTAAGTGACATTCTCTATATCTCTGTAGGTACAGATTTTACTCAGTCAATACGGATCACAAAACACCCAAAAAGAATTTCCACATTTTTTTTTAAATTTGCATTGCGGGGAGGGGGGCATTGCGTCTTTTTCTCAATTTATAACTTTGGAACAAATGGATCGATCAGAGTGAATCCAAGTGTTCCTTCTTCATCTAGATATCCTCTCTTTCCTCCCACAAATTCACAATTCAACAATTTCAACAATCGTTCAATGATTTCGAAGATAGACTCCTTGGATAGTGGAGTTAAAAAAAAACACTAATGGATCAAGTTTCATTCCAATTCAGTTTTTTCGTCTTTTAGGTAATTGCACTTGTCGAAATCAAAACAGCAAAAAAACATTCCAATAATTTTTTGAAATTTATTCAGTGGTGGACGGGGGGTACCTTTTTCTCAATTTCGAAACTTAACCGCCTATAAAATTACAACGAATGTGATGAAATCTAACTGTTTCTTTCTCTTCTTGATATCCTTTTTGTCCTTTGTCAACTGAAAGAGTCATTCTTTGAATAATTTCGGAGATAGACCCTTGAATGATCAATTTTTAGACACTTTAAAAATCCGAATTTCATTTCAATTAAGTTATTTGCGTTCTTAGTGGATTGCAGTCATCTAATTCGGATCAAAAAAAGCTTTAAAATATTGGAAATGTCTTTTTAATTCACCAAATTATGAGTGATTTCGATCGCTTTTATTTCTTCTTGATATCATTTTTCCCCCCACAAACTAAAGTCTGATTTGTTCAATAAACTCGAGAGATAGACTCCTCGGTTTTTTTATTTTAACCAGTTTTAGAATGGACTAATTTGCCTGTTTTTTAATTCTCTTTTGGATCTAGTTTAATTGAAGTTAAGTTTGTTACAATCTTATGGGCTTGAAACAGTTTCATTCCGATCAAAATGGAAACAAAATTTGTCAAAATTGACAAAAGAGGAGTACCACGTCGTGGTCTTAATTTCCCTCTTTGACTGCCTATAACTTTAGAACAATGGACTGGGTGACGTCATACGTCAAATTATTGATAAACTGTTGTCAGTATTTTTGTTATTTCTTATTTCCTGAAAATCACACAATAAATCTGATGCGTAATTGTGTGTCGCAAATATCGGTTAAATGTTTCAGGTTGTTAGATAAATCCCGGTAAACTTGTAAATGTGACATATGTTGAGTAAATGTGAAGAAAATGTGAGTAAAAAGGTTGAGTAAGTGCTGCCAAATGTTAGTCCTGTATTGAGTAAGTTATGAATTAGTAAAAACGCACAAAAAAATATTATTTATTTTTGGTTTGTGTGATGCACAATATTTCACTTATTAACCATTGAATAAATAGTCCAATGAAAATATCTAGCGTTCATTTAAAAAAAAACCTCTGGTAGGCCATGGAATTAAAAGAGTAGGTCTGAGATGACTTCATAAAAACAATTGAAAGTCGAAGGTGTCATTCAATTTTTTATGAACTTGTCTCAGACTTTTAATTCCATAGCTTGCTATGAAGTTTTTTTTCTAAACCCTCTATGTAAAATGTATTGTCATATTCCAGAAAAAAAACAAAAGAGTACTAAAATCAAATCTGAAGAATCAAAACTGAATAAACTTTAAGTCGTTCTTCAAGCTCTTAAAACCCCAATTTGTAGTAAAAAAAGAACAAAGTTGCTGCTCTAATTGCCTGTTGTTGTCTTCCACATCCCATTACTCGATCGATAATGTTCATAAGATTCTGTTCTTATCGTGAACTTTCGAAGACAGCAACTCGTGATAAGGGCAGCAACTCATTTTATGAATTAGAAAATGTTGTATTTAAATGGAATTAGAGTCTGTATCTCGAAGGACTGTTGTGATTGATTTACCTATACAGGATATTGTGTTTAGCACTGACCACAGGTAAGCTGCAAACACCATTTAAAAAACATATCCTTTAACCCGAAAAGTTTTCTGCTATCGTAATTACAGACGTCATTACCTCGATACTCATGGTACTCATTACATTTAAAAACTTATCATAACAAGGAAACACCTTTCCATTACGATAGCTAATTGCTAATAGATACTTTTAGGTTGCGGGGTAGCTAGTCTGGTCTGGCGCACTCGACGAGAACCCTAATGGCCGGAGATAAGCCGAGCATGTTTGACGCAACTTTAATTACCTTTTTGCATATTTTCTTGGTAAAAAAAAAACATTTTTTCTTATCAACGGATTAGTAATGTACTGTTAAGGTAGAAATAAGATTGCGATTAGAGGCACTTATGGTTAAGTAGTACTTTAAATTCAAAGTAACTAGTATATGATAGAATAAGTAGGTGCGTACTTAGATTTTTAAATTTGTTTACTAGAACTGTAAACAATAAATTAACTCAAAGTTTTCAAAAAGTCTTTTTTAAGCCAAAAAAATACATTTAAATCACTTTCGTAACACACTTACCCCTTATTTCCTTAAACAAAAGAACCACCCCTCACTTCACCCACTCTGTCACTCGATAATCCCAAAAATCACCCTGTTCAGTCAAAAAAAAATCAAAATCTCTGTATCACACTGTTCTCAAAACAAGCGCCTCAGTTTTGTTGACTCAGTGAGTAATCTAATCAAGCAGTCCCAGCGCCCGGCTAAAACAAAAGACTGCTTGGGCTCGAACCCAGGCCGCGGGGTACCATCGACTCGGGACAGGAGCCTAAAGTGGCCACGCCCAATTGCGTGGTAGTGGGGCGGACAGTTCGCCTCCTAAATATCGACTTCTTATCAAATTACCATAAATTAGCTGGAGATTTCTGATATGTCCGTTGAACAGGTCTGATGTGTGTGAGTGTGCTTTGCATATAAGTATTCCATTTTTTAGGTTGTCAGCTTTTTGTTGCCTGATTTTATTGACTCGGGCTATCTGTTAAGCTAGTTATGGTTTTAATTATGGGTTTTGTTTCGGGTTTATGTGGGCGATTGATTTAGATACGCGCTATTATTTAAGCGCAATGGCTTTAAATTACAGAGCCTTGTTTACTCGGTATTGTACCGCCAAAACATATCCGAATGTTCGACAAGAATAGAGATAAAACTGCGATAGTCTATCAGTTTTGAGCGGAAATAGCTGAAGCTCGGGTTTCGTTCGATTCGATAAAACTAATTATTTTTCACTCAACTTAACAGTTAATCAGACGATTAAAACGTTTTTAAACGATATCTGGAAACACAACATCAACTACCTACTTATATCTCAATAGTTCCATGAAATCTAAAAATGTTATATCCGTCTGATTTGAACCTAAATCTAGCATATGGAAACATTTATGTTTTACACAGAAGTACACCATCGTACATCCTCCCTTACTATAATGAATATTCCCAGGAAACTACAATAAAACTGGTCAATAAAATTTATTGACCGCTTAATGTCGGTAAAATTGCCTTTCTCACCTTCGCTCTAGTATATGCAATCAAGACTCAGATTTTCTGCTAGGTCTTACAAGATTTGGCGAAAGAAAGTTTTTAAAGAAACCGATCTTTCAGTTTCTTTATGAAGTGGTTCCTGCAAAATGTATGTAACTTTCAAGATATACTTTTCCAAATTCTAATGATCAAGTATTTTCTCTATCTGACTGTTAATAAGATGAGATCTGACAAATTATTTTTGCTTTTCATGTTTTTTATGCTAGAATCAAAGCCTGACATAAACCTTGTCTTTCTTTTTAAGAAAAAAAGGAGAACCCAACTAACTACTTGAAGTAAATATTTTGTTTTGAATATAAAGGTGCTACCAAACCTCGACACTACACCCACGACAGCAGGAGGGCTCGGCGCGGCATGGCATCCCTTACTCCTTTGCGGAAATTGTCTACAAGAGCTAGTGTTTAATTGCCATCAGTGTCGAGGTACAAATGGTATACAGCTCTTCTATAGAAAGGTAGAATACTGTGACGAGTAACAAGGAGACAGTGGCACTAGGTTAATTCACGTAAACCTATCAACAAGAGAAGAAGTGAAGAAAAAGCTTCTTTAGCAACCATGTGAGCAACCATTAAGTGTGGTAACCATAAGGACTAATCAAAATTGATTAATATACCCAGTCGTGAGGACGGAGCCAAGAAGAGGACGAGTGCTTCCCCTTGGGAGGTCACAAAAGAGGAATATTAGCAGTTTCTAGAGTTAAACAAGACTTTCAAAATTTTAGCTACTACATTCCAGGATTTTTATCACACATTTGTCTCTTTTAATTATACTGGTCCAGTTCTGCCAAGAAGAAAAACTGATGGTTTCCAACACATGGTTTAAGCTACCTGTACGTCGCCTCTACACATGGAAATCCCCACAGGACACCACAGAGCATCCGGTCTACAATCAAATTGATTGTATACTGGTTCCAAAAAGATATAGAAATGGAGTGTTTGGTGTTAGGACATATCCAGGAGCAGATGTCGAGTCAGACCATATTCCCGTAGTGGCACACTTTCGTATTAGACTTAAGAAACTTACAAGAACGCAGTCCAACAAACCAAACGTAGCACTACTACAGAATGAACCCGAACGTCAAACAACCACTGACAAACTCAACAATGAGCTCAAAAAGGTTATACAAAAGAACGAAATGATTCCTGATACCGAGAGCCCTGACAGGATCGAGGACACCTGGAATTCATTCAAGAAAGCTATATTAGACACACAAAAGCCGCTAGTAACACCAAACAGAACGAAACAACATAAGGAATGGATGACCCAAGAAATACTCATGCTGATGGAACAGAGACGTAGCTTCAAGAACACGAGCGCAGAAAAATATAGGGAAACCCAAAAACATATCAGAAGAAAAATCAGAGAAGCCAAGGAAAAGTGGATGGAAGAAAGGTGCCAAGAAGTAGAAGAACTATACAAAAAACACGACCTCTTCAATTTACATAGGAAGGTCAAGGAAACTACAAGTAGTCGAAAATAACCAGCCTTGTCCCATATAGTTAACCAGGACAACAAAATAATCACAGATGATGGCGAACTTAAAAAGGTATGGGCAGAATATGTGGCAAATACATTTGAAAGCAATAGCCCTCCTTTTCACAGTCAAGATCCGACGGAGCCGACACCGGAAATACTTCAATCGGAGGTCCAAAAAGCACTAAGAGAGATAAAAACTAAGAAAGCAGCAGGCCCAGATGACATTTGCCCAGAGATCCTAAAACTTATAGGAGAGAAAAACATACACATCCTGGTTCAACTTTTTAACGATGTCTATAAATCGGGATACATCCCCCGAGATTGGCTGAAATCAATCTTCATACCTATTCCTAAAAAACCCGGAGCACGGAAGTGTGCAGAATTCCGATTGATCAGCCTGATGAGCCAGGTGTTAAAGGTGTTCTTGAAAATCATCCATAGGCGCATACATGCAAAATGCGAACAGGATGTAAGCGAAGTGCAAATGGGTTTCCGCGAAGGAATGGGTACCAGAGAGGCCTTGTTTGCACTCTCTGTCCTACTACAAAAATACAGAGACCAGCGAAAGGAAATGTACCTGTGCTTTATAGATTACACAAGGGCCTCTGACTGTATAGATCACACCAAATTATTGGAACTACTGGAAAGAAAGGGTGTCGATGCCCAGGATTTAAAGATCTTACAGAATCTCTATGAACAGCAAATAGCATCTGTTAAACTGGAAAACACCGAAACAAGCACTGTACCCATAAGGTGTGGAGTCAGACAAGGGTGCGTACTTAGCCCCATGCTTTTTAATATGTATTCAGAAATCATTTTCCAAAACGCTCTGGACGAGGCGGTGGACGGTCTGAAAGTCAATGGGAAACTCATAAACAATCTAAGATATGCTGACGATACAGTGATAATTGCGGACAGTCCTGAAGGACTGCAACGCCTAATCGACAGCATATCGGTTTCCGGGGACGAAATGGGACTGAAGATTAATATCTCAAAAACGAAGATCATGCAAATAAGCCGCAACCCAAACAACCATCCCAACATAAATATATACAGAACACCTATAGAGCAGGTCACTAAATTTAAATATCTGGGAAGTTGGATCAGCGAGGACCTGGATCCTGAGACAGAAATAAGATCCCGCATAGAGCAAGCGAGAACTAACTTTATTAAGATGCGGAACCTATTAACGGACAGAACACTCAACTTAAACATAAGATTTAACTTCGTTAGATGTTATGTGTATTCCACGTTACTGTATGGAGTCGAGGCCTGGACGCTGAAAGTCAGCGGCATTAATAAACTGGAAGCATTTGAGATGTGGGTGTACCGCAGAATGCTGCGTATTCCATGGACCGATCGTACTACTAATCAAGAGGTTTTACATAGGATGAACAAAGACCGAACAATCCTCGAGACCATAAAAAAGCGAAAGACCGCTTACCTTGGCCATGTCATGAGACAGGACAAATACAGATTCCTACAACTGATTATGGAGGGCAAGATTGAGGGAAAGCGTGGTCCTGGACGTAGACAGTGCTCTTGGCTGAAAAACATAAGGGATTGGACAGGCTTAGACTCAAACTCCCTGCTGAGAAGAGCCCAGGACAGAGCCGAATTTGCCAGAATTGTTGCCGATCTTCATTGAATGGAGAAGGCACTTCAAGAAGAAGAATTATACTGGATTCGGGTCTAGGTACCGTTCTTATTAGCTCCAAGCCTGCTACTGCTGTATTGGGAAAATCGAATAAGAAACATCTGAGTCGTCTTACATAAATAATAACTTACGGTTGCTTAACAGCTTTCCAAAAGGACTCAACACGAACACCAATGCAGCGCTTTTTCTAAGTTTTTTTCTGTGGCTGCCGCAATCAGAGCAACAACTCTCTTTGTCAGGTTTTCCAAATCTAAGCCAAGACAATGATTTAAGCCGTTGTTCCTTGTCCGAAAATTCCCGAGAACATACGAGGTTGCAGGAATATTCTAAGAATATTCCACACACGTATAAAAAGAATTAAGGAGTAATGAAGTGCAATAAATATATTCACAGAAAAGATTTTTGTTATTCAAGGAACACCACTGGGACAACCTAAGATCATTGCACACCTGCCTTATACGCCGGGATGAGAGTTCATAATTGGAACTTGCATTTGACGACAACTTCGGCGCAGGAAAGGCGGTGTAATGTTATGAAGGATTTTGACTAATGCTGCCACCTGTGAGCCACTGTAGCATGAGCGACATTTCACTTTGGACTTGGGCGGAATTTTTTAGCACATTTATACAGCCTACAAACACAAAAATCAGCAGAACAGTCGAAACTTCTGATATTAGGAAAGAAAAAAGCGCTGACGAGGATTGCAATACAAAATTGCCCTTTTGGAATTTGCCTAAAAACCGACAATCGAAGACGGGTCTATCTCTAAACCTACTGAACTTCTGCTAATGGAAGGAGAACTACAAGAAGAAGAAAAAAGAGTTTGGTCGAATTTAGAAATTGAGGAAAAAATAGCCATCATTCTGATAAATTAAAAGAAAAATCGGTTTTTTTTTATGTTGTTTTTGATCAGAATGGGACAATTACAATTATTTATCTATTTCTAAGTGCATTTAATAAGAGTAGTACAAAAGTCGGTTCTAAAAATACCTAAAAATTGACCGAAATTAAATATCAATAAAGTTATAATTAAAAATCAATAAAGGTTCATTCCTTCCAAAGTTACAGGCGATCACAGTTGAAAATTGAGAAGAAAGTACAAACTGAAATTGATGAATAATTGAGACCAAGGGGGAGGGGGGAGGTATTTGGTGAATCTCAAAACAACTTTGAAATTTTTAATTCTGTTTTTGTTTAAACCCAGCGTAAAACATCTTTGAAATATCTCTTTTAAGTCATTAAGTTTGTACGTTATTTTTTTTTGACATAGTAGATTGATTTTATAGAATACAGGCAAAAAGAGAAACGTGTGCAATTTACTTTTTTTAGTTAAATTTTGTTTTGTTTTCTCTTTGGTTAGTTTAGTTATTTTTTTCTTTTCTTATGGTTTTATAGGAAAATATTGGGTTTTTATAGGGCTTTTCGGCAATTTCTGACTTTTATTTTGCAGTTTTTTTAATGGAAGCTAGTTTTTCAAGACTTCAATGTTGATTAATTGGAAAAATTATGAAATTTAGTGTATATCTCTCGAGAAAGGTTTGAAGTTTTAGAAAATTAGAAAGTATGAAACAAAAATAGAAAATATCGAAAAACGAACAAAAACATTATGGAGTTGTAAATGATGAGCCATGGATGGGAAATGTATTCCCAGAAAAGATTACCTAAGATCAAGACCTAAGATCGTTATAGCCTATGTGGTGTTGGCGTTTTGTCCGGGGGTCTACCTTGGTCTACCTCAACTCAACTCAATTGACTTATCAAACTTATCAGACTCAATCAAACGCGTTATTTGAGTTGAGTTGGTCTACCTCGGTCTACCTTGGACCCCTGCCTTATATGCCGAGATGAGAGTTGAAACTTACATTTGAAGTCAAAGTCGGCACAGGAAAGGCGGTTTAATGTTATGAAGGATTTCGACTAATGCTGCCACCTGTGAGTCGGTGGATGGAGTTCCGCCACAGAATTAATGTTGGGGATATTCGTGGTGTTCAATAGATGTTTTAATTTAGTTCTATAAATCAGGTTGGCAATCAATAATTACTTATGAATTCGATATTGAAGAGAAGCTTCCGTAAGGAGATAAATTGAATTAAGTATTGGATATGACCAAATGGAAATGCTAACAGGTTTTCAATAAAATAATTCATCAGACAGGTGGTAATAAATACAAGTGTTTATTTACGGTAAAATATATGCAGATAATTGCCAAACCACTTGACACTTGAAATAATTATATTAAATTATGTAGGTTGAAATAACGCAGTTTGACTATCACTTGCCATAAAATTCGTGTACTGTACATTTTGAATTTAAATGAAATTAAAAAAAATACATTAAAACGGTTTTTATTTTTAACTCGAAATCAGTGGGTCGTACCATGAAATAAACTGCTAACGGAAAACATCGATACAGCAAAATTTTTTGTCATTTTTGGGGGTCTGTATCTCGGAAATGCCATAGCCGAAATTTAAAAACTAAAGACATTTTCAAAGGTCGTTTCCTCTAGAATCACGGCCGGAGATTGATGTTAAATAAGTTATTCTCTAAAGGATATACAGGGTAAAGAAAAAAGCACAGCAAAATGGTTGCATTTCAACCCACTGCATTTGGTAGGTAGCGTAATTTCTGAACATTCATTGTTATGACGTTTAATGGCGTTAGTTGGTATCTCGGGACATGTTCGGCAGTTTTCGGTTTATTGGCCTACAAAATAAATTACAGGGGTTTTTCAAAAAGTTGACACTCTTTTGTAAGTCACTCTGTATCGCGAGAATGCCGCAGCCGATTTTAATACGATAAATGATGTCTAAAAGGTAACTGGTTGTAAAATCAGCGAGATAGACTCATAGTGAATAAAACAATTTTATTCCATTTTGTACAAGGATGGCAAAAAATCTAATAAAAAACTTATTAAAATTTTGTTTACTACGATGTCATGACGTGAGCCTTAACTTTAAGCCTCTTTTTGTAACGACATTTAAGAGCTATGGTCGATATCTCGGGACGGTTTTGGCGGTTTTTTGGTTTTTTGCCTACTAAATCAGTTACAGAGCGTTTAGAGAAAGTTTGAACTTTTTTGTAAGTTACAATACAAAGTATCCTGGAATTAACTGGGAAATTCCTAAGCAAAAATAGGGCACAATATTCGTACAAGCATAACCCGCAAACGCTTTGTCTCCGAGATACAGGGTGTTGAATTTTTTTTCCATTATAGCTCTTAGAGTTTTTGAGATATTTAACTCAAATTTTGGATATAGGTAACCATTTGTTATCTACATCGTTGGATATATCAACCGCCAAAATCGACAGCGTATTATTTTTTCTCGGTTTTACCTTCACAAACTTTTTTGTAGCACGCCACTGATCGTTTTTTCTTAAAAGTCTGAATTCTCTATTCAATTTAGAAACTCTTGCCTCTTGTATCCTTGTCTCATCTCCCACCGTTTTCGAGAAATTTGCAAAAGTGATTCGCTTTTCCAAGTGACTCTTTTTCATCAGTATCTGGGAATTTAAATAGGTACGCAAAAAACAGACATTTCTTTTCACTTTTGCAAATTTCTCGAAAACGGTGGGAGAAAAGACAAAGCAGGTCCCGAGATATCGACCACACCTCTTAAATGTCATTACAAAAAGAGCCTTAAGTTAAGGCTGCCGTCATGACATTGTAGTAAACAAAATTTTAAACAGTTTTTATTATATTTTTTGAAATCCTTGTACAAAATGGAATAAAAGTGTTTTATTAACTATGAATCCACGTCGCTGATTTTACAACCAGTTATCTTTTAGAGATCATTTATCTTATTAAAATCGCCTGCGGCATTCTCACTATACAGGTTAACTTACAAAAAAGCGTCAACTTTTTGAAAAACCCCTGTAATTTATTTTGTAGACCAAGAAACCGAAAACTGCCGAACATGTCCCTAGATACCAACCAACGCAATTAAATGTCATAACAATGAATGTTCTAAAATTACGCTACCTACCAAATGCAGTGGGTTGAAATGCAACCATTTTGCAGTGCTTTTTTCTTTACCCTGTATATCCTTTAGCAAATAACTCATTTAAGATCAATCTCTCTCCGTGATTCTAGAAGAAACGACCTTTGAAAATGTCTTTAGGTTTTAAATTTCGGTTAAGGCATTTCCGAGATACAGACCCCCAAAAATGACAAAACATTTTGCTGTATCGATCTTTTCCTTTAGCAGTTTAGTTTAAGAGTCTTTCTGCTTAGAATTGAACAGGGAATTCAATATTAATTATTTATTTTTAGAAAAATCAGTGGCGTATGGTGTTCCCTTATTTTTTTTTAATAATAAACAACTTTTTACATATGTACTTTATTGAAGAATTTTTCTCTTACGTAGCTCACGCCTACCAAATTCTGTTTAATTACCTCCAGTGTTTTGACAGTTATTTTAATAAAATTTTGACACCCCGTATTTCCGTTAATATCGATATTTGGAACAGATCTTACTTTTTGAAGCCCTATTCGCTGGTGGAGGGACAACGCCAACTTTAGAATCACCCTGTATATGTGATAGGTTATTAAAACTCACATAAATACTCATTTCAAATAGTAACTTATTAGATCTCTATTTTTTGTTAATTTTATTCAACCTCAAATTGTTTCTTGTATATTTAACTGTAAAAACACTTTAACTCACTGTGCAGCACTCCTTTAAACTAGATTTAGTGTTATTTTAATTCTACAAAGACCTGACACATTTCAAAATATAGATTTGAAACTATCGATTAGGGAAAATAAGTCCATAAATGAATAACTACTTTTTCCTAATTTTAACTCATTCTAATTAGTTTTGAAAGACGAAGAAGATAAGATCTCAGTAAGAAGCTAAACCACCGGTGGGGGTTGCTGGCGACTGGTCATGTCGCAAACTGTTCAACAATAGATACCGTCATTGCATACCGCTTTTTTTTTCATAATTTGCAAAATGTCAAGAAAAATATGACAAGGTTTGAAACTTCCGGATTTTTTTTCCACCGTTTGAAGACATTCATTTCAGTTCGCAGAAAGGTCGTTTCAGCTGCTAATTTCCGTTTAATAGTATAGTACCTTCGAATCGAATTCTGAACACAAGGCTGTTCAAAAAATGTGAAGACGTTAGTGGAGATAGCCAGTTTGGTTTCAAGAAAGGCTTCGGAACCAGAGAAGCCTAATAGTCTACAAACATTAATACAGAATTGTCAAGATCAAAGAAAAGATGCGTATGTGTGCTTTATAGGCTACGAAAAGGCATTTGACAACGTTAAACATGATCTCCTGAAAACATATTTGAAAGACATTGGATTAGATTAGATGATAAAGAGATTATGCTTATAATCAACCTATAGTGGAACCAGGAAGCAGAAATTCGAAAAAATTGCTCAACAACGAAACTGATTGAGATAAAAAAGGGTGTAAGACAAGTGTCTCCAATGCTTATCAACATATGTACCGAAAGAACGTCTACAGAGGCAATTTCAGAGAGTTCTATAGGTATTAAAATAAACGGGATTCCCGTAAATTATATCAGATATGCAGACGACACTGCAATATTAGCAGATAATGTGAATGATCTCCAGACACTGCTTAACCTGGTTAATGAAGCAAGTGAAAAAGTAGGGTTGAAAATTAACATAAATAAAACCAGAGTAATGATAGTGAGTAAAAATAATCCCCCAAACGCTAGAATACGTATAAATAAAGAAGTTGTTGAGAGAGTCGAAAGGAAAATGGGACCCAGAACAAGAGGTAAGAAGTAGGATAGAACAAGCAAGAACAGTCTTTATAAAACTTCTTGTAGGTAGACATTTAAATTTTAAACTTAGATACAGAATGATGAAATATTACGTGTGGTCAGTTCTACTATATGGGGTGGAAACATGGACATTAAAAATAACAACATTAAATAAGATTGAGGCTTTTGAAATGTGGACCTTGCGTCGAATGCTTTAAATATCGTAGACCAAACATATAAGAAATGAGGATGTATTCCAAAGAGCTGAACTAGAAGACCGGGAACTCTTCGCATATATAAAAAGAAGGAAAGTTTCATACCTGGGACACATTCTACGAGGAGAACGCTATCATTTTCAGCGCCTCATTCTTCAAGGCAAAATCGAAGGTGGAAAAAAGGGAATAGGAAGAAAAAACATTTCTTGGCTACGAAACATCCAACAGTGGACGCGTATACAGAACTTTCAAGAGCTACAATAAATATAAACGTCTAATGGACGGTCGCCAACTCAGGAATCCTGTAAGGCATCATAAGAAGAAGTATAGTACCTTCACTAAATAAATGACCTGTGGAATCATATCCCACATTTGAATTACAACTTTTTACGACCGATTTCCATCATTTAAACTACCATATTTTCTAAAATTCTGATCTAAACCCTACTTGACAAGATGAACCAAAATTACAAAAGATCATTTGTAGCATGTCCCATAAAAAAAGTAAATTTATGTGGCCGCCCTGTACATTAGCTGCTTCCATTGATTCGAAATAATTTAAAATGCGCTTGGAGTCGACTTTTACCGGGATCCAAAATTTAATTTTAGAAGCAATGATCCGTCCAGACTCTATAGTGGCGCATCCTGTATATTTAATCTAATTGTCTTTAATTTTGAGAATTGAAATCATACTGGTTGCGTATTAGGCATATGTTTAAATACTTGCCTTATATGCATCGAGAATATCAGTATACACGGTGATTTTTTTTTCAATGAATAGTGAAGAGAAATTTTAGAAACTAGCAGAATTACAAAGGGAGTTGAATTGGGGAAAAATGAAATTTTAGGCTAGATCAATTCAAAACAATTTCCACATTTTTTTTAGTTTTTTGGCTCACTAGATAATCTGCAAAAACGAGATTTTGACGATTTTTTTTAATCAATTTACCTAATTTATTATTGGATCTAACAGAAAGATGTAAATACTAAGTTTGTAGATAATTGTAGCTTGAACAAGCTGGACATGTCAGATTTATCTTACATATGTGATTTTTAACCAACTTTTTCTAATAGAAAGTGAATAAAAAGTAACTAATTTATAAAAGTCTTTTTGTTAACTTTAAATTGTTGCCAATAGGAGGTTTTCTTTGCCCTGTTGATGCTTTTTAAAATGGCGGACTTAAAATAATCACTCCAGAATGACTTAAAGAAATATTTGAAATTCGATTTTTGTTAAATATTTATATCGATCTAGCTGAGTTATTAATAGATCTAGTTATTACTAGATCTACTATAGATAGATGACATAAAAGTTGTAGATAATTCTACCCTTAAAAAAATGGACTAATCAGATTATTTCTGGCATTTGTCATTTTTGGATTATGATTCGTGTATAAACTAGAGAGAAAAATGAAAGTACTTATCCAAAATTTTGAAAAGCAACCGTCCACTTTATATTGAAATCAGTGTGAGGCTTACAAAAAGTTCTTTTTAAATAATTATTTATTTTTGTTTATTTTTTCATTTAAATAAAATAGGCTTATATCGTCATTAAAAAATTACAGCTATCAGAAAAAAGCCCTGACATCAGACTTAAACCAGAGTAAAGATAATTGGGTGTTCATCATTTTGCTAGAACCAATAATGATAGCTAGTAGATTGATTTAAAGAAATCATCAAAATTAGGTTCTTGCCATTAGTCATCAGTGAGCCGTGAAATTTTTTAAGAATGTGGAAATAATTCTGAATTGATCCCTATAAAACTGCGATTTTTCCCGATTTAACCCACTTTATCTCTCTGCTAGTTTCTGAAACTTTTTTAGTACCTAATCATCGAAAAAAATTCACCCTGTTTATACACTGGCTTCAGTTTTGCCACCTGATATTTGACAACGTATAAAGCATACATTTTCTTGTATTTACTACGATTTTCGAAATATTTGACTGGTTTTCGGTTGGTAGGAGAAATCAGTGGAATTGTTGTCCCAAAGGCAGCAAAACATATACCTACCTCTTCGTCAATGTTTCGTCTAATTAAGCATTAAACTTCATCAGGATATGGGTAAAAACTAGACCCGACTTTGTCAACTTGTAATTCAGTAGATGCCTGGGTTGTGTGCGTGAAATTATACGTATTTTAGACGTTTTGTTTTTTAAATTTTATTTGTATGGTCTCCCAAATTTTAATGTGTTTTATGTTTGATGGATGAGTACTGATGAGCTATTGCTTTTATACCTTGACCAGAGCATTTTACTATAATATCTCGAGGTTTGTATTTTACAGTATGTGTTTTCTGTTGTTCATGTTACTTTTAATTCTTACCCATAGTCCTGTTAAAGTTTAATTGTTAATTAGACGAAACGTTGACGATGAGATAGTTGTTTGTTTTGCTGGCTTGTCCCAATTCCGCCGATTTCCACTACATCGTCATTTAATTCTGGGACACAATCTTCATTCAATTGTTATCAATAAAAATTTAATTATTTTTACACCTGTATCTCGGAAACAAACAACTTGCTCTCACATGAAAAAATCTCACTCCTCCTCTAAAAAAAGTTAAAAAGCATTTACGAACCTCATAACAGTCATAATACTTTACGTTTACAGGCATTTAGAAATACTTGTAATCAACTTATAGTGGTGGTAATAGACATATTACCACTCCTGACGACCATGCGAACAATGCTGCACAGCAGGTATTGCAATGCACCTGCAATAACATATAATTATTATCATTGTTTAAATGTGTTTTATTAATTACTTTATCTCCGGCGATAGCAAGCAAACTTACGCTAATTAAAATCACTCATTCGTATAATTAAACTGCATTCGTACAGTGCGTTTTATCTGTGTGACTTATAGCCGTCACATTACGTTATTATTTATGTCTGGGCGTTTTGTTGCCTTCTAACGTTGATGCGTTAATGCACCTTCTTTTCTAAATCATCGATTGACCAGAAAAACGATCGATTTACCGAAGATCTTCCAATAATTGGCCCTGTCCGCCCGGTAAAAAACAACCGATTAGACCCCGAGTACACTGATCGCGTTTTAGTGACCGGCGCCACCGATCCTACACGATAATGGCATTCGAATATTGTGTCCAAATGTCCGTGGTAAAAAATTCGAAATAGTTCTTTTTCGGTACTTTTATGCCTCGGAACTGCATAATAAAGAGGAATTTCAGAAATGTTTGTGTGTGTTTGTCTGAATATCTGCAGCTCAGAGGCAAACTATGTTCTGTCACAAAAGCAAAAAAGCAGCAGTAGTTTCCAAAAATTGCTTCGTATTAAGAGAGAGAGATAACTCGTAGATTTCACAATAGTCAAACATTTTCATGTTTTTAAAATTACTGATTATTGTTATCTACCGCCTTATTAGAAAGAATTGGTCTGGTCTCGTTGTCTTTTTGAACTTTTTAGATGATCAATTTAAAGACATTTCCACATTTATAAAAGTTTTCTTAAATGTTAGCGATTTGTTTAAATCAGTCTAAGTCGTTGCTGTTTTTAGCGAAATGATGCAGATAATATTGCTCTGCATAAGAAGGGAATATCAGACTTTTAAATATAATATGACCTGAAAAAATAAACTTTTTGAAAAATACCCAGCTAACAAAGAGACCTTTCTAAGTTACTTATCCCTTTTATCTTTTCATCAAAAGTTGGTTTATATCATCATTCAAAACTGATAGCTGTCAGGAAAATTCTGACATGCCCAGCGTATTCAGGGAAAACTTGTCTAGAACTTTCGTGTTTACATCATTTTGCTAAAAACCAATAATGATTGAACTGCAATTCTTTACCCTGTCTATGTAACTTACATACGAAGACTAGTTATTTTATTTTGTTTCCATTGTATAAAATTTTAACGGTGTCAGTGTCTCTGGTTATTTATTCCCAAATTGAAAGGTTAGAAAATACTGTCCTTACAACAAATTTTGGTACCAGAATTTATTAAAAGTAAATGGTGGAAGGAAAATACATTTTTGACACTTTTAGAAACTGGTTTTAAAACCTACTTACGTTCTTACGTTCACAGAAGATTGAAATCGTCTCATTTCTATCGGAAAAAGCATAAAAATCAAAAGTTTTTTCGAAAATAGCCAAAGGGGGGTGTAAGCCTTAATTTTTCTCAAATTTTAATTCAGCCCTTAACTTCAGTACGAGTAGACCGATTGGAATTAATCCAACATATATTTGTTTTTCTCGATGTCCTCTTCTACCCATCACCTTCAACGAAAATCCGGTGGTCGATTTTTGGACAATTTTAGAATCTCCATTTTCCCAAGTTTAAAAAAACACACTTGCGGGACTACTCTGACTCGCATGTACAGGATCATTGATTATAAGTTAACCACCCATCTAGAGACTTTAATTTAACTGGAAGAAAAAAATATTAAATACGAAAGTTGTTGATAATTAAGTGTAGTTTTTTTCCAATACAATATTCTTTTACAGGGTCTACCCAAAGCCCGTGGCATACCAAAGTTATAATTTTCTAAATGGTACACCCTGTATATTTATGCTTTTTCATACTCCGTAAGGGTTTCTAAGCATTTTTTATTGGTTTCCTTGATATATGGTGCCTAAATTTTGATATTATAGTATTTAGCCACCTTCTTAAAGGTTTTCTTTTTAATCGTGAAAAACCATTCTAAATGCAAAAATTGTAGATAATCATGTGTAGTTTTTCATGTTGTGAAATTTTATAAAGGATGTACCCAAAACAGACAGCATATCAAAAGTCTTTTTTCTTTTTTAAGGGACCATTTAGTATGTTTTTGTAACTTGGTATTCTAGGCCAATTTTTTTTACATAGCGTACCCTTACACAAAAGCTACCATTTTCGAAAAATTGATGGGTGAAATTCCTTACACCAAAATTTTTGTAATTTTTGTTGACCTCAGCATGATATAAAAAAACTTGCCTTTTCATTTTTTCTTTACTCTAATATGTGAACAAAACTGTAACATTACTGCCGGAGATTTATCCACCTACGCAGTAGGGTGATTGAGATCACAACAGATGATTTTGGGTACACCTTGTAAAAAATTTTACAACATAAAAAACTACACATGATTATCCATAATTTTTGCATTTAACATGATTTCACACGATTAAAAAGGAAACCTCTAAGAAGGTGGCTAAATACTTTAATATCGAAATTTAGGCAGCATTTATCAAGGAAACCAGTGGGGATAGGTATAGGCCATGCTTCATAAAAAATGCTTAGAAACATTTACGGAGTATGAAAAAGCATAAATATACAGGGTGTTCCATTTAGAAAATTATAACTTTGGTGGGTGGTTAACTTATGATCAATGAACCTGTACGTTGAATACAGTACGATTGAAATCTTCTCAATTCTATCAGAAACAGCATTCAAAATTCCAAAAGTTTTAATAAAATAGACAAAGTACACTTCATTGGTTTGCGAATTGAGTCGAAAGCGATTTAATTGCAACGATCCCACCAGTTTTTTTGTTCTTCTCGATGTCCTCATCCAGTTCCCATCAACGGAAGTCTCACTGGTACAATAATATCGGAGATAGACCCCTTAGAGCAAAGCTCCGATTTTCAACCATTTTCGAAATACTGACGTTGGAAAAATGACATTTTTTGCTCAGGTATAACAATATCATAAAAATTACTCGTTGGAAAGTCTATACATTTAGAAACCTTTTTGCCCCTTAACATTTTCTATAAAAATTGTGGCGTTGTGGGTTGAGGTGTATGGATATATTAAAACACTACAGTTTTGATATTTTTTGTGTTTGTTTTTACTTGACGTTTCGCTCAAATATTTAGAGCTTTTTCAAAAGTTGGTTGTTGTTTTTGACCGCCTACAAAGAATGCATAATGAACCTAATTACGATTATGACTAACAATTGTATTGTTTGTTAAGCTATGTATTACTTCTCTTAATGGTACCTACCTCGAAAATCATTCGCTGGCGTGCTTTCTATTTACCACTCATTTCGATGTTTATTAGAAGATGGTATTGTTGGAAGTGCGTTTTGGGTGTTAAATTGATATTTTAAAAGGTTTTTTTTGTAGGATTGCTTTGGTCGTTTCAAGAATTATTAGTAGAGGTTCAAGCATATGTTTCGATTTTATGTTGGTGTTTGTCTAAGAATTAAGTTATGATATATTTGCGATAAACCATTTGTATCTTGTTTGTCATTCACAGCATTGCTTTCTCTTTTGATGGCAATCATCTCTTTAATTAATAGTTTGTTATAATTGGTGTCTCTGTCTACAATTTTAGTGTTGTTAAAATCAAATTCGTGGTTTAGTTGTGTCTCGTGTTTATGTAAAGCAGTGCTTGCGTTTTTTGTGTATTTGTGTCCATTAATTCTGTTCTCCAAGTATTGTGTAGTCATTCCAATGTATTTTTTTGGACAATTGACACATGAAACATCATAAATTACATTGGATTTCTTTTTGTGGGGTGTTTTACTTTTGAGGGGAGTGTAAAATCTCGAAAGAGTTTTAAATGATTTGTGGCAGACGGTTATGTTATGTTTTCTTAGAATATAAGAGAGTTTTTCGGATAAATTGTTGATGTATGGGAGTGCAATGTAGGAATTTTGGGTATCGTTATTTTTATTAGAATTTATATATTTTTTATTTATATTGTATAAGTAAGTTGTTCTTTGTTTTATTATTTTATTAATTAGGTTTAATGGATGATGGTTTTTTGTTAATAGTTCTTTTATATGCTTTAAAGTTTTTGGTCTTAATTTTGGGGATGTTAGTCTAAGAGCTCGGTCTACTATTCCTATTATGACACTATTCTTTTATGTTTTGGGGTGGTGAGAGTTATAATTTAGGTATCGACTGGAGGCGGTCGGTTTTGAGTACCAACTAGTTAAGATTTTGTTGCTGTTTGTTTTGCGAATTATTGAGAGATCGAGGAAATTTTTGGTATTATTCTGTTCAATTTCTGTGGTGAATTGAATTTTTGGGTGAAAATTGTTAAAAGATGTTAATATTTCGTCGATTTTATTTGCTGGAATTGCTGTTAAGCAATCGTCGACATACCGTTTAAAGAAACTAACATGGAAATCTAATTGTTGAATTACTGTTTCTTCCAAGTACTCCATTACGATTTGAGCCATTGTTGAGGAAATTGGGGAACCCATAACACATCCGTCTTTTTGTTCGTAAAAGTTGTCTTGAAATTGAAAATAGTTGCATTCCTGTATTAATTTTATTGCATCAATGAACGCTTTTTTTGGTAGGTTTGTGTGTTCCTTAATAAGAGTCCATTTGTCTTCAATAATTTTATATACTAGTTTATTGGGAATGTTAGTATATAAGGAGACTACATCTAGGGAAATTATTTTGTAGTTGTTTGGAATTGTTTGTTGGTCTATGAATGTTTTAAATGAAAAGGAGTCTTTTATATAAAAATTGTTTTTTCCTGTTATTTTAGCCAGTGATTGGGACACGTATTTAGAGAGTTTATAGAGTGGTGATTGAATGCAAGATATTATGGGTCTCAAAGGTATGCCTTGTTTGTGGAGTTTTGGCAAACCATATATTTTTGGTGCGGTAGCATTGTGTATTGTGAGTTTAATTCCTTCAGCTTTATTTAGTATGTTTTCGTTTATTAGTTTTTTTATAAATGAGTTATTTTTATTTTGGAAGGACTTTGTTGGATCGTATTTTAGTTTCTTGTATATGTTGGGGTTTTCTAGCATGTTTTCCATTTTTTTTGTGTAGTCTATGGTGTTCATTACTACCGTTTTGTTAGTTTTGTCAGGTTTTAGAATGGTGATTTGAGGATTTGTTTTGAGAAATTCTTGGGTTTTTTTAGTGTCTTTTTGTATATTTTTTTGGAACAGGTTTGTCTTGTTTTTATTGTCAATTTGTAGGCGGTCAAAAACAACAACCAACTTTTGAAAAAGCTCTAAATATTTGAGCGAAACGTCAAGTAAAAACAAACACAAAAAATATTAAAACTGTAGTGTTTTAATATATCCATACACCTCAACCCAAGAAAAAAACCAAGATATATTCAAGGTGTAAGAAAAATAAATCCATCTGCAACCAAATTTTGCTTCATTAACTTCCACACCCTATACAAAAATAGCTCAATTATTATTGTGGTATTAAAAAGCACCAATTACCCGTTGACTGTCAGCATCGGGAAGCACAGGAGATCACTTCGCCCATTGCTTCATCGCCTTTGATAATGTCTGCCGCAGCTGTAGACGAAACGTCAGCAATTCTATTGGATCAGGGCTTCAAAGCGCGGAAAATACTTTAGTTTGTATTTTGACCGGCCGTGAAAGCCGTCACAGTCTTATAATAAGAACATTTTCACACTTCAGAGCCTAGGTAGGTTTACTTACAACCAATGTATCTCCTTCGCGGACAGTTTTGCAATTTTTTAACGATGAATCTCAAATCGTAAACTTTTTAGTGAATAAATAAATAAATTAATAATATATGTAGGATCTTTAGTCACTTGTTCTTCCTTGTTGCAGCGTTAATCTTTCTTGCAAATCCTTTACGTGGTACTTTCTATCTTCTTTCAGTGATTCTTTTCATTCAATTAATTTCTCAAACCTAGCAAACTGGATTCTGAAGGAAAGGAGAAATTTTTGGCAACAAACCAGATGAAACAGTCTCAACATGAATTTCCAGAGAAGTCCAATTGTCAAAAAAATTATGAAACGCGTGATGCAGTTGTTGACTTTCACAAAATATTACCAATTTTGACGAATTTTTTAAATTTTGACGAATATTTCCTTCATGCATAAATTTTCCCATAAGAGGAGCGTAATTTTCAAAAAAAATCAGCGGGTATTTCACCTTGTTTAGAGGTCTCAGTTTCTCAACATTTTGACTGAGAAAGTCAGCGACAACTTCATTGACTTTAGAACGCCTTGACCGATCGGAGTGAATCGAACTGTTTTTTCCTCCTCTTGATGTCCTTTTTCACCTCCCACCATCGGGAGTTCTGTAGGTGCAATTTTTTCGGAGATACACTATTTTAGAGGTCGATTTTTAAGCACTTTAGAATCGCGTTTTTTGACCATTTAAAATAAACCCTTTGGAGGTTAAATTCATTCGAATTGAGATGGGTTGGGTTCTTAGGGAATTGCAAGCATACCATTCCGATCAAAAACAGCAAAAAAAATGTTTCCGATTTTTTTTCGAAAATGTATTACGACTTTTTTCTCAATTCTCGATTTTGACCGCCTGTAACTTGAGAACTCTGCAACCGATCGGAGTGAATCCTGCTGTTTTTTCCTCTTCTTGATGTCCTCTATCACTTCCCACAATAGGGACTTCTACAGGTGCAATATTTTCGGAGATACACCCTTTCAAAATTCGATTTTTAAGCCGTTGTATAATCGCGTTGCTTGATCATTTAAAAAAAACTTCTTTAGAGCTTAAATTATTATTATTATTACGACATTTTTCTCAATTCTCACATTTGACCGCCTGTAACTTGAAAACGCTTCGACCTATTGAAGTGAGTCCAGCTGTTTTTTCCTCTTCTTGATGTCCTTTTTCACCTCCCACCATCGGAAGTTCCAGAGGTGCAATATGAGAACGCCTCGACCGATTGGAGTGAATCCAACTGCTTTTTCCGTTTCTTGATGTCCTCTTTCACCTCCCGCCATCGGAAGTTCCGGAGGTGCAATAATTTCGGAGATACACACCTTCGGAAGTCGATTTTTAAGTACTTTTAGAATCGCGTTTTTTGACCATTTAAAAAAAAACTCTTTAGAGGTTAAATTCATTCGAATTGAGTTAGTTACACAAAAACAACCAAAAACTTTTTTGACCGCCTGTAACTTGAGAACGCCTGGAGCGATTGGAATAAATTTAAGGTTTTTTTCCTTTTCTTTATTCCTTTTTCACCTCCCACCATCGGAAGTTCCGTAGGTGCAATATTTTCGGAGATACACCTCTTCAGCAGTCGATTTCAAAAGTCGTCAAAATTAATATGTTCAGTTGTGCGTTTGCGTTTATCAGTCAGTCAAACAACAATCCCAAAGAAATCTAAAAGGAGTCGAAAAAAAGGGGGGGGGGCAATCGCCATACCCCCCCCCCTCCCCCCCCTCTTTCCTGGATCCGCTACTGCCGAAAAGTCTCGGAAGAAAACATTTTTTAATGAGTTGTTTGTCCTTTGGCACAATTTTCACATATTTTTTTACTGAAATCATATGGCAAAATCAAGGAAAAATATCTGAGTAATAGATGACTACAACCCCTTAGCCTCATTGCGTCTGCACTGCGTCTACGTCACCGACTTGGGAACAAGTTGCTTTATTGTCAACCAGGTTTGTTGTTTTAACGATAGGCAGTAAAAGAACGAAATTTATGACATTATTAAATTTTCCTTGTTTTTGTATATTTTTATGCCTACTTATATATACATATAGGGTTTTTCAAACTTGATTCCCCGATCTAAAACAAATCCAAAATTATGAAGGAAAAATTTGTCAATTGTCCTTCTTTGTCGAATTAAGGATAAAATTATGTTTTTATAAGCAGACAAATAAAAACCATCTTTATGAGCTGCATTAAAAAAAATTATACCACTAAAAGAATTAAAAACAAACATTTGCAGCAACTTTTGCAAAAAAAAATATATATTAATATATATAATAATTAATAAATTTCGTTTTTATATCTCGGATAAAATTAAAAATATGTATTTTTTTCATTAAACTTGAACACATTATAATTTCGAAGATAAAAGTGACTTTGACAAAAGTGTACATAAACTTTTATAATTTTTTTTATTTCCTCAGTCGCGTGGTAATTGAGGCTGGCTAATTTCCTATTAAACCTGCGACATTATAACCCATAATATGTTGTATTTTGATGTCAACTGAATTAAGGTATAATAACCTTTTATTAAAAAAAAAATATTTTCCTAGTTTTCTGATGCGTGTAGGATATATAAAAACAATAAAAATCTAGCTGACCACAAAAGCCCTTTGTGCACCCCTTCGACGACCCAGCAAAAAAGCCCAAAAAGTCTTTAAGTGCATTCGTCGATCGCGTTTTAGGCCCCGGCGCCACCGATCCTGCGAGCCGTGAAAGCCCCATAAATAAAGCCCTGCTCACAATAAAACGACAACGTGTCAAGCGTAGATCGCCACCTGCGGCCGCTCCTGATTGGCCTGCTGATCGAACCACGCCTATCGCGATTAAACGCACGCTCGAATCGGATCGGTTGATTCCTCGATGATCGTCGATCGAGATCTGGTTCGAGTGGAGATTCGGTTTTGTAACGAATAATTTATTCCGCGGTGGTTTTGTGTGTTGAATAATGATCGGTTTTTACGGATATAAGCATTAACAGACGTTTTATTATTATGCATTTACGTCTAGATTAATATTATGCAAAATTATTTGCATGGCAAATCAATGTAAATTGGATAATTCTTATTGTTAATAAAAGTGTATTAATTTTCTTTAGTAAATTGGCGCTGCCATTTTGCCTTAACTCTTTTAAAAAATTATTTGAAATATATTTTTTAAATCAAATTAAATTGAAATCCCAATAGGAGCTGAAGAAGTTCTGAATGGAAAGAAACAAGCAAAACTACAATATTTTGGTTTTCCATATCAATAAAACAATGGCGAAGAAAACTACCCTATGTCCTCTTTCACCTACTTCAAACGAAAGTCGTTAGTGCAATGATGTCGGAAGTTGATCCCTTCGATGGTCGATTTTTGGATACTTTTGGTCATTTTTTCTTAATTTCCAAATTTGACCTCCTGTAACTTTAGAACGAATGCACCGATCAGAAAGAATCCAACTGTTTTTTCTTCTTCTGGTGTTCTCTTTAATTTACCACAAATGAAATTCCCATTGGTTTAATATAATTTCGGAGATAGACCCCTTCAGTTCAGACGGTTCACTTTTGGGCACTTTTGGTATCAAAACTTGCCATTTAAAAAAATATATTAATTTTGCTAATTTCACTTGAATTCAGTTTTAGGGAATCGCCATTGGCCCATTTCCCGTTTTGGAAGATCGCAATCGACCCATTTTGATCAAAAAGAAAATAAAAAAAATGATACAATTTTGTTAAAATTCACCAAAGGGGATATTACGTCTGTCCTAGTTGGATAATTTTGTACTTATCATAAGACATTTAAAGTTTCTCCCTCATTTGTTTTTGTTTTTGGTCGTTCTGATCAAGAAACTCTTGTGAAATCGGTATTCAAAATTAATATGTATTTTTTCTATTTTTGAAACTGTTGACTTAATAAAAGGGAGTGTATCTAGATAAGCATTACTAAATAAATTTCATACTTTTTAATAATTTCTTTTTAAAGTACCCCAATCATTAGGAATTCAGACTCGCTTAATTTTGCCATTTTTAAAGCGATATATGAGCAATTTTAATAAAATTTATGTCAAATACTTTTAGCAAAATTTCATAAAATCATATGACAGTTTAGTTATTTAAATAGTGATGATTATTCTTAATCCTCCGTTATTTCCAAAACGGTCCTTGAATATTGTCATAAGGAATTCAGCATATAAAAAATCGAAAGTTTAGAGAAGATTTCAAAAATGTCACAATATTCTGGGTATTACGTTTCAAATAATCAATTTCTGGTATCTGGAGAGAAAATGTATATCTTGGCAACATTTTCCTATTCATCTTTGAATTGGGCATAATCAAGATAGCAAGGTATGCTAACTTTCTTGAATTTCTATTCGATACTTTTTGAGATATTGAAGAGTTTTTAGACTCTTGAATAACCGTGAATATTCCTTTTATGTGTGTAGAGCAATTTATTGAAACAACTATTAAAGTTCATGATTTTGCTGAAATTTTTACTTTAGATTTTAAATAGATCTAGCAAGTCGCAGGACTAGCACAAACAAAAAAAAACTACATGGATACTATTAGATACTATATACAAGGGAGTTTTTTGTTTGTCCTAGTCACACACCGTCAAGCGTTTGCTGAGCATTACATTAATATTCATGTAAATCTCATTCACTTTTTAAAAGTATCTCGTTAGCTTTGAAATCTTCTTTTTTTACTTACCTCCTTTAATCCCACTTAGAGAAGATAAGAAGAAAAAATTACAAATTGATGAGAAATACGTATACAGGCGGAGCTAGAGTTCTTTGGGCCTTAAAACACAAATGCATATTTCGCTTCTATGTCACTGTCAACTTATAGAAATAGTTGAATTCACTTACCCTGATAAGTCTTTCTCTTTGAAATCACCGAGTGCCTCTCTTAGTCTTCGTATTCTTCTGCGTATTATCTTTCACTGAAGAGTAAGACCCTCCACCTACCACCAGACAGAATGACCTCGAAAATATTCTTTTAACCAACTTGGAACTCAAATGGTGAAGACCAACAGACTTTAATTGCTTAGACCGGATGCATTCTTACAACCTTTAGAGATCTCTTAGGTTTGTAGGTATGTTCCTAACCATCTTGGGTGCGATTACCTAAACTGTCATAAGAGATTTTCGGAATTAATAATCCAAGTTTAAGTAGATTTTGTATCGTCAGGTGTAGAGTAATCTATAAGCCGTTTCTATTTGAAGTAGAGACATTCTTGTGTGAGCTACATAACCATGCACAAACCACAAAAACTTACAAGAGGCCAATAATTGTATCGAATGTATCAAATTGGCTTCAAAATTGGGTCTCTTATCTCCCTTATAATTCATTGTTGTAAATAGCGTCCTTAAGTTGTAAGTTGTTGGTGAAGTTAGCAGGATTGGAACAAATAATGCACCTCTTCTTTATTCGAAAATGGCCGACGTTTCGACTATTAATTTAGTCTTCTTCAGGGCTAAAACCCAATAAATAAAATGGTAACAAATTCCTTGGCCCAACATAAAATTGTAAATAATGTTTGTTAAATTATGGAACGTAAAATCCTATACATCTATAAAATTTAAAGAAGTAAAAAAAATAAATAATACAAACAAATTGTAAAACAAGTACAAGAATTAACATCTGACAATTACCGACAATATCAAGCAAACAGTAAACGTTGAGGCGTACATTACGGAAGAAAGAACTTACCTATTCTCACTTAGAGAGGGTAGTCAGTAAAAAATCTATTCATGATGGTTAAAATAGCAAACTCCATTCGATTGTTCGGTGACCCTGGTTTCTTAGGCTCGACCAACTACACGTCCGCTGCATAAGGTACAAAATTTGCCAATAATATATGCCAAGCAAATAACTTCACCAACAACTCCCCTATAATCTGATATATGGCATTCTATCAGCACTAAACCAAAATAAAATAAAATGAAGCTTTAATAAGAAATTTCTTTATTTGTTGAAGAGCGGGAGGAAGAGAGAGAGAGAGAGTAATAAAACCTTTCAGAACCTATATAAAACTCTTTATAGTCCGTACTTATTTTCTTTTACCTGCTACTCACTCTGTTATAAATATTTTGCAAAAGTTGTTTGTTTTATATTATTTGTGCATGTGCCCATTTTGCCTCGTCTAAACGATCTTGTTCTTGTAAAACATCGTTAAATGTAAAAAATGTAGATATGGATTGAAATTAATAATTTTGTTCCAGTTAAACGGTTTTAAAATTGAGAAACATCTTTAAACGAAAAATAATTAGACTGCCCGAACAAAATGTACTGGAATTGGAAAATCAAGTTCTTAAAGGAGAAAAAAAATCGGGCAAACCACCAATAATTCTTTATGAAGGCTACAAAAATCGTATAAGAAGCAATTTTTTGTATCTTACTTTAATAAAGATTCTTATAATATAATAATAATAGTAGTTCAAATTCATGTTCAACCATGTTGTATTATATATGTTCATTCATGTTGTAATTAGCGTCCTTAAGTTATAAGGTGTTGGTGAAGTTAGCGGGATTAGGACAAATAATGCACCTCTTCTTTATTTGAAAATGGCCGTCGTTTCGACTATTTATTTAGTCTTCATCAGGGCTATTCTCACTTATTATTACATAGTATTCGCAAATTTTGTACCTTGGGCAGCGGATGTGTGTTTTGTCGAGCCTAGGATACCAGGGTCTTAAAACGTCAACTATCTTAAATCGTACTTTAACTGACTACCCTCTCTAAGTGAGAATAGCCCTGATGAAGACTAAATAAATAGTCGAAACGTCTGCCATTTTCAAATAAAGAAGAGGTGCATTATTTGTCCTAATCCCGCTAACTTCACCAACACCTAATAATAGTAGTATTTATTTAGCAAAAAATGCTACATACAAAAACAAAATACAATACATAGATACATCAGTATTTCCATTTCCCAACATATTAAATGCAAATAATTTGAAGTTCTATAAAAATTACGTAAGTCTTAAAAAAGAAGCCAAAAACAGCTGACGATCGACATGCCTTGTTACTCGATGGAAATGAACTGCGCATGCGCGAGATTTGAAAATTATTTGAAAGCTATTCGTTGCCAACTTATCGACGCATCTGACGTCACGCGATTAGATAAATTAGTAAAATCTTCCTAAAGTCACCAATAATTACCATTTTAGCATTTTTTAAGTTTATGCAGGATACATATTACTTATATCTTATATTATAACAGAACATATGATATTATAAAATCGATAAAATTCACAATAAATTGAATTTTTTAACACTCACAAACGGTAATAGAAATTACATCTGTCAACCTTGCATATAACCGTACTTTTTGGGGACGCTTTCAAGTTTTCATCTTGATCTTGTTCGCTCTTTGCTAAAGTTAAACTTTCAGTTTAGTGTTTGTTTAGTTTAATTTACTCAAATCATTAATCGGTCTGCATAAATACCGTTTGGTTTAATCTAATTCAACTTTGATTGGCTGGGTATTCCGGTGCGGCGCCTTTTGTGCTGTGTTTACTGCTGCAGATTCAGGATTGTTCCTACTTCTGACAGATTTGTTTAGTATATATATAGGTATGTAGGTTTGTTTTGCAATTAAACAGATGTTCAGTGGTTTGCCTGTATCCAGGCCCTCCACTAATGAACTCCTATAGGAGTTCCATATTATTTTACCCATACCAAGACCTATACCTAGTTCAGGTGTTTATTTTATGCTAAACTGTAGGAAAGCATCAATGAGATGGCCTCCAAGGGTGCTAGGCATATTGTGTACCTGGTTTGTGACGCTTCAAGGTCAAGGGCCAAGGGCCACAACTACCAGAAGTTTCTTTCGGTATCGACTTTTGTTCCCGCCAATAAACATGTCACATTTGGCATAACCTAAAAATTTGTAGACGTCAGATTCAAAATGTCACTCATCTTTCAACTAGCACGTGGTGCGCAGTAAACATGCGCAGTAAAATCTCGTCGACCAACTGTGAGATTTTCATAGCCAACTGAGGAGCTTCATTTTCGATTTACTGTGAGGGATTGACGTTCGCCGTATATTTAATTATTAGGTATATGATTAAATGCTGAGAAGGTGCTGTCGCAAAACTCTTTTGAATGTTTTTACATTACTACACTCTTTTATGTTCTGCGGCAATTCATTGAATCTTATAAGTCCTCTAAACAATATTGAGTTCAACGTCCGAGAAAAACCTTATTTTTTTACAAACATATTCTTATTATGTATGTATAATATATTATAATAGACAAAACAAAATTCTTAGCGCTCTTAAGAAGAGAAAGACCCTCCCGGCGTTTGCAAAAATAAGTTATGGAAGTCTCTACATGAAAGGACACTGACGAATAGTTCCTCAAGAAAAAATTCCTTCTCGAAGACAAACTGAGTTGTGGGTTCACAAAAGGCACGAAGGGATGTAACATTAATTGAGACCTCACCCAAAATGATGACAATAAAATTATCCCAAAATATGTACTACAACGAATATATAAATAACAACAGGATAGAAAGAGAAAAGGGATGATAGAAAGAGAAAAAGGAGAGAAAGAAAAAAAGGAAGAGTAGGAGGCAGTAGGAAGAGATGACAGACCATCCGGATATATCTGAGCTAAGGGACTTGATTAAGAAACTCTGAAAAGGAGCAGAAACTTCGACACAATTAGCCAATGAAAATATTCCGTCAAAAAAAATCAACCCTAAAATTGAAAAACATTACAACAAAACTAAGCAAAGCTAAGTAAAAAGGGCGTAACAGGGTGGATACACATATGGAGACTGTCAAGGTAGTGCTAGTAGACCAGATTCTTGACCTTGAGGAGTGAAATTCTTTTTTTTAGTACTTGTAACGCTCCTGTCATTCAGCATTAAGCTGACATCACTAACCGAGAGAACCTTGTTTTCCAACCCAGAGTCTAAAATGCAGCCCCTGGGATGGAGAAAATCATATACAGATTCTGTACAAAAAAATCGTCTCTGAAGCAGCAAACACTGAAGGAAAAGGTCTGGAGAGTCATCACAGAGTGATAGACGGATGGTTCATACCGACATGTCCGAAAGAACCACTACTAAAAGGGCTACTCCATGACAAGATAACTGATGAATCTCTAGAGCTTTTTTGGTCCAGATTTTATTTATTTTGAGTCCGGCTTGGATTTGAACAGACTATAGAGCTGACAACGAATATTAAACTAAAAAAATTAACCAAACGAGAAAGTAGTGAAGGAAGTACTAGCAGAAACTAAAGTAGGACTTGTACCGAAGCTGGAAATGTACTAAAGCATGTGGCAGAGGAGGTTAAGGAGATGTACACAATACAAACAGCCTATCACTACCTTGATTTAGGAAAATGGTAAGGCTAGTGTTTCACGTGCGTAATACGATGGTGAGCATCTTCATTACGTCATCCAAAAGAGAAACAGATATGCTGAACAAAGAGAAATAAAAAAAAACAAGAAGAAACCAAGAAATACAAATTTTGGAATGTACGCGATAGTGGTTAATAACAAAAAAGAAGAAACAAATATGACTTTAAACAAAATAAAAAATCTGCCTAAAAGGAAACTCGGCTGAAAGCGCGATTAAAGCAATCGAATTGGGTGAAGTTTGCTCGCCACGACTTATCTATTTTGAGTTAGGCAACAACAAGAAACCCAATACAGCCTTGAAAGCAAGAGCAACCTTAGAATTCACCCGCACCAGAATTGGCCACCCCCACCAATTCTGGTGAGGGTGCGCATGTCCATCTCTGAGTAGAAAGCAAACAGTTTTCCTTCTGGCTCTGGACATCAAACATTGAGAAGTCTTCTACTCACTATTAGTATTGTGTTACATAAAAGAAATACATTTTTCTATACACACATTTTTGTTTTTGCAATAAAGTGATAAACAAACGTTAAAAAACATTAACA
Organism: Taphrorychus bicolor; assembly: GCA_951812265.1. NCBI lineage: Eukaryota > Metazoa > Arthropoda > Insecta > Coleoptera > Curculionidae > Taphrorychus > Taphrorychus bicolor. Next base: position 29,088,275 of record OX638304.1, read on the forward strand.
ATAATATTTATTAATGAAACCAGTAGGATGCAAAATGGCGTAGTCACAAACCTAAACTAAGCACTGTCGGATAATTTATTTGAACGATCAACTATAAACATGCAAAACGGACGGCCCTTATCGCCTCCCCGGTTGGCAGACTTAAGTCCACTCGATATATTATTACGTCTCGTGGGTCCTGCAGGCGATTCCAGGAACCGCAGCACGAAACTGCAATCGGCTTTGTTTTTTCTTTGCTTTTTAGTTGTTCGACTACACGAAAACACACTCGGATTCTGTTATTGTATGCTTATTAACAGTTTTATGCCGAGTACTGGAAGCATTAAGCATCTGGTTCCAATAAACGAAGAATTTTATTATTATTCTTACGTTAATCTAACCATAAAATGAGACTATAAAACTGGACTCAATAGAAGGGTTGTAAAATTAAGTAAAACAATCTGATGGAAGATCTGCAGTTTAGTTTAGGGATAATTGCCAATGAAATGGCTTTATTCAATTAATTCTATTTCTGGTATCATTATCGGGAAGCTAAACCACATCAGTTTAAACTCAAATTAAGCTTATTGGAATTTAAGTAAGTTGCTGACGTATAGAGGTGCATGAAATTATATCTCATTCATTTATTATTACGGTCATCTAGTTTCCTTCGAAATTTTTTATACCTCTCTCCTTTTAGCGCACTTTAAGAAGATACATTAAAAATTCAGTGCTAACTAGATAACAGTAATAAATGAATAAGATATAGAAATTTTTCTACGTGACTGTTTGCCTTAATGCCTAATAACCGGCGGTTTTATTTTGCAGCATAAAAAGGCATTTTTCCAGGGTCTCAAATAAAATGTGTTATATTAAAAAATTGGCAATTCACAATAAGTATTCTCTATAAATAAATAAAACTATCTATAACAATATAAAACCTTTCACGACAATTTTATAACTTTGGTATAAGTACATACTACATATAGGGTTGTTCAACAAAAGTTACCCCATATTTTGATGACCTATAGGTGGGGTCAAATTCCTTTAAAAAGGTATTAAGGTTAATAATGCTAACCTTTTGAAGGTCACAATCCCTACTTAACAGGCTATATACATGATTCGAAGTAGCATTAAGATGAGTCCTAATAATATTTATTTGGTCCATTAGCATCTCATATCTGGCCGTTCATTGGATATTTTTTGTAACACGTGAATAAAAAATAATATACAATTTGTATAAATATAAACAATGTACAAAAATACAAAAAAAGTAGTTTGGGGAGTTAAGTAGGCATGTATCAGTGCAGGTCAGTCTCTTCAGTAGGTTCTTCCACATGGTATTGCACCTGGGGCGAGCTGGACGTGATCACACGGGCGTGGTCGGCGTCTGCTGTCATTATGGGTTGCAGGGGCGCCACACTAATTAGAAAATGTTTGTTTTTGCATTATTTGTAGTATTTTTATGTTCATTTTGCAACGTAAAATAACTTATCACACAATCACAGCATTTGCACAGCATAAATAATTAGTTATCAATGGTATTGTGTATGTTCAAATTTTCAGTGAAATTATAGTCAGTACCTAACAATAGAACTATTCACAAAAAATAAATAAAAGAAAATTAACTCTAGGGACATACACCCACAAAAGGGACATATACTCACTTACTTGGCCATTTGCCTGTTCAAATGGTCAGCAGTCTGTATTGGTCGATGGTACTGCTGCTGTTGGTACACAGTGGGTGTATGTCCGATGTTATGCGGCAGTTGATACTGGTCCATAGGCAAGTCTGCCTCTTGACTCATGTTTTGGTAGTACATGGGGTGACTGGCAGCTGAAGTTTAAATTTATTAATTAGCTGGTAGTAGTCAATGTATTGGACTAAACTATTAGTAAATAATAAAAAAATATTAAGAACATTTCTCAATTAAATAAAACAATTAATAAAATTTAATTTACACAACAGGTATTTTTAGACGCTTTGAAGAGTGCAAGTTTATCAATAGTCGGATAACGCATACAAACAGAAAATGATGGATACATGGGCAACATTCAAACTTCTTAGGGTCAGAGCAAATGCAGTGCAGTCAGAGCAAAAAGAGAGAAAGACGAAACATTTAGAGAATTCACAGAAAAGGTGGCCAGACACTTTTTGGAGAATCGTAGAAAGTTTACCAGTAATAAAAGAGTGATAGGGTGTAGTAGCTACTAATCCAGAAAGTGATCATACGACAGAGATGAGAGAGTAGTTGCAATAAATACTGAACCCAATGACAACACCAGATAATCCAATGAGGAGGAGATACAGACGAATGAACTAACTAAGTACGTCCACCATGGATGAACTCAACATGGGTGCTAGGAAGGAAACCATTTTAGGACTTGATAATATAAGGTACTTAATGTTGGAAAACCTTAAACTGAAACATAAATGCTGCCTTCTGTAAAACTTTAAACAATTAATAAAAAAAAAAAATACATAGGAGAGTGGAAGGAGGAAAAAGAATCACAGAAACTAGTAGTCTGCTATCACTGCAATGAGGTGTTACCAAAACAATGGGACAAAAACACATATTTCAGTGTGAGACAGAACGAACTTCGCAACAGAAGGGCTTTCCTCAGTCTCCTGCAGTTCTGCTTTCGTAGCAAATAATGTACCTAACTATGTGTTCATTGACCTCATACCTAAACGGTAACCTAAACGTTACAATCTTAGGACCCACATGAGACAAGCAATGATTAATCCAAAATTCTTCTTCTTCTACTTCTTGGACACCTGTCGATCTGTTAATTCTAAAACTGTCTCTGCATCTTTTCCTGAAAGATGGATTGCCAACTATCTTTCCACCTTTTAGGGGGCCTCCCGACAGGTCTTGAGCGGGGCGGGTTGTTTTCTAGGACTATTTTCGGAAGTTTGTTCTTGTCCATCCGTCTTACTTGGTTGTACCACTGCCTCTTACGTTGTTTTCCTCATCTCACAATATCTTGTACTCCGAATTGTTCTCTGATTTCTGTGTTTCTTACTCTGTCTCTTTTTGTTTTTCCCGCTATTGTTTTCAGTGTTTTCATTTCGGCCACCCTTAGCATGTGTTTCGTCTTGTTGGTGTGTTCACGGACTTCTGTACCGTACATCATGATCGGTCTGATACAAGCCTTGTAGATTCGAGTTTTGCTATCTTTGCACTTCTTCTTCTTCCAATGCGTATCTACTAATGGATGTTTGCGATAACATTTTCCATTGCTTCCCTATTCCTTGCGGTGTGTATCAACGACTGTACATTGTGTAGGCCTGTCCATTGTCTGATATTTCCCAGCCAGGACTTTTCTTTCCTTCTGATCCCTCTCCGGCCTTCGATCTTGCCTTCAATCAATAGGTGCAAGAATTGATATTTCGTTGTCTGTTGACACGTCTTAGGACGTCTTCGTTTGTTAATCTGGCCGTCCAAGGTATCTTCAGAATTCTGCGATGCAGCCACATCTCAAAAGCCTCCAGTTTGTTAATAGCAGTCGCCCTCAATGTCCAGCCCTCTACTCCGTATAGCAGCACCGACCAAACGTAGCACTCGATGAACCTGAGTCTCAGGTTAAGGTCAAAATCGGAACAGGTGAGCTCTCTTCGGAGCCTCAGAAATGCCTCTCGAGCTTGTTCAATGCGACATTTTATTTCCCTGTCTGATGTCCAGTCTTCGAAAAGCCAGATGCCCAAGTATTTAAATTTGTCCACTCTTTCTAAGGGAGTTGTGTTAAATGTTATGGTGGAGTTTTCAAACATATTTAGGTTTCTAGAGATAATCATAAACTTTGTTTTTTTGATGTTGATGTTTAAGCCCATAGATTTGTTCTCCCACTCTATTGATCAATTGCTGTAGGTCGTGTACGTCAGCGATTAAGACCGTATCGACAGCATAGCGGATATTGTTAATCCATACTCCATTAACTTTGACTCCCATCTCGACATCTTCTAAAGCCTCTTGGAATATTGTTTCCGAATATAAGTTAAATAGGAGTGGAGACAGCACACATCCCTGTCGCACTTCCCTTCTAATCTGTACTGCGTTGGACATATTATTACCTAATTTGATTTGTGATGTTTGGTTCCAATATAGGTTTTCAATGCATCTGATATCCTTTTGGTCTATATCAAGCCTATTGAGGAGCTGCATTAATTTATGGTGTTGTACGCGATCAAATGCCCTTTCATAGTCTATAAAACAAAGACACACATCCTTTCTCTGATCATAGCAGTTTTGGACAAGGACTTGTATTGCGACCACCGCCTCTCTTGTACCCAACCCCTGTCTAAACCCAAATTGCGAGTCCCCATGTCTCTTTCACATTTCTTGTGTATTCTCTGATGTATGATGTTAAGGAATATTTTTAATGTGTGGCTCATCAGGCTAATAAGTCTGTGATGTTTGGTCTTCTTAGGCAGAGGGACAAAAGTAGAGCACAGCCACGGTTTGGGGTAGTGACCGGTCTCATATATAGTGTTAAATATTTTGTGTAGTGCTGTTATGCCTCTTTCATCTAGGAGTTTAAGTATCTCTGAAGGGATTTCATCTGGGCCAGCCGCTTTGCTATTTTTTGAGTTACGTATGGTGTTTTCTATCTCGCTCTTAGTGATTGGTGGGCCGGTTAGAGAGTTATTAGTGCCAACTGGGGGTCTGTCGTCGTCGAAAAGTTCTTCAATATACCTTTCCCAGACATTGATCTTTTCTTTGCTGTCGAGAACTATCTGGTTATTGTTAATTACTGTTATAGTTGATCTCATTTTTTTATAAATGCCAGCAGTCTCCTTCAGCTTTTTGTGTAGATTAAAATCATCGTGTTGATTTTGCAACTGTTCTATTTCTGCGCATTCACGTTTAAGCCTTTCGTTTTTTGCTATTCTAATCTTTGATCTTATTAATCTTTGAATTTCTTTATACATGCTGCTGTCCATCTTGTTCTTGTGCTTCCGACGTTCATCCATCAACAACAAAATCTCATCCGTCATCCATTTTTGTTTCTTGTTTTTTGTCTTATATCCTAATCTGTTTTGCATTGAATTTATTGCAATGTCCATTATCCTTGTCCAAAACTGCGTCGGTTCCTCTCCAATATTCGGTGTTATTGCTTGAATCTGTGTGTTTATCTCATTACCCATCTTAGACTTTATTATTGGATCCTTCAGTTTTTCCAACGCCACCCGTCGCTGTGTGGTTGGCTTTCTTTGACTTGACAAGGAAATTTTCAGGGCAGCCACCAACAGCACATGGTCAGAAGGTACATCAGCCCCAGGATATGTGACGGCCCTTTTGATGGTCGAGCCGAATCTTTGATTAATCAGGATGAAATCTATTTGGTTTCGTACCAAGTTATGTAGTCGGTCCGCTGGGTACTTCCAGGTATAAAGTCGGCGAGGGGGTAGCTGAAACCATGTATTTGTTATTTTCATGTTTTCCTCTTGGCAGAATTGCAAAAGTCGATCACCCCTCTCGTTGCAGTCACCCATAATTATGTTGACGTCGTGTTTTTTGGTAAATTTAAGCAATTGTTTGACTTCATCATAAAATTCTTCCACATCATGGTCAGGTGAGTCTGCAGTTGGTGCATATACCTGTATTACGTTAAGATCGTTTGGCTTGGCTCTGAGCTTCAACAAGGCAGTACGGTCCGAGTATGGGACAAATCTTATGCGTATGGGAATATCTTTGCACATGTACGGGTTTGACGAGACTATATCTCGTAGGCATCCTGATAGTGCGGATGGTTCTCAGGTCTTTAACTGAGTCGTGACTGCTTGCTATGTCTATGCCCAGATATCTGAATTGCATCACCTGTTTTATGGGATTGTGTTCCACCACTAGCTTATATCTGGGCGGATCTTTGGCGATTGTCATACATTTGGTTTTGTTGATAGAAATGTTCATATTGAGTTGGCGGCTTACTTGTAAGAACTGGAAGAGTTGTCTCTGCAGGTCGTTTCCTAATTCGGCAATAATTGCTGCATCATCGGCCTAACACACCACACCAATTCTTTTGTTGCTCAGTCTGTAACCGATGTTAAGATCTGTTACCTACTTTATTTATAATTTTATCCATGAGAGGATTAAACAAAAAGGGACTTAGGCTGTCACCCTGTCTAATTCCTTCTGGTGTTAGGATAGTTTCCGTGAATTGATCTCCTACTTTAACCTTTGTTACGTTATTGTCATTTAGATTGTGGATCTTTGTTATGTTCGCCGGCGCCTTATTTTCTATCAATATATAGAGAATGTCTCCCAAACGAACCCCGTCGAACGCCTTTGTTAGGTCAATGAAGCAAATATACGCTGGCATTTTGTACTTTTTCTACATTTGTTTTATATTATGAATACTGCGTCTGTTACTGACCGTCCGTTTGTGAATTCGTGCTGTTCTTCCTCATTCTTAATCTGCGTTTCCAGTTTGTCCTTGAGAATACTCGTGAATAGTTTCATTGCTGTATTTAAGAGGGTTATTCCTCTATAGTTTTGTGGCCAGGTTTTTAGTCATTTTTTTAAATATGGGTATGGTGATGCTATCGTGCCATTCATCTGGTGTTTCCGTTTCGTTCAAGATTTTATTAAATTGTTGCGATAGTTTCTTTGCAAGTTCGGGGCCTCCATATTTCAAAAGCTCGTCGGGGATGCCGTCCGGCCCGGGTGATTTTCTGTTTTGTAACTTTTTGAGTTTTGCTTCTATTTCTTCGTCAGTGACAGTGACTATACCACTTATGTCTGTTTCGTATTCGTTTATATTCAGCGTGTCTTCAGCAACGTAAAGCTCTTTAAAATGCTGTTGCCATGTCTCTATTGGCACTCCTTTGGTCTGCACAAACTCGTTAACTTGTTTTCCTCCAACCCAAAATTAATTGACATAATCATCAACCTGTGAGAAGACTGGAAAATTTACATTATATCACTTACTACAACGGTGAGATAGAAAGTGCAAAAGAGGCTACCTCAGAGATCCCCAATAAGGGGATGATGATGAGACCAGAGAATTGGACACGACAATGTCCAATTCTTCCATTATGCGAATGAACTGATTATCTAGTCTATTTGAAAGTGAGCCTGGACAGAACGAGAGAACTGCTGCGAAATGGATTGGGAATATCAACGGGTAAGACCAAAATGATATGATTCAGAAACGGAATTTGAAGAATACCAATAAAAATTTGAGTATAAATAAATATAATGTAGAGTAAGAGGGATACCAAAGTACTAAAAACTATGAAAGTTATCTTCCGCACCTGCTAGGGGCTCACTTCAACATATTATTAAACGTTTTAAAGGAACTGCGAAATCACACATCTGAAATATGGAATGCAGGAAGTGATGCGCACTTTAAATGCGCAGTGGGTCAAAATGTCGAAGCTTTATGTGATTACTATATCTGAACAATAGACCAACCCCTTCAATAGTTTAGGTTCTAGATTTTGTGCGATGTGGACATATTGGTGAAGGCAAATGTTCGTATTGAAAGCTGAACCTTATTCCATATCTCAATCATTTATTATTGATATCTAATTAGCGTTGGAAATCTGGCTTTGAAATGTTTGCCTTATCTTCAAAATATACTAAAACGAGACGAGGAGAGATATAAAAAAATAAAGATTTTAAAAGATAACTGAATGACGTTAATAATTGAATAAGAACATAAGGTCATTCAATAATAATGGTTTCGTAGTGACAGTACCTTCTATACACTTTTATCACGCCATTCTTTTCTACTAAAAATTTATAGACATCTTAATGACTCTTATTACTGAACACTGGTTATTATTACTTATTAGTAGCATGGCCTTAAGCACTGCTGTTGCTGTTTCATTCACGAGTATGACTGGCAATGAGTGGTACCACTTTAGAACACCAAGTAATTATGAATATTGCTCAAATGTATTTTGCAGGCTGAGACAAAAATATATGAGATTTAAATTAAGAGATGTTTGTCCATTAAAGTCCATCAAAACTCATTTTGCTGGTAAGTTCGACAAATAATGGTAAGTTGTGATGGATATGCAATTCTTTTTTGTGACTTAGAGAAGTGACTAAAGAAACAATTTAGGCACCAATAAAACAAAGGTAGATAGTAGGATGAGATAAAATTTTCTTGGGTGTAAATGTCTCATTTAGACTGATTCCCTGACATTATGGCGATTTTCAAGGCTGCTGAACCAACATCTCAATTCTGAGACTTGTTAAGTAAAAGCGCCTTTAATTTCTTTCCTATGATCACAACAACCATCTAGTAATGTCTTGTTTTCTAACTTAAAGTAACATTTTTGTCTTCCTGTGCTGCTATTCATCACGTAATAAACGAACAATTTATGACACTGTATGATATATTTTTGCTTGTTTTCTTTCCACCTGCAAACTTTCCACCGATGTTTTCTGCCTTAGGAAGTTGAAAACAAGAAAACGCCCGGACCCGTCAATTTTAATTTTGAAGAAGACATGTTTCTCTGATATTTATAGCTTTTCCAGATGAACCCCAAAGCGCCTAAACATCTTAAATGGAAAGGGGTGTAAAGTTATACATCATTTTAAAGGGTAATTCAATTGCCTTTTCAATGTCACTTAATTTTTTAGAATTGAATGGTCTGTTCTCGAGAAAAAAAGGTTTTTATATTATCTTAGGAATTTAACAACACTGATACGGAATGTAAATTTAGAAATTGTTCCTACCTGCACTTTGATGTTTTGTAGTTTAGTAGTTGTCTTTTACTTTTGTATACACTATCATTTAAAAATTATTTACAGTATTCAAGAAAGATTTGATATTATTTCGCTATATTTCCGAAATAACGATTGTGCTAGACGGGCTGCAAATTTGTTTAATGAACAATATCCTGATAAGGACGTATTTCAAGGGCCAAATTTCAAGAGACTGGAAGTGTAGGAAATAAAAAGAGGATTGTTCATCATCCAGCAATAAGAACAGAAGCAGTTGAAATAGCTGTTTTGGGCAAAGTCGCCATGGAACCGGCTGTCAGCAATAGAAAATTATCAAATGCATCAGGTGTTCGCCGTTCTGAGAATATCGGCAATCCAGAGAATATTAAAAGCACATAAATTCCATCCTTATAACATTAAATTAGTGCAGGAAATAAATGAAGATGATTTCGATACACGTTTAGAATTTTGGGAGATCTTTAGTCAACGAATGGATAGGACTTTTCGGGCCACTCTTTTTACCTGGAAACTTGAACGGATAGATCTATTTGAATTTGTCGGAAGACCCCATTGATTCAGCTCTAACAGAAATAATCGAACACGATGATGGTCACCGTGTAGAAAACATCATTTTTCAATAAGATGGGGCTCCTCCGTCCTACGCCGCCCCTGTTAGGCAGTTTTTAAATCAAACATTCCCTCAAAGGTGGATTGGGAGAAGAGGACCTACAAAATGGCCTGCACGCACCCCGAATTTGTCCCCAATGGACTTTTTTTATGGGGTCATTTTAAGTCCAAAATTTATGCTACACAACCGGATTCACTTGAAGACTTGCGGCAACGTATTGTAAATAAGTGTAATCTTATAACTCCACAAATGTTGCAAAATGTTCGAATGCACTTGAACAATATCTTCAATACTGTATGGAGGTCGGTGGTGGTCATTTTCAACAACTAATAAATTGAAATTAATTTAATGTCAAAACGATTTTTCTGTCTCCTACTCCTGTTTTCTCGAGAACAAATCATTCAAATTTTAAAAATGATGCGGCACTGAAAAGGTAATTGCACCCACTTAAAATGATGTATAACTTGACACCCTTTTCCATTAAAAATTTTAATAATTACATCAAAAAATTATGTCCCTTTTAGAATAAAAATTGACGGGTCCGAGCGTTTTCGTGTCTTCTGCTTCATAGGCTAGAAAACCTTCATAGGCCATGGTGGAAAATTTTCGTTGGGCCACCCTGTATTTGTTCACCGCCATCGCCTTTATATTGCTCTTAGCATTTGCCACTGACTTTGATTTTCTATTTATATACAAACTATCCGAAGCAAAACCCACAAAGCAATACAGGAAATTCTAGAAAATATTTCATGGCCATTTGATGTAACGATAGATTCAAGTCATCCGTCAATAAAGCCTGCACATATCCCGGAGCGGATGTACCCTCTGACCACGTACTGTTGGTGGCAGTTGTAAAAACCACCTTAGCAAAGAAGATCAAAAAATTAAACACCAATAGAAAAGTAGCATTAGAAAAATTGCGGGATCCTATAACAAGAGACGAGGTTAGCAACGAAATCAACACACAGATACATGACATCAGTACAAAAATCGGAGATGATCTGACAATGTCTTGGGAAAAAATATCGGACATTGTGGCAGATGTAACCAGAACTAAGTTGGGATATAGGAATGGAGTTGGAAGACGAAAATGGATGAATGACGAAATATTGGTACTGATGGACGAACGTCGAAAATATAAAAACAAGGATGACATCAAATACAAGAACATACAGAAAATAATTAGATCAAAAATAAGAATGGCAAAGAACGAATGGCTGAAGCAGGAATGTATTGAAATAGAAGAACTGCAAAAGAAAAACGATGGGTTTAACCTCCACAAAAAGCTCAAGGCGACTGCTGGAATGCACCGAGGGAAGAAATCTAGTATACTGGTCGATGAAACCAATCAAATAGTTACTGACATCAAAGAGAAAGTCAAAATTTGGGAAAAATATATCAAACAACTTTTTCACCAAGACAGACCCTCGATTGGGAGTGAAAATAATAGGCAGTTGACGGGACCACCGATTCTAAAAGCAGAAGTAGAGAAAGCAATTCGTAGCTCGAAGAACAACAAGGCCACCGGGCCCGATGAGATTCCGTCAGAGATTTTGAAAATTTTGGATGAAACAAGCATTGAAGCTCTACACAAGATATTTAACATCATCTATGAAACAGGACAATACCCACAACAATGGCTGAATTCCATCTTCGTACCCTTGCCCAAAAAAACCAACGCAAGAACATGCGAAAATCACCGACTCATCAGCTTGATGAGCGATGCCCTAAAAATATTTCTAAAAATAATCCACCAAAGAATTTATAAAAAGTGCGAAAGAGATATTAGTGATTCACAGTTTGGGTTCAGAGAGGGAATGGGCACAAGGGAGGCGATGGTGGCTACACAAGTGCTTATCCAGAACTGTTGTGACGTCAAAAAGGACATCTGCCTGTGCTTTGTGGACTACGAAAAAGCATTTGATCGAGTCGAACATCATAGACTAATGCAACTCCTGAGAAACCTTGATATAGATCAAAAGGATATAAGATGCATCGAAAATTTATATTGGAACCAGACTGCACAGATTAAATTGGATGGCGAATTGTCTAACAACGTACAGATTCAGAAAGGAGTGCGACAGGGATGTGTTCTGTCCCCGCTACTGTTTAACCTGTACTCCGAGGCGGTTTTTCGTGAGGCTTTGGAAGAGAAAGAGATCGGTATTAAGGTTAACGGGATGTGGATCAACAACATCCGCTATGCCGACGACACAGTGCTGATCACTGATAATATGCAGGACTTACAACGACTAGTAAACATCGTAGGGGAACACAGTAGATCGGTGGGTCTCAATATAAACACCAAGAAAACAAAGTTTTTAGTGATCACAAAGGATATGAATGCCTTTGAAGACTCCGAGATAACGTTCAACACGATGCGCATAGAAAGGGTTAATAAATTTAAGTATTTGGGAGTATGGTTGTCTGAGGACTGGACATCTGACTTAGAAATTAAATGCCGCATTGAACAGGCGCGTGAAGCATTCTTTAAACTGAGAAGAGTGTTCACTTGCTCGGACTTCGATCTTGATTTGAGACTAAGATTCCTGAAGTGCTACGTCTGGTCGGTGCTTCTTTATGGGATGGAAGGTTGGACCCTCAAAGTAAACACCATCAACAAATTAGAAGCGTTCGAGATGTGGTTGTACCGCAGAATCCTCAAAATACCCTGGACAGCAAGAATAACAAATGAAGATGTGCTAGCATCTGTAAACAAAGAGCGAGAGTTGTTCACCACCATCAAAAAGAGGAAAACTGCATACCTAGGGCACGTCATGAGGAACGAAAAATATAAATACTTGCAATTGATAATTGAGGGTAAGATAGAGGGTCGGAGAGGAGTAGGAAGGAAAAAGATGTCTTGGCTACGGAATATTAGACATTGGACGGGAATGCACAACATACAGACACTGATTCACACCGCTGGGAACAGGGATGAAATGAAGAATGTAGTCGCAAACATCCGTTAACGGATAGCATGAGAAGAAGAAGAAGAATTTGATGTAAATCGACTCATCCAAAAACGCCTCCCAAGGGAGTTGGCCCTTCGACATTGTTTTTTTTAAATAATTTCTCAGATTTCGTTTTATCTATATAAGACCAATTGATATATCAAAGACGAGGAAAATAAGAAATAACTGGATTGATTTGATTGATTGAGGAAAAGAAGGAGCCCACTTAAGAAGATTTAGAGAAAGTTCCTCTTAGGAAAAATAAAGAAGAAAATTGAGCCTGCGGAGGCCTCAGAAGACATGGCAAACCCATGCTTGAAAAACCGAAGAAAAGTTGAAAAATGAAGATGAGGAGCCACTGGAAGTTGGTCACAAATATAAACAAAAATCGAAAACCAAAGAGCAGCAGACAAAGCCGCAGTTAAATCCGTTCAACAAACCTGAAGAAGAGGACAAAGTAAACTTATTAAATAATAATAAAGACGATATTTTATTTTTTACCATAGGCGTCACATTTAAGGCGGGGGGGAGCAAATGATATCTACAGCATATTTTTTAGGGTTTTCATTTTTTGTTTTTTTTTTATTATAGCAATTAAAAACTTGGTGTATTTTAGGTTAAAAATGTGCTCTCTTGTAGGAGAAAAAAAAACGAGAATAATTGTTTTATTTTTGATACTAATAGTTCTAAAAGCAAAGAGAATACAGAAAAATATAATAAAAAAAACAGTTGAAATGATGATTTTTACATCAAAGATCGCTCATGTAAGACTTAACACATTCTAACTTTGATTCTTCTATATAAGAAGCATTGTGAATATTAATTAAAAAAAACAGTATTGACGGACCATCTTCAAAGAGCCCTAGCTTCCTTAAGAGTCATTTTTCGATAAGACGATTTAATTTATTTTCATATACATTTTAATTTCGTATACATTTTAATTCTCACCATTGTTATGGTGGAATTAAAAGAAAAATAATATTAAGAAAAGAAAAACACCTAGAGGTAAATGAGAAACTAGCCATAAAATTTAAACTGAAAGTAAAAACTGTTTTTCTTGTAGTTTTAAGTTTTTTTATAAATACAAAAATGTGAAAAACATTTATAGAAAAAACCAATGGGGCACTTTTTTTACTTTTTTTTTTAAATCCTAACTTGACGGTGGTCTGAAGCCGGTTGGCTTTTATGGAAAATAAATTTGTTTCGCCTACAAAACTTACAGAAACTTTTCTTCTTCAACTATCTGTGTATCATCGTGAACGCGGCAGTAACCAGCTGCAGGTTTTATGCTTACTTTGTGCCACATTGTCGCTTACACTCAGCCTTTTGATAGGATTTGATAAAAAAAATCATTCAGTTGACCAATATCTCAAAAACTGTTAGAAGTGCTTCAAATTTTACAATTGGATTTCTTGCAATAAATTTGCTAAAAACTTTGCATTGAAACTTGATGCAGTCAATTCTTAAATTAAGAAATTTGTAGTTAGCTCGAAGACGAGTCGAACTACCACATGTATGATTTGATTTCACTTTCAGAAAAAAAAATTGTTGAAAACGGGCGGAGTGGAATAGACGATTTTTTAAGGAATATCCGAAGTTTCTGATTTAAGCAGATTTTCATTTTATAAAAGGAGTTTTTCTTCTAAACCCAATGTAGTAAAAATTGCAAATTCGTGTACCAAATTCTTCCTGAACCAAATATTAGCCTGGGGTTTAATCATTTTAGTGTAATTATTAGCAATAAAAATTCAATCATACTTCATGTTAGTCTCGAGGATACCTAAAATATAATCTTATAATTATTAGTCTAATCTCTTATTCAGCCGTCTTCCAATCTTTGTCAAAAAAAATCCTTTTGTTTAAATGAAAACAAATTTTTACCGACTGTATGAAAGGCAAAATTTACTTTATTGTACATCTAAGTATGTAATGACGTATCGAAAATATGTGCACCGACCAACTTAGTTATGGCTCATTTCGAAAACAGATTACTTTCGCAACCTTGATCGCAATTATTTCAAATCGCGGTATTAGCGTTATATATTGGGACAATAAAACATATATTCCACTTTTACGAAATACTTTATACCGACGTCTCTTATCTCCCCCCAGTCTATAACTGTTTTATTTACACAGCACTTCAATTTTATCTAGAAATGTTTAATCTATCGCGGCAGCCATCTAATTTTACGCCCTGCACGTAGACATATATTCTAGGAAATTTTTGTTTCCATGTCATGAATTCGAACCTATTTATTGAACCGTTATGATTTATTAATTTTGAAGCAGTAAAATTTGAGACTCTATATAAAACACTTACGTATCCTTTGCTGCATACCCGAAACGCCTGCTCCATTGTGGACGGAGGCGCTGTTCTTTGGCCGTCTCTTTCTCGTCTGAATTCCCTCCTTTCGCATGCTAGTGGGCCTGTTTACCTAAGAAAAATGTTTAGAGATAAAAGCTGCCTAAAAAGGAAAAAAAGAAAATTTAGTTATTGGTTATCAACCTGCCAAAGACAGACTGCCTGTCTAGTTTTGGTCTGGTGTGGTAGTCTGTAATCTAAGATATGCCCAATGTTTATAGTGATACAGTATCTTAGTGTGATAATGCTGCTATATCAGTTTATCCATAGGGGTGATAATATGCAAAATCGGTATATCTTTTTGATATAAGGCGCCACAACAAAAAAATCTCTGGTAAATATAAGATATCTCTTTTATCTGCTACGTTAGTAGGGAGATAATGTTCATTCAGTCACACAATTCAGCGAGTCAATGCTACAGCATCTTAGATGAATTTTCATTAAAAAAATTCAGGCACGAAAAGAAAAAAATCCACATATTTAAAACGGAATACCAACACTTAAATGAGACTTTGTTTAACCGAAAAGTGCGCGACACAGGCTTGTTGATAAAAGGATTAAGGCATTAGAACACATTTAAGTATAAAACGCAACATTAATCTCACATCCAGGTCAGGTGACGCCAAAGTAACGCAAACAAGAACAAAATGTGAATAACATAAACGTTCCTCTTTTGATGTAACTTTCTAGTACATTTTTAGGACCCGGATTAGAGGTCCAGTAACTCAAACTTACCCCATGCAACTTGAAATAGAGGCCACATGCATTGCATACGGGCTCCCCTTGGTTGTTCCTCCGCCAGAGGGTGGTGGTCTGTGTCTTGCAGTTGGCACAAGACACCCCATTACGTCGGTTGTTGGGCTGGAAAATAGTTAGGTCAGTTTGAGGCTTCGCATAAAGATGTGAATTAGTTGAGACAGGTACATGTTTTGTTAGTAAGTCCATCAAATGGGGAAAATTACCGCACCGGGTTGATTTGTTTAAATCTGAATAGGTGTCTTAGTTTCCCAAAAAGGTATACCTAAAGGCCTTTTTTTATTATTGTGTGAAAATAGAAATAATCAGTTTAAAAAAAAATTAAATACAGCAGTTTTCACAATTTTCTGCGATTTTGTCTTATAATTGCAGGTATAAAATTTGATATTACCACGAAGGGATTACTATGTGTAAGAGTACGGTAAACTCCACTTAGGTTAATCTTTTAGTGAAACTCTAAGTGGCTTTGTGATGTATAATGCTATTTTTTTAAATTTTAATTATTTTTTGTAGAAAATTGAGATAGCAGAATTATGTCTTCAATGCTGAATTTCTGAGCTGAAAGCAGCCGAAAGTGAGATGCAATGTGCTATTCACCAGAAAAATCGACAATTCTCAGTTAGAAAATTCTTAAAATCTTGCAAAACTCAGTTATTATTTATTAATCAATGATCTGAAGTACTTATTAGGTTTTTGCATTCATAGAAGATTTCAGTTTTGCTTTATTTTTTTTTAGACATTTTGAAAAGAAGTCTTACTATTCAGGATCAATGCTTATCTTTCTCTGAAATATCAAATAAAAAAAACTGAATTCTTATGCTGACTCCTTCTTATACTGCTTTAATAGCTGAACTATCGAAGCAATAATGTATTCACCAGAAAAGTCGACAACTATCAATTAGAAAAAACTTAATTGTTATACTGACTCCCTCTTATACTGCTTCAATAGCTGAACTATCGAAGCAATAATGTATTCACCAGAAAAGTCGACAACTATCACTTAGAAAAAACTTAATTCTTATACTGACTCCTTCTTATACTGCTTCAATAGCTGAACTTTCGAAGCAATAATGATAGGATGCATTCACCAGAAAAATCGACAAATGTCAGTTAGAAAATTCTTAAAATCTTGCAAAACTCAGTTATTATTACATCCATAACAGGTATAAATTTTGCATTATTTTAATTTTGGAAAGAAGTCTTACAATTCAGGATCGATGCTCACCTTTCTCTGAAATATAAAATAAAACTGAATTCTTATACTGACTCCTTCTTATATTGCTTCAATAGCTGAACTTTCTGAAGCAATAATGGTAGGATACATTCACCAGAAAATTCGACATCCATATCGTTTTTGCATCCATAAAAGGTACAAATTTTGGTATACTTTTCTTCTAAGTTTTGAAAATAAACCTTACGATTTAGGCTCAATGCTCATCGTTACCTGAAATGTCGAAAAAAACCCTTATTTCTAAGACTGATTTCTTCTAGTAGTGTTTCAAAAGCTGAACTATCGAAGCAATATTAGAAGGATGTACTAACGAGAAAAATCGACAACTATCAGTTGAAAAATTTGGAAAAGCTAGCTAGTGATAGAAATCTCGTCTAAGTAGCAACATTTTTCAAAATTCAGTTATTATTTTAGTTTTACAAGTTTTGGATTTTCAGTTACCATTTGTTTTGTAACAAACATCTTACGAACCAAACTTAATGAGGGCTCATTTTTCATCTTTTGAAAAGGTAGAAAAAAAGACCTTCATTCTAATACTGGCCCCTTCTAATACTTCCTCAATAGCTCAACTATCAAAGCACGAGGAAAATCGACAAATATCAATTAGAAAATTTGTAAAAGCTGACCAGTGATACAAAGTTCGTTTAACTAGAAAAACGTGGTAAAATTCAGTAATCATTTTAGTTTTAGAAGTTTTGAAAAAAAAACTTGCGATTCAGGCTCAATGCAGGCTCATCTTTCTCCGAAAAGTCGAAATAAAGACTTTCACTCTAATTCTGGCTCCTTCTAATAGTGCTTCAATTTCTGAGCTATCGAAGCAGTATTAAAAGGAGGTATTCGACAGTTCAGCTAAGTATTGAAGCCGTATTAGAGGGAGATATGTCCGAAGAAATTTTTGACAACTGTCAGTTGGAAATTTTGTAAAACTTGCCAGTGATTATTGTAGTCAGTGGCCAAGTTCTGGACTAGTTCGAAGTATTGAGTTTTCCCAATCTCGGGTGGTAAAAAACTCAAGTAGAAAACTCTGACCGTCACCTATACTGCTTCCTAATACTGCTTCAATAGGTGAACTATCGAAACAGTATTAGAAGGATGCATTTACGACTAACTAGGAAAATCAAGAAATATCAGTTGAAAAATTTATAAAAGCTGGCCAGTGGTAAAAATCCCGTCTTGCTCTCAAAAAGTCGAAAAAAAAAGCCCTCATTCTAATACTGACTCCTTTTAATACTGCTGCACTAGCTAAACTATCGAAGCAATATAAGAAGGAAAACTCACCACTCAGCAAGACTCATAAAATTGGTCAATTTTAAGTGCGACAGTAAGACATAAAGAATGAAATAAAATAAAGAAGAAAATTAAATAAAGAAGACTAATAAGCTAAAAAGCTTGCAGAAATAAACAAGAGGAGCACTAATCACAATTAAACGCTGAAACTAAATGTTATAATAAAATTTTGATTTTTTTTATCTGTGTTAATAGCTGATGGGAAAAGATAATTAATTTTTGTAATTTGTATTTCTGTAAAATAAACAGTGCTTTCATATTCAAGGTATCCCAAGATGAATTTTCTAGCGGTTCGCACTACAACACTAAAAAAATAAGTCGAAACTTACTTATTAAAAAATGTGAAAAAAGCCTGAAGATGCTATGGACATCATGAACTTGGAAATTAAGACCATTTTGCATATGATTGATGAATTTATTGAAAACGTGATAACTTTCTATGGAACACTCCCTATAATACATTCAGGTTAATAAATGGGGAGTTTGAATTCAAAAACGTCATCTAGTTGGCTGTGAAATGTCAAGAGAAAAAGATGAAGGAACAAACAAAAATTCTATTTACCTCCTTCTCTGTCAAAAATTCATAGCCTTCTAGATGACGTTTTCTAATGAACACACTGTATTTTATGTCCTTATCTATATGCAATAGTTTTGCTTTTCTCAGTTCTAGGTATTTTCCAAAGTTAAGTGATATTGAACTGAGGTATTTGTAATGAAAACTGCTTAAATCCAGTTTTGTCTAATATACAGAGTGTTGAAAAGTTTAATATAAAGTCTTAAAGTGTGTATTTTTTAGATCAAAATAAGAGTTGGGTTTGGTTGAGTTATCCAAATCCGAGGAATCAGTGTCAATCATTTTCTTCCAAGTGTTGATATTTCTTTTAATAATTTAAACAGATCATTGCAAAACTTTCACGTGGAAAACTGAGAAACTCATCTTTGACACCACAGAACACCACAGTTGAAAGTTATTATTTCACCAGCAAACAGGGATTCGAAAAATAATACTTTTTTTGCGCTTTTTCGAAATATTAACATCTACTGGAGATAATTAAACAAAACTCAGTGATTCGTTAAAAACTCCTTTACTCAAACTCAGTGGGTCGTTAAAAACTTATCAAACGTAAAAAAAAAGTCAAAATAGGTCAAAACATTTTCAAAGAGCTTTTATTTTTAGAATTGGACAAATAATTCAATTATAATCGCTTATTTTTAGAAAATTCAAAGTAGGATCTACTTTTTTTTGAAAAATATTGAGCTATTCTTTATATACGAACCACTGGCAAACCCAAAAGTATTTTATTTGTTGAATAATTTCTCTCCAACGTATCTACTAACACCTACAAAATCTTGTTTAATTATCTCAAGTGGTTTGGCAGTTATTATTAAATTTTCACTTTTTTAATAAAATTTTGGCTCCTTGTATCTCCGATTGATGTTGATATTTCCAAAAACGCTAAAAAATCCTATTTTTTAAATAAGCATAACTTCAACTTTCGAAAAACCCTGGAATATTAGCTGCCCTTATCTGAAGGGTGACATTGAAAAAAGTACAGTTCATAAGCACCATGGCCACAGACGGAGTCAAAATTTTTAAGGAATGTGCATACATTTTTGTCAAAATCCCTTTTGTTTTCGAAATACAAGATGTCCAAATATTATAAAAAAATTACAAATTTTTTAACTTCTCTGAGATGGGTTAACATATGAAAATTAAATTTTGCAGTTTGTAATAGATAACATCGGTACATCTTTTGCAATAAAAACAAAAATTAGTTTCGAATTTCTCATCTAATTGGACGCAAAAGAGCTCTCTTTATAGGTACATCTTTTGCAATAAAAACAAAAATTAGTTTCGAATTTCTCATCTCATTGGACGCAAAAGAGCTCTCTTTATCGCTATATCTTTTGCAATAAAAACCAAAAATTAGTTTCGAATTTCCCATCTAATTGGACGCAAAAGAGCTCTCTTTATCGGTACATCTTTGCAATAAAAACAAAAATTAGTTTCGAATTTCTCGTCTAATTGGACGCAAAAGAGCTCTCTTTATCGTTCCATCTTTAGCAATAAAAACAAAATTAGTTCGAATTTCTCATCTTATTGGATACAAAAGAGCTCTCTTTATCGGTATAGCTTTTGCAATAAAAACAAAAATTAGTTTCGAATTTCTCATCTCATTGGACGCAAAAGAGCTCTCTTTATCGCTACATCTTTTGCAATAAAAACCAAAAATTAGTTTCGAATTTCCCATCTAATTGGACGCAAAAGAGCTCTCTTTATCGGTACATCTTTGCAATAAAAACAAAAATTAGTTTCGAATTTCTCGTCTAATTGGACGCAAAAGAGCTCTCTTTATCGTTCCATCTTTAGCAATAAAAACAAAATTAGTTCGAATTTCTCATCTTATTGGATACAAAAGAGCTCTCTTTATCGGTATAGCTTTTGCAATAAAAACAAAAATTAGGTTCGAATTTCTCATCTAATTGGACGCAAAAGAACTCTCTTTATCGGTACATCTCTTGCAATAAAAACCAATATCAGTTACGAATTTCTCATCTAATTGGATGCAAAAGAGCTATTTTTATCGGTACATCTTTTGCAATTAAAACAAAAATTAGTTTAAAATTTCTCATCTCACTGGACGCCAAAGAGCTCTCTTTATTGGTACGTCCTTTTGCAATAAAAACAAAAATTAGTTTCGAATTTCTCGTCTAATTGGACGCAAAAGAGCTCTCTTTATCGTTACATCTTTTGCAATAAAAACAAAATTAGTTCGAATTTCTCATCTTATTGGATACAAAAGAGCTCTCTTTATCGGTATAGCTTTTGCAATAAAAACAAAAATTAGGTTAGAGTTTCTCATTTAATTGGACGCAAAAGAACTCTCTTTATCGGTACATCTTTTGCAATAAAAACCAAAATTAGTTACGAATTTCTCATCTAATTGGACGCAAAAGAGCTATTTTTATCGGTTCATCTTTAGCAATAAAAACAAAAATTTGTTTCGAATTTCTCATCTAATTGGACGCAAAGGCCTTTCTTTATCGGTACATCTTTTGCAATCAAAAAAAAATTAGTTTCGAATTTCTCATCTAATTGGCCGCAAAAGAACTCTCCTTATCGGTACATCTTTTGCAATAAAAACAAAAATTAGTTTCGAATTTCTCATCTAATTGGTCGCAACGGGGCTCTCTTTATCGGTACATCTTTTGCAATAAAAACAAAAATTTGTTTAAAATTTCTCATCTAATTGGATGCAAAAGAGCTCTTTTAATCGGTACATCTTTTGCAGTAAAAACAAGAATTAGTTTCGAATTTCTCATTTAATTGGACGCAAAAGAGCTCTCTTTATCGGCACATCTTTTGCAATAAAAACAAAAATTAGTTTCGATTTTCTCATCTAATTGGACGCAAAAGAGCTCTCTTTATCGGTACATCTTTTGCAATAAAAACAAAAATTAGTTTCGAATTTCTCATCTAATTGGACGCAAAAGGGCTCTCTTTATAGGTACATCTTTTGCAATAAAAACAAAAATTAGTTTCGAATTTCTCATCTCATTGGACGCAAAAGAGCTCTCTTTATCGGTACATCTTTTGCAATAAAAATCAAAATTAGTTACGAGTTTCTCACCTAATTGGACGCAAGGGCCTCTCTTTATCGGTACATCTTTTGCAATAAAACCAAAATTAGTTTCGAATTTTCCTGTAATTTGACGCAAAAGAGCTCTGTTTATCGGTACATCTTTTGCAATAGAAACAAAAATTACTTTCGAATTTCTCATCTAATGGGACGCAAAAGAACTCTCTTTATCGGTACATCTTTTGCAATAAAAATCAAAATTAATTACGAATTTCTCATCTAATTGGACGCAAAAGTGCTCTTTTTATCGGTACATCTTTTGCAATAAAAACAAAAATTAGTTTCGATTTTCTCATCTAATTGAACGCAAAAGAGCTCTCTTTATCGGTACATCTTTTGCAATAAAAACAAAAATTAGTTTCGATTTTCTCATCTAATTGGACGCAAAAGAGCTCTCTTTATCGGTACATCTTTTGCAAAAAAAACAAAATTAGTTTTGAATTTTTCAACTAATTGGACGCAAAAGAGCTCTCTTTAGTTTTTTTGACGTGTTTCTTATTTTTTTTTAATTCCAATTTTATTTTGACCGAAACGTTTTTTAATTACTTTTTTTTCTGCATTTTTGTTACGTATTTAAGCTGACAATACTTCCTTTAGGAATTTGCTTCAATCCGTATTTAATATTTATTTTTCCTTTACTCTTGTCTGAATGTACAGATGAGTAAAATGGAGAGTAAAATGTTGTTCTTTTAATCCTACCTTCTTTTTTTTACTTAGAGATAATTAGAGAGTCTGGCGTGGTAATGCCACAGCGATGTAAGATATTACGCTGTCCGGCATTACCACAATACGAAGTGGGCCAAAGGTTTACGAACCTTACAAAGGAGATTGAAGCTAGGAAAATAGAGATAAAAGAAGGACAACAGCTTAAACGCAGGATCCAAATATACACAAAAGAAATATTAGAGACATTAAGAATCCTATCAAAGATATTAAAGAGAGAGAGAATCAACTAGATCAAGAGCTCATTGTAGCTTACCAAACAAGAAAAACGCTGTAAGAGAAGTTAGAGCAAACGTTTGCCTTCATTTTACACTCCATGTACCGATGAATCACATGGAGAGTGAAAGTGAAAGGCTAGAGGTCGTCCTGAAGGAAGCGATCACGTTGGCCAAGCGCACGCAGGCAACTCCTGAGCACCTAAAACCTCAAAACGTGGGATCACCGATGGGATGACGGGAGCACACCAGTAAGATTCACGGTTATTTATGTACCCTTCTAAATGGGATCGAAAACACTACTAACCATTAGGGATTGGCACCGAAGAAACACATACTTTAGGCCAAAGAAAAACAGAAAGATCGTATAGATCCAAATATTCAATCCAAGAATCTTAAGATTTGGAAGCCGCAACATTTTTTATTTCTCAAGGCCTTGATGACCATAGTCAACGATAAAGAATTGGCTGCGGCGCTTTTTGCGAGCTATTGTTATCTAACTGTAAATGGTTTTCATCTGTACTGAATATGGTCGTACCTATCGCAAAAGTGTACCTATCGGCTTTTCCTTTGGAAATTTGAAAGGAGAAGAAACTACAATCAGTGATAAAATGGTACGTAGCGAAACAACTAGAATATGAGTGTGTCAGAAGTGCATAATTTGTCCTCGTGGAATCACGTGTGTCTCATTGTGGATACACTGAAACGAAACAACAAATGAAGGCATCAGGGAAAATGACACGAAGTATTATAGCTTTCCTACTAATATAATCATATTATCATAAATTAGCTATGGCCCATCTCAAATCAATATTATCAGAATTTCCCAGCAAAGCTCGGTCAATAACCAAAAACCTCGTATCAGCCAGCCCACGAGACAACCACTCTCTGGTCTTGAATTGCAAGATGCAGTGTGATCCACAAACACCTCTTTATCAGCCATTGTAAATACGACCCATTTACCTTGGTTACACAAGTATGATATCATAACATCGACCGTGCACCACGAAATTATGTGTGTACCCATCATCATCGCGCCAAATGAAAGATAAAATACGAGCGTAAATATAATTAGTGCTCGAACACCGATGGGCATCACCAGCTACTAAAATATAGTATTAATCAACCCCAATTAACACGAACATCAACCCCACGGAGACACGAAGACTTACCGCCTGCGGTTTCTTGGTGGGCCTAATGGGCGGTCGGTTCACACCATTAATTTTGTTATAGAGACCGCACGCGTTGCACAGGTAGTGACCCGTACCGTCTCTGCGCCAAAGGGGTGTGACACTCGCGCCGCAATTTACGCACTCTTTGACTAGTACCTCTGATGATGGCCGCTGCCCGGCCGAAACGCCGCCACCGTCTTCAAGGCTCCCGGCGCCCGTCCAGTTTGGAGTACTCATTGGGTAGTACTGCTGAGTGCTGTCCGCTTGATGGACGCTGACATTTTCCGACACTGTGTAATTTTGGTACGACCCCGTGTTGGCGGTGGTCCAGGAGTCCGAACTAGTAGTTGCCGGGTTTATTTGGTATGTTTGACCAGTGTGAGGAGCGGTCAGAGTGATTTGGTTTAGCTGCTGTTCGTAGTTGTTCTGAAACCGCAAGTCCTGTGTGGCCGTGGAACTATAAGTACCCCTATGATAAACTCAAATGAACGAAAACTTACCGGCTGTTGATGGTATCGAGAGGAAGACAATGTCGGGTCGTTATTCCTGACAAGCACGTGATTGCTGATGTTAATAGGAGAACTTTCACCGCTGCTTCTGTCCAGATACTGCATAGCGTGGTACTGGTGCTGCTGTAGGTATTGCGAACCATCCGTGGGATACTGACCATTGCTGGGATATTGGGCTGTTTCCAAGTTTGCGTAATCGGCAGTTGCATCAATGCTGCTACTCTCTATAGTTACCGGTACGGTGGTACCTTCAGAGTTGGTTATTTCCAGAGTGTAAATTTGTTGTTGTTGCTGGGCAGTCGTAGTGGGAGCAAACGTTTGCTGAAAGTTTTCAGTTCCTGCTTCAGTAGTGACCACATAGTGATCCGCCTGTGTAGCAGGTTCTTGACTAATTAAGTCATACGACACCACCTCCTGAGACGCCTTGACGTCATCTTCAGGGCTCATCTCTGAGGTATTGACAATTTCCTCGTTCTGCACCTCCATAGCATCTTCAGCGGCTTCAATCTTTCCAGCAGTTGTAAGCACATGTCTTTTGATCACAGTCGGAGGCGATGTGGTACCTGTTTCATGTAGCGGTTCAGCTTTAGGTTCTTGAACTGATTCAGCTGACTCAACTTTCACTTTTTCTTCTGTACTAGCAACATTTTCGTCAAGTTTAATTGAGACTTGAATTTCTTCTTTGGGTACGACCTCTTGAGAGAGAGATATTTCGTCTTTGGGTGGTTCCATATTCTGAAAAAAAAGTAATAGTGAATAAAATGAACGGAAACTATAGCCAGACGTCGTATGTTTTGGGCGTGAGTTGGACGCCATATACCGTAAACCGTAAAGAGAATGTTTGCTTGGTAAACTATGATTTCTGGTGGAAGGTGCGAACGCGTCTTACCATCGGAAAGTGTATTTCGGGGAGATGTTTAAACAGCGTTTCCGTTTCCCGCGCGTGTCCGAATAAGTTCCAAAAAAAAGGTTTAAACTGTCCTTGACTGACGGCTCATGCACTATTCACGTATGTTTGTTTAAGAAATTAGATCATCGTCGTTCGTCAATAGGGTGCGGTAGTACCTTGTCCCAATATCATATTTTGCGAAACGGTACTTCGTCCACGTCACGACCCAGCCTCAATCATCACACTATCGATTTTGCGTCATTAGGCACCAATTCAAGTACCCTTGAGTGACTGTAGGGAAATAGCTCACGAAAATCTTCACCTTATTTACATTCTCATAGTCGCATAGATTTATTATATTTGCGCAAATCTATTTTTAAAAGTTGGAAGATCACGTATAATAAAGTCGCTTTTCCCTCTAAATCTGTGACGAAAGAAAAAAAGTTATGACACATCGGTTTATGGCACCTTCAAAGCCTTTAAGACGTGAAATGTTACATTTTTATTGTGAACAGTTATATTATTTAAAGACTGAAGTATCCTTCGTAACCTCTTAAAACGGGTTATTTGTTTGCGTTGTTTGTTTAGCCATGGCAAATAGCGCCACGTTACAATAATAAGTGTTAGGTACTTATATTGTCACATGCGCCTTTTAAGGCAATATAATCTTTAATTCCCTAGCTCGGCATCGATATATTATTATACAACGTTGATTGATCATTATGTTATATTGCAGGTCCATAAAGTTGCGATTATTGAATGTGGCATACGATGTGAACTGTAAGGTACAAACCATAGAGCATACAGAGCACAATGAGTAGCTCAGTTTCGTGCACAATAAGGGACCACAATATTTGTAATTTGATTTTAAACCGATATCTGGTGATAATCTAGAAATTTGCAAACAATGCCTGGGATTCACACTATTGTCATGTAGATTATCTGGTTTTATCTTCTAACTCGAGCAGGCATATTAGTAGAAGATAAAATATCATGTGCCAACAAACAAAATATTTCCAGTTCAAAGTTAAGATATTGCATATTATTGCATATCTGAGAGCTGCGTCATGTTTACAATTTTTTATTTTTTTTTTGAAATTCAAGAAATACACTCCGTTCCAAAATTATGGATTATTAAAAAACTTATATAAAATTCAATATTTAATATTTTCCTTAAATGTTATTCGATATTATTTTTTTCTTACGCTTTGAAAGATCATTCTTTTCTTGATAAAACAGGGTATAAACAACGTAAAACCACTAAATGGTATAGAGAGAGACAATAATTTTAAAGGCACACTAAGGTCCATCTTTTTGAGCAAGAGTTCGAACATTTCGTTTTTAAATGAGACACCGTGTATATAGTTGTTTTTTTTATGTCGTGATCTTCTTGGTGTTTCAAAAATATCAGACTTAGTGGCTTCATACCACACAGAGTTCTCACAAACGCTAAAAATCTGACGATGTTGTGAAAATATAATGAGCTAGACAAAGATATACCTAGGGGGCACTTAATAGAAATAACAAAGACCGATATATAGAGTGATGCTCCTCATAACTTCTCAGGTTTTAGACCGATATACATAAAACCTTATAAATGACCTAAAGCTGCATTAAAAAGTCTAGTAAAGAGATTCTTAGTTCTTTGAGTCCAAAGGCTTCAAACTCATCTCACACGTCGCAAAAAACGATCGTTTTGACTCTAATATTAAACTTATTGCTACCATCTTTGTTCGATTCTGAAGTGCTTGTGGTTCAATGTCAAGTGTGAAATTTCTCTAAATTCTACAAAGGTGTAGAAAAGCCAACAAGATTTTTTTTCTTAAATTCCGAGCTTAAAGTCTGAATTTATTTTCGGATAGTTCAGGACTTTGAACAATACTCTGAACTCGGAATTTAACTAAATTCCGACTTTGAACTCGTAATTTAACTAAGTTCGGCCTTTAAACTCGGAATTTGCCTAAATTCCGAGTTCAAAGTTCGTTTTTCCGTTCATAGTCCGACTTTGATGGGCACAGAATTTAACTAACGTCCAACATTAACTCAGAATTTAAATAAATTCCGAGTTTACTAAGTTTAACTAAATTCCAACTTTGAACTCCGAATTTCTCTAAATTCTACAAAGGTGTAGAAAACCCTACAAGATTTTTTTTCTTAAATTCCGAGCTTAACGTCGGAATTTATTTTCGGATAATTCAGGACTTTGAACAATAAACTCGGAATTTAACTAAATTCCGACTTTAAACTCGGAATTTAACTAAATTGTTTAAGTTTAAAGTTGGATTTTAGTTAAATTCCGAGTCTAAAGTCCGAAATTAGTTAAATTCCGACTTTGAACTTGGAATTTAACTAAATTCCGACTTAAGACTCGAAATTGAATAAGTTCCGACTTTGAACTCGGAATTTTACTAAATTCGGCCTTTAAACTCGGAATTTGACTAAATTCCGAGTTCAAAGTTCGTTTTTCCGTTCATAGTCCGACTTTGATGGACACAGAATTTAACTAACGTCCAACTTTAACTCAGAATTTAAATAAATTCCGAGTTTACTAAGTTTAACTAAATTCCGACTTTGAACTCCGAATTTCTCTAAATTCTACAAAGGTGTAGAAAACCTCTTCCAAATTTTTTTTTCTTAAATTCCGAGCTTAAAGACGGAATTTATTTTCGGATAATTCAGGACTTTGAACTCGGAATTTAACTAAATTCCGACTTTGAACTCCGAATTTCTCTAAATTCTACAAAGGTGTAGAAAACCCTACAAGATTTTTTTTTCTTAAATTCCGAGCTTAAAGTCGGAATTTATTTTCGGATAATTCAGGACTTTGAACTCGGAATTTAACTAAATTCCGACATTGAACTCGGAATTTAACTAAATTCCGACTTTAAACTCGGAATTTAACTAAATTCCGACTTTAAACTCGGAATTTAACTAAATTGTTTAAGTTTAAAGTTGGAATTTAGTTAAATTCCGAGTTTAAAGTCCGAATTTAGTTAAAATCCGACTTTGAACTTGGAATTTAACTAAATTCCGACTTTAGGCTCGAAATTGAATAAGTTCCGACTTTGAACTCGGAATTTTACTAAATTCCGAGTTCAAAGTTCGTTTTTCCGTTCATAGTCCGACTTTGAAGAACTCAGAATTTAACTAACGTCCAACTTTAACTCAGAATTTAGTTAAATTCTGAGTTTAAAGTGTGGTTCAAGGTCCGGAAATATCTTGAACTAAATTCCGACTTTAGACAAGTAATTTAACGAAATTCCGACTTCTGAATTCCAACTTTAAACTCGGAACTTAACTTAATTCCGACTATGAAATCTGACTTTAACTAAATTCCGACTTTAAACTCGGAATTTAAGAAAAAAAATCTTGTTGGCCTTTCTACACCTTCGTAGAATTTAGAGAAATTCCGAGTTCAAAGTCGGAATTTAGTTAAACTTAGTAAACTCGGAATTTAACTAAATTTCGATCTTGAACCCGGAATTTAACTAAATTGTTTAAGTTTAAAGTTGGAATTTAGTTAAATTCCGAGTTTAAAGTTGGAATATATACGAGGTGTTCATTATAAAACTTTATCTAGCAGGCTATGAAATTTTGACAGAAAAGGATGACATAATCAATATAAATGGACTTTTGTTTCTCCATCCTTTTCTTTTGACCTTTTACAGCCAACTAGATGAAGTTTTATAATGAACACCCCGCATGTCTAGCCTAGCAATTTCTCTCCTCCAAAACTATACACCATGCAAACTGAAATTAAAAGTTTCAGCTACTGAAAGCAGAAAGTCGTTGGATACCTCTTCATACCTTGCAGGCTCTTCTTCGCCAGAAGATAAGTCTCCATCAGATTTATCATCCGCAGTCACCACAAGGAGTGGAGATAGTTCAATATAGATAATTTTGTCACTTTTATTACATATTAATATTTCTGGAATTTGGCCATGACTCAAAATTTTTTCCGAACAATTTCTTTCGGTATTACGATCTTTGATAAGGTACTCATCGTGACAAGGTTTCCCCTTCTTGCCGGGTGCTAAGACAAAGATAAAATATCGGTGTTTCTTCACGACGAAAGTTATACACTCCATGGTTTGCAAATTGTGGTGCATATTTTTTGTTACAACAGATTTTGAGCACTGATGTTGAGCACTGAGTGTCGAAACCGTGCGTTCATAAATCATTGTGGCTTCTATAACACAGTATTTCGAATTTCATTTTACCATTTTAAATACGAACGCAAATGTCTGGCCTCTTTTGAGTATTTTTTTTTCGATTTCATGGGTACGTTTGGCAGATTCTCTTCAAGAAGACAAAAATTTCTTTCGAATCATTGATTTTGTATTTCTAAATGCCAAAATGACATTCAGCAAAAAAATGTCATCTTTGCTATTTCAGAAACTATTTGTGATATAAAAAAAAAATAAATTAAAAAGTTTTACTACACTGTACTTATCTCTATCTCACCAATATGATATATCGATGTTAATACTTATCAAGCGATTTATCAGTAACAAGTTAATTTTTTTTTAATTCAGACTTCGTAGTATGTATATTTTTTTCTTAATATAATGCAGTTTTACATTAGTAGGTACTTGCCAATGAGATCCATCTAAGTTGCATACTGAAGTCATATTGAAGAGTTTTTATGTACTAAAGCTTTAAAATTTATTTTTTTTTGCATCAGAATTAAATTTCGAATTAAAAGATTGATTTTCCGGTAATTTTTGAGATTTTTCTAAATATTTGGAAAATTAATCAAAATTTGGCGAACACTGTAAAAGTCTCCTAAAAAAGTCTAAAGCCGTTTTATAGGTACCAACACTACATGCATTTAAAAATAAATCTATAGGGTGGTCACTTTTCCATGCTACCCTTTCGGATCTCAGCAAAGATAACACTTACATGGTCGGATAAATAGGAAAATTTTGTGCATATGAATGGTCTCTAAAATATCTCGAAAAAACGTTTTCATTTTTGAAAAACTTTTCTCCACAAAACCACAATTTTGATATTTTTTTTAAGTATTTCGAAAACTAATGAAAGTTTGGCAACACTGAAGATTTCTCCTAAAAAGGCTATATAAACGCAATTTTTTGCTAATTTAACCTTCCTCCTTGTATCTAAAGCCGTTTTGGAGATATCAAATATGCACACAGATCCTTTAAAAAGAACTGTATAGTGTCACAGGGGAGGTCACTTTTACTTTTACCATGCCCATTGGGATCTTCAAAAAGGTAAGATTTACATGGTCGGTAAAATAATAAAAAGTTGCTTGTTTTCCGCCCATGAAACTGGATTTATCAGTCATGGTCTCTAAAATGTCTCGAAAAAAGTGAAAACGTTTCGATTTTTGAAAAACTTTGTTTCACAATTTTTGACATTTTTAAAACCACAATTTTGATATTTTGTTAAGTATTTCGAAAACTAATGAAAGTTTGGCAACACTGAATATTTCTCCTAAAAAGGCTCTACAAAGGCAATTTTTTGCTAATTTAACCTCCTTCCTTGTATCTAAAACCGTTTGGAGATATCAAATATGCACGCAGATCCCTAAAAAGACATTGTATAGTATCACAGGAGTGGTCACCTTTACTTTTACCATGCCCATTGGGATCTCCAAAAAGGTAAAACCTACATGGTCGGTAAAACAGTAAAAAGTTGAGCGTTTGAATGCCGATGAAACTGGATTTATCAGTCATGGTCTCTAAAATATCTCGAAAAAACGTGGAAACATTTCGATTTTTGAAAAACTTCTAAGTATTTCGAAAACTATTGAAAGTTTGGCAACACTGAAGATTTCTCCTAAAAAGACTCTACAAAGGCATTTTTTGCTAATTTAACTTCCCTCCTTGTATCAAAAACCGTTTTGGAGTTATCAAATATGCACGCAGATCCCTAAAAAGACATTGTATAGGGGAGGTCACTTTTACTTTTACCATGCCCATTGGGATCTCCAAAAAGGTAAGACCTACATGGTAAAATAGTAAAAAGTTGAGCGTTTGAATGCCGATGAAACTTGGTCTCTAAAATATCTCGAAAAAAGTGAAAACGTTTCGATTTTTGAAAAACTTTTTTCCACAAAAAATACAATTTTGACATTTTTAAAACCACAAATTTGACGTTTCTTTAAGTATTTTGAAAACTAATGAAAGTGTGGCAACATTGAAGGTTTCTTCTAAAAAGGCTCTACAGAGGCAATTTTTTGCTAATTTAACTTCCCTCCTTGTATCAAAAACCGTTTTGGAGATATCAAATATGCACGCCGATCCCTAAAAAGACATTGTATAGTATCACAGGAGAAGTCACTTTTACTTTTACCCTGCCCATTGGGATCTCCAAAAAGGTAAGACCTACATGGTAAAATAGTAAAAAGTTGAGCGAAACTGGATTTATCAGTCATGGTCTCTAAAATCTCGCAAAAAAAGTGAAAACATTTCGACTTTTGAAACACTTTTTTCCACAAAACACAATTTTTGTAATTTTTTTAAGTATTTTGAAAACTAATGAAAGCTTGTCAACATTGAAGATTTCTCCTAAAAAGGCTCGACAAAGGCAATTTTTTGCTAATTTAACCTCCCTCCTTGTATCTAAAGCTGTTTTGGAGATATCAGGTATGCACGCATATTCCTTAAAAAGAATTGTATAGTGTCACAGTGGAGGTCACTTTTACTTTTAGGATGCCCATTGGGATCTTCAAAAAGCTAAGACTTACATGGTCGGTAAAATAGTAAAAACTTGCTCGTTTGAATACCCATGAAACTGGATTTATCAGTCATGGTCTCTAAAATATCTCGAAAAAAAAGTGAAAACATTTCGATTTTTGAAAAACTTTTTTCCACAAAACCACAATTTTTATATTTTTTTAAGTATTTAGAAAACTAATGAAAGTTTGGCAACACTGAAGATTTCACCTAAAAAGGCTCAACAAAGGCAATTTTTTGCTAATTTAACCGTGAATGAGGTGAATTTTACTTTTACCATAGCGATTGGGATCTCCAAAAAGGTAAGACTTACATGGTCGGTAAAATAATGAAAAGTTGCGCGTTTGAACGCCTATGCACTGGATTTATCGGTCACGATCTCTAAAACGAAAAACTTCGATTAAACGAAACTTTTCTTCCAAAAACTATAAATTTTTAAGTTTTTATTTTTTACGATCTAATGTAACAAATATAAAAATATATTAAAAAAATAACTAGAAACACTAAAAAAATAAATTATAATGAAAAAAAAAGTAAGTAGTAAAGAGTAATTATTGGATTTTTTGTCTTTATTTCAATAAGGTGTCAAGTTTATGGTTCGGAAATAGGATCCAGGTCCATCCGTTATTGTTTTCATTAAAACTTTCAATAATTTGGAGATGTATGACATTCCTTGGAATTGCAACCGAGGTGACGCAGAATATGCCTGCTGCCACCTTAGTAATATTCTGTCAAATATTTAGTTCGTTCCGTCTATTATCCATCAATTTGGTGACGTCCAGTGTAGTTGTCTCCTCATTCCCAGCTTCCCTAGACGTTTGATATTTCTTTACCAAGAGGTTTATGAGCCATTTTTTTCTCTGGTCTCAAACGTCAGCAATATTGACTCTCTGACTCTTCTCAGTTTTTTTTCATCTATAATTTGGAATGTACGGGGTGTTTCAACATCATTGGGATCTCAGCAACGGCAAGAGATACAGGGTCGGTTAAATTGGGGCAAAGTAGCGCAATATGGAGTTCAATAATATGCCATTTTAACATTTAAAAATTCCAATTACTTCCGGAGATATCCGAGAAACACAAAATTTTGAAAAACCGTTTTTATTTTGTTTGAGCTGAGTGTTGTTTTGATTAAGAGAGCGATCAAAATATTGAATACAAAATCCAGGTTCGTATTTAAAAAAGTAAAGTTGATGATGGTTACCAAATAACGAAACGTCGCAGGAAAAAACTAAATATGTCATCATACAGGGCAGAAAAAGATGCAATGACGAAGTGTCAATGATTTTGAATTATCTGTTCGAATAAGCTCAAAACAAAATAAAAACGATATTTCAAAATTTCGTATTTTTCTCCGGAAGTAGTCGGAATTTTTCAAATGTTAAAACTGCATATTATTGATTTCCAAATTGCGCAACTTTGCCCCAATTTAACCGACTTTGTATTGTTGCTGAAATCCCAATGATGTGGTTCGAATTTGAAACACCCTGTACATTGCACTCTTTCTCTCTCTTGGGACTTCCCACATTGAGCTTCTTTATCATTAGTTTTCTTGATATCATCAGTTCGTCTCACTTCGTCTCGTTTAGAAAGTTCCAACGAGATCATCAAAATTTCGTCGAAAAGACGTTGTACTTTGGTCTTGGAACTTAAGCTTGGTGTTGGTCAACTTAGACAAAAATACTTTATTTTTTCTACTCCTACGAGGATATTTTCGATTTTTTTAATAGTTAACAGAATGGATAAGTAAGCAATTGCACTGACTAAACTCCTAGCCATATGAGATATGAAACAGACCAATCATGTCAGCAGTTATATCTGTGCGATATGACATGAACCAATCACAGCTAGTTCTATCTATGAGATATGAAATTAACCAATCAAGGGCCATTTCTATTTGTGCGACACGAACGCGATATCCTTTTTGTTAAAAATGTCAAAGTGAGTGTCAAACTAAATTAGACATTGAGATCAATAGACATTAATAGATCAATACTGACCCTGTAACTCTCGCTATTTCAGAGATCGCAATGATGAACATTAAAAATGTGAACACAACGTATATCATGAGTTATGATTGCTTGGTGTAGATCAATGGCTATATAATGTCGACGTTTCGGCATTTAATTAGTGCCATTCTCAAGGCACTATAAAATAGTTAATACAAACTCACTTATTTTTGCTATATCGTTACATTTAAAATTTTCATATAAGAAACGATAAAAATGTCAAAATCAGACTTCCAGTGCCTATTTGATGCCAATAATAAGTGCATGGCTTATAGTCAACTGCACAAAATATTGCGTAGATGGTACTATAGTAATTATCTTTTTTTTGCTTTAAATAAAAGTATATAGTAATTATCTTTTTTTTGCTTTAAATAAAAGTATAAAAGTGTGTTTGATACAAATTTCAATTCTAAAAAAAATACAGCACTTTGTACTTACAAAAAACATATGCCATCTCCTGTTTCCTTAAACTCAACAAATGTTCTAGATATTTTAGGTTTTTTTAGTACAAGGCAGAATGTAATTGTTACGCCTTACGGAAGAAGAGAAAATTCCTTCCTCCTCTTCATTTCCAAACACTAACTCGACTTGTGGGATGTCGTTATCAAAAGATTTGCGTATCACCTGACATAATCTTTTTCCAATGTTTATGCAGTCCCCCTCCCCCCCTCCTGCAACTTTCTGATTTAAATTTTTTTCATGTTTTAGACATTTTTTTTTTCTTTTTGATAACGTTTCATTTTAATGTCGATCATTTCTTTTAACAGTCTTTTTTGATAGTTATTTTGATGTCCTAGGATTTTACGTCATCGAAGTTCTGCCACTGCTGTGTTTTGTTTAGATTAAGCTAGATTAGATGGGCGAATACTCCTTTTGTGTTCTTGGATTCTGGTCTTTAGATACCAACTAATTTGCCGTTTGCCCGATATATATTCCTTCGCAGGAATCTCAAGAAACTTCTTAAACCGGTTTACTCTTATTATCTTCAAGTAGTTTTGTTTTATTTTTATTTTTGAGAATATTTAGTATTTTAATTGTTAAATCTGATTTTTATTATTTTTAGTTATTAACAATCATTGTTGAAAGCATTTTAATTCATTGATGGCTTATGGACAGATGATAAGGTTCACAGTGCCGTTTTCTTCGCTACATGAAACATAAAATAATGATTCATTTCAGCTTAGCTGAAAAGACTAATTGTACTCGGTAAATTAATTAAAATAGAATATTAAACAAATCAAATTATCTGAATGTAACACATCGATAAAATGCACAAAGTGGCAACAGTGCAGAAGTGATTTTATATGTCTCATTAATTTATTATTTATTAAGGAGTTATGTATAAAAAAAAATCCAAAGGTATTAATAAGTGAATGTGATATTTGCGCAAAGATTTTGGCCAACACATGCAATAAAAAAATTCCCTCATATCATGCGTGCTAAATAAATAACAATTTATAGGAAGTAGCCAAGAGTCATTGCAACATTTGATTTGAAAAGTATTAAGTAATATATTCTTAAGCCATAGAACGAATTTTGGTTTTATCCCTCGGGACGAAATGGAATTTTCGAAAGGAATGTTTGTTTGGGTGCACTAATATTTTAGGAAAAACCAATTGCATCTGTCAAAATGTGCAAACAGGGTGTCCGGTAATTATGTGGCATAATTTCGGGAGCGTACAAGGGCGACCAAAATAATCCTAGACATTTTTTTCCTAAAGTGCTTCCTAATGGAGATTCAGGGTGCCAAAGGGGTACCCAGCCATTTAGTCCTTTAGGATTCTAACTTTTGAATCGTCTTGTAAAAATTATTAAAATGTTGATATTTTATGTAGAGCATAAAACGTCGTAAAACTGTACTACATATACCATATTCCATTATTTTCTGCATCTTACATTGCCATGGAATTTACCCTGTATAACAACGATGGCAATTGTCGTTTACTTGTCGTCAAAGCAGATACGGTGAATACAGAATTGGAAGGTGGTAACTAAAATCGGCAATTTGAAAGCTGGCCAATAAGATCGCTTGACATATTTTTTTTAACCAATACAGTCAAACTAATTACTAATTGATATTTTTAGTCGCAATTGTCTCCAATAAGCTTTAGGATTTTGTCAAATTGAATTTGCGTCGTTGTCAGTTTTCAATACGTGTATCAACATTTTAAGTGGATTAAAGAGTACCAGAATTCTAAAATGCCCAAAATAATCGACAAGAAAATTCGAGAATTTATAAAAAAAAGAGCTTTCCAAGAAAAGATTTGCAATATTTTTGAGGTAAGTACGCATACAAGTATAATTTTTTCTTGCATTAGCTGTAGGATCTATTTGAGGACTGGAAATGCTACTGAATGTCTTCATTCATAAGCTGTTAATGGTTTAAGTATAAAAGTATTATGTACTATAGTTAATTGTTTTTTGTAGTTTTACTTAATATAGGATAGAGAAATACAACGCAAACATTACAAAAAGTGCGCCAGGCGAAAAGGAAAATCATAGATGAAGACATTTTGAGTAGCAGTAGACGCTCATCCAGAAAACCTAAAGGTCTCCGGACCCACGATGATTAGCTGCAAAGCGACTCACGTCTAGAAGATTTCCTGGAATAGAAAGCTACTAACACTAATACCAAAAAGCCATTCAAATTTAAATTGCCCCGTGTAGGGGGGTGCAAAGAAGCGCTTTCATACACGATCTGTAAAAAAATTACTTATTACCAGGTATTCATTAATTATTTTGTAAAAGCCTAATTTTTCTTATACGAGTACAAGATAAACAAAGAAAATTATTGAATGTAATTTATTAAATAGATGAGTTTTCAATATACTTTTACATGTACATTATTTTTAGGTGAGTACCTACTAGAACTGTACAAAACATTATATAAGAATACGCCCTCGACAAGGATGAAGCAGACCATGTGACATCAGTAATAGAAAGACGTAAAAAAAAGTTTTACACTTTTTACTTTTTACAGAATAAATTATTGTAGTTTCTTTATTTTTTCCTCAGAATGTTACTGTTAAACATAATATAGCTATAGCTTATTATCTTTTATTATTTATATTATGTAAATAATGTTATAACCTCAAGGTAAATTGTAAAACTGTAAAATTTCACTTTTTGGAACGCTCAATATATGTAAAAAGAAATAGGCTCACGAATTTTAATACCTTAGTATATATATAGGTAGGTATGATGATGAATAACAATAAGCTTAGAGTTTTGGAATTGAATGAAAAGTAGCGAAAAGTGAAGAAAAGTCTGTTATATCCATTTATTGCTAATAACCGTTAAAGTTCAATAATTAGATTAACCAGTAAAACCACATAGAGAATCGCGAGACTTAAGAACTATGAATAAATTAGTTGCCTAAAAACCTGGAATAATTGGTAGAGTCTGGCATCTATGTAGGCTTAAGTGTAAACAATATCCATAACCTTAAACCCATTTATCAATCACTGTCAGTGTCCGTTATATATACTGGTTGAAATTTGTCAAATTTCCAAGGCTAACGAGATGCAGAAAAAACTGGAACATATTATACGTACCGAGAGAGAGTTTTCTAAAAAAGTAGATTTTTATATATCACGTTATGGCAATAAAAAATTAAAATACTTACAGCTATAAACACCAGTAGTTTTTATTCCGTTAACAATGTGTTATTGAGTATGTTCCTGGAGAGCGTGTCAGCGGAACTTACCCATTGTCAAAAATTTTTGAATATTGTCTGATTGACTGAGTTCGCAAAACCAAAATAATGGAGCATTACTCCAATAGCGAATATGCTGACATGCATCTAATTTATGGACAAGCGCTCGGCAATTGTCGTAGAGGCAAGAAGAATTTATTCCGATACATTTCCAAATCGACGTTTACCGCACCGAAAAACTTTTGAGAGGAGTCATCTTCGTTTACGAGAAACAGGTTAACATTCAAGTAAAGTAAAAGAAAGAAAATGCTAAAAGTAGCTATATATCTTTTGTTACTTCATTTTAAGAAGTTTTTCGCTGCATCGTGGTAAAGAAGGACCTCCCAGGAGAGCAAAACACCGTCCTTCAGCTAGAGGAGGAAATACTGGATGACATTGCTGAAAATCCCTCCAATAGTGTAAGAAAGCTGTCGGTGCAACTTCATGCGACAAAATGAGACTTTTCGAGAACAACTCTACATCCTTATCACGTCCAAAAAGTACCTGCCATGTCTCCTGCGGATTACCCTGCAAGAGTCAATTATGCAAATTGGTTTTTGCAAAAACATTCAGGCACGATCCAAATTTGACTGGTATTGTTATGTTTACGGAGGAAGTCGGTTTCACCCAAGACGGAGTAATAAATTGTCGCAACTTACATATCTGGCAGAAGAAAATCCGATAGTGCAGACGAAGCGTCAACACAAGTTCATGGTTAACGTGTGGGTGGGAATTGAACGGTGCCAAATATTTGCAATTTTTGCAACAAAATTTTAAGAATTTCTGAGAAAATATGCCTTTAGAAATTACAAATCCAATGTAGTTTATACATGACGGCGCACCATCTCATTTTAGCATTTTGGTTCGTCTGCACCAAACACTTTTGTTAATCGATGTATAGGTCGAGGCGGGCCTATTTTATGGCTATCAAGGTCGACTGACATGAACCCATTGGATTTCTTTCTATGGGGAAATTTAAAAAGACTTGTATATTCGTAACACTAGAGATAACCTGATAGAAAGAATAACACATCACTGCAACGAAATTCAAAAAAATCCTGGAATGCTGTTTCAAGCACAACGCGAAAACGTCCTTCGGATCAGAAATACATAGAGCTACAAGGCGCCAATTTCGAAAATCTGCCCAACGCCCAAGTAACCGAGAAGAAGCACATGCTCAACGAGTGAGGCGGCAAGTCCGTTCCTGAGTACCCTGAGGGCGTAAAACATGTACTCTATTATAGTTTTATGAGACTTTATGCTCTCATGAAATATAAAAATGTAAATAATTTATACAAGACGAAACAGAAGTTAGAGCCCAAAAAAATAAATTGCTGGGTACCCTTTTAGCACCCTGTATCTCCGTGAGGGAGCACTTTAGGTTTTTTTTTATATGACAAACAAGGGTTATTTTGGCCTCCCCTATACGTTCCCGAAATTATGCCACATACTTAACGGACACCCTGTATATACACACGTATTTATTTATATTATATATAGGTAAAATATAGAATTTGATAAAGATTCGGCGCCGACGCCGGTCCTAATGGCGCGTAAAAGTTTTATCTTTTGCAATAGAAACCAACAGTGTTTAAATACTTTCTTATTAATTGCTATAAGTAGTGTATATGTAAGTTTTATTATATCTAATTGCTTAATTGCATGTTTACTATCACGAAAAGGCATCACACAGTAGTGCGCGGAAAAGGGTACCTAACTCTAAACCTCTTATTCAGACCCAAGGGCATAATAACAACAGCTATCAGTTTTTTTTATCGCATTGACTTACCTGAACGATATTATCAAACAGGTACCTCACTCACAACACCAAAAACGTTAATCTCTCGTCTATCTGTACCGCACAACAATCCCAATCGAAATGCGAGTTTAGGTGATATTCCGCCGTCTCAGGTGTGCTGTTAGTTGCGTTAACACCGAGGACAGCGCCATCTCACACGGTAAATAATAAAGTCCGGTTGCACAAAATGGCCGACAAAAGAACCCGTCGTCGCGTGGTTCCCGAGGTTTTTTACGTCGAGCATCACAATCAGGGGGAGATTCCTTAATAAATATTTTAATAAGTAGGCATTATCTATCCAACCTTAACCTTACCTTTAATGAGCCAGATATACAGTCAGTATCTCGGTATAATAAAGTTATTATCAAAATATTGTCAACATTCTAATCTACTATCTGCCACCCCAAAGAACCTGTTTAACTTTTTAATCAGTGTAGGTTCAGTGTTTCTCTGGCAAACACTACCGACTTTATCGCTTTAAAATGGTAATGTGGCGGTTTTCTTAAAGTGGTTCTGGTTCTGTTCCGCAAATTATGTACGCAAACCCAAGAAGTGCAAATAAAATCGCAAAGTTAATGGATGGAGTTTACCACAGTTTACGATATCAAAAAGTGCCAGGAAATTGTGCCAATTGTCGTGGAACCTATATTTCAGCCAAATAATTAAACAACATGTCGACCACCTAAACCAAAATACATATTTAGTGATGGTAAAGAGCTTGTCACCAGGGTATGTAATGCAATTATATTATAGAAACCAATTTTTCTGATGATTTGAGATGATTACAGAGACTTAATTTTTTATTTCAAAGATGAAAAAAATTGCCCATTTTGCCTGCTTTGTTGTACAAAATTAATTTGTCTAATACGGTCATGTTCGTTTAGGACTTATGTTTTGAGTTCTTCAGCGGAGCTTAAAATTAGAAAAGTAATAAAAATTGAGTAATTAAAAAAACTAAGGCAATGAGTAATATTTAGACAAATTATCAGAAAGTATAAACTTAACACGAAGGAAGGGAAAAATGGTTTTATTACCTAACTTGATCTGGTAGTGAACAAGCAAATTAGAAAGCAAATGATAAAAAAGATATTGCACGTC
Source organism: Taphrorychus bicolor (assembly GCA_951812265.1). Lineage (NCBI taxonomy): Eukaryota > Metazoa > Arthropoda > Insecta > Coleoptera > Curculionidae > Taphrorychus > Taphrorychus bicolor. The sequence continues at coordinate 29,128,602 of OX638304.1, forward strand.
GTAGCATTGGCCATCCAAATTTCCTGTCTTAGAAACTCTTAACCTTTGGACGAAATTTTATCGTCAAGATTAAAGGACTTTGTGACTCCTAATCTCTAGGACAACTCTGCAAACTTGAGCAGTTTAATAAACCTTGACAGGGCTTGGCAGCACGGTTTCCAAGGTAACTGTCTCCGTGACCAATAAGATTTCAATTCTCGCCGCAAAGGCTAATGATAAGTTGCAGGCTTATAAGAGCCTGCTGAGAGAAATACAAAAAAAGCAGTTATAAAAAACAATTGACACTAACAAATATATGCAGTATAACAGAAAAAAAGTGCAGGTATAGAAAGAACCAATTACTAACTTAGAAATTATTGAAAAACCGCTGACGTTTCGACTTTTATTGACGTCTTTCTCAAAGCTGAAAAGCACGACAGCAACGTCTTATATGATTCAAAAACGTGAACTTCGTTGGTCCATTTTTGGCACTTTTAGAATCGCGTTTTTTCGACCAATTAAAAAAAAACCTCTTTAGAGGTTAATTTCATTCAAATTGAGTTTGTTACGCTTTTAGGGGATTGCAAGAGTGCCATTTCGATCAAAAACAGCAAAAAAAATTTCCCGAAATTTTTCTGAAAATGTTTAAAAGAGGAGTATACGACTTTTTTCTCAATCCTCAACTTTCACCGCCTGTAACTTGAGAACGCTTCGACCAATTGGAGTGAATCCAATTGTTTTTTCCTTTTCTTAATGTCCTCTTTTACTCCCACCATCAAAAGTTCCAGAGGTGCAATATTTTTGCAGGTAGACCCCCTTCAGTGGTCGATTTTTAGGCACTTTCAGAATCGCGTTTTTTGACCATTTTTAAAAAAACCTCTTTAGAGGTTAATTTCATTCAAATTGAGTTTGTTACGTCTTTACAGAATTGCAAGAGTGCCATTCCGGGCAAAAACAACAAAAAAATTTTCCCGAAATTTATTTGAAGAGGTCTAAAGGGGGGAGTATTACGACTTTTTTTCTCAATCCTCAACTTTCACCGCCTGTAACTTGAGATCGCTTCGACCGATTGGACTGAATCCAACTGCTTATTCCTTTTCTTGATGTCTTCTTTCACCTCCCACCATCAAAAGTTCTAGAGGTGCAATATTTTTGCAGGTAGACCCCCTTCAGTGGTCGATTTTTAGGCACTTTCAGAATCGCGTTTTTTTGACCATTTGTAAAAAAACCTCTTTCGAGTTCAACCTCATTCGAACTGAATTTGTTACGTTTTTTAGGGGATTGCAAGAGAGCCATTCCGATCAAAAACAGCAAAAAAATTTTTCCGAAATGTTTCTGAAAATGTTTAAAAGAGGAGTATTACGACTTTTTTCTCAATCCTCAACTTTCACCGCCTGTAACTTGAGAACACTTCGACCGATTGGAGTGAATCCAACTGTTTTTTCCTTTTCTTAATGTCCTCTTTCACCTCCCACCATCAAAAGTTCCAGAGGTGCAATATTTTTGCAGGTAGACCGTTCAGTGGTCGATTTTTGGGCACTTTCAGAATCGCGTTTTTTGACCATTTTTAAAAAAACCTCTTTAGAGGTTAATTTCATTCAAATTGATTTTGTTACGTCTTTACAGAATTGCAAGAGTGCCATTCCGGGCAAAAACAACAAAAAAATTTTCCCGAAATTTATTTGAAGAGGTCTAAAGGGGGGAGTATTACGACTTTTTTCTCAATCCTCAACTTTCACCGCCTGTAACTTGAGATCGCTTCGACCGATTGGACTGAATCCAACTGCTTATTCCTTTTCTTGATGTCTTCTTTCACCTCCCGCCATCAAAAGTTCTAGAGGTGCAATATTTTTGCAGGTAGACCCCCCTTCAGTGGTCGATTTTTAGGCACTTTCAGAATCGCGTTTTTTTGACCATTTGTAAAAAAACCTCTTTCGAGTTCAACATCATTCGAACTGAATTTGTTACGTTTTTTAGGGGATTGCAAGAGAGCCATTCCGATCAAAAACAGCAAAAAAATTTTTCCGAAATGTTTCTGAAAATGTTTAAAAGAGGAGTATTACGACTTTTTTCTCAATCCTCAACTTTCACCGCCTGTAACTTGAGAACACTTCGACCGATTGGAGTGAATCCAACTGTTTTTTCCTTTTCTTAATGTCCTCTTTCACCTCCCACCATCAAAAGTTCCAGAGGTGCAATATTTTTGCAGGTAGACCGTTCAGTGGTCGATTTTTGGGCACTTTCAGAATCGCGTTTTTTGACCATTTTTAAAAAAACCTCTTTAGAGGTTAATTTCATTCAAATTGATTTTGTTACGTCTTTACAGAATTGCAAGAGTGCCATTCCGGGCAAAAACAACAAAAAAATTTTCCCGAAATTTATTTGAAGAGGTCTAAAGGGGGGAGTATTACGACTTTTTTCTCAATCCTCAACTTTCACCGCCTGTAACTTGAGATCGCTTCGACCGATTGGACTGAATCCAACTGCTTATTCCTTTTCTTGATGTCTTCTTTCACCTCCCGCCATCAAAAGTTCTAGAGGTGCAATATTTTTGCAGGTAGACCCCCTTCAGTGGTCGATTTTTAGGCACTTTCAGAATCGCGTTTTTTTGACCATTTGTAAAAAAACCTCTTTCGAGTTCAACCTCATTCGAACTGAATTTGTTACGTTTTTTAGGGGATTGCAAGAGAGCCATTCCGATCAAAAACAGCAAAAAAATTTTCCCGAAATTTTTCTGAAAATGTTTAAAAGAGGAGTATTACGACTTTTTTCTCAATCCTCAACTTTCACCGCCTGTAACTTGAGAACACTTCGACCGATTGGAGTGAATCCAACTGTTTTTTCCTTTTCTTAATGTCCTCTTTCACCTCCCACCATCAAAAGTTCCAGAGGTGCAATAGTTTTGCAGGTAGACCCCCTTCAGTGGTCGATTTTTGGGCACTTTCAGAATCGCGCTTTTTGACCATTTTAAAAAAAAACCTCCTTAGGGGTTAATTTCATTCAAATTGAGTTTGTTACGTTCTTTGGGGATTGCAGGAGTGCCATTCCGGTCAAAAACAGCAAAAAAATTTTCCCACAGCACCTCGAACCATATTACTTGAAGGAAAATTGGTACGCCCATGGTTTTCGAAAAATAAAATCTAATTTTTCACTTCTCCATCCATCTCGGAATAAAAATGTCATCTTTAGGTTTCAGTACTATGCACCGTTGTAACGTACATTGTAATGTTGCCTAATCTCGTCCAACGTATTTAAGATTGATGAAAAATCTAAAATATCAAAATTCCATTTCTTCGCTTGAATATTAAAACCTATTGAAGTGCAGTATATAAGGTAACCCATAAACTGCATGCCTCGCGACTATTGCGATACTGCTTAAAATGGCTATATCGCAATGCTTCTATTTATTTACTGAAATACAGTCCTACGAAAAAAAAGTTAAGTGAGCTTTTTGCTTCAGAATTGTCGTGGCGGATAAGATAAGACAAACTAAGATAAGATTTTAATTCATGAGGGAAGAATCAATCACATACATCACAATAAAAATCAAATATTAAGCAAGCATGGCACCGTTTGATGAGGGAATGGTATACACTATTAAAGTTTACATTATTTCTAATATCCTCAGCGGCATCTTGGATTCTTTGGATGAGTTGAGGGCGTGTATTTATTCTCACACTGTACACTAATTGCTTCATATGTCTCCAGAGATAAAAAACCAGAGGATTTAAGTCGGGACTTCTTGGGGACCAAGGTACTGGACAGGCACGTCCAAACCATCGCTGTGTAAAATGTTCATTCAGCCAAGCTCTGACATTTAAACCATAGTGGTGCTCCGTCTTGTTGGTACCAAACATCTAACCGCTCATTCAATGGAACATCGTGCAAAACTTTTTTTGAAAAGGTCTAAAGGGTATTACGAAAAGGTATTACGACTTTTTTCTCAATTCTCAAATTTGACCGCCTGTAACTTGAGAACGCCTCGACCGATTGGAGTGAATGCAACTGTTTTTTCCTCTTCTTGATGACCTCTTTCACCTTCCACCACCAAAAGTTCCAAAGGTGCAATATTTTCGGAGTTAGACCCCTTCGGTGGTCGATTTTTAAGGACTTTTAGAATCGTGCTTTTTGACCAATTTTTAAAAAACCTCTTTAGAGGTTAATTTCATTCAAATTCAGTTTGTTACGTTCTTAGGGGATTGCAAGAAGGCCATTCCGATTAAAAATTGCAAAAAAAATTTCCCGAATAATTTTTGAAAATGTCTAAAATGGGGATATTACGATTTTTTTCTCTATTCTCAAGTTTGACCGCCTGTAACTTGAGAACGCCTCCACCGATTGGAGTGAATCAATCTGTTTTTTCCTTTTCTTGATTTCTTCTTTCACCTCCCACCGGAACTTCCAGAAGTGCAATATTTTCAGAGATAGACTGGATAATCAACAAATGGCCCATCGAAATTTTGAGGTACCATGCATTGAAAAGCTTTTTTAAAAGATAAGAATTCACAAGTAGGGTGTTTCCTATAGTTTAAGGTTTACTTGGTTTGATTGGCTGTTAGAAGGGGGGTAAAATGAGTACCTGATGCGTCATTTTTGTTTCCCAAATATAGCCATGTAAATTTCAGAATGCCCTGTACCCAAAACCAAGGCATCCGTTCTTAGATGATTGCAAACCCACTTTTTTCCATTTCAGAATTTTTTCGAAATTGAAACAATTTAGTGTACCTATTCCGTCTTTTTTCTCAACTTCGTACTTTGATCGCTTGTAACTTCAGAACAAATGGACCGATTAGCGTAAATCCCATAGTTTTTTATTCCCCTTGATGTCCTCCTTCTCCTCCCCTGAATAAAAGTCCCATTGGTTCTACAATTTTGGAGATAGATCTCTTCGCTAGTCGGCATTTAAGTAATTTCTTAAAAACTCTCTCATTGAGGAGCTAATTTCACCTAAATTTAGTAGGGTACGTTTTTAGGGGATCACAGTCGACCCCTTCTGATCAAAAAGGGCAAAAAAAATTATATATATATTATTTGAAATTGACGAAATAGGGGAGTATTACGTCTTTTGCTCAACTTCTAAATTTGACTCCGTACAACTTTACAACGAATCGAAAAACGAATGGACCGATCAGTGCGAATTGAAGTGTTTTTTCTTGTTCTTGATGTCCCCTTTCTCCTACAACAAACGAAGGTCCCATTGACTCAATAATTTCGGGAGACAGATCTCTTCGATGGTCGATTTTTGGGCACATTAAATTCGACATTTTGGCCATTTTTTAAAAACTTACTTATTGTGCTAATTTCACCTGAATTCAGTTTGCTACATTCCTAGAAGATGGCCCAATAAGAAACGAAAGTCCCATTGGTACAATAGTTTTGGAAATAGAGTTTTGATGTTTGGGGGGTTGATTTTTGGGCCCTTTTAGAATCAGTATTTTACCTTTTTTTCAACTCACTTATTGGACTAATTTCATCCGAATTCAGTTTTTTACATTCCTAGGGGATTGCAATCGACCCATTCTGATCAAAAACAACATAGTTTTTTTTATGTATATATATATATATTTTTTTTTAAATAGACCAAAGAGGGTGTTTATTCTTTTTTTTTCTAAATTTCCATGTTGAGCGCCTATAACTTTAGAACGAATGGACCGATCAGTCTAAAATCCAACTGATGTTTGTCCCATTAACAAAGGTTCCAATAGGCCCTTTTGGGCTCGATTTTTGGACACCTTTAAAAACAAGTTTTTCGTTGTCCTTAAAAAGTTTTTTTATAAGACTAATTTCCGTTCAATAGTTGTTACATTAAAACGATGGCACAATCTGGAAATATCAACAACGCAACAAAAGAAATGAGAAGAATGAAAGTAAACATCATGGGAATTAGTGAGATGAGGTGGCCGGGAGTGGGTTCGGTGGATGTGGACGAACACAGAGTGTACTATGCAGGAACACAAGATGGTAAGTTTCTGAATGGGGTAGGCATTGTTGTCACCAAGGAGATACCGCAGAGTGTCATAAACTTTGTCCCATTCTCAGAAAGAGTCCTTCTAATACAGATTAACTCCCGACCAGTAAATCTAAACATCATCCAGATTTATGCCCCCACTGCAGATAAAGATGAAGGGGAAGTTGAAGAATTATACAGGAATGTCGCCCAAATACTCGAGAGGCTACCCAAAAAAGAAGTTAACATCATCATGGGGGACTTTAACGCAAAGTTGGGAGCTGGAGAAAAAACCGAGCTCATCGGGTCTTTCGGTTTGGGAAAGAGGAATGAGAGAGGAGATATGCTCGAAAAATTTACAGACGAACACGGCCTTGTAGTCCTCAACACACAGTTCAAACAACCACCGAGGCGTTTATACACATGGAGATCGCCCCTTGATAAACCTGGGAGAATAGTCAGGAATCAAATAGACTACGTACTAGTCAACAAGCGGTACAGAAACAGCTGCTTAAGTATGAGAACCTTCCCGGGAGCAGATATGCGAACCGACCACGTGCCAGTTATCGGAAGATTCAAAGTGGTTATGAAGAAGATAAAGAAAGCTGCTCCATTAAAAGTTAACCTAAGACAGCTGAAAAACGGGAAGATCAAAGAATGTGTAGAGAAAGAGCCGAATGCAGCAATGGCAGAAACAACAGAAGATAGCTCAGTAGAAGAACACTTGAATCACCTGAAAAGTAAAGTGGAACACATTAAGAACACTATTCTAAAGGAAAACGGACAAAGAGTAAGGAAGAAAACCTGGATGACAGATTACATATTAAACCTAATGGAAGAGAGAAGATTGAACAAGAATAACACCATAGAATACAAAAGGATAAACAACATCATAAGGAACGAAATACGAATGGCTAAAGAAAAGGAACAGAAAGAGAACTGTGAGGAGATAGAGGCACTGCAGTTGAAATATGACTACTTTAACGTCCACCGGAAGGTGAAAGAAGTCACTGGACAAAGAAGGAATACAAACTTAGGGAAACTAGTTGACGCTAATGGAAACATCATTCTAGACATGGAAGAGAAGAAGAAGATGTGGACTAGGTACGTAGAGCACCTCTTTGAGGATAATAGAGAGAGCCCCCCAGATCCCCGGAGTAATGCACAGAGTGGGCCAGAAATAATGGAATCAGAAGTGACGGCAGCTATAGAGCAGAGCAAAGAAGGAAAAGCAGCAGGACCTGACAACATCCAGCCAGAGTTCCTGAAACTTCTAGACGAAAATGGATTAAAGAAGATCACCAAACTTTTCAACAACATCTACAAATCAGGTAAAATACCACAAGAATGGCTAGTTTCAGAGTTCATTGCACTGCCTAAGAAACAAGGCGCAAAACGATGTGAAGAATATCGAACGATAAGTCTGATGAGCCACCTGCTGAAAACCTTTCTCAAAGTCATCCATAAAAGAATATACAATCGATGCGAGAACCTAATCTCTCGAAACCAGTTCGGGTTCGTCAATGCGATGGGAACCAGAGAAGCACTCTTTGCTGTCCAAGTCCTTGTCCAGAGATGCAGAGACGTTAACCTTGACGTTTACTGTTGTTTAATTGACTACGCCAAAGCATTTGACCGGGTTCAACATGGCAAAATGATGGAAATATTAAAGAAGACAGGGATCGATACCAATGACCTGAATATCATAAGTAGCTTGTACTGGGGCCAGTCGGCAACAATAAGAGTCGACGGAGAAACAACTGAGGCCGTCAAAATAATGCGAGGAGTGAGGCAGGGCTGTGTACTCTCACCCCTGCTATTTAACATCTACTCCGAGCAGATTTTTAAAGAAGCGCTCGACGACGAAGAAGAGGAGGGCATCTCAATAAATGGGAAGAAATTGAGTAATATAAGATACGCGGACGACACCATCGTGTTCGCAGATAGCCCACAAGCACTACAACAACTTATCAACAAAATAGCAAGAGTTAGTAAGGAATATGGTTTGGACATAAACATACAAAAGACCAAAATTATGGTCATTAGCAAAAACAAGATCGACAACATCCAGTTATCCATCAACAACCAACCAATAGAGAGAGTACCACACATCACGTACCTGGGAACACGTATAAACGAGAACTGGGACGCAACTCAAGAAATCAAATCACGAATCGCCAAAGCCACAGCCGCCTACAACAAAATGAGCAAACTCTTCAGAAGCCATGATCTTACACTGGAAACAAAAATGAGACTTCTCAGATGTTACATCTTTTCTATCCTCTTATACGGGACGGAATCTTGGACACTCAATGAAAACACATACAAGAAAATAGAAGCCTTCGAAATGCGACTCTATCGAAGAGTGATGAGGATATCATGGACCGAACATATCACTAATGAAGAGGTACTAAGAAGGATGAATAAACAAAAAGAAATTATGAACACCATCAAGATCCGAAAACTGCAATATCTGGGCCACATCATGAGAAACGGCTCCAGGTACTCCTTACTCCAGACAATCATCCAGGGAAAAATCGATGGAAGAAGAGGTCCAGGAAGGAGAAGAATATCTTGGCTGCATAACCTCAGGAAGTGGACCGGAAAAACATCAACCGAACTCTTCCGCATTGCCGTAAACAAAGTTAGGCTCGCCATGCTGATTGCCAACATCCGTAACGGATAGGAACCACAAGAAGAAGTTGTTACATCTTCGGGCAACATCCTTCAGTAATTTGTACCTTTGTGTATCAATTTTTTCTTCTTCGGTTCTCGAACTGGATGTTTTCAGACAGACTGTCTGACGTAGTCTATCATGAAGTTAATGAACATAAAGATGAACATTCATACGTCTTTTCGTGCAATAAAAAAAATTTGTAATGCGATCTTCACACAATTCTGAATTTCTATTTTAAATATTGACTGACTTTTTATTTTATGTGATGAAGATATGAAAACTTAAAAAGTTGTAGCGCGAACTATGTAAGTATCCCAAAGTTAGTAAGTATCGGTTTACACCCGTCATTCACTTGTGACTTTGGATCTGTTTTAAAATTTAGATACTTTGTTTATAAATTCTCGTTTTGCTTTTTGTTACAAGAACGACGGTATTTATTTTTTGGATATTCCTCTATTCACAAATCAGTTAAAAAAGGCAGAAAATATGTAATATCTGTAATACTGTCTTCTCACTGATACCTATTAATCTGGCATCACGTCGTTAGTCTTGGAAATTTAACTTTGACATTGTTTGCGAATTTTCTCGACATGAGCAAAAAGGTAGAGAAAAAAATTAATATTTCGTCTAGTTACATCCACTTTGCATTTTTTTAAATACTTTTAAAAAATTGATTTACTTCTCGGACGTTATGAGGGACTAAATTTTTTTTGTGCTCTGGTATCCGGGTTGTAACCCACCAAACAACAAACACTTCCACGTTCAAAATTTGCCTCCTAAGCCGCGTTATCTCTTGTTTGACTTGGCTGATAATAATTGCACAAACCGGCCTGTTTCAGCTGTATACACAATAAACGACGTTGTAACAATTCCAACGACCTGGGCCCACCTTTTTCAACTCTTTCTAGAGATGCATATACGTACATACAGTGGTGGCACCGATCTGCACTAATGTTAGATATAGCGACTATCTCCGATTATCTGCTGTTTTCCAGTAATCATTCGAAGATATAATAATCTTTAGCCAACATGAATACCCGATATGATTAGTCGAAGGTGGAACTTTAAAGAGGATGTGCGCGTGTTGCTTTTATAGAAAAAATCAGCACTTACCGCAGTTTCTTCGCCTCGAACCGCAGCGTCTTCGTCCTTTGGTACCAACAACACAGCACCGTCTTCTAAAGCTGCCATCGTGCTACGGAAGCGTTTTCGCGTTGATTCGTTCCCAAGCTTAAAAGTAAAATGGCAGTACGTTCGAGTGCTGACGTTGTTCCATTGTATTTAAATCAGTTATCGATTGATTGGTATCGGTGATGTGTTTGCTCAAGTGCAGTGAGGGAGAGGTGTGTGGATGTGGTATCCAGAGGCGTTGCCAAAAGATACCTGTAACCTTCGGATTAGTCTTATGAGTGATTTATGTCTTTATGAAGCGATGAGTTTAAGTTTTAGTTACATTAGGCTTAACTGTTTTTTGTTTTGTTTCTCGGAACCTGAGCAAATGAAAGCTCGTCGAGGGTTTGATGATAACTCAAACGTTTAAGACGATTGGGCATAGAAACATGTTTATCAGCTTTAAATTTTATGTACTTTCATTTAGTTATCACGTTTATTAGCTATCTAGCTGTCTTAGTAAAAAGTGATTTTGTTTTTCCCTCTCTTTCTTCCACTTGATCCAAAACTTCTCTACTTAGTGGAAAATACCTGAATAGGCCGCGAAACCCGGATATAAGATTAAAGGTATCGCTGTCGTCCAAGACATTTTTGGGCAACCTTGAAAATACATCTCTGAGGACGAAACCACAATTTTCTACTTTCCATTAGAAGAAGACAATTCTTATGACGGTTTTGTTCCGAACACCTATCATTTGCAGTTTTCGAGATATAGATGAGAGCTATCCTTAAGCCGCCCTAATACATAACGATATAAAGGGTGTTAAAAATTATCCTTCTAGCAAGCCATGGAATTAAAACTCATGTCTGGGATAAGTTCATAAAAAAATGAAAATCGGAACATTTTTTGATATTTTGGACATATTTTTTTTGCAAAGTCATCGCAGATAATTGTTTTAATTCCATGGCCTACTTGAGGATTTTTTTTAATAAAAGCATGATATAATATCCGTTAGGTTCTTATTTTACTTCGTTAATGCTTTTACTAAGTTCTTCTACTAATGCTTACTGTCAACCCTTACCCAATAATTCGTCTTCTTTCATGTGCATTGTCCGGTCTCCCTGACGTTGGCGATCACCATGGCAAAAGCTGTACGGTCCTCTGCCAAGCGCAAAAGTTCACCAGCCCTTCTTATGCGTCCAATCCCGCATATTTCTGAGCCACGATTGTTGCTTTCTTCCAACTGCACGGCGCCCCCGAAACTTGCCCCTTAGTATTAGCTGTAATAGACGATATTTATCACCTCTCAAAATATGCCCAAGATATGATGTCTTTCGGTATTTTACGGTCGTCAAGAGTTGCCTTTCGATGTTTGCTCTTCGTAGTACATTCTCGTTTGTAACATGTTGTGTCCACGGAATACGAAGCATTCTTCTGTGTGACCACATATACTATGCGTTGTCTTAATTTCAGACTGAGGTTGTCATTGCAAAGAAGGGATCTCATATTATTAAAAGTTGCCCGAGCAATCTCTATTCGGCACTTTATCTTGCAGTGCGTGTTTAGATCTTCTGTAATAATAATAATACTACCAAGGTATTTGAACTTAGTTCAATTTGGCTTTCATTAAGTTCTAAGGTAGTACCATTGTGGGGTTGCCTACTGAACATAATAAATGTGGTCTTTCCTCTATAGGTTTTGTGCACGTGACGTCACAATTTGAACCTGGGAGTATGTCAACATAACCTCACATGTCAATTAATCCCAATAAACATTTTGCATTGTCTTAAAGGCTTATAAGTTTTATAACGAGTATATAAGGGTGTGTATGGAACAAAAAGCGCCCATAAAGGATTTATAAGATTACCAACGGACACTTAAAGTTTATAAAAGTGTTAGTACAACACCATAACTCACAGGGTTATAAGAAAGTGATGAAAATATTTCAGATACTTCCTTATAAAACTTCAACGGGTGTTTACCAAAAGTTATATAGCAGATTTATATAAAGCACTCCATCACCTAACTGTAACCTTGAGATATATAGTAGTTGAATACATTACGTTTATAAAAATGGTAAGTTTGAAGGTGATGGAAGGATGCATTATAAAACTTTTGTGATAGGAAGACCAATAAATCATCTTTATATATCCTTAAGTTACATTGTGGTTACCAATAAACCCATATTAAACCTATATCTTCCCGCCAAAAGAACGAATTTATTGTAATTAACCAAAACCATGTTTTTCATATGTTTGTTCTAAAAATTTGTTTTTTTTCAAGCGGACTAAAAGTACGTCATTTGTTTTCTCCATACGCACACCTAAAGTGGGCTTTCTAATCCTGAGACCAAAAAGTAGTAAAAAAGTCCTAGGGAGTAAAAGTAAAGTCAAAAGTCACCGCTATTGTCATGGTGGCGCATATATAAACCCTCTTATTGCCATCTTTACATTCTTGTCGAAAAATAAAGGATAGGAATACTCTCAGAGCGCTCGAGAGCACCACCCGAAACCGTTTTTAGTCGAAATCGTATAGGTTCTCGAATTCTGTTAAATGTCGTTGGTCGTCATGCGCGTCATCATATTTATCTGTCAATGTGATTTTTATTAATTTACTATTGATAATAATGCCACAAATTTTTAGTTTACCATAATTTAACTAACCTAAACCACCTAAACCATTGGTTATGATTTAATACCATTAAAAACCACCGGTCTAACACATTCTATTTATATACACCACTAAATGGGGAAGTACCTAGACCCGCTTAAAGAGGGTGAGAGAAAATAGCAAAATTGAATCACTCTCAAATAGACTTTTTCTACGAGCGTTCTTAATATATCACTTTCCCGCACGCATTTTGTTTTCGAAAGTTTTACTTTCCCGAACGGCGTGCGTGAAAGTAAATTTAGCGTGCGGGAAAGTAAATATTTAAAGAATGACTGATTTGTAATATAATTTAGACTTTATAGTCTGTCTATCTAGATAGGTGCATCTGCCTTACAGCCATGCCAAATATGTTTATCTGTTTTCAGGAACTATTATGCTTGCCTTTATTGATTTTTGATACAAAATATACCTATAATATCCGTACTTTTTATTCCAATGTCACCGGTCCATGCTTGAAACATTATGTCACGCCAACAATCACACCAAGTTTTTGCCATAACAACCAATTGATTGTTGATTAATTCAGAGCTGTCATACTGTTAACAAAGATACAATATAGAACTTACTTTTTAATTATCTTTATGTTCCAAGTTTCTTTACTTGGGCTCGTAGAAAAAATATGGTTACTAACTCGTGCGAAAAGTGTCTTTCCCGCACTCGGCAGACAGCGTGCGGGAAAGTATCACTTTCCGCACTAGTAAGGAAAATAACTATTCCTGCATGCTTGAAAAAAAATAGTATATGTTACTCGGAGTAAAAGGTCTTTCTGTGCTTCGCCCAGTTGCAGACCTCAGCTTCGCTTCGGCCGTCAATCTCTGGGCTCAGCACGAAAAGACCCACTTTTACTCTTAGTGGCATAATCTACTATAGCAGAATGAGCGAATGGAGAAAAGTGAAACGAAATAGTGCTTTCAGCAGAAAAGTTTCAATAAAATTTCGTGAAATTATAACAAGTTTAGTCAGCTCAGTGGAATCAACAATAATAAGTGTTGTCGATTTGTGTAAAGATGAAGCATCACACTTAAAAGCAGACTCTGATGAACCTATGTCAGGTTCTGTTGATAAGCAACTAATTTTTAATCAGCATATCAATAATTTTTCACTTGATTTTTCGCCAGGGTTTTGGGCCTTAAATGAAGACGAATGCAGAATAAGTAATTGAGTGAATGAATTTATTGACGATCAAACTGAGGACAATAATGATGAATGTAGAAAAAATAAACGGTTTCGTACTGTTTAAAAAAATGGGCTGTAAATTTTAATATTACACCGCGAGCCTTAAAACAGCTAATGGAAATTATAAATGTTTATTCCCCTATAGAAAATCCTAAAACTTTACAATAAGTTAATTTTTTAACAATGTGTGCCTAAAGCTAATTACAAAACGATAAAAAAATCGATTATCGTAAAGGTCTAACTCCAGAACTACTCAACCAACTGGAGTGCCGTTTGCGATTTCTGAAAGGGTACAACAAGAAAAAGAAAAAACTGCGGGATTCACTCCAATCGGTCTATTATTTCTCAAGTTAAAGGGTTTTAAAATTGGAAAATTGCTAAAAAAGACGAATATATTCCCTTTGTAAATTTAGAAAATTTTGATTTTTTTTATGCGGTTTTTTATCTGAATGAGACGATTTCAATCCTTTTTGAATTACGCGAAGTAAATTGGAGTGAAAGTTTTACAATAAGTAAATTTTTTAACGATGTGTGCCTAAAGCTAATTACAAAACGATAAAAAAAATCGATTATCGTAAAGGTCTAACTCCAGAACTACTGAACCAACTGGAGTGCCGTTTGCGGTTTCTGAAAGGGTACAACAAGAAAAAGAAAAAACTGCGGGATTCACTCCAATCGGTCTATTATTTCTCAAGTTAAAGGGTTTTAAAATTGTAAAATTGCTAAAAAAGAGGAATATATTTCCTTTGTAAATTTAGAAAATTAACAAGTTACATTGAGTGAAAGTTGTACAATAAGTTAGTTTTTTAACGATGCGTGTCTAAAGCTAATTACAAATGGATAAAAAAATCGACTATCGTAAAGGTCTAACTCCAGAACTACTGAACCAACTGGAGTGCCGTTTGCGTTTTCTGAAAGAGTACAACAAGGAAAGGAAAAAACTGTGAAATTCACTCCAATCGGTCTGTTATTTCTCAAGTTAAAGGGGTTTAAAATTGGAAAATTGCTAAAAAAGAGGAATATATTTCCTTTGTAAATTTAGAAAATTAACAAGTTACATTGAGTGAAAGTTGTACAATAAGTTAGTTTTTTAACGATGCGTGTCTAAAGCTAATTACAAATGGATAAAAAAATCGACTATCGTAAAGGTCTAACTCCAGAACTACTGAACCAACTGGAGTGCCGTTTGCGTTTTCTGAAAGAGTACAACAAGGAAAGGAAAAAACTGTGAAATTCACTCCAATCGGTCTGTTATTTCTCAAGTTAAAGGGGTTTAAAATTGGAAAATTGCTAAAAAAGAGGAATATTTCCTTTGTAAATTTAGAAAATTTTTATTTTTTATATATATATATTTTTATATAATAGCTAGCGAGTAGTCATGTTTCTGTTAAACGAAATTTTTTTTGTTCCACCAGTGGCGCGCGTATCGCAATGACCTTTTTGAAGAAAAGTATGGTATACTACTGGTCTATCAAAAAATAAATTCTACCTTTTTATTTTCTGTTCAGTTCTAAACAAAAAAGCTCTCTTAAGTTTTCTTCGTTAGGCGCGTCATTTTCAAGTAAAAAAATAAAAATCGTTTTAATGCACCTCTTCCAGAATCGTTACTTCAACAGGATGGAATGTATTATTTCAGTTCAAACTTGAAAATATTTTTTTTTTAAATTGAATTAAGTTAAATAAATTGTTTGAAATGTCCTCCCTCAACCTTTCAAGCGGTTTCAAAGATACTTTCATTTTTTTTTGTTTTTTAATAAATCTTTAACACCCTTTATCTTTGTAACGATGCTCTTAAGGACCCTCTCTTAAGTTTATTAGAACTTTTCTTCTTAAAATAATGCCAGCAATCACCTTCTGAAGTTTCTCAAAGTACTCTTGAATCACCCTTTACATATGGAAAGCTTCATTACTGTTTCGAGAGTTTATTTTGAACTGATAAAAAAATCTAGAAAAGAAATTGGCCCGAGACAGTAACTTTATTTTTTATTTCCACATAGTTTATGCCTAGTTTATACCTCTAAATTAAGAATTTAACACTTGTCGAAGTTAAATGTGTACCTTTAGGTAAATCTGTTTAAACTTTCATGATTAATTATTAAATGGAAGTATAAACGGGTCGAATTAAAAGTTGACATTTAACTTTGACAAGTGGTAATGAAAATGAGTTTAATTCTTATTTGGAGGTATAAATCTGGCATAACGTAATTATTGCCGTAATTTCATTTCCATCAAAGTTCGGTAAGAATGAGGTTAGGAATGACAATTTAGGAATGGCTACTGGACCATAAGCTCGTAAAAATAACGTTTTCGATAGCACCGCCGCGAACTTTTTTGATTTTTCGAATCGACGGATCGACGTGTTATATAGTTTTGTCTCTAATATCCCAATTTTCAGTGTGTGTTAATTAATTAAGCATTGCTATGTAAATTTCTAAACCAAAAAATAGAATAAGTCAAATTCTCAAATATATTCGTCATACGAGACACTAGACAGAGCTTATCATATACCAATGTGGCAAGGAGCATGTTATATAACGGTTTTATAGTAGACACTATTTTACCACCAAAGGTGATGTAGTGGACTCAAATAGTTTATAAAGGTGTCACGTTTAGTCCGCCATGTTTACGTGTTAATAATTTTAAAATCCGGAACAGATTTGATCTTGGTCATTAAACAAATAGGCAACTGGCTTTCATATTGTAAAGGGTATAAAAGAGGGCATATAAGAGGGTTATTTAATGACTTTTAAGTTAAAAGGAACACCTATCATGCAATAAATTTGTCTTTTACCTGATTGGGTATGCGTTTTGACTGACACTGATTAGGCCCCTGCTCAAATAAAACTCACATAGATACTCCTAAACTTATATATATTTAAGGCCCATGAGTTGTACTGAAGTATCTCGCATATATTCACAGTAAAACTTGGATTGCAAGAAAATTTTCATCCATGGAATCGCAAAACCACCACCCGTTAAATATTGTTACTTTAATATCCGATAACAACAGCGCGCCATTCAGGCATAGAATTTAGGAAGACTCGAGAATGAGGAGTTCAATGTGTAAAAGAGAAAGCAAATTTCTGTACCCTCCTACTGTCATTTGTCAAACGTACGCAAATATATACAACTAAACCATTACTTTACGAACACATTTATAGGCAATATTTATAAGAGTCACGGAAGAGTTGTGAACACTATAAGTCGTGGTTAATTTCCAGTTATGTAAGAGTGACCAACAAAGTTATATAACAGTATTCAAAAGTTGTTCATAACAATAGTTATAAATCCTTAAGTCCTATAACGTTACTAAATCAGTGTTACTGCAACCTCTATAAATTGCCCCATTTAAGCTCTTTAAGCGGTATATAAGGGTATGCAAGAGGTATTGCGAACGTTTTTATAAAGCTTTTAGTTATATACTCAAGTGGTATAATATTTGCGGTTACTCATATATAACGAAAAATGTTTATTGGGATGACATCTTTGCATTTAATAAAATTTTTTTCAATTATCTTAAATCGAATGAAACTTAAATTTTGCTGGAGGACTGCTAGAATCATCATTCTTGACAGTGAAGCAAAAAAGAATGACCTTTGTGCCGAAATAATTGATAAGGAGAGCCATATTTTGTGGAGTAGACCTACACCACCAAGTACCACCAACTTTTGATGCCTCAAAACTACTTCAATTTCAGACAAAGGAGCATGGAAATAGAAGTTTGGCGTTCTCAGTAGATTCTATTGCCATAAAAACTAGAAAGGAATGGATTGTTAAAAGGTATAATATGATTACTTGGCCAGAAGCTGGAATAAGATATTTAAACATTTATAGGTGTGAATTCTAAGTCATATACGTCCTGGACTTGAAAATCGTGCATCAAATTCAGATAAGTCGAGCACTTTTGTGTCTACAAGGAAATGATTATTAAAAAAAATTTGATGGGTGTGGTCAGAAATAGATAACACGAACTATAACAGTTTGAAATACTTTCTATGCCTCAAAACTACTTCAAATTTAGACAAAGGAGCATGAAAATAGAGGTTTGGTGTTCCCAATAGATTCTAGTGCCATGAAAACTAGAAAAGATTGGATTGTAAAAAGGTATAATGTGATTACTTGGCTGGAAGATGAAATAAGATATTTAGACACTCGTAGGTGTGAACTCCACAATTTAATATAAAAACATTGTTACTTTTGAGGTTATAATTGTTTATCGAGGAATTTAAAACAAAACCTGTCTCTTAATGGAACACATTTTATTGTAACAAACACTTATTCAAAGATTTTCTTCAATACAATCTCACTGATACTGCTAGAATATAAATATATATTTTTAAGTTATATAAATAAATTCGTTACTGAATTAAATATGTTTAAGAATATATGCCACGAAGCCCTTTTACTATATTCTTTTTAATATATCTTTGTCCTTTCGTTGTGTTACATACTACTTACATGGAATGGCTTCTGTTTCCTTACTTGGCTACTTATTTGTCATTTCCATACTCTACCAAAACAATAAAGCTATCAAGATATTAAAAACATAACTCCAGTTAAACAATTACAAAAAAAAAGGGCAAAAATAATATGATTGGAACTGTATGTTAAGCACCAATGAGGGTATAATTCTGTACTTAAGCACCAACTTAGTAATTTTGTATCCTCCTTGGCCTTGGTTAAGTTAAGCACTATGAAGACAGGCATTGCAAAGTAGAAACAAACAAAATTCTGATTTCGGCATTTCTAATTCCCAAAGTATTTGGAGTTGAAATAATGGGCTTCTTAACAGTTGTTCCAATCACGCAATGCTCAGATATCAATAGTGTGATTTGAAAGTACATTTTTAAAGTGTTCCTGAAGCAGATTAGGGTCTCTGTAGGCAGAATCTGCAAAGTTCCAATTTTATGTAACTCCTGTACAGTTATGAGGCAATGTTATCCTATAGCTCCGACCTGGATATGGGAAATGTACTGCTTAGAACAGCTCACTTTTGTTTCAGGGTAAATATTTTCATGAATGCAGATTTTTTCCATTTACGTCAATGTAAATTTTTGAGGTTGTTTTACCACTAAGTTCGATGTCAGGTCACGTGCTGCACGAAACCTATTGATTTTTAGACCTTGTGTCTCTCCCACGTCGCCGATTTTGTTTATAAGCAACTGTAATCTCTCGATTGTGTTTGCCAGAATCACTGCATCATCAGCATATCTGATTGTTGTTATTGGCTCTCCATTTATTTTGATGCCGAGGTGTGATATTCCTTCCAATCCTTCCTTAAATATTCTATCAGAGTATAGGTTGAAAAGTAAGGGCGACAGTATGCAACCCTGTCTTTCTCCACGTTGTACTACAATATGGTCTGTTTTTTTACTCATTTTTACCTGTGTCTTTTGATTCCAGTATTGATTTTTAATTATGCTGAGATCTCTCTCATATATTCCAATCCCCTGTAGTATATCAAAAAGTTTATCGTGCTGTATGCGGTCAAAGACTTGTTCGTAATCGATAAAGCATGCGAAAACATCGTTTCGCTGATCACGGAATTTTTGGAGGAGGAGGTTCATTCCGAAAAGTGCTTCACGCGTTCCGAAAGCGTTTCGGAAGTCGAACTGAGAATCATCAGGATCTTCCTCACATGTAGGTCTGATGGGAGCGTGAATGATCCGTAAGAATGCTTTGAGCATGTGGGACATGATTAAGCGATAATCACCAAATTTTTTTGGCTGTTATTTTTTAGGTAGAGCAATAAAGGTTGATGATAACCAGTCAGATGGAATTTCACCTGTCTCATAGATACTATTGTTACGATTCGCAGCAACGCCGCATGGGAGGCGGGGCAACGCATGGGAGCGTGTTGGTTGGTGGAGCTTCGCGACCTATCCGCGCTGCGTCATGGCTGACACGAGTGATTTATTGCTCGTCTGGCTTAATCTAGAAGGCAGTTGTTTACAACCGTTTTTTTATGTGAGATTATTCAAGAATTCTTATAAAGAACTTTCTAGGTTTTTCTGTAATTTTAGGATTGTATATAAAAGGCGCATAGAGCGGCGGTTAAGCAGTAGTCTTATTTTAAGCGAGCTATAAGTAAGCTAAAGTTACGAAGCGATAATAGAAGGCTATAAAGTGTTTAGTAGTGAGTTATTTAGTATACGAATTGTACCTGTGTATATTTGTGGAATAAATAAATAGTGTTTTCGTGTTAAATCGTTACACTGGAATTATCGAACCCCGAGTTCGCAACACTATTAAACAATTTAACTACTAAGCCAATAATTTCCTCTGTAATGAGCTTTAGAGCCTCGGTCGGAATCGGCTTTAACAATAGTTGGTCCCATGCCCTCATTCACGTATACCACATCAGCACTATGAGTTTTAAAGCTGGCCTCTATATGTCATGTGTTTCTTAGTTCTTGTTCCTTCCAAAATTAGTTGGTTACGATCATTTGTAAGTGACATAATCGTTCTCCTCCTGTGGAGTCCAGCTACTTCCCTTACTTTTTTGTGCATATTAAAAGTATCATGTTTGGAGCAGAGGTCTTCCATTTCTGCACACTCCCTTTCCATCCATCCATGCTTGGCTTCTTTGATCTCCCTTCTTATGACGTTTTGTATTTTTTTTATATTTGTCAGATTTGTTCTTCGCCAGTCTTCGCTGCTCCATGAGGGTTAGAATGTGATCTATCATCTACTTGCTTTTGGGATTAAAGGCCTCGCGGAGATGTAGTTTACACGTGTCCACAATGATATTCTTGATGTTATCGAAAGAGTCTCTATAACTTGGAGCTGGTTTTCCTGTAGACTTGTTAACCATGTTATTCATTTCTTCGGCAACAATATGTCTGACTTCAGGGTTATTTAATCTCGTTACATCAACTGCTGTAGCTGGGTGTTTGCTTTTTAGCTTTTAAGTTTAACGGCAGTTCATCCACAAGGGGATTATGGTCCGAGCCAATGTCAGCCCCAGGGTAAGTTTTGGTATTTTTATTATATTTTTAAAACGCCTATTAATCAGTAGGTAGTCGATGACTGATTTCTAATTGGTTAGTGAGTTGAGTTATTTATACCATTGCGTGGGGCTTGCCAAGTATAAAGTCTTCGTTTGGGTAGATCGAAAAACGTGTTAGCAATTATCATCTCTGAGTCTTGACAAAACTCGTAATCTGTCACCTCTCTCATTGGAGCTACCAAGCCCAAAACTACCAACTATATCGGTGCGCTGTCCTTGACTAATTTTGCCATTGAAATCGCCCAACACAATTATAACACTATCGCTCTTTAACGTCTTCATTGTGGAATCAATTAGCTCATGCAAATTTTCCACTTCCATTTCATACCCTTTCTCAGCAGTTGGGGCTGATTGATGTTGAATGGTTTGCAGACAATTTGTAATAAGCATATCCGGTTGGTTATTGGCACAAAATTCTTAACATATTTTGTGTATTCTGATAAAACAAAGATGCCAACGCCGCCTCGATTATTTTGGTCATTGTCATCCCCCCCCCCTCCCCCAATAATTATTATATCCATATGGATGGTTGTTTTCTTGGGAAATGGTCTTTAACGTTTTCATTGTGGAATCAATTAGCTCATACAAATTTTCCACCTCCATATCATACCCCTTCTCAGCAGTTGGGGCATAAACCTGAATACGATTGATATTGAATGGTTTGCAGACCATTTGTAGTAAGCATATCCGGTTGGTTATTGGCACAAAATTCTTAACATGTTTTGCGTATTCTGATGAAACAAAGATGCCAACGCCGCCTCGATTATTTTGGTCATTATTCCCCCCCCCTCCCAATAATTATTATATCAATATGGATGGTTGTTTTCTTGGGATGTGGTCTTTAACGTTTTCATTATGGAATCAATTAGCTCATACAAATTTTCCACCTCCATATCATACCCCTTCTCAGCAGTTGGGGCATAAACCTGAATACCATTGATATTGAATGGTTTGCAGACCATTTGTAGTAAGCATATTCGGTTGGTTATTGGCACAAAATTCTTAACATATTTTGTGTATTCTGATAAAAACAAAGATGCCAACGCCTCCTCGATTATTTTGGTCAGTGTCCCCCCCCCCTCCCAATAATTATTATATCAATATGGATGGTTGTTTTCTTGCGATGTTGGCACTTGCACAGTGGTCTAAATGTAAGAATTACGGGGACACTCAATTTTTTTTAATAAAGTAATTGATTCTTTTTTATATTATTTTTAAATAAAATTATTCTGATCGCAATAGTTATTTGCGTTATAATTCTCGTAAATCCATTTTTACAGTAGGAGTAAGATGTTGCCGGACGAAGCGATAACCAACTATTGTAAAAAACGTTACCGGATATATGACGTACAACATTTTATTTCAGACTTTTTAAAACCAAGAAAAAAGAATTACAAATGAGAATAGGTATGCACGGCGAATATTTTTGAAAAGATTTTTGAAATGAAACTTCGCTACGGTACTCAGTATAGTAACAAAAATTCATTACGGTACTTAACTCAATACTGCAAAAATTTCATTACGGTACTCAATACCGTAAAAATCTATTTACTTTTATATACTATATATTTTCATACTGTATTATTTAGGATACTTTTACGTACTTGATTTTAGTCCGGTAAATAGCTTTTTACAGGACTGGATATCGTAAAGAAATTTTACAGTATGGCTATCGCCTCGTCCGGCAACATCTTACTCGTACTGTAAAACTATATTTACCGAAGTAATAACTACTAAAATCAGGTACGTAAAAGTGTGTTTTACGGGGCAGTATGAAATAAAGATTATTTACATTTTTACCTTCCTACTTCAGACATAAATGGGGATACGAATGTGCTAAAACGTTGACAATGATATTGTGTTACCTAGGTCTCTTAACTAAAAGCGTAATATCACCTATCACACCTACCAAAATGGGCAACACAGAAGTTAAGTGTTCAAGTAATAATTTTGTTATGCGGCAGTATATTTGACGGAAAATGCCAAATTCTTTAGTAGAATACTAAAATAGTGCTAGTTGTTTAGTAGACTACAATATAAAATAAATGTTTATTTTTTTCAATTTTACAATTTTTACCTATAAAATGTGTACCATTAAACCATCAACAAAACATAAAAGTACGGGCTTATATGCCTCCCAATAATTTTAAAACCGAATATAAGAAATAAATTGAGTTTCACGGTGAAGAAACATGTCGTTTTTTTTTTGGGTCTTCCATTCTTGAAACTTTAATAAAAGTGCTAATATTACTTTGACTATTAATTATATCAAAATTGGGAAGGAAGTAACTAAAACTATGTAACGAATGAGCAGACACGTTTGAATACTATAAAAAAACACGACATTATAAACTCAACACAACTACCGAAACGAACTCCAAAAGTATCGAGCAGAATTCCTATATAAATGATTATTTTAATTTTGGTTTACTTTGTCCTTGATTTTCTCGCATTATGATCCATCAAACAAAAAACTTTTATACGCACTTATGGTGGACTCTATTCTGTTTATAAAACCATACATAATATTCAAATTCCTTGAAGACAAGTTTGTCTCTTAATGTTTGTCTCTTAGTAATTGTCCCCCCCCCCCCCTCCCCTCCCAATAATTATTATATCAATATGGATGGTTGTTTTCTTGCGATGTGGTCCTTTGCTAAAAAAATTACAGCGGGTGCTTGAAAAAATTACAGCGGATGTTGTTTATTGACGTTTCGGTACAAATTGGTGCCTTCATCAGAATTGTTACCCAAAACAGTTTACTGCCTTGGTGTGAAGTTTCTGAATTTTTTTAAATATTTTTGTGTTGCTGCGTTTTTTTTTACTGGTTACGTTTGAAAGTCATGAGTTAAATTTTGAACGAAAATTTTGAAAAAATGTTGAATTATTGCTTTGTACATGCTGCTCGCCGTGTCGAAATACTGAGGCTAACCGTCTGAGATATCGTACGGCACAGAGCATGTACTATTGGCAATTAATTCCCCATCTTCTTTCACAATTTAATTCATGACTTTCAAACGTAACCAGTAAAAAAAAAACCGCAACCACAGAAAAAAGGTAAAAAAATACAAAAACTTCACACCAAGGCAGTAAATTGTTTTGTGTAGACAATTCTGATGAAGGCACCAATTTGTGCCGAAATGTCAATAAACAACATCCGAAGTTTCAAGTATCCGCTGTAACTTATTTAACAAAGGACCATATCCCAAAAAACCATCCATATAACTACAAGGGTCCAAGAATCCAGACATTCTACGTGCCAACCAATTATTATATCCTTTATACTTGATTTTGACCCTCGGCAAGAGAACGCCTCGACCGATTGGAGTGAATCCAACTCTTTTTTACTCTTCTTGATGTCCTCTTTCACCTCCCTCCACCGGAAGTTCCGTAGGTGCAATATTTTTGCAAATAGATCCCTTCGGTGGTCGATTTTTAAGCACTTTTAGAATCGCGTTTTTTGACCATTTTGAAAAAAACTTTAGGAGTAATTTGTTAATTTCATTCAAATTGAGTTACACATTACATTTTTAGGGGATTGCAACCCTGCCATTCCAATAAAAAAAAAAATGTTTTTAAATTTTTTTCAAAATGCCCAAATAGGGGTATTACTCCCTGTATCTTGAGAACGTTTCTACCGATTGGAATGAATCCAAATGTTCTTTCTTCTTCTTGATGTCCTCTTTCACCTCCCTCTGCCGGAAGTTCCGTAGGTCCAATATTTTCGGAGATAGACTCCTTCCGTGCTCGATTATTAAGCACAGAATCGACTTTTTTGACCATTTTGAAAAAAAAAGCACTTTAGAGGTTAATTTCATACGAATTGCGTTTGTTACGCTCTTAGGGGATTGTACTGATTGTAAGCGTGCCATGCCGATCAAAAACAGCAAAAAGAAATTCCCATTTGTCTTTTTAAATGTCCAAAAAATATTTCTCAATTCTCAACTTTGACCGTCTGTAACTTGAGAACGCCTCGAGCGATTGGAGTGAATGCAACTGCTTTCTCCTCTTCTTGATGTCCTCTTTCACCTCCCGCCATCGGAAGTTCCGTAGGTGCAAATTTTCAGAGATAGACTCCTTCTGTGGTCTATTTTTAACCACTTTTAGAATCGCGTTTTTTTTTACCATTAAAAAAAACACTTTAGAGGTTAATTTCATTCGAGGTGAGTTTGTTACCTTCTTATGCGATTACAATTGTGCTATTCCGATCAAAAACAGCAAATAAATTTTTCCAAATTTTTTTTGTAAATGTCCAAAGGGCAAGACGACTTTTTTCTCATTTCTCAAGTTTGATCCCCTGCAACTTGAGAACGCCTCGACCGATCGGGGTGAATCAAACTGTTTTTTCCTCTACTTGATGCTTTCTTTCACCTTCCCCCCATCGGTTCCGTAAGGTGGAATATTTTCGGAGAGACTTTTAGAATCGCGTTTTTTTAACCATTTTGAAAAAAAAAACACTTTAGAGGTTAATTTTATTCAAATTGAATTTGTTACGTTTTTAGGGGGTTGCAAACGTGCCATTCCGATCAAAAATAAAAAAGAATGTTTTTAAATTTTTCAAAATGCCCAAAGGGTAAAACGACTTTTTTCTCAATTCTCAAATTTGATCCCCTGTCACTTGAGAATGCCTCGACCGATCGGGGTCAATCCCCTTCTTGATGCCCTCTTTCACCTCCCACCGTCGGAAGTTCCGTTGGTGCAACATTTTTGGAAATAGACCCCTTCTATAGGCACCTTTAGAATAGCGTTTTTTGACCATTTAAAAAACAACTCTTTAGAGATTAATTTTATTCAAACTGAGTTTGTTACGTTTTTAGGGGATTGCAAACATGTTATTCTGATTAAAAACAGGAAAAAATGTTAAAATTTTTTTTCTGAAATGTCCAAAGGGGTGATATTACGAGTTTTTTCTCCATTCTCAACTTTGACCACTATTACTTGAGAACGCCTCGACCGATCGGGGTGGATCCAACAGTTTTTTTTCTTTTCTTGGTGCCCTCTTTCACCTCCCTCAACCGGAAGTTCCGTAGGAGCAATGTTTTTGAAGATAGACATCTACGGTGGTCGATTTTTAGGCACTCGAATCGAGATTTTTACCATTTTTTAAAAAACCACTTTAGAGGTTAGTTTCATTCGGATTGAGTTTGTTACGTTTTTAGGGGTTTGCAAAGATGCCATTTGGATCAAAAACAGCAAAACAATTTTCCCAAATTTCTTTTTTTTGAAAATGTCCAAAGGAGGGGTATTATGACTTTTTTCTCAATTCTCAACTTTGATACTCCGCTTTGATTCTTGAAAAGTGAAGACAACAATGACAGTAAATCCACAGTTGAAGCGACACCCCTGACAGAACTGAAGAAGATTCACAGCAACAAAACAATATTAGTCATTAAAGTCCCTATAACTTTAATGACCATTTTAGTTGCAAAGAAATAGTCATAAAAGTCATAGGGACTGACTATTTTCTTCGCAATCCGCGTTCCTTGACTATTACAGCAAGAATTTTTTTTTCATTTATAATGTTTAATTTAGTATGCAAAATCATTGAAAAACAATTGAATAATATTCGTTATTATGCGCGTTTGATTCCAAATTTTTTATTAATTTATTTGCCTTCATATACATAAAGGTATCATTAAACGAACTCCATGAGAGAGTGGAAAGTGGTATATTAACTGCCTATTTCAACCTTGGAAGGCGAGATGTTATCTATTTCTATTACTTACCTCCTTTTTCATCCTACAGGACGGAAAGTGAGTATTAACTATCTCACAGTAGGTACTTTTATTAAAAGTGTTTATGGCTGTAAATAAATTACTTACCATTTCTTGCCCAGTCGTCAAATACTACTTTTTGCATTTTTTTTCGCTTTTCTCGCTTGTTTTGTATTCTAGTGTTCACTGTTTTCGCAATTTCTAAGACGTTCTATTAGGTTTTCTTTATTTACAGCACTTTTCCGATCTACATTCGCTAAATTGGCTTCCCAACATCTTTAACCTTTATTATTTGCGTCTTTCTTTTAGGTCAATTTTCAATTATTATTTTATAAAAATTATCCAGGGTTATTCACCGTGAGTCATGGAGTTGTCACAGTGGATTGTTTTGTTTTAAGGTTATTTCTAAATTTGTTAAGAGCATTTTTAGCTCTTTCTCCTCTTCTGAAGAGAACTCCCATATGTAGCCAGTGTGGCACTCTCATTATCAAAACAATATATATTGCTCAAGGACATTAGGTTGTTATCCTCTCTAAAGCACTCACTATCAACAAAAATTAATAAATAATCACTCACATATTTACAGTAGTGCTCATTTTTAATATTACCATTTTACTTAACACTGAACAATGTTCTAGAATATGTAAGAAGTAGGTACACAACAAACTTAAATATATATATAGTCTTATGAAATAAATATGTGTACATATCACTACACTTGTATACAAAACGGAATATACAGGAATGTCTTTCTTAGGAAACCTTCCATTCTAGTCTTACTTACAACAGAAAATATTTATTATTATTATTATTATTATTAATAGGTAACGTGTTCTATTCATAAATGCTTATAAATCTCAACTATAAGTAACAAATCTTTGGTTACTACTGCTTCGTTACGGCCGACTTTTGTTTATTCAATAATCGGACTGAGTGTACTCATATTATTGATTATTCTTAAACAGTTGTATTTACATTTTTTTTTTAAATAAATATGAAACGCAAGTAATTTCTGCACTATGAGACAATACATAAACATTAAACTTAGTGGCTAATGTCCTAAACTTCAATATTTTCTGTTTACCTTATTTCTACAACAATTCGCTTTATGAAAGCAACACTTGAATATATGTAATGAATTACTTAAAATTTAGGTAACTTTCTTCCAAGCTTCTCATAATAATATGTGATTAGTAAATTCTATACCGAGAAACCTGGAAGGGACTAATCCTAGTACCAAAACAGAAAAGTCCTGTTCTTTCGAGATCGGGACAACTCTAAACCTAATGGCAAAATAAGAGAGTTAGAGAGTACTCTGGTTTTGAGCGACCAAAAAACTATAATCATACTTTCTTATCCCATCGAGTATCAATAAAATAGGTGATGTAAAGACGAGAAGAATTTTACGTATCACTAAGAGAGCATTTTCGGGAGAACCCATTTTTTTTTTAAATTTTCAGTTAAAAAGTTAACCTTCAAAAAAAGAGCAACAAAACAACAACACGTTAACAGCACTTGCACGAAGTACGAGCCTTTCCCTCCTTAGCTATAATAGTTTTAGCAGCTTTTTAAAAATATTTCTTTAATGGAGAGTTCCCAACTGAATTTTAAAGATTCGAACAAGGTAAAGTTTACCTCTTTTTCCACCAATCGAGAACGGTAGAAAAAGAAAAGACCATTTTCTTTATTTTAAAAAGAAAAAATGCAATAGTTGACAAAAGTGCACAAAGCGGTAGTAAGTACGAATAAAATGGTTGAAGAATTTACAAGGAAAAATATTATGTTGCTACAGAATAACTAAGGTGACGAAGACACTGCGCAAAACTCAAAAGAAAGTTTCTAAACTGAAGCACTTGATAAGAATCAAACGGTTTTTTCTTTCGAACTGAGAATCAAACCAGTTCCTGACTGTCAAAAATTAATTTTGCGTCATCTTTAATGGAGAGTTCCCTGGCGTTTAAACTGATTTTTAAAGATTCGAACAAGGTAAAGTTTACCTCTTTTTCCACCAATCGAGAACGGTAAAAAAAGGAAAGACGTCTTCCTTTAAATTAAAGAAAAAATGCAATAGTTGACGAAAGTGCACAAAGCGGTAGTAAGTACGAATAAAATGGTTGAAGGATTTAAAAGGAAAAATATTATATTGCTACAGAATAACTAAGCTGACGAAGACACTGCGCAAAACTCAAAAGACAGTTTTTAAACCTGAAGATCTTGTTAAGAATGAAAAGGTTTTTCCTTTCGAGCAGAGAGTGAAACCAATCCCTGACTGTCAGAAATTTGCGCCATAGGCGCTTTTAGGGCATTTTTGCTCATATTTAAGGCGGTTTCCTGACGGATCGTGATTGACTTGAATTCATATTAGAACACGTTTAATTTTGTTTTAATTGTTTTCCTACATGTTATATGTAAGTATGAGGAAAATGAATGAAAATCTTAAAGAGGGCAAGACTGTACTGCTAGAGAATAAGCAAGCTCGTGGCAGCACTGTGCAAACTGTAAAACCTGAAAGATTATAGATCGTTCAAATTCAAATCGGATTATAAGTTAACAGAAACAAATAAAAGAAAACTCTGTAGAGTCATCAGAGAGTGTTAGAAAATCCATCATGCTCTGGTGACTCTGTAGAACTTTGTTTCATTCTCATCTATTTCCACAAGTTACAGTCAAAGACGGGTTCAACTAAACTGGACCGGTACTTGAAACCGCCCATAATAATAGCATTACCGTCACCAAGTGTCACATATGAAAGTATTCTGGTAGCAATGCTATTCTAAAGATACTTTTACTCAGGCAAAATTGAACAGTTCCGGCGACTCTGACGTCACATCAATATGAATCAACACCGGCAATTTAAAATTCGCTCAATATAGCTCAATAATCAATGTAGAGCAACTAATTGCCTAAATAAATTGCGCTACATTGACAGGTATTGTCGACAATTAGACAATTTAGCAACTTGTACTTCCACAAGAACTGCATTGAAAAACTTGCACAAAATGGACGTTGAAAGTTGAATTTGGCTGCTGCTAGTGCGTTTATTATACTTCATTTGTTGAAAAAAAAAAGAAGAAAATTAAACGAATTTAATGAATAAACGAATTAAACGAATTTGGATCATCACACCTCGGTAAGCGAGATTACAGTTTACCACTGTGCCGAGAATTAGATGATGTTTTGTTAAAAAAATTTACCAGAATGTCCCGAAGCGATTTTGAATTTCTTGTCAACAAAGTGAGCCCCATGCTTACAAAACAAATCACTACTATGAGAGATCCAATACCTACTAATTTATAATAAGAGAGAGACATATATGTGCGAAAGAACTACGAATTGCTCGGTATTTTCCAAACTCTCAATATGTCTCTCAATACATCTCAATATGGGGCAATATGGACCAAGATGTATATTGATAGATATTGCTCGACGGTCGCCCGATGATGCCGGGCGATTCGTGTTGAGCAATTAATTGCTCTAAAAGTTGCCCGTGTTAAAGCACCATTAAGGACGGGTTCAAATAGCAGTCGAGTTTAGCTGAACCCAACTTTGGGTGTGACTTCTACAACTAGGCCTCCTCAAATGTGGTACTGTTCTGGTTATAGCAATATCTCACTCTCACCCAAGAACTGGAGCTCTACAGTGCTTTGATAGGTGCAGCAATAAAAAGCAGAGAATTAACCATAACTCTGTCTCTACAAGCAGTACCTTATGGCGGTAATTTTTATAGTTGAGCTGGTGCTAAATAACAATGGGCTGTTTTACTGCTCTCTAGCTTTGAAGGTGTCAAATTACGATCAAATTTATAATGTCAATATGCTTAAGCTAATAAATTATTGCTAAAGTACAGGGGGACTCATTTAAAAAGATCCACACCAGTACCTTGCAAATCACAGCATGTAAAAGAAACAGTATGTGTTGTGTAGTTTTAAGGCAGCAATGAAAGGCAATCTCAAATGTTTACATTTTTGCTTTAAAACGGGACGACCTGTATGGCATTTTTATGGAAATGTGGTGTGGCATGTTTGAGATATGAGAAAATTAATTTCACATTTCCGAAATTAGTGATTCTTGATCCCACATCTTCTAATTAGTCTTTGACTGAAATAAATTAAATAAACTGCTCAACTTAAAGTTCGCTACAAACACTTTTTCGTGTCATTTTCAATCAGCTGTAACTTTTTAAGCAATGAATTGTTTTAAATGCAATTTGCACGGTCTGAAACCTCATTTCCTCTGGATTATGGAAAGCGGATAATTTTGAAAAAAAAAAAACGACATTATCTTTATTATATAGAGTGTGAAGTAAAGTGATGCAAAAATAGCAAAATTTTATTGTTTTGCCATTTCGCAATAAGCCTTTTTTCCTTATCGTTTTCAGGTAAGGAGTAAGCCAACATCCATATCTCGGGACCTTTTTGCCAGATTTTTTATTAAAGCACTCTGAATTTTTATACAGAGCGAAACGTAAAATGTGTGAAATTCTTGTTCCTGATATTTGTAAAACGTCGTAGTTTGAAAACCTGGCAAAGAGTCTTAATGTGTTTTACTTCATTTGTTGACATATTATGTGCGGATTGTTACCCAATCAAAAAATTTTAAAATAAGTGACGTTTTTTCTAGTAAACTAGCATTCAAAAATATGATACCATTATTGTTAATGCTCGTGACATATAATAGCACTTGAGTGATGGCGTCGCAGATAGCCAACATCAATATCTCTAGACGTTTTTGTCACTTTTTGTTTTTAAGGCATTAGAACTTATACAGAGGAAATCAAAATATGCTTGAAAATTTCGTTAGCAGTTTTTTCAAATCGTCATAATTCGCGGACAAGTTGACGGATTATTATTTTTATTCCATGGATCGACAGCATTCTCTACAAATTGTTTCTCACCAAGGGAGTTTTCCAAAAGTGATTACTGAATTGCAGGTACGGACTTGACAAAATAAGTATACGGGGTGAGTTATAATGGGTGGTTGACAATGAAATCTCATATTCTTTGGTCGATTTTAAGGGGGGTCTGTCATACAATTTTGTTACCTATCGAGCTTCGTTAAAAAATTACAGGTTGTTGAAATTATAATTTCAAAATGCATATGTTTTGATTATTCCGAAAGGATAAGAGATATTTTATTAAAATTTTCTAAGTTTTGGCTGCTACGGAAGCCGCACATTTTGCAATAAAAAATTGTCTTTATTTCCGTCAGTGGCGCGCTTACCAGCACGTTGATTTATATTATTTGAAAAAAAAGTAGTAAGTCACTGATTTTTCGAAAAACGAAACTTAGTTTTTTAACACTCGTTCTACTATAAAGAAAAGAGCTCTCTTCGGGTTTTTTTTAGTACGACGCACCGTTTTCGAAATAAATAAAATCTTAAATAAATAAAAACCATTGTAAGTACAGCCGCTAAAAATTACATTTTGATGAAAAATCTAAAATATTCGACTATATTACAGTATATCTGTGAGTAACGACACGTCTAGGACATAAAACTTAAAGTTATATCACGGCAATGGTTTTCACTTAAATACTAATTGAACTAATCCCTAGTGTCGTGTGCTTTTTTGTAGTATTTTTTGTTTTTTTTTCACCAATTTCAAATAAATGAAACCATTTACCTGAAACCATCTGCAGATATTTTAAAAGGTGGCGCAATGCATCAAAACAGTTTATAGTTTAAAAAATAGGATCCAAGAAAAAGTTTGAAACAAACAGGGTCTTCTTAAGGACCTCTGCTTCACAGATAATCTCCGATCGTCTTAAAGAAATGTTTATTATTGAATTTCTTTAATTAAATTTGAACACCTCGTATATCTGCAACGACGGGCTTTTGGCCCATCAATTATTTCACTACTAGCTAGTGTTGTCTTTGGACGTAGCAAATGTAATTAAAAAACCGATACATGTATATCTGCTTGTATGAAGTTAGCAGACAATGACGTATTATTAAGTGTAATAGTAAGTATAAGAATATTCGAATATATCGATAATTATAACTTGAATTTTGTTGCAAACCAATAGTATTATAATGGGCATTCAAAAACATAATTTAATTTTTCGAAAAATCAGTGATGTTTAATTTTTTTTAAATAAGGTATGTCGACGTGCCATTAGCGGAAATAAAAATGGTTTTTTATTATAAAATGTGCGCGTTCCGTAGCAGTCAAAACGTACAAAATTTCAATAAAATATCTCTTACGCTTTCGGAATAATCAATACGTATGAAATTGGAAATTATAATTTCAACTCTCTTTAACTTTTTAACGAAGCTCGATAGGTAACAAAATTGTATGACAGACCCCCCTTAAAATCGACCAAAGAATATGAGATTTCATTTTCGACCACCCCATTATAACTCGCCTTGTATATGTATTTGTCAAGTCTGTACCTGTAATTCAGTAACCACTTTTGATCCAAACAATAATAACAATAATCTGTCACCTTGTCCGCGAATTACGACGATTTGAAAAAACTGCTAACGAAATTTTCAAAGATATTTTGATTCCCTCTGTATAACTTCTAATGCCTTAAAAACAAAAAAATGGCAAAAAAGTCTAGAGATATTGATGTTGGCTATCTGGGACGGCATCACTCAATTTCCCTTTGCCTCTAGAAAGGTTATTTTATTTAATATTGCTATTATAAGACACGAGTATTAACAATAATGGTATCATATCTTTTGAATGCTAGTTTACTAGAAAAAACGTCATTTATTTTTAAATTTTTTGAACGGGTAACAATCCGCACACAATATGTCAACAAATGAAGGAAAACACATTAAGGTTTTTTGCCAGGTTTTCAAACTACGACTTTTTTCAAATATCAGCAACAAGAATTTCACACATTTTACGTTTCGCTCTGTATAAAAATTCAGAGTGCTTTAATAAAAAATCTGGCGAAAAGGTCCTGAAAACCTTACCTGAAAACGATAAAGAAAAAAAAGTTTACTGCGAAATGGCAAAGCATCAAAATTTTGAAATTTTTGCACCACTTTGTTTCACACCCTATATAATAAAGATAATTTAATAAAGTTTTTTTTTCAAAATTATCCTCTCTTTTAATCTAGAGAAAATTAAGGTTTCAGACTGTTCAAAATGTGTTTATAACAATTCATTGCTTAAAAAGTTACAGCTGATTGAAAACGACACGAAAAATAGCTTGTGCCGAAGTTTAAGTCGAGCAGTTTATTTTGCTCAAAACGCATAAAAATGCAAATTTAATATTATGCGTTAAAAAGTGCAAATTTTAAGTTTCTCGAGAAATTGAAGCAAGAGTTAGGGACAAATCGTTTAAAATCCCAGAGCGTGTAAATATACAAAATTCAAGTTTTTGAAAAACTCAGTTATCGGCCACTGTCAGGGCCAAATTCGGTAAAAAATGACTAAAAGGGTTTAAAAATGTAAATTTTAAATTCTTGAAAAAAATACATGTTAGGATTAAGGCCAAAATCGGTTGAAAATGAGCAAATCAGCTTTAGGACTGACTGAAATCTTCTAATTGGTTGGTTTTTGTAAAATAACATTTTTTGACTGAAATTAAATTTGGCCTAAAACGCTTCAAAATTGTAAATTTGGATTTTTTCAAGAAAGTCAAGTTAAGGTTAAGGTCAAATCTGTAAAGAATTACTCAAAAGGTGTAAAAATACAAATTTGGAGGGCTTCGAGAAATTCAGATTAAGATTATGATGACCAAACCGGTTAAAAATTACTTAAGTACAGTGCGTTTCAATAACTTTGATAACATTTTGATCAGCTGCAACTTCTCCGTTTTTAAACATATCGGAATGAGGCAAAGACCATATTGCATAGTTGACTAGCAAGTTTTTTCCAATTGGAAGAAAAAAACAAAAGATTTTCATTATTTCGAGAGATCTTAACCTAACTTATATTTTTTTTTCAAAGTATTATTTATAAAATATTTATAAAGTAGTATTTTTAAATTCCAAGTATATTTTGTAAAGCATACCCTAAACCTATCTTCAACTGCTTCTGAGAAAATGGCGTCCGTATAAGTCGGTCAAATGCATGAAAATAAAATAATAAATACAAAGCAAAGTAAATTTGAATGGTGGTATTAAACAAATAGTTTTACAAGCATGTGATATTTTCATAAAACCTGTTCTACTTGCCTACCACTTTCCTCAACACATTTTTCATACACTCTAATTGTATGCTTTAGCGCTCTTCCGTATTATCGCATGTTGTTTTATACACTATATTTTTAATGTGCGCCTTCCCCCCCCCCCAAAAAAAAATCCATTACTGTCAAGTCTGGACCATTTGGTGGCCACAGAATGGTTCCGCTTTTTCCTATCCAACCATTTGGATATTCCACATTAAGGTAATTTTAAACTTGAACTACGTTGCGAGGAGGAGCACCATCTATATAAATGTTCACCGGTAAATTATCAAGCTGTTCAACTTATTATCAATCATCCATATTATTTTGGAGGAGATGGAAATAACGTTCTCCCAGTCAATTTTTGGCATTTGTGCAAAGTCAACTTTGCACATGCTTCTGTATGAGCGCGTGCGCAAAGTGCACGCTGTTGTGTGCGCAATATGCGGGTTTCAACAATCGAGCCTCAGTATTTGGTTGTGTTGAGGAAAATGGCAGACAATTAGAATAATTTGTATGATAATTTTACATGTTTTTAAAACTATTTGTTTAATACTACCGCTCAAATTTACTTTGCTTTTTATTTATTATTTTATGTTTAATGTAAAACTCGCTGTAAACTAACTTATACAGACTCCATTTTCTCAGAAACAGTTGAAGACAGGTATAGGGTATGCTTTATAAAATATACTTAAAATTTTGAGTAGAATCCAAATATCCAATAATATACAGGGCATTCGATAAAAAAAAATATAAGTTAGGTTAAGATCTCTTGAAATCATTGGTCTTTTGTTTTTTTCTTCCAACGGGGAAAAACTTGCTAGTCAACTATGCAATATAGTTTTCAGCTCATTTGGATATCTTTAAAAACAAATAGTTACAGCTAATCAAAATGTTATCAAAGTTAATGAAACGCACTGTACATGCAAATTTGGAGACGGTGGACATTCTTTCCCGACCGTCATGATAGGTTCGTCAATCACAATGGTTGAAAATCAGCTGATAACAGCAGATTGCGGTTTCCAAAAGTTTTCAAAAAAAACTTAAGTCAGTTATTCTGATAATTGTCAAACAAATGTCAACATTTAACATTGCCTTTATTTTCTTGCATTTGCTATGATTTAAAAGAAATTTGATAGATTCTTTTAAAACGAGCAGCCTTGTAAAAACATTATATATTATGTCTCCGAAGCAATACCTGGAGAATCTGAGACTATATTTCTCCAAACATTTCTCCAGTTTGCAATTTTTTTTTTAAAGGTCGGGGTTCGAAAGTAGTGCATTTTGGGAATGCTTCAGTAACACCTCGATCCCCCCCCCCGTTTTTTTTTAGTATTCTACCTATTATTAACTATCAATTAATCACGCAAACTTCACACTTATACAGGGTGTCCGGAAATTCCTATGCCAAATTTTAGGGTATGATTCTAAATTAAAAAATAAGAAAAAAGTTTTATATAAATGTGTGTCCGGAAATGTCTCTATAATACGCTAGAGCATTTTAAAGATGGCCCCCAAAAAGTCGTTTTTATTTTTTATCTTAAAAAGTGATTTATGAAATTATTTCCGTTGTGGTACATTGGAATTTCAAATCAGGGGCTTGGCTATAGGGGCACCTATTAATATTTATTAATTTTTTTTAATGTTACACAATATTTGTATAATTATTTTTTCGATTTTGTCGGTTAATTCTACGTAAAAAAGGTATTCTTCAAAAGATGTGCAGCATTACTAGTTTGTGATAAAAACGGCGATAGAGGTAGCCTTATCATACGACATTTCTTAGACATAATTTTATTAAAATTTTCTAGATGGCCATGAAGTGACACTATGACACTTGAATAAGGTTAATTTTATTGACTGCAGTACTGTCAGTTTGACTTTTGCTAAACGTAAAATTTCACCGTAAATAAAGTTATTATTTTCTTGAGTAATATTACCGTCACAGTATGGAAGGCTACACATTTTCGGAAATGGCTGATATTCATTTCATGTATGGTAGGGCAAATGGTTGCAGTCGTAAAGCTCTAAGACTATATCAAGAAAAATACCCCTGAACCCCTCACCAACGACTAAAAGAAAACGGCACATTTGTTCCAGATAGACGCAACTGTGGTAGACAATGGACTACCCGAAATCCTGATGTAGAAGAACGGGTGTTGGCGAATCCAAAAGTTAGCACCAGGAAGTTGGCGGTGATAGAAAATGTACCTAAAAGTTCGGTTTTGGAAATTTTACATGAACAGTTACTAAAACCGTATCATTTGCAACGTGTGCAGGCCTTGAAATTACAGGATTTTAGAATTTTGTCAGTGGTTGCAAATCAAATGTCGAGCAGATCGTTACTTTTTTCATAACATTTTATTTTCTGATGACGCAAGGAATTGAAAATCTTCATAACAATCACGTTTGGGCAAATGAAAATCCTCATGCTTATTTTGAAGCCGGATTTCAAAACAAATTTACGATCAATGTGTGGGCGGGAATATTTGGTGATCGTTTGGTCGGACCTTTTGTGATGCCACGCCGATTAAATGGTGAACTGTATTTAGAGTTTTTGCAAAACACCCTTTCTGCCCCACTTGATGACGTGACGTATGCGCAAAGACTAGACATTTGGTTTATGCATGATTCCTTATTCCAGTGTTCAGGTACGTGAACATTTAAACCGGGTGTATCAAGAAAAGTGTATAGGACGAGGTGGCCCAGTTGCGTGGCCTCCGCGATGCCCCGACCTGAACCCACTGGATTAGTTTCTTTGGGGACATTTAAAATCTCAAGTCTACTCTGTTCCAATAGAAAATGAAGTACATCTTCAACAAAGAGTAACAGAGCAATGCGAAGTGATTCGAAACACCCCAGGCATATTTGAACGCGTAAGATTATCTATGCGGAACCGGTTGACGAGCTGTATTGAAATGAATGGTGGTCATTTCGAACATTTGCTATAAATCATAGTTTTCTTTTTTCATGACATTTTAACAAAAATATGTTTAAGAAATGGCCTATGACACGACTACCTCTATCGCTGTTTTTCTCACAAACTAGTAATGCTACACATTTTTTGAAGAATACCTTTTTTACGTAGAACTAACCGACAAAATTGAAAAACTAACTAAAAATTATAAAAAAATTGTGTAACATTAAAAAAATTAATAAATATTAAAGGGTCCCCCCATACCCCTGATTTGAAATTCTGTTTTCTGTTAACACACAAAATATCCACTAATTAATAGTAGTTGATGTACCAAAACTGAAACAATTTCATAAATCAGTTTTTAAGATAAAATATAACAACTACTTTTTGGGCGCCATCTTTAAAATGCTCTACATACATCTGGACACACATTTATATGAAACTTTTTTCTTATTTTTTAATGTAGAATCATACCCTAAAATTTGGCATAGGAATTTCCGGACACCCTGTATCAAAAAATCTGTGTCAAAAAATATGTAGTCATATTTATAAAATATAACAGCAGTTAACAACTATTAGTTACCGACCCACAGTCTTCTCTAGGAGTTCAACGAAACAACAGAAGGCCTGTCCATATTATGTTCACAAATCATCTTGGTGCTATTGTTGTTGTTAATGTGGAGAGGGGAGTGAGGCGATTCCGAATGTAAGGTGTCCGAAGCATTGGATTGAGGACTAGGGCTCGCATTGTGAGACAACATCGCGTTGTAGTAGTCGGCCTGAACCAAGTTTTGAGGCGACTGAGACGAATAAGGACTGTGCCTTTGATGTTGCTGATTCGGGTATACAAAGTTCGTATTGGAGTGCTGCTGCAGGTGAGACAAACCAAAAGAATCTACAAAACAAAAAAAAAACAATTACCTAAAATAACAAATAACGAAAACCCTAAAACTTACCCAAAGGAGACGTCTCAATTTTTACAGGAGTTTCCAGCTTAATCCTATTGTTTATGGCTGCTCTGTTAGATGCAGGATTTCCGTTTGATTGACCAGATTTACTGCCCTTTGGTTTTCGTTTTCGAGTCTAAAAGCATACAATTATAAATCAATGATAATAATAATTCCATTCACTATACCTGAATAGTGTCCTTTTTCATGGAAAGCGGCCGATTGACTGAGTGTAGCTTGAAGTATAGACCACAGGCGTTGCATACAGGTTCTCCACCGGCATTCCTTCTCCAGAGTGAAGTTTGGGTGGTTTGACAGTTTGTGCAAGTTAAACCAGCTCTCCGAGACGCAGACTACATCGAAATTAAGAATTAGAAGAAAGTTGTAATGAAGGAGAGAGTTAAATCGTCATACCAATCGCCTACTGCTCTTTTCCTCGTTAATGACTGTGGAGGGAATGGGAGCCCGCGTGACCCCATTATACCCACCATAGTAGTTCTTGTAGTAATCCGGAACACCCCCGCTACCCGGCTCGGCCGCCACTGGAACAACGCAATAGGGTTAATTTAAAGCAAACTACAGTGTTACATATGAAAAAAAAATAGCAAAATATAAAAGTGAATAGCAGCCTCGTAGGTACGTACGTAGGGGGTGTTTCGTTTACTACTGCTCGAGATACGTATAATATGTGGACGAACGAATTCAAAATAAAAGTTCATGGGCGTGCACAGAAGCAAACACGTGAAAAATAATGATAACATGATGCGATGGAACCACAACGGTACTTACCTAAAATAATTAGGCTCTCAACTGATAAATCAAAAAGAAAAACATTCTTTAATTAATTTTTTTCTTTTCGACGACACAACAATTGCCATGCAGTCCGCTCATGCAGTTATAATCCTTTGATAAGGACGTTTTTGATTTCGTTCGACCACAAAGACCACTGAAACTGGACTAATAAGTGTTGCTAGAAGGCCGCACCAGACGTCCAGTTTCGTGTCGGAGCAAAGTGGAACGCATCAAGTAAAATAAAACAAAAAAAAGTGGTACCAATCTACGAGGCTGCTTGACTAGGGGTCGGTTCATGCCGTTCATTTTGTGGTACAGCCCACAGGCGTTGCACAGGTAGTGGCCGGTACCATCACGACGCCACAGTGGGGTATCGATGGCGCCGCAATTGACGCATTCCCGACCTTCGGTGAAGATTTCGGCAGTTGTACCTGGAGGAACTAAGGAAATACATTCTTCCAAACTGCAAATCGTATATAATGAAGTTTTGTCGTTATGTTGAAATGTAATGTCAAAAAAATAAAAGAAATTTTTAGGTGCTGCTGAACGTTGTTTTGAGCAAATTTGAGTTTGGATTTACCTTGCCACGTCTAGCACTGACTATTTAATTTTTGATTAAGATTTTTCTCATACAAAAACTGAGATTTTTACATTATAAGAGCACCATTGCATTCTTGAGCTCAAAGCAGCTGAAAATGAGGTGTCACTTCATAGGTCTAAGTCGATACACAAAAAAGTTTTTAGGCAAATTTTTGGGTGTACACGCTGTTTTGACATGAAATTCAAACCGGTATTCACCCTGCCACGGCTCATACTGGATTTCTAGTGGCTTTTACTTTAATTTTTTGATAATTTCGAGCAAATATGGTTCCTTTTCTTATTTTTAATAACTTAAATATGTACATTCTGGTTACACCATTCAATTCCTGAGCTCAAAGCAGCTGGAAATAAAATGTCACTTGGTATGTTTAAGACTACAAAAAAGCTTATTGGCACACTTTTGGTTGTAAAATGTTTTGTTGGAATTTACCGTAGGTACCACATTTAATACTAATACTTTGCTTGCTTTTACTTCAATTTTTGATCATTTTCAGTAAGTATAGTTAATTCTTCAGTCAGCATTATTTAAATACGTATTTTTTAAACGATTAGTTGGATTAAGTACATTATTAAAGCAAAGTCTGAACCAAATACTAAAATGCTCAAATATCCCTCTCTTCGAGAAGCTTTCAAGAGCCTTTAACGGACAACTTATCTGGCTTGCCCTTTTTTTCTTAACAGTCCTTAATAACCCTAAAACCACCCATTTATTGCAAGTAAATTTCGGCAAGTAAGCCTTTCTGCTTTATAAAGGATTAGGATTTACGATAAACTTGCAAAGTGGACCGAATCTTTTTCATCAGTTTCATCAATTTCGCAAATTATTATTTATTTCATTCATATTTCTGATCTATCCGTTTCATCTTGATATGCCTCTGATCGTCAATATGGAGACCGATTTGTTGGCTATTTAGAGAATCGCGCTCTACAATACCATCTATCGGTATCGAATGTTAATCAAAAAATGTATAAGATGAAAAATGGTAGAAAACGTTCGAAAAAAACGTAAATTAAAAATTATAGGGATATCGAACAGTTTAATTTATAGAATAAATAAAATACATCTGCATATATAAATTTGTTTAGAGGGTAAAACATTAAGGTAAGCTTCACGTGATAGAAAAAAAAACGAAAGAAAATTCAGTTCGAAGGACCAAAAAGTAGCTAAAAAATAGCTTCGAACTGAATACTAGGTGACAAAAATAAAAAGTAACAGGCAAAAAAAAAGTAACTTGACGAACAAAGAGACAAAACAGTTTCCAACGAAGGAAAAATAAAACCAACAGTTGTTACATTGGGGCATAATACATGGGGCATAATAGAGGTCAAAAGTGGTAAATTATATGAATCAAAACATTAACAAAAACGTTGGCCTGTAGATATAGAGGGTGTTGGACACTCTGTATCTCACCGCAAAATTCGATAGTATTCAAAGTTTTTTTTGACATTGATTTGGGACAAACAAACATTTTGGGACTACATTTTAATTGTGACTTTAAAAGAGTTTCAAATGAGAGTTGCTCCACGTAGACGGAAAGTAAGATACCCCTACCAACCTAGATAAGAGGTAATTTCAAGGTCAAATTTGTTTTTTCAAATGGAAACTTATAATTCTATATTATAATATATTGTGAAAAAAATGATTTTTGCAAAAGTTGCTTATTATTAAGTAAGATGTGTTCATTTGAAAACATCCTCTAGTTGACTAAGAAATGTCAAACAAAAAAGATGAAAGAACAAAAGTATTTAATTTGATTATGACATCCGTTTCTGACAAAATCTGCATAGCCTTCTAGATGACCTTTTCTACTAAATTCGGAGTTAATATTTATGAGGGTTGGTGCAAGCGGTCGCCGATTATTCCCAGACGAATCTTGGACCTGTCGACTCGACACCGGCAATAACTCTTTATTACCTTGTTTACCCAACAAATATTGTGGTTTAAACCTTTGGCGACACTCTTTCATTGTTCGATGAATATTCAAAAGAGTTCAAAAGCGTATTGCCGCCGTGTGCATTTAAGCGTGAAATAGCTAATTCGGCAATGTATTCAGTATAGGCCGGTGGCCTGAAGTGACTAGCCTCAATCGTCGGAGAAGTAAGAGGGGAAGAATTGTTAGCGAGGAGCGGTCACGTGATAGAGTGACGCTACTGTTAGACAGTCTAATAAGTTTAATTCTAAACCGGTTCTATGTATGCTAAAAGAACAAAACAATATTAGAGACTTATAGTAAAAAGTTAGTGCTAAATAGTGGACTAAAAGTAGACGAACTGTACTGGTTTTCTGTCCAAAAAATAAATAGTGTTTTAAGCAATTTTAGTTACACTGAAATTATTCGAATCACGAGTTTGCAACAATATGCAGAAGCAAAAATTATAAGGTTCCATTTGAAAACACTTAGTTGAACTTGAAGTAACCTTGATGACGTCACCTAGGTTAGTTCATGTTACCCACAATTGCAAGCATTTTATTTTCACTTCGACGTCGAATAACTTTCATTTGAAACTTTTTTCTAAATCAGTATCTGTTCAGATATTTGCTTGTCTCAACTTAAATGGACCACATTATACCAGGTGTCCAGCAGATCCCTGGACATAGAAGACTAACATGGGAAATAGGTTTTTTTATTTTTTTGCGCCTGTACGGTTGATTTGATTGAAAAACTTTAAAGAGTAAAGTTGTAGAGGTTATGGTCAGCTATCATCCTGTAATTTTTTCAATACCTCAGTTTTGGCTGTTTTTTGGAAAAACTCCTCGAAAAGTGCAAGAATTTGAATTTGGCGCGTCACCCCCGCCATGTCTCGCCACCATAATAATTTCTTATGTCAGAGTCAGAGCCGATTTTCCTTTCTTATTTATTTTGAGGGACTATCATGTAGTAATTAACGTGATTATGCAGTGACACTGCACATGCATGGCGGGGGTGACGCGCCAAATTCACATTTTTGCTCTATTCGAGACGTTTTTACAAAAAACGGCCAAAACTGGGGTATTGAAAAAATTACAGGATGATAGCTGACTATACGCTCTGCAACTTTACTCTTAAAAGTTTTTCAATCAATTCAACCGTACAGGCGCAAAAAAATAAAAACCGATTTCCCATGTTAATCTCCTATGTCAAGGGTTGTGCTGGACACCCGGTATATTTTTGAAAATAAGAAATAAAAAATATTGTTGCGAACTCAGGGTTCAATAATTCCAGTGTAGCGATTTAACACGAAAACACTATTCTATATATACATAATATATGTGTATATGATGGCTAACGGCGGCGTTTCCGCCGTTTATACAAAATCTTAAAAATACAGAAAAGTCTAGCACATTCTTAGAAGAAAAATAATTGATACGAGACACACAAAAAAAAAGGTTGTAAATAACTGCATTCTAAATAAATAGAGCAATAAATCACTCGTGACAGTCCTGACGATGACAACGCCGCAGCGCCGGATAGGCCGCGAACCGCGAAGGTCCAACCTCCAATGTCGCTGCGCCTCCACAGCCGCCGCTCACCGTAACAATTTTTTTTTTTCAATAGGTTGTTTGGAACATTTTCTGTGCACCATGTCATATGGCCATCTCTATCAGTTGACGAGATATTTGAGTCTTCATTTTTGCCTTACGCCTCCAATTCATGTAGAGATAGAACAAAACGAAATGCATGTTTCTATATTAATTTTGAAAGATTGATTGATGATTTATGAATCACCACTATTTTTTTGCGAATTTAAAAATTTCCTTAAAAAACTTTTAAAACATGTTAAGACTTACAATTTTTTAAATGTAGTATTGATTGAAAGATTATTGTAAACTAAGAAAGGAAAGTGTAGTAGTTTCTGTCTTAGATACTATCGAATCCTGCGGTAAAGTGGAACACCCTATATATAATCAATAAGGGAACCACTGGAATTGGAGTGAAACAATTAGGTATATCATTTTCAAGTGAAAACTTAAGAATAATAAATAGTTTAAGACAGAAAAAGTAAAAATAACAACTAATGTGAATGTTATCAAACTACAAATCGAGATAAACAATATTCGGCGGTCAGGATCTCTTAAACGTTGAGAGTTGTTCAGGGTCATTAATGGGGGAAAAGTTATGCATTTGTTAAGAAACCACTCCAAATGTCTCAAAGTGAGAATAGGATTAAACTGGCTGTTTCTATAACCAATTGAGAAAACTACAAATTTTTCTAATTAGCAAGTTTTTGCGAGACCAAAAAAGCGTCTGTTAATTTGAGAACTCATTAATTCATTTCCCCATCATTTACCTACATTGTTGGTTTATCTTCATAATAAAAGCACGCCCCAAGTTTATTATTCAAGATGTTGTGGATAAATTGTAACCGATTTATTCACTTT
The DNA here is from genome assembly GCA_951812265.1 of Taphrorychus bicolor. NCBI lineage: Eukaryota > Metazoa > Arthropoda > Insecta > Coleoptera > Curculionidae > Taphrorychus > Taphrorychus bicolor. The sequence continues at coordinate 29,172,622 of OX638304.1, forward strand.
AATCCTAACCTGACTTAAAACCAAAAACCAAAAACTCGAAATTTACTTTTTTAGACTCTGAGTCATTTGTAAACGATTTGGCACTAATCTTAACTGGATACTTTCATTTTTTTACGCTTAAGGTTATTAAATTTGAGATAAAAAACTTTAAGTAAAAAAAAAACCATTCTTGCCTTAATCCTGTTCTCATTTCTTCAGAAATTCCAAATTTACATCTTTAGTTGCTTTGAGTCACTTTTAACCTCTCTTGACCGTATTTTGAACTTGAAATTGTTCCAAAAAATCACAATTAGTATTTTTACACGTTAAGCGCTTTGAGTAATCTTTTTGGCCCCACTCTTAACCTTTATTCGAAAAACACCCAATTTGAAATTTGAGTAGGTTTGAGTCAAATTTAATTTATTTAGAAATAAGAAGATGTCATTTTACCGACCACGACAAATCAGACAATTTGAGTAACATTGTCCTAAAATTGAATTTCTCCATAAACAAAAAAATTTTGGTATTGTTAGACACTTTCAGTCTAGACTTCTCCATAAGCTAAATTGGTATTTTTTAGAGTCTGCGAGTCATTTTTTACCAATATTGGACCTTAATCTAAGCTAAATATCTCCAAAACCCTCTTTTCGCATTTTCAGAAGCTTTGACCGATTTTGGCCATAATCCTAACCTAAGTTTTTCTAAATTTTTATTTTGAAACGCCTAGAGTCGCATTTAGCCAAGTTTGACCCTAATCTTAATCCAAATTTCTCAAAAAAGTCCAAATTTACATTTGAGTTAATTTTAACAGACCTTGGCCCTAATTTTCCCTCCACTTTGTTCAAATATCCCAAGTGTACATTTGAAGACGTTGTGGTTAAATTTTAGCCGATTTCGGCCCCAACTCTAATCTGACATACTTAAAATTTTTATTTTTAAACAATTTGAATCTGGATTTTTCCAGAAGCTCCAAATTGACATTTTTAGAGTCCGTGAGTCATTTTAGTAGATATAGGCATTTTGGCCATTTTTACAGCACTCATTAATTGGGCTAATTTCACCATAATTCAGTTTGTGACGGTCTTAAGGGATTGCAATCAACCCATTTTTATCAAAAACAGCGAAAAAAAAATTATAAAATTTATAAAGTTTTGGGATGCTATAACCAGGCAAGGCACTTGCTACAGCCGGAAGGAATTATATAACCAGACAATGCACCTGCTATACAAAGGAATAACGGAAATTGACCACAGGGGATATTACGTCTTGTTCCTCAATCCAAAATTTTGACTGCCTGTAACTCTAGAACGAAAGCACCGATCAGCATGGGTTCAAAACTCACACCGTTTCGGAGATGCCAATTACAAGTTTCTGACACACTTATCTTTATACACATTGGTACAAATCAACTGGCCATTTCTTCAACATTCTTCAAGAATATTTACGTGAGACAACTTTGAAAATCAATTAAACCTTAAACTGGTTTTCGAAGCTGGGGAATCAGCCATTTATTCCTCACATTTTGAAAGAAAATTTTTATGTTCAAATTAATTTTTATTCAAAACACCGTAAACGTTGAAAATCCAATTTACGTCCTCATAAGTACGTCGATGAAGTCAAGTTCGGTAAAAGTGGCAAATCCTTATTTGGTAAAGGAAAAGTACGAACTGAATCATTATCAATTTTGTATTATTGTCAGTACCCTTTAAAACTTCCTAAATTCTCGTATAATCTCTGAAAATCTCCATGAATGACCATCACAGCACAGCTCAGTGAAATGACTCTGCTCGACTTGGGAATTCAATGAATGAGTGACTCGAACCGTTAATTTGAGTATTATTGCTGATTATTCTCTTACTGAATGGAGCAAGGTAGTCTAAACAATCACAGCCCACCTCGGATCATAAGAAAGCGACAGGAAATGCATTTTTATTTGTCCCAGGCCGAAGGATGCAGAAAATTTACTTTTGTTTTATATGGGCCTATTGTTCCTTTTTTATATAACATTTCATTTAGTACATACCAACTCTTCAGTTGTACGATGTTGACTTGCAATTTCATTTTAGATATGACAAAAGAAACTTTACCTGTAGCATACTTGGTCTATAAGTGGCAAGTTGGGTTAGAAATAATTAAGATAAGGAAGACATGTTCGACTTTTAGTGGCACGCGCCTACAACGATAACAAAAAGCCAAACTAGACTTGTTTTAGATAAAAGTACCACGAGTATGAAGCAGATCCGTACTCTGTAAAAGTAGTGTTCTATTTGGTGACTGCTACCCCAAAACTTAAACGGCAAATTGTTTATAAATAAAAACTTTTCTTAAGTTAGACTTCCACGAATAAATCTGTGAGGTTTGAGGTACTGGTTTTTCCTTTATGTCAGGCAATAAAATGCCTGAGTTTGTCCCTGTTCGGAGTTATTTACTCATTAGGTACCGTACCTCCGTTTCCAATAACATCTATAAGAAACCATTTACCCCGATATTTCCTGTGGCTAAAGCATCCTCGTCGCCTTTACCTGTTTCCGCCCAAACTGTCTATATGAGTTACGTCAACAAAGGCAAACTTCAAAAGTCCATTGTTTTATTATTGAACCTTCCTTGGGTGTAGTCGATCAACTGAGTCATACTTTAGGTATGTCCTCCCCGGTGGATTCATCTACATGTTCATTTGGTCACAGAAATAAAAATGTCATCACCGAGGTCTTTTCTTGCCCACCCAAAGTCCTGTAACCGAATACTTTCGGTTTTTAGGGTTTAGTGGCGCCAAATTTTTTACAACCCCAACCTGAAAGCGACTGCCAATAAATCTTTCGTTCAATATGTTTCAATATGGTCGGAAATAGTAGACAGGTACAGCGGGACTAAGTCCCCATTAACAAGTGCAAGTCGAGTATAGTGACGAAGAACGCCCGATAATCACATTAACCAGAGGAAAAGTTGTCACACAATAAGGCTATCGAAAGACGCACTCTCAGCACGATAAAACGTTGACCCAGGTTAGTTTGTGACATTATTTATATTAAAATTGAATATTTTTCTTTCAAATTTATAAATAGTCAACCTATCAATATATTGCGAAAGCCGATCTGCTGCATGTTTTGGATGGACGAAAACTTAAACTTGACCTCTAAAGCGGATTTTTATCCTTTGTTTGTCAAGGCTGATTAGGGCTTGTTTGAACGGGCCCTTATAATCGCTGAGCAAACTGAAGCTGTTTAACTTAAAAACGGTCTTTATTGCGGTTTAAATGTCGCAAGTTTTGGTCTAGATTTCCTCCCGGACACGGGCAGGTATAGAGACTATGAAATCCGACACCCATCTAGAGGGAAAGTTTTCTGAACAAGACAGTCCACTTGTAAACCCATAAATATTTTTTAAGATTTTAAAAGCCCAGAGAGGCATCAGCAATAAAACGCGTGAGTGGCAAAAAGCCACACACAAACTTACACACGTTTTAGTAAAAGACACCGATTTGTTTAACGCCCCCTTATCTGGTTTGTATCTCGGCTCATATCATGTTTTGGGATTTTCAGTGCCTTGAAAAGCTGCGTTGCGATACACCCAATAAGTACGAAATTTGGTTTTCAAGGTTTGCAGTATGGGTGTATATAAGATATGAAAGGTCGTTACGTATTTCCGAAGAAAATGACTAAATGTGTTTACGAGTATCGAATGAAACATGTTTAACACGCTGTTACAGTAATAAGTTTTGTTTTAATTGATTTGATTTAAGTATTTTAGCATTAGCACTGATTGAGAAGGAAATCAAGAAAGTCCATCACAATGAAATTTTGATTATATTCAACCAAGGCGATATGCTGAGCAATTTTTCCGTTTTCAGACTTTTTTTTTCCGAAAGGTAAATCAAATTGGGAGTAGCTTTAATCGTTTCCAGCTACTTGCAAATTCCTTAGTTTCAGAATTGACTGCATCGAGTTTCAATGCACAGATTTTAGCAAATTTATTGCAAGTAGTCTAATTGTAAAATTTTAAAAATCTCCAGCAGTTTTCGAGGTACCAATTGATACTTTCCTGTTTTGAAAATTTTATTACCTCTAACTGTTCCGAGATATTTATGTTTTTTGCAAAAATTTCAGCGGTTGTAAAGACAGAATTTGGGCATCTCTAATTGTTTAAGAAATAGTTGTATATCTTCGTTAATTTAATAAAAGGCCCCTTTGACACGTTTTTCACTTAATTTTTCTCAAGAAATTCAATACTAAAGACACATTTTGAAAACCGTTTATGGTTTTCAAGAAGTTTGTACCTTTCTGCTACCATTGAATTTGTACTTGTTTCCGGCTATTTCTTCCGAGACATCCATAAGTAAAATCAATTTTTGACTCCGCCAACTGTTTTCGAGATTTTTGTAAGTTCTTCAATTCAGGTAGAGACGGCATCAAGAAATGAAATGGTAAATACAAATTTTAAAGATCTCAAACTATTTTTGAGATGTCTGCACTTTACTTAATTTAAGAAAACGCCGAAAAAACTTGTTTACAGTGTTTACTTTTTTTTAATTTTTGAACTCCTTAATTGTGAAAATGACTCCGTCGAGGTTGGTCTCCTTTTAGCGATTATTTTCGAAGTTTGTACTCGTATTTAGCTATTTTTTTCCACGACATAGAAAAGTAAAATGAAATTTTACTAAGCTGAACTATTTTCAAAATATCTCTCTCATTCAGGAAATGGTCCCATTGAGTTTGTACTCATTTTCAGCAATTTTTTTCCGGTGTAGTAAAATAAAATTTAGAATTTCTTTCCCTGCTTTTTAAAACTTTTGTAACTCTTTAATTTTTGAAATGACGGCGACGAGTTCAAACTAGTTGCGATTTAATTGCGATATACGATGAACGCGTTAGCGATTTTCCAAAAAAATTAATTCTAAAGAAATATTTTGTGCAACTCTAACCGTTTTTTCGCGATATTTGTACTTTCCTTAGTTTTAGAAATAGTTCCATCGCGTTTGAACTCGTTTTCAGCTACTTTTGTCATCTACGGCTTTTTCTGAATCAGTCAAAAGTGAAATAAAATTTTGCCTACCTTTATCTGTTTTCAAGTTATTTGTAATTTCTCTAATTTTTTATAAAATAAGTGCGTCGACTTACAACTCGCTTTAGCGATTATTTTCGAATAAATTGAATGCAAAAGCCAAAATTTGAGCATCTCTAACGGTTGTTTTTTTTCATCTCTAACAGAAAACACTGAGTTCGAACTCGTTTTAACGATTATTTTGAGAATTTTTAATCTTTTTCGAAATAGTCCTACTTTCCTTATTTTAAGAAATAGCCAAATTGAGTTTGAAATGCTTATTTTCAGTTTTTTTCCAACACATGCGAAAGTAAAATAAAATTTGGTTATCTCTAACTATGCTCAAGATAGTTGTAAGTTCTTTAATTTAGGAAATGAGTTCATTGAGATGTAGCGTTTATTTTTCAACAAATTCAATACTAAAGACAGATTTTGAACATATCTTACTGTTTTCGAGATATTTGTATTTATAGTATGTATTCAAGAGACACCCTGACTGTACCGGTTTTTGCCTAATTTTGTTTCCAATAAATTCAATGGTAAAGACAAATTTTGAACGTCTCTAATGGTTTTCGAGAAATTTGCACTTTACTTAATTTAAAAAACGGGCTCCATAGAGTTTGTAGCCGTTTTCAGATATTCTTTTTCACAAAATTCTACTTTGATCATCTCCAGTAGTTTTTGAGATATTTGTACTTTTTTTTAGTTTAGGTGAGTCTCATTTAGTTTGTACTCGTTTTCAGGTATTTTTTTCCGAGACATACAAAAGTAAAATGAGATTTTACTAACCTGAACTATTTTCAAGATATTTGGATCTCCCTCATTTCAAGAAATGATCCCATTGAGTTTGTACTCATTTTCAGCAACTTTTTTTCCCTGACATCCGATCTAGTAAAATAAAACTTTGAATTTCTTTACCCGCTTTTTTAAACTTTTTAGTTTTTGAAATGACTGCGCCGAGTTCAAACTTGTTGCGATTTATATACGATAAACGCGTTAGAGATTTTCCAAAAAATTTAATTCTTAAGAAATAGTTTGAGCATCTCTAACCGTTTTCGAGATATTTGTGCTTTCCTTAGTTTAAGAAATAGTTCCATCGAGTTTGAACTCGTTTTCAGCTACTTTTGTCATCTACGGCTTTTTCTGAATCAGTCAAAAGTGAAATAAAATTTTGCTTACCTTTATCTGTTTTCGAGACATTTGTAAATTCTGTAATTATTTATAAAATAAGTGCGTCGACTTACAACTCGCTTTAGCGATTATTTTCGAATAAATGAATGCAAAAGCCAAATATTGAGCATCTCTAACCGTTGTTTTTTTTTCACCTCTCATTCACTCTAAGCTGAACTAACAGAAAACACTGCGTTCGAACTCGTTTTAACGATTATTTCCTAAAAAATGTAAAAAACGACAAAAAAATTATTTTGAGAATTTTTAATCGTTTTCGAAATATTCCTACTTTCCTTATTTTAAGAAATAGCCAAATTGAGTTTGAAATACTTATTTTAACATTTTTTCCAAGACATGCGAAAGTAAAATAAAATTTGGTTATCTCTAACTGTGCTCGAGATAGTTGTAAGTTCTTTAATTTAGGAAATGAGTTCATTGAGATGTAGCGTTTATTTTTCAAGAAATTCAATACTAAAGACAGATTTTGAACATATCTCACTGTTTTCGAGATATTTCTATTTATAGAATGTATAAGAAAGACCCTGACTGTACCGGTTTTTGCCTAATTTTGTTTTCAATAAATTCAATGGCAAAGACAAATTTTGAACGTCTCTAATTGTTTTCGAAATATTTGCACTTTTTATATTTTAAAAAGAGCTCCATAGAGTTTGTACCCGTTTTCAGAATTTTTTTTTTACAAAATTCTATTTTAATCATCTCCAATAGTTTTTGAGATATTTGTACTTTTTTTTAGTTTAGGTGAGTGTCATTTAGTTTCTACTCGTTTTTAGCTATTTTTTTTCCACGACATACAAAAGTAAAATGAAATTTTACTAAGCTGAACTATTTTCAAAATATTTGGATATCATATTGAGTTTGCACTCATTTTGAGCAACTTTTTTCCGGTCTAGTAAAATAAAATTTTGAATTTCTTTCCCTGCTTTTTAAAACTTTTGTAACTCTTTTGTTTTAAAACTTTGTTTTTTGAAATAATTGCGACGAGTTCAAACTTGATGCGATTTATATACGATAAACGCGTAATCGATTTTCCAAAAAAAATAATTCTAAAGAAATATTTTGTGCATCTCTAACCGTTTTATCGAGATATTTGTACTTTTCTTAGTTTGAGAAATAGTTCCATCGGGTTTGAACTCGTTTTCAGCTGCTTTTGTCATCTACGGCTTTTTCCGAGTCAGTCAAAAGTGAAATAAAATTTTGCTTACCTTTATCTGTTTTCAAGATATTTGTAAATTCTGTAATTATTTATAAAATAAGTGCGTCGACTTACAACTCGCTTTAGCGATTATTTTCGAAACAAATTGAATGCAAAAGCCAAAATTTAAGCATCTCTAACGGTTGTTTTCTTTCATCTCTAACAGAAAACACTGAATTTGAACTCGTTTTAACGATTATTTTCTAAAAAATGTAAAAAACATTATTTTGAGAATTTTTAATCGTTTTCGAAATATTCCTACTTTCCTTATTTTAAGAAATAGCCAAATTGAGTTTGAAATACTTATTTTTAGTTCTTTTTCCAAGACATGCGAAAGTCAAATAAAATGTTGTTATCTCTAACTGTGCTTAAGATATTTGTAAGTTCTTTAATTTAGGAAATGAGTGCATCGAGATGTAACGATTGTTTTTCAAGAAATTGAATACTAAAGACAGATTTTGAACATATCTCACCATTTTCGAGATATTTGTATTTATAGAATGTATAAGAAAGAACCTGGCTGTACCGGTTTTTGCCTAATTTTGTTTTCAAATAATTTCAATGGTAAAGACAAGTTTTGAACGTCTCTAATTGTTCTCGAAATATTTGCACTTTTTTTATTTTAAAAAGAGCTCCATAGAGTTTGTACCCGTTTTCAGATATTTTTTTTTTTCATAAAGTTTTATTTTGATCATCTCCAATAGTTTTTGAGATATTTGTACCTTTTTTTGTTTAGGTTAGTCTCATTTAGTTTGTACTCATTTTCAGCAACGTTTTTTCCAGACATCCGATGTAGTAAAATAAAATTTTGAATTTCTTTATCTGCTTTTTAAAACTTTTGTAACTCTTTAGATTTTGAAATGACTGCGATTTATATAGTTGAACGTGTTAGCGTTTTTCCAAAACATTTAATGCTAAAGAGATATTTTGAACATCTCTAACCATTTTCGAGATATTTGTACTTTTCTAAGTTTAAGAAATAGTCCCATCGGGTTTGATCTCGCTTTCAGCTACTTCTGTCATCTAGAGCTTTTTTCCGAGTCAGCCAAAAGTGAAATAAAGTTTCGTTTACCTTTATCTCTTTTCAAGATATTTGTAAATTCTCTAATTATTTAGGAAATAAGTTCATCGAGTTACAACTCGCCTTAGCGATTATTTTTGAATAAATTGAATGCAAAAGGCAAAATTTGCGCATCTCTAAAGGTTTTTTATTCTATCTAACAGAAAACACTGAGTTCGAACTCGTTTTAACGATTATTTTCCAAAAAAAAAAATTAAAAAACGAAAAAAAAAATATTTTGAGGATTTTTGATGGTTTTCGAAATATTCTTACTTTCCTTATTTTAAGAAATAGCCCAATTGAGTTTGAAATACTTATTTTCAGTTTTCTTTTCTAATACATGCGAAAGTAAAATAAAATTTGGTTATCTCTAACTGTGCTCAAGATAGTTGTAAGTTCTTTAATTTAGGAAATGAGTTCATTGAGATGTAGCGTTTATTTTTCAAGAAATTCAATACTAAAGACAGATTTTGAACATATCTCACTGTTTTCGAGATATTTGTAGTTATAGAATGTATAAGAAAGAACCTGACTGTACCGGTATTTGTTTAATTTTGTTTTCAATAAATTCAATTGTAAAGACAATATTTGAACGTTTCTAATTGTTTTCGAAATATTTGCACTTTTCTTAATTTTATAAAGAGCTTTATAGAGTTTGTACTTGTTTTCAGATATTTTTTTTCACAAAATTCTATTTTAATCATCTCCAATAGTTTTTGAGATATTTGTACTTTTTTTAGTTTAGGTTAGTCTCATTTAGTTTGTACTCGTTTTCAGCATTTTTTTTTCCGAGACATTCCTAAACTAACCTGAACTATTTTCAAGATATTTGGATCTCCATCATTTCAAGAAATGGTCCCTTTGAGTTTGTACTCATTTTTAGCAACTTTTTTTCCAGACATCCGAACTAGTAAAATAAAATTTTGAATTTATTTACTTGCTTTTTCAAACTTTTGTAACTCTTTAGATTTTGAAATGACTGCGATTTATATACGATGAACGTCGTGTTAGCGTTTTTCCAAAACATTTTATGCTAACAAGATATTTTGATCATCTCTAACCGTTTTCGATATATTTGTACTTCCCTTAGTTTAAGAAATAGTCCCATCGGGTTTGAACTACTTTTCAGCTACTTTTGTCGTCTAGAGATTTTTTCTGAGCCAACCAAAAGTGAAATAAAATTTCGTTTACCTTTATCTGTGTTCAAGATATTGGTAAATTCTATAATGATTTAGGAAATAAGTGCATCGAGTTAGAACTCGCTTTAGGGATTATTTTCGAATAAATTGAAAGCAAAAGGCAGATTTTGAAAAACTTTAACAGTTTTCGAGATATTTGTACTTCACTTAATTTATGAAAGAGTCTCATTCACTTTGTGCCCGTTTTCTATAAATTTTTCCAAAGAAATTCAATGGTAAAGACAAATTTTGCACATCTCTAAAGGTTTTTAAGACATTTTTACTCTCCATTATGAACTTTGTCTAGGCTTTTAATAAAGTGATGAGTGATGAGTAAACCTACCACACAGACTCTATTCTTCTTACAAGAGGTGGTTATCGAGAGATATCTTTGTGATTTCTAAAGAAAAGAGAGAAAAATTTAGGATTTTAGAAGGAAGGTATTAGGGTAGCTTGGAAGGGTCTGTCATGTTTTGGGCTGCTTTTGAATTATATCTTTAAAGTTATGGGGTGTGACCACATACCCTTTCATTCACGTTCATTCAAGATAATAGAAAATAATAGATTTGAAGACCGAAAATCACTTAAATATTAATCTTAAATGACAAAATGTCATCGCTTTAGTAAATGAGTGACTCATAGATGTGTGTATACACTTGATGACCCAAAATCGAACGTTTGAGAGCCTTGAAGATGTTGACATAAGTCGAAACGTATTTGGCTTCATATTATCTTAACAATTTTTTCTTTTAGAATTTAGATCAAGCCGATTTTAGGTCCAATACGAATTGGATGAAACTCATGTACTTACTTGCAGATAGGGTCCCAGCAGCAGTCATCCTGTTCCTGGACGTGGCATTGGGGCTAATATTGTACTGGTCGGCGTAGGAGAAATCTTGATAACCCATGGTGTTATAGCCCCCTCCTCTGGGGGTATTTTGGAACGTGGGCAGTCGATTAAACGCAGGAAGGGCTGAGTTTGTCGATGTTGCCACTTTGTATTCTTCAGAAAGTAGAGTATTGTTGTTTGTGTTAACACCTGCAACGAATCATCGTGATATACAACAAACAAATTTAAACATTTGTAAAGGGCAGTGTTAAGAAGAATCTTTCTGTTTTAAAGTTTAAAATTAAAAATGTGCCAGCACCAGTACTGTTCCAGTTCCAGTACCTGCACGTTATTTCCCATTCTAGCAGTACTAGATTAAGTTTTCGTTTACTCAAATCTCGACATCAAAAATAGCAGTTTCCGATCGGCCTTGATGCACCACCTAGCCGGTTCTGTTTGGTTTCCACCGAACACCTAATTAGCAGTCGAACATAGTTCGCTGTCGATTAATAATTAATTTAGAGTGACAATAATTTGACTTGGGTTTCGTGTCTTTTCCGCGGTGCTTGTTTGGGTTAGGCCACATTAAGAACTCGCCATTAAGATACTGTGTCGTTAGTACTTTTCGGTCGTTTAATTTTAAGCTCAATTAGCGCAGAGATTTTTAGCAGCAGTATCGATCACGATCGACACATTTCACGTGTAGCAATTACGTAAGTGAGATATGCTCGTAATTTTCCTTAACAAGAATGAGTTAATTAACTAGAACTTCAAAATTTGAGCCTAATTTCCATGTAAGAAATAGGATTGTTATTTGTAGCAGGTATAAATATACAGAGATTTGAAAAATGTAAACTGGTGGCAAAAGAGTCTGCAAAATAAAAAAGATTAAAAATTTAAAGAAAAAATGTACATAAAATGTTTGAGAGAAGATATAAATATGCTGACATACTCAAGGATAATACAGCCTAGATTTAACCAAAAAAAAGTCATAAATACCAGTTTTGTTTAAAAAAAAAAAATAAATAAAGATATAAGAATATTTACTTATATCGTTACTGTCAGATTGGACAATTTTTGTAAATTTATATATAATCTACAAAAATGTTCTTTTTTCTTAGTGAAAAATGGTTCGTTCATGTATTTTTCTTTTAATTTAAGAATCAGCCGATCAAAATTGCAAACAATTTTTTTTTTCATTGATTTGACAGACGTTTTTTTCCAGTTTGATAATTATTTCACATTTTTTTTATTTCCTTTCTTCCTTTTCTTTTTCTTTTGAGAAATCTCTACTACATTACTGAAACCATTCGAGGCATGTCATCACTTGATTGATTGAGGTTTTTGTAGGTTTTGTACCTTAATCTTCTGTCTTTGAGTAGGTCAAGAATTGGACTCAGTGCTTAGCAATGCAGAACACTAAACAAATTTGTTAACAAGTGTGGAAACTGAAGAAATCATGAATAATTTTGATATCTCTAGAACTGCTTCGCTTCTGCTTTTATTATGTAAATATTTACGATAAATGAATAAAATGTCAAGAATTTCTCAGATTTTTTATTTTTCTAAAATTCGAATTGGGCTTTAGTGAGGAGCAAATACACTAGAAAAAATACGAGTTTTTTCAGTTCTTAAGAATTAACATTAAAATTCAAATTCAGAAGGGACTTTGCTTGATTATTCAAGAATATGTTATTTGTAAAAAAGTGTTCAAATAATTATTGCAAAACTTGTTTCTCTCATAGCCTACAAGCTAAAAATAAGTTGGTCTTTTTTAACATTTTTTCAGAGGAAAATATAAATAAATAGTTAAAGGAATAGGTGATAAAAGACCATACAACAACAAAGTAAAAAAAAAATATTTTGCTGTTACACAGCACTTTGTATTGTCATTTTTCAACGATAAAGCAAATGCTAAGCAACTGGTTGTTGGTAAAATCTACATTAGAGACATTTCAGGCGGCTAAAATGATCATTGTCACTGAATGCAGAAGTATTAATTTATTGACTTTTTTCAGTACATTTAAGAAAAAATACAAGAAGAATATTTGCTAATAACTTACCAGTATTGGTCCACAACTGAGCCTGCCCGTGCATTTCTGGAGACCCGTGATTATAATAATGCATAGTCGTTGCCCCGTACCCAGTACTTCTGGGATAGATGGTACTGAAAATAAAAAACACAGTTGAAGCTGGTCCCACACAACAAAAAAAATCACCCTCTCAGTTAAAAAAAAAAGAAAAATAAAAGTACCCTAACTTGTAATGCGAAGCAAAATTTACAGTATTTTCACGATCACTATCCATGGTGATTCGTAGTGGCCGGCGCAGTTAGAAAAAGTTCTTCCACGGTCGTTCTATCTTAACACGAACGCTCAGCCGAACGATAGAGTACTGACGATCGCTGATACTTTGTGGTGATTGTAGGCGGCAGTACCGGACCGGTTTAGTGGTGGATTTAAGTTTTGCACGTCGGTCATGTAACCAGGTAATTCAGTGGGTAGGTACGAGGGGGTTCAGGTTCATTGAGGGGTTGGCGACTCTAACGGGGGTACTGCTTCCGGGGACATGAATTTTTCTTATACAGTCGGAAACATAAAGTTGGTGTCATAAGTTCAGATTCGATGAGGAGATCTCGACTTGAATAGCTACTGCTTTTGGGGAAAAATGCAAATTTACTTACACACAATCGCAAGCATAAAATTAGGGCTAAATTGTTTAGGTAAAGTGGTACCTGAGTTTAGGTTTGCTGTAGGTATAAATGGTACCTGAGTTTAAAATCAAATTGGCAATTTAAGATGGTAGGAACTGCTTCCGGGATAATGCAATTATGTCGGAAGGAAGGCAAGGTTTATTGGATCTTTTAGCCGGCCTTGCTTAAAACCCTAAGAGGGTTAGGTGTTACCCTTATAATAAAATTAAGAAGTGTGGTCAAGCGGCATGGCATACCAATTCCAAGGAATTTTAAATGTTTTTTTCAATGTTTCGACTTCAATATTTATTTTTTGATGAGCAGTTTTCATTCGATTCATGGTTTTCAGGTTTTATTTTAAAGAAAAATTATTGTATAGTTGTGTGTTGATCAAGGAGAACTGGAAAAAATGCTTTTACTCCTTCGCTGAATATTTGACGACGTTTCGACGTTTATTTGACGTCTTTATCAACCAAAGAACGACGTCAAATAGAAGCAGACAAGATGGGAATGTCACTGTAAGAAAAACCCTAAAAATGCTTAAATTAAATTCCTATAAAATGCGGATATTTCAAGGGCTCAATGACGACGATTATGACAGAAGAATAGTCAAACCTAAATTTTTTTTAAATAGCTGGGTCTACGATTAACGTTGACTTTTTTTAAAGTGTCGCTATTGGTATCGTTTTAATGACTTTTAGCTCTCTGTAGAGATTGGGTGACAACTTTGAAAAAAAGAAGCCAATTTTGGTGATTTTTAAAAATATTAATAATTCCTTCGGGCTCTTTATTTAATTTATTTCACAGCCACAGTAGTTTCTAATAATTTACCCTCGTCAACTGTAACAGTTTCAGTATTTTCTTTCCTTACTTTCTTTTCCATTTCTTTTTTTTCATTTTCACTTTTTTCCGTGATTATTTTTTGTATCAAGGTTTTGTTCTTTGGGATACGTTCCTCTAGAACTGTGGTCTTTTGCATTTCTTCTGGTGACTGCTCAATACTATAAATTGTAGTTTCTCTCACAGTGACAGTGGTGTTTGAGGTTTTTGCCTTCTATCAATTTTAGTTTTCTCTTCTTTTCCATTCTTATTTTTTTGATGAAGGTTTTTTACGATTTTTTCTTTATGATACGTTCGTATAGAACTGTGGCCTCCTGTACTTTTTCTGGCGGCTCTTCAATACTATACAATGTATTCTCTTTCACAGTGAAAGTGCTGTTTGAGGGTTTTGCCTTTTGTCAATTTTAGTTTTCTCTTCTTTTCCATTCTTATTTTTTTGTTGAAGATTTTTTACGATTTTTTCTTTATGATACGTTCGTATAGAACTATGGCCTTCTGTATTTTTTCTGGAGGCTCTTCAGTACTATAAATTGTACTCTCTTTCACAGTGAGAGTGGTGTTTGAGGTTTTTGCCTTCTATCAATTTTAGTTTTCTCTTCTTTTCCATTCTTATTTTTTTGATGAAGGTTTCTTACGATTTTTTCTTTATGATACGTTCGTATAGAACTGTGGCCTCCTGTACTTTTTCTGGCGGCACTTCAGTAGTATAAAATGTACTCTCTTTCACAGTGACAGTGGTGTTTGAGGGTTTTGCCTTTTATCAATTTTAGTTTTCTCTTCTTTTACATTCTTATTTTTTGTTGAAGATTTTTTACGATTTTTTCTTTATGATACGTTCGTATAGAACTGTGGCCGCCTGTACTTTTTCTGGCGGCTCTTCAGTACAATAAAATGTACTCTCTTTCACAGTGAGAGTGCTGTTTGAGGGTTTTGCCTTTTATCAATTTTAGTTTTTTCTTCTTTTCCATTCTTATTTTTTTGATGAAGGTTTTTTACGATTTTTTCTTTATGATACGTTCGTATAGAACTGTGGCCTCCTGTACTTTTTCTGGCGGCTCTTCAATACTATACAATGTATTCTCTTTCACAGTGAGAGTGCTGTTTGAGGGTTTTGCCTTTTATCAATTTTAGTTTTCTCTTCTTTTCCATTCTTATTTTTTTGTTGAAGATTTTTTACGATTTTTTCTTTATGATACGTTCGTATAGAACTATGGCCTTCTGTACTTTTTCTGGAGGCTCTTCAGTACTATAAATTGTATTCTCTTTCACAGTGAGAGTGGTGTTTGAGGTTTTTGCCTTCTATCAATTTTAGTTTTCTCTTCTTTTCCATTCTTATTTTTTTGATGAAGGTTTCTTACGATTTTTTCTTTATGATACGTTCGTATAGAACTGTGGCCTCCTGTACTTTTTCTGGCGGCTCTTCAGTAGTATAAAATGTACTCTCTTTCACAGTGACAGTGCTGTTTGAGGGTTTTGCCTTTTATCAATTTTAGTTTTCTCTTCTTTTCCATTCTTTTTTTTTTTGATGAAGATTTTTTACGATTTTTTCTTTATGATACGTTCGTATAGAACTGTGGCCTCCTGTACTTTTTCTGGCGGCTCTTCAGTACTATACAATGTATTCTCTTTCACATTGGCAGTGGTGTTTGGGGTTTTTGCCTTCTATCAATTTTAGTTTTCTCTTCTTTTCCATTCTTATTTTTTTGATGAAGGTTTTTTACGATTTTTTCTTTATCATACGTTCGTATAGAACTGTGCTCTCCTGTACTTTTTCTGGCGGCTCTTCAATACTATAAAATGTACTCTCTTTCACAGTGACAGTCGTGTTTGAGGGTTTTGCCTTTTATCAATTTTAGTTTTCTCTTCTTTCCATTCTTATTTTTTTGTTGAAGATTTTTTACGATTTTTTCTTTATGATACGTTCGTATAGAACTGTGGCCTTCTGTACTTTTTCTGGTGGCTCTTCAGTACTATAAATTGTACTCTCTTTCACAGTGAGAGTGGTGTTTGAGGGTTTTGCCTTCTATCAATTTTAGTTTTCTCTTCTTTTCCATTCTTATTTTTTTGATAAAGGTTTTTTACGATTTTTTCTTTATGATACGTTCGTATAGAACTGTGGCCTCCTGTACTTTTTCTGGCGGCTCTTCAATACTATACAATGTATTCTCTTTCACAGTGAGAGTGCTGTTTGAGGGTTTTGCCTTTTGTCAATTCTAGTTTTCTCTTCTTTTCCATTCTTATTTTTTTGTTGAAGATTTTTTACGATTTTTTCTTTATGATACGTTCGTATAGAACTATGGCCTTCTGTACTTTTTCTGGAGGCTCTTCAGTACTATAAATTGTACTCTCTTTCACAGTGAGAGTGGTGTTTGAGGTTTTTGCCTTCTATCAATTTTAGTTTTCTCTTATTTTCCATTCTTCTTTTTTTGATGAAGGTTTCTTACGATTTTTTCTTTATGATACGTTCGTATAGAACTGTGGCCTCCTGTACTTTTTCTGGCGGCTCTTCAGTAGTATAAAATGTACTCTCTTTCACAGTGACAGTGGTGTTTGAGGGTTTTGCCTTTTATCAATTTTAGTTTTCTCTTCTTTTACATTCTTATTTTTTTGTTGAAGATTTTTTACGATTTTTTCTTTATGATACGTTCGTATAGAACTGTGGCCTCCTGTACTTTTTCTGGCGGCTCTTCAGTACAATAAAATGTACTCTCTTTCACAGTGAGAGTGCTGTTTGAGGGTTTTGCCTTTTATCAATTTTAGTTTTCTCTTCTTTTCCATTCTTATTTTTTTGATGAAGGTTTTTTACGATTTTTTCTTTATGATACGTTCGTATAGAACTGTGGCCTCCTGTACTTTTTCTGGTGGCTCTTTCACTACTATACAATGTATTCTCTATCACAGTGAGAGTGCTGTTTGAGGGTTTTGCCTTTTATCAATTTTAGTTTTCTCTTCTTTTCCATTCTTATTTTTTTGATGAAGGTTTCTTACGATTTTTTCTTTATGATACGTTCGTATAGAACTGTGGCCTCCTGTACTTTTTCTGGTGGCTCTTTCAGTACTATACAATGTATTCTCTTTCACATTGGCAGTGGTGTTTGAGGTTTTTGCCTTCTATCAATTTTAGTTTTCTCTTCTTTTCCATTCTTATTTTTTTGATGAAGGTTTTTTACGATTTTTTCTTTATGATACGTTCGTATAGAACTGTGGCCTCCTGTACTTTTTCTGGCGGCTCTTCAGTACTATAAAATGTACTCTCTTTCACAGTGAGAGTGCTGTTTGAGGGTTTTGCCTTTTATCAATTTTAGTTTTCTCTTCTTTTCCATTCTTATTTTTTTGATAAAGGTTTTGTACGATTTTTTCTTTATGATACGTTCGTATAGAACTGTGTCCTCCTGTAGTTTTTCTGGCGGCTCTTCAGTACTATAAAATGTACTCTCTTTCTCAGTGAGAGTGCTGTTTGAGGGTTTTGCCTTTTATCAATTTTAGTTTTCTCTTCTTTTCCATTCTTATTTTTTTGATAAAGGTTTTGTACGATTTTTTCTTTATGATACGTTCGTATAGAACTGTGGCCTCCTGTACTTTTTCTGGCGGCTCTTCAGTACTATAAAATGTACTCTCTTTCTCAGTGAGAGTGCTGTTTGAGGTTTTTGCCTCCTATCAATTTTAGTTTTCTCTTATTTTCCATTCTTTTTTTGATAAAGGTTTTTTACGATTTTTTCTTTATGATACGTTCGTATAGAACTGTGGCCTCCTGTACTTTTTCTGGCGGCTCTTCAACTCGACAGTGGTGTTTGAAGGTTTTGCCTTTTATTAATTTTAGTTCTCTTCTTTTCCATTCTTATTTTTTTGATGAAGGTTTTTTTCACGATTTTATTCTTTAGGATACCTTCGTGTAGTACTGTGGTCTCCTGTACTTCTTCTGGTGGCTCTTCAGTACTATAAAATGTACTCTCTCTCACAGTGACAGTGGTGTTTGAGGTTTTTGCATTCTATCAATTTTAGTTTTCTCTTCTTTTCCATTCTTATTTTTCTGATGAAAGTTTTTTCACGATTTTGTTCTTTAGGATACCTTCGTGTAGTACTGTGATCTCCTGTACTTCTTCTGGTGGCTCTTCAGTACTATAAAATGTACTCTCTCTCTCACAGTGACAGTGATGTTTGGGGTTTTTGCCTTCTATCAATTTTAGTTTTCTCTTCTTTTTCATTCTTATTTTTTTGATGAAGGTTTTTTCACGGTTTTTTTCTTTATGATACCTTCGTGTAGAACTAATGTTTCCTGTACTTCTTCTGGTGACTATAGTACTGAATACTATAAATTGTACTGTCTTTCACAGTGACAGTGGTGTTTTTGCCTTCTATCAATTGTACTTTTCTCTTCTTTTCCGTTTTTTTTTTTTATTGAAGAAGGTTTTTCCACGCATTTTTTTTTAGAGTACCTTCGTGTAGAACTATGATCTTCTGTACATCTTCTATAGTATAAGTTGGACTCTTTCCAACTATATCTCTATTGAAATTGTTTTGTGAATTTTTTGCCTTTTTCTTCCACAGGCGCAATTTCGGTTTTATCCTCTTCTTTTTAATAATACTTTTTCTTCACAACCTGCTTCCTAGCTACTTCATATTTATATACTGTTACTTATTGAACATCCTCTGGTAGTTCTTTAATTTGATATTCCCAGTCCTTAGAGTTGTTTTCAACAATAACCGTACTTGTGATGCTCGTTTTAATTTAACTAATTTTTTAATTTGACTTTGTTTTTCATCTTTTTTCTTAATTGTGATTTCACTTACTTTCGTATGCACACCTTTCTCAATAATAACGGTCTGTCATATTTGCTCAGCGACTTCTTCAGGAGCATATGGCGATGTCTTGGGAACCTCTACAACTGCAACTGTTGTTTGAAGCTTTTCTTCTATAGTAACAATATCAGTTTGATCTCCTTCGTATTTTTATTTCTATCTTATTTACTAACTTTACATTTTGTCTCTTCTATTTGTAGTGATAATTTTGGAACTTTTTCCTCTGCTAAGTAACCAACAAAAGGCAAAACAAAACTGACTTTTGTTTGGGGTTGTTTGCCTTCCTCTTCTACTGTAACTATTTCAGTCTTCTCTTCCTTGTCGTCTACTATTAAGTATTTGTCATGTTGCGTCCAACATTTTGTTATTTCAATTTTTTTAATTGATTTCAGTTGTATTGAGTATTTATTATTTTGAGGTTCCAACGAGTAAACAATTCTAAAGTACATATGTAGTAAGATAAATTTAGATAACATTGTTTTTTAACGACTAATGATGCCAGATTTTTAAATGTTTTTGTACAATTTTGACCCGAAATAGAACTTTTACAACACAACTCCAAAATCGATTTTATGGCTTAAAGTTACACATATTTTAAATTTGTGCTTATAAAACTATAGATCCACTTCTTTTGGACATAATTTTTCTCTAATTCCTGTCTTTTGCAGATTTTTTCCTTCCAATGCTTTTCGCCTATCATCTAAAACTTTTAATTTTTATTGTTGTTTTAAATTGTTCATAACATGTTTTCTATTCTTATTCTTTGTTACACACTCTTTTCTCTAATTTTTTGTCTTTCATATTTTTTTATCGATATAAATTGGATCTTTAATTGAGTTTTTATTCTTTCGGGATTATTTTGGCCCAAAATTGAACTTTTTTATAGAAAAAATATAATTGTAAACTAAATTGTAAAAACGAATTTGGTCCGAAAACGACCCTTTTTAGCAAAGATTTTTTGGCAAAAAATTAGAAATATTTTAAATTTGTACCGCTACTTATCACTTTTGGTTTTGTTTCTATTGATTCCTGATTTTTTCTAGGTATTTTTAACTCGTTGCTTTTGTAGTTTTTAATATACTTTTTCTCTTAGTGTTTTTTTTTATTTTTCATACTTTTTCTACTTTATCCTTTTGTCCTGTTTCATTGAGTGTATTTGTTCTTTAATTTTTGGGATCGATCTAAATTAGACTTTTATTGTATTTTTATTCTTTTTAATATAAATTTAGCCCATAATAGAAGTTCTACATTGAAGAAAAAAATCTATATTGATTGAAAATTATTTTTTTTTTTTAGAAAAGGTTTTAGACGATTGTGGCCCACAATTAGAAATATTTTAAATTTATGCCTTAAACAAATGTCTTTTTAAGAAAATAAAGAGGATGGTGTCGGCGCAAAAACTTATAAATTCAGTTCTGACTTATTACCCGTTTACAACTCGCACGTGCCCTTTAAAGCCTTTTTTCCGTTAACACGAAGGAAGTTGCTCCTTCAGTGAGCACACGTGTGCGGTACGTATCCAAAAAACTATGACGATTGCACCTTTTTTTTATAGAGCCACAATTACTTAGCTTAAAGGTCATTCTTTGCAATCTTAACTCCTCTAAACTCGAAGGTCAAAAATTATAATACCCATTAGATTTGCTCAAAATGGCAACAAGGCACTTAACTAATTGCGGTTTAGCTCAGCCACCAGTCTTCAATGTAATTTCTTCCGGACGGTCCGACATTACCGGTACACGGAGTACCACTTAACCCCCGCCGGAACCGATGTTGTCATGTGCCCAGCACGCGACTAATGGTTTTCCCTTACGCATAAACAAGAAAAAGTCTTGTTTCCGGATTTGTACGAGTACTTACTTGGCTTAAATTGACAGGAATTCTCCTTTAAAAAGCACCATTTTTTCGGACAACACACACAGATTAGACTTGCACCCTCCTTACGGAAAGGTGTTTCGCGTGCGAATGTTGAAAAAATTGTTAGATTCTGAGCTTTGCTTCCTGGTTGGTTCGATTTCCTGGTTTGTGCACGTGAGGTTGCTCATTTTATTAGATACATGTAAACTGCGTGAATGCAGATATATTATTAAACAATTATTAAGAATGAAAAATTTCTATTTGACTGATGTAAGAAATAAGTGGGGGTATCATTTAAAAAGGTCATCCAGTTGGCTGTAAAATGTCAAAAGAAAAGGATGAAGGAACTAAAGTTTATTTATGTGTCAAAAAATCATAATTTTCTAATAAACACCTTGTGAAATTTTGTAGTTTTCTAGCATCACTAAGGGATGTTTTCAAATCACAATATGCTTCTAGCACAAAAAATGTGCCACACAGTGCCTGACCACTGATCTTGACATTGGTTGCTTAATTCACCTGTATACACACCTAACTAAACAAACCGCTCCGAGGTGAGTGAACTATTTGTTTTAAACACCTTAATTGACATTTAATTAGTTTTTACTAGAGCGTCACTGGAGCAATTACTGAGGAATTTTGTCACGATTTTTTAAGGTTGCAAGTACCTTTCGCTTATATATTATGAGTCCACCTTTATCTAAACTATGTCTTTTCGACTTCGCTCATTAAGATATTTATATTAACGTCGTCTGGCCTGGAAGTCACTACAGTAGTGACGTTGCACAAATCCGGAAAAATTCGTTGTGATATCTGATCCCGAAGTGTAAATTCCCTGACTCGTAGGCGGGTCGGCTGGTTCACACGATTGGATATTTGATGATCATAACGATAAACGTGCAGATCTGTTAAGAAAGGGGACACTTACGTGGTCAGCAAGAGCGCGGTGACGCGGTTTGTTTGTTGTTCCTCAACAATTCGCTTTACGAAATCCGCCTGGTGTAGCGTCCATTCAATGCCATTCATTCCAACAAAGAACGACGATCGTTAATGGGAATTTTGAACAAAGTGTCTGGTGATTAATGAGGTTTTTAAAATAAAAAAAATACAATTTTTCTAATTTTCGTAGATTTGCACACAACTGACACAACTCCGATCCAGACTGCAGCATTCTTTATAACGTTTGAAAAAAAAAGAGATTCGTACCTAGTATTAAATAATGGTCTCAAAATGAAATGTTTATGGTAAGAAACGTCATTGGTATAAAACATCTTGATATGAAATGCCTTGGGGGGAGATTTTTGAAACTGAAGAGTGCATTTTTTCGGCAAAATGACACAAATACTATGGAGTTTTTTATTTTGAACCATTCTACTTTAGCATTAGACTGACGTCACTTTCCAACAGAACTGTGTCGCAGAGTCAAGAATTGGCACCCAGCTATGAAACATCACCGTCCTCTTAAAACACACAAATTTTAACCCTGTAAGATCCACTTTTTCACGAATTAAAAGAGAACGATAATATGACTGGAATTTTTGTGATGTAAACAATGACGACATCAGGAAATTTCTTTTTGATTATCTGTTGTTCAATTAATGTTTCTTTTCTCTGAATGGCGGAGTGAAACGACATAACTGTCAATGTTGGTCAGATAGCAACCCACACGTCTTTCGATAAGTACTCACACAGAATCCAGAAAAGTTATATGTGTAGGTATAGGAATTTTTCGGTTACATAATGTCTGTTTACCTGGAAATTTGAATTTGTTCTTGATGGTGACTATTATCCTAGGTAGAGGGGCGCTGAGTCTAAATGATTTTACCTACACCTAGCCTTACCAGATTTACAATAATTATTATTATTTTATAAAAATAGTAAATATATTAACACACATTCTGGAAGGGCAGGAGAAGATATTTCACCAATTCCTGATGGTCAATGTTTATCGAAGTTAGACGAACTCAATAATTACTTGACACTAGAGAGTCAACAACCATTAAACAGGTTGTTGGCTCTTTTAAAACTGGGGTGGAACCTCATGGAAAGAATACCAAAAAGACTTTCTCTAATTGAACTTAATGCTTTTGTTATCACTGTCATAATGAACGATTTGTTGGGATATAAAAACATTCTTCTGACAGGAGTAAAAACTGTCATCTAGAAATTATAGCTTTTTAAGGGCCACTTTTAGATTTAAACTCTACCTGACATTTGAACTGTTAACGTATTATTGCCTTGTTTTTCGATGGAAAATTTCCTTGAGTGAATGAATTGGAAGAAAAGGACACATTGATCCGCTTGCACGTGTGCCGTGGAGATGGGGGAATTACAGATAAAATTATGGTCAATTATAAATAAAAACACCTCCTGAATCACTGCAGGATTTGAGACAAGAGCTTGATGTGGGATAATCAGATTTAATCTTTCAAGTCTCCGAACCATTCTCCTAAACTACTAATTCAAAAGGTAAACCAAAATTATCTTCGAAAAGGATTCAATGCCAGTTTAACGCCCTTTAATAGCTATTTATGTAACCAGTTACGAAAAGTCCGACTTTGTGTAAGCAATGAATGTTTCCGCAATTTGAATGAGATACACAAAAAAGGCTTTTCGTTACGTGTTTCATACAAGATTTTTTCTAATTTTGACTACAAATACCTACTTAGAGAGTGTATTATTATTACTAAACTTCAATATTTACTTTTAAACCACATTGTATCTACTTAATACCGTAAAACTGTAGCAACGGTGTACCACAACCGAAACCTATTTGTTTCTATGGTGATGAAACGAACTTTTCATCACCAGTTACGAAAGATTTTACTTTTCGTAACAAGTTACGAAAAGTAAGAAGTTACATCAGTTTTGAAATGATGATTTTCAATACTGATGATTTATCAGTATTGAAAAGTGTCACTTTATACGTCAAAATTAAAAAAATATCTGTATGTACCAATCGACTCTTCTAAAATCGACTTTTTTGCCATTTTTTAAAAAATCACTTTTGGGGTCAATTTTATTTTATTTAAGTTTGTTACTTTTTCTTTGTTTTTTACTATTTAAGTTTGTTGTTTTTAGGGGACTGCAAACGTCCCATTCTCATCAAAAAAACGAAAACAAATGTATATTTTTTTTTGAAATTGACCTAGAAAGAAGGCATATTACGTCTAGTGATGGTGGTTAGCAGGTTTAGGGCAATGAAACGCCCTTGTAACTCAAAAATACCGCCATTTTTCGAGTGTTTCATGGTCCTAAACCTTTAACCACCATAACTATAAGTGCTTAAGGACGCGAATCATCATCACCTTAATACGTTTTTTTCTCAATTTTCAACTTTAACTGCCTGTAACTTTAGAGCGAATGTACCGATTGTTAATGAATCCAAGTGTTTTTTACTCTTCTTGGAGTCTTCTTTCACCTTCCATCAACGAAGTTCCGTAGGCGCAATATTTCTATAATTACATATATATTTTTATAATAATTTAGGCACTTTTATAATCGTCTTTTTGCCATTTTTTACAAATTTACTTTCGAAGCTAATTTAATTGAATATAAATGTGTTGCGTACTTTAGAGATCTGCAGCCGTCCTATTACGATTTGATTACGATTGTCCTTTTTTACCTCCCATCAACGAAAGTCGCGTAAGTGCTCTATTTTCGGAGACACACCCTTGGCGGTCGATTTTTAGGCACTTTTAGAATCAACTTTTTTTAAATTTTTTAAAAAATCACTTTTGGAGCTGACGCAGTCAACTTCGGTTAGGTTTGACATTGAAGCTTTGCTTATATCAACAAAAAGTGCCTTTCTAAAGCCTAAAACTGATAGGTCCGAGCGTTTTTGCGATTTACTGTCCAAAAAAGAAAAATATAGGGTAGTTAAGTTTTGGGTGACCCACCCTGTATAAATGCAGGATGACCCATTTCACCGCAGGATTCGGTAGTACTTAAACTATTATTGATATTGATTTGGGGCAAATTCCGCGTCACGCCGAAGGGCAATTCTTCATTAAAAAATAGTAACCGTATGGAGCGATGGGTATCTCTTGTGTGAAAAATAGTGATCGTGTGGAAAGATGAGATGTTTCAAAAAGTAATAACAATTCAAACAATTTTTATGAGACATTTGATGAGACATTTGCTGGGTGTTTAGAGACATTTTCTATGTAACATGTCCTGTGTCCATCTCTAATAGTTTTAGAGATAATTGCATGTAAAAAAAATAAAAAATCTGTTGTTTCTAAATGGCCTGAGATGCAGCCAAACGCAGAGACCCAAATGCAACCAAATTTTCCTATCTTAGTTCACAAGGATCTATTAATCTAACGGAAAAGATCGATACAGCAAAATTTTTTGTCATTTTTGGGGGTCTGTATCTCGAAAATGCCTTAGCCGAAATTTAAAACCTAAAGAGATTTTGAAAGGTCGTTTCTTCTAGAATCACGACGGGAGATTGATCTTAAATAAGTTATTTTCTAAAGGATATACAGGGTAAAGAAAATAGCACTGCAAAATGGTTGCATTTGGTAGGTAGCTTAATTTCAGAACAGTCATTGTTATGACATTTAATGGCGTTAGTTGGTATCTCGGGACATGTTCGGTAGTTTTCGGTTTCTTGGCCTACAAAACAAATTACTGGGGTTTTTCAAAAAGTTGACATTCTTTTGTAAGTATCGCGAGAATGCCTCAGCCGATTTTAATAAGATAAATGATCTCTAAAAGATAACTGGTGGTAAAATCAGCGACATAGACTCATAGTTAATAAAACGATTTTATTCCATTTTGTACAAGAATGGCAAAAAATGTAATAAAAAACTGATTAAAATTTTGTTTACTACGATGTCATGACGGGAGCGTTAACTTTATGACCCTTTTTGTAACGACATTTAAGAGCTATGGTCGATATCTCGGGACGGTTTTGGCGGTTTTTTGCCTACTAAATCAATTACAGGGCGTTTACAGAAAGCTTGAACTTGTTTGTTAGAATACAAGGTATCCTGAAATTAACTGGGAAATTCCTAGGCAAAAATAGTGCACAATATTCAAACAAACGCAACCCTCAAACGCTTCGTCTCCGAGATACGAGGTCTTGATTTTTTTTTTCTTTATAGCTCCTAGAGTTTTTGAGATATTTAACTCACATTTTGAATATAGGTAACTATTTATTACCTACATCGTTGGATATACCAACCTCTAGCCAAAATCGACAGGGTCTTATTTTTTCTCTGGTTGTATCCCTTTTACCCTCACAAACTTTTTTGTATCACGCCACTGATTGTTTTTTCTTAAAACTCTGAATTCTTCAGACTTTTATTCAATTTGGAAACTTTCTTGCCTCTTGCATCCTTGTATTATCACATAATTTTTCCATAAGTGACTCTTTTTCATCAGTATCTGGGAATTTAAATAGGAACGCAGAAAAGAGACATTTCTTATGGAAACATTATGTGCATTCCTAAACACTTTTGCAAATTTCTCGAAAACGGTGAGACACAAGATAAGGATGCAAGAGGCAAGAAAGTTTCTAAATTGAATAGATAATTCAGCCTTTTAAGAATTGAATAGAGTGGCGTACTACAAAAAAGTTTGTGAGAGTAAAAGTATGCAACCCGAAAAAAAAAAGACCCTGTCGATTTTGGCTAGCGGTTGGTATATCCGATTTTGGCTAGCGGTTGGTATATTCAACGATGTAGATAATAAATGGTTACCTATTTTCAAAATTTGAGTTAAACATCTCAAAAACTCTAAGAGCTGTAAAGAAAAAACAAAAAAAAATCAACACCCTGTATCTCGGAAACGAAGCATTTGCGGTTTATGTTTGTATGAACATTGTGCCCTATTTTTGCCTAGAGATTTCCCAGTTAATTTTAGGATACCTTATATTGTAACTTACAAGAAAGTTCAAACTTTCTCTAAACGCCCTGTAACTGATTTAGTAGGCAAAAAACCAAAAAACCGCCAAAACCGTCCGGTGATATCGACCATAGCTCTTAAATGTCATTAAAAAAAGAGTCTTAAAGTTAAGGCTCCCGTCATGACATCGTAGTAAACAACATTTTAATCAGTTTTTTTGTCATCCTTCTACAAAATGGAGTAAAAATGTTTTATTAACTATGAGTCTACGTCGCTGATTTTACAACCAGTTATCTTTTAGAGATCAATTATCTTACTAAAATCGGCTGCGGCATTTTCGCGATACAGGGTGACTTACCAAAGAGCGTCAACTTTTTGAAAAACCCCAGTAATTTATATTGTAAGCCAAAAAACCGAAAACTGCCGAACACGTCCCGAGATACCAACTAACGCCATTAAATGTCATAACAATGACTATTCTGAAATTAAGCTACCTACCATATGCAGTGGGTTGAAATGCGACCATTTTTTCTTTACCCTATATTTCTTTTAAAGAATAACTTATTTAAGAACAATCTCCCACCGTGATTCTAGAAGAAAGTACTTTTCAAAATCTCTTTAGGTTTTAAATGTCGGCTAAGGCATTTCCGAGATACAGACCCCCAAAAATGACAAAAAATTTCGCTGTTTCGATCTTTTTCGTTGACAGAAATCGTTCGTTAAATCACATTTTTTAGGTTTCTAAAGTTTTTAAATTTCTAAACATAATAAACATAATTCGGTTTGCTTTAACTCTATATGAATTCGATGTTTAGGAAGAAAAAATGTCAATTTTTACTCTCAAATGTGTTGTAAACTAATAGCGTTGGGTATGAGACATGCCACATAGAATTTTTTTTTACTGTACAGGGTGAACGTTTTGCCCCATTAAAGAAAACATGTGTATGAATCGTTGTTACTTTTTTTGGAATACCCTGTATGAATTTCTGAAGTTTAGTGTAATCCCTACTATATAACATGTTCTTTTTTTGTAACCTAAACAAAGATTTAATTTAATTGGAGCCAAGGTAGTACCTGTAAACCCATTAAATAAACTAAGGCAGTACCTGGAAAAATGGTAGCAATCCAAAAATTTGGGAGTTTGGGGCTGCTATATTGCCGCATTTGGATATTTGTTGAGAATAGAGTGGCAGGCATTGAAAACCTGAGCAAACCTGAAAATTGCAATCCAGCAAATTGCTTCTTTTGGGGCTGTTGAGTACACAAAAATGAGTACTGAAAAAGTTAGAGCAAATTTAACCCAAGGACATTACTACAGATTAGTACTTCGTACATATTGAGGCAAACGATATCATATTTGAATTTATCGCCTCCTGAAAACCCTAATACTGAATTTCAGCGAGATATTGAACTGAGGTCGGAAAATATTTATGGAAAACTGGAAAAAAAGACTTTGACTGCAGTTCGAAAATCAAGCAAGATATGCGACCAACGTTTATTTATTTTTCTTCAAGAATATGTGAAAAGGAATTATTTCTTCATATTAAAGGAATCATTTATTTGGAACCCTATATACTAGTGTTTCTAAAAGTGATAAGTGTGTGGTCCGTTCTTAAAATGTTTATATATATATATTTTTTTTTTAAAGCGGGGTTCTACACCTTCCTCCGCATCCCGCATTTCGATCTCCATCCTCTTCTGTTTCTCCATTCATCTTCATTTATGGCTCTATCCTCTATCCCTTTCATCCACGTCTGTGCCGGCCTTCCTCTCCATCTGCTATCCTCCATTCTTCTGACGTGTCCATACCATATAAATTGTCTCGTTTCAATCCTTTCAACGGTCGCGTGGACTCTTATTTGTGCGTCTTCTAATCCTCTTCATTTCGTACCCTTTCCATCCTGGACAGTCTGCATGCTCTCCTTAGGAAATCCACTTCTACAGCTTCCACCCTGTTTCTAGCCCTTGCCGACATCTGCCAGCACTCCGCTCCATGTCAGTATTGGCTCTACTGTTGTCTTGTATATTGTAATTTTCGTTTTTAGAGTCAGTTTATTGGACCAAAGTAGTAAATTGAGTATGCGTACGCATTTCCGTCCTTGTTGTACTCTGTGTGTTATAGCTTTGGTTGATGTTCCTTTCTCCGATATTATGCATCGTAAGTATTTGTATTCTCTGCATCTCCTTATGTCTCTAAGTTGCAGGGTCAGGTCCTCTTGTTCTTTTCCTATACTCATGTACTCAGTTTTTGTCATGTTCATGTTCATTCCACACTTTTCGTACTCTTCCCCTATCTTCCTTAGCATGTAATCTACATCTTCATCACTGTTTGCAATGATGACTTGGTCATCGGCAAAGAAGAGTGTTGTTAAATCCTTGTCACCTATTTGGATCCCAATTCCTGCACATTTATTCCTTCAGGTCTCCAGGGCTTCTTGTATATCCATCTTGAATAGTGTTGGTGTAAATGGCTCGGACGTCTTCTTGCCAGCTTTTACCGGGTTCTCTGAGTTCTTATATAAATTCTAAGTTGCACCTATGTACTCCTCACTGATGATCGTATCACTAATCTTTGCCAATGATTTAAAAAGCTCTATCCAGGGCACCGTATCGTAAGCTTTTCCAGGATCTATGAATACGAGGTGAGTAGGCAGATTACGAACTTTCCGTTTTTCTATTATCTGTTGTAGAGTGATGATATTATATAAGCACGATCTTCCTGCTCGAAAACCACTTCGTTCCTCTATCTCTTCCTACTCCAGTTCTATCCTCTGTTTTATTTTCCTACCATACAACCTTCCCATTGTACTAGTCACACTTATTCCTCTGTAATTCCAACAATCTTTTTTATCAGCTTTCTTATATATTGGATTGGTTGGATATATGACGTATTCCAGTCCTGCGGAATGTTTTCTCCTCTAATCAGATATTCGTTAAAGAGGTTTGTTAGATTTTCTAATAAAATCTCTGGTCCATGTTTTATTAGTTCAATGGGAATGTTTCCTGGTCCTTGGGCCTTACCGTTTTTCAACGCTCTTTTACTCTAACTAACCTCCCCTAGGTTTATCTCTTCTATTCCTATACCTTCCGCTGTTTTCTTTATTACTATATGTTGTTTAAATTGTGCTCTATCTTCAGTTAATAATTGTCTGTAATGTTTTTGACATGTGTTATCAAATTTAAGCCTTTCGTTAGTTTCTTTTCCTTCCTGAGGTTTCTTATCGCACTCCACGCTTACGCTACTTTAGTTCCCCCCATACATCTCTCAACATCTTCACATTTCTTTTCCCACATCTCGTTTTCCTCCCTTCTCACCTCTTTTTTAACTTCTCTGTTGATTCGTGCATATGTCTTCCTATCTTTTGCATCACCAGTGAGTAGCCACTTTCCATAGGCCCTCTTTTTTCCTCTATTTTTTCCTTTATCTTTCCTGACCACCACCATCCTAGCTTTTGGCTTTGCCTCGTTTCCTGGTATCCCAGCACTTCGTTGGCTACTTGATGTATGCATTCCTTAATTATTTGGTTTTCTTCACTAGCAACTTCCATAGTTCTTCTTTCCAATTTCGCAACAACCCTTAATTTATACAAAAACTGTGTGGACTCTTGTTTCAAACTGTCTAAGTTGTATCTTTCTGTTTCCACCTCTCGATACGAGTTATTTTTGCCGTCTTCCGTCTTACTATTCAGTTTTCTATAGTTAACTATTATTTTTGCCATCACTAGATGGTGGTCCGATCCACATTCTGCTCCCCGATACGCCCTTACGTCTTGTGTTTTTAACCTTGAGTTAGTCCGCTGGATTAAGTAGTTAATTATTGATTTTAGACCTCTTGTGGGTTGCACCCATGTGAACTTGTGAATATCTTTATGTGGAAAAAACTCATTCATTGTTTTCAACGATAGACTCTGGCACAGATCTATAAGCCTCTGGCCGTTATCGTTTAGTCTTTCCTCGCCGTATCTTCCGACTATCTCGTTGTATTCTTTTCGCCCTACTCTGGCGTTTAAATGCATATTTCCATTCCTTTCTTAGTATTCACGATCACATCCGTCAGGCGTTCGTAGAATGCATCTTTAACACTGTTTTCTGCATCTTCACACTCCTATTATTACTATGCATTCCCCGTCCTTCTCTATTTCCACCGTAACTATCTGCTCGTCCATCTCTTCCCAGCTCCTTCTGTTATTTTTGAGTCTGTTGTGAACGGCTCTATAGAGACTCCACGTTTAGCTCTTGCTCTTAAAATCAAATACAAAATAGTTTGTGCATTTTGGCGAAAAAACAGCCTATATAATTTAGAAAAAGTGAATCGGGAGCCGCTACCCAGAAACTAGGAATTGTTGAGGTAAATAGAAGAGGCAAGGTTGGAGTTGCCAAAAAAATAAATAAAACCAGAAAAAAGGTAGGTTGTCTTTAAGAAACAGGGAATTGATAAAGTGGGGAAACAACAATCAATTAAACGATAATAAATTAATACATTTTCATTTAGATTTTGCCTAACTATCCCAAAAATTATTGACAACATGTAGCCTTGTAGGGTATCATCGAAAAGCATTTTTTGAGGGCGTATCTTAAGTAGAAAGTTGCCGTTTAACATTACTTAGTTGGGGTGGTTGGGGATGAGAGGGTAAGTGAGGACGGATTTGTTAATAAATAATTTTGGTTCCCCTTCGATTTTATAGAAAGTATTTCCAAGAATTTTTCATTTCTCTTTTAATTTCGCAAATGTAGCCAATGTATATAAAGCTTTTTTTATATTTAGGTAGATAGTCAATTCACGTATATGTGAATGTGTATTATAGCGAAACAGGAAAAGGCTTCTGATAAGCAAAACGAACCGCTATAGGGTTTTACACGGTTTGAAAATATTGTCAATTCACGTTGTAAAAGAAATTTCCTATTCTGGTCGGTTGCCCACCATAACAGCCTGCATTAAAAATAATAATTTATACGGGCGCACACTGCTTATCAGCTCAATGGGGTAATGGTCTCGTTCTGTTTTGAACTTTGCTGATAAACCGGTCAGGTTCACCTTTGCGTGACAGTTCACTCTTTACTTTTTTTTTTAATATTTTTGGGAATGGCTACCATGATGCATCTACTAAGGAACAATAATAATTATTATTATTACTATTAGACAGCGTCTGGGACATAACATATGATTAATGACGACTTTAATAACAAAAAGAAAACTGCAGTCTGTGCAAAAGTTCCACACACACAGAAAGTTTTATAAACACACACCTAATATTAGGTAGTATGTATCGATGACTATGAGGAAATGTGTAAAATGATCTCGATTTTAAACATTTAATTCAAAACAAACACTTAGATATAGAAGAAAATGAGTCACATTTACTAGCTAATGTTGACTAATCTTCAAAGGAAAGTAGAACAATCGATCAAGCGCAGCTCTATTTTCGGGTTGAACATTGACCCTCAATGTGCACGTAGGCCCCAAATATGTCCGAGAACAGTTACCATATTAAGATAGCAATATCTGACTGGTTAATTGTTTAATTTTACGACTTGCATATATTTTGTTGGAAGAAGTGTAAAATAAATTGCGAAATTTGCCTTTGATAGGAATTATTTTGATTTTGTTCAAGTTCAAGGTAGGCATTGAATGGATTAGTCACATGCACTCGTTCGTATTTAATAATCGATCATTCATATTCTTCGCGAACTCTTATTGGATTTTCTATTAATATCTCCAATTGGACTGGGGGGGTGTGGTGGACAGAAGGAGTGGTTAAAATAAAACGGGATTGCGCTGGTTCAATACTGAGCTTAACTAATCTTAGCTTTATCCAGCCTTAAGAGAGCAATTGCCCGGAAACTACTCCAGATCGGAGAGTGGTCGTGAGTATAAAAGACCTTAATAAAATTGACAAAGGTACTCGAGGGATGCTACAGCACTAGTAGAAGCGGGAAACCAAGGAAACTAGTAACCCAGCAGAAACAGGACAAGATCAGCAATATGTCTATTAAACTCCGAACAGCGTATTCAATCAATAATAATTGCATTTAAATTAATATATATAACCAAAATCCTACGAGTATGATAAGTGTGTACTCAAAATAAACACAAAAGCAACCCTCAATACCCAACCCTGATGCTGTAGATAAAATAGACAACCTCTCGTTCAATGCTGCCACATGACTGTCAAAAGAAAGTCGACTGCCCAAGTTCAGACCCAGGAACTTATTGCTTGAAATACAATGGAGAGGCTGGTCAACCAAGTTTATATCAAGTTTACATCTTGACAAGGACTTTAAATTCCACACACATATAATAACTATATGCAACAAGGCAAAGACAATAATAAACATGCTCTCAAGGATCACACCAACAAAAAACAGACTAACATTCACCCAACGCAAAGCCCTAATGAGCACCGTGACATCCATCATTCTCTATGGATCGCCGATCTGGGAAAATATAACAACCTATAAATACTACGCCGCACTCCTAGAGAAGACAAACAGGCAAATAGCTCTAAAAATAACGAGGGCATACAGAACTGCCCCCACTACCGCATTCCGAGCAATAGCAAAGATACTCCCCATAAAACTACAAATCAGGCAAAGGACGCAAATTTACAACAGCGATAATAAAACTCAGATAGCTGAAATAAAGGAGGACGTACACAGAGAGTGGGGTAATGATTGGAAAGACTACAAAAGGAACAGCAAAGACTTTCATTACAGACCTAGAAAAATGGACAACTACAGACTGGGCAATGCCTTCACAGAGTAGGAAAGAAGACAAGCCCAGGTTGCGAATACTGCGACAACTCACTACACACTCTTTTCAAATGTCCAAGATGGGAGACAGAACGATGCAAGACAACAGTATAATGTGGAACACAAATTAGCCTGAACAACATTGCTTCACTACTCTTGTCGAACAAAAAAACTGGGAGACATTAGAGGAAGACAAAGGAGACAATAAAACAATTTATAATAGTGACAATGAAAACAAAAGCATCGATGACGAGAAAAAACAACATGAAATGGACCAATGACTGTAAATAAAAAAAAAAGAGGAAGAAGAAACACAGGAAAAATTAACCCTGAAGTAATGCAGTAAGGCGGTACCGGGAAGAGAGGGAAGGAGTTTAGTCAGTCGGTATTCCTGGAGGGAAGACGCCAAACTGACACTATATGGGAAAACTCGATCGCCATGTGCTAAGCCCCATTCAACCTCTGAGACATGTCCCAAACCCACATGTCTGTATAGCAGATTCTGTTAAAGTTTACATCTAAATTGCATTGTACAAGTATTATTGATACCTCGAATGTGGTCAATAAATCCCCCATTCAAATTCATTGTTGTAATTAGCGTCCTTAAATTGTAAGTTGTTGGTGAAGTTAGCGGGATTAGGACAAATAATGCACCTCTTCTTTATTCGAAAATGGCCGACGTTTCGACTATTTATTTAGTCTTCATCAGGGCTATTCTCACTTAAAGAGGGTAGTCAGTTAAAATTCGATTTAAGATAGTTAAGACAGCAAACACCATTCGATTGTAACGAATCGAATGGTGGAATCGAAAGACGTCTTGATCTGTGCCAAGTTTCGGTCTCCTAACCTCGGATGCTGCCGCTGCACCTTCCCTTTTACAGTAACCTCTCCGGTTCTGTCCGTTCCCAGCACCTCAAACACGAGGTCGAAATTCACTTAACAAAATTCGAACAACCTTCTCGCTCAAAATTCGACAGTAACAGCCAAAGTGCAAGACCGAAACGTACCGAGGTATCGCGCAGCAAGATCCCACCCACATGTCAAACTCGTCACTTATCAGCTGACGATCGATCACGTCGCCGACGGAAACCCTAGAGCAGCGAAGCGAGCAGAATGAATCGAACCATGAGTCGAAAACTGCATCTGGAGTATGCACAATTGTGAAAATTATCGCAACACACCCCCCTAAGTAGCAAAAAAAAATAATAATTTTAGGCACAATTTTTTTTTTTTTACAAAAATCAAAACAAAACTGAAATGGGCGCCAGCATACATCCCCCTGATGTACACAAAGGATAAATATCCTCATCTATATCCTAACTCTAAACTTGAAGCTGTTCTCATGCCTGAAGGTCCATGAGACAGGAAAACCACATAATTTGCACTTAACTCCTAATATAAGTGTGTCCCTTAGTATCGCAAATTACCTAAACAAAATTCGGAAAGTGGTAATCCAACAACACCACAAAAAAAAACCGCTAGTGAAGTCAATCCGACGATGAGGGTTCCCCAGAGACTGAAGAAGAGTCAGATTCATCAGAAGACGAAGAACTAGATTCATCATCGCTTATGGTTACATCAGGCTTGATGTCAGATACATGCCAAGTGCCAAGATCATTGCCGTCCCTATCCTTCAACTGGTAAGCCAACTTTGATACCACTTTAGTCACAACACAGGGAACAAATTTGGGAGCCAACTTAGCTAAGAAGCCATCAATTGCCTCTGACAAAACGTAATTCCTCTTCCAAACATAATCACCTACGTGATACTCAACATCTCGCTTCCGCAAATCATAGCGTTGCTTAAGGTAGGATTGAAAGAGCTTTTTCCGAATATAATCAAAAATATCTGGCAACTGCTGAACAGTATCTGGGTTATGAACTGAGGATGAAATATTCACCTTGTTGCTGGCATCCTCTGAAATCAATCCATAAAATGACCCCTCAGTGGGTACGTTCCTACCAAAATTCAAAAAGTTAGAAGAAAAACTCGTTACCTTATGCTTGGCCAATCGTATGGCTTGGGCAATTTGATGAATAGACTGGTCCCAATTCCTATGATTTTCATGAATGTACGACCTTATAGCAGTTGTAATTGTCCTGTTCACCCGTTCAGTGTGATTTACTTGAGCATGATATTTGGCATTATACCACACCTTTTGAACATTATACTTCTTCATCAATCCCCTAAATTCCCTGCTGATGAACTGACTCCCATTGTCACAAGCAAAAATCTGACAAACACCAAATATAAGAAAAACTTGATTTTCAATGAACTTAGTAATAGATTTAGATGTTGCTTTTGCCATAGGATGTACAAGGACATATTTGGTAAACCAGTCTACCACCACAAGTACATATTGATTTCCAGACTTGGATCGAGGATATGGCCCAATAAGATCAGCAGAAATTAACTGAAAAGGAAAATCAATATTACGATAGTTTCCCATAAGGCCAGCCTTAGGTAAGCTACTAGACTTACTTGCAGCACACACCGTACACTTCCTAATATATCTGCAAACATTTGAACGCATATTGGCCTAGTAATACAACTCCGAAATTCTACCCAAAGTCTTAGACAACCCCAAGTGACCTGCGGTTTCATGATCATGAAATTTCTTCATAAGCTCCTATCTATGTTCCGTAGGCACAACAACCTTCCAATCTGAAATATTGCCATCTAGAGCGTATTTAGAAAAAACATGTTTATACAATATATTATTCTCCACCTTAAACGTAGGGTACTTTTCAGGAGACTCTTGAACTTTCATAATCATGTCTTTATACCACTTGTCAAGTTTAAGATCAGTTAAATTCAAAACAGAAACATCTTCCAGACCGCGAGAAAGAGCATCAGCCACAACATTACACACTCCCTTCCTATATCAAAAGAATACTGAGACAACTTAACAATCCATCTTGCAATACGTGGGGATGGATTTTTCATATTGGTCAACCAAATTAAGGAGGAATGATCAGTATGGACAGTGAAATGAGTGCCCTTTAAATAATAACGAAATTTCTCCACCCCAAAGAGTACAGCTAACAGTTCTTTTTCCGTTGTAGTATATTTTCGTTGACATCTTTTTAAGGTTCGACTAGCATAAGCAACTGGGTGTTCTAAACCATCCTCTTCCTGATATAAGACACAACCTACACCTGTATCTGAGGCATCACACATTAAAACAAAGGATTTTGTGTAATCAGGGCTAGCAAGAACAGGGGCGGTTGTCAAACATTCCTTAACTTTCCGAAAAGCTTTATCTGCTTCCTCATTCCATGAAATTGGCTGTCCCTTTTTACGGCCTTTCAATAAATCGGTAATAGGGCTACACAAGGAAGAAAAATCCTTCAAGAATCTTCTATAATAACCAATCAAACCCACCAGTCTACGAATTTGAGTAACATTTTTAGGGACAGGATAATCTAAAATGGCAGAAATCTTTTCCGGGTTAGTCCTTAATCCTTCCTGATCAACTCCCTAACCTAAAAACTTCAAGGATGGTCTACAAAACTGACACTTATCCAAATTGACAGTCAGTCCACCCTGTTTGAGACGATCAAACAATTTCCTTAACACTTGACAATGAGTTTCGAAGTCAGGGGTAACAACAATGATGTCATCAAGGTAATGGAATACCAAGGACGCTAGACTGACAGGACGGCTCAATTCCCTGTTTTTCTGTACCCGCGGCGTGACGTCACATTAGTGCTCTGGTGAGATATATCATTAAGAGTTTATTCCGCGGACGCATTATTTTTTTGACATATGCTGTGCCTCTGTTTATCCTGTATTAGTTTAAATAATATTTTAGAAGTGTTGATAAGTATGAAATGGTCTATAAACTAGTAATAATACAAATAGTTATGATTTCAAAGGTAGGTTTATTATTTTGATGCAGACCGGGTTGCAAGCAACAATATTCAATACTCCATAAGCAACTACGAGTTTGGAATACTTACACTTATAGTTAGCATATTAATGTACCGTCACATTGTCTTGATGTCTAGATAAGTTAGTATTGATTCGTATTGATAATACTGCTACAAATACATAATGCCACTAGAAAAGATTTTCTGAATATTTTCAATAATGTTGTTCTCGTGCTTGAAGATCTCAGTGGCTTCATTAGTTAGTGTCGGATAATCCACTTCGTTGAAAAGGATATCGCGACTTTCAGGAAGAGTGGTCTGCTACTGCTGACTTCTTTGTTTATACCAGCCTGCAAACCTCATGAACCCAGCCCAGAAAACACTTGATAACAGAATCTATTTAATTAACAATTTATTTAAATTTTGGTATCTTGTATCTCTCCAGTCCTCATAATTCAATGTAAAAGCGGCGTGCAATAAATATTGCTCGTGGTCCGTTGCTAATTGCTGGTTGCTTTGGAGCAAGAGCCAGCCGCCTAAGTACTTAATACTGAATGTAATACTTACTTATCCAAAAGTTAATTACGAAAGTCTCTTTCATAATCATTTGCAGTAAAATTCAAAGAGCATGGCATATTGCCGAGGTACCTGGATTGAATGTATCAATTCGCTGGTAAAGGTGCATCCACTTGTTTCTTATTTTAAGTTAAAGAGCATCTTTTCTTTTTGTGAAAAAATGAAAGGATCTTTGTCTGCCTTCTTTCTTCTACTTTAGTTTGTTGCTTTTACATTCGGGAACAGCACAAATCTGACCGGGTATTGTGTACTCGTATGTTTACTAAATCACAATCCACTCGGCACAATCACAACAACAATGGAAAGATTCAAAAATTAGAATACGATCATAAAAAAAACGAATAACCCGCGCCCGCGAATAATCATCGAGATGTCAAATCAAATATTCACAGCGTTTTCGGGTGACCGCTCTAGAGCGCCCTGATACTATTTCCGTCCTTACATTCTTATTAAGAAAACAAATGACGGGAATAGTCTCAGAGCGCACGGGGCTCGGGAAATAATGACGTCATTATCGCTCCCAAGTCCGCACTAAGCTGACGTCACGATTTTGGGCTCATGTTGTTTAAATGGGGGTCTACTGCAGGGCCTACCACCATGTCCATCAATCTACACATACTTTGAGCACTATCATTGAGTCCAAAAGGCAAAACACGGTACTGAAAAAGCCCGCTCCCATGCACAGCAAAGGCTGTCTTTGGTTTCGAAGCTTCATCCAAGGGGATCTGATGAAAGTCTTGTTTTTAATCAATTGACGACAAGAACCGTGCATCCCGGACTTTGGTGACAATCGAATCAATCAGCGGCATCGGATAAGCACTGGGAATGCTGATGGAATTCAATTTTCTAGCATCAAGGCACACTCTAAATGACCCATCACTCTTCTTAACAAGCCATATGGGTGAACACCAAGGAGAATTGGAGGGCTCTATTATTCCCATCTTTAACATAGAATCAATTTGTTCATTAAGACAGCTCTGCATAGCAATGGACAAAGGATACTGACGTTGCCTAAATGGTTTTTCATTTCCGGTTTCAATAGTGTGTTTGAGGAGGTGAGTCAAACTAATCACAATCGAATGGTGTTTGCTATCTTAACTATCTTGAATCGAATTTTAACTGACTACCCTCTCTAAGTGAGAATAGCCCTGATGAAGACTAAATAAATAGTCGAAACGTCGGCCATTTTCGAATAAAGAACAGGTGCATTATTTGTCCTAATCCCGCTAACTTCACCAACAACTTACAACTTAAGGACGCTAATTACAACAATGAGTATTATTGATGTTTAACAGTAACTCATTAGCATCACACCAGTCCTTGATTTTGGCAAGGACTCCATTCACCAAACCTTCCAGAGTCTTCGGGATCTTATGGTGCCAGAGTCATCAGCGAAGAGAGTAAACTTTCCGCCAATGTCCAGGTGCGTCAAGTCATCAATGTACAGCAGAAATAATGCCGGACCGAGAACAGAACTCTGAGGAATACCGCAGTCGCATCGTTACGACGTTACATCGTTCTAATCGTGAGACCAAAAAAGTAGCAAAAAAGTTTTAGGCAGTAAAAGTAAAGACAAAAGTCACCGCTACTGTCATGGTGGCGCATATATAAACGATTTTCATTCACTAAAATTATTTGAACACTAGATGACACCTGATGGACCGATCTGAGTGTGTTGCCATCTTTACATTCTTATTGGAACAACAAAGAATAGGAATACTCTCAGAACGCTCGAGAGCACCATCAGAAACCGTTATTAGTCGAAATCGCATACGTTCTCGAATTCCGAGTTATCTAGGATTTCTGGGTTAACAAACAAGAGACAACAGCTGACAGAAATCAGCTGGTGAGCCACCAGAATTCCAACCTTGCTGTGGTACTGACTACAGATAATATTTTAATAATTTTACTGGCTTAAAGTGAAACTATGTTTTGTGGCTTAACATATTTCCAGAAAGAATCTAAAACCTGGGGTATACGTTATACGGAGCATATGTACACATGCCTCGCTTACAATGAGGCCCTTGTTAATCTAGGAATTTATTCTTGAGTAAGTGTATATATTGAAGTAAAGTACCATCCACGTAAAATCAGAGGAAGGTAGGCCCTAGGTTAAGTACTGGATCTGTCCACCAGGATGGATAAATTCCCAATAAAAACAGTAAGTGAGCCTACCTTAGTCTCTGCTTACAAATACCTCAGTCCCTCATTCGTCTTGTTGGAACCCTAGGCTACACTGATCCCAGTACCCCAGTCACAGTTAAGTACAGCTGACCGAATTCAGGCTACTATCAAGCAGAGTCCAAAAGCTACTGCCAAGTGCAGCGAGGTATGTGGTTCGGTTTCGATTCGAAGTGAATAATGAACGAATGAGTAGAATGTGAAGTAAAGTTGAAGTGAAATTGAAGCTGAAGTTGAAGTTAAAGGCCTAAGAAAAATGAACTATAACCACCTTCGAGCATGTATGTTTCTGAATGGTACGTACAAATAAGACTATTAATGATCTTTGCTAGGTAAACATGTGACCTACTAAATTAACTGGTATATACCTTGGATGGAGAGTGGCCTTAAAGTGTGTATGTCCCTGAGGACTACCACAAAACTCAAGTTTGTGGTTTCCTGAATGTATGTAAAATCCGCCAGAGCGATTTTCTCTCTATGGCAGCTAACCCTAGCGAAGCACAAGAGAAGAAGTATTCAAAATCTAGTGCAAAAATCTTCAGTTCATTTGCTGCTTTTTCTTAATTCAAATTTCCCTCTGCAATGGTTCAGTTTCTCATTGGTCAGGATTTGACCAATCAGGATCTTTGTTGTGATTTAAGATACCGAAACAAAACATGCCAAAAGTGATTAATGCTTCTCAATTTATGAAAAGAAATTGTTTCAAAAGGAATGCATATATTATATACCATCTGTAAATGCATTTTAGGGTTTTACTTTTACCCAAAAATATCAACAAAATACAATCCCAGGTTAAAAAACACAGGGTCGGAGTTGAATATTTTAAAAACCGTTGCAAGATGGCGCTTCTTGCAAAAAACTGTTTACAAACCCAGACGGAGAAATTAACTCAATCAGACCGAATTTTCTCAATCTCTGAGACATTCACAAGACGACAAGACAACAAAAAATATAGCGATAACTATGAATAAGTCTTACCTAATGTGATTGATATTAGGTAAATGTATTACCCCCACTCATCAATTTATTATTATTACATAAAAATATGATTAACTACTTATACAAGGTGTTTCATGAAGAAGGGAAATTATTTTTACTATGTGTTCTATACCATTTTTACATGTAGTTTAGAAAGCATCTTTTGTATTTTAGAAAACGTCACTTGAATTTCACATATATCACTAGTATTTCAGAAATCATCACTTGAATTTCAGATTAGCCAGTTGAATTTTAGAAAGTATTATTTGAAATTTAGAAGCCTCACATGTATTTCAGAAACTATCAGTTGGAATTTAGATTAGTCATTTTTATTTCAGAAAAGTTCAGATGTATTTCAGAAATCTTCATTTAAATTTCAGAAAGTGAATTAATTATATACTATTTTCAGAATCGGATTGAAAAAGCATGCGATGCAGCTACAACAGAGTTTCCTTCTTTTTGTATTGTATAAATTATACTTAATCTATACATAAAATTTAAGAATGACAACAATTAACTATTGGCAAATATAAAATTTAGTCCAACTGGTATATCTTCCATTACTAAGACGGCAGCATTAAGAGAAATGCTAAATTGTGCGAATAAAGTCCAATTTTTTTATGGATATACATAGAAAATATATTGTGTTGAAGTGGTTTTTGAGTCCTTCACTTTTGCACTGTACTAACCTCTTTGAAGAACTCCACACAAATGCAAATAACAATCTTTGTTTTTACATAAAACAATTGTCTAAAATTCAAGTGATATTTGTCTTCTGACATCTTCTGACATCTTCTGACTGATATCTGTCTTCTGAAATACAAGTGATGTATTCTAAAATCTAAATGATTGTTCTGATATTCAAGTGTAGTTTTCTGAAATACAAGTGACTAATCTGAAATACAACTGACGATTTCTAAAATCAAAATTACTATTCTGAAAATACAAGTGACATATTCTGAAATCCAAGTGACTGTTCTAAAATACAAATGACACTTTCTAAACTACATGTGAAAATGGTGTAGTTTGCTATATAGGGTGAGGGTTTTTCGAATTTAACCATGGGGATGTAGATTATTTGAAGAGCTACGAAAGAGGTTAAATTAGGGCAAATTCGCTCAATTAAAAGTCTATAAATATGACGTTTTCAAAAATCGAAAGATCTGACTTGAAGTTTTGGAAAAGTTTTTATTTTTTTCAATCTTAATTCTAAGGGAAAATTAGAAATAATTGACACTCTTTGCTCTTTTATCACCGAATGTAAAATTAAGGTGATTCAAAAATTGATATAAAAAAATCGAGGACCGCATTTAAAAAATAACAAGTTGATGTTGAATTTTAAAATACCACGTTGAAGAGAGCAAAAAGTGACTATGAAGAAGTGTCAATTATTTTTAATTATCTCTTTAAATTAAAAGTAAAAAAAAATAAAAACTTTTTTTTTCAAAATTTAAATTTTTTGCAAAAAATTTCCGAAACTTGATAACGAAATTTGATAACGTCATTTTTATATCTTCCAGTTGCGTAACTATGTTAAGCTTCTTCGTATTTCTTCAAATAACTAAGATCTCCATGGTTAAACTCGAAAACGCTCACCCTGTATAAATGATATACTCTTTTTGCAGGTTAAATTAGCAAAAAGATACCTTTTGTGGAGCTTTTTAAAAAACCTATACAGTGTTGCCAAATTTTGAGTGGTTTCCCAAATATTTAGAAAAATTTTAAAAAATTGTCAAAAACTTGAACTTTTTCTACCTCGAAAACTAATTGTGATACAAAAAAAGACTAAATCACAGAGTTGTATTACACTCTCATCTCTCCAATGTGACATATCGAGTAGCTTCGTGTGACACTTAGCAATGGAGTTACCAGTGTGTTATGTTCATTGCTTTAAATACGGACCTGAAAATTCTATTTCATAATTTCAAAGCTTCTTTCATTCAATATAACAATAAATCTTTTTTATTATTACTGTAATGAGTGTAATGAGGTTTTTTTGCAGACATTTTTTTCCAATCTTAATTCTATGGGAAAATTAGAAATAATTGACACTCTTTGCTCATTTATCACCAAATGTAAAATTAAGAGAGAGAGAGGGGGGGATTAAGAGATTCAAAAACCAATATAAAAAAATCCAGGACCGTATTTAAAAAATAATAAGTTGAAGATATATTGAAATTAAAAGTAAAAAAAAAATAAAATCTTTTTTTTCAAAATTTAAATTTTTTGCAAAACATTTCCGAAACTTGATAACGAAATTTGATAACGTCATTTTTATAACTTCCAGCTGCGTAACTATGTTAAGCTTCTTCGTATTTCTCCAAATAACTAAGATCTCCATGGTTAAACTCGAAAACGCTCACCCTGTATAAATGATATACTCTTTTTGCAGGTTAAATTAGCAAAAAGATACCTTTTGTGGAGCTTTTTAAAAAAACCTATACAGTGTTGCCAAATTTTGAGTGGTTTCCCAAATATTTAGGAAAATTTTAAAAAATTGTCAAAAACTTGAACTTTTTCTACCTCGAAAACTAATTGTGATACAAAAAAAGTCTAAATCACAGAGTTGTATTACACTCTCATCTCTCCAATGTGACATATCGAGTAGCTTCGTGTGACACTTAGCAATGGAGTTACCAGTGTGTTAGATTCATTGCTTTAAATACGGACCTGAAAATTCTATTTCATAATTTCAAAGCTTCTTTCATTCAATATAAAAATAAATCTTTTTTTTTATTACTGTAATGAGTGTAATGAGGTTTTTTGCAGAAATTTTTTTCCAATCTTAATTCTAAGGGCAAATTAGAAATAATTGACACTCTTTGCTCATTTATCACCAAATGTAAAATTGAGGAGATTCAATAACCGATATAAAAAATCCAGGACCGTATTTAAAAATTAATAAGTTGAAGATATATTG
Organism: Taphrorychus bicolor; assembly: GCA_951812265.1. Classification (NCBI taxonomy): domain Eukaryota; kingdom Metazoa; phylum Arthropoda; class Insecta; order Coleoptera; family Curculionidae; genus Taphrorychus; species Taphrorychus bicolor. Next base: position 29,216,408 of record OX638304.1, read on the forward strand.
ATGTCGGATTTTAAAATACCACGTTGAAGAGAGCAAAAAGTGACTATGAAGAAGTGTCAATTATTTCTAATTATCTCTTTAAATTATAAGTAAAAAAAAAAATTTAAACTGTTTTTTTCAAAATTTAAATTTTTTGCAAAAAATTTCCGAAATTTGATAACGAAATTTGATAACGTCATTTTTATAACTTCCAGTTGCGTAACTATGTTAAGCTTCTTCGCATTTCTTCAAATAACTAAAATCTCCATGGTTAAACTCGAAAACGCTCACCCTGTATAAATGATATACTCTTTTTGCAGGTTGAATTAGCAAAAAGATACCTTTTGTGGAGCTTTTTAAAAAACCTATACAGTGTTGCCAAATTTTGAGTGGTTTCCCAAATATTTAGAAAAATTTTAAAAAATTGTCAAAAACTTGAACTTTTTCTACCTCGAAAACTAATTGTGATACAAAAAAAGACTAAATCACAGAGTTGTATTACACTCTCATCTCTCCAATGTGACATATCGAGTAGCTTCGTGTGACACTTAGCAATGGAGTTACCAGTGTGTTATGTTCATTGCTTTAAATACGGACCTGAAAATTCTATTTCATAATTTCAAAGCTTCTTTCATTCAATATAACAATAAATCTTTTTTATTATTACTGTAATGAGTGTAATGAGGTTTTTTTGCAGACATTTTTTTCCAATCTTAATTCTATGGGAAAATTAGAAATAATTGACACTCTTTGCTCATTTATCACCAAATGTAAAATTAAGAGAGAGAGAGGGGGGGATTAAGAGATTCAAAAACCAATATAAAAAAATCCAGGACCGTATTTAAAAAATAATAAGTTGAAGATATATTGAAATTAAAAGTAAAAAAAAAATAAAATCTTTTTTTTCAAAATTTAAATTTTTTGCAAAACATTTCCGAAACTTGATAACGAAATTTGATAACGTCATTTTTATAACTTCCAGCTGCGTAACTATGTTAAGCTTCTTCGTATTTCTCCAAATAACTAAGATCTCCATGGTTAAACTCGAAAACGCTCACCCTGTATAAATGATATACTCTTTTTGCAGGTTAAATTAGCAAAAAGATACCTTTTGTGGAGCTTTTTAAAAAAACCTATACAGTGTTGCCAAATTTTGAGTGGTTTCCCAAATATTTAGGAAAATTTTAAAAAATTGTCAAAAACTTGAACTTTTTCTACCTCGAAAACTAATTGTGATACAAAAAAAGTCTAAATCACAGAGTTGTATTACACTCTCATCTCTCCAATGTGACATATCGAGTAGCTTCGTGTGACACTTAGCAATGGAGTTACCAGTGTGTTAGATTCATTGCTTTAAATACGGACCTGAAAATTCTATTTCATAATTTCAAAGCTTCTTTCATTCAATATAAAAATAAATCTTTTTTTTTATTACTGTAATGAGTGTAATGAGGTTTTTTTGCAGAAATTTTTTTCCAATCTTAATTCTAAGGGCAAATTAGAAATAATTGACACTCTTTGCTCATTTATCACCAAATGTAAAATTGAGGAGATTCAATAACCGATATAAAAAATCCAGGACCGTATTTAAAAATTAATAAGTTGAAGATATATTGATGTCGGATTTTAAAATACCACGTTGAAGAGAGCAAAAAGTGACTATGAAGAAGTGTCAATTATTTCTAATTATCTCTTTAAATTATAAGTAAAAAAAAAAATTTAAACTGTTTTTTTCAAAATTTAAATTTTTTGCAAAAAATTTCCGAAATTTGATAACGAAATTTGATAACGTCATTTTTATAACTTCCAGTTGCGTAACTATGTTAAGCTTCTTCGCATTTCTTCAAATAACTAAAATCTCCATGGTTAAACTCGAAAACGCTCACCCTGTATAAATGATATACTCTTTTTGCAGGTTGAATTAGCAAAAAGATACCTTTTGTGGAGCTTTTTAAAAAACCTATACAGTGTTGCCAAATTTTGAGTGGTTTCCCAAATATATAGGAAAATTTTAAAAAATTGGCAAAAACTTGAATTTTTTCTACCTCGAAAGCTAATTGTGATACAAAAAAAGTAAAAAATCACAGAGTTGTATTACACTCTCACCTTTCCAATGTGACATATCGAGTAGCTTCGTGTGACACTTAGCAATGGAGTTACCAGTGTGTTATGTTCATTGCTTTAAATACGGACCTGAAAATTCTATTTCATAATTTCAAAGCTTCTTTCATTCAATATAACAATAAATCTTTTTTTTTATTACTGTAATGAGTGTAATGAGGCTTTTTTACAGAAATTTTTTCCAATCTTAATTCTAATGGAAAATTAGAAATAATTGACACTCTTTGCTCATTTATCACCAATTGTAAAATTGAGGAGATTCAAAAACCGATATTAAAAATCCAGGACCGTATTTAAAAAATAATAAGTTGAAGATATATTGATGTCGGATTTTAAAATACCACGTTGAAGAGAGCAAAAAGTGACTATGAAGAAGTGTCAATTATTTTTAATTATCTCTTCAAATTAAAAGTAAAAAAAATAAAAACTTTTTTTTCAAAATTTAAATTTTTTGCAAAAAATTTCCGAAACTTGATAACGAAATTTGATAACGTCATTTTTATATCTTCCAGTTGCGTAACTATGTTAAGCTTCTTCGTATTTCTTCAAATAACTAAGATCTCCATGGTTAAACTCGAAAACGCTCACCCTGTATAAATGATATACTCTTTTTGCAGGTATTTCTTAAGCTTGTGCAGTTTTGCAACGGTTTTATTTGCGAGATAGGTTAAATTAGCAAAAAGATACCTTTTGTAGACCTTTTTAAAAAACCTATACAGTGTTGCCAAATTTTGAGTGGTCTCCCAAATATTTAGGAAAATTTTAAAAAATTGTCAAAAACTTGAATTTTTTCTACCTCGAAAACTAATTGTGATACAAAAAAAAGTCTAAATCACAGAGTTGTATTACACTCTCATCTTTCCAATGTGACATATCGAGTAGCTTCGTGTGACACTTAGCAATGGAGTTACCAGTGTGTTATGTTCATTGCTTTAAATACGGACCTGAAAATTTTATTTCATAATTTCAAAGCTTCTTCCATTCAATATAACAATAAATCTTTTTTTTTTATTACTGTATTGAGTGTAATGAGGTTTTTTTGCAGAAAATCTAGAAAAAAAAACCAGTGTAATCCTTAAAAACTGGATGAACCGGACCGGACTCAATACCTTGATGATGGATCGAATTAGCCGAAACGCTTCAAAAACCCGTTATTGTGATTTAACTTTTTTTTATCACAATTAGTTTTCGAAATAGAAAAGATTGAAGTTTTTGGCAATTTTTACATGTTGCTAAATATTTCCTAAACCACTCAAAATTTGACAACAGGGCTGTAGTTTAAATAAACCTTTTATGTTTGGGCTAGTATTCTTAAAAATGCCATTATTGGATGCTTGTTTTTCGAATATCTGCATCTTGATTTTTTTGAAAACACTATTGCAGCTTACGGGCAAAATTTCAAGTTGATGCAAAAGGTAATTTTTTTCTGCATGCAAGAGGATCTGTTACAACCAGGACGGTGCTCCACATCATTATTTTCTTTCCTCCCGACAGTCCCGACAATAGTTAAACGGGATGTTTCAGGATCATTGCGAGAAGGAAACCAATTAAATGGCATCCGAAACAACCAGATTTAACATCCTCAGACTTTTTTCTTTGGATACATCTCCAATTCGTTGTTCTAAAAACATATTTCTTGCTATTTAGTTAGCAAAATGGATTTTTTTTTACAACAGTCGCAGACTATCTAGCTTTACTCCTGTTATTCAAGGGTTGAAACTAAACAATTTAATCTTCTAAACCATGTTTTAAACTTTGTTTTAACGAAAACCTGAAAAATCTGTGCACGGCAGCTTCTATAAATACTGCAAGTTCCAAAGGCGATTTGTTTGAAATTAAAAAAAAAATGTTAAATTGGGGTAACATGATTGGAAAGCGAATTAAACGCCCTTTGAGATGATGTACCACTTGACCCTGATTTCCATTTAAGATTCTAAGGGTAACAACTGAGCCGCGAGAACAAAAAAAATAGGAAAAAAGATTTTATAGGGTGGAAAGTTTTCCAATTTACACCCAAAAACCTGCCAATTTATCCCCATAAAACCTTCCAGATCAATATAGACCTCCAGCATACCTACATATTAAAGCAACCCGGATCTATTCGAATTCCCATCATTTCATGCAAACTCCGTAACTGACGGCTACATACTTGGCTAATCCACTGGCAGCCACTCCCGATCCATCCATCCCCCCCGTGTAGCTTATGTGACTGGTCAGCTGCGTCAGCTGCACCACTCCCGGTTCAATTATCGCGTGCTGGTGTTGTTCATCCCCCACCGTGTGAACCCCCGTCAAATTCGGGAACGTCCTATTGGGGGATCCCGGACTGGGGCTGGCGCTATCTTGGGGAGACATCCCGTTCGGAATGGCGGTGGCGGCGTGGGGAGCTTCCAGCTGCAAGAACGTGCCGTGCGGCGTTTCCTCTATTTGCACCTGTAAAAAGATTTTAAATGTCGGAATTGTACGAGTGGCGCCATCTAGTACTTACATCGTCAAATCGGTAGAGCGTACCGTTCTCCTCGCGTATCATGCTCAGCGTACCGTAATCGCCTTCGGTCTCGGTACTCGACCGCTGGAAGGGGAACTCGAGGGGCGTGGTCGCCCGAGACGAGGGCGACAGCTCCGCCCCCTCGTGCTGGGACGAGGGACTGTACGACTGTGCGCTTTGTTGCTCCTGGGCTGCATAGTGTTGCACATCTATAGTTACGATATTATCAATTATCAAGAAGGTATGTCATCATCCATAATAAAAATACTGGGATATAAGTAGCTACTTATTACAGACTTAGAAATTCCTACTAAATAGTGTTTTGGGATGACAGCACCTGAGAGGTGGATGTCTTTGTCTTTTTTTTAGTTGTTGGTGAAGTTAGTTAACAACTTACAATTTAACGACGCTAATTACAACAATGAATACTTTTGCTGCTTTTTAGTGAAAGAGTATAGACCTTTTACTACTAAAAGAAAACTGTTTCTATGGTTAAATCGTTTTGGACGACATAAAACACATAAGACACATAAACGACGTTTATGGCATTTGTCTTTATATTCAAAGTCTATCGATGTTTGGTTGGAATGAGAGTCTGTGTTGCGTGATCTGACGATAGAGGCGCTGAAGTAGCCAGTTTGGTATTACAGGACGTTTATAGAAATCATGAAGAAAACAAATATGTAAGTTAATAGTTGTTACTGAGACAACTAATAATTATATCCGATGTTCAGGTGCATTGGTGCAGTGGGGACTTCCTAATAGGCACTTTCCAATAACCCCAGCACCCAACCTCCAATTCCGCAATATATAGTTTTGGTTTGGAATGACACCCATCGAAATTTAATGATGAATTTTGAATTTCGAATATTTCCATTGTTGACATATTATTTGTGTCCCTTATAAAGCACCATCAACCATTCAACAATTTTTGTGAATTTCTGTTGTGCATAGTCATAGTTTATTTACGAATTTGTGAAATCTTATCAAGAATGCCGCAAAACCGCGTTATTTTTATTACTTCGTGAACCAGTCAATAAATTAGTACCAAAATAGATTAGCACCTTGATGGAGATGCATTCAAGAGTCTAAAAAATTGTGCGGAAACGGCTTATCATTTTTTGACAAGCTTCAAGTTTCTATACCAATCATCATAAATTTTTGAAATCATGAAATCTATACAAAATATGTACTCGTATGTGAAAAGTTTCCTTATAATTTAGTTAAGTGTGATGGAGAAACAAAAATTCATTTACTTTGAGCATATCATCATTTTCTGTAAAAAATTCATAGCCTTTTAGATAAGGTTTTCTAATGAATTAAAAATTTATTATTTATAGAACCATAATGTTGTTGGACAACATAACTAAAGGCGTTTTCATATGGCCGCTCTAGAGCGCTTTTCGAGAGTATTTCTATCCTTTGCTTTCTCCATAAAAATTAGGCGATAGGGCGCCCACCCGAAAACGCTATAATAAATAACTACTGCCATGGAAAAGAGTCTGGAATGTCAACTCGCGTGTTTCATCATATCGCCTTCGGCGCTTGGTCCGTGTTCCAGAACCACGAGAGAATGGAATAGAATTAGTTATTCAAAAAATTGTATGCAGGAAACTGTAGTTAAAACCCGAATATTGTTAGTTCATTAGTTCCTCACTGGATGTCTCTATGATATGGTCATGTGGCTTGATATGGTCAATGGCTCTTGATAGGGCCTGAGAGTAACCATTAGTTGGTACCTAAATTTAATTGTCACATAGATAAGAGGTACATTTGAATTCTCAGGTTTCTCTTTTTTTAGGTACTTATCTCAAGAGGTTCTATTACGTAACGTGATACTCTAAAGAAGCTTCTTTAAGTGAAACTTTTTATGCGAACATTGTATAGCTTCAGGAGTTTGGATCGATAAAACGGTCCGATGGCACTTCTGTTAATCCAAGAGGAGAGAGAGAGAGAGAGATTATAGAGAGTCAAGAGTTGTATTGAAGGAGGCTTTCAAAGCGTTTGATACCAAAGAGAAGCTTCACATTGAACTAGAAATTGCTAGAAAGGAAGAAGACGTAGAAGAAGGGGAGTTGGCAAGCTTTGAAGGGCAATTTGCAAGAGTTTTAGCAAAATTGGAAGGCTCTGTTAGAGTCTGAAAAGAAGATGAAAGAAGTCTGAGAAGAAAATGAAAGATCTGAAAGAGACGCTTCACATGAAACTAGAATTTGCTGGGAGGGAAAAAGACGTAGAAGAAGGTAGTTGGCACGCTTTTAAGAACAATTTGCAAGAGTTTTAGCAAAATTGGAAGGCTCTGTTAATCCAAGAGGAGAGAGAAATTATAGAGTCTAGAGTTTTATTAGAGAGGACTTTCAAAGCGTTTGCTACCAAAGGGAAGCTTCACATAAAACCAAACATTGCTGGAAGGGAAAAAGACGTAGAAGAAGGTAGTTGGCAAGCTTTTAAGGACAATTTGCAAGAGTTTTAGCAAAATTGGAAGGCTCTGTTAATCCAAGAGGAGAGAGAAATTATAGAGTCTAGAGTGTAATTAGAGAGGACTTTCAAAGCGTTTGCTACCAAGGGAAAGCTTCACATAGAACCAGAAATTGCGGGAGGAGAAGAAGACGTAGAAGAAGGTAGTTGGCAAGCTTTGAAGGACAATTTGCAAGAGGTTTAGCAAAATTGGAAGGTTCTGTTAATCCAAGAGGAGAGAGAAATTATAGAGTCTATAGTTTTATTAGAGAGGGCTTTCAAAGCGTTTGCTACCAAAGAGAAGCTTAACATAAAACCAGAAATTGCTGGAGGGAAAGAAGACGTAGAAGAAGGGAGTTGGCAAGCTCTGAAGGTCAATTTGCAAGAGTATTGGCAAAATTGGAAGGCTCTGTTAATCCAAGAGGAGGGAGAGATTATAGAGAGTCTAGAGTTTTATTGGAGAAGGCTTTCAAAGCGTTTGCTACCAAAGAGACACTTCACATAAAACCAGAAATTGCTGGAAGGCAAAAAGACGTAGAAGATGGTAGTTGGCAAGCTTTGAAGGACAATTTGCAAGAGAATTAGCAAAATTGGAAGGCTCTGTTAATCTAAGAGGAGGGAGAGATTATAGAGAGTCTAGAGTATTATTGGAGAAGGCTTTCAAAGCGTTTTCTATCAAAGAGAAGCTTCACATAAAACCAGAAATTGCTGGAAGGGAAAAAGACGTAGAAGAAGGTAGTTGGCAAGCTTTGAAGGACAATTTGCTAGAGAATTATCAAAATTGGAAGGCTTTGTTAATCCAAGAGGAGGGAGAGATTATAGAGAGTCTATAGTATTATTGGAGAAGGCTTTCAAAGTGTTTTCTATCAAAGAGAAGCTTCACATAAAACCAGAAATTGCTGGAAGGGAAAAAGACGTAGAAGAAGGTAGTTGGCAAGCTTTGAAGGACAATTTGCAAGAGTTTTAGCAAAATTGGAAGGCTCTATTAATCCAAGAGGAGGGAGAGATTATAGAGAGTCTAGAGTTTTATTGGAGAAGGCTTTCAAAGCGTTTGCTACCAAAGAGAAGCTTCACAAAAAACCAGATATTGCTGGAGGGAAAGAAGACGTAGAAGAAGGAGTTGGCAAACTTTGAAGGTCAGTTCGCAAGATTATTAGCAAAATTGGAAGGCTCTGTTAATCCAAGAGGAGGGATAGATTATAGAGAGTCTAGAGTTTAATTGGAGAAGGCTTTCAAAGCGTTTGCTACCAAAGAGAAACTTCACAACCAGAAATTGCTGGAAGGTAAAAAGACGTAGAAGAAGGTAGTTGGAAGCTTTGAAGGACAATTTGCAAGAGTTTTAGCAAAATTGGAAGGCTCTATTAATCCAAGAGGAGAGAGAAATTATAGAATCCAGAGTTTTATTAGAGAGGGCTTTCAAAGCGTTTGCTACCAAAGAGAAGCTTCACATAAAACTAGAAATTGCTGGAAGGGAAAAAGACGTAGAAGAAGGTAGTTGGCAAGCTTTGAAGGACAATTTGCAAGAGTTTTAGCAAAATTGGAAGGCTCTATTAATCCAAGAGGAGAGAGAAATTATAGAGTCCAGAGTTTTATTAGAGAAGGCTTTCAAAGCGTTTGCTACCAAAAAGAAGCTTCATATAGAACCAGATTTGTTGGAAGGGACTGTTTGTTCTCCACTGGTAGTGAAACGTTACAGATACTCGCAAGCTGTCATTTTCCGGGTAGCCGGCTCACATATTTGGAAACTAACACGAGTCCCTTGAGACGATTTAAAAGGCCCAACAGGGCAGATTATGTGCTCTCCAAAAAAGTGGTCAGGCCAATCCTCCAACACAAGTACATCCCGAGAGGATGGAGTGCACAGGGCCTGTATCAACTCGCACCTCTACTAACAAAGCTCTTCAAAGCGAGATTTGGATGGAACTTTATTCCAAACTGCTGGTCCAGGGTCGTCTAGATACCAAAGATGGGATGTAGGGGAAAAGATCCTAAATCGCTCAGGCCAATCAGTCTAACCTCGTTTCTGCCGAAAAGCTTGGAAAAGCTGCTAGACCTGTACATAAGGGAAGGAGCGCTAACAACGTACCCCCTTAATACCGAACAGTATGCATACCAGACAAACAAATCAACAGAACTAGCACTCAAACTGTACGTGTAGCTTCAATTTCTTTTTTTTTCAATGGTATTGTCAGCTTCCAAACCTCAAACTTTATGTTGCTGTGGCACCAAGAAAGACCGAGCTCGAACGGTTAACTCGAGCCAGATTTGCTTGCAAATTTGCTATAAATTGACATCAATATTTTTAGTGGAGTTTCGAACATAATAAATTTAGAGAGAAATTCAAGTTCCTACACTGGGAATCGAACCCAGACCTTCCACTTGCCTGGCGAACGTTCTGACCCCTGAGCCACAAAGTCCGCCCGGAAAGCAGAAGCTTTTTTTTAAAAGGAATTTGTATTTTTTACTTTAATAATTTTTAATTATGTAATTAAAAATTTTGGTGCGATTTTATATTTTTTTTACTTTTAATTTTTTCATTTATTGGTATTATTTTTTTTTGAGTGCTTAGAGGACGATACTATATCTAATGTCACTGCAAAAGCATTTTTTGTCTCACATTAAGTTTATCTCTTGCGTGATGAGTGTAGTAGCGTCCTAATGTGAATTAGAATGGATTGATAGCATGTAGAGGACAAATAAAACTCTCTATCTTCTATTGAAGAATGCCAACGTTTCGACAAGATTTAGTCTTCTTCAAGGCTATCTTCTATGAAGGGAGATAATCAATCATTACATATGTATACGTACAGCCAAGCAAACATTGTACCGCTTCGGGAGTAGGTTGATGTTAAACACTTTGTTTATCTCTTGCGTCTCATAACAAGCCATCAGGTTAATATTTAGTGTACTAATTATATTTACTTAGTGTAGTTTTATTAAAAACAATTATATTCGCCCTGTGAGCTCTACATTTACACTAATAGCGAAGCACATATTTAATAATTGTGGACTGAAATAAAATAACCCCACATTATAATTAAAAAATGTTGCTAATAGGCACTTAAGGATTACACAAAGTGGCAATTTTTGAAAGATGCCAAAAGTTCCAATTTGATGCACCTAACATGCTACCTACATGGAGACGAAACTGTTAGGACGTTGTATTGTGGGTATATTCATATGTCTTTTTTTATACTTTTAATATACAGACCATTGAAATAATAAATTATTGTTAATTTGTCGCCCTCCTTCACTGCAAAACTCGTTGCTTCGCTCTTCCCAATAAGTAACATTGTAGTGTTTTGTTACTGAAATTCACTTTTCCTCCGAAATTATTCATATCTCATTTTCAATATTTGGACAAATATTGAAAATGTTATGAAAATATTTCAATAGACAAATAATGACCTAAAATGGTTAGTTTAATAATTTAATAAGTAGTTAATGTTGAATTGCTCGAGGTACCTAGAACCTCAAGCGAAAAAGTTTTAATTTCCATCTTTTTTGTGCTTCTTTCTTTTGCATATTTGTGGAAAAAATCGTGTATTTTCCCCACGAAAAACGTGCGTTAAGAGACGAGAAAGTCTCTTAACGCACGCCAGTCATTACCAACTTCGCCCCCAACTCGGGCGCAATATTTTATACCCTCGTGTATTAAGAGTTACTTTCTTAGCTGTAAATGCCTACGTATATCGTTTTCGTTCCCATTAAAAAAAAACGTAACGCACGAAAGTCGTTATCAAACTTGAGGCAGGTCAAAGTAAAATAGATGTAGGTGCATTATCAAGAATTTAAAATTTATATTAGTAGAAGCAACGAACTTTATCAGAAGTCGCAATAATGTTTTTACGGAAAAATGAGCACGTGGAAATAGCATGCCCAGTTCGTATAGTATACGTTTTAGCTGTAAATTATAAAATAAAGTCCTCTTTGCGACCTTTGAGTTTCGTAACGAAACAGCCATTTCGACAAACCACCATATCAGAGAAACGCGTCCAGGAAGTCCGGTGCCTGCACCACAGGATAGCCGCAGACGGATTTCGATCTGATAAGATCATCTACAAATACACAATAATTGCTCCTCGTTTTATCGCCCATGTACCATATTTGCTCACACGTCAAAATGTTGGTCTTATCTCTTCAAGTTTAACGCCCCGTGTGTTGTTTGCCAACGTTAACATTAACTGAATATTATTGAACGTCTTGTGACACGATCGTGCTATTTCGAAATCGAAGTTTTGAACAAAAATTTTCCTGCAAAAAAAAACAACAAAATTGGTCAATAGATATATAAAACAATTTGCGACATATGAATTTGGATAGATGGTAGTAAAAGCGATTATCTTGCCAAACTGAAGATCGCTAATATAAAAGCCTAAAAGCTCGCTTTTGTTTTTTTTTCATGTTTTCTTCCCTCCATTGCCTCCCTTTTTTTCTCTTTTCTATTTTTTTTGTAACTGCTCGGATTTTTTTCAAAAAAATATTTACGATTTACGACCCAATTCTAATCGATTCCGTTCTCCCTTCCCACTGGAACATTAAGCCGATCGTCAGCAAAGATCTCGATTTCAAAGTCCAATTTACATTAAACCCATGAAACCCTATGAGCTGTACGGGAATTATGTCAGCCAGTGGCGGAGCCAATTACCGTCTAACGGTGCAGGGTATCGGATTGCTCAGAAAAGTAAAAAAAAATCCAAATCGGTCAACAAACTGCGCGACAGGTCCATTGTTCTAACCGGAACGTTTCCTTATTGACTTTTGCAGGTGGTTTCCGTCAAATGACCTTTCGGTTCAAAACCAGACCGTTTACGTGGGTGTAGGTATAACTTCTACACTCGTGTAGTACCTGTGTGAATGTAATTGAATTTGTATAGGCAGTTAGTACCTATTCATAGAGGGTGGGAGTGGGAATTTAAGAATTGGGATTTATTAAGTCAAAACGTCATTGTTACAACATTGGTGACCAACCGTTTTTAACCCCCGAAGTCTTATTGTGTGTGTTACAACTATAAGTGTTAATCACGGGCCTCTTTTTACTTGATCAAAGTTAGGCTAGACTATAATTTCATCTCTCATTGTCCTCAAAATCAGGCAAGTTTCACGTTTTTTAACGGTATCTGGCAGGCTACAAGACGAAGTTGAAGCCTCAGAATCATCTTCAGAAGACGATGGTTCAAAGTTGGGTAAATATTTAGATTTCGACGTGGTTGTTGAAAAGAAACTGCGGCTATTCTTGTTGGAAGACGGCTCAAAGGTGTTTCCAGAAGAAGATTCAGCTTGTCCTAACTTGAACAATGTATTAATGCGGTGTGATGGATGGCAACTTCTTCTTCAACAATCTTAATCCGTTAGGGTTATCCGGGAAAGCTTTCCGATTTTGTCTTCAGGAGTATCTATCTGCTTTCCTTTGGCTTTGACTTTAACCATTCTGTTGACCTTGATAAGCCTCTCCAATTTTCCAGGACCCGAAGAGGCAGCCACGGGCTCTCTAGTTGAGTTTTTCTCTGGCAATGGCTCTGTTGCCATAGTGGTAGTCGAATGGCGTTTTTCAGGGCTTCTGCATCAAAACTTTTATAATCAAGGTTCTGTAGCGGAAGATTTGGCCAATTTCGGTTTCAATAATGGTTTTTTTTTTAATTGAGCAACTCAGCATCTTCAGTTTAGGATGCGGAAGTTTAGGTAGTGAATCCTGGCGACAGCTGAAGAATGGTGGAGCTGTTAATGAGTTTCAATGATGCTTTTCGGGCATTATTTGAATTTGGTAAATGAATTTCTTCCGTTTCGGGAGCAGGATCTTGGTAGTTAATCCTGGAGACAGCTGTATCTGTGGGGAAGCTTGTGTTTATTGAGACAGGTTTCTTGTCTTCTTTGATGTGTGATTCTTCTCAATCTTTTGAGAGTTCCTCGAAAGACTCCTTTGATATGCCTTGTATTACCTTCAAGGTGCATCTTTAGTTTCGAGAGCAGAAACCTTGGTAGGTAATCCTGGAGACGGTTGAATAGTGGTGGAGCTTTGAATGAATCTCAATGTTTCTATTATGTTTTTTTGGGATTTATTTGAATTTACTAGCTCAGAATCTTCAGTTTTGGGAGCAGGATCTTGGTCAAGGGTTTGTTAAAACTTTCCTAAAAGACTCCTTGATGGACTATTGATATGTCTTTTATTACATTCAAGGTGCTTCAGCATCTTCAGTTTCGGGAGCAGAAATCTTGGTAGGAAATCCTGGAGACGGTTGAAGAGTGGTGGAGCTTTGAAAGAATTTCAATTATAGTTTTTTGGGAATTATTTGAATTTACTAGCTCAGCAACTTCAGTTTTGGCTGTAGGATCTTCGCCAAGAGTTTGTTAAAAGTTTTTCCAAAAGTTGCTTCAGAATCTACAGTTTCGGGAGCAGACATTTCGGTAGTCAATCCCGGTTGTTAAATGTTTTTCCAAAAAATTTCCTCAAAAGACTCCTTGATGGACTTTTGACATGTTTTTTTATTAACTTCAAAGTGCTTCAGCATCTTCAGTTTCTGGAGCAGAAAACTTGGTAGTCAATCCAGGAGACGCTTGAATAGTGGTGGAGCTTTGAATGAGTTTGATTAATGTTTCAATTATGGTTTTTGGGATTTATTTGAATCTAGTAACTCGGCATTTTCAGTTTTGGGAGCAGGATCTTCACCAAGGGTTTGCTAAAAGTCCTGATTTCGTCAAATGAGTCCTTGATGGACTTTTGATGTCTTTTAGTACTTTCAAGGTGCTTCAACATCTTTAGTGTCGGGAGCGGAAAACTTGGTAGTCAATCCTGGAGACGGTTGAATAGTGCTGGAGCTTTGAATGAGTTTCAGTGTTTCAATTATTGTTTTTTGGGATTTATGTGAATTTTGTAGCTCAGCAGCTTCAGTTTTGAGAGCACAATCTTCGTCAACGGTGTGTCAAAAGTTTTTTCAAAACATTTCTTTAGTCAAAGGCTCCTTGATGGACTTTTGATAAGTCTTTTATTACTTTCAAGGTGCTTCAGCATCTTCAGTTTTGTGAGCAGAAATCTTGGTAATCAATCCTGGAGACGGTTGAATAGTCGTGGAGCTTTGAATGAGATTCAATGTTTCAATTATGGTTTTTTGGGAGTTATTTTAATTTGATAGCCCAACGTCTTCATTTTTGGGAGCAGGATCTTCGCCAATGGTTTGCTAAAAGTTTTTCCAAAAGATTTCCTCAAAAGACTCCTTGATGGACTTTTGATATGTCTTTTATTACCTTCAAGATGTTTCAGGATCTTCAGTTTCGGGAGCAGAAATCTTGGTAGTCAATCTTGGAGACGGTTGGATAGTGGTGAAGCTTTTAATGAGTTTCAATGTTTCAATTATGGAGAGGAAGCAGAAATCTTGGTAATCAGACCTGGAGACAGTTTTTTGGGGTTTGTTTGAATTTAGTAGCTTAGCATCTTCAGTTTTGGGAGCAGGATCTTCGCCAAGGGTTGGATAAAATTTTTTCCAAAAGATTTCCTCAAAAGACTCCTTGGTGGAGTTTTGATATGTTTTTTGACATTTGATATGTGTTTGACCTTCAAGGTGAGTCAGCATCTTCAGTTTCGGAAGCAGAAATCTTGGTAGTTGATCCTTGAGACGGTTGAAAAGTGGTGGAGCTTTGAAAGAGTTTCAATGCTTCAATTATGGTGTTTTGGGATTTATTTTCCAAAAGATTTCCTCAAAAGACTCCTTGATGGACTTTTGGTAAATTTTTTATTACCTTCAAGGTGCTTCAGCATCTTCGGTTTCGGGAGCAAAAATTTTGGTAGTCACTCCTGGAGAGAGTTGAATAAGTATAGAGCTTTGAATGAGTTTTAATGTTTCAATTATGGTTTTTGGGGTTCATTTTAATTTAGTAACTCAGCATCTGCAGTTTTGGTAGCAGGATTTTCGCCAAGGGTTTGATAAAAGTTTTTCCAAAAGATTTCGTCAAAAGACTCCTTGGTGGAGTTTTGATGTTTTTTGTTACCTTCAAGGTGATTCAGCATCTTCAGTATCGGGAGCAGAAATCTTGGTAGTCAATCCTGGAGACGGTTGAATAGTGGTGACGCTTTGAAAGAGTTTCAATGTTTCAATTATAGTTTTTTGGGATTTATTTGAATTTAGTAGCTCAGCATCTTCAGTTTTGAGAGCAGGATCTTCGCCAAGGGTTTGTTAAAGGTTTTTCTAAAAGATTTCATCAAGAGACTCCTTGATGGACTTGTGATATGCAAGATACTTCAGCATCTTGAGTTTCGGGAGCAAAAATCTTGGTATTCAATCTTGGAGACGGTAGAATGGTCGTGCAGCTTTCAATGAGTTTCAATGTTTCAATTATGTTTTTTTTTTGACTTATTTGAATTTAGTAGCTCAGCAACTTCAGTTTTGGAAGCAGGATCTTCACCAAGGGTTTCTTTAAACTTTTTCCAAAAGATTTCCTCGAAAAACTTCTTGATGGACATTTGATATGACTTTTATTAAATTCAAAGTGCTTCAGCATTTTCAGTTTCGGGAGTGGAAGTCTTGGTAATTAATCTTGGAAACGGTTGAATAGTGGTGCAGCTTTGAATGAGTTTCAATGTTTCAGTTATGGTTTTTTGGGATTTATTTCAATTTAGAAGCTCAGCATCTTTAGTTTTCGGGGCAGCATCTTCGCCAATCGTTTGTTAAAAGTTTTTCCAAAAGATCTCCTCAAAAGATTCCTTGATGGACTTTTGATATGTCTTATGTTACCTTCAAGGTGCTTCGGCATCTTCAGTTTCGGGAGCAAAAATCTTGGAAGTCAATCTTGGACAGAGTTGAAGAGTGGTGGAGCTTTGAATGAGTTTCAATGTTTCAATAATGTTTTTTTTTTATTTATTTGAATTTACTAACTCGGCATCTTCAGTTTTGGGAGCAGGATCTTCACCAAGGTTTCTTGAAAGTTTTTCATCAAAAGACTTCTTGATGGACTTTTGATGTCTTTTATTACCTTCAAGGAGCTTCAGCATGTTCAGTTTCGGGAGAAGAAATCTTGGTAGTCAATCCTGGAGACGGTTGAAGAGTAGTGGAGCTTTGAAAGAATTTCGATGTTTCAATTATCGTTTTTTGGGATTTATTTGAATTTAGTAGCTCAGTATCTTCAGGATCATCGTCAATAATTTTTTAAAAGTTTAAAAAAAAAAGATTTCTTCAAAAGACCTTTTGATATGTTTTTTATTATCTTCAAAGTGCGTCAGCATCTTCAGTTTCGGGAGCAGAAATCTTGGAAGTCAATCTTGGACAGAGTTGAAGAGTGGTGGAGCTTTGAATGAGTTTCAATGTTCCAATAATGTTTTTTCATTTATTTATTTGAATTTACTAACTCGGCATCTTCAGTTTTGGGAGCAGGATCTTCACCAAGGTTTCTTGAAAGTTTTTTATCAAAAGACTTCTTGGTGGACTTTTGATGTCTTTTATTACCTTCAAGGAGCTTCAGCATGTTCAGTTTCGGGAGCAGAAATCTTGGTAGTCAATCCTGGAGACGGTTGAAGAGTGGTGCAGCTTTGAAAGAATTTCGATGATTTAATTATCGTTTTTTGGGATTTGTTTGAATTTAGTAGCTCAGCATCTTCAGGATCATCGTCAATAATTTTTTAAAAGTTTAAAAAAAAAAGATGTCCTCATGAGTTTCAATGTGAGTTTTGGGAACTGGATCTTCGCCAAGAGTTAATTAAAAGATTTCCTCAAAAGACTCCTTGATGGACTTTTGAAATGTCTGCGTCAACAGTGAAACTTCCCCCTCAGATCCCCCACTTAGAAGCATAAGTAGTACCCAAATGAATAGTAAACTCAAAATTTTCTTCAGATAGTTGGTCAGTTTGCTTGCAAATATTTATTGCCCAGTTACTTATCGACGATGAGTCGTCATTGAAAAGCCCAAAGGATAAAAGGATTAAAGTGTTAACAGCGTTATTCATGAAGTTCTTTTTGCCAACTTTATCAAAATTCAAGATGAACTCAAATTTTGTCCCACTTTCATCATCTATGAAACGTCATCATAAGCGAAGTTTGACGAGCATGACGGTCTCTGGAAGCCTTGTAGGCAAAATTGAAGCTTCGGAATCATCTTTGAAACACGGAGGTTCAAAGTTAGTTGAACATTTAAGCTTCGACCTGGTTGTTTGAAAGAAACTCTGGCTGTTCTTGTCTGAAGACTCAAAGGTACTTCCAGAAGAAGATTCAACTTACAGGTTATTAACAGAACTTTTTCGTATTAGGTATACTGCAGTAGATGTATTATCTACGGTTTTTTCACTGGTAAAAGTGGAAATGGTTGACTGAAGTGTGAATGATTTGATTGTGTGTGTTGGAAACAGATTTGAAACGTTTATATCTGTGTCCTGAAAGGTCATGTCAAGGTTTCAACATAAGCTGTTTTAATGATGACCTCCGAGCCATGCCCGACAGTTCGGTAGCAAAGAAGTTGAGGAGCAGTCTTTCTTTGATGCGAAGTCTGGCAGAGTTTTTATCATTTGAGGCAATGAGAAATGCTTTGTTTGGTTACCTTGCACAACAGGTTTTACATGCGGTGCTTACTTGGGGGCATTCCCCTCAGGCTGAGAGGGTCTTTGTGTGAAAATGATTGTTGGACTCGGATGCAGGGAGGAGTTTAGGGATGCTATTGTTTCATTGCAAAATCAAGTGTTAACCTTGCGTGTATAGTAGAAAAAAGTCATTTAAGAAAAGGAGAATTGCAGCCTAATTAGTGTCTTACATTTTCTTTAAGCAACCTTCTGCTCTTTTATCTATGATCAATTGAATAATCAAGATATTGAGTCAAACATTCGGGCATCATCAGCGTCAGAATCTGATGTGATGTGCAAGCAATAATAAATTATAAGAGTAGCGTACCTTTACAACACATGTCTCTTTAAACGTTCAAACGTTTAACAAACAAACAACGAAATCGTTTATTACATTGTCAACACACATGAGTAAATTAAATTGCCTTGTCATCGTCACCTAACTTTTCTAAAGTTGACAATAATCAACTTTAGGCTCGTGCCCATTTGGATTCTTGCTTAATGCACTTGTTATAAAAAATATGGTACAATATGCTTGCATAAGGGCTCTTAAATCCATCGTATATACTGATATTACATTATTGTAACATAATAATATGTTAGTTTGCTGTAAATGGTTTAAGTAACGATTCTTCAAATGGTTTCTTGAACCGTGGTAACTAAAAGTTTCTTTAACCAACCTGGCTTTTTTTAATTTTTTTCTTCGGGAGCTTAGTTTGGGCTGTTAAAAAACTACTGTTGTTAATTATTAAAGTAATAAATCTGGTCGATTAGAAACGCGCACACGAGAAAATAAATGTTGACCCCGGGGGTCAGTCGAACCACTGTGGAACTGTTTACGTAACCAATCGACTTGACTGATTTATATCTTTTACGCTTATCGCCTGATTTCAAAAATAACACATTCTGACTAACGAGTTCTAGATTTAAGAAAAACAAGCGACATATTTCAGTAGAATGAAAGTGCTTCCGAAAAAAAAAACCGAGAAACTTCATTATTTATTTTAATGACTTTTAAGCGACGCTTTCATTGTTGGATTCCTTTTCATGCAAATTGGCACCTCATTGACGATTCACAATATTATTATGGCAGGCGCCACCGTCAAATCACTATATGGGCAATGAGAAAACCAGGAGTCTGCATTACTTTATAGGTTTATGATGGTGCATGGTACTAGGCTAATATGCTATGCCCTTGACACGTTTTTAAAGTAATAAAATTTACTCATTTCTCGAAGAGTTCTTTCAACTTCACGGAGATGACCTTTAACACACCATATCGCACCGAGATTATCGTCTTTCGATAAGCACCCTAATTTATGACATCACTGATTTTTTTTTCTACCAAATAGGCGGCGACCTGTTGAGATATCTTTGACACATACTTGAAATTATCGCCTAGTTTACGATCAGTAAAATTATTATGCCTTTGACAGGTTGATGTAATGGCGTGTTGAAAACTATAAGGGATTTTCTTTAGTTTTTTTTTTTATGTCGGAGGTAAACTAAAAGAGAGTGTGAAATTTCGAGTGTGTATACAAATCGCCAAACAAAACCTAAACAAATGAAGGTTTGTGATGCGATCGATCGTCCACGCGACCGGGTAATTATTTACCGAATAGGTCCCAAACCTTGGCAACTATTTACCAACAAGGACGAGGGTTTTGTTATTTAGGATGCACGACCTGGTCCGTCGTTTATGGTCAATATTTATTTGTTTGCAGAGGATTTGCGGCTAGTTTTTATCACGATCATGAATATTGACAAAATTGCGTGCAAATATTTTTTGAAGGACCCTGACAGAACTGGTTAAAATTATGATTCCTAGGGCTTAAAAGGCTTTAAAGTATGTATAAGATAGTATACCTTTAACACTGCACTGAAAGACCTCTCACGTTATTTTTTGTTTTAAATTAAATCAGTTAGTACTACACTCCTACAATTTAATTGACTTACTATTTAGAATTTTCAATGTGCGATAAACTGTCAAAAATTGCTATTGAACTTAGAGACCGCTGGTCTATCCTTCCAAAACTTTCTTATTCAACAAGCTGCTAAACCAGAAAATGACAAAAGGTAGTTGGACTTGTTGCTTAATAATTACCTATATAAATTCTACAGTTTTTTACATTTATTAGTGATTGTGAAATCTACGCAGATGCTGTGAAGATATAGTTGAAAACGTGTACGACAACCGAAAAATCGTTCTTCGGTAGCCAGTTGTTTAGTAGCCATTAAAATCGTCCTATCGCGACGAAAAAAATGACCAGAGGAGCGTATTATAAATTTTTTTTTCTCGATTTCCATACTTGACCGCCTATAACATCAGAACGAATGGGGTTAGCAAAGTGAATTCAACTGCTTTTTGTATTCTTCTACAAACGAAGGTCTCGGAGGACCCATTCGGTCGTCGATTTTTGGGCACTTTCAAAAAAGCACTTTTTTGCCGTTTTTTTTAAATTAACTTATGGGTATAATTTTACTAGAATGAAATTTGTTACGTTCGTAGAGTATTTCATTAAAGAACGGCATAAACCATTTTCCATTTTTTTTTAATTGTCGAAAGAGGTGGTGTTACGTTTTTTCTCAATTTCCAAATTTGACACCCTATAACTTTAGAACGAATGGGCCGATCCGAGTAAATCTAATTGTTTTTTCCTGTTCTTGATACCTTATTTCTTCTGACACAATCGAAAATCTCATTAGTTCAATAATTTCAGAGAGAGACCCGGTGGACGATTTTTAGCAGATAGACCAGATGGTCGATTTTTACGTACTTTAGAATTGACTTATTTGCCTGTCTAAAAAAAAACTCTTAGGGAATTTCATTCAAATTAAGTTTGTCTCATTCTTTAGAGTCCTACACTCGTCCCGTTTCGGTAAAACACGGCATATCAAATTCTCAAGATATATTTAAAATTGAAAGAGGGGGAGGGTAACGTCCCTTTATTTCAGTTTTCAACTTGGACTACTTCTAATGTCAGAACGAATGGGCCTGTCAGAATGAATTCAACTACTTTCTCTAATCTTAATGACCTCTTTCTCCTCCCAAGAAGAGATCAAAATTTACAGTTTTAGATACCTAATATATCGAAAATTAAACACTTTTGTTAATCCCGATTTGTTACAATAGTTATATCTGATAACTCAAAAAAAAAGACGATCGAAATGATCACATTCAAGGCCTTTCAGATGTAAAACGTTTCTCAGCGTCAGCTTAACTTTCAGTCAGTAAAGACTCCCTAATGGTGTACTTTATAAAATTCCCTCATTAATAATTCTACTCGAAATCATTTCGATTTTCCTAACAGTTTACAGAATGGGTAAGAAGTTTGACATTCCTTCTGCATCAGAATTAGTATATTGTGCAACTAGTGCCCAAAAATTCCCAAAAATAAAACTGCACTTTTCACACGAGTGTGACGATTTGTACACGAGTCGTAGGCGAGTGATAAAACGTAACAAGAGTGAGAAGAGTGATTTTCGTACGTGTTGCACACTCTACTTTTTCTACGACTACGATTTTGCTTCAAAAATGATTATTCGTATTATAAAATATATGCAAGGCGTGTGCAAAGCAATTAGAAGCGTGTGCAAAGTGGACTTTGCGCACGCTGTTTGCAATATGCGATTTTCAACGGTAATTGGTAGTTACTCCATTGTTCATTTTTGAGGCAGTTGTAGAAAATAGTATATTGTGCAAGTAGTGTCGAAAAGTAAACTTTTCACACGAGTGTGGCGGCTTGGACACGAGCCGTAGGCGAGTGGTACAGCGTAACAAAAGTGAGAAGAGTGAGTTCGGTCTTGCTCACTATACTTTTTCTACGACTGCGATTTTGCTTTATAAATGATCATTCGTATTATAAAATATATACAAGGTGTGTGCCAAGAAATCAGAAGCGTGTGCAAAGTAGACTTTGCACACGTTTCTGTATGAGGGCGTACGCAATGTGCTCTTTGCGTACGCTGTTTGCAATATGCGATTTTCAACGGTAGTTAGTAGTGCGCATTTGTTCATTTTCGAGGCAGTCGTAGAAAATAGTAATTGTGCAACTAATGTCGAAAATTGCACCTTTCACACGAGTGTGACGGTTTGGACACGAGCGTTAAGCGAGTGATACAACGTTACAAGAGTATGAAGAGTGATTTTCGTGCGTGTTGCACACTATACTTTTTTGTTATTCTGTTCTACGACTGCGAATGTGTTTCATAAATGATCATTCGTATCATAAAATATATGCAAGGCGTATACAAAGCAATCAGAAGCGTGTGCAAAGTCCACTTTGTATGACAGCCTGCGTAATGCTGTTTGCAATATGCGAGCTTCAACGGTAGTTAAGTTAGTATATAGTGCGCATTTGTTCATTCTCGAGGCAATCGTAGAAAATTAGTATATTATGCAACTAGTGTCGAAAATTGCACTTTTCATACGAGTGTGACGATTTGGACACGAGCCGTAGGCAAGTGATAAAACGTACCAAAGTGAGAAGAGTGGTTTTCATACGAGTTGCATACTATACTTTTTCCACAACTGCAATTTTGCTTCATAAATGATTATTCGTATTATAAAATATAAGGTATGTGCAAAGCAATCTGAAGCGTGTGCAAAGTGGACTTCACTCACGCTACTGTATGAGAGCGTGCACAATGTGCTCTTTGCGCACGCTGTTTGCAATATGCGATTTTCAACGGTAGTTAGTAGTGCGCATTTCTTAGTTTTCGAGGCAGTCGTAGAAAATTGTATATTTTGCAAACTAGTGTCGAAAATTGCACTTTTCATACGAGTGTGACGGTTTGTACTGGCACACACGAGCCTTAAGCGAGTGATACAACGATACAACGTAACAAGAGTGTGAAAAGTGATATTTGTACGTGTTGCACACTATATTTTCTTACGACTGCGATTTCGCTTCATAAATGATTATTCGTAATATAAAATATATGCAAGGCGTGTGCAAAGTGGATTTTGCCCACGGTTCCGTATGAGAACGTGCGCAATGTGCTCTTTGCACACGCTGTTTGCAATATGCGATTTTTAACGGTAGTTAGTAGTGCGCATTTTTTAATTTTCGAGGCAGTCGTAGAAATATGTATATTGTGCAACTAGTGTCGAAAATTGCACTTTTCACATGAGTGTGACGGTTTGTTACCGGCACACACGAGTCGTAGGCGAGTGATACAACGATACAACGTAACAAGAGTGTAAAAAGTGATTTTTGTACGTGTTGCACACTATACTTTTTCTACGACTCTGATTTCGCTTCATTAATGATTATTCGTATTATAAAATATATGCAAGGCGTGTGCAAAGTAAGCAGAAGCGTGTGCAAAGTTGACTTTGCACGCGCCTCTGTATGAGAGCGTGCGCAATGTGCTCTTTGCGCACGCTGTTTGCAATATGCCATTTTCAACGGCAGTTAGTAGTGCGCATTTGTTCATTTTCGGGGCAGTCGTAGAAAAAATTGTTTTCGTATCACCCAAATACGGGGTGTTCATTATAAAACTTCATCTAGTTGGCTGTGAAATGTCAAAAGAAAAGGATGGAGAAACAAAAGTCCATTAACTTTGATTATGTCATCATTTTCTGTCAAAATTTCATAGCCTGCTAAATGAAGTTTCATAATGAACACCCCGTATATTATGCACATGAGAGTATTTTGTGCCATTACTGAAGTGATGAAAATGCTAAACAGCATCGAAGCGAAACGTTTAGATTCTTTTTTGTTTTTTTTGTTACTCGTTAAATAACCACAACCTAAGAACTTCCCCCCCCCCCCTCTGCACCACCATTGTGGACCACTTTCAAATAAATGTTGGAAAACCAGTACCAAAAACCAAAAACATCAAAAGTTTCAATTTTAGACAACGTGGGTCATTTTTAACCGATTTTAGCCCCAACTCTAACGTGAATTTCTCCAATTTTAGATTTTTAGTTTCTTTATCTAAGTTTTAAACGATTATGCCTTTGATAATAATCTGAATTTTTCCAAAAATTTCAAATTTGTATTTTGACACGGTTTTAGTATTTTTCCGATTTTTTGCTCATCATGACTTTCATTTCTAGTCAAATTTCACCTTTTGATTCTTACTAAGAGCAACAAGATTTGAATCAGTTTTGCCTTCTTTTTACTTCGAAATTTTTCACAAATTCCAAATTTGCATTTTTAAAGCTTCGAGTCATTTATAACTAATTTTGGCACTATTCATAATTTGAATTTTCCCAAAAACTAAAATTTTATTTCCATATGCTTTAGGTAATATCTTAACGAGTTTTGGCTCTAGACCTAACCAGACTTTTTCGAAAAGCACTACGATTTCATTGTGAGGCATTTGTAGTCATATATTACTCACTCATCTTGGTCCAAACCTTATTTTTAATAGAATATTATTATTAAATTCTGTTAAAACTAGAAAATTTCAATCAGCTTCAGTCTGCTTTTGTATTAAATAAAAATTTCTCAAAAAACATTAAAATTTGAATTTTGAAAAAAAGCAATTTTTTTAGCCCAAAACATGTATATTTCCACATTTGAATTTTTTTGACGTCTTGTTTAAACTTTTTTAAACGATCTTTCATCCCCACTACTCAGTTTGATCCAAAATTGTGTTTTTAAATTTATGATTCCGGATTTTTCAAGTTTTTTTTTACGGTTTTAGGTCAAAAATAATTTTTTAATTTCGAAAAGGAACTTCTTTTAGACGACTTTGACCAAATAATGGAAACATTTTAAATTTGTGTATCTACCTGCCTATTTCCGATTTATTTTTTTTATAATTTTCCGATTTTTCCACTTTTCTTAACTTTTTTTTAATTACAAATTTTTAATTACAAATTTTTAATTACAAGTTTTTTAACGTGTTTTGTCTTTTTTTCTTTTCTTATTGTTCTTTTACTTTTCATATCTGATTTATTTCTATTCTGATTATTCCTCACATTTCGTTAAATTGTTTGTTCCTTTAAATTTTCTTTGATCGACCTTAATTACAAATTTCATTGTTTTCAATTTTCATGTATAGCTGGCAACGAACCACAAAATGATTGGAAAAAAGCGGTCATTACATCGATCTTCAAAAAAGGAAACAGGCGAAACTGCAGGAATTATCGGGGGATAGAAGTGTTCAGTGGCACGCCTTTATGGTAGGGTCCTAGGATTGAGCAACAACTTGCAGAATCTGAGGAGCAGAATGGGTTCGGGGCAGGAAGGTCATGTATTGATGGTGTTTTCACATTAACGAAAATAGCGTTTTCACTTGTAATGTAAATTAATTTCTATTGAGACAATTTTGTTCCAGAATTGTGTTTTTTTACGATTAATGATTCATGATTTTTATTTTTTTTATACGGTATTGTCGCGAATCAGAACGTCTCCAACAAATCAAATATCTTTTTTTTTTCAATAAAATAAAAATTATGGTCCGAAATAAATCCTCTTTTAGCAAATTTTTTAAAGATTTTACACTAATTTGGCCCAAAACTCAGAGAAATATTTTAGATTTATGCCCCTATCGGCCTCTTTTAGACATATTTTTTTCTATAATTTTCCAAGTTTTTTTACTTTCAACGCTTTTCGTAATTTTTCATTTATGTCTGTTCTTTTATTGTCCATATTTTTATATTCTTATGCTTTATCATGTTTCGTGCAAATCTTTGCTCCTTCATATTTTTTTAAAGGTCTAAATTTGATTTTTTACTTGGTCTTTTCACCACAGTTTTTCGCACGTTTGAACTATTGTAATGTGAATTGATTTGCATTTAAACAATTTTAGCCAAAAACTGCTTTTTTTTTAATGATAATAACTAATTTTTAAAGCTTTTATACAGTTTTGGCCCGAAATAAAAATTCTAACGAGTCAACGAGCCCTACTAGACAAGAATCGATTTTTTTAGACAGCAAAAGAAACTTTTTTTGGCACAAAATCACAAATATTTTAACAAATTTTATTAAAAAAAAAGTTTTGAAGAGAGATGTTAAGAAAGAGATTTGTGCCTCTAGCTACCTGGTATTAGCGAAAAATTAAATCATTATGAACAAATATTTGCTTTAATCAACTTGTTGATTATTGATTGTGTTGTAAAAAGTTACTTTTAACGTACCAGTGTTATAAAATTTTTGAGTGCATGCATTTTGAGTGCAATAAAATGCATCAGTAAGAAAAGTAGATACTTTTTGCAAGCTAGTTGGTAAAAATAAGTTTGAAAGTGTATGCTTTTATATAAAAAAAACTGGGGAATTACGGAGAGATTTACTTTGAAATTCCAAGTATTTCCCAGAAAATCACAACATTTTCAAGAAATTCTAAGTACCTAATTCTTTTTACTAATTGATCTCCTATATACACGGTGGCTCCAGAAGTGTGTCAAAGTTCTATATTGTATATATCACTGCCTATATAAAACATGGATAAAACTTTATATACCAAAACTGTCAACATTGAGAAGCAGCATTTTTTTTTAATGACTAAGTTTCTACAGGGTGTTACAGAAGTTCGTGACAAATGAATAGTGCGTTTTTCAAATTCAATGGTTTATTTTTTTATTGATAATCGAAGGTCTTTTTTGTACATTTTGTTATATACATGTGTTAGGTGGTTTGAAACTTACAGCTATTTTTTGCCAAAACGCAATATTTTCAAACAAATTAATTGTGTGCTCAATTTAGTTCTAGAATATGTTCTTTTATTGCTACTACTGCAACAAAATCTAGCAGTTTAGCTGTTTTTTTGGTACATAGTGTTTGTACAGGGTCATGCAACGAGCTTGCTGACATAAAAAACCGAAATAGCAGTTTCGCATGTTCCTTGCTACAGAATCCGAAAATGAATAGCGGAAAACAACTGCACATCAAATGAAACCGCTATAGATCATTTAAGAATTCGTTAAAGAAACAGAAAATCATCCACATAGTTGATTTTTAGGTACTTTTAAACGCGCTTTTTTATCATTCTTGAATTTATGGGAATATTTTTACTCGAATTAAATTTGTTTTGTTTCCCTTTTAGCGAAAGGAAGTCATCCTATTGTGATCAAATATAATATAAAAAAAATGTATAATATAAAAAAAAAACATTTTTTTTCTCAATTTCCAGCTTTGATGCCTCTATCTTTAGTAGGAATAGACTCGTCAGAGTAAATCCAACTGCTTCTTCCTCTTCTTGATGTCCTCTTTCTTCATCCACAAGCGAAAGTTCTCTTGATTCAATAATTTCGGAGATTTTTAGGTTAAACTCAGATTTTTATACTTCAAAAGTTCACTTATATCAGATATTAAGTTTCGTTCTTAGAGGATTAAACCGCTTCTAACTTTAGAACGAATAGATCGATCAGAGTGTCTACAACTGTTTTTTTTCTTCTTTTTGATGTCCTTTTTCTCCCTCCCACAAACAAAAGTCTCGCTGATCCATATAAATTTTAAACGTTTATGTAGTATTGGCTCGTTTCAACAAATCAAAAAACTTTTGAACCTGGCAGTGAATATCGGAGTCTACAAAACTTTTATACAAGTAGTATTCATTTAAATTTGACTGAGACTATAGTTCATGAACCAATGAGCCCTTGATCTGTAAATGGATCAATTCACAGGCTTTAATTATCTTTTCCAACCTGAAATTTCGTTCCATAGACGAAATATCGACTTGGTAGTGTATAGACAGGAAGAATAATATTCGAAGAATCTATTAGTTTACACGTTAACAGTTCCACGTCACTTTTCTAGTGCAAACAATAAAATAATTATTATTGGTTGAGCGATAACGGTTGTGAGGCATAACAAGGAATAATAATAACAATAAATACGTACTTTTACATAAACAATGCAATAAGAACTACTGAGTTCGACTCTGTAGGTTTGTGTTTGACTATAATAATGCCTCGAAGAAAATTACTCGTTTGCTTCGCCAGTAGCAGTAGCTTTGTTTAATAGGTCAGCTTATCGCAAAGTATGAATAATGTCTGATGCATGAAAGCAGTTATTACTGCCATCGAGCCACATATTTTTTTTAACACAGCCGAGCAATTTACGTTTTCCTAATTAGTGTTAGCGGGAATCGTACTGATTTTCCTGGTTGAGTAAAACTCAACGCAATCTCCTTCATTAAAACAAAATCAATAACTATAACATAACAAATCCTAGGGATAATTTTTACCTTTAAGCAGAAACTTGAGGGCAGCACTGATTATAATCCGAGCAAAGAAAGGAGATGCAGCTGTATTTGATAATGCACAGAACCTCAAAAGAAAAACGAAACTTGGGCAAACACAAAACCCGTTCACAATGCTACACGTTCCGGAATCAGGAAGCGACTGAGTCGCTATAAAGCTGTAGAATGCACCAAAACAACTAAGGTGATAACTTATCACAAAGCTTTATCGTACATTTATTATTATATGGCTCAGTTTATACGGTTTTATCGCACGGTTGATAAAACTAGGAATTTGCGCTAGGCAGCCCCCGCCTCCAGCGATAAAATTAATCTCACTCCGGGTCTGACTGGCTGACAGCCATCAGGTTCAATTTTTTTCGTTCCACCAATAATTACAAACTTACAAAACGGAAACCTATGACTTTATGTTTCACGAGTGTGGTCTACTGCATGATGATGAAGTTGACAGAAATCGCTTTATCATAGTTATCATCAGTGCTCAAGCTACTGAAGCATGGATTTGGATATGACGTCAAATGGAAAGAAAATGGCAAATACTGCATCAACCATTTCTCGGACTTTAGATTCTTTTATGATATCGGTTCGTGACATCTGATAATTGGTGCTATGATTGGCTGCCACTTATCCAATGAAACGTGGTTTACTGGATTAGGATTCATTCAAGATAAGGTGAGATAAGATAGCATTTTCAACCTATAAAACAAGAGCAGATTTTTGCATTTCCTGTTTTTCCAATGGTAAGGAAAAAACAATTAAATGTATCAATATCTTAAACGAAACCACTCTCTCTCACCGCTCTCCTCCATCTTTCTCCATTTTAGATTTAAAAAGTTGTGAACAGTGGCATGTTCCCGAAGACAAACGGAGTTGTAACTTCTTATTCTTGTTCGCAATCGTATTTTCGTGCATTACTACATGTAAATAAAATACACATACACAACGCTTGTTGTGGACAAAAATTAAGAATACCATTGCACAATAAGAATAGGAACTTAGATAACACTCTCGATTAATAGTCATCCTCATTAATAAACTCTTTTGTTAAATAACTAATTAAGAATATTTTCTCTTTACCAAAATAAATGCCCATTTTATGTTGTCATCATGTCACAATATGGTGCCGCACTTTAATGGTCTGATTAAGACCTTAATAATAAAATAGATAAAGTTGACCCTCAGCCCTAAATTTTAAAATACAACTGTGATATCTCTATTTACAAAAGTCTCCCCTATTTAAACAGGTCAACAATTGAAACCATTTTTTTTTCTTTTAAAACCCTTATTTATCCGCCGACCAACCTGCAATATACAGGGTCACACACACACACAGACCGGCCTAATATTTACTCGTACACGTATATTAAAACTGTGGCTGGCATTGTTGTTAATCGCACCTAATGGAGACTCAACTCGACCCCGTTTATGGTTATTTATTGCGTGGCTATGACAGATTTCCGTTGACTCTGTCAACAGCCAGACGAACTCTTTTATTGGACACTTGTTTGCATGCCACGGGAATGGGAACCTGACGAGGTTTCTCATTGACCGGCCCTCGTAGGTGCAAGGTGCCAGACTATATTTTTGCTGGGAAATGTGCAAGTCCTATAATAACTAAAAGAATAAAATATGTCGTAAACTGTATTGAGCGTACGCAAGACCAGAAGCGTTATTGTAATGCCAAAGGAAGCATTGTTCTATAGTTTCAATGGCAGCAGAGCACGGCGGTGATTTAATGTCGTTTTCAGCCTTGGACGTTATTGTTTTTAATGTCCCCACCAATGACACCCTTCGTTAAGTCGAGCTAAATAATAATTTTGCTAGACCTAGTTCACAATAAAAAAAATCTTACTTAGGTACCCTACCTTTAAAATATTTATTTTTTAGATTTCTTCGGCTTTGCACAAACTGCAGTTACCATCAAAGGGGGCACCTAATTGATACTGATTTGCATTTCTTATTAGTTGATCTGGATTATACGATACCCAACCATTTGAAACATTAGGTACTGACTTACTCTAAGCTCAGTAAGACAAAGTAAAAGTTAATCTTTTAATAGCTACTTAATGTGGAGAAGTATGAAGAAAAAATAATGTTCCAACCCATTGCAAGAAGATAAGAATTGAAGTAAGATAAGAATAGCAAAGGAGGTCTGGATGACTGAAAGGTGCAAGGAAATTGAAGAATTAGAACAGAAGTACGACAGTTTCGGCCTACATAAAAAAATAAAAGAAGCCACCAGTGTGGTGAGAGAGAAGAAAATTGGTACACTGAAAGATGAAAAGGGCGCACTGGTTGCTAACTTCGATTGCCAGACTGAGACTGTGGCAGCAATATATAACTCAACTGTTTGATGACCAAAGAACGGAGACATATGAGATAACTATATCAGAGAGCGCTCCAGAAATAACGAAGGAAGAAGTAGAGTATGCCATCAAAACCTCAAAAACCGGCAAAGCAGCAGGGCCAGATGAGGTGCATTGTGAGGTCTTGAAACTGCTCGATGAGCGTTCAATCAGTGTCATAGTGGATCTTTTCAATAGCATTTATACATCAGTAGTAATTCCCAGAGAATTGCTGCTTTCCACGTTTGTTCCTATCCCGAAAAAATCTCGAGCGTCAAAGTGTGATAATCACAGACTAATAAGTTTGATGAGTCAGGTTCTGAAGATCTTTATAAAAATTTTACATACTAGAATATACAAAAAATGTGAGGCTGAAACATCAGACACACAATTTGGATTCCGCAAGAGGCCATCTCTGCTTGTCTCAGAAATGCCTAGATGTAAGCCAAAACCTTTACGTATGCTTCATGGATTATAGTAAGGCGTTCGACAATGTCAAGCATGAAAAGCTTCTGGATGTACTCCAAGGACTTGGCATTGATTATCACGATGTCCGAATAATATCAAATCTCTACTGGGGACAAACTTCTAGAGTAAAATATGATAATGCTTTGACAGAACAAATCAGTATTCGGAAGGAAGCCAGATAGGGGTGTGTTCTCTCTCCTATGCTATTTAATATTTACTCGGAGTAGGAAAAGGATGGCGGATATAGTAATCAATGGCTGAACTGTCAACAACATCAGGTACGCTGACGATACCGCTGTAATAGCAAGCTGCCTTAAAGATCTGCAGAGACTGGTAGACAAAGTAGCAGTAGTTAGCGAAGATTATGGGCTAAATATTAATATCAATAAAACAACAATGTTAATAATACCCAAAAGGACCATCAGTAGTCAGCTGACTATACGCAACAAGACGGTTGAGCAAGTCTTCTTATACGTCATATACCTAGGAACTATCATAAATGAAAATGTTGGATACAAACAAGAAATTTTGTCAAGAATTGAGCAAGCGAGGACAACATTTATGAAACTGAGAAAACTGCTGACAGCCCGAGATCTATATTTGACGTTGAGAGTGAGAATGGTGCGGTGTTACGTCTTTCCAGTGTTACTATATGGTCTTGAAGGATGGACACTGAACAAGGAAACATCGAAGAGACTGGAATCGTTTGAGTGGTGGGTGTACCGCCGAATGTTAAAGATCTCCTGGATGGACCGCATTACGAACGAACAAGTTCTGGAAAGGATGGATAAGGAAATGGAAATTCTTTTCACAATTAAGAGAAGAAAACTAAAGTTGCTTGGGTATGTTACGCTGAATTCATGCAGGGCAAGATCGTGAGACGGAGAAGCGTCGGTCGACGTAGAATTTCTTGGCTACGTAACCTGCAAGACTGGTTTGACCTCTCATCTGTCGAACTATTTCGGACAGCTGCCTCTAAAGTTAGAATAGCCATGATGATTAGCAACCTCCGAAGGGGAAGCTGAGATCAAGAAGAAGAAGTAGGGTACTACGTGCCCTGAAAATTTATCAAACGGACAAAGACTTGAGAAAAAGTTTGACCCGCCATAGAGCGAAAACACCATATCGAGAAGTAACAAAAACACGACAACAAAAATAACAAATAATTTATATATGGTATTATAATATGGCGCTTTTGCTTTTTTTCAATTTAGAATTGCTGCCATTTATTATTTTCGAACATTTTTCAATGTTTTCAATCAATTTAAATCATTAAATATTAAAATATACAGTCGAAAATACAGTTTTTTTCATTTTTGTTTTATTTTTGAATAATCTACAATTATTGCATTTTGATAGATCGAAATTGCAAACCATTTTGTTTTACCTTGAATGGTTTTGAACGTCCAACTCCTCAAAATTGGAAACTCTTTAAAATTGGAAACTCCTCATAACTCCACGCAAAATTGTAAAATGTCAAAATTTTGACACTGTTTAATAGGAAAACAGAGGTCGAAAGCTGTAGAAACTTTCCTACAAAAATTGTTTACATCCAACCACATAACAAAAATAAGTTAAAGTATTTATGTGGATCTTTTTCTTCAAAAATATAAAAAACAACAAAAGTCACGTTTTTTATGTCACCCTGTATATTTCTCAGCAATTTTAAATTGTGCAATAAACCTTATTCTGCAACTTTCATCTTTAGCTTCTTGCTCTAAGTCTAACTTTTCGTATAAATAATGACTGGTCAAGAAACCCCCTGTATAGGAGGCAAAAAAATAAATAAAACTTAAATAACCCAAAAATCCAATAATCTTTTAATAAGGTTTAATAAAGTAAAATTTAGACAAAAAATAAAAAATTGCAGTAGAAGGTTGGGGACAAAATAACGACAATTTCAGTTCTTAATAAATCCCTACGTTTCGACCATGTAATTCGGTCTTTATCAAGGCTACAAACAGACAGTACAATATCTATTACAGATATTCAGCAAAAAGTATGACAGAACATAACTACAAATTGATTTGGAATTAAGCAAGATTAAAACTGAGAAAAAAGGGATAAACTTAAAAATTAAATATAAAAAAATAAACTAACAAACTGTTCACAAAAATTTTGAAATTTAAAGAAGCATTTTCAATATACATAATGTCCGCAAATGGTGCGACCCACACTTAACGAGGCGGTTCTACAGCAAAAAAGAGTGTTACAAGTTTCTATAACCTTTTTCGAAAACTGAATAATAACGAATCTACAGGGCGTTAAATTTAGATATAATTTTTTTTGTAAAATACTTTTTTTGTTGGTTATCCTAACACATATTACTCATGAACTTTTGTATTATTGCTCAAACTTGATGTCAAATGGCATTTATTGCTTGAAACTAAGGAGCTGAACTCACCCTTGTTTAGTTAATCTACTTTAACTTTTTTTTGTTTTTTGCTTTATATTATGTATTATTTCAAAAAATTAATGAGCGCTAGAAATTACGTAAAGAAGATTAACTTGTCACAACTCCCTCAAATGAGCTTTTTTGGAGAAAATCTACTTTTATTAAAATTGTTTTGCACTGTGTGAGAAAGACTATGTTATTTTCCACATCGTGCCGCATTATCCACACCACAATTGAAATATTTCCAACCATTGAACAGAGCGGATAACCGACAAAAAGCTACTTCAAAAAAATTATTTTTAAAATCTAACTTTAATGCTCTGTGGCGGAACTTTATCCACCGACTCACAGATGACAGCGCCGAAACTTCACCCACCGACTCACAGGTGGCAGCATAAGGCGAAATCCTTCATAACATCACACGGCCTTTTCTGCGCCGAATTTGTTGCCACCTGTGAGTCGGTGGATGAAGTTCTGCCACAGAACGTTGATAGTATATTATACAACAAGCATTTAATGAGAGTTGTTATTCTCGAGGGTAACGTTTGAGCCCACGAGCGAAGCGAGTGGCACAAGTTTCCCGAGCGAATAACGCTCATTAAATGCGAGTTGAATACTGTACTTTATCCACGACCAAGATTTCGGGTTTTCTCAAATATGATTGGTTTTAGGTGCTATAAAGATAATTTTCAATTTTAAAACCACCAGGGCTGAATTAACCATGAAGCGCATGAAGCGCGCGTTTTAGGGCCCGTGCCCTAGGGGGGCACAACTATACCTTAATCCGGCTTTGAAAACCACGACCACGACTGGTTTCGCTAATCGACGGCGCGACGTTTGATGCGTCAGATAGATGACGGTCTAGTGGCCCGTGCATGCAAAACTCTCTTTTCACTTACTGCAACGCGGAATAATCTCACACACATCACTCACTGGTATACCATTCTCGGCCAAACTGGCACATCCTCCGTCTCTCACCTACCTCAAGCAACACCAACACAACTTAGTACAGGATGGCCATCGAGAGATGATCCTATACGTTATCTCGGAAACTGTAAGTGCTATGAGACGAAATCAAATACAAGAGTTTCATAATTTAGTAAATAGTTTTTAATTATTTAGTTTTTGTTTCCTTATTTTCTTACTTAACTTTCTTATTTTAAATTAGACATGACATTTTTTGTTTCACGAATCGATTTTATGTTTTATTCTAAGACTTTTCTGTATTTATCTATATATATCTATCCCTTATAGTTTTTGAGATTTCTTGAAAATTTACAACTAAAAATAGGGCTAATATTTCCTTTCAGGGTCAACAAAAAATTTTGATTTTTAGCTGGTTTATAAAAGGTATTCTATAAATATATAATTTTTGCTCAAGTTGCTTCAATAATATACACGGTGTTCAAAAAATTTAACCAAATATTTCGATTTTTGAGTCGCAAAAAGTAAAATAATTTAAATGGAACGCCTCACATATTACCTCAAATTCTGAATAACATATATTTTTTCATATTAATGTCCTATACGAAAAATCAACCATTTTTGAGTTCTCGTTAATCATTTGTAGTGGAGAAAATTTTATTAATGCGCCCTAACCATAAAATTAAAACTCAAATACTACTAACAATACTGGTAAGTTTTATACAAGAAATAAAACAAATTCCTGCTTATAATAGTTATTTATGTATTAAGAGCGAAAAGTACAACTTTTTTGCTCGGAGAGTGAAGTTTCATCACATCATCTCAATCACTCGAGAGCAAAAAAGTTACTTTTTGCTCGTAATGCATACAACGTTTTTTCTGCAAACGATAAATGTCAAATAATGTGAATCACAACTGAGCATAACTGAAGATACAATCTGAAAATTTAAACTAAACTGACAATGACGTTTTAAATATTTGGTTGAGTGGTGGTAGCTGCTATTGACAGCAAGCGATAAAATCTTTTTCTACGAGCGTGCTTATTATGTCACTTTCCCGCATGAATTTTGTTTTTGAAAGCTTCACTTTCTCGCACGGCGTGCGTGAAAGTAAACTTGGCGTGCGGGAAAGTAAATATTTAAAGAATGACTGATTTGTAATATAACTTAGACTTTATAGTCTGTCTATCTAGATAGGTGCACTTGCCTTACAGCCGTGCCAAACATTTTTATCTGTTTTAAGGAACTATTATGCTTGTTTTTATAGATTTTTGATACAAAATATACCTAAAATATACGTACTTTTTATTCCAATGTCACCAGTTCATGTCTGAAACATTACGTCACGCCAACAATCACACCAAGTTTTCGTCATAACAACCAATTGATTGTTGATTAATTCAGCTGTCATACTGTTGACAAAGATAAAGTTGTTTATGTATTGTATGTTTATTCCTCGTCTTTGTTACAATGAATTGGCTCGTAGAAAAAATATTGTTCCTAACTCGTGCGGAAAGTGTCTTTCCCGCACTCGTCTGCTGCCCGAACTCCGCTTCGCGTTGTTCGGGCATCGGCAGACAGCGTGCGGGAAAGTATCAGTTTCCGCACTAGTTAGAAAAATAACTATTTTTCGCGCGGAAAAGTAAACTCACATTCTGATCCTCAAAAAAGGTTAGGTTTTCGTTTGTCTAATGAAAGCGTAAAATGCGTCATTATTTGACGTTTGTAGAAAAACTAAATTTCTCCCTTAGCTTCTACAGATAATATACATAACGTCTGCCTTACATTTCCGGTTTAACCATGGGCTTCCTGTGGCCATGGTTGGCCAACAAATAATGTATTAATGACCAGAAAAACCAAAAATAATAATAATAAAAAAAAAAATGCAAACATTAAATGGAAGAAACGATTTTGGCCTTTTTCCCTGATTATGAGAGTGTTTTGTGGTAATTAACCTTTATTGTGTTTCGCCTGAATCATATAAATATTATAATCGATTAGAATTTATTTCACCAGTGTTGTATCTCATTATACTCAATAATACACCTTTTATATTGTTTGTGATTAATGTGCTTAGAGTTACGGAAATGGTAGCAATTCGTGTAATGTATATTTTGTAGTCACTACTGAGGAAAATGCCAATCCGCATCGAAACGTTTATTGACGAAAAAAATTCTAACTAAGAGGATCAACAGAGCTCGTTTTTTATTTGTCCATCTCTCCTCATCATCATAGGACCCCACCCCAAAAATTTCCCATCTCAATGTAACATAGGTCCAAGAACGAAACAACGTATAAACATAGTAATTAAATGGAACTGTAGATAACGTAAAGCTACTTCACAGTTGCGAATTCGCCAACGTTTCGATCTTTATTTAGATCTTCTTCAGGGCTTAATTCCGTTTGAGAAGTATGTCGTCTAAGTATGTCTATTTTTGAGTTATGTCCGATAGAAGACATACATATAGCTTAGAAGCCCTGAAGAAGATCTAAATAAAGATCGAAACGTTGGCGTATTCGCAACTGTGAAATAGCCTCTTATTTGTCCTACACCCGCTATCTACAGTTCCATACAAGTTAGGGCGCATTTTTGCACAGCTTTTGCCACCACAAATAATTATCGAAAACTCAAAAACGGTTGATTTTTCATAATAGAACATTAATATGAAAAAATATAGAGAAAATAGATGTTATTCAGAATATGATGTAATATGTAAAGCGTTCCATTTAAAATACTTGAAAGCGATAAAATACTTTTGCGACTCAAAAATCGAAATATTTGGTTAACGTTTTTGAACACCCTGTATATTGTTAAAGCTAAGTGAGCGAACATTATTTTTTTGTAGAATACCTTTTACAAACTAGTTAAAAATCCAAATTTTTTTGTTGATTCTGAAAGGAAATATTAGCCCTATTTTCAAATTTATAATAAAAAAAAACTCAATTTTAAAATATCTCAAAAACTATGAGGGATAGATATAGATAAATACAGAAAAGTCTTAGAATAAAACATAAAATCGATTCGTGAAAGAAAAAATGTCATGTCAAGTTGGTAGTAAATGCTCCAAATTGGGACAACCTGTATATACAAAAATTAAATAATTAAAAGCTATTTACTAAATTATGAAACTCTTATATTTGATTTTTTCTCATAGCACTTACAGTTTCCGAGATAAGTATAGGATCATCTCTCGATGGCCACCCTGTACCCTCATTTCGCAAAGAGAGCCTCGCTTCTCTCCCATCATACAACCTCCGTTCTCGTTGTCACTGGGAGGGGAGTATTGTGGCGGAACTTCATCTATCGACTCACAGGTCGTAACATCGAAACTTCACTCACCGACTCACAGGTGGCAGCATTAGTCGAAATCCTTCATAACATCACACCACCTTTCATGCGCCGAATTTGTCTTCAAACACAAGTTCCAACTATGAACTCTCAACCCGACATATGAGGCAGGGGTCTACCACGCCTTACTGACGAGTCCAAGGTAGACCCCGAGACGAAACGCCATCACCACATACATAGGCTATAACGATCCCAAGTCGTACCAGTGGTGTTTCTCTGATTAACAAAAATCTTTTCTGGGAATACATTTCCCATCCATGGTTCATCATTTTCGACGCAATAGCTCTGTAGGTCTGCTATTATTGAGTTTTCGAAAAAGTGTTATAGGAACGTGACACATTCATTTTTTCTGTAGAACTACTTTAGTTAAGTGGTGTTGGCACCATTTTCGGACACCCTCTGTACGCTTCAGCCCTCGCACCACCAGGAATCACGTGACGTATTATTTTAATTTTTTTTTTTTGATTTTGACACTTAACAACGACATAAACCAAACACTCTTAAGACATCGGCTTACAAGAAAAAAAACTGGAGGAACACCCTGTAGGTGGCGCCTTTTCAATAGATTTATGGGGTATTGGTAAAATCGTAATAGACAGACGAAATATGATAAATTTAATAGTGTTATTATTTCCCAGCGAGCTTGCCTCGTTTTACAGACACAGGACGTTTTTCAAGAAAGTACACTTATAGAAATATTTTAGAGTTTTCTATACATTGTTTACTGGTGCAGTTTGATTTTTTTTTTGATAGCGATTTTTTAGCTGATTTAATTGATGTATTTTATACCTTTATCTGTAGTAGATTTCGAAGAATTAAATTACTCCTTATGGAAAAAAAAACTAATTTTTCCATAAGGAGTAATAGAGTGTCAGAAAGAGACAGCACATTCTAAGTCTAAGAAAATAAAATGAGATAAGCTGTCTCATTTATACACATAAGGGTGCTACAACCTACCCTAACGTTGATGTGGTGGTTTCATGGAATTTTCCACGTAAAATGCTATTACTGTATCAAGATCTAAAAATCTTAAATAGATCACATTATCTAAGATCGAAAAACTATCTACTAAATTTAAGATCGAAAAAATTATCGATTGAGTAAGGATTGGGTAACAAATCTGGTGGAGGAGTTGAGGCCTCATTTGAATGTGGTAGGACCCAGCACAAAATTGTCCATTTCAACCACGGTATATGCTGGTCTAGGTTCTTTGCTCGAGGATCTTACCAAGAAGCATTGGTAATGCAACTTAATTAGGCTTAATCAATTTTGAGGGCAGAAGTTCACGAACCAATGGTAGCTATTTTTTCTAGATGGGTGGAGAAGAGAAAAACACCCTTCTAGATGACTTTTTCTAATAAACCAACGACGTATGGACATGAGAACATATGTTGGTGTCTAGTAGTACATAGCCCCTTCTTAATTTCCACCTTATTTTGATGTTCTGCTTGTCATAAATATCTCAAAGTTTTATTGCCCAAACCTTTGCATAATGTATAGTTAATACCAAAAAAAAAAAAAAATTATATATTCAAAAAATGGGATAACTCAAAGGAAAAAAGACAACGTGCAAATACGTACGTCACTCACTAAACGTGTCGTCTATAGCCTATACTTTGCCAAGTCTATATACAACCATGGGCAATAAATCATACTTCTAACATGCATTAAGACACGCTCCTAACAGCAAATTGGTCTAAAATAGGAAATTATTATTTATAAAATATTGCAAAATACGACCTGACCTTGCCGCGGTCGGCCATATTGCTTTAGCGCGTTTTGAACAGGAATATTCCATAACAATAATAATTAAAATCGTTACGACGATGATGGGTCTAATCAGACGTAAGAACCGGACAATGGGCCTTTATCGTGCCGTTATCACGATGTCGGAATGTGATTAAGTCCGTATACATTGTGGGGACGTGGAAAAAGGCATTGAAACGAAGTTAAGTTGTTTGCTTTCATTATTGTGTGTTTAACAACAAAATATTGAAACGCCAAAGTAAACGGATGAATTTGTGCTTATTAATATTGTCGCTGGGTAGCCTTTTGACCTTTATCAGACTTTGCTCTTATCTCATTCAAACATTTTAATGAACACAAGAACTTTTTCATATTCGTTGCCTACGAACGTCTTTTATAATGTATATTATTGACACATGTGCAGTGCACGGTCATAGATAATGTGGAAATTTAAGCGGATTTTATAAGGGTCTTTCAAAATTTTTAACAATTTTCGAATAGACATCGCTTGATGATAATCATAGACAGCTAGCCAAGTTAGCAAAACAGCGACGTTTCGACAGTTTAGTTTATCTTCCCCAGGGCTAAAACTGAACAGCACTGGTGCCGAA
Source organism: Taphrorychus bicolor (assembly GCA_951812265.1). Classification (NCBI taxonomy): domain Eukaryota; kingdom Metazoa; phylum Arthropoda; class Insecta; order Coleoptera; family Curculionidae; genus Taphrorychus; species Taphrorychus bicolor. Next base: position 29,255,982 of record OX638304.1, read on the forward strand.
TAACGTTTATCTGGTAATGAAAAAGTTACTTTTGAAGTGTTTCCTGTAGGTTAAACAATGAGTTTGAAAATGTCAAATTTTGTCAGTATTCAATGTTTAGAAAGGTCTTTGTTTTTTTCTTTTTACATAAACCCAAGAAAAACAATCTAGAAAGAATACGTAAAACAGCTACATGATCCAACGAAACAAAACCAATTTTTTTTTTAACAAATCGAAACAAAAACTTTTTTTTATGGATTGTATTGTACTATCATGACGCTTTGTATGCTGGGAGATCTAACCTTGGAGAAAACCACAATAAAGGTCGAAACGTTGGCAATTTTGAAAATGTAGTGGCTTTTTGTCCTATACCTGCTATCAAACACTTTCCAAGTTATTTTGAGCGTTTTAGTCAAGTTTTTACCATTGAAAAGACCGTTTTTAACAATTCGTAATAATGATATACGACTCACAGACATTACAGGTTTTTTATTTACGCGTACGTGAAAAGCTTGTAAAAAAATCACTGGATGATTCATATTTAATAGTAAAAAAATAAAAATAAAACTTGCTGTGAATGCAAAAACTCTTCTCTTCACTTATCGCAATGACATTAATGACACTATTGTCTCTTAATTTAGCAGCTTATTCTGACGAAAATGATAAGTATCTATAAATATAGGTATAGGGTGTTAAACTTTAAAATGTCAATTCTACTGAAAGAGCTCTGAAGGAAACCTCAATAAAAGTCAAAACGTTGGCAATTTTTCAAACGTGAAGTGTTGTTTTATGTCCTACACCCGCTATTCACCTCTTTCAAAGTCAATTCATTTTCTTTTCATGACTCCTCCAGTTTCGGAGATAATCGCTTTAAACCAGATCTGCCAACTAGTTTTCAAAATCTACCAAAATGTGTTTTGTTGGTGCCAGGTTTCACCACTCCAAATTTTTTTTGTTACTTCTTTGTTAATTTGTTTGTCTAAAATGTATGTTCCTAGTTCAATTAAAAACAAATGGAAAATTGGTTCATACGTGTAACCGTTTTTAAGATATTTGCGACAATATGAAAAAAAAAAAACACGTAACTTTGGGTTACAAAATGATACATTTTTACCATACAAATTGATAAAAATTTGTAATTTTTCAAAACTTTTTTTGTTCATGTTTTAAAATGACAACTAACAACTAATTTGTAATTCATAAATAACTTTCATCAAAAGATAATTTACATATTATTTCCGCATTCTATTAAAATGTAGCTTAAGATAAACCGTTTATATTGATATTTTTGAAAATATCTCGGAAACGGTTAGAGAAACAAAGTTCATGCACAATGCCAATTTTTTTTCCAAATCGATTGCGGTCAGGGCCTGACCGCAACAAAATGCATTTTTTGTAGATTTTGAAACTCTTTAGAAAATATTTAGACGCCTTGCTCAACGAAAGTAGTGCCGACGAACAAAGCAAATCGTTGGGAACTTTCGACATATTTAAGCTCAATGTGTTACTTTTAGTGCAATTGTTGTAAAAAATATCCCAAAAAGTCCGAAAAGTGTGAAAAATTAGACGTAATTCTTTAAACATTTTTTACGAAAACTCTACTGCCCTGTTGGCGATAAAAGTCGTAAATACAATTTTGCAAAAATTTTCAATTTTCCGCTCTATGAAATGGTGAGAACTCTTTCTATGGAAAATATTTAGATATCTATCGGGACGATTTAAACGACCCAACAGGGCAGATTGGGAACTCTCCAAAAAAGTGGTCAAATCAACCCTGCTAAAATTCACGATTATGGCTTTTTAACCATACAAATCCTCCGGGGAGGATGGAGTGTTCCCGGCACTACTACAACAGGTCCTGGATCAACTCGCTCCTCTACTAACAAAGCTCTTCAGAGCGAACCTTGCATAGAACTTTTTTCCAAACTGGGTGTCTCAACTAGACAATTTGCACATGAACTGAACTTGACAGCAACGCGAGTTCATAGAACGTTAAAAAAATCTGTGCCACCCATATAAAACTCACATTTCTCAGAAGCTTCGACCGGGAGATAACTACAGAAGACCCCAGTTTTGTAATTGGCTAAACCATAAAGTGCAAAACGATCACGACTTTTTCAGTAAAATTATTTGGACTAATGAATGTAACTTTTCTACGAATGGGCTGTTTAACAGAAATAATGAACCCTATTATTCAATAGAAAATCCGAGACAAAACATAGCTTTAAGAAGGCAAGGACATAATTCTTTTAATGTTTGGATGGGTTTATACAAAAATCGAATATTGGGGCCTATTCTATATGAGGGAAATTTAACTTAATTAATCAAAATATCGAGTAAAAAATCCATGTCCGTATTTACCTACATAAGTGAAGTTGATGATGGTTCCCAAAAAACGAAACGTCGCAGGAAGAAACTAAATATGCCATCTTACAGAGCAAAAAAAGTTGCAATGACGAAGTGCCAATCATTTTGAATTATCTCTTCAAATAATCTCAAAACAAAATAAAAACGATTTTTCGAAATTTCGTATTTTTCTGATATCTCCGGAAGCAATCAAAATTTTTCAAATGTTAAAACGGCATATTATTGAACTCCAAACTGTGCAACTTTGCCCCGATTCAACCGAACCTGTATCTCTGACCGTTGCTGAAACACCCTGTACAAGTACTGCCCTGTTAGTGATAAAACTCGTAACTACAATTTTGGAAAAAATCTCATTTTTCGGTTCTATGAAGTGGTGAGAACTTTTTAAAAAATATTTAGACGCCTTGCCAAACCAAAGTAGTGCCGACAAAGAAAGCAAATACTTGGAAACCTTCGACAGATTTAAAGTTTTAGTATGCAAAGTGTAAAAAATATCCCAAAAAGTTAAAAAAACAATGTGAGAATTAGACGTCTTTTTTTACGAAAAGTGTACTGCCCTATATAGTCATAATTAAAACTATTTTTAATATGACTTTTTTATGTTTTGTCTACTTTTTTATAGCATTATGCTAAATAAATCATTTCCAAAAAAAAATTAGAAAAATTCTCCTTTTTCGGCCCTATGAAGTGGTAAAAACTCTTGGGAACTGTCGACATATTTAAGCTTTGACATATTTAAGCTCAGTGAAGTCATTGAGATATTTTTGTATGCAGGATGTAAAAAATGTCAAGAACCAAATAGTTACGAAAAAATTTGCCAAATTAAACGTCATTTTTAAAAAAGTTTTTAGGAAAACTTTTTTTCAACCAGTTCTGGCCCATCTCGAATGCTCCAGAATATCTCTTTTACGTTTCACCCTGTAGATTCCACATTTCTATAGCGAAGGCTCTGAAATAATTCAGAGAGGAAGTATACATAGAGCTCTTTAATCTAGCATGAGCGTCAAGTCTCTAACTTGAATTTAAAATTTTCGTAATCGTTTAAATTTAAATTTGAAATTTGCGCTCGAAACCCATAAATTCCAGCGAAACTTTGGCTACTCCAGCAGATTAAACTACTTTCAATTGGGCACTCCTAATCATTTTTTGCTAGAAAAAAAGGGAATTAGTTGAAATTGAATATCGAAGCAAAACTTGCAAATTTTCAAAATTTTTGACCCATTTTCGTAATTTCTGGAATGACCGTGCATATTAATTAATTATTTCTATGTCATTAGCGTAGGATAATTTTTACATACCTACATTAAAATTAGTGAAAACTTTAATTTCATATTTTTATGACATAGGTATTTTCATTTTCTCTATAATTTGACGCTCTCTTTAAAAAAAATTATAATGGTCGATTTAGGATTAGAATTACCACAACCTACCTCTGTATGAAACTTTTGAAATTTTCTGATGTCAAACGCTGAGGAACAGAATAAGAAATTTTGAGTACTACATCAGGATTAAGTCCTAAGAACTGCTCAAGGTTTTTGGGCAAAAAAAATCGGTTCACTGCTCTAATCGCATGTTTTCTTCAAAAGTTTAACTCGCGATAAGAGGGGGGTAGTAGTAGAGTGAATAGGTGGTATGAAGATGTCACTGATAGCAATCAGAACAAAACTATATATCACGGTTTCCGATAAAAATTTAAAAAAATCAAGTTTGAAAATAGCGAACTCCAATTCAACAGTCTCAAATTTAATTAATTAAGGCTACATGTTTCGCCTAAAAAGGCATCATCAGGCCGCAATCAAAGCATACGTTAAAGTTGTGTAAAGTGTTTTTTTGTGTTTTGATTGCGGCCTGATGATTTCAGCCAAAAAACTTAATTAAATTTGAGACTGTTGACTTGGAGTTCGCTATTTTCAAACTTTAATTTCTACCAGTCTCTTAGAGAAAAAATTGACGATTTAAAAAAAAATAAAAAATTTGTAGGTACTAGATACATATTCATAATGTAGCTTCACTTTTCTACTTTTTTAGCTATTATAGAGCCTCTTCTGCCAATTAGATTTTTAATTGATGGAACTAATAGCCATATGGTTTTTTATAATTCTTTTATTTTTAATAACTTTGGCATCACGTTCGTTTAGGAAAATTGTAAGAAGAGAAGTGAATTAGACGAAACGTCGGCGAAGAATTATTGCTGCAACCACTCAATTGAATTCCTGGGACGCAGTTTCTGATTTCATAGTTAGAAACTTTAGTTTAATCCCTGATTTAGCGTGCCAGAGAGGATTTTATATTCACATTTTCTGCCAATTTGAATGTGCTTTGTTTATATTGCAGACTGCACACTTTTACTTCAATTTTGAAATAATTCAGAAAGGTTTTGTTTCATTAACTAATTAATCTACCAACAGATGGTTTAATGATTTTCTTTTTTAATTATCATGTCAAATTAATAAACATAAAGGAAAAAGACAAATATCTGAGAAACTGAAAGATAACTACCAATAAATTTTATTGCAGAAGTTTAAGATTCGGGTTGATTCCTGAATAAAAATTTTTGACTAATTTATAATGGACATAGAAAATGTATCGTTGGTTTTGACGTTAGAATGTTTTATGTGGTTTAAGCGCAGGAACTTAAACCTCAGGGTTTCATATATTGCGGTCAGGTACATAAACATTTCACCGCAAAAAGTGCTACCAAGTTTAGTGTCCATAGAGAATATTTTTACATGCTGGAATATAAAAATAAAATTTTGTATTAAGCAGGATATATAAAAAAAACTCCTTAGTACCCTATTACGTCATAAAAACTATATACTTTTGCTTGATGAACGATAAAAAATCAACATAGCAATAGGGGGGCAACTCTAGTAGGTAGGTACTCCCCGGAATTTAATCAGGAGCAAAACTGCAGGCGTTTATCGCTCTATATAAAAAAAACAGCCACATTTGCCGCAAATATAAACGAACAATAAAATAATCTAACGTATAAACATATAAAAATTTATCAACTTACCGTAAAGGCGCTGATAAGCGGGCTTCGTTTTCATATCTCTGTTATCAACCGAACCGGGGTACCAAAACTAAAACGGTCGTCGCCGACACTACACAGTTTCGCACCAAGTCGCCCAAGGACCGGATCGGAGGTAGTACCGCGCGTACCGACTCGAGCCCCCTCTGGTGGGGGGCGGCCGAGTTCGCTCCGGCCAACGGTGGTGGGGGGCGAAGTACGCTTTTATTAGTCGTACGAAGGCGATTTGGTTGGTGTGCGTTTGTTCTTATTTGTGGTGGATCCCGAGAGGCTACTCGTGCTTGAATGACAGGTAGCACCAACCGAAGAGATGAGCTTAATTGACTTGTTTACGTTTAGGAGATAGGCCAGTGTGGGGCCGGTTTAATAAGTTTGTTTAGTATCGGAGATTACTCACTGTTTGTAGAGATGACTGGTATAGAGTCCGCACCTGGTACTCTAAAATCCGTTTCAATTACATTTATGGTTGTGGTTATTTACAAGGCATGAGAATTTACAAGAACATAGAAATAATCTATAAATTATCTCTTATATAAAAACTTTGTTAATAATTGCAATAATATCGTTTTTTAAGTTTTTTTAACAAAAAAATAATTTAAGTAAAGTTATATTCAATAGGTTGCTATGTAGGTTTTAATGTACTGTATTCAGTCGAGAATTTTGTTTCAGAATTAATTATGAGTCATGTAGACGATATCGCCTTGAGGATGGCTGAAAAAAGCGAAACATCTATTGTTTATCTATAGATAAAAGCGGGACTCTCTTTCACCGCTCCACTTTATCAGGTTTTTGATATTTAAGTAGTCATGTGGAATCCCATTTAATTATTGGATCAGTTCCAGCTGATCCGATTCCGGTTTGGTATCTGTTCCGCAAAGCAGTTACTGATCCAAGTTCGAGTCCATTTCTTATAGGTATTTTCATGTTGCGGCCTGGGCCTTTGGGTAATCGGATTCGCTGCTACACAAATTTTGTCGATAAAATTATGTTGAAATTAAATTGATTGAGTAGTTGGTATTTGTTGACGTCCTCATCTAAACTGCTGGCCAAACGAAACGTACCAAGCCAATTTTACTACCAAGTTTTAAAGTCTATATCTCGAAAACGGCTAGTAGGAATTTCTTGACTAAAAACATATCGGATAGGCCCACTCCTTGACTAACTTACAAGGGGAATTGGGAGTTCCACCCGTTGCGCCCAAAAGTTACTACAGGGTCGAGAAAAGTTTATGTTTTTTTAGTAAACATTCTTCGATGCACCATTTTTGAAAAAAAATCTCAGGTTTTATCCAAAATATCGACTTCTTCAATATTTCGGTCTGATATCTTTTCTGAGAAACATTTCTATTCGCTCTCTGAAGATGAGTGCAAGGAGTAAGTCTATTTCAATATATCCACGAGTAAGAAACTAACAGAGTGCAAGTCAGCGATATGCAGAGGGCAGGAAAATGCAGATTGGTTCGGCCATTGGTAAAGTAGTGAACTTGCACTGCGTGAGTGATATTCTCAGTGAGGCCATGAAATGTTTCGAAATTGGGCATCAGAATATCGAAATTGGTGATCTTGACTCGGGTCCTCTTTCTTCTCTTCGCGATATCTTAATTGGCTGAAGAATTATACAGGATAATCGAAAGTCCGAATTTTGGAATTTTACTGGGTGTGGTTCCATTCATAATTCTCAAGAACTTCTGAAAACTAACTTTTTCGCTGATGTCAAGTAAATCGGTGGTATACAGGGTGTTCCACAAGTAGAGAGTTGGTGTTTGTTAAGCGATTCTCGTGAACAATGATATGAAGACAATCGAAATATGAATTTTAGGATAACGAATCCTGGGCTGATAACGCAAAAAAAGTTTAAAAATTAAGCAGTGTTGCCGTATTTATATAAAGTTAAAATATTTTCATGAAAAAAATAGTGACGATTGCAAACTTTTCTCCAAATAGCGCTTGGTTTTTCATGGATCCTTCTTCGTTCAAGAGTGATGATATCTTCTGACTAACATCAACAAAATTTAATATAATTATTACTCACAGGTAATAACTAAGCTGAACTAACTAAAAAATCGAAACATCATAACAATTAAATGAAAACCAAAGAATACATTTAATTTAATATTATTTTGTCGGACCTCCGTTAACATTCCAAATTTCTCGGCATCGTCTTGGCATACTGCTGACTAAGTTGCTAATAAAATGTTGGGGTATGTTTTCCCACTCTTCCTCTATCGCTAAAGAAAGTTCGTCTAATGTTTCAGGGGAATTAACTCTTGACCTCACACGAAGTTTTAGAGATGATCACACATGCTCTATTATATTGAGATCAGGCGATTTTGGAGGCAAATTGCGCTGGTTGATATTGTTCGCCTCTAAAAACTGTTGAACAATACGAGCTCTGTGTGTCTTGCATTATCGTCCACTAAAAGAAAATTAGGGCCAAAATTATTTGCAAATGGCAGATCAATGTTGTTCAAAATGTCGTTACTCATAAATCTCTGCATTAATACATCGGTTGGTAATAAAAAGTTCGGTTTTCCATTCATCATCACCCCAGCCCACACTGTTATGCCTCCGCCACCAAAAGCCTCTTGAGGGGCCACATTTTCTTCCAGGAGTCTAATCACAACCTAAACAAGTTTATATATAACGTCGGATGACTGATGAAGAATGCAATTTATTTTTCCGAAGGGTTGTTTGGATCCTTTTTCGTTTCAGCATTATCATATTTTTAATACGTTTTTATACTTTTTCAATGTATTTTCTTCAACATACGCATTACCCTTAAAACTTTTTTTTGGAGTTGCGCTAGACATTTTTAGTCTAGCAGCCATATTTCAATTATGTTTACATAAAAGGTTAAAAACAAGTTGAAACCCTTTAACGCATCTATTACAATTCAAGAATTAGATTGTCTACAATTTGTGTATATACCACCCTGAAGAGCGTATAGGGGAATGTTTTTCCATTCTTCCTCTACAGTTCTTCCCCTACAGTCAAGGCAAGCTTGCCTAAGTTCCAACAATGTTTTATCAACCAGTTATTGCTATTGTGACAGTTGTTTAGGCAATACCAGGGAAACGCCTTGACAGATCACTCACATTGATTCATTTCATAACATTTTGTCCACGTTTTATTTTCAAAATGCCTAGGCTAACAGAGAATGAACGTCTTAACTGTTTGAGATTGATTGATGAAGGGTTAACTTTAAGAGCTGTAGCTAACATTTATAACGTTAGTACTACTACGATAATTAGATTGAAACAAAGAGTGACCGCAACCGGCGAAAATCATTACAGACATGGAGGAGGACCAAGGAGAAAAATTTCCCAACGCACAGAGAGAATGTTAATACGAGCCACTCATCGAACAAGAACCCATAGCTCCAGGAAATTAATTGAAACTTTCAGGAGATATTCCCAAATTGTTGTATCAAACAGAACAATTAGAAGAACACTCAACCTAAATAACTTGAGGTAGGTACCTACATTATTGATTGAGTTGAATAGGTAGTTAATCAAGTACTAGGTACTTTTTTGTATTACACCATTACTTTTTGCTCCGTCATATTAAAAATGTATTTTTTTAATAGAGCAAGAAGGCGAGCAAGATGTGTACGTCTTTTAAAACATCATCGACTCCAACGACAAGAATGGGCTCAAACTCATATGGAGTGGAGGAATGAGGACTGGGAGACTTGCATGTTTGTGATGAGACAAGATTTAAGTTGATTCATTCTGATGGGAGAATTCTGGTTTGGAGACGTCCAGGAGAGAGATTCCTGGAAGAAAATATGGCCACTCAAGAGGCTTTTGGTGGCGGAGGCATAACAGTGTGGGCTGGGGTGATGATGAATGGGAAAACCGAACTTTTTATTACCAACCGATGTATCAATGCAGAGATTTACAGAAACGACATTTTGAAAAACATTGTTCTGCCATTTGCAAATAATTTTGGCCCTAATTTTCTTTCAGTGGATGATAATGCAAGACCACACAGAGCTCGTATTGTTCAACAGTTTTTAGAGGCGAACAATATCAACCAGCGCAATTTGCCTCCAAAATCGGCTGATCTCAATATAATAGAGCATGTGTGATCATCTCTAAAACTTCGTGTGAAGTCAAGAGGTAATTCCCCTGAAACATTAGACGAACTTTCTTTAGCGATAGAGGAAGAGTGGGAAAACATACCCCAACATATTATTAGCAACTTAGTCAGCAGTATGCCAAGACGATGCCGAGAAATTTGGAATGTTAACGGAGGACCCTACGAAGGCGTAGAAGGGCCAACAAGATTTTTTTTCTTAAATTACGAGTTCAAAGTCGGAATTTAGTTAAATTCCGAGTTTAAAGTCGGAATTTAGCTAAATTCCGAGTTTAAAGTCGGAATTTAGTCAAATTCTGAGTATATGATTGACAAATCAGTGGCGTAGACGCAAGGTTAATAAAACATTTCTATTCCATGTTGTACAAGAACGGCAAAAGATTCTTTGTGAAATGGATCAATATTTTGTTAACTACGATGTCCTCTTTAAGACTCCTATTGTGATTACTTTTAAGAGCTATGATCGATATCTCGGAACGCTTTTTGCGGGAATAGCCGCGCCAATAAAACACATAGGCTTTAAAAGTTAATTGATTTTAAAATCATTGGTGTTTATTGATAGTTAATAATGAAAAAAAAGTAAAATTGTAGAGATAATAAAATAAAAAAGAAAACTGCTAACATAAAAGTCGATACGACATAATTTTTCGTAATTCTGAAAGCGTTTTATCTCAGAAACCACTTATGATAAATTCATAGTTTAAAAAAGCTCTGAAAGAACGTTTCTTCTAGAACTAACTACCTTGGGCAATCTTTAATTAAAGCAGTTTTATCAATGTAATACGGTATAAAGCTTTAAAGTTGAACTCACTCCATTTGATTGGCGTTGGGTGGAAGAACATTTGCACTGGGGAATCGCAGAGTGGAACAATAATTGCATTTTTACAAACGAATATAGATTTTTGTTTTATGCATCAGAAGGACGTATTTTAGTGTTGAGAGGCCAGAATGAACGAAACCTGCCAGAAGATATACAACCCAGAGTGCCATTTGGGGGTGAAAGTGTCAGCGTATGGGGAGGCGTAATGGGAAATGGAAAGACTGACTTAATGGTTTTAATTTTAACCTGAACTAACCTGAACGCAGTTAGATATCGATATTTGTGTATGAATGAAATTGTTATTCCCTTAGCTCAGAAATTTGGAGATGGTTTTATCTTAGTTGACGATAATGCATGGTCACACCGGGCTCAAATTGTTAATGAAGTTCTGAGAGAGAATAGCATCGAGGGCATGAATTGGCCTGCTAGGTCGCCCGATATGAATGTTATAAAGTGATGAGCAGAATGAAACTAAAACTGAAAGAAAGAGAGCAAGAATTTCAAACCTTGGATGAATTCGTAGTGGCACTTAGGAAGGAATGGGAAGCCATTCCCCAGGAGTTTATCAGAAATTTGGTGGAGACCATGCCAAGAAGGGCGGCTGAGGTAATGCGAGTTTTCGGTGGGCCCTCACATTATTAAGTACATAAATTCGTAGATTTAGTTTACCTCATTAAATTTTTTAATTGCACTCGTATCTTATTCGAGACCACAAAACAAACATCCCCAAAACCGTTCCGATATTTATCAAACCTATTAAATAACACTTCACTTAAGTTAATAGTACATTTTTGAAGTTACAGCAAAGGAGCTGGGAAATCATTAACAGTGATGATGTCACAGAAGTAATATTAAAGTTTTGCGAAAACATCCGAAGCAATCTTTATGAACTAGAGTTCTACCTCACTAATTTTGTACTTAATGAGCTTTTAAATTTAGTTTATATCATTAAAATCAGGTGACCTACACTGCTATACCGAGCAAAAAATAAAAATACTTCAAACTTTTTGAAAATACCCTGTAACTTTATCTCGAGCATAAAAACAAAAACCGCCGAACATGTCCCGAGATATCTACCAAGCCTATAAAATGACATGACAAAGTTGAAAAGTTAAGATTTACCGTAGATATCAAATAATGCAGTGAGTTCAAATTTTACATTTTTGCGCCGTATCACAATGATAAAACTGGTTTAGTTAAAGATTGGTTCAGATGGTTAGTTCTAGAAGAAAAGTTCTTTCAGAGGCTTTTTAAACTATGAATTTATCATAAATGATTTCTGAGATAAGACGCTTTGAAAATTGCCAAAAATTAGGTCGTATCGATCTTTTTTGTTAGCAGTTTACTTTTTTATTTTATTATCTCTACACTTTTATTTGTTTGTGTGTATTAACTGTCAATATACGCCAATGATTTTCAAATCAATGAACTTTTAAAGTCTATTAGTTTTATTGGCGCGGGTATTCCCGCAAAACACTGTAATTTATAGAAAGGTGCAAAACTTTTTGTAAACGTCCCGTAACTTTTCTTGTCGACAAAAAAAAACAAAAAACCGCAAAAAACGTCACGAGATATCGATCACAGCTCTTACATGTAATCACTAGAGGACTTAAACTCGGAATTTAACTAATTTCCGACTTTGAACTCGGAATTTAACTAAATTCCGACTTTGAACTCGGAATTTAACTAAATTCCGACTTTGAACTCGGAATTTAAGAAAAAAAATCTTGTTGGCCCTTCTACGCCTTCGTACAAAAATAATATTAAATTAAATGTAATCTTTGGTTTTCATTTAATTGTTATGATGTTTCGATTTTTTAGTTAGTTCAGCTTAGTTATTACCTGTGAGTAATAATTATATTAAATTTTGTTGATGTTAGTCAGAAGATATCATCACTCTTGAACGGAAGAAGGATCCATGAAAAACCAAGCGCTATTTGGAGAAAAATTTACAATTATCACTATTTTTTTCATAAAAATATTTTAACTTTATATAAATACGGCAACACTGCTTCATTTTTAAACTTGTTTTGAGTTATCAACCCAGGATTCGTTATCCTAAAATTCACATTTCGATTGTCTTCATATCATCGTTCACGAGAATCGCTTAACAAACACCAACTCTCTACTTGTGGAACACCCTGTATACCACCGATTTACTTGACATCAGCGAAAAAGTTAGTTATTAAAGTTCTTGAAAATTATGGACGGATTTACAACCAGTAAAACTCCAAAACCCGGTCTTTTGATTATCCTGTATAATTCTCAAGCCAATTAAGATATCGCGAAGGGAAGAAAAAGGTTCCGAGTCAAGATTACCAATTTCGATATTCTGATGCCCACTTTCGAAACCTTTCATGGCCTCACTGCTAATATCACTCAAGCAGTGCCAGTTGACTACTTTACCAATGGCCGAACGAATCTCTACATTCTTCTGCCTTTTGTATATCGCTGGCTTGCACTCTGTGCACATAAACTTTTCTCGACCCTGTATTAACTTTTGGGCGCAACGGATGGAACTCCCAATTTCCTTTGTAAGTTAGTCAAGGAGTGGGACTATCCGATATGTGTTTAGTAAAGAAAATCCGACTAGCTGTTTTCGAGATATAGACTTTAAAATTTGGTAGTAAAATTGGCTTGATACGTTTCGTTTGGCCAGCAATTTAGTCCTATGACTATTGGTGATTTATTTATTGCAAATTCTCACAACGTATTATAATAATTTATTTAGTTTTATAACGATTTGATTTGATATTGTTATTGGTAAAATAAGCAGTGAACACAAAATGAAATTTAGAAATATGTAGAGATTTCTTTTTTGGGCAATTTTAGAACTTTATTGCTTGAAGTAAAATTATTAGTATTGTCAAAGAGAAAGGACTCGTATTTGTAATCGGTTCCAACTTGAACTTGGATCAGTTCTACTGATCCTTAGCACCTCCACTACCCATCACTATATTTAAGCAAACCCGAAACCAAAACTCACACTCTGATAACTAGAGACCGGATAAAAAAATCATTAATAAAATGGAAAAAAAGTGCTTAAAAAAGCATTAAAATATGAAATAAAAAACGCTTAATAAACACAATATTTTTCAAAAAGTATGAAATAAGCATTAAGTTTTAATGCTAATGTAAAAAAAATAAATAAACAGTTCATAACGAGTATTATATTTTATTTATACTAAGTAATTTTTGTTTATACGTACATGTTTACATGTTTATATGTAGATTTATATTTTTTGCCTTAATTTTTAATTTTTAAAAGAATTGATAACTAAATGTTTCTCCAAATTTTCCATTGTAAAATTATGTCGTCTGTCTGCCAAAATGTTCTTTTATGCGGATAAACTCCTTTCTACGTCCACACTAGTTATAGATGCATATTTAAATTTCGGTAAAATACTTGGACACTACTCAAAACCTTAGATTTTCTGCAAACTCTGGAAACCGGCATTCTTTCAAAGAGTTTGATGCAATTTTTCTATAATTCTTTGACCAATAGATCCTGGATTGCCATCTGTTGAAGCCTCAATTTTTTAATAATATTCACGGCTTCCGCTAATGGAAGCTGCTGTTCTTACAACCACGTTATACTTTGAGCCACACATTTAAAGTAGCTTTTAATAAAAAATTGCGGGCCAGTTTAGGTAAATATAAAACTTCCCGACATTCTTGAATTGCTTTACCTTCGGCAACTTCAAACTCCAAAACCAGAGTTTTAATTTCAGTAAAATTATCTGCGTAGTACATGGCAGCATCTAACCATGTTTCCCATCTTGTTAATGTTGGTTCCGGGGGTAAAGGAGTATCAGGCAACTGCTCTTTAAAATATTGTACTCTGTACTGTACTATGTTTAAAGTATTGTTAATGGAGCTTTCACGAATATCTTCTTGCTATTCCAAACTAATTTATTGACTAACTGATACTCCAGTCGTATAGCTTCGGCTATACGGTTAAGGGTGACTTTTACAACTATCAGCAAAACTTCAGTGTGAAGTTAAAACACCGGTAACTACGTAAATCGCATTGTTGGTAACAATTTTTGTAACCATGCAATCTGTTTTAACTTCAGTTTGAAGTTAAAACACCAGTAATGACGTAGATTTCATTATTACACCTAACAGATAAACAATGCAATTTACGTCATATCTGGGGTTTAAACTTCAAACTGAAGTTTTACTGATAGTTGTAAAAGTCACCCTAAGTGCTAACCAGGTGCAATGTATTAAATTAATATAAAATATTTTGTAAATAGGAAAAGTGAAACTAGTGAAACCTTGAAACTAATACTTACTTCGATTTTACAAAAAAATACTTTTAGGTCTTTCACTGATTTTATTGCTTTTAAGGTATCCTAAGACGTTTTGACGACAATAAAGGCAATACTCATACAAATACTTAAATATTTCGAATTAGTATCGGTATTTTTACTTACTATTTTACTTTTTACTTTAGCTTGACAAAAAATCTTGTTATTATCTCTTCTTAATTCTTTGTGGCCCCTAATCCATTCTTCAACGCTTGGTTTTTGGTTTATCTTTTGGCATCTTTAATTAATTTAATATTTTCTCCAAATTAAAATTAAAAACCATTGGAATTCCAGAGCAATTAAAATGATCGGAACTACCTATCCACGACGCATTATACAGGTTGCCGGATCGATTTTTAGTTCTCGAATTATGTACTTATTGTTATTACAGGTAGTTGCTAAAATAATTGAAATCATATGCATATAAGTTCGAGAAAAAGCAGAAATAAGCGGCATTCCCTAAATATGCATAGAGACGTCATATAAGCAAAAAAAGCATGAAAAAGTATGTTGCAATGAGAGATCTCAGATTTGCATATTTCGTATAGAAATGTGTTAATTTTAACTTTGCTTTTTAGATTCGGGAATAAGCACAATGCTTATAATCCGGTCTCTACAGTGATAACCATACAGGGTGTTGAAATGAATGCAAAAATAAATACCAGTGGCGTTACCACTTTTTTTTCATCAATTGTACCTAATGACACGCGAGGCAGTGGTCGGTCAACCGATATAATTTTATATACATTGTTGCCTGTACTTACTAAATTTCATTAACATAAAAGTAAATCATTCACTTATTATTGAAATCAAGTAGGCGTTGAAAATCTGACTTTTACATTTTTATCATATCTTCAAAGAAGGTGGGAATAAAAATTGACAATTTTAAAGGTAACGAAAGGTCAAAAATAAGTGAATGAGTTATATGGGCAGTGCTTTTTTAGAAATTGAATATTTGTGTTTTTATACACGTTTCCGATTCTAAGAGTACATATAATACGAAATTTAGTTCTTATAGGGCCGAAACTAGAAATTTGGTAAAAGACCAACCTCTTCAGTCGTCGATTTTAAGCACTTTTCGAATAGCGTTTTTTGACCATTTAAAAAAAATCACTTCTGAGGTTAATTTTATTCGAACTGAGTTTGTTACATTCTTACGGGATTGGAAACGTGCCATTCCGATCAAAAACAGAAAAAAAAATTCGCTATCCATAGACCCATTTCGAGGTCGATTTCAAAAGTCGTCAAAATGAAAGTATTCAGTTGTGCGTTTGCGTTTATCAGTCAGTCAAACAAGAATCCCAAGGAAATCTAAAAAGAGTGGAAAAAAAGGGGGCCCCCCTGGATCCGCCAATGATTTAATTCGATTTGAGGTTGTTACGTTCTTAGGGAACTACAAGCGTACAATTCCGATTAAAAAAAGCAAAAAAATTCTTTCCGAAAATGTCCATAGGTGGTAGTATACGACTCTTTTCTCAATTCTCAACTTTGAACGCCTGTAACTTAAGGGCGCCTCTACCGATCAAAGTGAATCCAACTGTCTTTTCCTCTTCTTGATGTTCTTTTTGACCTCCCACCATTGGAAGTTCCGTAGGTACAATATTTTCGGCGATAGACCTCTTCGGATGTCGATTTTTAGGCACTTTTAGAATCGCGTTTTTTGAACCTTTTTAGAGGAAAAATTCTTTCGAATTGAATTTGTTACGTTCTTAGGGGATTGCAAGTGTGCATTCCGATCAAAAACAGCAAACATTTTTTCCGAAAATGTTTAAATGGGGGGGGGGGGGAGCGCTTTTGTTTCTCAAATCTCAATTCTGACAGCCTGTAACTTGAGAACGCCTCGATCGATCAAAATAAATCCAACTGTTTTTTTTCCTCTTCTTGATGTCCTCTTTCACCTCCCAACATCGGAAGTTCCGTAGGTGCAATGTTTTCGGAGATAGACCCCTTTGGAGGTCGATTTAGATGTTACATTCATTCGAATTGAGTTTATTATGTTCTTGGGGGTTTGCAAGCGCGCCATTCCGATCGAAAACAGCAAAAAAAAATTCCGATTCTTTTTTTTTAATATTCAAAGAGGGGGCATTACGACTTTTTTCTCAATTCTCAACTTTGACCGCCTGTAATTTGAAAACGCCTTGACCGATTAGAGTGAATCCAACTGTGTTGTCCTCTTTCACCTCCCATCATCGAAAGTCCTGTAGGTGCAATATTTTCGGAGATAGGCCCCTCAGAGGTCGATTTTTAAGCACTGTTATAATCGCGTTTTTTCTCTCTAAAAACTTCTTTAAAGGTTAAATTGATTCGGATTGAGTTTGATACGTTCTTAGGGGACTGCAAGCGTGCCACTCCGATCGAAAACAGCAAAAACATTTTTTCGAAAATGTCTAAAGGGGGGGGGGGGAAGACCAGTTTTTCTCAATTCTCCACTCTGACCGCCTGTAACTTGAAAACACCTCGACCGATCAAGGTGTCTCTCACTGTTTTTTCCTCTTCTTGATGTTCTCTTTGACCTCTCACCATTGGAAGTTCTGTTGGTGCAATATTTTCGGAGATAGACGCCTTCGAAAATCGATTTTTATGAACTTGTAGAATCGCGTTTTTTGACCATTTAAAAAAAAACCTCTTTAGAGGTTAAATTCATTCGAATTGAGTTTGTTACGTTCATAGGGGATTGCAAGTGGACATACAACGTGGCTACCCAGGCGGGAAGGTGACGTCATTTTGACGTATTTTTGTGATAAGCATTGGTGACCAAAGACGTTTTGCGATGACGTCGAAACAACGTCATAATGACGGGCGTAAATCACAGACCGATGACGTAATTTTGCAACGTCAAACGACGTTACTTTGTGACGTTATTTAATATTTTTGGCTACGTCAAAAAAAATAAAAAGCTTTTAGAATATAAATTTTCTTACTACTTTTTGGCTTTGAATTGGTAACAAAAAATTTCAAGCTTTTAGAGCTTTTAGTTACTTTCAGAGTAACACAAAATTTGACTTTAGTAACAGAAAATTTTAATTCAAAAATAACACAAAATTTAAAAATTTGACGTAATAACACACAGTTTTTGGTCTGAAAGTAAAACACTTGTTTTTAACTTTGAATGTAGTAACACAAAATTTGACTTTAGTAACAGAAAATTTTAATTCAAAAATAACACAAAATTTAAAAATTTGACGTAATAACACACAGTTTTTGGTCTGAAAATAAAACACATGTTTTTAACTTTGAATGTAGTAACACAAAATTGTAGTCTAAAGCGAAACACAATTTTTTTATGTTTGATTTGCTAACAAAAAATTTTGGTCTAACAGTAACACAAAATTGCGACATTAGTAACAGCAAACTTTAGTTTTAACGTAACACAAAATTTTTAAATTTTGACTGTAGCAACACGAAATTTTAGCCTAAACGTATCACAAAAATCAAAACATTTTTACTTAAGTAGTAACAAGAAAATTTGATCCAGAGGTAACATCAAATTTTTAAGTTTTGCTTTCAGTAACACGAAAATTAAAATTTAGTTTAAAGAGTAAAACAACATTTAACAATTTCTGCTTAGCAGTGGGAAATTTTGGCCTGAAAGTAATACAAAATCTTAAAATTTTGACTTGAAGTGTTAGTCTAAATGTTACATGATTTTTTTAAATTTTGATCTCATAACAAGACATTTTGGTCTAAAAGTAACAGAAAATTAATAAAAAATGTTGACCTTAATAACAGATCTCGAAGAGAAGAAAAATCTCGAAGTTTCTTAATTTTTACTGTAGGAACACGAAATTGTAGTCTACACATAACACAAAAAAAAATGTTTACCTAATGACAAGAAATTTTGATCCGAAAGTATAATTAAATTTTTAAGTTTTGACTTTAATAAGATGTAAATTTAGTTTGAAGCGTAACACGAAATTTAAAACTGTTTGCTCGGCAACCGGAAATTTTGGTCTAAAAGTAACTAAAATGTTAACGTTTTTACTTAAAATCTTTGTTTAAACGTGTAACTAATTATATTAATTTTGACTTTGCAACGAAAAATTTTGTTCTAAAAATTAATTAAAATTAAAAAAAATCGACATTAGTTACAGAAAATTTTAGTCTAAACGTAATACAAAGTTGTTTAGATTTTGACTTCATAACCCAAAATTTTTACATTTTGACTGTAATAACAATAAATTGTAGTCTAAACATATAACAAGAATAAAGAAATTTTGTTTAGTAACAAGAAATTTTGTTCCGAAAGTAACATCAAATCATTAAATTTCTCTTTGGTAACAGAACATTTTAGCTTAAATGTAACACGAAAGTTTGGTCTGCAAGTAACCCAAAATTGTTAATCTTGACTGGTAACAAGAGATTGTGGTCTAAAAGCAACACAAAATTTACAAATTATGACTTTAGTAACAGGAAATTTTAATCTAAACATTACACGAAAATTTGTTCTGGAAGTTATACAAACTTTCAAAAGTTTGACTTTAAGTGTTAGTCTAAACGTAACACAAAATTATTTAATTTTGACTTAAAAACAAGGAACTGTGGTTTAAAAGTAACAAAAAATTTAAAAAATTTCACATTACTAACAGTAAATTTTAGTCTAAATGTAACACGAAATGTTTAAATTTCAACTGTAGTAACCGAAATTGTCGTATAAACGAGAGTACAAAACTAAAAAATTTAACTTAGAAACCAGAAATACATTACATTGATCTGAAAGTAACATCAAACTTTTAAGTTTTCAATCTAGTAACATGAACATTTAGTCTAAAACATATCGGAAAATTAAAAAATTTTAACTGGAGAAGTTAGTCTAAGCAACACGATTTTTTTTAGTTTTGGCTTGGTAACAAGAAATGTTGGTCTAAAAGTAAAATAAAATTTTAAAATGTCTACTTTGGTAACAGAAATTTTTAGAGCAAACGTAACACTAAACGTAACATAAAACTAAAAAATGTTTACGAAGTAACAAGAGATTTTGATCCGAAAGTAAAATGAAATTTTCAAGTATTGACTAAAGTAACACGAAAATTTAATCTAAAGCCTAACATGAAGTTTAAATTTTGACTTAGTAACAAGAAAATTTGGTCTAAAAATAACATATAATATTTAAAAATTTTGACTTTAGTGACACGAAAATTTAAATTTAGTTTAGATTGTAAAACGACATTTAAACATTTCTACTTAGCAGTGAGAAATTGTGGTCTGAAAGTCACACAAAATCTAAAACCTTTGACTTGAATTGTCATTCTAAACGTAACTCAATTTTTTTTAAATTTTAGTTTCGTAACAAGACATTTTGTTCTAAACTTTAGTGACTTTAGTAACAGAAAATTTTAATCTAAACGATACACGACAATTTGGTGTGGAAGTTACACAAACTCTCAAAAGTTTGACTTTAAATGTTAGTGTGAACGTAACACAAAATTTAAAAATTTTGACATTACTAGCAGGAAATTTTAGTCTAAATGTAACAGGAAATTTTTAACATAAATTTGTAGTCTAAATGTAACACAAAATTAAAGAAAAATAACTTAGGAACCAGACATTTACATTAATCCGAAAGTGACATCAAATTTTTAAGTTTTGACTGTAATAAGGTGAACATTTAGTCTAAAGCATGACATAAAATAAAAATTTTGACTGAAAACGTTAGTCGAAACGTAACACGATTTTTTTAGTTTTGGCTTGGTAACAAGAAATGTTGGTCTAAAAGTAAAACATAATTTAAAAATTTCTACTTTGGTAACAGAAATTTTTAGACCAAATTAGACAAGACAATTTGATCCGAAAGTAACATGAAATTGTTGAGTTTTGACTTAAGTAACACGAAAATTTAATCTGAAGCGTAACACGGAAGTTTTTAAATTTTGGCCTAGTAACAAGAAAATTTGGTCTAAAAATAACATGATATTTAAAAATTTTGACTTTAGTGACACGAAGCAGCTACACCCAATTTAAAATATACAAAAAGAGTAATTTTATCAATAGTTTGCATATTTTAAATTAGAGTTTTTTGCCAAAGAAGCTATAAATCTTATTCTATGACATTGTCATCTAATAATTGTTTTTATTGTATCTAGGTCACTTAAATATGTTAAATGTACATTTATCAGGTACATTAAATATAGGTACACAAAAATTATTAAACTAAACATAACGTAATTATGACGTCACTAGGAGTCGTCATTATAACGTCGAAAAATCGCCGTCATTTATTGGTCATTTGATGAAATACAGAGCAGAGGACAAATTATTGTAAGTATTGCTTCGGAAAGATCTAGGGTGTAAGTACATATTCCGATTTACAAAATTAGCCCCTTATTTATGAAAGGGCTCAAAAATTTTTTTTTTTTGGGTCATCCAAAATAGCTCTATAGATCGGTGATATTTTGGATCTCCTATCAATATCGCTTTATCTAAATATCTGTTGCTACGGGGGCTAAATTAGACACACAAATATGATAATTTTTTTAACTTCACTAACACTCAACATTTTTTTTTTTGAGCATCAGTAAACACAAACACAATTAAAACAGCTAAATTAGGTATATTTTTATTGGTTTCATTAAGCCAAACGGAAAAAGAAACACATACATAAAAAATATAGCTTGGAACAAAACAAAAACACTAACTCTTAATTTAGGTACATTGTAAAGGGATAAATCATCAGAAAATTTATAAAAAAGTCGCCGCCCTGGTCTATGTCGTGATCTGTCTTGATTGGTGGTATGACAAAAGCGGCCAGTCTTAAGAGATTTTTTTAAAAAATCGACGGTGAATAAGCTCTCCGGGAATATTGACATGACTTGGGCGATAAAATGGCGGGTGAGCTTGTTAATCTGTTTTTTTTTTACTAATATCCAGTCTCCAAGAGTCGATCTTGATACCCCTAATAACTCATTGGTATTTCATTCTACGGGGTTGACCGTATCTGGAATAATTTGCTGAGTAGAAATATTTTTTTGGTAGTAAGTCAATGGCAAATTTTCATTGCTACTTTCAGTGTCGCCAAGTCATCGGCATTTAGAATTGTTGCAGGTGCTGGTAAGCCTGGTTTTGAATATTTCGTTGTTAGTGGCAATTCGTCGAAGTTGAAACTTTCTGGATCATCATCAGAATGCCCAAGATCCAAAGTTATATTTTCGTCTTCTTGAAGGGGGAGTTACAACTTTTCTTTTGCGTTTCGGCTTATTGACAGACATCTTTTTCGACTGTACAGAACTGGTTGTAGCCACATCAGCAGCTGTCACACTTTTTCCATGTTCAGCTGTTACTCTTTTTCGTCTTTGCTTTTGTACGTTTCCTTCTGATCCACCACGCATTTCCTTAAGTATATTTATCACTTCAGCAAATATTCGAGTTTGTGTTTCGTTTTCAGCCCCTTGTTCAGGCGGCAATCTTCTTTTTTTTTGTGACGGATTAAATGAGTATTTTACACAGCATTTAAATGATCAACCAATATCTTTTCTTCTGTTGCACATAAAACATGAGGTCTGCCAGGTTGAGGATGGGTACTCTTAGATTTTATACTCTTAGGGCGGCTTTTACGACTATCAGCAAAACTTCAGTTTGAAATTAAAACACCAGATATGACGTAGATAGAATTGTTTATCTGTCAGGTAACACGTCTGTCAGGTTACGTCATTACTGCTGTTTTAACTTCAAACCGAAGTTTTACTGATAGTTGTAAAAGTCACCCTTAATGCTAAGGTCGACCTGGGGATTTTATATTTTTTTGAGGCAACATCAATTGATAGAATCTTAGCTTGAACCTCTCTTAGCGCTTTATTGAAGGTCTCAATACTGTAGTTTTTGCAAGGGTTATACTTCTTTTCATTAAGTGTATGGCTTACTGACCTTACATAACTTCGTACCGCTTTTTTTGAAAAATAAATCATTTACTTCATTACCTATCAAAGTGATGGTAACTTCTAAATTTGCTACTTTGAAATACCGGGGCTATTTTGGAATAAAGGGGTTATTTTAGAATACAGGGGATATTTTGGAGCAACGGGACTCTTTTATAGCAATCCAAAGTAGCCCCGGTTGAGAAAAAAAAAAGTTTAAATGTTTGTACTTTATCACTAAATGATAAGAATACTTACACCAATTTTTACCAACGACCGCCCCTTTCCAAAAGTACCTCTAATGGGCTGCAGCACTGGAAGTTTCACCACCTTTAATTTACTTCACTTTTCACGAATTACTTCAACATCGTGAAACGTCTCCATTCAACAACTATCAAGCCACGGAAAGGCGCCAAATCATGTAACAAGTAGGGGAGGTTAGCGTTTCAAGGTGCGTTAAAATGCGTCAATTTCAAAATTTCCCCTCGTTTCCAAAGTAACCCTGTTCTACGGAATGCTTAAGGGGGGGGGGGGGGGGGGTTCCTCATTTCTGAACTCTGAGCGACTGTAACTTGAGAACGCCTTGACCGATCAAAGTAAATCCAACTGTTCTTTTCTCTTCTTGATGTTCTCTTTCACCTCCCACCATTGGAAGTTCCGTAGGTGCAATATTTTCGGAGATCGATTCTTAAGCCCTTTTAGAATCGCGTTTTTTGACCATTTTAAAAAAAAAAAATCTCTTTAGAGGTTAAATTCATTCGAATTGAGTTTGTTACGTTCTTAGGGGATTGCAAGTGGGCCATTCCGAACAAAAACAGCAAAAAAATGTTTCCGAAAATGTTCATAGGGGGGGTAGTATACGACTCTTTTCTCAATTCTCTACTTTGAACGCCTGTAACTTAAGAGCGCCTTGACCGATCAAAGTGAATCCAACTGTTTTTTCCTCTTCTTGATGTTCTTTTTGACCTCCCACCATTGGAAGTTCCGTAGGGGCAATATTTTTGGCGATAGACCTCTTCGGATGTCGATTTTTAGGCACTTTTAGAATCGCGTTTTTTGACAATTTTTAAGAAAACATTTTTAGAGGATAAATTCTTTCGAATTGAATTTGTTACGTTCTTAGGGGATTGCAAGTGTGCATTCCGATCAAAAACTGCAAGAAATTTTTTCAGAAAATGTCCAAAGGGTTGTTAGTCTTTTCTCAATTCTCAACTTTGATCGCCTGTAACTTAAGAACGCCTCTACCGATCGGAGGGAATCCAACTGATTTTTCCTCTTATTGATGTCCTCTTTCACCTACCATCTCAAGCACTTTTAGAAACGCGTTTTTTTACCATTTAAAAAACAAAACTCTTTAGAGGTTAAATTGATTCCAATTGAGTTTGTTACGTTCTTAGGGGACTGGAAGCCTACCATTCCGATCGAAAACAGCAAAAAAATGTTTCCGAAAATATCCAAAGGGGGGTACTACGACTCTTGTATCAATTCTCAAATTTGATCGCCTGTAACTTAAGAACGCCTCTACCGCTCGGAGTTAATTCAACCGGAGTCAATTTTTTTCCTCTTATTCATGTCCTCTTTCACCTCCAATCATCGCAGGTTCTGGAGGTGCAATATTTTCGGAGATAGACCCCTTTCGAGGTCGATTTCCAAAGTCGTCTAAATGAAACTTTTCAGTTGTGCCTTTGCTATCAGTCAGTCAAACAAAAATCCCAAAGAAATCTAAAAAGTCGAAAAAAAATATCACTTCCCGCTTCTTTCCGATTTTCCGAAAACCGAAAAAATCCAATTTTTTTTTCAAAATTCCCAAAGGGGGAACGCCTTGACCGTTTGGAGTAAATCTAACTGCTTTTTCGTCCTCTTGATGTCTTGTTTCACCTCCCACCATCGAAAGTTCCGTAGGAGCATTATTTTCGGAGATGGACGGTATAGAAACCTCAGGAATTTTCCAGCTGGCAAAGCCTGATGAAACAAAAGAAATATTGCCAAAACCCGACGACAAAATTATTGCCACTATCGGTGACGACTTGAAGAAGAGGAAAAAAAAAGATTAAATCAAAGAAGGAAGCTCCAGACGAAAAAGCGCTTGCCGAAAGAGCGGAGTCTATTGCCAAGAAGTGTCTACAAGGAGAAGAACTTTACAGGCAGTTTTCAAACCTTAACATAAGAAGAAGCAGACAAAGAAACTCCGTGTAAAATTTGTATTAAAGAACAACCAGCGGAGCTTCAAAATGTTACAGTTAAGTGGAAGTTGTTGAATAAATGTCTAAGTAGAACCTTACAATCTTTACATGTTTTCTCTGAAATAAAAAACCTTTAAACAAAGACGAATTAACCCATTATCCAATAGTACCTACCTAAGTGAGTTACTCACCACTCGATATAAATACATTCCACAAAAACACCATAAAACCCTCTGCTCTTATCCAAAGTTGTTCTATTTGTTTAGCATTCACTTTCCAACCCCCTGTCTTTAACAAGCCTCAACATTTATTGACATGTTTTTGCAGAGAGACAGCTCAACAGTCCAAAGTTCGGATCAATTACGAGCTGCAAAATTGGTCACGCTTCGCATTCTTGTCAAAACAAGAAAATGTGGGCGGGCTGAAGATCGAGATTTTAAGACATCCTCATTAGGGGGATTGTGTTGCCTATCAGCTTGGGATTACAATCTTTATATTTTTATTGCCCATCAATTAGGTAAATGTTTTGCCTGTTATCTCGAGGGAATAGATTTGTTATTCAGGCCTCCAGTTATGAGAGATAGATAAGGATGCTAAGCCAGACTGCTGGTCGTTAAAATTTGAAGTTTTAGGTTGATGATTAAATCGGTCTTTAGGGCCCCAAAAAAAGCTTGATATATAATATTACACATATGTCGATTAAAATCGCTAATTGGGATTTAAAGGTAATTTGTTGACATATTTTAGATATTTGTTATGGATATGGACATATTTGATTTGGTAGTCTTAACTACCAAATCAAACATACAGGAGCCAAAAGGACACTCTAGTTTGACAATGGGAATACACATTATAAATTTTTTAATTCACAGCCGTGTGATAACTTCACTGATAAACTATCACTGGGACCGTACCGGAACAAGTTTCGATTTGGGGTTGAAAAGAAGAAAAGTCAACTTTTAAAAGTGGCATAAATAATTTATTTTACATCGTCTTTAGTAACTAAAAATCACCTATAAGGTGGACATTGCCTCATTAACACAGTGCGAAACCACAATAATTCGAGAAACATAAAACATATTTCGAAAAAATCTGAGAAACTTTTAATACGTAAAAGGCAAAGCCTACAGTGGCTTCCGTTCATTTATTATTGTCTTTAAAACATTGTAAATTTAAGTCAAAAAGTAGACAAATATTAACCGTCCTCTAAAAATGAGGTAAAAATTTATGTAGAAAAATAGCAAATTTGAACAAGGCAGTTAGCACTCTAATAAGACTTATTTTCACTAATATGTATAATCAAGGCACTGGGTTCACATGACAGTCATCGCTCATTCTTCAAGGGGACACTGCCCCTGAATATCAGTGGTAGTTTATCGCAACTTCAAAGATAATTCATCCACTAAATTATCGTTAAAGTCGGGAATTCCATCTTTATTATATATACAAGTTAAACCTTAGAAAAATACGAATTAAAATCACGATCACACTTTCCAATCACTATAACCGCTTGAGAACGTTTACTCCTAAAGAAGAGGCTTTCATTTTCCTGGTCGGCTGAACCGATAGAGGAGCAGTCGGTGGGGACTCTTCCGCGTTTTCTGTATTACTTCCCAGCTCCTGCAACAAACAAGTGTTGTTTTCAATTTTTCTACTTAAAAAGTGATTTCAGGACGGTTAATCTAAAACAATGAGTGCATTTTGTGCGGCAGAACTTATCCTTTTTACATGAAACTTGTTTAAGAGATTAAATTCTCATGAAATATCATTACACGGGTTTATCTTTAGTATTTCACGTACACCAGTCTCCGAAAGGAGGAAGAGGAGATCGAACAATTTTATGAATCAGTGACAAATACATATAAACAGTTTCAAAAACGACACATAACCATAGTTATGGGAGATTTTAATTCCAAGATTGGTAAAGGGACGAGGGATGGGTGTTTTCATCGGAGACTTCCATTTGGGTGTTAGGAATGAAAGAGGTGAAAGAGGAAAGGTTAAAACCTGTTTGCAGAAGAAGAAGAACTAGTAATCGTTAATACTTTCTTCCGGCTACCCCTAGGACGTTTGCACAACTGGAGATCTCTCCGCAAGACCAACCTGAAAATACTCTTAGGAATCAAATATATTATATACTGGTAAATAAGAGATTCAGGAATAGATGCATATCTGTTTAAACCTACCCTGGCGCAGGCATATCATCAGACCATAGATTCAAGAAAGTCACCAAAAAGAACACAAGCAAACAGTGGGATATGAGAAAACTTAAAGACAAAGAAACAAAAGAAACAGCGACTCAACTTTTATTTTATCAGAGAAAATAAACAGCATGGGAGAGACAGATAATGAGAATGAAACACTCGAGAATATATGTGGAACTTTTAAAGAAATCGGAGACAAACACCTGGTAGACAATAAAGAGAAGAGAAAGTGCTGGATGACCGACGAGATTCTACAACTGATGGAAAGAAGAAGGGAATCAAAGAAAAAGGGAATAAAAAAGGATAAAGAATTGAACAATTATATTCAAAAGCAAATAAGAACGGCGAAAGAAACTTGGCGTAAAATGCTGTGCGAAGAGATAGAATTGTTGGAGCAGAAGTATGATTCCTTCAATATGCACAAAAAGGTTAAACAAGCGGCTGGCATTCAAAAAGCACGCGTAGTGGGTAAGCTACGAGATCAGCAGGGGAACATCGTGATGGACAAAACTGAGGAAATCAACATCTGGACAAAATATATAAATAAGGTTTTTGATGACAGCAGATCAATACAACCACCAAATTTCACATGTTCTAACAATTTGCCAATAACACTTAGAAGTGGAACAAACAATAACACAATTAAAAGACGGCAAAGCCCTTGGACCAGATAACACATATGCTGAGTTCATAAAGCTTTTTGACGCAAAGGGCATCCAACGCATAACTACAATTTTTAACAACATATACTCAAGTGAGATGATACCAAAGACATGGTTAAAGTCAACATTTGTTGCTTTACCTAAGAAAACGAGCTCTGTGTCTTGTGACGACTTCCGTACAATCAGCTTGATGAGCCATCTCCTGAAGCTACTCCTAAAAATTATACACCAGAGAATTTTTAGGGGTTGTGTGATAAATCAGTCGTAGACAATTTAGATTTAGAAATAACCTAGAAGACCTCTTCAGTATACAGGTGCTCGTTCAGAGATGCAGAGATGTAAATTGCGATGTCTACGCCTGTTTCATTGACTATCAAAAGGCATTCGACTCAGTAAAACAAGACAAGCTTATGGAAGTATTAGCAGATATTAGGCTGCATATAGGAGGATTATTGACCCCTGTACTGAAATCAAACGGCTTCTATACATACCCAGGCAGGAGATTCGGATGAAATCAAAATTAAACGTGGGGTCAGCCAGGTATGTGTATTGTCGCCTCTGCCATTCAACGTGTATTCAGAGAGAATTTTTAAGGACGCTCTGGAAGATATTGATGCCGGAATCAAAGTAAATGGAGAATGTATCAATAACATACTCAGACGATATAGTGGTTTTTGCAGACAGTTTGAAGGAACTTTGAAATATTGGTCAGAGTTGCCGAAACCAGTCAGAGATATGGGTTGTCATTGAATACTAAGAAAACAAAATACACCATAATTTCCAAAAATAAGATCCAAACGGAAGGACTGATTTGATAAACAATCAACGATAGGGAGAGTGAAGACATATACCTATCTTGGAACAACTGTTAATGAAGATTGGGACCACACGCTGGAAATTAGATGCAGGATAGAGAAAGCAAGAGCTGCATTTCAGAGGCTGGCTAGACCCTCCAGATGTCATAATTTATCTATGCCCTTAAAAATCAGATTATTGAGGTGTTATGTTTTCCCTGTATTGTTGTATGGAATAGAATCCTGGACTCTCACGGAGATGTGGCTGTATCGACGAATCTTGAGGATATTATGGACCGCTTATGTAACTAATCAACACGTATTGACAAAGATGGGGAAGGATAAAGAACTGCTATTGAAGATAAAAACATCCAAAAATGAATGCTTTGGACACATAATGAGGAATAGCCAAAGATATGGAATGTTACAGTTGATTCTACAGGGAAAGATGGATTGTAAACGGGGTCCTGGAAGGCGAAGAATTTCGTGGCTAAGAAATCTACGCACGTGCTTCAACACAACTGTGGGCCTGTTCAGAGCAACTGCGAATAAGGTACAGATTGCCATGACGGTAGCCAACGTCCGAAACGGATAGGCACTGTAAGAAGAAGATTTCATGTATCTTACGCCTGTTGCCACACTGAAATTGTTACTGGTGTAGAAAGTATTGCGGGTGTAGGACTGGAAAAAATGCATTTCACACTTTCGAAATTACCAACGTTTCGATCCTTTATTGGATCTTCATCAGGGCTAAAACATTACAAATTAGTTACCATTATTATGATATACATCTCCACAATGTAAATTAGCCTGAACAATTTAAATTGAAAAACAAAACCACATAAAAGAAGATAAAAATCGAAAAACTATATCTCTAAGTTGTTAAAATTGTGCATACCAAGGTATGCACAATTTTAATACCAAGGGCGTTTTAAAATTGGGCATACCAAGGTATGCACAATTTTAACAACTTAGAGATATAGCTTTTCGATTTTTATCTTCTTTTATGTGGTTTTGTTGTTCAATTTATATTGTTCAGGCTAATTTACATTGTGGAGATGTATATTGTTGCGAACTCGGGGTTCAATAATTCCAGTGTAACGATTTAATACGAAAACACTATTTATTAACTCCACAAATACACACGACTACTAAATAACTCACTACTTAACACTTTATAGCCTTCTATTATCGCTTCGTAACTTTAGCTTACTTATAGCTCGATTAAAATACGACTACTCTACTCGGGCGCTCTATGCGCCTTTTATATACAATCCTAAAATTACAGAAAAACCTAGAAAGTTCTTTATAAGAATTCTTGAATAATCTCATATAAAAAAAAAACGGTTGTAAACAACTGCCTTCTAGATTAAGCCAGACGAGCAATAAATCACTCGTGTCAGCCATGACGCAGCGCGGATAGGTCGCGAAGCTCCACCAACCAACACGCTCCCATGCGTTGCCCCGCCTCCCATGCGGCGTTGCTGCGATCGTAACATTGCCCTCCTCCTAAGTCTGTTCGTCCCGAACAGATAGAGTTCCATGGTATCGTGCTAATCGATCCAAATGAACGACCTTCATCTTTGACCTAGGGGTCCGCTGGATCCTATGCACCACATCATTAATCTTCTTTATAATTGTATAAGGTCCTTCCCAATTTTGGCTAAGTTTGGGCGACTTCCCCACCTTTCGCCTCGGATTGTATAGCCACACCAAATCACCATCCTGGAAGCCGCGGGAGTTAGCTAGTAAGTCATATCTTGCTTTGGCTCGATCACTGGATATCCGCAGTTTATTCCTGACTTGCTCATGAACATTGTTCAGCCTCTCCTTAAGCTCCTCCACAAAATTCTCAGAGCTGAGCGACTCTTTTTCTGGTGTTCCATACATCAAATCCGCAGGAAGCCTCATTTCCCTCCCGAACATCACTTTCGCCGGAGTATAACCAGTGGCTTCATGCGTAGAGCCTCGATATGCCATCAACATGAGAGGTAGATGTTGGTCCCAATCACGCTGATGATCTGCCACCATTTTAGACAGGTAATGTTCCATGGTCCGATTAAATCTCTCTACCATCCCATCCGACTGTGGATGCAAAGGAGTTGTCCTGGTCTTGCGAATTCCGAGAAGTTCCATGACCTTCTGGAAAACAGCCGATTCAAAATTTCGGCCCTGATCAGAATGAAGTTCGAGAGGGACTCCAAATCTGCAGAACATTTCATTTACTAGCACCGTTGCCACAGTCGTTGCTTCTTGATTAGGCAGGGCGTATGCTTCAGGCCATTTAGTGAAGTAATCCATGGCGACCAAGATGTATTTATTGCCCGACTCAGTCTGAGGAAACGGTCCCGCGACATCAATTGCTACCCTCTCGAATGGAGCACCTACAGTGTACTGCACCATTCGGCCGCGCGATCTTGTTCGAGGTCCTTTTGTGGCACAACAAACTTCGCACTTGCGGCACCAAGATTCGACGTCTTCATGATAATTCACCCAGTAGAACCGCTCTTTAATTTTGGCCAAGGTTTTATTGACCCCAAAATGACCTCCACTGGTTCCGTCGTGCATTTCCTGTAGTACGTCCGATTTTCTGCTTCCAGGAACAACCAACTGACTGACTACGGTCTTGCCATCCGGACTCTCCCACGCTCTCTTCAGTAATCCATTTTCTATTTTAAGAGAGTGCCACTGGGCCCATAGCGCCTTCAGGTTTGGACTTTTACCAGCAATTTCTTGCCATTCTGGTCTCTTGTCGTCAGTCTTTGCAGAGAGGATGAGTCCAATATCTGGATCATTCATTTGTTCTTCTCGAAGGGTCTGTGTGGTCCAGCCATCGTTTATTTCTACCGACGTTCTCCTTACCAAAGGAAGTCTCTCACGCTGCTCAGTTCTTTGACAATGCCGACAATCTTCTTTACAAGGCCGTCTAGACAATGCATCGGCATTTCCGTGAGACCTTCCTGGTCGATGTTCAATTTGGAAATCGTACTGCTGCAGGCGCTCTATCCATCTGGCTATTTGACCTTCAGAGTTCTTCATCTGTAATAACCATTTCAAGGCTCCATGGTCAGTCCTAATCAGGAACCTTTTTCCATATAAGTAGCGATGGTAATGTTCGACTGCTTTAACGATGGCCAACAGCTCCTTTCTAGTGACGCAATAGTTTCTTTCTGGCTTATTTAAAGTCTTACTGTAGTATTCAATGACCTTCTCTTGCCCGTTTTGTCTTTGAGAGAGTACTGCACCTAGACCACAGTTACTTGCATCCGTGTCCAAAATAAAGAGTCCGTCCTTTATAGGGTAAGCCAAGATCGGACTAGAACAGAGGGCAGCTTTAAGCCTTGCAAACGCCTGACTGCATTCGTGGTTCCACAAGAACGGTGTTTTCTTTTCCGTTAATTTGTGCAGCGGTTTTGCGATGTCGGCAAATCCCTCTACAAATCTCCTGTAGTAAGTACATAGTCCCAAAAAGCTCCTTACTTCGTGTTTGTCTCGGGGAACTGGCCAATCTTTAATGGCAGATATTTTACTATGGCTAGTTTTAATGCCTTGTTCTGAGATAGTATGCCCCAAGTACTCGACTTGCTTCTGGAACAGGCTGCATGCATTTCTTGTAGTTTAACTTCAGGTGAGCATTCCGTAACTTGTTGAAGATTTCTCTTAAATTCTTCAAGTGCTCGTCGAAATCACGTCCCATGACAATTATGTCATCTAAGTATACCAGGCAAGTTTTCCAAGTCAGCCCCCTCAAGACAAGTTCCATTAGTCGCTCGAAAGTTGATGGAGCATTGCACAATCCAAAAGGCATAACAGTGAATTGGTATAGTCCAGAACCAGTAGAAAATGCAGTCTTTTCTTTGTCTTCGGGAGCAATCTTTACTTGCCAGTACCCACTTTTTAAATCTAGAGTGGAAAACCACTTTGATCCCGATAAAGTTGCTAAGGTATCGTCTATACGTGGCAATGGGTAGCTGTCTTTCTTGGTTACATCATTAAGTTTCCTGTAGTCAACACAGAACCGCGTTGAACCATCTTTCTTCTTAACAAGAACCACAGGCGACGACCATGGACTAGATGATTCTTCTATGACGCCCTCCTTTAACATTTCATTCAGCAAACTGTTAACTTCCTGTTGTTTAGCCAGAGGGACCCTTCGTGGATGTTGTCGTATTGGCTGGGCATCTCCTGTGTTGATCTTATGGACAACTAAATCGGTTTGACTGTCGTTGCTCTTGAAGTTAAACATATCAGATTCATCCATGGCAAATTTTATAGCAGACTGAAGTTGTTCCTTTGACAGGTGACTCCACTGTCGCTTAAAAGCATCAATAACTTCTGGGGAAGCTTGGTTAGAAGATATAATTTTGGATGTCTCTGCTTCGACACAATTGCATACCCATTGTACAGGCTCATAATTGGCAAGAACTGTTCCTTCTTTTAGCTTGATGGTCCTTTCTCCAATATTGGCAACTCGTACTGGCATAGTCTTCTTCGTGTCGGTCAAAGTTCGGGCTACCATGATTTCAGTCGTCAAATCCAGGTTAGGTTCTATAAGTCCTATGGACCACCCAGGATCATTTTCAGAAGTCACTGTGATAATTTGTTCTGAATTTGGAGGAATTTTCACATCTTCCACCACCAGTAGACGGACACTAGTTTCCACATTTCCATTGGTTAATGCAAACTCCTCATCTCCAAACGTGAGAATATTCTGTTTGTGATCATAGGAGAATCCATGTTTCCTGATGAGATCCATTCCCAAAATAAACTCGTCTTTGATCCTGGCAACCAACACTTTATGCCGAACTTCAAGTCTTTCTCCAATAATGATGGTGACATCGGCTTCTCCGTCTATAGGGCAAGATTCTCCAGTGACTGATTTTAACATAATAGGGTTGGGCAATGGTTGTATGGTATATCCGAAAAGTTTATCTGGCCTTACAATGGTCACATCTGCTCCTGTATCGATGGTAATCTGGATCTTCTGTCCTTTAATGCGTCCGGCCACTGTGAGACTTTTTCCACCCAAATTATTGACTTTAAAGATCCTGGGGGTCTTAACGGGCCCGGTCAATTGCCCCCTTGCATTGACCGGAATTAGTTTTCCTGGGACCTAGGGCGGTCTTGGTCGCCGCTTGGTCTTCTAAACGACGGCGACGGACTTCTTGCCCTATTACGGCAGTTACTCTTGATGTGACCCAGTCTGCCGCAGTTAAAACATTTTATGCCCCGATTGTCTGTTGATCGAGGAGTTCTTTCTAACAGGGCTTGCATACTGACTGCCATATCTTTCATCGCTTTATGTAAACTGGCCATGGATTCAGCCATAGACGTATTCTCCTCTTCACCGCAAGTTGCCATTCGTACACGTGGAGATGAACTAGATGACACTCGTGACGCCTCGAATTCCAGGGCCCGAACTAGTGCCTCGCTGATATCCTTGGGCCTTACTAGACGTAAGTGGTATCTCATGTCACTATCTCTAACTCCCTCGATGAACCTTTCGGCGGCAAATTGCATTTGAAAAGATTCAGGAGCCGATGGATATGCCAGGTGAATGAGTCTGTCTATGTCCGCCTCAAATTCTTGTAAGGATTCACCTGACTTTTGCTGTCTCATCCTCAGCTGGGCCTGGAACACGGTTTCTTTGTGTTCATTTCCAAATCGTAGTTGCAGAATGTGTACTAAAACCGCATATTTACTTTGATCCGCTGCAGACAGAGATTGGAGTAACTCAGCCGCTTTTCCACGAAGTGCTACCACTAATGATGTAGCTTTCTGGGGCTCGGACCAACCATTAGCTTTTGCAGCTGCCTCAAACTGAGTTTTATAAATTTCCCATGCAGTAGTACCGTCATAATCGGGAGGCTTAATTTTAGCGTTGGCTGTGCTAAAACTCTCTGTAGACACGTTGTCGTCCTCAAGTTGTTCCCGGAATTTCTTTTCTAGCTCGAGAACCCTCTGGTTGACAGCTTCGAGTCCTTCGTTAACGCCGTTAATGGATTCGTGAACGCCGTTAACGGATTCGTTGACGGATTGCATTATTCTTTCTTCCAATTGTTGCTCCCTAGCTGCGAGATGGTTCATTAATTCTTCTTTGAATTGTTGATGACGTCGCTCCTGTACTTGATCACGTTTTTCTTGCTCTTCCTTCTGTTGTTGATAACGTCGCTCCTGTACTTGATCACGTCTTTCTTGTTCCTCTTTTTGTTCGTTATAACGTTTCTCCTGTTCTAGATAACGTCGCTCCTGTACTTGATCACGTTTTTCCTGTTCTTGATAACGTCGCTCCTGTACTTGATCGCGTTTTTCCTGTTCTTCCCTCTGTTGTTGCATAAGGGACAGCAGGGCGGCAAGTTGATCCTCCATCGCTTGATGCTGGCTTCTAGTCACTGGCATAAACAGGTAATGTCCGGCAATGAAGCACTCACTTACAGTTCAGTAATATTGGTCCTCAAATTCCCACTGGAATCGCACTTCTGACACCAATTGTTGCGAACTCGGGGTTCAATAATTCCAGTGTAACGATTTAATACGAAAACACTATTTATTAACTCCACAAATACACACGACTACTAAATAACTCACTACTTAACACTTTATAGCCTTCTATTATCGCTTCGTAACTTTAGCTTACTTATAGCTCGATTAAAATACGACTACTCTACTCGGGCGCTCTATGCGCCTTTTATATACAATCCTAAAATTACAGAAAAACCTAGAAAGTTCTTTATAAGAATTCTTGAATAATCTCATATAAAAAAAAAAACGGTTGTAAACAACTGCCTTCTAGATTAAGCCAGACGAGCAATAAATCACTCGTGTCAGCCATGACGCAGCGCGGATAGGTCGCGAAGCTCCACCAACCAACACGCTCCCATGCGTTGCCCCGCCTCCCATGCGGCGTTGCTGCGATCGTAACAATATCATAATAATGGTAACTAATTTGTAATGTTTTAGCCCTGATGAAGATCCAATAGAGGATCGAACCGTTGGTGATTTCGAAAGTGTGAAGTAGATTTTTTCCAGTCCTACACCCGCAATACTTTCTACACCTATATCTATAACAACGCGAAGTATCATGATGAAATTGTTACTGACATTTTTATATCATGAGTCAAAAATCTTATGAGATATACTCATTGTGGATTCGCATGTTGAGAGAAACGAGTCTACTTGTCTGAGGGTTTGAGCTCTACTCAATAAGATCTTCAGTTGGTTTCTTCCTTTTAAATTGACACCTTTCAAATTTCATCAAAATATCTCAAACGGTTTGAAAAAAAAAGTTTTTTTGTGCTTCAAAATAAACACCCTGTATTTCCTTAACCAACTTTCGGCTGCTGTTTATATAGCAAAATGGAGTTATTTTTGGGCAGTAATAGAACATTCCCTTAAAGTTTGTCACGAAAAACCTGGTTCACCATGTTATGTATATAAAGCTTGTTCCAGCAGGAAGCCAAATAGATCAAGAACCGTCAAAAATATGTCCTGACAGATTAGTACTGCACATACTTCTAACGGTTTGGGATCGGTTTGACTCTATGTTAGAACAAACCGGTAGAAATGAAATAAATAATAGACAAATAAAAAGAAAAAAAAATACATATCAAGATGCTCTGTTTCAAGCACGACTAACGAATGGTCGTCGGGAGTTGCAAGAACTTGTCTCAACCAAAATGACTGAATTCAAACAAGACGTAGATCAAGTCAAACAAGACGTAAATCAACACGATTAAACATGAAGTAGAGATAAAAATGACGGAGTTAGAAGAACGGTGGCGGATCTGGAAAACACGTCGCAGTAGGCCAACTTCAACCGCTGAGAGACTAAACATTACTAGGCCTCTAGTTTTCGACGGCACCACTACTTATTGGAGCATTTATAAAGACCAATTTTAGGCGGCAGCAATTAAAAATGGATGGACAGCTTGCCGGGGCGTTAGAGCGGAGGTTTGGTAATGCTCATCGCGAAATAATCTACCAGACAGAACTACGAATGAGGCAGCAGAAGCCAGGCGAAAACCTACAGGAATTTGAAGTGGATGTTGAGCGTTTGACAAGATTAGCGTATCCTGCGGCTACCTCTAATTTGCTTGGCCAGCTATCAGTCCAGCAGTTTATCGAAGGAGTTCGCGACAGTGAAATGAAATGCCATGTGAGGTTGACTCGTCCTTCCAGTGCAAATGAGGCATTAATTATTCGGGCATTGGCGTATGACGCGTCGAGAATAAACATGGGCCACAAAGTTAGAATAGTTGACGTACAGGAAAAGCCGCAGCCAAACTCAATCTTAAAACAATTGTCGGACGAGCAGCGATTCTTTGGCGATTCAGAATGGTTTACTGAAGAGGACTTGGGAAAGCCCCGACGGGAAGTGCCACGCTCCAGCTTGTCGTACCAGAAAGTAGACGGAAAGATGTCTTGTGAGAAACCGCACAATGGCGTGTCTGGAGACAATTATGGAGTGAATAAGACCCTGGGTAGAATTCGGGAAAGGTACTACTGGGTGAAATGCCGAGATGACGTCGAAGAGTGGTGCAGAAATTGCGATGCCTGCTGCTCTGTAAAAGGACCCCAAAGAAAGACTAGGGGACAAATGAAGCAATACAATGTTAGCGCCCCATTTGAAAGAATTGCGATCGACGTGGCAGGTCCTTTTCCAGAAACGGACGGTGACAACAAATACATCTTAGTTGCCACAGATTATTTCAGTAAATGGTCTGAAGCTTTTGCACTACCAAATCAGGAAACTAACACCGTGGCAAGGTTCTTGGTTGTAAATATAATAAATAGACTCAACATTTCAATCATAAAATGTCTTTGTAAACACGGTCAGTTATTATACACAAACATCAATGAGTGTGATAAAGAAAGATAGACTAGCGTGATGGCTATAAGGCAACACCGCATCATTCGCAGGTTTGCATGTTTACTTACTTGTGGAATGATAATTTTGGGGTTCATATAATCAAGTTTTTTACACATTTGGCATTGTCAAATCATTATAATGCCTTGGAACAATCACAAAAACCACTACACTATAAATAAAGTTTAATAAACGTTCTAAATTTAATAAAAAAACGTAGGTAAATATCCTGATAACGCCGCTGCAACGCTGTAACGAACTGCCGCAGTCTGGTTTATCGAATGACGTATTGAACTGGTACTGGAACTATGTCTCTCTCTGTCACACAAGAGTAGCAGCGGTAGTTGAAGCAACACAGATCGAGGCCGATCTTCACAGTTTAGCTTGTAATGTTAATTACTCGTTTGTAACGTATTTACGATTTTCGTAAAATTGGAATTCGGGGTTTTCAGATTGAGCAAAATTAATATCAAAATATCCACATTAACATTGTTATTTCTATTATTAATTGGAAAATGTGTTAGAATTACTCTTACATTTTCTAGGAAAACGTCTTCTAATATTTTTTCCTTATAAATATGTAAATTATATTGATTTAGTAGGATGCTTGTTAAAGGTTTGACAACTAAGCCGACACAGCGGCCCAACTTTATTACTTGTACAATCAGCCAGCGTACGATTGGTTTGACAATGTTTGGCCAGCCAGAATAGTAAATAATTGGGTCTATTTATTATATTTAGTCTGAGGGCGTACCATTAGAGCTTCATTCGGACCAGGGATGGAATTTTGAGTCGCAACTTTTCAAGAAGATCATGGAACTTATGGGAATCCGCAAAACAAGACTAAACGAGAACCGGGAACAGTCGCCTCCGTTCTCGAAAGTACGAGAGTGTGTTCAAGCCGGGTATATATAAACCAGCGAGCTGCGCGAGATCGATCGAACAGATAGTGCAGTGTAGTAAATAAGCGGACAAGCAAACAGTGCGAATTGTTAGTAGAGAGTAATTGTGTTTTAATCATATTGTAAAAGTAAATAAAAGTGTGTAGTTAATGGACGATAAATTATTGGAACCCGTATCCCGTAACAATACTCACATTGATATTGCTGTAACTAGCCAGGCGCATGTTGGCCAATTGCGACGCGGGCGTGAGGTTGGTGGAGCTGCCGAAAGGAGACATCATCGAACTGACGGCCCTTTTCAGTTTGGACGGCGTGGATTTGTTGAAAGAAAATGTTCGGCCCACCTAGAAAAGAAAAATAAAACGATTGTTAAATGGAAGTACTACTTAAATACTATATTAGAAAAAGCAAAAAAAGTGTTATTCCATCCTTTTCTCTTGACAATGCACAGTCAACTTGACGATTTTTTTCTTATAAACCTGTGTAATAATAATAATTATTATAAAAATTAAATATAGACAAAAAGGAGGACACTATATACCAAAACATTTAAGCTCAAATGACGTATGTTATCAACTCAAATGCATATTATAAAGAAATTAATAATCGTGGCCTCACTAACTTATAAGCAATGCCGGTGTGTTTTGAACAGACTAAAAATATTTGTATAGGTCATTTCGACCTATACAATTATCCATATCGTTCTATTTGGTATTTTCAATGAAACGATTAAATTTCAATATTTGAAATTTGCAGGTATTTGTTCTCAAAACAGTTACTTAAATAATAATTAATTTGAATGTTATCATTCATCAGTAAAAAACAATGCACTTTGGAATCATATCATCTCGGCATACACTTCCACACAGAGCGAATAGCATTAAAAAGAACCAAATGTACTTGTCGAAACGTCGACGCTTCACTAAGAGAGTGTGCCATTCTTGTCCGAAATCCACGATTAAACTTAGGATTACGTTTTAGTACCTTGGCAAATGTATCATATATTATAAAATTCGGTACCCCTGAAGAAAGCTGAAAAGATCAGCATTTTTGCCGCATAGTCGGTGAGTTCAGCATTTCAAAGTTCCCTCTATTCAGAACAATTTCGATCAAAACACTGTAGATGTATTATTAAACAGACGCTCAAATCGACAAACATCTCTAGAGAAGTTTCTGCACCCCGAACCCAATATATTTCTAATGGCCATCTTCTGGAGTTACACAGAGTCGGATGTTACAGATTTAACAGACACGCGACAACATTCCGCACAATGAATAACATGAGCATTCCAATCTAATTTATCATCCAGCTCCACTCTGACGCCATCACATGCACCTCTCAAAAAATTTTTTTTTTTTTCATTCAGTAACAATTAATGTGTTGAGAACCAACGACGAATGAAGTCACCTGAGACTTGAGAAGATGCAGTGGCAATGATACTAGTCTCATCCGCAAACAGATAGCACCTTTTAGGTGACTTGTATAAATCATTCACACAAATCAGGAAAAATAGAGGGACGAACGCCATGATCAAGTGGAAGAACAGCGGAATTCCCACCACCTACACAGAATGCGATCCGAGGAGTATGACCAGAAAAAAGTCCCCAGTCTCAAGATGTTCCACTATAGTTGACCATCACATTGATCACAGCACTCACAGCCTGCATCGTCGACCTCAGGCAAAAATCCAAATTTACAGGGTCAAAAAAGAAATTGAGGTCAAATAATTCAGTAATATTTCCTTCAGGATATATTTTTCCGAATATGAGAGTAATTAAAATTGGACGAAAATTACTTATTTATGTAGACCATTTTTTAAAATAGAGTAGCTTGAAGTGTTCGGGAAGCTTGAGGTGGCTATAGATATGTAGGCAGCACAATGCATTAATTTCTTACTGTTTAAGTTGTCTACGTCTGAGATATTTTGTGTCTTCAATGTCGGTATGGCATTCTTACTTTTGGTCATATGGCAAACGCGTCAGAGTGCTCGCTCTCTATATTAAGCTCATGTGTTGAATGATCCTGTCAGCCAGAGAAGTGGCTGAACAGTTCAGTTCAAAATCAATTTTCCGAACTTCTCCATAAGTTTTCCTATTAAATTTGTGATTGACGCGCATTGAGGAGTATTTCGTATAAAGCTCTATTAACAGTTATTTTTGCAATGTAAACCTTTTTATCATGATCTATTTTTAGACTTTTGTATAGATTGCTATCTTGAGGTAGTTTGGGTCGGTGAACTAGCATACAAGGAGGGGGAGGGGGAAGAGGAGGGCTGGCGTTGATTGGTTCAAAACTGGCGGCAATATACAGGTTGCGATTCAAGGCTAGAGCTTGTGAACGCAAAAAGCTGAGCACGATGAGGTGACCGACACACATGGATCATAATACTCCTAAAAAGTACTCAGGACTTTGCGAAACTTACTCGTGTCACTACTTCGCGAAACATGTCTCCACCTGCCGCGTATCCATTTAGATGTTGAGAAACGTTTCACGGAATATCGCCCAAAACAGGGCGAACGAACCAGTTGGCGAGAAACAGTTATGTCGCTAGTATTTCGGAATGCAGCATCAACGTTTGCCATCAAGGTTTTGCTTTATATTCAGAACAAAAAGAAACTGATTTAGAGAAAAAGAAACAGAAAAAAATTCGGAACAAAGAAAAACCCGATGCTGGATGAATAAAATGTTTCTTAAGCGAACTGAATGTGGAAACAAACTTGTCAGAGATATGAATGAACTATGCGAATTAAGGGCACTTAAACGCGCATTCAAAAATCGACTGCTTGTCGGTTCGCCCCGAAACAACTTCTAGCTAAAAGTTTCGCGGTAAGAGCAAGGTATAGACAAGCCGAAACAGTTGCGCAAGTAAGTATCGCAAAGTGGAATCTCAGTTTTAGGACGTTGTGCAGCCAGGAAGGACAGGAAATTGAGTCACTCTTGTTGTGTGTGCATCAACAGAAGTATGCACTCCGTGTGTAAATGCAAATGGAACTTATCTGACACCGACAAACAAAAAAAACACCAACTCTTTCTTTCACAAAATATTTCGGGTTTTAAAAAGTAAAGGAGAAAGGAAACATTAAAAGAAACAACGAGCAACAAAAAAAAACATACTTTTTATATCACGTAATATAACACAGATTTTGAAGCAAAAACAAAACGTAACATACAAATAAATATGTAGCATGTAGTTTCGCATTGTAGTGTTAGTATACTTATGAGAATAAAAAGCCGTTTGGAGACAAAAACATGAAACAAATTTTATCAATCAAGACGCTTTATTGTCTGTAGTACAAACCTAACAAGTCGATTTAGAGGTGCATAGCTAAACTTATTCTAATTTTCGGCCATGCAGCATCCAATGGAACCAAAGAGGATTATGACACAACTTGTCGAAGATTACGAGATACCATAGAAAAAAAAGTCGTCCTAGCAAATGTTTCTTCCTCAGCTTCCGTCTAAAAGTGCTCAATTCTCGACTGCATCTCACGTTAACAGGTAACCGGTTAAAGAAGTTTCCTTAAGGCGTAGTTACTGAAATCCTTAGTAAAAGCACCGCTTAGTAGGGAGGCAAAAAAGACTCCTAGTTGAAGTTCGTGTCGAGTAAAACTTCGAACAACTTTTGCAGGAGGCGGGGAGCCTTCATAATAAATGGGGGCCAACCTGGCAAAGTGGTCCCTACATGAACTCCTTGAGTTCAAACAACACACACGCATCTAATAGCTCGCTTTTGCAACCTAAACACTATCCAAAAAGAATAAAAAATTCACAGCGCATAACACAAGGTAAGGTTAGCAGCCAAAAACCCTGCTCTTTTTCTTCTAATAATATATCTTTCATTTTCTGTTTCGCTATGTATCTTTCTTCAATAGTTGAGCATCCAAATAGAATTTATCTTGTTTTTTCAAGTCACAAAAATCTAATACGATAACAACTAGGATTCACTAGGAGGAGTGGTTTGAGTGTGTTGCGATGTAAAAGAGGTCTTTTAGGTCTAATAAAACATGTTTTGCTGACATTTTTTTCTTACGTCACTTAACCGAAAGTTGAAAAAGAAATAGCCTATATGTACATAATGTTACACAACTTTTTTTTATATAAGTAAATAGTATATATTATATACTAAGGTTGTGAAGTACATTATTATGACCCGAGCGTCAAGTTTTTCGTCGTCAAGACGTGAGGGTCATAAGTAGTTCACAACCGCGGTGTATATACGATTTTTTCCACTACTAGACTCGATAAATCTAAAACAGAAAGCGCTCCGCATATTTTATTACTAAGAACAGGCGCGTCTTCAATCAATGCCACATAGACATAAGGCCTGGAAGCGATATTTTAATGGCCGCCAGGGTGGTATGACGGGTCAGCTGTTCCATAAGGACTTTAGTAGTATTTTGCTCCTAGTTTTGCATATTCAAGTTGTTTTTTGCCTAGATTTCTATAATTAACAGTTCTGTGTCTTTTCTAGAAACGTGTATTTTAGTATTAGCTGAATTAGCTCGGAATTAAAGTTTCAAAAGTTAGCAAACCATTGCCATGCCTCACGGTTGCTGTGTAGAGAGATGCAAAAGTAATTACAAGACTGGTCCGCGAAATTCAGTGTTTAGATTTCCAGAAGATGTTATTTTAAAAGAAAAGTGGATTCACGGTATTAGAAGAGATAATTTTATACCAAATAAACATAGCAGGGTAAGTGCCTAACCTAACCTCATACAACACTACATAAGCATAAGTATAGAACATATTCCGAACAAACCTCTCATATTCAAAAAATCAGCAGAATTTATTGGGTTTTTTATTTTAGGTATGTGAGTTACATTTTCATTCACATGAAATTCAGAGGAAAGTAACATACTTACATGTGAAAAAACTAGCCAGTCCTTAGAAGCTCTAATGTCACTATTAGATGTCCCAAGATTAACTCCAGGTAGGACTTTTTTTTAAACATTTTGTTGTGTAGGATTTGTGCTATAGTTTGTTACAAATATGTTATCCAAGTCCATCAAAGATTTTGATATTTGTTTCCTAGGCCTAATTGTAATCAAATCGAGAATCAAATCAACCAATTCCGGTTGGCAAAAGAAGGAATTCCTCTAGTATAAGAGTTTTCTGAGGTATATTTTGCCACATGTATATTTAACTTGTTTTTTTTTTATTTAATATTATAATGTTTTAAAATGATCAAATGTTTTTATTTTTTCCATCTAAATCCCTATTACCAAAGCAGGCACCCTTGAAAATCAGATGGTACATATCTATGTAGAGCATAATGATTCGAGTTATCACATTTCAATTTTGAAGTGATTATCTTCGAAGCTGAATGAGCTATCTATGTGGAAAAAAAGAATTTAATTTAAATGGTTATACTCTCTATTTTTGTAACGACACGTTTGAAAACCTGCCTTTATATATATAAACTTTTTATCTTTTTTATTCTAAAATACCTAAGCTGTTACACTATTGCATGCCAATTTCAGAATCCCCTGTATATAACAAATTCAGGCAAAAAGAGAAAATAGTATACTTATTCTTCAGAAGTATTAAAAATTATTGTTAGTAAACCACTACACTGTATAATAATATACAGTATTAAGTATTATATTAAGTGTACCCTGGTATAGTTAAATTGTTTATTTATTTACGTTTGTATTGTTTATATATATTACTAATGGTTTTTTTTGTCCATCTAAAATATAAACCCCCATTACCAATGTATTCACCCAAAACGCTTTCCAAAACCTTCACCGCTCTCCCGCTCGGTCGCTTCCAGGCCTTATATTGTCTAGGTGGCGTTGCTTCAATCCATATGGAGGCTTCGTTAGCGTGGCAGCCGATAAACAAAATCGCTGTATAACGATATCACGGCGCCTAAAGTCTAGTTCTCAGAGCTTTGTCATGTCGCTGCGACACTCGTCCGACCAATGAGAGATCATGTTTTGAAATTTCCCTGCGTGTCGTGCGACACCCTGTTTGTAGTTGGATTATTTCAACTACACACGCTACTTGTCGCGGCACCCGCGCTTTTATTTTCCATATAGGTTTATTCCATAAAATTTACTAAAAATGGAACAAACTTCACAAGTTGAAATATGTCATCCCACTGGGGTTAATTTCCTAATAAATTTAACACCAAATCAAATTGAGAGGTTCGATTCAGGCAAATATCCAAGTAGAATTACTGCGGCAGCGACATGTTATTAAACTTGGAGAAGAGGGTGTCGCGGCGACATGCCCAACCTCTAAGAACTAGGCTTAATGCGCCTGACAACTGGCAGCTTTATCTCTCCCTAGAGAGACAATCGGCCATAACGATGTCATTATAGACCGCCGATGTTGTTTTATAAGCAAAACGAGAAAATCTACTTTACAAGTCATTCTGCTGGCCTTCAACGGTCCGAATTCAAGCTAGTAGTGGAAAAAATATTATAAAAGCTCGCCTTATGTAACATAAATAATAATAATAT
Source organism: Taphrorychus bicolor (assembly GCA_951812265.1). Lineage (NCBI taxonomy): Eukaryota > Metazoa > Arthropoda > Insecta > Coleoptera > Curculionidae > Taphrorychus > Taphrorychus bicolor. The sequence continues at coordinate 29,300,515 of OX638304.1, forward strand.
AATATAATAATAAAAAAAAACTATAACCACTAAAGATGACCCTAAATAGGAAAACATTTTTAAGATATTGGAGATTTTTAATTGTGGAGATTTCTCAAAACTATACAAGACTACACTACAAATGAGCTGTTCCTGAGATCATCAGCAAAACACCACCGGCCTTTTTAAGTGGTCATATTGAAGAAGCTCAACCGCGATACTCCTCTCTTGAAATACCTGAATATACCATCAGTACTCACCTTGAGTTTTGTCCTAGTTAACCTGGCAAAAGCCCGGGACAGCGTCCCATTACTCAGATCGCTGGTGTCGATGTCCAGCTGGTGCGGCTCCAAGTAGGCCATGAATTTATCCGCGTCCGCCGAGCAGACGTTGTTCGCCATAGTCCGGGTGAGGGTTTTTAGGAATCCCACTTTATCGGCGTCCTCGTCCATGGCGAAGGAATATAGCTTCTCCTTGTTTTCCTCGCTGATCCTGCAGACCAGGCTGAACACCTTCTGGCAGTCTTCTGTTTCTTTTATATCGATTACCTGTAAAAGAGCAGATAGAGAAGTGCTTTAAAGTTTTATTAACAAAACTATTTACTATGTGTGATAAATTGGCGGATTGGGACATAATTCAAACTATAGACCTTTCGCCGACGTTTCGTTTAATTAAGATAAAACTTTAAACGCAAATGCTTTGAGTCATTTTTTAAGGATTTTGGCCTTAACCTTAACGAATGAGATGTTCTTAACCGGAATTTTCAACAAAAAGTTGGGAAATTCTTGGATTTGCGGTCTGGGCGATGTAAGTAAAAGAAGTTGTTAAGCTACCAAGCTTTCAGAAATGTTTATTTCCTTCTTCAGGGCTACAAAACAGAGAAGTTCTATGTTGTCGTGAGGGCATTTTTAATTATTAATTAATTGTGTGTATATAAATACTTAATGGAGTCGTTCCTTAAAAAGCAGGGACCGCAACATGCTTTAAGATAGGTGATTAATGACAACCATTACTGGTGTTGTTAGTTATTGTGCCTTGGACGACAGCATCAACCATGGCCATATTATTAACAGTAAAATCAGACACAAGAACAGGACCAGGAAGACCGAACAATTTTAAATCATTAAAAAACCTAATTAAAATGACAAAACTGTGACACGCGAACAAAAATTACAAGAACTTATTAATTTACGGATGTATATAAATGTCAGGAAAATCGCCTTTAATCTAAACGTACAAAATATGCTTAATGCGTATCAGCAACGAAACTCGGTCCGCCTCCCGAATTTTAGTCGCTTTTGCAAATTTCCTGCTTAATTATTAACGATCGTACCAAAGAAAAGAAAAGAGAGGATGCACAAAGGGAGGCACAACCGACAGCCAAACACCAAAGCACCCACAGGATGAAATTCCCCTTTTAGAAAGAAATGAATTTGGGAATTATGAAATAATTATTGCCAGTGTGTTAGAGTTTAGTAAGCAGTTTATTTCATTTAAGAAAATGTTGTTATTTAAAAATATAGAGAGTCATCACTGTAAGTGTTAGAATTATTACTCAAGCCATGAGGACATTGTGCTTTTTGACAGTTTCTTAAGAGATTCGAATAGATGTTGTTGATGTCCTCTATGTCTGTACTTTTATTGATTGAGTTGCGGTGAGTTGCAATGTTAACCTCAAACGAAATTCGTTTGTTATAATTTGTCTCTCTACCTAAGGTTTTTACGTCCTCAAACTTCATGTGGTGGCCAGTGTCAAGGGTGTGTTGTGCTATGACACTGCCCCCCTTGACCAATCTGCAGTCACTCTTATGTAAGGTCACTCCCTCAGAAAATGTAAACTAACGGAATCCACGCACGCAATTCTCCGCTATTTGGGCAGCTGTTACCAAAAATGATGAGACGCCATGTCTAAGGCGAAAACCAAACATTTCGTTGCCTATGTGTTTATCTGCAATAAATTGCTTTTTGCAAGGCTTTAATATTATAAATAATTGTGTTGTTTACAATGTGCAGTTGCAATGTGGGATGTGCAGATTACGGTTTTAAAAGCAGCGGCTATAGAAAGGAGCCTGGAGTTACGTTTCACAGGTAAACAGATGGCGTTTTTCAGCAACAATTAAATTATTTCAAATAACTCTAAAACCAGTTATTCTACATCCAAATCTTCGAAATATGATTTAGTATATACCGCAGTGAAGTCAATAATGCTATTTTGGGAAATATTTTTCTAATCCTGTAACTTGTAGACAGTTTTTTTATTTAAATTTTTGAGCAGTGTTTCCAGGGGCGCAGGAGATATAATCCCAGGGTTATCAACGACTATTAATTTACAATTATTTTTATTTATTTAATAGTAAGTCGATGTTTGCTAATAATATTACGTATAATATTACAAATTTTACAAATAGTAATTTAGTTCCATTATTATTTTTAATAAAACATTTTCTTATGTGCTACAATACCAATGCTACTTCCTCTGCTTTACATTTTCTAAGGTCACTCCACTATGCAAGATGTTTCCAGTCTGACTTAGATATACCGATGGACCGAAAACCATCCCTGATTTCATGGGTTCATCTCTGTCCTTCAAACTGCTATTAAGTGTTCCCCCTGACTATTTTTTCGAGCTAGTTTACTTGAGGGTGTGCTGTGAAAAAGTTTGGGATTTTGCTGTGGATTTCTTTTATGTAAGGAAAGGCGAAATATGTAATTGCATTTGTTGTGAGTTGTGCGGTTGGTAGACTGAGGTTCATGTTGGTGAATTGGAACTGAGAGAGTGAGTTGTTAGCATCTATGTAGATTCCAGTGGGTGGCTCCCCGATGCGGGGAGAATTGAACAGAAGAGTGATAATCAATGTGGATAGGTAAGAGTTGTTGATTAGGACTTGTTTCAATTTGTTAAGATTACTTGTTCTGAATGAATTGTGTGAAATTTTTTCTATTGTAGTTTTGAGAGCCAATACCAAATTGATATTTTTTTCTTTGGATGTGGTTAGAAAAGTAGTTAAGATATCTTCCTGAATTGGTTGGTTTCTGGTACCAGTCTAAGGTTATCTCCTGGGTGTTCTGTCTGATTACAAGAGTGTCTAGAAAGGTAACTGAGTTATCCTTTCCTTTTTCTACTGTGAACTGGACATGTGGGTCGTAATTGTTTAGAGTGTTAAGAGTGTGTTCTATTTGATCTAAGGCTGTGATGATATCATCAATATACTTTTTTAGGAGGGGGGTAGAAATCAAGCTTTAATAGGAATTTATCCAATAGGTCATCCATTACAAATTGGGAATTTGTGATGATGTCCGTCAAAAACGCGGCAATCTAACTATTGGGAGCACGAATTGATGATACTATTGATCTCAAGGTAACAACAGATTTATGAATTTTTGGGAGTCCATAGAACTTGTAGGAGCTGTGGTTATAAATGCGCCACCGCTTTGCCTCCTCTTGAAAGTGAGAGAGGTCTCTCTTGAAAGAGAGAGGTCTCTCTCTCTCTCTCTCTGAAGCTAGACACAAGTCTGTTTCACCTGTCTTGGTAAGTATTAGTCGGATCAGCAGAGAGCTGAACATAATGAGCCACGTCTGAAAGTATGTCCTGGTATTTCTTTAAGTAGTCGTTTTTGTACATAATCACAGAAACATTTCCTTTATCAACTCGCAAGGAATTGTTGGAGATAGGACCATTGAAAAAATTGGTTAAAATGTTGGTGAACCTGGCCCTAATTATGTCGTGTTCTGAGGAAACATAACCGAAAAGACACTCGAAACTGGAGAGGAGTAGTTTACATGGGATGTCCTTTTTGGAAACCGCAACTCCGAACTTCTCTGTTTTGTAGCCCTGAAGAAGGACATAAACATTTCCGCAAGCTTGGTAGCTTAACAACTTCTTTTACTTACATCGCCCAGACCGCAAACCCAAGAATTTCCCAACTTTTTCTTAACCTTAACCTTCATTTTTCTAAAAATTTTAAATTTACACTTTTACGGCCAATTTTATAATCATATTTAAAGTTCCTTTAATTTAAAGTGACATCAAGATGTGATATCTATTTAACTTCTATCGGGGAAAATGACACATGGTAGGAGTTATTTTAGTTAAAGGGACTTTAAATTTGATTATCAAATTGGCAGTTAGATCCCTTAAGTCAGTTTTAACCGATTTTGACCATAATCTTAACCAGAGTTTTTCCAAATCCTCCAAATTTCTTTTTCCGCCAAGTTTTTATTTTTACCCGCTTTGGGTAATTTTTCACCGATTTTAAAAAAACTCTAACGCCCTCTCAACAATTATCAAGGATTGTTAAAAATGCAATCCTTGATAATTGTTGAGAGGGCGATAGAATGGGTCATTTTTATTTAAATTTAGTCCTATTTCGAACCTGATTTTCTTCAAAAACTCTAAACTTTTAATTTGCAAAAAAAGTCGATCATTTTTAACAGATTTTGGCCTGACAATCTTACCCTGAATTTTCCAAACACTTCAAATTATATTTTTACGCGCTTTGAATGATTTTTCACCGATTTCGGCCTAATTCTAGACTAACTTCCGAAAAAAAAACAGCAAATATGCATTTGGCAGAAATTTTGGGGTCAAATTTCACTTAATTTGACCCGAAAATATACTATTATGAATTATTTGAATCGGTTTTGCTTGATGTTGTTCTAAAATTGATTTTCTAAAAAACATTAAAATTTGCATTTTTAGGCGAGGTGTAGGGGTAATTTTTAATCGATTTTGGTAGTAATTTTAACCTGAATTTCTTCAAAGACTCCAAATTTCAATATTTGAACACTTTGTGCATTTTCTTGCCACACCAATTTTGGCCCTAATTCTGACCTAAACGACTCCAAAAATTTTAAATTTGAATTTGTAGACGCAAATGCTTCGGGTAATTTTAATGGATTTTGGCCTTAACCTCTATTTTCCCACAAATTTTAAATTTCCAGTTTTAGACGCCTTAAGTCACTTTTACCCAATTTAGACCCCAATCTTGACCTCTAAATTTTTCAGAAAACTTTTACTTTGCAAATAAACAATTCTTTTCAACTGACTTTGATCATAATCTCAACCAGAGTTTTCATAAATCCTCCAAACTTCTTTTCCCGCCAAATTTGTATTTTTACTCGCTTTGAGTGATTTTTCACCGAGTTTGAGTCTTAAAAACACAAACGTCCTCTCGAAAACATCAAATATCGCATTTTTAAACGAGATGTCATTTTCATTTAAATTTTATCCTAATTCCAACCCAAATTTCTTCAAACTCTACATTTGCATTTTGAAGCGTTTTGTGCCATTTTTCAACCAATTCTGGCCCCAATTCTGACCCAGACTTTCCAAAATTTTCAAATATGCATTTTTAAGACACTTCATTTTGACCCTAATTCTGAACTAAACTGCTAACGGAAAAGATCGATACAGCAAAATTTTTTTTCATTTTTGGTGGTCTGTATCTCGGAAATGCCTTAGCCGAAATTAAAATTAAAATTAAAGCCTTAAAACCTAAAGAGATTTTGAATCAAGGCGAGAGATTGATCTTAAATAAGTTATTCTCTAAAGGATAAACAAGGTAAAGAAAAAAACACTGCAAAATGGTTGCATTTCAACCCACTGCATTTTGTAGGTAGCGTAATTTCAGAACATTCATTGTTATGACATTTAATGGCGTTAGTTGGTATCTCGGGACATGTTCGGCAGTTTTTGGTTTTTCGGCCTACAAAATCAATTACCGGGGTTTATCTAAAAGTTTATTCTCTTTTGTAAGTCACCCTGTATCGCGAGAATGCCGCAGCCGATTTTAATAAGATAAATGATCCGTAAAAAATAACTGGTTGTAAAATCAGCGACGAAGACTCATAGCTAATAAAACAATTTTATTCCATTTTGTACAAGAATGGCCAAAACTTTAATAAAAACTGATTAAAATTTTGATTACTACGACGTCATGGCGGGAGCCTTAACTTTAACACTCTTGTTGTAATGACATTTAAGAGCTATGGTCGATATCTCCAGACGGTTTTGGCGGTTTTTTTAGTTTTTTGCCTACTAAATCAGTTACAGAGCGTTTACACAAAGTTCGAAGTTCCTTGTAAGCTACAATACAAGGTATCCTGAAATTAACTGTGAAATTCCTAGGCAAAAATAGGACACAATGTTCATACAAACGTAACCCGCAAACGCTTCATCTCCGAGATACAGGGTGTTGAATTTTTCTTTATAACTCTTTGAATTTTTGAGATATTTAACTCAAATTTTGAATATAGGTAACCATTTATTATCTACATCGTTGGATATAGCGATAGCCAAAATCGACAGGGTTTTATTTTTTCTCGGGTTGTATCCCTTTTCTACGGTTGTAACACCCTGTATCTCGAAGACGAAACGTTTGCGGGTTATGTTTGTATGAATATTGTGCCTAATTTTTGCCTAGGAATTTCACAGTTAATTTCAGGATACCTTGTATTGTAACTTACAAAGAAGTTCAAACTTTCTGTAAACGCCCTGTAACTGATTTAGTAGGCAAAAGACCAAAAAACCGCCAAAACCGTCCCGAGATATCGACCATAGCTCTTAAATGTCATTACAAAAAGAGTCTTAAAGTTAAGGCTTCCGTTATGACATCGTCGTAAACAAAATTTTAATCAGTTTTTTTGTCATCCTTCTACAAAATGGTATAAAATGTTTTATTAACTATGAGTCTACGTCGCTGTTTTTACAACCAGTTATCTTTTAGAGATCATCTATCTTGTTAAAATCGGCTGCGGCATTCTCGCGATACAGGGTGACTGAAGAGAGTCAACTTTTAGAAAAACCCCGGTAATTTATTTTGTAGGCCGAAAAACCAAAAACCAAAAACTGCCGAACATGTCCCGAGATACCAACTAACGCCATTAAATGTCATAACAATGAATGTTCTGAAATTACGCTACCTACCAAATGCAGTGAGTTAAAATGCAACCATTTTGTAGTGTTTTTATTCTTTACCCTGTATATCCTTTAGAGAATAAATTATTTAAGATCAATCTAACGCCGTGATTCCAGAAGAAACGAGCTTTCAAAATCTCTGTAGGTTTTAAATGTCGGCTAAGGCATTTCCGAGATACAGACCCCCAAAAATGACAAAAAATTTTGCTGTATCGATCTTTTCCGTTAGCTGTTTAGTTTTTTCATACATTCTTTTATGTTGCAAAAAGTCAATAATTTTTAACCGATTTTGGCCTCACAATCCTGAACCTGAATCTTCCAAACACTACAAATTATATTTTTAGAGAAGGTAGGTAATTTTTAATCGATTTTCGTACTAATTCGAACCTGAGATTCTTCAAACACTTTCAATTTGCCATTTGAACCTTTTTTTAAACCAATTAATCAATTTTGACCATAATTCTGACTTAGATTTTCCCAAAAATTTTAAATTTGCATTCTTAGACTCTTCTTCGTCTAGAAATCTTTTAATTTGCAAAAAAGTCAATAATTTTTAACCGATTTTGGGCTAATTCTAGACCGGCTTTCAAGAAAAACACCAAATTTGCATTTTGCAGGAATTTTGAAAAAAATCTTTTGGCTCTAATTCTGTCTTAGGCTTCACCAAACATTTCAAATTTGCATTTTTTTGACGCTTCAAGTCGCGAGGGAACTAAAAAAAAACTCACCCTCTTAATATTGGTTAGGGCAAGTATCCTGACGTGCTTATAAGGCTTCACGTTGGTACGGCCTTGCATTTGGTAGCTACCCGCCGAGGGACTCTTGACAAAAGCCTTGGAAGACTTCTTCTTGCACACCTCCAACTTATCGGTGAAGAGGAACAACACCAAGCTGGCCCCCTTGCTCGCCAAACCCTCCGAGGAGGACAGCTGCACCACCTCCGCCCTCGTTACGTAACTGCGATGTGACGAAACAATGTCCGGCGGACAGTTGTCGATGTCGTTGAAAATGTTGAAGAGAGTGACTTGGCCCTCGGCCTTGCGCTTGTCCTCGTTGATGTGCGTCATCACTTCGCGCAGAGCGGCCAACGCCTGGTCCAGAGCTGCGTGGTCGGGATTGTTCCGGGGGGTGTTTTTTAGAATATCTATAAAAGTTAAAAAAGGAAATAAAATAGACACAGTTTTGTAGCAAATGTACGTAAACAGTGGAAAGTATTCCTAACTAAAAACTAATAAGAAACATTCCTTATCTTTATGAAAGAGCCTACTTTTAATAAAAAAGAAAGAAAACGCCATGAATTGATCAAGTAAAAATATTTTTATTTAAAGCTAGAAACAACAAAATAGCAAGAAAACGAATAACGCTAATGAAATTCAACCAAATAAAACACTCAAAGGTTCAGGGTATCCAAATTTGATGTAAAACATACAAAAAATTAAAAAACAATGTGCAGAAAAAAATTAAGGTGAAAACTTGTATAATAACTAGCAAAGAGAATATAATCAGAATTAAGAGGAGCAATAGGACCAGAAACATAATAAGTCAAAGGAGTAACAATTGCAAAATGAATTTTAGAAAGTGGGAAAAAACTTAGAAAGAGCGCGGTTGTGAGTTTGGAAGAGAAGAGTCTAGAAATTTGAAAAATTGAAAAATAAAAAATCGATAAAGTTATCTACAGTGGAAAGAAAACATATTAAAAAAAAACATACAAAAAATTGTTAAGAAAAAACGACAAAAAAAATCACAAACAATACCAAAAAACAGGAGGCTAAAGAAACAATAAGACTAGAAAAATTAAAGATTAAACTACTATATTAAGGAATAAGTTAAAATGAAAGCAGCTATTGATAATAGAATAAAGACCTGTAAACGAGTAAACACTTAAAATAAAAATAGAATATCCGGTGAGAGGTGTTCAATAAAAAATGTCATCTTAATGGGTGCAAATTGTTGAAAGAGAAAGAAAGAGTAACACAAATGACGCCTCTAATATAATGGCAATTTTAAGCTCCACTCAATGTCGTTATGGTACTGTAGACACAATAACAAAATTCAAAGCAACTTTTCGGTCATTTATCAGCTTACCGTTGAGTAACAAGCATATGCTCCCCAATCGTTGTACAGGTCTTATCATCAGCTCCTGTAGGCTTTGACGACCGCATTCTGCTCTCGTTTGCATGGCCTTGAGGAACGCGTGGAACCTGGGCTTGGACTGATCGCAGCTGGTCAGGACCTCTTTCATTTCCTCGAAGTAATTGATAAAAGGCGGGTAGGCCCTTTGCAGTTCGGTGGAGTATTTTATTATGATATTGCCGATGCTGCGCTCTTCGTTCCAGTGTGCCGAAAGCCAATGAAACTAAAAATAAAAGTCAACTAACAATTAATAAAAAAAAAAAAAAAATTTTTTTTTACTTTATAAGTGGACCGTTTTTCGAGTTTAACCATGGGGATCTCGGTTATTTGAGGGGCGAAAAAGATTAATTTAGGGCAAAGTTGCGCCATTAGATCTATAAAAGTGACATTTTGAAATTTCTAAATGTATTGCGAATATTTTCGAAGTCAGTGGGAGTTTTCTAAATTTGAAAACGTCATTTTTATAGACTTCTAATTGCGTAACTTTCCCCTAATTTAACTTTCTTCGTATCTCTTGAAATAACCCAGATACCCATAGTTCAACTCAGCAGAATAAAACAACTTTTAATTGTTAAATAGGCCATTTTAACCAAAGCCAGGCCATTTAAGTCAAATTTTGGTATTTTTATTAAAAAATCTTTTGTTGGCCTGAATTAAGCACCACAATAGCCTACGTCAATTTGGGGGTACATAGAGTATCAGTTCTTGTACTTGCTTACCTCGTCCAACATCTTCACGTGTGTGTCATGTATGGGGGGCAACTTGCCGAAAATGAGATTCAACTCCGGGCTATTCAACAAGGCTTCCTCGTCGGGCATAACTTCGAGGTGGTTTTTGAACAATTTGAGTATGATTTCCAGTATTTGTACGTAGTTTGATTCGGTTTGCAGCAGTTCCATAAAGACGGTTCTTCGGGGCGACCATACTTTACGCGGAGATTCTTTTGGGGCCTCTTCTTTTATTCCCGTATCGGCCTAAGTGAATATTCAAATTATCAATAACTTGAAAAAAAATGGCGTCGAGGAGCAAACCAAAAAATTCGAGTAGAAGGGTGAGTTTTGTCGAGGTCAAAAAAAGGGAATATTAAAAAAATGTGAGTTTGAGGCCCGATTGTGCAAGTAACGCTTAGAGTTACATATAGCTGAAGAGCTTTACTTCTTGTACAGGGCCATTGATCATAAGGTAACCACCCACCTAGAAGCTTTAATTTAACTCGGAGAAAAAAGTGTTAAATGCAAAAGTTGTTGATAATTAGGTGTAGTTTTTTTCCATTACAAAATCCTTCATACAGGGTTACCCAAAGCCCGTGGTATACCAAAGTTATAATTTTCTAAATGGAACACCCTGCATAACTATGCTTTTTCATGCTCCGTTAATGTTTCTAAGCATTTTTCATGAAGCAAGTCCTATATTATGGTTTCCTTAATAAATGGTGCCTAAATATCGATATTATAGTATTTAGCCACCTTCTTAGAGGGTTCCTTTTTAATCGTGTGAAACCACGTTACATGCAAAAATTACGATGTGGAGGATTTCGTGTTGTAAAATTTTATAATTATTCTCGATTTATTACACCACTTCAAAAGTATCTTTATAAAAGCAGAGATATGCATATAGATTGGAAACGCAAACTTACATTTAAGATTTCTTAATAAAAACTTAATAGAATATTTCTTAAAAGAGTGCTCTTCTCAAAAGAGTTTTGTTCACATAGTAGAGTAAAGAAAAAATGAAAAGGCAAGTTTTTTATATCTAGCTGAGGTCTTAAAGTATATGCCTTTTAAAGACTTTCAGTTACAAAAATTTTGGTGTAGGGAATTTCACCCATCAATTTTTCGAAAGTGGAAGCTGTTGTTTTGAGGGTATGCTATGTAAAAAAAATGGCGTAGAATACCAAGTTGCAAAAACATACTAAATGGTCCATTAAAAAAGAAAAAAGACCTTTGATAAGCTGCGGGTTTTGAGTACATCCTGTATATAATATTACAACATGAAAAACTACACTTGATTATCCATAATTTTTGCATTTAACATGATTTCACACGATTAAAAAGAGAACTTTTGAGAAGGTGGCTAAATACTATAACATTGAAAATTAGGTAATTTATCAAGGAAACCAATGTGGATAGGTATAGGATAACTTTGGTATGCCACGGGCTTTGGATAGACCCTGTATAAAGGATTTTGCATTGGAAAAAAACTGCACCTAACTATCAACTCTTTTCGTATTTAACATTTTTTTCTTCGAGTTAAATTAAAGCCTCTAGATGGGTGGTTAACTTATAATCAATGACCCTGTACAATCGGGCCTTATCTCTTTAAGACTAGGATTTTTTTAGAAAATCTGATGAATAATAATGAGTATGAACAAACACAATATTGTTTTTTTAAAAAACTTATTATAGAAAAAATAACGGGGGCTACTAATAAGGGAGACGCTTAATACTTAGTTATAACATACACTTACCTTAGATACGTCCACTAAAGAGCGCTGCTGGGTTGGTCGAACAGGAAGCATAGTACCAAACACTATGGAGCCGTTGGCCCCAATGTTATTTTCCAGTAAACTAATTTTATTTTAAAGTGAGCCCTTTTATATACCTAAGACAGGTAAAGAGGTTTGATTTTACGATAAACCGAAAGGACCAATAATCTTCCTGAAATTAGTTTAGCCCCTCCCATTAATGAAAATAAAAACCTAAGGGTGATTTACATCCCAATTATCAAATACCATGTCTAGGTAGACTGGCGTTCTAAATGAATTTCACAACGTCGCGAATGTATGCATTTCTAAGTGATAAACAGATTATTTTATACTCTGTTTTTTTTTACTCTTTTATTTTATACTCTATACTTTATATTTTATACCGTTTACTATTTACCTGCACAAGACAACAATGTAATAAATTATACATTTAATACAACTCTTTTTTTAAAGAGGTTTAGAAGTTCTATTGCAAGTTACTTATAAGTTGATAATATTGGCGAAGGCTATAACAGTTGGTTTAAGAGTTGTATACTCATTGGAAATATCCATTATAAAATTAGTGGCGCTGAGGCTACTTAAATGTCGCATGTTCTTTCACACTGAACTTATATTTTATGCGTGTATTGATGGATACGATTACGATCTTCATTCGCTGAAAAGGCCCTTGAGGAAGATCCAATAAAGGATCGAAACGTTGGCCTTTTCAAAAGTGTGAAGTGTCATTTCAAGTCCTACACGTCAAATATATATCCCATAGAAAATTAAGAACTACTAGTCCAGAATTGCAAAGCATTGCATTAAATGCTGTGAATATTGCATTTTATGATTATTACATCGAAATAATTCAATATCTTACTTTTTAAATCTCTATTGTATATTCGACATGTGATTGGTGACCGCTACCAACATTACAAGGCAAAAATCAAAACGGATGTCGAAAAGGTCTTCATTTCGACGTCATAACTGAGGAAACACTATTTTACTTCATTCGGTATCATTTAGGACACTTTTACGTACATGATTTTAGTCCCGTAAATAACTTTTAACAGGACTGGATATCGTAATAGTTATTTTCCTATTCGCGTGCAGCAAAGTCGCTTTATCGCACGCATTTGCTTGCGGGAATAGCCCTTTACAATATGAAGCTTTATTAATCTGAGCGTTACTTTTGCATAATTTTATTGTTCCTGTACTGTTTTTTGCTGAGTTGAAATAAATTATTATATCTATACTTATCTGAATGCTTAAAGCCAGATTGTACAAGTCACCCTCAAAGTCGGGTTCAGCTAAACTCGACTGGTACTTGAACCCGTCCATAAGAATCGCATTGCTGTTAAATTAATTTCATTTGTGACACTTGCTGACAGCGATGCTTTTCTTATGGGCGAGTTTAAGTACCAGTTGAGTTTAGCTGAGCCTGACTAGTACAAACAAGCCTTAGGGTTCAGAGGACATTTAGCACTATTAATTAGGTACCTACCACGTGTGCGTACTTGTAAATGTTAACCCACCTTCATATTTAATTGAACTTACAAAAGACAACAAAGTTAACACACATGCGGTGGTAAGAAATTAACTATCCACGCAGAGTAAATTAAAAAAAATTGTCATCAACGCTATTCGAAATAGGTGCGTTAACCACTACACCAACACCATGCATTTCATTGGTTCTCATGTGTTAAACTAAAATAAATTCGGATTAATTACAGTTTGACAAATGTCAGTTTTGGTGTTTTTAAAAATAAATTTACAGACAAAATTGAAAGTAGGGACAAAAACCTTCAAAACATATAATCAGAATGGTCTTATCAGACGAAATTTTATATTCAGCAAATAGGTACAGTCTTTCAGTGACTAAGCACTAACACTTATCAATAATTTCATGATGTTGACAGGCGTGCGTGTAATAGTATATTGTCCAACTAGTGTCGAAAATTGCACTTTTCACACGAGTGTGACGGTTTGGACAAGAGCCGTAGGCGAGTGATACAACGTCACGCGAGTTTGAAGAGTGTCGTACGTGTATACTTTTTATACGACTTCGGCTTTGCTTCATAAATAATCATTCGTATTATAAAATATACGCAAGGCGTGTGCAAAACAATCGGAAGCGTGTGCAAAGTGGACTTTGCACACGCTTCTGCAGGGAGAGTGCGCGAAGCGCACTTTCCGCACATTTGTTTGTGTGGTTTCATTGTTTTCTCTATTTTTCTTGCATTATAAAAACATTTTAAAGTTAAAGTCAGATGAAAAAAAATGTGTCTTATGATGGTGGCTTAAACATCGGGGTTATGTAGTAATTGTCATTTCAACATGTTTTCGTCTCTCTGGGTCATAAGTACCACAATAACATGAGGAATAGTTAAGAAAATAAGGGAAAGTCAGTAAATTTAAGTACAAGCCTCTAGAAAAACTTCGCAGTTATCAGAGTTAGAAAACTGTTGAAAAATAACAATGTTAATAATGAGCAAAAAAAAGCAAAAGGCAACTATTCAGGAAATAAATTTGAGAGGCTTCAGGGGCTTTGAGTCCGGTTTAGATTTGAATCGATTATAGCTATTTTTATTGACTACTATTCTATTTGGCACATTTTTGCATAGAATTCGTTGTTTAAATATTGAAATATACCACTTGCTCAAGTTAAATCATCCACCCGCATTCATCAAGTCAAGTAGCTTGACAATTTTAAGAAATACGTGAGTTGAAAAACTGAATACTCGGTACTCGACTTGATTTGATTTGTTTTACAGTTGAGCTTGACTCTATGTCAAGTATTTTCAAACACGTGGCCGAAAATTTTGTTTCATCGATTTGACAACATTAAATGATGACAAGAAATCTACAGAATAAATTCTTTTTTTTTTAACCGACTTGTCAGCTCGTATAGCTTTAAAAGCTATTAGAGCTTCATTACTGGTTTTAACTAAAGGTTTTAATGCAGGGTGAAAAAGTAGCTATAACTGGTGGATATGTACTAATGCAGATATTTGTTTACGCACAAAACCATGGCCAGTATCCATTCTGTGACGTGGATAAATTACTAGTAGTAAAAGGAAGTTCAATAAAGTTTTAAAGATAACATTTTATGGTATTATTGTATTATGTAAATTCAAGAAAAAGGTTCACTCAACCCTACCAACTTAAGGACATAAATGGTTGTAAACGTCGTGACGAATTTGAAGCCAATAAACAATAAATGATACTTTTTCGTGTAAACATTCATTTCAGGTAAAGATTTAGCACTTGCAAACATTTATATCTACGGCACTAAGCGGATTCCTTAATAACTCATTAACAGAATATTATTTCATTGGCAAGCTCAAAACTTATTCTTCAAACTCGATGACGCTTTTAAATACACATTCCCTATGCTATTTACATAATGTTTTTTTAAGTTTTGCTATCTTCGAAAGCGTAACAAAGTCGGTTAAGTTCCGAAAAAATTGCCTTGTGGGAAGCTGATTTAAAAGACCACTTCGAGACTTTTGTCGTTTCCTAGATATTTGAGAACAATATGAAAAATATCCGAAACTACAATCGCTTGTATATGTATTCCACAATTAAAGTATTTGTGACAGAAAAAAAGACATCAGAACTTTTTAATTCTTGCAAGATTATGTGTCACGTGTCACGTCAATAATTGATTTATCGTTACCAACTTCATTTTTTAAACACAAACCTAGAATTTGAATTTTATATTTGGCAACAATTCGGAAAGAAACGCAAGAATATCATTGAGAAGTCATTGTCAGTCATTTTTTTTATTTTCTTAAAAAATTTTAGCATGTGTGTTGGATGCGGCCTGGTGATGCCTTTTTAGGCAAAATTTGTAGCCTTGAACAACTAAGTATAAATTATTTGAGACTGGTGACTTAAAGTTCTAGTGTTTTCAACCTTGGATTTCTATCAGACTCTTTGAGAGAGATAAATTGACTTTTTCTACGATTTTCAGAATAGCTGGTTCCATATAAGGAATAAATAGACTATAAGAACCTAACTAATTTACTGAACCATCATTTTATAACATTTTCTTTCTAAAAAAAGCGCCTCCCTCAGTTTATTAAGTTTAGACTACACATAACTATAAAGCATTCATCTATTAATGACATCAAGTATCGGCTTTGACATTTTTATCGCATCTTGTCAACATGTGCCCAAAGGTCATAGGTATTAAAAAAATTAAGGTTTCAAAGATAACGAGATGGCAAAAATAAGTGAATGAGTTATAACTACATACATACTTGTAATTAAAACTATGCACAATTAAGGGGTGCGTTTCTAAAACTTTTGTAAGTACCTACGTTTTGATTTTTATGACTAATAATTACAAACATTTTATTCCATAAGTTTTGTATTTCACTCAAAAAACTCAAAATAATAAATACAAAACACAAAACTTGACATCGTTCAGGTATTACGCCACAATCCAAGTTCTTTGTGTTTCTTTTGTTGTTAGAGACCAAATTTCGCACTATTCACAGTAAAATTACTGAGAATACCAATTAACCCTGAAAAGGGCTCGAACGAAACACCTAGTTAACGTTTCGGCAAATTGCTGTCTGTTGTCTTCTTCAGAACCACCTACAAGAAACAATTTTAGAAATTGTGAATTTTAGATATTAAATTACAATAATATTAATAATATTATTAACTTAAATTCACAATTTCTAAATTTTTTTCTTGGAGGTGGTTGTGAAGAAGGCAACAGACAGCAAGTTGCCGAAACGTTAACTAGGTGTTTCGTCCCAGCCCTTTTCAGGGTTAATTGGTATTCTCAGTTATTTTACTGGGAATAGTGCGAAATTCGGTCTTTACCAACAAAAAAAACACAAAGAAATTGGATTAAGGCGTAATACCCACGTAAGTAGTAAAAATTTAATAATTCGCCTCAAAGATTGAGAAGTTATCTAAAAGCAATCTTCTAGACGATTAGGCACTTACGTCGTTTTGGAAATACGCGCCTCAAGTGTAATAAAACCAAAGTGACTAATCTTGCTTACCGGGCTGGCAGTACAATCCAAAAAGGACCCAGACACACTCAATCGTCCAGCTTCGCTCGCCGAAGACCTTCTTTTATGGAGGGCAGGTGACTGTGTGTGTTGCACGAGGGACTGTATTGTCTCATGGATGTTCGGTTTCCGTCTTTTCCTGATAACCAGTACAATATTTTAACGTGTACTCGCGTAGATTGAAACAAAATAAGGTTAAACCGGTATTCTATAAGGCTGCTCAGAAAAATTAAATTACTCGCAAAACCTTAAGAGGACAAAAGAATTAACCCATGGTATACGGAGTGACCGTTTTTCAAGTTTAACCATGGGGATTTCGGTTATTTGAAGAGACGCGAATAATTTAGTTTTAATTTAAAGAGATAATTAATAGTATATTACAATACGAGATGGGAAGTCTTTCATTACCGTCCAGAGATTATGTTATATATCGAGACGCGTAGCGTCGAGATAAGTATAATCTCGAGACAGTAATGAAGCTTCCCATTGAGTATATGTATTTTATTTTATTTTCAACCACACCTTCTACATAATACCAAAAAATGTTCTTGAATATTATTTATTCATATAATATTCTGGCTCAAAACTTCACTCAGGAGGCGGAATTTTGATGGTTGCTCTGGTATAGAGCAAAACCAACAATCAAGTTTTCTGCAATTCCCTGAAGTTTCTGCGCTTTGTTTGCATATGCATTACTGGTCTAAGACGGGAAGTAACTACTTCCCGTCCTAGACCAGTAATGAGACACTTCCACCATTTAAAAAAAAAAAAAACAGAAATGTCATCATTACATATGTAATTGAAAATAAAGATAATTGACACTTCTACATTGGAAAAAGTCATTAAGTTGGCTATGAATTTTTGACAGAAAAGGATGGAGTAGTAAAAGTAGACGACACTTTTGGAACTCCATCTTTTTCTCTTGAACATGTTAGACGTTAACTTGATGACGCATACCCTCTATATCTTTAATAATAAATTTATTTGATTATATTCATTACTTTGCTAACTACCTTCCCGAACGGAGCGTTGAAACGGTTCAACTTGGTTGAATCATCTAAAGTTAAATACAAATAAATCGTCTAATGTTAATACTCAATATTAGTTTAGGTCTTTTATATTCATCTTTTGATGATTCATTCAAAGCGATCTATCAAATTGAAGTTATATGGGCCTTTTGGACATATAATGCAACGGAATATCCTCAGGTTGCTTTTTTTTATAATTACATATGTAAACTTTAGTAAATCAATTGTTATGCCTACCTGCTACCGCTACTGGGAGTGGTTGCATGACTGTCCCTCCGCATACCCGGAGTGGCCACCCCATTATCCACGTAGTCGTCAAAGAGATAGTCTTTCTCCCGCAGACTGCACTCTTTTTGCACGGACGTCCAAAACCATTCCGCTTTGACGATGTACGCGTGACGGGCCGGCACCTCTGGACGGTCGGTCACTGACGCCTCGTCAACCACCTGCGAGACGCCGGGATTAGATGTTCAACATTAGATATGAGTTTATAACCCGTCGATTTTTCTTAAATGTAAGTAGTAGCACAACAGATGAGAGTCCGTCGGTACGTGAAGCAGCTGAGGATGCAATTTAGAATTGATATGAGATCGCAGAGGAAAACTATGTCAAACAATCTACCAAAAACAAGGATTTTATTAGCAAAAAATACTCTATACGAGTATGTGCAGCATTTGCAGCAATCGAAACACTAAAACTACTGGACTACGTTTAATTTAAGTGGTTGATCCCGATGAACAGTGGATTATCAATTAACTGCCTATCTTAGGATTTAATAGTGATTATAGTTCAAAGTATCTCGGTTGTTTATCCGCTTTTATTCTACTTTTCATAATTCCCTTATTGACGAAAAAAACATTTGGAGAAGCTATAAATTAAACGGAGAAAGTGGAGAAACGTAAAAGTAAAAAATACCAAATGCATCACTGTCATAAAGTTTGCAGTTCATTATCTGGATGCTAAATTGAAGTCCAGTTTTCTCTTGCTGTAGTAATAGTGTAATCCACTTTCTAACCATTTTCTAAATCAAATATCCGCTCGATGGGGATCACGACGTAAATTAAACGACGTCATTTTCTTATCTGACATATAGTAATCTCTGAGATGGTTAATATGCTGGGGATGATCAGTTACTGGGTGATTTGAGATTCCACTTACTCAAATATTATATAGGAATATATTAATATATTAAGATAACAAATATAATATTAAGAGTTGTGAGTTCCTATTTCGCCAAGTTAAAGGTTAAAACATCCTTTATTACAAGTGCTAACCAGTCTTATCTTGCAAATAAGTTTGCTATAGGTATTAAATTAAATAGGAGCTTAGCACTAAAGAGTCAATGGAAGTATATTTTTCGCCTAGCTTAATCCGCAAAACTACTTAATGTATTTTATTCCCATACTCGACTGCTTGCCTAAATTCTGTTGTCATTCTGGTGAAAAGTAATCGCTTGCGGGAAGGTATCATGACACAGCAACTGAGCCGTTGAACTGCATACGCGGTCCTGTTTTTATGAAAAATCATATTTTGGCAGAATTTCGTAAAATACTGTTAATTTATCGATATCTTGTCGCTATGTCTTTCAAAACTGAACAAATCCCATTGAAACAGCGTTGAAAAATATAAGTTGATCACTCAGTCCTTTGTACATAGGTGACGCGGAGCGTGGGCCCGGGGCGGCGCCCCTCACGTAGGGTATAGTTAGGAATGCGTTTAATAATGTACTAATGAATTAGACCCCTCAAAAAATAGTAACACTGCCTAAGAAACACGAAGATGAATCAACTGATAACGCTTCTCAAATACCGCAATTAACTACTGGAAAACGTAACGAACAAACAGAGAAACGGTTGACAAAATTGACAATTTGACAAACTACAAACATTAGCATGTTTACTGAAAATGTAAATATAACTCCTAACGACAGCAGAGCAGTCATAGACCTATACTGGGACGAGGAAATTGGTAAAACTGTAAAGAAGCGAAAGAGACAAGCCTCCGAGTCTGCGAAACACATCATAGAAGATACCAAAGAAAAGGACGATAATCTGGAGGTCTATAGCCTCCTGTCAAGTTCAAAAAATCCCTTAAAGGAATCGAACTAGCAAGCCAACCGCTAACCCATATAGAGGGTATTAAAGTAGTAAAAAAGAGCTTAAAGATATAGCTGGTCGCATTAGGAGCGTCATCTCAATAGTGAACACCACAGAAATGTGGAAATTGCTAAAAAGAGGTCCAGAGGAGACATGCCCTCATGATTGCTTCTAGGAAGAACCAACGAAGAAACCTGCCACACCTGAAACTAGAGAGTTTGGCACACAGACCGGACCGACCTTTGAACTGAGCGAACTGCCCATGAGCTGCACGTACGACCATGGAAAAAAATAGCTTGCAAAAATGGGAAGACACCTTGTATAAAAAGACAAATGTCGTAGTAGGGTCCTCCCAGAGCCCCCAACTGAGCCCGCATAATTTGTCTTTGTGAAAAGAGATGACTTGGTAATGACTAAGTCCATCCAGGCACAGTATAAGACTCGATACCCAGTTGTAACTAACTTGGAAGACCTGGACATGATGGAATTTCATCACAGATTAAAACCAAAAAAAAAACTATAACGTCTTACTATAACTCAAAAAATAATTAAAGTAATAATACCGGAAAGAGAAGAACTATTTAAGAACGTCGAAAGGAGGAAGCCTAAAGGAGGAGATTCGGGGCGAAAAGAAACTAACGCTCCACCATACAAAAATTATGACGGTTCAGAGAGTTCAGAGAAAAATGTTCGAGCTCGTCTTTCTCGGCACGGACATAGCCATTGGCATATTCACCACAAACGGCAAAAAAGGTGGCAGATGCCCAAAGCATAAAGCCTGCCAAGGACACGCTGAAACCAAAGGGCAGAACCTTTGGCACGTACGCCATCGTAGTTAATAGCAAGAAAGAAAACACAAATGAGACCTTAGACAAGATAAAATCAAGTCTCACCGAAAATGCAACAAAAACCTCAATAAAAACAATTAACCATAACACCATAACCCTTGAAAAGAATAAAAGCGCATTGGAAAATGTAGGCAGAGGCATCCAGCAATCACTAGGCAAGGAAAACGTCAAGCTCCTGAGAGACCAAAAAGACAAGACCACTATCTACATCAGGGGTATGGACGCCACCATATCCAAGCAGGAAGTAGAACGGGCTATAAGGGATAAGTTTGTAGACCTTAGTCTATCGGACCTCACTGTTGCCGACCTGAGACCATATGCCAGAGTCCTGCAAGCAGTCACAATAAAACTTAAAAATATCTATGCTAAAACGCTGCTTGAAGAACAGTATATCAGAATAGGCCTTCTTAGCTGTAAAATGGAGCCGCAAATAAAAATAGACAGTTGACAAGGCAGAAACGAGTGCAAAGAGGGTACCGAGGCTTGCGTGTGTGCCTTATACAACACTAGAGGCCAATCACCAGGCAGAGGAAATTGGTCGTCGTTTAAAAAAGCTTTAAATTTGGCCAAACAAAAGAATAGAAAGCAGTTTAACAAATCCACCAGCAGGCAGCAGAATAGAGTCTCTGAATCCGGTACAAAATCTGGAGTAAATTAACAGAAGTTAGATATGCCACTAACTTAGCAATATCCTACAGATTAATGCTGACCGCTCCAGAACGGCACATGACTTTCCTGGAATCAACCAAATCAAACATTGACATAATTATCCCTATAGCAAGCGAACCAAATAAAAAACTACAACACACTACTTTTGGGCGACTTTAAATCCAAGTCGGCGGAATGGGGATCGCCAAACGAAGACGCCCGGGGTGCAGCCGTGTCCCAGTTGTGCTCCGGGTTTAACATGGTAACGCTCAATATAGGAACCTACCTTTATTAGAAGAGATACGCGGTCCTGCATAGACATTTCGCCAACAACAACGTAGCAAAACAGATTAAAAGCTGGAAAATCTTGGATATACAGTGTTGCTGAAAACAGTATTGCCAAGAGCAGGGCGTTAAGACTGATTTTGGTCTTTCTAAGTTCGATGGGTCTTCCGCAGGATGGTCATGGTGGTCCCGGATTAGAGCGGGAAATCTAGAGATAACACCTAAAAAGGATATTAAGTATCTATAGGGGTGCTTTACGGAACCAACCTATGCTTTTCCGAACACGCTGTGACCTCGACACGAAGCAGCCTAAAGAAACTAGGATATCTGCAAAGACTAATGGCCCAGCCTGAACGGGCCATCGTTGTAGAAAAGGCTAATGTTGTACGGGGTGATCCAGTCATCTCTTCTGTACGCAGCCCCAATTTGGGGAGGCATTATTGGTAAAAAAAATATCATACTATGTTCATCAGCGCCCACAGGAAGGCCCTGATGAGAGTGATTGGTGCTTATCGCACAGTATCTACAGTAGCGACTCAGGTCATAGCGGGAACTCCGCCCATGGATCTATTGGTAAAGGAAAGAACTGAGTTGTACGGGAAGCAAGTTATCTCAGAGGCCATAAAAGCAGAAGCTAGAAAACGCACTTTAGAAAAATGGCAAACAAAATGGAACTCCACTACCGACAAAAGACAGTGAACGAAGAAACTGATACCGAATATTGAATAGTGGGTAAAATGTAAACACAGAACATCGAACTATTATTTGACCCAGTTTTTAACTGGCCACGGCAGCTTTAGGGCATACACCCACCGCGTAAAGAAAACAACAAATATCTGCAATTACTGTGGGGACGTGGATACGACAGAACACTGCTTCTTCCACTGCCCGCGCCTTGTAGTTCAAAGAGAGAGACTGTCAGGACTGATTGAAAACCTAT
The DNA here is from genome assembly GCA_951812265.1 of Taphrorychus bicolor. NCBI lineage: Eukaryota > Metazoa > Arthropoda > Insecta > Coleoptera > Curculionidae > Taphrorychus > Taphrorychus bicolor. Next base: position 29,322,886 of record OX638304.1, read on the forward strand.
CCCCGCAAAATCTCATTAACGGAATGCTAGAAAACAGGAAAACATGGCAGGCAGCAAACAAGATCATTTGGGAAATCATGAAAACCAAAGAAGCTAAAGAAAGCGAATTGCAAATATGCGTTCTAGCTTACAAAGAAATCTCAGCTAAAGTAAAAAGTGCTTATCATTTGAGAAACCTGTAAAAATCTATGCATTTCGAGAAAATGTCATAAATACAAGACCACCCTGGAGCTGAGATGAATACTCTGACGAGTGACATCAAGCAGACTGTGCACATATCACCGTTAGAGTAATAAGTATTTGTTCATTTCATAACCCATCTACCCTGTTTACAATCAAAAGTTGATACATCCTTAACATATCCGATTCAGGGTTTTTTTTTTCAGTTTACTCTAAATGACATTGGATGATTATGTCTAGAATTGAAGGTCCAAGCCTCAACTATTGTCACTGGTGTAAAAATAATTTGTGGATAAAATAGCGAAGGCCAAGTTTATCTCTTATTTAGAAATACTTAAAATGGCGACCCACGGATAATGTATATTTTAAATTGCACCAATTTCTAAGTTTGACTTGAGGCTTATATATATAAGCGACAGTAGGTAGGTAGCAACAGAACGAGCACAATTTGGCTCTTTTTTACATGTAAATCTCCATAAGAAAACTTAAGGTCCATTCTTCACTTTTTTGTACCCCGCCTCGCAACGCCTACCGCACATCTGCACAGCGATTCGACTCTATGATGTCTTATAGGCGTCGCGACGCGGGGTACAAAAATATGCAAAATGGACCTTAAATTTTCTTATGGAGATTTACATGTAAAAAAGGGCCAAATTGCGCTCGTTCTGTTGCTGCCTATCTACTAGCGACACTGCCATCATTGACCTTAAAATGAAGAATGTTCTATAATAACACAACTTATATGGGGTGGGGCGTTGAAAATGTGCCACTAGCCGTAATCGCCAGGAAATTAACTGTTCGTAAAAACCAGGAATACCTAAAATTTGTTTATAAAGGACAAACACACAGTACTCTTAAAAGTTGAACATGTGAGCTGGAATGTTTGAAAATTAGATAGAGAGTCTTTTTTTTTCCTTCTTGGATGTGTAACCTAAGACATAAGATAACACTCATTATTTAAACGTTTCGTTTTCAGATCGCTGGATATCATAAAGAGGTGCAATGAAATGGTCTCCAGGTCACCCGACGATCACGAATAGACGACAGTGGTGTGAAGATAACGTCCGTCCCTGATTAACGGAAAAGTTCTCCAGCATTTACTTCAGTAATAAGGTAGGTTTTTGAGTAAAACAGGTTTAATTTGAAACGTTTTGTTGACATTTCAAAGCCCTAATCTTCTAAATAAGCTGAACAATTTTTAAAAACCAAAGAGATTCAAATTAAAATCAGTTAAATTGATAGTCTGGCTAAGATCTTGAGTTTCGTCACCAGATAACGAGCGCCTATCTTGAATCGCGAATAGAACAAAAACCCTTTTCATTGAGATCATTTGACCCCATTCCCATTTGAAGAAATTGAGAGGATGACAATCTCACTTAGGCGTTTGTAATTCTTTATAAAAAACCAACTTGACGCGACTCTGGTGTTTCTCAAAGTGTCATTTTTTGACAGTTATGTCTTGCGATAGGGTGTCAACGGCCCACACTGAGTATGCAATCGTTTATTTTAATAATTATTAGAGCCTGCTTATACATAAACAGCTCTTTAAACGCTCTTGAAACACTTATTGTATGTGGGGATGTATTGTTTCTCTTTATACGACAACAGAGAATAATTTTTTGGAAAAATGACAAAAGTTCTTGCCCATATTATTGAACAAGAATTCGCCATTTTATTCACAAATCGTTGTATTTGTCCACTACCGCGAGCAATCAAAGTTTGAGGTGCAATATCATACATCTTTAGCTATCTATCGTGGTTTCTCACTAAGTAGCTCCTCATAAAATTGTTGCCAAAGAACAGTGAATTTAGAAAACTGATTATCAAAAGCCCACTACACATTAACACCAGAGCACCTCTTTACTATTATTTCTAGTTAATTTTAACTACTTGAAGTGGGAAGAGTTTCTAAATACTCGTCACGTCAAATCACCCAGCAACTATAGAAAAATTATTAGCGAAAGAACCAAAACAACAGGACATACAAATACACGATAACATAGACTGATTATAACAGTAAATGGACATAACCGTTTTAGGTCACTTTCTAGGAGAGGCCTGTTATGTTCGTCCTTTCTGATTTATTAAACATGAAACATGAAAATGGAAGTTAGTACCGCAAGAGCAGACGTTCTCCTGGAGGCTGGCGCCAATTTACTGCCGCATTCGCTTGGAACCTTTGATTGGGACGGATCGGGATTTAGGGAAATGTCGGGAAAACAACTTGCGTTCAAATCTCCCTTGTCCATTTCATCGTGAAACGACAGTCTATTCGAGGAGTTTAGTTTGGACTTGCTTCTGGTAAACCGCGAAGAACTAAACGTCCTCGTGAACAAATTTTTCTTGGATTTGCGCAGGCTTGCTCTTGGGGTCGTGTCGGATTCGATGCAGGTGCTCAAATTGCTCAAAGTATCGACGTTAAATACACCGGAACTCGATATCGCGCTTTCGTTTAAGGAATGATTAAAACTCGAGGCGTCTATAGTCCGCCTGCGATTTGAAAAATAATTTATTGGAGTCTTAAAAAAACTGGACACTCTTTTCTTGCGTTCGCTGTAACTTTTATCCCGTTTACGCTTAACCAACGTATTATCGGGCGATACAAATTTCCTTTTTCGCTTCACGGAAACGTTGCTAGTGTTAAGCGACTCGTCAAAGCAAATACTGTCCATTTCACTGACCAAGTCGTCGTTAGTACGCGCCCCTTCTGGCACAGTTTCCATCAAGGAAACGGTGCTGCTAGCGGCGTTTACGTAACTCAGACTCGTTATGCTGTTGTTGTTGGGAGTTTTGGGGAACTCGGTAGGAAATACGGGTTTGGGAGAGAGAGGGGCGTTGGCGGCTTCCAGCGTGTACACCTCCGAGTTTTCCATAACCTAAAACCCACGACCATGTAGTTGATGAGCGATTCAAAGTGGTTAGGGTGCAGGAAAAGCCCATGATAAAAAGATGGATGATGGTTTTTGGCGATTTAGTTGCGCCGTTTGTATGTTTCAACAGAATTTTCTAATATTTTCTTCAAATTTCTGGTGACATCGATGTACCAGAGTGTAAAAAGATCGTCAAGTATATTTACGTCGATGCCTTGTAAATTCTATTTCAATAAATCTTATTAACAATGTAATCTTAAAGACTGACATATTTACATGGATGGAATAGGACTAAACTGTCAATTCCTCAGTCTGTTGCATGAATTTCTATTACAAAGTGACAATAACTATTATTATTAGTGTTGCCTTTCTTTTCGCTGATTGGCCATCTCTTTCTGTTGGTGGTGTACACCACGTTTGGCAACAGGGCCGCGTTGTGGGAACTAAACAAATTAAAGAAAAGAATTATAATCGAAAAAAAGTGCTTGAAGATGTGAACCTGAGTGACACGGTCCGGGATAGAGCGAATATCCAATTTATCAAGTGTGAAAAGTGCAATTTGGAAAGTCAAAAGACAAAAGATCAAAATAACCTCACTTCAAGCATTTAAATAACACTAAAGTGTGATTTAAATGTCACGTCAGGAAATACAGCCACTAGGAAACAATAATATCGCTGTTACAACCTGAAAAATTACAAAGAAAATCAAATCCTAAACAACCAACATGAGATCCCCCTCTCGATGTTGCCAGTTCGCAGAAAGGCAAGGTAGGGCAGGACCAGGAACTCAAAGATTTGAAAAAATAGAGAAAAAAGTTGGAAAGTTCTTAGGGAATGGGAGCTTTTATGTACTGTAATTTTTATTGTTGTTATACCATTAGTTAAAATGCTTGCTAAATCGTTACAATTTCAAAATCAAAGCTGGAATCTTCCTTTTAGTTTCACGACAAAGCGATACGTTTCCACTAAGTTCTTTCAGACTTGTTCCACAAAAAACGAACGTGCTGCACCGAAATCGTCCAAAAAATCAAAACACTTAAACAATTCCAGCTCGCCCAGTATAACGAAGGTGAATATCGCGTTTTTCTTCTCGCCACCGGATTTACAAAAGGAAATGAAAACAAACCCCGGATGTTTTCAACTTTTCAAAATAATTGACAAAAACCGTTAAAATGTTTCATGTTGTATAGTAATTTTTTTTAGGCAATTTGTAAACCTACCACTTCGACTTCATGAGATGAATAGGTCCCAAGGAGATGCCCTTTATCGCGGTACTACCCTCGACCGGCTACTCGTCCATCCAAAGGGGTCCAGCACTTCCTAAGGACCATCCTTTTTTCTTCAAATGAAGATTAAGACTTGACTTGAGATGAAGGATTTTTTTACTAGGCTGTGACCTTGTCTCCTAACAAGAGACCTGCTCAAGGAGAATAACTTTGAGCCAAGTATCGAGACGACTCCTTTCGCCGAACATGTAATCTACTTGCAGGATGATACCCCAATAGCTGGCCACCTTATAGAATGTCAGAGGACCAGAAGAAGCAACTCATAATACACTTGAAAATAGGACCATTAAGGAATATGAGACGGCCTATGCGGCACCACTCGTATAGGGACTCATTTCACGACTATTAACCCTCGGGCAGAAACAAAACAGCGTTCATAACACCATTTGGGATTACTCTGTTATTCACAGTATTCGAAATTTACGTTTTTCTGTGTTCAATAGTCAATAAATAATTGAATTAATCCTTTATAAAACCAATTAGCAAAGTAATTGCAATTTACAATGCAGCAAACAATCCACAACAAAACTGTAAACATCGGTAACGATTTACAAAAGGCGACTTAAGAACTTTCGACTCTGCGGCTATTAAATCATAGTTTTATTCAGACGGCGAGTCATCAAAACAAGCCGCGGCCTGAACACAAATATTTACAACGGAAAACCAATAAAATCATAAAATTCTTTCGGGCAAGTTAAGTGAAACAACCATCATCCATCTTCAAAAAAAATGCGTCTACGGAGTAAATATAAGCCCTTTGAACTACTCATCATGTGAAACAAGCACTGGGACAACTAAGACAGTGGACCTCATAACAACAATAATTATTTAAAACAATACAACAAACTTACCACATGGGAACATGTTGGATCATCTATCGTGGTAACTGTACCTCCGTTGGCAACCAGAACTTCCGTCATGTGTCTCTCCTCATCCTCTGGGAACCCAACAAAGCATACCCGGGCCCCATGGAAAGGTTTAAGTTTAAACTGATTCTGTAACCACATTTAAGTAAATTTTGTTTTACCTAAATTCGACATAACTTACTACAAAACTGTCCTGAGCTGCGTTAAATTCCAACTCCCATCTATGATTTTCCCAACTGTCAATCACCCACAGCAAATTCATAACCGGCACTTTAAAGGTAGCTGCATACAGGTATTTGTCTCCACCGCAGGTTTTAGCTATAAGGTGGGTGAGGCTGGCAGTTGTGTCTTTTCGGACTGAACCACCCATGTGATGGATGTAGGGCACTAATTTTGTCTAAAAATATTTTTTTTGTGTAACCTCCTATCCTATCTTCCTGAATAAAGACACAAATTTGTGTATTCGGAGTGCAGAATGTGGAGTAATAAATTTTTTGAGAGTAGGTTTTTGTTTGTTTGTCTAAACGGAATTCCTCCGTGGACTGAGACGTGGCTCCCACTTGTCTGAAGTGCGAAGCGCAAAATACGTATATCTGCATGTGCTTAGTCTATAAGGGTCCAATAAAAAATAACATTTCAAGAATTCAATGTCATTTGCCAGAGAAAACGACATTTGGCCCACACACACATATACAAACTTATAAGAGGCTAATTTCTTGTCTTGTGTCAAAGCCACTTTTTAATAAGAGACCCTGGCTGTATTTGCATTTGCTAAAACAGTTTCTAAATGACCCTGGTACGTACAGAAGCAACATAATTAAAGTGATGTGTTAACACGTTTTTCAACAATCCGTGTTTACTGTTTGTTTTCTGACTATAATCAATTAAACTCTTGCCAAATCTCCCACTTCAAAGCAAAGAGACTGTTGTATTATCACTCTAATTATTATTCTTATGATGGCCCTGCGACCGGCAAACAAATGATTTGAGATTATTTGGCGGTTTCTGCTTTTGATGATAATATTGGTTCTAGTCGGTAACTAGAGGCATCAAAGAAGACAATGCACCCAATAAATGATTATTTAAAATAAGCAAAATTGCAAATTAAGGGATGGCTGAATTAATAACTGACGAATGGTGCATAGACGACTTCTATTAAAGTAGTTGTATATGTAACTATGTCTTGTCATTTCAATAGTTGTCCTAATAAGAAAAAAATTACTTTGTAAGAGTGAATTACTTGTCAGAAACACCCTACAAATATAAGAACAAAGATTAATTTCTTAGATAGAACTGTAATTTGAATAATTTCTAAAAAAAAAGTAAGAATCAAGTGATGCTATAATGGAAGCCGACTTTAAGTGCAACAGAACTTATTCTCTTAGTCTTTATAAGTCTCTCTCTCTCTTAATCTTTATAATTCTCGCCTACAGATGGGGAGATGGGGTGGGATGTTTGGCTAAATCATTTTACAATCACTAACCACTGGTCATAAAAAGCTTAAATAACAAACAGTGCAAAATAGCAGCCAAATTAATTTTGGTGACTCAAGCCTTCTAACCATCAATGATTATTTGGAGTGAGCCTTTTAACATTTTATTGTGTTGTTACAGAGGGGAAATCACTTTATAAAATGTGTAGGTATTCCAAATTCCTTGTAATTTACCTTAAATTCAGACCTATATTTTTTTTTAATTCCACTAATGATATAAAAATTTTCTACAAGTTTCCAATAATGTACCTAATAGGCTCCTATTAAGGAAAGCAAAAAACATTTTAGAAAATCTTGTTCAAGGCAGCTAGAGGGCATACTATAAAAGAGTTCCATGCCCATTCTTCTCTCAGAGAGATGTTAGTAAATGTAAAATATTAGTTCTGAGTTCTAAGGGAGACTTTTACAAGTTCAAGTAAAACTTTAGATTGAAGATAAAACACCAGACTTGATGTACATTGCATTGTTTACCTGACAGATAAACAATGCAATGTAGGTTATATCTGGAGTTTTATCTTCAATCTGAAGTTTTACTTGAACTTGTAAAAGTCACCCTAAGAGGTTTCCCAGCTTGTTCCCTATTCGGTTCTTATGATCTTTTTCACCCCTTGATTTTCAAGTTTTCTTTATTTTTAAACAGTTTCTTTGGACTTATAGAACAGTGTAAAATACAAAAAATTTTGGATCAACAAGTTTTGAACGAGAAAATGACGCAAGGAAACAAAAACACTTGGCCTTGTATGATGAGACTGAAGGAACCTAAACTAACCTAATTGAAGGGAAAACATAACTGAAGTAGCCAGGACTAACCTAAACAAAGGAAGAACAGAACTGAACTGACTTGAACTAACCTAACCAAAGAGACCTTCATGGAAAAGTAATGCAGCCCTAAGAGGCTGCTTGGCTTCACATAACTGAACAAACATGAAACAACCTAACCATAGAAAAAAGCATAACTGAACTATCCAGAACTAACTTAAACTAAAATCAAATCCCTCATGGTTGCTCCTCATGGAAAAGCAAAGCAGCCCTTAAGGGGGACTGAATGAACCTAAACAAAGGAAAAACATAACTGAACTAACCTAATCAAAGGGCTTCATGAGAAAACAAAGTGGCCCTGACAGACCACTTGTATTATTATCATATCAATTTATATATTCATAACAGTAATAAAACATAGTAAACATAGGGGGTGTTTATTTGAAACTGTCATCTAGTAGGATGTGAAATGTCAAAAAAAAAAAATGGATAAAGGAACAAAAGTCCATTTAGTTTGATTATATCATCCGAGGGGTAAACCGCAGGGCGAAATCTTGCACACTAATGCCAAATAAATGCCTACTAATGCCTACTAATTCTTACTAATACCATTAATTCCTCGACCAATGCCTACTAATGCCCACTAATTCCTACTAATTCCCCTCATAATTCCCACTAATTCCTATTATGTTTTTATCTCTGTTATTTCTTAAAATCAAAATTGACAAAATAACTGTCTTTAGAACTATGGGCTCCAAAATCGAATGTTGGAGAAACATGGAAACAACATTAATAAATACAGCTCCTGATATTTATTAACAGAATTGCAACAATTGCAACATAAGCATTTTACCTATGAAGGTCTGCTTTAATTATGGTTCTTATATACAGGGTATCTCGATGTTTTGTCTCGATCTTTTATACAGCGTAAGAGACAAGATTGCTTCCAAATGAAGCAGGCTATATGGAGCAAAATGTTTGTAATTAATATATTCACTCAACTAAAAATTAGATATAATGTCGTTTGAGCAGGCTTTTTTTTTCTAATTGGCGATTTCCCAAAAAATCACTATTCGCCACCATAAAATGTTATTTGACCATCTTAGGTCACCTTAAGTTGAAGCGTTCTTGAGAAACTAAAAAAAAATATTACATAATCTTAGACAACTTCTGGCCAAAGGAAGCAGGGATATACGTAAGTTTGGTTAAATCGACCTAATTTGGCTTCAGCAATATCTCGTCGATTGTTGTACACGTTGAATTGGGACAGCCTGTATAACCAAATCAAAATAAAAGGCCTGCTACCGAGCCTCGTACGTAGTAGGTATTAAGTTTATAATGGTATATTATACAACAAGCATTTAATGAGACATTATCCTCGAGGGAAACGTTCGAACCCAGGAGAGAGAAGCGAGTGGCACAAGTTGCCAGAGGGAATAACGCTCATTAACTGCGAGTTGAATACTATACTTTATCCACGATCAATATTACGGGTTTTCTCAAAATATGATAGGTTATAGATGGGGTTATAAGTGCCACAAAGATAATTCACAATTTTAAAACTACGTCTTGGTTATGCTAATCGACGGCGCGACATTTGATGCGTCAGTCAAGAAAATGTCGGATTTTTTATTTGAAAATACTATGCTGAAGAGAGCAAAAAGTGGCTATGAAGAAAGGGTAATTTATTTCTAATTTTCTCTTTAAATTAAGAAATGAAGTGAGCTTAAAAATCCAGGTAACCATGTCTTGGCATCTCACATTAGGTAATTAATTTAAATATTTTTGTGTTTTACAATACAGTTTCCTCATAAGTCCCTACTAAATGCTCACTAATGCCTACTAATTCCCACTATTTCTTTGAGTAATTCCTACTAATGCCACTAATTTCTCGACTAATGCCTACTAATTCCTCGAGTAATTCCCACTAATTTCCCTTGGCTGTACACCACAATTCCTTTGCAGTTAACCCCTAATTACTTTTCTAATGAACACCCTGTACCTACTATTTTTTCTGAGATTTTTTCTCATAGAAAAAGACTTGGTAACATTGCATACAAAAACTGACAGTAAAAATACTTTTGTTCACTTTTCCAGATTTCAATTCCTGTTATAAATATATTTTTTCTAAAAAAATGGCATATTATAAATTTTTTTTGAAAAATAGTTATACCTAAATGAATTTTTTAGGTGTTATATGTAACAGGTGTTCATTTAAAAATGTCATTTGGTTGGCTGTGAAATGTTAAAAGAAAAGGATGAAGGAACAAAAGTCCTTTTAAGTAGGTACTTTGATTATGTAAATCCTTTCCCATCAAAACCTGTACCTACTATTTTTTCTGAGATTTTTTCTCATAGAAAAAGACTTGGTAACATTGCATACAAAAACTGACAGTAAAAATACTTTTGTTTACTTTTCCAGATTTCAATTCCTGTTATAAATATATTTTTTCTAAAAAAATGGCATATTATGAATTTTTTTTTTGAAAAATAGTTACTGAAAAATAGGTACTTTGATTATGTAAATCCTTTCCCATCAAAAATTTTTAGCCTCTAGATGACATTTTTTTTTGTGAATACCCCATACATTGGGGTCAAAATCATAAAGCGAGAAATTTTAAATGGGTAATGTGCTTTAAATACACTAAATTGTGTTTTTTTTCTTACAAATGTGTCTCAGTCAAGGTATTTTTTGTCTAATGTGCTCAAAGTCATATGTTTTTGAAAAAAAAAAAAAAACAAAATAATGTGAAAATCGAAGACTAAAAAAGTTCACCAGAGCATTCATTGAGTATCATTGCCTTGAAGCTTCATAACTTAGTAATATATGATACAATTACTGGTCTAATCACACAACAGTACCTCTAGTTGCAACATTTCCCAAATTTTCTGAGGCACCCTCTACCTACTTATAATTTTGCAAGTCTTCTACCAATTTTTATCAATACAAGAATTTAAAACTGTTACTGTTGTACTTAATACTATGAATATATAATAGCTGCTTACCAATTCATCAGCACTTCGAAAACCAGTGAAACACACCACTACCCCTTTCATGGCCATATTGAACAAGGGTCTTGTATTATTTCCGGGCAATTCTCTTGGTGTTTTCAGGGCAAACTGTTGTAATGCAATAGGTCCCAAGACATTTTTGTTGGCTTTCTTAAGTTTGAAAAACAATTCACTCTCAAAGTCACTCATAACATAATATGTACAGCCTGGATCGTGAAAATACTCCAGTCCATCCTCTGAGATCACTACAGTCACCCCAAAACTTTCAGCAACTGCACGTATTTTCTCGTCCTTGCCAAGTTCCCCGATAAGGCATATTCTTTGGTCAGCCTGCTGTAATGCTAAAATTTGGGTATGAGGTAGTTAATTAGCACCTTATAAATGAAATAGTGGTCTCTATTGTTAAAAGCCAGCTTAACCTTGACTGGCATTTTAAGACAACATAAACCTAACCTAACTGTGAACCATATCAAAATATTTCTTGGATATGGTGATTTTTCTTTATAAGCCACCAAAAATTTCAAAAAAATGCTTCATCTTACCGTTGTTTTTACACGTTTCCTCCCCATTGGAATCGCTACAAACCGAGCCCTGAGACTGAATTTGAGCGTTAATTTCGTCCATTTTGGCCCCAAGTTTGGGTTACATCAACAGGATATTCGCACTCAAATTCCCCAAAAATTACGTCCGTTAGCACAATCAGCAATTTAAACGTTAACTTCCTAAATTAATTCCAGATAAAGGGCACGCTTTTCCAAATTTTAACAATAAAAACGACATTTTCTAGACTATTTTCCTTTGAGGTTGGCACAAAAACGCTTGTAGGAAGTTTGAAGTTTAAAGTGAAGATTGGCCGTTTGATTGGTGGAGCTGGTGTCGGCTATTTCCGGCGATGAGCGAAACGGCGCGAGGCGTCGCTGATTCGGCAACGTCGGCCAGAGAACGTCATTTGGCAATGCGGCGTTGCCGATATAATGAAAACGTCTTGGCCATTTAATTTTCAGTGTTTTTAGAATACATTCCTTGCGTAGTGACTAGTGACCAAGGTACAAAAATTATGTAATTTAATTCGAATCTAATTTTCACAGTGTAGATATGTCACTAACACCCTGTTTAACATGAAGTAAATATACTTTATGATTTGACTTTTTAAGAAGTATTTTGCCACCGTAAGGTTTGGCAATGCTGTTAGAACAAGTCTAGGCGACATTGCCAGATTGTTCTTTTTGTCTGAGAAGTGAACTTTTTTATTTTTAAAGATATGTAAATATCTCTCATTTCTATACAGAGTGTCACAAACAAAACAATATTCTTTCAGCAACCTATACCACCGTTCAGTAATTTAACAAGTTCAATCACACGCCGAATCTTTCTTCCCCTGTTCTCCCTAACCTACTATTCTGGCTTGCAGTTAGTATAGTGTCGAAAGAATAAATAGGATATCGGTCTACCCTTGTACGTAAAACCCACTTCACTCACGTTAGATTGGGAATTCAGACCCTGGAATTCCGTCTGTAAACGTCACAGTAAAAAATTGTGTTCTATTCTTAAACTGTGCCTATATTATACGTATTGTTATAAAACGATCTGTGTTCTTTAAACGACAATAAACTTAACTCCTTTACTTAGTTTTGCCTAATTTTTACACTTAAACAATTATTTACAACGTCTTCTTAATGGGCTTCGGAGCGATGCTGACTTTCACTGGAGCACAAAGATCCAATAACGTGGGATTGACATCCAAATTAGACTTTTTCCTGCCGATGTCAGCTTCAGGCACGCAAATCGCCACATTGACCTCGACGGTGCAGGCCTCAGACCAAACTTGATGAGACACCAAGACTGAACTCAATAGCCTTATATTATGGCCTATTTGGGACTCTAAATTGACTATTTAAGAAAAGCGCAAATAAGCAAAGAAGTGCAATACCAACCTTTGTCCGAAGTGTCGTAGTAGAGAGGTTTAAGGTGTTGAGGCCTTGGTAATACAATCTGAGTCTTCTGGTCGGGATATTTCACTTTCAGCCTTATCCTCAAAGGGTCTAAAAGATGCTGAAGTTCAGCTTCAAACGGAACTGACATAACCAATCCAGCTGTAAATTTAAGCGACGTATCTCCCTGCCCAGAAGGCTCAATAATCGTAGCGGAACTCATTCTTATCTAAAAAAGTTTTTGTGTTGAAGCATAAGCAACTTGATTTGGATGAATGAACAAACATTTATATTAGGCCGTGGAATGCCTCCGACTTTAGACTCAAGTAAAATGGGAATTAGAATCCTGGCCACAGTGCCCGGTTTAGGCTCCTCCAACTGAGACAAATCCCGAAAAACCATGGAGGTAAATCCGTCTGGTTGAATAGAGCTTTGCTGCAAGTCTTTTTGCATGTCTTCAACTGCTGTTAGAAAGTGATGGCAAGGAGCTAGAGCTGAGGCATTACTACCTGAAAGAAAAACATAAAATTTATTACTAGAAGAGAGCAGGCATATTTACCCACCTTTAACGATATAAACTAAATTAAGGGCCAGAGCTCTAAGGCGGAACTGCTTGACTGCGCACTGCTCGCGGGGGTTGAGTCCCACGAAGAAAAACTGTAACTTCAAGCAATGCTCCAGCAGAAGGTGGATGTTGGTTTTTAGGGTGTTTTGCTGCTGGGTGGCTAGAGTAGCCGGATTAACCTATAACGAGTTCAAATACAAATAAGAAACAAAAAAATATTGAGTAAGAGGAACATACCCAGTAACCCTTATCCAAAATTTGTAATATTTGCAGCTGGGCACCAATATAGAGGGACGTGAATTGGGCGGTCCCAGAGACTGTACTGTCCATTTCGCTGAGACGATTCAGTTGTTCCTTTGCGGTTTGAAACAATTGCATATTGTGAGATCTGAAAAAAGTAAAACGCGCCAGTCCAGAATAATTCAAACAAGTGTCTAATTCTGAATTTCTCTTATTTTCTGTTTCTTAGTTTTTCCGCATCTTCCTAATGCACTGGGTATTTGATAGATAACTATTATCTCAAAAAAACAATCAACAAGAAAAGATTAATCTAATGTTGGAAAAGCCAACATTAATATTGTTACGGAGAGCGGGCGATGGGAGGTTGGACCTTCGCGGTCAACCGGGCGATGCGGTAAGGGAACTGTCGCGAGTGATTTATTGCTCTGTTTATTTAGAACGCATTAATATACGACTGCGACAGCGACGACAAGAATGTTCTAGGCTTTTCTCTATTTTTAATAAAAGGCGAATATCGGCGCCGTTAGTAGTAGGCTTATTTAATCGAGCTATAGGTAAGCTAAAGTACCAAACGATAATAGAAGGCTATAAAGTGATAAGTAGTGAGTATGAGAATTGTATTTGTGGGATAAATAAATAGTGTTTTCGTGTTAAATCGTTACACTGGAATTATTGAACCCTGAGTTCGCAACAATTGGTGTCAGAAGTGGGTTTCCAGTGGGAATTTGGAGACTAATATTGCTGAACATCAAGCGATGGAGTATCAACTTGCCACCCTGTCTCCCTTATGCAACAACAGAGGGAAGAGCACGAAAAACGTTATAACTAACAAAAAGAGGAACAGAAAAAACATTCTAGAACAAAAATAGGGACAAGAAAAACGTGATCAAGTACAGGAGCGACGTCATCAACAATTCAAAGAAGAATTACTGAACCATCTCGCAGCTAGGGAGCAACAATTGGAAGAAAGATTAATCCAATCCGTCAACCAGAAGGTTCTCCCGATTATGACGGTACCACGGCGTGGGAAATTTATAAAACCCAATTTGAGGCAGTTACAAAAGCTAATGGCTTGTCCGAGCCCCAGAAAGCCATATTAGTGGTAGCACTTCGTGGAAAAGCGGCTGAATTACTCCAATCTCTGTCGGCAGGTGATCAAAGTAATTATGCAGCTTTAGTACACCCCCTGCAACTACGATTTCGAAATAAGCACAAAGAAACCAGGCCCAGCTGGGGATGAGACAGCAAAAGTCAGGTGAATCCTTACAAGAATTTGAGGAGCACATAGACAGACTAATTCACCTGGCATACCCATCAGCCCCTGAATGTTTTCAAACGCAATTTGCCGCCGAAAGGTTCATCGAGGGAGTTCGTGATAGTGGCATGAAATACCATTTACGTCTACTAAGGCCCAGTCATCTAGTTCTTCTCCACGTGTAAGAAAGGCAACTTGCGAAGACGAGGAGGATACGTCTAGGGCTGAATCCATGGAAAGTTTACATAAAACGATGAAGGATATAGCAGTCAATATACAAGCCCTGTTGGGAAGAACTCCTCGATCAACAGGGGGGGGGGGGGGGCAATGTTACGCTGAACGGGCGCTGGGCGCTTGCGGCCTATCCAGGCGCTGCGGTATGGGAACGGTCACGAGTGATTTATTGCTCTATTGCAGAACGCAGTAATTTACGACTGCGACAACAAGAATGTTCTAGGCTTATCTGTATTTTCAAGATTTTGTATAAAAGCAAATAGCGCCGCCGTTAGTAGTAGTCTTATTTAATCGAGCTATAGGTAAGCTAAAGTACCAAACGATAATAGAAGGCTATAAAGTGTTAAGTAGTGAGTTATTTAGTAGGCGAATTGTACTTGTCTGTATTTGTGAGACAAATAAATATCTAGAGTTTTTGTGTTAAATCGTTACACTGGAATTATTGAACCCTGAGTTAAACCAATTCTCAATTTATCGAAGTTATTTTATAAAGTGAATATTAAAAACATAGAATATCTTACCTCGTCATACTCTCGGTCATATCCAAATTAGAAATTACGTTATTAAGAAACGTCAAACTCTCAGGTACTGAAAGAGGTCGCGATACAACGTTGAAATTTGGATTGGAAAGGCTAAGAACGGGCACAAACTGGGGCATTGTATCCCTCAAATAGGCGTAGTGCCGCATGGTGTGCGGCTCCAAGAGTGGAATGATGGTCGACGAGTGTTTGGCGGCGTTCAGAATTAAAATTAAGTGGCAAATATCTGTGTCCAGTTGTTAAGGAATTGAGTTGAAAAGACTATTTTTAATTCTGCTCAACACTACGATGTTTCCAACGGAAAATGAACCAGTCAGGATGCTTGGCGCATATTACAGACCTTTTCCTTGGACGCTTTCGGACTGATTTGGCTCCCTGTTGGAATAGGCTCAATAAATATTAAATAGATATCGCATTGGTATAGAGCCATCCGGGCAATTGGCAATGTCATTGACAAAAAAATTCTTGATAAAATGGCGAATTTAAATTTTTTCAGAATATTTTTAGGTCTAAACACACAACAAAATTTCCATATATTTATATGACATGCAACACGAAAATGTTTGAAAACCCATGACAAAGAACATGATAAATGATATTTTGTTTCTCTCTATACCATGTAGACTTTGAATACCATAAAGATAAGATATTTGAGCTAAACTCCAACCTAAAGGATACAATGTGGATTCTCCACGTCGGGCTCCGCCATATCACAGAAAGGATGAATGCTCAAAAAATGCGGCACCAAAGGTACCACCAAATCGGGATGTTTGCCGCCGATGCTCTGCAGACACCTGTACGTGGACCTCTTGTCTTGCGGATACTTCTTTAAATTGTCCAGCAATTTATCCACGCACATCTTCAAGCCGGCCGTCGTGGACATTTTACACGAGGCCAACATCCTGTGCAATCCTTCTCGAACGTCTTGCGAGAAATCTTCCAAGGCTCCCAGTATCGTCTCTAATTGGTCGTCTCTTAGGATTATGTGCTCGGAAATGAGTCCCAAACTGTCAATGGCTTTCAATCGGACATCTTCGATTTCGTCGTTGAACATGTCGACCATGAAATCCAGCGCCATGTTGGCGAAATGAGGATTGCTGATGGATAGCTGACATAGCGACTCTACGGAGGCCGATCGCACTTCCAAGAATTCGTCTTCCAGACCGTGGACAAAGGCTCCGCAGGCACCGCTGCTCATTAAGCTGATGCTGTCGGCGTCTAGGAGCTCTTTTGGCGCATCATCGGCCCATTTTTTACCGCTCGCCCATTCACCACTGGTAACATTTTCCCAAGCCAATTCATGCGCAGTCCTCTAAATAACAATTATGCAAGCTGTTCCATCATATCTTTTTTCACTTTTTTTGTTATATCTTCTAAGATAACAATATGCATTTAATAACAGAATGGTATAGATGGTGGTAAGACTTTCAAGGTTGCTTATTAGGAAAAAGTTGCGTTTAGGTTAAGCTCCTTTAAGATTCCACTTCGAGGTTGCTACATTTGCGTTGGTTTCCGAGTTATTTGGAAACATGTGAAAATTAATCCTCTATATTTCGTTAACTATTCACGATAGAAGAAAATTATTAATTAATAAGTGTAATAACTTTTTAATATCAACAGAAAGGCATATCGCATGTCATTAGGTACGTTTTAATAACTGAGTTACCGTTACTAACTCATTTTTTTTTAAATACCAACCTGCAAATTTTAATTCACATTTCAAAAGCGTTAAATTAAAAAATACACGAATAGTTCAAGAAATGCAGGATATTGAAGTTTTGAGAAATTTTACATTTTTCCAAATAACTCGAAAACCAATGAAGATGTGGCAACTTCGCAGTGGAATCTAAAAAGAGCTCAAGAAAAGACAAATTTTTTTCATTTAAGCGTTTTGGAGATAGGAATTGTGAGAACACATAAAAGGCACTGTTCATACCCATGTACATACCCAGATAACCAGCAAATAAGACTTGAGTGCTTAAAAAAACACCATAGAGACTCACCTTTCTCCTCATGTTCGACATTAACTTTTTATCGAGGGTTTGCGTTAGAAACTTGGGGCTAACAAGCTTCATCGTGCCCAGCAGCTTGGCAGCTAAAGTGCGAACCTGCATCGACAAATCGGTGACCCCATTGCATATCTTCCCAAAGGCGTCGTCAATTAACCGGATTTCGTGCACGCTTCCTGGTACTAATATCTCACTAAAATTTGAATGATTTGAACACTAAAAATCGAACACACATTTTAAAAGATTACTTCTCTGGATAAGCGTTTCCTAAAATCCATATGAGCCTCAGTGCAACACTACGTACAATTTCATAGTCGTCTTTGAGGGCGCAAGAGACGTAAACATAAATGTTGGGGTTGACTTTGAAACCTCTTTCATACAACAGTATAATAGTACCGAAAGCTTGGCTTCTAACGCGTGCATCGCCATTATTAAAATATGAACTTATAAGGTGAAATAATTTATCTGCATCAGGTCCTGAACACAGAGGAGTGTGCGTTCCTATTATTTCCAAGCATCTGCATTTTACTGCGTGATTAGTATCCTTAAATAAAAATATGTTTTTAGTTTAAATCACAAAATCATTGGTATTAATACCTTTAAGTAATTTTTGGCCACGTCTACTAGCTTTTGGTGAAATTCTGTGACATTCTCATTAACTAATCGTCCCAATTTTAAAATGGTTTTCATGCCCTGAGTTAGCACTTTATGAGAGTGATCATTTTTTATTAAAATCATCGTTTCGTCGATAATACTGACGCATTCTGAAGGATGTTCTTCCCCAATTTCAGCAAGTATCATAAGGACTTTTACTCTTGCTGCTGATTCAGCTTCATTTTTAAAATGGTCACTGAAAACAAGATTACATAACATTTTGTCATTTTTACATAATTTTAGCTTTAGTAATAACAATACTTGAAATAGAAAATGACTTTTGATGCTCTGAAAAAGCTTTTTCAGGTGGAATATTTTCAACCTATATGGATTTAATGCTTCAGGAGGATAAAACTCGAGTCCTTAATTATTACAGTCAGAAAGTAACTCAGATAAAAAAATGTAGAAAAAAACCCAAAAATAAATCCTTGGCAGCACTGCTATTATTTAATTCACTGCAGAGTGAATGTCCTCAAGGATTATCTATCACCCCCAGACCCCCATACATACCCAAAAATCTGAACAAAAGCCCCTTCAGAAACTGCAATTTAGATTGGGTTGATCTCTATCAACTGATTTTCAACCAATTAGACTGACTGAGCTGTCACCAGTCATCAATTCCTGTTGTATAAAAATCAGCTGTATGATCAATCCGATCCAGGATTTCCATTTTGAAAACGTCCTACTATCTTTTATATTTAAAAAATTTTGGAGAAAAAGTGTCAAAGATGTCAGTTCAAAAAAGTTTGGTAAACATCACATTATAGGTTATAAAATTAGCTAATTAGCATTCTGCAACTTTCTTATGAGTTGCTTTTTGGCATATATCAAAGCTTGAAGCAACAAGTGCCACTCTTGTGGGCAACATATACATAAGTACAGCAGGGGCAGGCAAAAATGAATTTTGTGCATGAAAGGCTCGCATGTGCAAATGCTTGCCTGCATACATACATTGGTCAGCTGGAAAGCGACTATGGTTAGCTATGACAATATTACAATGGCAATGGGTGGGTGTTCTCAAAGCAGTCATAAACCAACCAACTAATTTCAAGCTTTTATTGGTTAGGTAATATCTTTTTTTTTCAAGCAAACAAAAAGTATGTCATTTGTTTTCCCCATATGCACACTTAAAGTGGGCTTTCTAATTCTGAGACCAAAAAAAGTAGCAAAAAGTCCTAGGCAGTAAAAGTAAAGTCAAAAGTCACCGCTACTGTCATGGTGGCACATGTATAAATGATTTTCAGTCACCAAAATTATTTGATTGTATGGTGGATAGTTTGGTAAGGATCAATAAAATGACTATGAGATGTCAACTGTTATAATCGTCGATGTTTCGGCTCTAAAACAGAGCCATCCTTAGGACAATATAACACTTGCCACTCCATGTGCATCAGACTCAAAATGGCTTTCCCAGGACATATTGTACATAAAGCTAATATATTAGTATTGCCACTATAGTGCGTTAATGTGGTGTTGAAAATGGAGGAGACGTAGGCTGTATCACTTCTCATGATACTAATGATACAGATGGCTCTGTTTTAGAGCCGAAACGTCGACGATTATAACAGTTCACATCCCATAGTCATTTTATTGATCCTTACCAAACTATCCACCGTACAATATATATCTGGGATCACCAATAACAGCTGCTCAAAATTATTTGAACCTTAGATAACACCAGATAGACTGATCTGAGTGTAATGCCATCTTTACATTCTTATTGAAAAAAGTAAGGATAGGAATATTCTCAGAGCGCTTGAGAGCACCACCTGAAACCATTATTACTCGAAATCGCATAGGTTCTCGAATTCTGAGTTTATCTGTTAAATGTCATACACATCATCTTATATAGACAGGCTTAAAAAGGATGAGAGAAAATTGCAAAACTGAATCACTCTGAAATAGACTGTTTATTTCCTGCATGCTTAAAAATAATACAAAAATAGCATATGTTACTCAGAGTAAAAGGTTTTGTGCTTCACCCAGTTGCAGGCCTCAGCTTCACTTTAGGCGTCAATCTCTGGGGTCAGCACAAAAAGACCCACTTTTACTCCTAGTGACATTCTATCTACTATTTTCATAGGAAAATGACATTGAACCAATCACTGTTTAATTGTTAACTAAAAATTGATTTCTGGTGATCGCAGTGAGAAATGACCCTTTGCTGTAATAGCAATGCAATAGCAACCCAAAAGAAAGCAGTCTCAAATATAGTTTTATATTGATTTACCTTAACTTCCTCACTACCTCAGAAATATCTGCCAGGTCTACTTCACATTTCCCAGATATACTTAGAAGCAGTTTTATGACCTCATTACTATTAGAGCACTCTTCCAAACTTCCTACAATGGACGTTAGAGAACTGGAAACTCCTAGCACAGTCTTCTTCACCAGTTTTAGCCTTTTTATAGGAACTGCGGTTGGTTCCTAGTTGTGAGAAAAATAAAATAATGTGAACCTGTATTTAGATGTGTACAGGCCCTTGCTAGATTCCATACCTGTGTTACTGTTTGGGTAAACTCGGCTAATGCCCTTTTCTTCAATAAGGCAGCCATGGTATTCCTTTCTATGTGTTATATGTTTTGTTCCTTGTAATATAGAATACTTTTTGGTTTTATCTTTTTAATTTTAAAATTTAATAATTCTGTGTTTATATTTGACTGTCAATGTCAAGTGTCAAAACTGTCAATTAACAAATTGACACTTTTATTAAAATCCCCATATTCTGTATTGCGTGTTGCATCAAAACAGGCTTATTTTCTTATAGATAAATTGCACTGGGCACTGACTGTAGGCTCGGCTGTTGGAGGTTGGAGTTGACTTTGCTAGCAGAATTAAGGAAAATCTTTGTGTACGTGGTGCAGTTCAATGGTTAATTTGATGGGTAATGTTACTCAACGAAAATGCATATTGTGAAGAGAAGAACAGCAGCTATAATCTAACGTATTTCTTAGATTTTTACATAAAAATGGCGGAGGCACCAGAATAGCCTGCATGTTTTAAAAGTATGATTTATCCACGATTATACTATAATAATCACATTATTCTTGTACATTCTCGAGATTAATGCCAATCTTTATTTGTGAGTAATGAGTTGCCATGGCAACATGTGGTAGGCAACTGGCAACTCAAAAAGTAAACTGCCCTAAACATGAAATCAGTAGTTACGGTTCATTCAAATAATTATCCTTCTATTAGAATGTATTGAGACAAATGTAGGATACAGTGTCTCATTTTCACTTAAAAAAAGAACTTTTCCCTGAAAAATACCTAAAATAGACCATAAAATGAAGTCATTTACCGTCCA
The DNA here is from genome assembly GCA_951812265.1 of Taphrorychus bicolor. Classification (NCBI taxonomy): domain Eukaryota; kingdom Metazoa; phylum Arthropoda; class Insecta; order Coleoptera; family Curculionidae; genus Taphrorychus; species Taphrorychus bicolor. Next base: position 29,344,085 of record OX638304.1, read on the forward strand.
CCCTCGTAGCATTGAAATGAGCATGCGCGGGCCACTAGACTAGACCGTCGTGGTCGTGGTTTTAAAATTGTGAATTATCTGTGTGGCACCTATAACTTATCAACATTGACAACTTGTGCCACTCGCGTCGCTCGTGGGCTCAAACGTTACCCTCGAGAATAACGACTCTCATTAAATGCTTGTTGAATAATATTCTATTATCCATGACCGAGAATCCAAGTTTAGACAAGAAAGGAACATTTTTTGGTGAAAAAGAGTAACTGTAACCACATTTGCTCAATAGACATCCTAATTGAAGATTGTTCCAAAACTACTTTTTCCTGAAAAATACTTAAAATAGGCCATAAAATAAAATAATTTACCGTCCACCCTCGTAGCATTGAAATGAGCATGCGCGGGCGACTAGACTAGACCGTCGTGGTCGTGGTTTTAAAATTGTGAATTATCTTTGTGGCACCTTAACCTATCATATTTGAGAAAACCCAGAATCTTGGTCGTGGATAAAGTATAGTATTTAACTCGAATTTAATGAGCGTTATTCTCTCGGACAACTTGTGCCACTCGCGTCGCTCGTGGGCTCAAACGTTACCCTCGAGATTAACGACTCTCATTAAATGCTTGTTGAATAATATACTATTATCCATGACCGAGATTCCAAGTTTAGACAAGAAAAGTACATTTTTTACTATAACCTACCTTTGTCTCAATACATCCTAATTGAAGGATAATTATTTGAATGATCGATGATTTGATAACTACCGATTTCATGTTTAGGGCAATTTACTTTTTGAGGTCTCAGTTGCCTACGATATGTTTCGTTACCATGACAACTTATTATTCACAAGTGAATAAAGATTAGCATTAATCTTGAGAATGTACAAGAATAATGTGATTATTATAGTATGGTCGTGAATAAAGTACTATATAGTATTCAACTCGCATTTAATGAGTGTTATTCTCTCGTGCAACTTATGCCAATCGTTTCGCTCGTGGGCTCAAACGTTACCCTCAAGAATAACAACTCTCATTAAATACTTGTTGTATAATATACTATTTTCTGTTTTTGGTTAAAAAATTGCGGACTTTTTGACCAAAATCAAGAACCGCACCACGTAAACATAAGGATACATACTAAAACACAAACAAGTATAATTTAACGTCATTTATTTTGTAAACAATTTTTTTTACATAATTCTTACGTAGTTACCGTTTATACGACTTCTGATATTAATCTTTGTCAAATAAAAAGATTGGTGGTATATTATATAAACTAAACGTTATTTGCAGCTTTGTCATTACGAGATTGAAATACATGAGAAAGTGTAAGATTTTTGTTCCAATTCCCTGAAACATCAGGGCCGGTCTAGGGCATTTCTGTCTTTAACTATGTAAGTAAATGTACTATTTAGGTATTAAATAAAAACACTTAGACTGACCCTGTAGTATGTAACATAACAATCACACAGAAAAAAATGAATTTAGTATAACAGAACTGATAATCGTCCCATTACAATTTGCAGTAGGAATCCTAAGGCCTAAAGCACTGACATGTAGATTTTTGCTTAACTAGTAAACAATATAAATCAACAATCCTTGTAAACAACAACAAAAAGCGCTCACATATGTGCGGGCTAATAATAAAAATAATAATAATAATATAATAGAAAGTAATAAGATCGCAAAAATGCAAAATAAGAACAGATTTATAACAATCATTTATTATTGTCTGAATGTTTTGTTTGTCTTTTCTTAAACGAACTTAATACTGATTTATTTGTAAGTGAATAGAAATTTTATAGTAATAAAGTAATAACAGGAATATTAGAGAACCTATAATGCACCTTGTCGTCACGGCTAAGGCAGTAAAAACGGCAAAATTTTGATTAGATTTTAGGGTTAGTAAAATATGGTCGCTTTAATTAACTAAAGTACTAAAAGTTTGATGTTTCTGGTCGGAAAATCATAAAATTTGACTAAAACAATTTGACTAAATATCACAAACAAACGTTGTCTTTTTCCAAGTACCTACACTTAGAACCGCTGGTTATCTCTAATCTAAAGACCGTTCGCTGAATCTACACTTTATAGCTCTTTAGAGGTTTTTTTTTATTATTTTCCTATTCTTAGCCCCTCCGGTTATACCACAATTTGATTTGTATTTTATTGATATTTTATCCCTCTACATATGTCGTCACTGCACAAAATAGAAATAATCAGCGAACGCACTTTAGGAGAGATTCACGACGGTTTAATAACACATACAGGGTGAAAGACACTTTCAATATAACAATCCGGTTAAGTCAGTGCTTACAAAGAAGTTTTATTTACCTTAAATATACAGGGCGAGATTAACGGCCCGCGCCGTTAAGGTCTGTCTAACAACGAGGAGAACATCAATTCACACTAAGCAAGGGTCCGAAGCAGCTGCTGATATGAAAACGTCGTCGAGACTACGCCTGGCCTTTTCTCCATTAAGTGGAGAAAACGCTTCGCCTAGTCTTCAATTTACATTTATGTGAATGACCGCGATGTCTCAATACACATCCAAGGCACAATATGTATTCCAGTACTTTTAAAAATTGCAAAACGCCGGTCCGAAAAGACCTCTTTCTCTCTCTCCCTTAAATCGCAGTAAACTACCGATTTTTTAAAAGATCTCTCTAAGCGATTTATAATTAGTAATTTGATATTAATATTATTATTATCATTTATCATTATTGTTATATAAAAATACTTTTGATTGATGTTTGTTGAAATTCGTTTAAAACACGACTGTCGCAGCACTGAAATACTTAGATATTAAAAATGATTAACTACTTAGACGAAGTCGGTATTGCGTCTTGAAGTCGAATTATACAAAGAGCACTCACCAATGTCAATTTTTTATTTTTATTGTAGGAAATCTCGCATATAAAAACAGTGAAAACATGTTCAGCTTTCGAACTAGAACGTTCAATTACGACACACAGTACTCTAAGGACGTAGGAATATTTGTGCCCCCGAGATCGGAAGCAACAAGGGGCATAATTGAACAAACGCAGAATTAAAAGTGATCTTTAAGAAGTGAGATACCGTTACCGTGCAGCGAAAATTAGTCACCTTGCGCAATTAAAAAACGGTCATTACGTCGAAATGCGGTTATAGCTTTAGGACAAAGTTTTTGAAAAGACCGCAATACCGACTGTAATAATACTTAAAGAGTGATTGTTACTGGACCCTGCCTCTTACGGAAAATGATACCCATATTATACAACATGAAGGGTCGGCCGTGGAGGCGCCCGACCCAAGCGCGACTTTTCTTTATAAACCTAGGAGCAATGGAAAGACAGAGCGGATAAGAGATTATGCCTTAACACTTAATATAACGGAGGAGTTAAGTTAACGGCAACGTTATCACTCGGATATGTCCGGGTCTGTCCAGTCTCCCTTCGCCCACTGTGGCAGTTCTGTCTCGAACTCCCAACCTGGTCCCTATTATTAAAAGAAAAACACATGTTAATTAAATTATAAGCAGGTAGAAGAGAAATTAATAGGGGGTGTTCATTTGAAAAAGTCAAGTAGTTGGCTGCGAAATGTCAAAAGGGAAGAAGAAAGTGCAATTATTTTGATTACGTCTTCCTTTTCCGTCAAATCATAGCCTTCTAGATGAAGTTTTTAAATGAACACCCATTAATATAAACCGTTCATAAATGTGTGGTATCACGTCCTTCTCAAAGCAGTTGGTTGCATTGTAGCAGGTGTAGGACAAAGATAAAAAACTTCTACTTTTTTGTAGAAATTATGCCGACGTTTCGATGTTTATTTGACGTCTTTCTCAAGGCTACAATAGAGGAGACCATGCATAAAAATAATTGCCGTTTGGCAAACAAATAAAGGTTGTAGCGACCGCCCTAGTGATCGTTGTGTGCCTAGTGATACCTGGAGTTGCCGTCTGTTATAATGTTTTCTTTGTCACCCGACAACGTCAATATAATTAATCATTCATTTTCTGTATGTATAATGTTCACACAGTTTAATTTACTTTTATAAAGATTTTCGCAAACAAAATTCGATGTCAAAACCCAAACAAAACTACAACCTTACAAGGTGACAATGCGACTTAAAAACAGTTAACACTGACATAAAAAACAACAATAGCATGATTGGTCACATCACATTTTGTATATAGGAGAGATACCGCCATACTCACGAAACAAACAAAGTCCTATCATAATTACATAAAATGCCGTGCGAGTCCTGCGCAAATAACCATATCCTCTACCACTGTACACAACATTAAAATTGATTGAGCCGCATTACCTATTCTACATAAGGTGCAGAAGTTTTTATCGTCATTAGAGGCGTAGGTACTAAACCATCGATCACAACACCGAGGGAGAACAAACCAAAAACAATCATCTCGGTCCCAACAAACAATTAATGCACATATTGATTGTGGTGCTTGTTGGGACCGAGATGATTGTTTTTAGTTTGTTCTCCCTCGATGCTGTGGTCGCTGGATTAGTACCTACACCTCTAATGACGATAAAATGCCTTGCGCAGGACTCGCAAGGCATTTTATGTAATTATAATGGGATTTTGTTGTTTGTTTCATGAGTATGGCGGTATCTCTTTTATACAGGGTTATTCGAATTCGCCGCTCATTATTGGGATCTCGTAAACCGTAAGAAATACGAATTCGATTAAATTGGGGCAAAGTTGCGCACTTGGGTGCAGATCGTAATGGCATTTTAAAATTTCCAAAATTTTGAAACGTTCCGAAGATATTCGAAAAAAACTGAAATTTAGGAAAATCGTTTTTATTTTTCCTGAACTTGTTTGAAGCAACATTAAAATAGTTATTTTCCTAACAAGTGCGCAAAGTAACACTTTCGCGCACGCGACTGCCGTTGCACGAACGACGCGAAGCGGAGTTCGGGCAGCAGTCAAGTGCGCGAAAGACACTTTGCGCAAGAATTAGGAACAACATTTTTTCTACAACCGTATAAAAGTCCACCTACCACTAATATGGGACATCTTTAACAATTTTATAAATGATTAAGCTCCACAGTTCTTTCCTGCTACCTGTATTGACGGCGTGCGCGAAAGACTTTTTTTCACGTGTCCTATGGCAACGAGTAACTTTTTTTTACGCTGCTGTGAACGACGTGCGAGAAAGATAACCGTGAAAATATGTGTCAGTTTGCATACTGCCAGTAATGCGCGAACCGTGTCATATTTTGATGGTTGAAGAAAAAATAAATTACACATTTTCATGGGCTCTTTTTCTGCTCTACAAGAAGGTGTCATTCTTGTAACACTTAATATTTTCGTAAGGTTTTATGTAATTTTTAACGTTTTATTCACTTTTATACAAAGTATAGGTAGGGTTTATTGAAATTCGTCGCTCATCGTTAAAATATAGTTAACGGAAAATGCAATTTAACATAATATGAGTTATTAATAATTAGTTTTTAAGCAGTGCGTTGGTCAGCAATTTGCTAACCAACCAACCTGCATACTAGTTTTGTGTATCTACCCCTTTGTACAGCTTTGGCTGATCGACAAACTCGAAGCCGATTTGTTGGCTATTTAAACCGAAAACAATTATTGCAAAAGTCAGACTTTTTATCACACTGCTTTCCCAATTATTATTATTTTTTCTACAACCGTCAAAATATGACACGGTTCGCGCATTACTGACAGTATGCAAACTGAAACATATTTTCAGTGTTATCTTTCTCGCACGTCGCCCATAGCAGCGTAAAAAAAAGTTACTGGTTGCCATAGGACACGTGCGACAGAGTCTTTCGCGCACGCCGTCAATACAGGGGTAGCAGAAAAGATCTGTGAAGCTTAATCATTTATAAAATCGTTAAAGATGTTCCATATTAGTGGCAGCTGGAGTTTTATACCATTGTAGAAAAAATGTTGTTCCTAATTCTTGCGCAAAGTGTCTTTCGCGCACTTGACTGCTGCCCGAACTCCGCTTCGCGTCGTTCGCGCAATTGCAGTCGCGTAAGCGAAAGTGTTACTTTGCGTACTTGTTAGGAAAATAACTATTTAGAACGTCGTCTAGGCCTATATATATATAGAGTTCTAGAACAGGTTCACTTCAAATACTTTTATTCGTGGCGTTTGCAAATTTAAACAAGTTACAGATTAACGCTGATCCGAAGAAATCAACCAATGAAATTGCATTTAAGTTTTTACCACAGAGTAAGATATGGAAAATATTAAATAAAAACAAGTATAAGCCGTACAAAAGTCATGCGTCACACAAGTTGCTAGCTGGAGATTTCAAAATAAGGTTAGCTTGGTGCAATTGGTTACAGCAACAAACAAATTTAAGACCAGATTTTGTCAATTTTATAATTTGGTCGAATGTAAATTCACAAATTGTGGAATGTTCAATTGAAATAATGAACATGTCTGGGCTGTAGAGAACCCGAAAGAAAATAGACAACTAAGAAACCCCATTCGTTTTGGTTTGAATGTGAGGGCTGGGATTTTAAACGGTGAGGTAATAGGGCCGTTTATTTTTGAAAATAATTTAAGTGGATTGGATTATTTAAATATTCTGCAAAATTACTTAACAAATTATTTAGAAAATTTGCCTATCGCATAACTTGGAGACCTCTGGTTTCAGCAAAATGAAGCACCTCATCACAATTTAAGAGCGGTGCGGGACTTTTTTCACGAGGGGTTTCCTAGACAATGGATTGGTAATGGAGGTTACAGCAGTGCTCTTTGCAAAAATCAAATAAATCATTAAAAAAGACATAAACTCTGACGAAAATATTAAGTGTTACATATCGTTGAGTTTGTATTGAAAAGGTCTTTTAATCTTCGACATTCAAACTTAAGCGTCATATTAAAAAAACTCATACTAAAAACTAAAAAAAAGTTGATGATGCCCCAGAAAAATCGAAACGTCAGACTGAAGATTGAATAAAACCTTCTTGTAGAGCAAGAGCAGAAAAGGTGCCCATGAGAATGTGTAATCTATTTTTTAATATCGCTTCAAACACGTTCAGGAAAGAATAAAAACGATTTTATTAATTTTCAGTTTTTTTCGAATATCTTTGGAAGTTTTAAAATGCCATTACGATCTGCACCTAAGTGAGCAACGTTGCCCCAATCCAATTGAATTCGTATCTCTTACGGTTTACGAGATCCCAATGATGAGCAGCGAATTCGAATAACCCTGTATACAAAATGTGATGGAACTAATGTATTATTGTCCATACTATTGTTGTTTTTTATGTCAGTGTTAACTGTTTTTAACTCGCATTTTTCACCTTTATGTATTATTTTTTTATACATGGTCTCCTCTATTGTAGCCTTGAGAAAGACCTCAAATAAACGTCGAAACGTCGGCATAATTTCTACAAAAACGTAGAAGTTTTTTATTTTTGTCCTACATACACCTGCTACAACGCAACCATAAATCGTTCACTTTCGATCTTTTCAACATGTGCTGAAAGGAAATAAGTATAAAAAAACAAAGATTTCAAAAGTAACGATATGTCAAAAGATAAGTAAATAGTTTATACAAGGGTCAATGTTCTGCCATTTCTCAATACTAGTAATAGAGATGACTGTTACTCTGAGTTTTTCAAAATTATGGGGCGGAGCTTGGCAGCCAGCGCATGCGTACCTGTTGCTTTTCGAGCTGCACCTTCTTACATTCATATCATATTCAAATGTTAATTATATCGACCGACTGCTGCTATAAGCCACTCACTTATTATTGTCGTCAAGTAGGCGTTGGAAAATTCGTTTTGACATTTTTATCGTGTTTTCTCAACATATTCAGGTCAGTCGAAACAGGAGTCCAAGGTACGTCAATAACGTACAGGACATTCCTTAGAGACCTTGAAGCCAAAATATGGAGACTCGGATCCGAATCACTATGCGCGTGTCCGTGGGTTGTTGCCAAATCTTGAAACATACTTCGTTAGAATCACATAATTCGAGTAAATTCCCTCACACGCATTTATGTCGAGTAGCCGGAGTCATTCGCGAAAGTATCGGCAACACTGGATGTCACGAATCACGAACCAAGTCCTTTCGGCCTAGTTCGTGATTCGTGGACAGTACATGAATCTCACTGCTCGTGGCTCTAACTATGTCACTTTCAAAAAAGCGCTCATTTTTCATGTGCAGAAATTGCATTGAAATATAAGAGGTATTGTGTTTCCATCCCCTCCTTTCGCAGTCCAAGGCCGGCAATGTAGGGTAGGCAATGTCCTGCAGGTTATGGAAGTATGTGGAGTCAACCAGCCTTAAGGATAGGCAACATAATATACCCTTTTTGGTATTGTTATTTCAACAAGGACAACACCGCCAAGCAAGAACTCATAGGGGCAGGAAGCGGGTCTTGAGCACGTGACAAGAGGTTAAGGTGACAGACTATAGTAAGCCAAACGTAAGAAGGTGGACGCAGGCGATTATTATCCAGAAAACAGAAAAAGTACAATTCTTTGCAAGCTTGACGAAAGGGAAATCATGGCCAATTAAGAGGGAGAGAAGAACAAGTGTAAAACCAATTAACTTGTACCTGTGATCAAAAATTATCAAAGCTACGTGGAAATTTGTTTTCCCAACCTTGAATGATGTTTTTCTTGCTTACCCGATACTTCCAGGCGTGCAAATACATAACGAGGTCCTGAGGTTTGGGATCGCGATAGCGCACCTTGCACTCGTAACAGTGATGATCCACTGTCATTTTGTCCGGGTTGAAGGCAAAATCGGGGGCTTCGTGGCCGGTTTGAGTCGCCACTGTTACCTGGAGACAATTAAAAACAACTATGTGTATTAACATTATGACTAAGTGCCACTTTTACGAGTCAAGTTTGAACCCTACCTGAAGTTTAAACTCCATATTTGACGCATAATGTATTGTTTTTCAGTCAAAACCTTTCGTTTATCTTCAAAATAAAGTTTACACTGCACTTGTAACAGTCGCTCTAAGTGTCAATTTTACAGGTCAATTTTACTTTAATTTAGTTTATATTCGTATAAGGTAAAATAAGTCTTATGCAAGATATTGGACATAAAATGTTCTAGTTTTACGCACTCACATAGCAACAATCTCCTCTTACCTTTGCTTCATTCACCCGACGACTGTTGAAGGCCGCCATCGTCAGTGGATTAGCGACCACAGATTCACAGGCCGGAGGTGACGATCTACTACTGTCGTCGCACGGCGACGGCTCTCTGGACACCGGATCCCCGTCGTCCTCCCCTTTGCGCAACGTGCCTACCAGGGTGTCCTCGAGGTCACCCTTCCGTGTGTTAAACATGGACAGCTCACTGTCGCCGTCCATGCCCAACCAATTTTCCGCGTTGTGGATGTGAATCAAGTCGCGGACCAGCTCCTCGTCGGTCTTGCCGCCCAAATCTCCACCCTTGCCTTTCAGAGGGCCAAACACTTCATGATTGTAGAGGGGGTCATTAACTACTGGATAGCCTAAAGAACAAAGAGAAATCTACGTTAGCGTATGAAAAACAACGGCATGTCCATTAATAATTAACCTACAATTTTAAAAAGTAAACTTTGATTTATTAAAAAAAAAATAGAGGGAATTTCACTAAATATATTTTGTCCACGGCTGTACAATAATATGATCGACATTTGTCAGGCTATAAGCACATAATAGACTGTCTTATAACCTTTGGACTGGAATAGCGTGAATAATATGTTGGAACGCCATGTTGGAAATTACAAAAAAAAACAAATTAAGGTTTTAATTGGCATTGTTAACCTTTCAGAACCGCAGTCACCAGTCTTGGATTAAAAAGGCTGTGAAATGTCAAAAGAAAATGATGGAAAAACAAAAGTCCATTTATTTTGATTATGCCATCCTTTTCTGTCAAAATTTCAAAGCCTGCTAGATGAAGTTTTATAACGAACACCCCGTACAAACATGAGTTGCGAAAAACATTGACAAACATGACGTAGTCCTTTGACAGATTGTCCAATGTCAACAATGACTAATGACACTCGATATATAACCGTTACGCGCTTTCTAAACATCAGACAACGTATGCACTGCTTACCTAAATATTGTAAATGGACCCGGATCTGATGCATTCTCCCGGTTTTCGGCTTGCAAAGCACAATACTCGTCTCCCCGTTGTACCCCAATTTCTGGAAGAACGTGCTGCAGTCTTTGCCCTTGGGGGACACCTTGCACACACCGATTTTGTAGCTGACTACCTCAATCGGCTCTTTACACTCTATCATTCCGCTTTAGAAAACAAAAAACATAATCCTCCAACGGCATACTAAAATCGACACAAGACTTACTCTGGAAATTCTCCTTCCACCCTACAAACATACTCCTTAGAAACTAGCCGGTTTCTGATCTGATGCTCCATTTGCCGAGCCTTCTTGGGGCTCCTGCCGAACAGCAGGAGGCCGCTGGTCAGCCGGTCCAGCCGGTGAATGGTCCTCAGATTTTTCAGATTGTACTCTTTGGCCAAAATAAAGACCACCGTGTTGTGTCGGTATCGGCCGCACGGGTGGACCTGGAAAGGTAGCGGTTTCCATAACGTTTGGATTAATGGATGCGGAGCGCACGAGTAATAACCAAAGTTTGATTTTGTATTTGAGATTGATGATAAGGAAAGCAGTCGACTATACTATGTATATAAATTAGCTGTAACTTTTTTTTTATCAATTAAATGTTATAAATACGATTTTGACTTTTTGAAACCTGATTTTACTCTAACAAAAACATTTTCGTGTGGCGTCAGCTTTATTATATAGGGTGTGGAACAACAACAGCCTGTTTTGCAATAAACTTTTTTTCCAATCCGTTTATGGATAAGGAGTGAACCAACTTCCATATCCCGAGACCTTGTCGCCAGAACTTTTATTAAAGCACACGGTGTCATATTTTTATTTTTAATGGAAGCATGATGGAAAAATTTAAATGAGCTGAAATATATGTTTTACAAATTTTCATATTTTTCCATTAATAATATTTTCCATTATTTTTATGATGCCACCTGCCCAAGCTTCCACCGGGTCCATTAAGTGGTTATAGTTTACTGTGCTCCATATATCAACTGAGATATCAAACTTTAAAATATATGGCCTATTTGGCTTCAGTGCTGGTTTTTATTATTCAAAGTCGACATTAACTTCAGATCTCAATATCTCAAAACCTAAATGATGCGCAAGAAGTTACAAAATCTTATTGGGTATCTTAGGGACCAGTCAAGCGATTTCTATTTTTAAAGAAAGCACAATGGAAAAACTATATAGAAGTGTTAAAACATGTATTTGACAAATTTCCATTTGTTTTTCATTATTAGGGCATTATGTTCCACTATTTGCCACCTGACCGAGCATATTCCAGGTCTATTAAGTGGCTATAGTTTACTGTGCACCATATAACAACTGAGATATCAAACTTTAAAGTATTTGGCTTATTTGGCTTGAGTGCTAGTTTTTATGATTCAAAGTAGACATTAAACTACAAATCTCAATCCCTCAAAAATATATAAAATAATAGATGAGACACAAGAAGTTATAAAATCTTATTGGGTAAAAAAAATCCATATTTTTCTATTATTAGTGCATTATTTTAAACTATTTCCAGGAGGGAAAGCTTATTCCTGATCTATTAAGCGCCTATACTGTGCTCCAGAGAGCAACTAAGATATCAAACTTTGAAATATTTTGCCTATTTGGCTTGGACGCTGTTCTTTGTAAATTCTCAAAGGAGGCATTAAAGTTCAAATCCCGATATCTCAGAAACTACATGAAGCACAGAAAGTTATAACATCGTCGGATAACCCATATAAGTTAACTTGACTACTTCTGAGCTTCTAAATCTTGAGTCGTTGACGGTTTAACATCGAGTGAAGTCCTAGACGTGTTCAGAAGGGCTAGTAAAAATACAAAAAATATTTTCCACTGTTAGATGCTTTACTCCACTAACAAACAGGGGCCTGTCATATCAGAAAAATGTTACTACAGAGCATGATTTTATGATTCCCGGCACTAATAAAATCAATGCTGGTTAGGTTAGTTATTGTCGACTGCTCAACCCATAAATACACTTTGCTTATACCAAAAACTTTCAACCTTCGATGCTATTTGCCGAAAGATGTCAAATTCATAAGAGCACTAATTGTACCTATAACGCATCAATTATCTCTTTGTTACAAATAACTGAATCAAAGATTTAAAGGACGTACACAAGAAGCCGTCGTATGGCCTTTGAAGTACTGTACACTAGTGCCCATCACTTTTTCCAGTGCATTTAGAACATGAATTCGGTTCAGTCTACACATTCGACTGAACTGAGAAACCGGACCACTCGGTACACTACTCACCGGCAATGAACACGGTTTGTCCAATACGACAATGTCCTCGTCTACGTATAATAACTTGATCGGGTTCGAAAGAACAGGGGTCTCATGTCTGGAACCACCGACAACAAAAAGATAATAAAAATGGTTCTGAAGCCCTACTTTTTTTCACAGAAATCAGAATTGTTAGTGCGAAAAATTATTAGTCAATCACCGCAAGTGAATTTTAACGGGGTGATTTGCGAAATAAGCCTTTCTGTCTCAAAGATAATGTGTTAAACATGTTAGTATCATCGAAAGTGCATGCATAAATTTAGAGGAGTTGAAATGTACAATGTAATGGCAGTCTTATCAGCCACTTACAGGAATCGAAGCGGGTTTGTTGACCACCACAACGTCCTCGTCCATATGTACAATGGTGATCGGTTGGCTAGTGACCGGTACTTCGTGTCTGCAACATACGCTTAGTCACACGTCTACCGTATATAGTTAAAACCAAGGATAGAGGAACAAAGAGAGATATAACATTTTTAAATATATACATCTACTGTTTTTTAATAAAGATGGGTCGTGTATACGAAAACCGAAAAATGGGAGTGCGCGATAAGAAGTCAGAACATAAAATGGGAATGAGAGTGTTGAAAAATACCTCACCGGAGATTAAGGTTTAAAAAATTGAACGTCTTCGTTTAAGCTGCAAGTCTATGTGTATAGGAATTTATTTCCAACAGTTTCTCCTTGAGCGGTACAAGGGGAAAATGTAGGAAATATAAATGAAGCCAAAAGTTTAAAGTGGGAAAAAGCGCAAGACATTTAATTTATAGCAATGGCTTGTTTGATTTGTTTTGCCTCGACTAACTGGAATCGAAAGAAAAACTTTTTTACCTAACTGCATAAACTCTTTTCGTCTTTATAACGGATGGTCCATTTAAATGGAGAAAGTTTTATATTTTAAAAACTGCACATTTTTTGAAAAACACTTCGAGGGGAGACACCAAATTTTAAACAAAGAAATTAAATTTTCAAAGCACTGGTCAACTTGCCTCGGAGGATCTCTTACTCCCTAGATGACTCCGTAAAATGGTTCAAAAGTTGCCCATAAAACCAAAGATTGCCATATGTCCCGCCCTTGGCGGGATTTTTCGCTTTGTGAGTTAACACTAAGTCCCGTGTCCCGCACATGATCTGAACGACACGCCTTTAGTCCCGCTTTTTACGGGATTTTTTAAAAATTCTTAATAAAGTATATGGGAAAGAAAACCAAATTAAAATTTTCAATGCAACAATAACATTTTGAGGCGCATTGTTGATCTAAATTCAAACAGAAAAGTTGATAAAAACTTGTGTCCTAGAGGGTCTGGTTTTCAAAAAACAGGGCGTCAATATTAAAAATTGTTTTTTTTTTTAATAATACTTTAAAGATCCGTCTGCCAATTTTCTTGAAATTTGACTTTTCCACTGCAATAAGGGACCAAATTAGCACTGCTTAGAATAGCGTTGTTCGTTTCAGTGACGTTCCGTGGGGCAGTTTTACAAATAATATGGACAAAAAAATGTACGCCACTACTTTTTTAGGTTTTGTAATTTTTTTGGATTAAGCAGCTAAAAATACAACTTTTTCGTCTCCGGTTAATATTTGAGTTTCATACCAGAACAATTCAAATTGAATGTTCTAGACACTCAGAGAACGTGTAATAAGGTACACCTGTCTCAGGAAATAGATTAATCTTGTTGTTTCCAGAAGAAGAGAATATGAGGTGACTTTTCAAAAACTGCATGATTTTGAACTTTTATAACTGTTCAGATTAACATAATGAGATACTTATGAAACTTCCCGTCAGTCCCTCAAAAGTCTCTCAAACTGTCTTAGATAATAAAATAATCAAATAATAAAAACATAAAAAAATCACAGTTTTCTTATTTTCAAAGATCCAGAAGACCCATCGAGTTTGTACTCATTTTCAGCTACTTTTTTTTCAACTAAGACAATCCGTTGTCAGATTTGACTTATCACTCACGTAGTTTGCGAAAAACTTTTCTTATTTTCAAAAAATTACCCCATCGAGTTTGTACTTTTTTTTAGGTAAAAATAGAAGTTCTGGTTTTTGAGGAAATTTGACGATGTAGATAAAGGGAAACCATGTAGTATTTAACTTTCAGAACAGTTCAAACTGAAGTTCTAGACACTCAAAGAACGTGTAATAAGATACTTTGAACCCTCCTTAAAGTTTCCTGTCTCAGGAAAGAATACGGGAGTGACAAAATTTGAAAAACTGCATGATTTTGAACTTTCAAAGCTGTTCAAATTAAGACTCCAGGTATACGGTAAACGTGTTATGACATACTTATGAAACCTTTTCAAAGTCGCCTGTCTTAGGTAATTATAAAAGTTTTTGTTTTTAGGTGAAGAGAATGTGTGGTGAGGAATTTGGACACTGTAGATAAAGAATAAACTTTACTGTTTTGAATTTTCAGAACAGTTCTAATTGAATTTCTAGGCATTCAAAGAACGTGTGATGAGATACTTTGAAACCTTCTCAAAGGTTCCTGTCGTATGAAATAAATTAAAGTTTTTGTTTTCAGAAAAAGAGAATGAGAAAAGGACATTTGAAACTGTAATCAAAGGAAAAACCGCATAGAAACTGAACCTGAACTTTCAAAACTGTGTTTTTTCCCAAAAACAAAGTGAGATACGAAATAATAACAAAAGACGAAAAACCTGTGATTTTAGCTGCTTTATAAAAAAATAAAACTTTTTGTTTGGCCTGTTAGATCACCGGATTTAACATCTCTATAGACTTTTTTTATTGTGCCTATTTGCTCAGCCACGTCGAGTGATTTGTTGATTGATATTTTAATGTCGTAAGTAAAAACGGAAAAAATGTCTGGTATAAAAGTTATAAGTTTTTTATTTCTTATTAAGCTTACAAAAAGAAAAATACGAATTGTGGTAAAAAAATCCAAAGTTAACCTCGCTATGAATTTGAAAACATATTTAAGGCCTGCAAATTTTTTTGCAGACCTGCACTATTTTATTTGATCCTTCACACTGACTGGCTTTTATTTGCCTCAATTTTTCATAGAATGCGTCGTTCTCCAAGTGTTAAATGGAACACCTTGTGTATCTGTCGCGTTTTCTGTATCGTACAAGATTTTGTCCTATACAATTAGACCTAAGCAGCTTATTGAAAACATATTACTAATTCACTTAATTTTTACCATCTCATTAACTTTCAAATTTTTATTTTTAATTCCTATCCTTTCCGTATGTCAATAATAAGTGATTAGCTTATATATAAGTAAAAGAAATAGAGCAATCTCGATCATCTTTTTTTTTCTTAGTTCAAAAAAAGGTCCGATTATGATTACGCTGATGTTAAGGAAAGCTTTTGTGACTCTCGTAAATTCAACATTAAAAAGAGCTGGGAAATAACAGACTTGAATAAAAAATCTCAATCTGCCCTCTAATCTAAACGAACATTCCCAGTAGTGCTCTCAGATGAATTATTCAAGTAATTTGCCATCTCTCTCCCTGTGATTTGCGAGCTGCCCCCCGACCTCCAGAGAATATTATTATATCTGACGACAAGAGAGCCAAAGAAGAAGATTATTATTATTATTATTATTGTAACATAAGGACCGAGTTCTCTCTAGGGTGACCCCAATCCTTACAAAAAAATATTCCATTCCCTCATAACAAGTAATAACTTCTTAAGACACTCGCCCATGTGTACGACCCATCTTAATGAAAACGACTAATAATCAAACTTACCTGTGAACCACATTGGCCAATAAATCGTTATGTTTTAATTTGTAATCTGTAGGAACTTTTTCATAATTTACTGTCAACGTTCCGGCTTGGATGCACCTCTCATATTCCTCTGCAGGGTGCGCCCGAAACTCCCTGGCGAAGACGTCCAAGATCCTTTCGCCCACCCACCTGCCTTTCGTGAAGGTCGTAAAGGTGAAATAGTAGGGATAAACTTTTCTGAGACCTAATGAGGGCAACGCTTAAGCCATTTTAACGAACAGTAATAATTAGCCTTGAGATAGCTTACCGTTTTCTATGTAATAGGAGGTTTCGTTGTATCGGTCGTCAGTGAAGCCGGGCCTTTTAGCTTTCAGTGCTTTAGTTTCCAGCTTCGCCTGAAATGAGAAATGAGCTTAACAATTGTCATTCATTAAACTGCACAACAACGTTGACAAAAAGGCAAATAAGAAAATCCCTGCTCATTATTTGTGCGCAACAATAATTAGATCAAAGTCGCTGCGCCCTGGCCCTATTATCAGAAGGCACTTTTTCCGTTACTAAATTTTAATTATCCATCAGAACAACTCTACAATACAGTCTGCTATTCCGTCGTTAATTAATGGATGGAAATAAAAACTTTCGCTTCATTAGTTCAACTTTATTGTTGGGGCAGGTAATGGGGGAAATAAGACCAAATCGCAAACCCTCCGGCGCTCGGCAACTAGAATTTATTTTAATAAATTTTGTTTCAAAATTCAAATGAACTGCCGCAATGAGAATAAAATCCTCTAAGGGAAACGAACGCAGAGGCGTACTCGAATCAAATCAAACCCTTTATTAGTCTGCTATCTGTACCAAGGATAACATAAAATACAAGCCAATATCCCTAAAGTCCTACTAGTCCTACAACAATAATAAACTGATGGAGCTGTATCCCGCAGGGAAAACCACGAGGGCTGATTTGACTAGCCCTGGACTTTCAAGGTGAAGTATTAGGTAGGGGAATAATGGCCTGGCGAGGTTACTGTTTCAATTTTGTTCCCTATATACACAAAGGTCCGCTTTCTTACAGACAATATTAGTTGCGGTTCAATATGGAAGTTTTGTTGAAATGCCAGTATATTTGTCAATGTTGGTGAACATAAATTTAAAAAATATCCAATGGAAAGGGGGGTTTAGTGATGTGGTCCATTTCAAATAGACTAGATCATCTAGCAGGCTGAGGAATAGACATGTTAATCTTATATCCTCAATGTAAATATGTCATTTTCACAGTTTACAAGAATATTTATTTAAAACAGACACTGAAATTGACAGTCCAGTCAGTTTAAAGAGTGTTAAATAATTTTTTCAGAGACCCTTTTTCTAATTTTGTATCAAATATTTTAGCTGAGATTTTAGCCTATTAAACTTTCAGAATATCTTTCACTAAAGTCAGATTTCCAATGCCTACTTGATGTAGATAGGAGGCTTAGTATGTTGTCGAGTGTGTTGTGAACGAGGGAAAACCACTGCTGAATTTTGGTGTACACCTATTTAGAATTTAGTAGTATTTAAAGTAATTTAATGTGAATTATATGAACTTTTTCAATAGTTTTTTTCTTCACTTTAAAATTCAACAGTATTTTGGACAACTGGATTGATTAATTAAAAATCAGAGCAGATAGTGATCAACCTGACCTGGATTGCAAATTCCAAAAAAGACTATTGATAATAAAAAAATATTATTGATTTGGTTGATCCAGATACAAAAAAAAAATTACTTTTCTCCGAGCTTTTCTCTTAAATAATGAGGAGAACCAAAGAGCCGAGCAAAGAGCATTAAAGGCTGTTTGCACACCTTCTCCATAAAATTGAGCTAAAACGGACTTTAAAATTTGCCATACAAAATGCGTTGCTGTAAAAATTTATTAAATGACAGATTGTTTGACAGCAGTGTAACCAAGGGGAAAATCACTTCAGAAAATGATTGTACACCAAAATTCCATATAATTCACCATAAATTCCACAAAATTCTGAGCTTAATTTCACTAAATACCACTTAATTCCAATAAATACTTCTAAATTCCCAATATATACACAACAAAACTCAGCAGTAATTTTACCTTAGGGAAAATCAGTGGTAAATTTTGAAGTGAAGAAAAAACCTATAAAAACCTATATTCACCCTTAAATTCCTCTAAGTAACACTAAATTCCCGGTGGGTGCACACCAAAATTCAACAGCAATTTTCCCCTCGACTGTAACTTATAAGCCATTCACTTATTATTGACATCCCTTCCACTTCAGAATTCAGAAATCTCCCCAACATCTGCTGGAAGGACATATTTATAAAAACAAGGTTTCAAAGGTAACAAGATGGCAAAAATAAGTGAATGAGTTATGTAGGGGATATTTTAAGGTCTATCTTATCATAAGTTTAGGACTCAGTTTAGGATGAAGATGCAGTTAGGTATTCTACAATATTGCAGACATGTATTTTGTTGAAACTTTACCAAAATCACCAAAAAAATTTTCAAAGCTGTCTCCAAGCTCTTCAAAGAGTTATACTGTCTGATTTTGTTAGAATTGAGATCTTAAAATTCCTCCTAAAATACCATTCCAGCCCATTTGTTTGATTTACTAAAGATCATTCTGATTTTGGTCTTGCAGTGTAGCAGGTTTGGGACAGGGTAGAATGACACACCTTTAATATTTCAAATCGCCGACGTTTCGACCATATATTTGGTCTTTTTCAAGGCTATAAAAAACATATCCAGAAGATCAGCCAAAACTTTTTCACAAAGTGTGCGACTGTTTACAAATTAAAGGAAACTTTTATATAAACAGTGACGAGACTCACACATATAACTTACACAAATGGTTATATGTGTGTGAGTCTCATCATCATTTATATAAAGGGTTCTTTAATTTGTAACCAGTCCCATACTTTGTGAAAACGTTCTGGCTGATCTTCTAAATATGTGTTTTTTATAGCCTTGAAAAAGACCAAATATATGGTCGAAAAGTCGGCGATTTGAAATATTAAAGGTGTTTCATTCTACTATTGTGTTTAGATCTAAAGATTAATAGATCAGGATTCTACCCTGTCCCAAACCCGCTACACTGCAAGACCACTTTACAACATTCGGGACGCAAACTACTAACCATGATCATTCTGAATCATAATTTGATTCTGATCTCCCAACAGTTGAAAAAGAAAATGACTATTATGGGGGATAAACAAGATTTTGAATTCAATTTTTGTTTCAAATGTCGAATTTCAACGTTGAATCAAAATTGAACCAAAAGAAGCTTTACCAGTTCAGCGTTATATCACAAAATGGGATTTTGACTATATGAATCTTATGTCATATCAGTTTTTTATAGTTGAAAGTCTGGTATGGTAAAACATGCCCTTTATTTTGTAGTTAAGGCTGCTGTTTGGTTTCCTTGTCAGAATTTGGAGGGCCCTATTCTATGATAAAATCCTGGGCTCTTGACTCAGCTCTTGTAAAAGTAACAGACACACAAATTAAGGCATTTACATTACTGTTTCTACAAATATTTCAATTTCTGCTGGTGGATAATATCCCATGATGCATGGAAAACAATATTTTATTAATTATTTTTCACACTTTAGATACAATTTCTTTATTTTGGTCTTTCATAAATTTGGTCATTTGCTAAGAGCCGAGGGCTGTTTTTGTGTTTACAGCTGTACACAGTATAGGTTAGATCAGGTTAGTCTAGGTTAGTTCAGGTTGATTCAGGTTAGTTTTGCTTACTTTATATTAGCTCAGATTAGTTTTTGTTTTCTGTAGTATTTTACACCAGCGGTCCGTCCATAGTGCCAGTCGAAAACATCCCATGTAATAATAAATAACACCCTAAAACACAAGTGGTGCTGAGGACCGCTTGTTGATCAAAGTAACACAGCACAAAAGCAGCCCTGAGGGCTGCTGTTGTGTTGGTAACGGAGCTGCCCATAAAGTTAGCCAGTATCGGTATGTTTAGGTTTGTCTGGGTTAGCTAGTTGGTTTAGGTTTCTTCAGTTTTCCTGCAGCATAGCACTAGCAACATATCAATAGAGCAAGTTGAAAACCACCCATGCAGTAAACACTCAAGTAGCCTTGCAAAGGGTATATTATTTGTAACTTTTTTAACCAATTAGTATCAATATTTCTTTTTCTTTTAAAATTCCCTATTGAATGTCTACTTTACAACAACATGTTTAAAATCGTGTGTCCGTGTTCTTTACAAGACCCAAATCCTGTATAATTCAATAAAAAAGCAGTAAATTTACCTTTTTTGGAAGAGGCTCTTCGAGCAAATGATCATCCTGCTCCAAGAAATTCTTGACATCCTCATCGTGAGGAAAGTCCGTGTTGGTAGCCTTATCATTACAATCCAACATTTTAGAACTATTTTGAATATATTGGGATGGCTGTGCTCTTAAAAAAAAATATTTAAAGCCAGGGAGCGCAACTTCTTTGCCGAGAAGCCGAATTGTGTCACTTGGCAACACTGGTTTAAGAACTTGCACGCTGGAGCGACATAACCTCACACCATGTTTACGTAATTTAGCTTGAAATTTGCAGAAAATACGCCAGGCCGCCACATGCTCCAGTGTTCACTCGAAGAAATAAAGGTTTATCTAAGTGTTACACTCAAATGCACTTTTCAATTCTATTTTGAATACATAATAACTGAAGGTAAAAATTCGGAATATTTCTGGCCTTGTCAACATTATTTTCACACATATGCTCTGTTGCCAAGTTGTCAGTGCCACTAGGCGCTCTTTCTGCTTTTGGAAACTTTTAAACAACAGGGAAAAATTGTTATTTTATTGCATTATAAACACATACCGTTGATATATTTTAGTAATTTGTGTTTAATATTTAAATCGAAATCACTGCTCCTGGCAGAACTTGCAAGCAGAGTTTAATTTCGATCGATTGAATTTTTTGCTTTTGTTGAAGCGTCTACCACCCGCCGATAGATGGCGCCACAGGGCTAATACTTCGTTTAGAGTATGTCCGGAAATTAACTTGTTTTTACCCCGTTCCAAATTCAAACTTTTTTGTATAGATTCTATACGTTGTCGAAAAATTGTCAGTTACTATACTATACTGCACATTGATAAAGCTCAAGTTATTAAGGTTTTTACATTATAACATAATGTATTAATATAACTTTTTTAAGTAGCTGTGAAAAATAATTATTTGATGGCCTTATTCATGCTATTTCCCTCAATTAATTATAGGGCTTACATCATCTCCTCATGCAACAAAAAGACTTTTCATAAAACCTTATAGACGCACCTGCTCTAAGAAATTGTCCCTATTCATTCCAGGGCATAATAAATCCGGAGTCGTCCAATAAAAAATATATGGCACACTTCAATGAAAAAATCCGGCAATTCAACCCCCGGAGGACTCCTCTGTTTTCGCCTTTTGGAAGGGTCGTTTGCTACAAGAGAAGCGTATATAGAACGACTTTTCTACATGGCTCTAGGGCGTCTCATAATTGGAACTAAAATTACGCTATAACAACTGAACCGAGGGAAAAGCTAATACCTAATTAGATTCGAAGTTTTGATAATTTGATTATATTCCGTTATTTTGTCTGAGCGAACGTGTGTTTCTAAAAATGTATCAGTGTCAATGGAGAAGTGATGGATGGTTCCTAAAAAATTATATTTTCCAGGCAGTGCATAGCTATACGACGGGAGATTTATTTACTTGGCCTAATGTTGTATTATATGTGCCACGAGAGAGCTATATTTTTCAATAGCGGAATCTTGTAGTAAAAGCCTTAGGTGTTTTAGGAAGTCTTGTTTAATATTTCATCTCAGGCAGTATTAAGATTGATTTGACGTAAGGCCTTTAAGGGTCCGGATGTTCTTCTTGTTTTATGCAGAGCTTGAATTTGGCTCCCTATAACATTTCCATTTTTATTCGTTTCAGGATCCGAAAAATACGATCGTTAATTCTTCGGCCGATCCCCCGATTGACGAGTTTATGGCGGCAATTAAAAACAGAAATTCAAGTCATAACGGCACTCGGTAAATTGACTTTTTCCATTATATTGTTTGTCGTTGGTCCGCATTTTTCGTTTAATTCAGGTCAGGGGACGTTTCTTTTGTGCAAATCCAAATGGGATTTTGCCTCCAGTTTTGTATGCCGCTTTGGGCGTGCTTTGCCAAACATGAATTAGTTCGCTGACTGAATGATGTAATAAACTCAATTTCTACTCGTAAAGTCTGGATAAATAAACAGTCATTCTATTCGGGAGCGGTAAAGTCTCCTTACCGCACGCATTTGCGAGTTCAAGAAAACGTAATACCGCATTAGTGCTTGTACAAATTTCGTATTTTATGTACGTATGCAAGGGGTGTGCAAAAAACACTTTGTTTGCACACGCTGTTTGCAATATGCGATTTCACCGGTGGTTAGTAGTGCGTTTTTGTTGGCAGTCGTAGAAAAAACTTTTTTCTACGACGACCTCGAAAATGAACAAAAGCGCACTACTAACTACCCTTGAAAATCGCATATTGCAAACAGCGGGCGCAAAGTACAGTTTTAGCACGCTCTCATACAGAAGCGTGTGCAAAGTCCATTTTGCACACGCTTCTGATTGCTTTGCACTGGCCTTGCATATATTTTATAATACGAATGATCATTTATGAAGCAAAATCGTAGTCGTAGAAAAAGTACAGAGTGCAACACGTACGAAAATCACTCTTCACACTCTTTTGACGTTGTATCACTCGCCTACGGCTCGTGTCCAAACCGTCACACTCGGGTGAAAAGTGCAATTTTCGACCCTTGTTGCACAATATGCTATTTTCTACTACTGCTTCGAAAATGAACAAATGCGCACTACTAACTACCGTTGAAAATCGCATATTGCAAACAGCGTGCGCAAAGTGCACTTTAGGCACGCTCTCATACAGAAGCATGTGCAAAGTCCACTTTGCACACGCTTTTGATTGCTTTACTTTTATATTTTATAACACGAACGATCGTGCATCTCATACAGAAGCGTGTGCAAAGTCCACTTTGCACAGACTTCTGATTGCTTTGCACACGCCTTGCTTATAGTTTATACTACGAATGATCATTTATGAAGCAAAATCGCAGTCTTAAAAAAAGTATAGTGTGCAACACTTACGATAATCACTCTTAACACTCATGTGACGTTGTATCACTCGCCTACGGCTCGTGTCCAGACTGTTCCACTCGTGTGAAAAGTGCAATTTTCGACACTCTAGTTGCACAATATACTCTTTTCTACGACTGCCTCAAACATGAACAAATGCGCACTACAAACTACCGTTGAAAATCGCATATTGCAAACAGGGTGCGAAAAGTGCACTTCGAGCAGGCTCTCATACAGAAGCGTGTGCAAAGTTCGCTTTGCACATGCTTTTGATTGCTTTGCACATGCCTTGCATATATTTTATAATACGAATCATCATTTATGAAGCAAAATCGCAGTCGTAAAAAAAGTATAGTGTGCAACACTTACGATAATCACTCTTAACACTCATGTGACGTTGTATCATTCGCCTACGGCTCGTGTCCAGACTGTTCCACTCGTGTGAAAAGTGCAATTTTCGACACTCTAGTTGCACAATATACTCTTTTCTACGACTGCCTCAAACATGAACAAATGCGCACTACAAACTACCGTTGAAAATCGCATATTGCAAACAGGGTGCGAAAAGTGCACTTCGAGCAGGCTCTCATACAGAAGCGTGTGCAAAGTTCGCTTTGCACATGCTTTTGATTGCTTTGCACATGCCTTGCATATATTTTATAATACGAATCATCATTTATGAAGCAAAATCGCAGTCGCAAAAAAAAGTATAGTGTGCAACACTTACGATAATCACTCTTAACACTCATGTGACGTTGTATCACTCGCCTACGGCTCGTGTCCACACCGTCACACTCGTGTGAAAAGTGCAATTTTCGACACTCTAGTTGCACAATATACTCTTTTCTACGACTGCCTCAAACATGAACAAATGCGCACTACAAACTACCGTTGAAAATCGCATATTGCAAACAGCGTGCGAAAAGTGCACTTTGAGCAGGCTCTCACACAGAAGCGTGTGCAAAGTTCGCTTTGCACATGCTTTTGATTGCTTTGCACATGCCTTGCATATATTTTATAATACGAATCATCATTTATGAAGCAAAATCGCAGTCGCAAAAAAAAGTATAGTGTGCAACACTTACGATAATCACTCTTAACACTCATGTGACGTTGTATCACTCGCCTACGGCTCGTGTCCACACCGTCACACTCGTGTGAAAATTGCAATTTTCGACACTCTAGTTGCACAATATACTCTTTTCTACGACTGCCTCAAACATGAACAAATGCGCACTACAAACTACCGTTGAAAATCGCATATTGCAAACAGCCTGCGAAAAGTGCACTTTGAGCAGGCTCTCACACAGAAGCGTGTGCAAAATTCACTTTGCACACGCTTTTGATTGCTTTGCACATGCCTTACATATATTTTATAATACGAATCATCATTTATGAAGCAAAATCGCAGTCGTAGAAAAAGTATAGTGTGCAACACGTACGAAATATGAAAATCACTCCTCACACTCTTGTGACGTTGTATCACTCGCCTACGGCTTGTGCCCAGAACATCACTCGTGTGAAAAGTGCAATTTTCGACACTAGTTGCACAATACACTCTTTTCTACGACTGCCTCAAAAATAAACAAATGCGCACTACTAACTGCAGTTGAAAATCTCACATTGCAAACAGCGGGCGCAAAGTGCACTTTGAGCACGCTCTCATACAGAAGCGTGTGCAAGGTCCACTTTGCACAGACTTCTGATTGCTTTGCACACGCCTTGCATATAGTTTATAATACGAATGATCATTTATGAAGCAAAATCGCAGTCGTAAAAAAAGTATAGTGTGCAACACTTACGATAATCACTCTTAACATTCATGTGACGTTGTATCACTCGCCTACGGCTCGTGTCCACACCGTCACACTCGGGTGAAAAGTGCAATTTTCGACACTAGTTGCACAATATACTCTTTTCTACGACTGCCTCAAAAATTAACAAATGCGCACTACTAACTACAGCTGAAAATTGCATACTGCAAACAGCGTGCGCAAAGTGCACTTTGAGCACGCTCTCATACAGAAGCAAGTGCAAAGTCTACTTTCCACAGGCTTCTGATTGCTTTGCACATGCCTTGCTTATAGTTTATAATACGAATACCATTTATGCAGTAAAATTGCAGTCGTAAAAATGTATAGTGTGCAACACCTACGAAAATCACTCTTCACACTCATGTGACGCTGTATCACTCGCCTACGGCTCGTGTCCAGACCGTTCCACTCGTGTTTAATTTTCGACACTCTATTTGCACAATATACTCTTTTCTACGACTGCCTCAAACATGAACAAATGCGCACTACAAACTACCGTTGAAAATCGCATATTGCAAACAGCGCGCGAAAAGTGCACTTTGAGCAGGCTCTCACACAGAAGCGTGTGCAAAGTTCACTTTGCACACGCTTTTGATTGCTTTGCACATGCCTTGCATATATTTTATAAAACGAATGATCATTTATGAAGCAAAATCGCAGTCGTAGAAAAAGTATAGTGTGCAACACGTACGAAAATCACTTCTCATATCTTTGTGACGTTGTATTACTCGTCTACGGCTCGTGTCCAGACTGTCACTCGTGTGAAAAGTGCAATTTTTGACACTAGTTGCACAATGTACTATTTATCGCACTTGTGCGTGATAATATTTATGCATCTAAAAACTTTTCTAAGAGTTTTAATTTCTAAGATATACTTAAATTTAATAACAATGTAAAGGGTGGTCGTAAAAAAATCTTGTAACAAGCCATAGGTTTAAAACTCTTGTCTGGGATAAATTCATAAAAAAATTAGATAGTAAAAATTTTATGACATTTTCGTCTTTTAATTTTTTTATGAAGTCACTTGAGACATACTGTTGTAATTCCATGGCCTACTTGAGTTTTTTTTTAAATAAACGCCTGATATCGTGCATGGGTATATATGAATATTAATAATTTAAAAAACACAGTTTTGGACGAAAAATGTCTCAATGCAAATCAATTTACTCGTTCATCGTTGAAAAAACTCAATTTGTGGTCAAAATTACCTAAAAAAATAAAAGTACAAAAAAAAGTCCAATTTAGACCGATGAAAAAATCTATAGAAGAACAAAAATTTAAACGAAACACGATAAATATTAAGAATAAAAAATATGAACAACAAAACAACAGTGACAAATAAAAAATGTATAAAAAAACTGAAATAGTTAAAAAATTATAGAACAAAATATGTAAGAGGCAGATATAGAGGCATAAATTTAAAATATATATAATTTTAGGCTAAAATCGTTTAAGAGCTTATAAAATTTTGGTAAAAGGTCCTTTTTTGGACTACAATTTTTGTTTTTTTTGCAATAAAAATTGATTTTTGAATCATTGAAGATGTTCTATTTCGGGCCAAGGCCCTACAAAAAAATGAAAAATCAGGAATCATTAATCCTAGAAAAAACACAGTATTTGGCCAAAATTTTCTTAGTAGAAATTAATTTACCTTACATGTGCTGACTCTCGGAAAAGTCCAAGCTTGTGCCGAAATTACCTGGAAAGAATGAAAGTACTTCAAAGTGCAATTAAGAATTATTAAAGAAAATTGTAAAGGAAGAAAAAATTTAACAAAACATGACAAATTATAAGAATGATTTGAACAAACAATATCGCAAACAATAAGAAAAGAAAAAAAAAGAAAAACTGCAAAAGCACAAGTAAAAAACTTTAAAATTTTTTTCTTAAACATAGTTGCTAGTTTAAAAGTTTCAACTAATAAAGGTAGAGAAATATGAAGAATAAAAAGCAATAAGAAAGGAAACAAAATAAAAACTAAAAAAGCACAAATAAAAAATTTGAAAAGTTAAGAAAAAGCAAAAACCTGAAAATCAAATTTTCTCAATAAAATTTGATTTTTGACTTGGAAAAATTTGGGGAATTTTTATTTCGGGCCGAAACCATGAAAAAAACTTTTCCACATCAACAATCAATAATGTAAAAAACACAGTTTTGGGACAAAATTTTCTCAATGCAACTCAATTTACATTAAAATATCACACGTTGGAAAATCTTTGGTGTCTACATTTGGTGTCTAAATTATATGGACAAAATAAAAAACCTAATATAAGAAGAAAAACTTTAACAAAGCGTGACAAAAAATAAGAATAAATACGAAAATTACAAAAAATAACTACACAAAGCAACGAAATTGATAAATCAGGAATTGTTACAAAAATGTAAATACAAATATATAAGAGGCAGATAGAGGCAAAAATTAAAAATATTTATAATTTTAGGACTAAATCGTTTAAAAGCTTGTAAAAATTTGCTAAATAAGGTCCCTTGTAGGACCATAATTTTTCTTGGCGACTTAAAAAAATAACGAATCATTAATCGCAAAAAAACGCAGTTTTTGGCCAACCATTGTCTTATTAGACATTAATTTACCTTACAAGTGTTCATTCAATCTTGAAAAAGTTCAAGCTTGTTTCAAAATTACCTACCACGAATGTAAGCACTTCAAAGTGCAACTTAGAATAATTAAAGAAAATATGAACACATAAGACATTTAACGAACCATGACAAATAATAAGAATAGAGAAATATGAAGAAGAAAAGAACAATAGTAAAAAAAAAAAAAATAAAAACAACAAAAACCAAAAGTTAAAACTACAAATATTGAGAAAAGTGGAAAAATCTAAATGAGCAAAAAATAGGATGGTAGAGAGGGCACAAATTTAAAATATTTTTCTAAAAGAAAAGTTTCATTTCCAGCCAAACCGTAAAAAAGAACCAAAATTGCCTCATTACTAATCAGTACGTATTAAAATTGTTCGGTAGTTGCAAAAGTTTAAATATGGGTCAAAATTACCCCCAAAGAATGAACCAACAATAAAGAGTTCAATTTAGATTAAAAAAAAAATAGTAAATGTTCCAGACGAGACATGACATAGAAAAACATGAAAAGTATTAAAAAAAAGAGAAAGAAAATCTTGAAGAAAAAATGACAAAAATAGTTACATTAGAAACGGAAAGGAAACAACCCCCAAAAAAAACTTTGTAATGGTAATTTGTTAATTAATTAGAGGATTTCTACAGGAAGTGTGTCATTTGAAAGCTTCATGTAGTTGATTTTAAAACGTAAAAAGAAAAAAATGAAAAAAGAAAAGTCAGAGAACAACGAGCACAAATAGTTACATAATGGAGAAGACTGGGAAAGAGTTACTCACTAGTTATTTTTTGTTCAAAAAAAAGCCTGAAGAATAGGAACATTAAATTAAAGAACTAAGTACACCAGAATGTTTATTAAGAAATAACAGTATTTGACCACAAAGTACTTAACAAGCAGGTTGTGAAAATGACAGTAGAAACACAGTTCTATATGAAAAAAGACCTGTTTTTAAAGAAAAAAAACCTGTAAAAACCAGACCTTTCATCAAGACAAAGAGGAATAGAAAAGAAAAAAACTGAAATTGTTACTGGTGAAGAGATTAAGTTGGTACTACTCTGTGACTGTGACTGCAAAATAAATTAAAAAAGAACCCGAAGAACTTATGAATAGGAAAAAAAATCTCCAAAATGGCTTTTTTTCTTTCAAGTTGTCATTAAGTAAATTTTATAAACCGTAATAACAATGCACAAAGTTAGGTGGCAAACTAAAATCCAAAAACCCCAGTATAAGTACCTATTTCTGTACCACTTAAAACTGTAAAAGAATACCATTAATTGCTATACATACAAAATATTTTAGGTTCTTGTACCAGTACTTTACTCGCAGACAGACGTATAGAAATAACATGCCTCGCTTTTCCCAACAATCCGAACTCGAACTATTGAATATCAAAAATAGAACAATTAACATTTACATTTAAAAAGGTGGTGCACCGTTGCAGTAATTAGTACCCTTCCACATCTAAGAAAAAACATATGAGTTTATTTATACTCTCATTAATTAAAAATCGTTTCACATTTAGGAATTTGAGAATATGAAATGGCAACTCCGCACGTTTACCATTCGCCTGACTGTAGTACGACTCAGTACGAATACGACGAAGTGAGGTAGTACCACTTTTATACGCATGACGAGACGCAAACAGGCGGCACCGGCCGGGCATTAGAAATAACATTTTTGTCGAACAACGGTCGCGAAACTGGCTACAATCTGAAACCCACAAATACAGTTAGTGAACTTATATTTTTTGTTTAGAATGTGATGTTTAAAGTGCTTAAGAGGGAAGCAAATAACTAAGTATGTCCCAGGAAGTACCACCCACCGAGGTTCCTCCTCAACACGACTTACCTCGAGACATTGAAGAACCAAGCTGGGGTCAAAAAATCAAGGAGAAATGCCTTCGTAAGTATAAATACTTCAGTTTTCAGAATTATGATTATATGTAAACAAACAAACTAACAATCATATCAGTTATAAATAATAAAAATTGGTGGGTGGTACCATACAATTTATTGCCCATTCTATCTATATATTGCTCATTCAATGATAACTCGTTATAAACTTGTTATAAGAGGTACCTACTAATTTATCAGTAAATTATGCAATTTTCTGCGGTGACTCAAACATGGACAAATCATGTTGATGCTTTGTTAGGTTTTTTTACGTAATGCAAAACTTTATTGTTGATATAAATATGGGAATTTATGATTAATTGAAAGTGGAAAAAACGGCGTATGTATTAATAATAATGTGTATAGAAAATTCTAATTTATCACTCACTGTCACCATGCGATTTCGTAAACTCCAAGAGATACCAACTCAAAAAATCTACTCTTCCCAACTTTACACACTATTTTCTTCATAATTCTTTCTCTATCTCGCAAAAAGTCATTTTTCCAAATTGAATAGGGAGCTCAACTCAGTGGCGTACAATAAAAAATCTTGACTACTCAAGAGGGAACTTGATACCAACAAAAAAAATGTTTCTGTACCTTTTGAAATCCAGTTGGTAAATCTATCTATGTAAAGCTAAATGCCCTCCGCATCCAAATGTGAAGTTATTATCTCGAAAACTGGATGAGTTATGGAAAAAAAATAATAAATTTTAAAGTCCCCCGGTAAATAGGTAACTTTTTGTGATATTTTTTGGTCTAAGACAAATTATTGTAGGCTAATTTTGGAACACTCTGTACTTGGCAAAATGTTCCTTGTTATTTTTTATCTCTTATATTTTTTGAGATCCCAATGATAAACAGCGATTATGAAATAGTCTAAAGGGTACCATTTTTTTTAAAGAAACATTGGTATCTTTAAAAAAAAATGTATCTACAAGCTGAACTTCCTAAATTATTACTCATGTTACTCATAATGCTATTTCTTTCTACCAGCTGGTATTAGAATCACCCTACTGCTCTCCTTGATATTCTACATTGCCATGTTTGGAGTGGGCATTTGGGGGATCAAAAAATGCCCAATAGAAGACAACATTCCGTTTTTCCTGATTGTCATTGGTACGTATAGTCAATATTCTGCTCGAGCTTATTAGGGATGATTTTTTTCCATTTCAGGGGGAATTGGTGTGCTATCCAAATTTGCTAGCGTAGTGAGAGAGGCCATTTTGGGCCAGTATCCAGTGCAATACGTCGAATCATCCCTTTACACCGTGGAGTTGGTGTTCATGTTTTTGGGTAGGTCCACCATGTTCATGACGTCATTCTTTTATTAATAACACCAATTATGTAGGTTCCTTCTGGGTGTTCAAAGAGTATAAACCAAACTACACTCCCGGTCCCAACGGCCAGGATTACTGCGACAAGACAGTGTACACGTTTGCCTTCGTCTACCTCGCAGTGATCTACTCCATACTCGGCATTTTACTCATCTCCTATTTGTGCTTCATCGGCTGTTTCTTCTTTGTAGTACGCACTGAGAGACGTGATATCGATCCGGAAGCGCCATCCAGGCCGCTCAGGACCGAACAATAACCTTAAGTAGTTCTTTAGTATTTTCTCTAATTTTTATTTACGCGCCTATTTGTATTGTTTTTCTAGATATTATTAAACGTTTCTACTGTACACACATGTATTTATTGATAGTAATAAAAAGCTCAAATTTCAGGTCATGAATAATTGAAAAAGTCACAGCAAAACCAAAAGTTAAATCCTCTAAAGTGTGAGTGTTGCAATTTTTTGACAGTTATCACGTGCTTAGTCTAGGTAAAAAACCAGTCAATTATAAAAATAGCAAAATATATCATATTATGTTTTACGTCCTTTATATCAGGTCGATAGAAGTGAAAATAGCGGGTGTAGGACAGACATAAGTATAACTACTTCACATTTGTGAAATAGCCAACGTTTCGACCTTTATTGAGGTCTTCCTCAGGGCTAAAATATAAATAGTACATACATATAGTAAATATACAGTTGCAAGTACCTATATAACATAGATAAATTTAGTTTTAAAAATTAGACAAAAAAAGAACATAACTAAAATGGACATTACATAAGCAAAAGATATGTTTTATAATTCTAGAATCTTCTCTTCTAACATGCGGAGAGAAATTGGGGGCAAGAGGAAGAACTGTCAGTGACACAGCCTAGGGACATATCTTTTGATGACTTGTTCTGTATTGAATAACTAATAATTTTAATAGTTTATACAAAATGTTTCAGAAACATTACTACGTTCTGTAATTTGAAGTATTGTGAGGTTAAGTGTCTAAAATCATGGATTAAACTTGGAGTTTCATGTATCCGTCAGTCGCAGCCGATGAAAAACAGTGGATGTCCCCTAATTTATCCAGAGAATATCCCAAAAAATAATAATAAAATCTCCAGGGTTCCTCCTTAGTATTTCTTGTCAAAATATATAAATCGTCACCGTTATTTCTCCATAAAAACAAGAAGTTTCAAGAAATTTCAATAAA
Organism: Taphrorychus bicolor; assembly: GCA_951812265.1. NCBI lineage: Eukaryota > Metazoa > Arthropoda > Insecta > Coleoptera > Curculionidae > Taphrorychus > Taphrorychus bicolor. The sequence goes on from OX638304.1 coordinate 29,376,127, forward strand.
CAACAATTTCTAAATATATAGAATGTGTGCATTTGTCCGTTACAATTCTCATTTGCCACCACCGCGTAGCTGTCACTCTCTGCGCAGCGGAGTATCGTCATTCTTTTCTAGCATTAAGGAGACATTTGATGCTAGAAAGAGAAATAATTTACTCGACCCAAGCTACTCCTGATTATGACTTGCACAGTGGTTGAACACTCTAAATATATATATAATATAAATAAGAAACTTGCTTATGATCACTTTTACCTTCCAAGTGAAAACCCTAGGTGAGATTAAACGAAAATTTTGACAGATAAGCAGCGTAGTATATACGGGAAATACAGAATTTAATGACCTGTAGCGCTTCTTGTCAAAATATAACGAGTGTTCATAAAAAACTCACGCTGCAAGCCTTGGAATAAAAACTTTTGTCTAAGATAAGTTCACAAAACAAATTAAAATCGGGACATTTTATGACATCTTCGTCTTTCAATTTTGCTGCTTGAGTTTTTTTTAATGAACGCATGATATAAATCGTTCGTCACCGTTGTTAATACATAAAAACAATAATTTTCAACTCAATTTCTAAATATATAGAATGTGTGCAGTTGTCCATTAAAATCTTAATTCGCCACCAGTGCATAGCCACCAACTAGCACTTCTTGTGAAATGGCAAATTCTCATTTGCCACCACTGCATAGCTGTCACTCACGGCACAGCGGAGTTTGTTCATTCTTTTCTCGCACTAAGGAGACGCATACTGATAGATAGAGAAATGCTCTACTCTAGTCGCTCCAAGCTACTCCTGATTATGACTTGCTCAGTGGTTGAAAATTCTTTAATAATGGCCTGGAATTATACAGGGGTTTGTCAAACAATCATATATTGTAAAAAATCTAAAACATCAATAGTTCATTTTTTATGGCTTGGATATTAAAAACTATTGATGTGCAACATAATTCAAGCCACAGTTAATGGAATATTGACATTTTAGCTTTGTCATCAAAATGTACTTAATTTGGCTGCACTACAATGGTTTTTATCTATTTACCCGAAAACGGTGTGTCGTACTCGGTTTTTTCCTTTAAAGATTTTTTTCAAATAATATATGTCAACGTGCTGATACGTACGCTACTGGCGAAAATAAAAATACATATTTTATTGAAAAATATGTGCCTTCTATAGCAGTCAAAACATACAAAATTTTATTAAAATACCACTTACGCTTTCGGAATAATTCATACATATTATGCATTTTGAAATTCTAACTTCACACCCCCCCCCCCCCCCCCTAGCCCCCCCACCCTTTAAAATCGACCAAATAATATGAGATTTTATTTTCGACTACCCTTTATGACTCACTCTGTAAAAATAAGAAACTTGCTTATGATCACTTTTACATTCTTAAGGTAAGATTAAACGAAAATTTTGGCAGATAAGCAAAGCAGTATACCGCAAATCCATAGTTTAATGACCCTTAGTGCTTCTTGTCAAAATATATAAATGGTTCGTCACCATTATTATTACATGAAGAAAACGATTTTCAACAATTTCTAAATGTAAAAACGTGTGCATTTGTTCGTTAGAATTCTAATTTGCCACCACTGCGTGACTGTCACTCGCCGCGCAACGGAGTATAGTCATTCTTTTCTAGCGTTAAGGAGACGCCTAATGTTAGAAGGAGAAACAATGTACTCACCCCAAGCTACTCCTGAATATCACTTACTTGCACAGTGAGGTAACTTTGAGGTAAACTCTGAGGTAATGGCCTGGAATGAATGTTTGTCATAGAAATAATAAACTAGTTTCTTCTTATCGGAAACGCATTGACTTAACTGAAATTTATTTGTAGTGATGCTAAACGATGTTGTAGACCATCATTAAAACGTCGTTTTACAAAAGTGGGTAGATTCGATATAGCTTATAAGAAATAGCTTTGACACTCAATAACTGCCTCAAAACTTTTGTGGCAAGTGGAAACTACTCTGTATAGCATAAAAACAAGGTTAGGTTGTTTCAGGTTAGTTCAGGTTGAAAGATGAATAGGTTATTAATAGCTTCGGAGTTATTGGGTGTGATGGAAGATTGTTCAAATGAATTGAAACGTTTCCAGAAGAACTACATTGCTGATATTGCTAAGAACTCTAATATGATTTCGATTTAGACCATTTCAAAAATATTTATTAAAAACAAAATGAGTTTCTTCGACTTTATTCCTTTCAGGGATTTGTTAATTACTACTTCAATGACAGCTGGGGGTTTGGCCCCAGAAAAAGCAAGAAAATGCTTTAAACCAAAAATTTTAGCAAATGACACATATGGGAAATGTAGGCAGGATTCTGGTCCTTCAAATTGGCCATCCTGGAGCTGTTACTTCCTTCAGCACAGCCTTCAATATTTCTTCAAACGCTCAATTGAGTTCTACAGGGTGATTCACGTTATTCGACACGGAAGATTATGGCTAAAGGAACCACAAAAGAAAATGTAAAGGAACGAATCAGAGAGGCCTTCAGAAGCATAACTTTCTATATGTTACGCAATGTGAGTGAAGGATTTAAAAACAGAATACGTTTGTGTTTAGAATCAGACTGTCGTCATTTTGAACAAATTTATAACTGTTTGTTTTTGTTTGTTTTACTCTTATGTTGACTTGTTATTTATTGTATTTCAAATTGCCACTATTATTGCACTTAATTTTTTTGTAATAGAGTTGCTAAATTTTCTAAGGACTCTTGTAATATAATGTTTTATTGTTTTATTTGATTTTTTTATGCTAAATAAAGACACTTTAACATTCAGATGACTGCTAAATAATCTTCATGATCATAATTTTGTAACTTATAAATTAATATCTGACAAATACGGGGTGTTCATTAGAAAACTTCGTCTAGTTGGTTGTGAAATGTCAAAGGAAAAGAATGGAGAAACAAAAGTCCATTTACTTTCACTATGCCATCTTTTTCTTTCAAAATTTTATAGCCTCCTAAATGAAGTTTTCTAGTGAACACCCAATACTAATGATAATAAGTTTTGCTTTCTCAAAATCAGGTATTGTAACAGGTAAAGTAGATTACTTAATTCGTTTATGTCAGCTCAAATTCAGAAAAAAGTCAATTTTCCAAGAAAACGCAAAGAACAAGCTATAGGAATGTTTAATAGTTTTGATAGGAAACTAAATTCTGCATCTAATGATACTATAAAATACAGGGTGTTTAATTTAAATTAAACGAGTTATTACTGTTTGAAGTTTGCAATAATTTGTTGTTCATTTATTGACATTCGGTGCACAGTAGTTAATATTTAATAAACACCGCAAAAAATCGAATGTACTATTAGCCCACCAGCCAATTTTGGTGGATGAAAAGAAACCAAGTGCTGAGATTTTAAAAATTTTATTTGATGCTGCATTTTCACAAAATCACGAATATCTGATGAACGGTACGGTTTAGATGCCATAACCCCCATTAATAAAACTACCTTTACTTTTGTCCGTAGGTACCGAAAATACATTAATATACTAGGTGTCTCATTTAAAAAAATACAACTTTAATCAATTCTATACTTTTGGGACCACCTGTATACAATGACAATAATTTTAAAATGTACTTCCAATAGACCCCCATCCATTCCATATACAAAACTTTTTTAAAATCTAAAAGTTTAGCCATAATCTTCCGTGTCGAGTAACGTGAATTACCCTGTATATGTCAAAAATGTCAGTTTTTGACAAGCTTGGATAGCATTCGTGTAAGTCGAAGAAAATGTTGCAATCATGACACAGTTGCAATCGTGACACTAGATATGTCACGATTGCAACATGTTTACATACAAACATTGATTTACAGAAAAAGTGACATCCTCATAATTTATTATCACTCACTTTCTAACTCGCTCATTACGTAAGAAGAGTTAATTAAATCTTTAATCTCAGTCTTGAAAATACTAAGAATTCCTTCAAAATAACAGCAATGTTCTTCACAGTTTCACACTCTGTATCTTCTTCGATATGGAAAATATTGCCTTTTTCAAACTATTCTTTTCAAACTGAAGCTGAAGCTTTTGAGGCGAAGTCCACTGCATTTCTTCTTTGAGAGTCTTTTTTTCCCTAATGCTTCTTCAAGCACTTGACTTATATTCTCAAATAATATTCCCAACACCTCATTCACCGTTTGGTGGTTTCTCTATTTTTGTGGCTGGAACTTGTGGTCAAATGTGGTCTCTGATATTGGTGATTCAACTTTGAATTTTGCTGTAGAACCGCAGGATTTGTTTGCTGTTGTGAATTTTCTCACACCGGTAATGTTGCCCAGTACTAAGTTGTGATCCTATGTTTACTGAGGTTATAGTGACCTAACATTTGCTGTTTGTTCTAATTTGATGGGCCTATTCTTTAATATGTAGTCTATCATGGACGTTGTATCTCTACTTGACCCAAAAACCCAGAATTTAAAGTGCTACATAAACATTACTTTGAAGTCGTGTTCCAAGACCAAAGAATGCGTTCAGTAGATAAATGGAAAGTGACTAACACGGAACCTAAAAGCACGTAATATGGAAATTATCAAGAACAGCAAAAAAAATAAGTAAACAAGACAGTACAAATCAATACAAAAAGTCTTCGCAGATAATTCCAAAGAAACGAGAATGGTGTATGCAGGAATATTCAAATCGGAGTTTGGATCTATCAATTTAAGGATCGCTGGTGTCGATAAACTGCCTTCGTAGCTAATATTGCTATTCAGTGGACTGTATATTTCAATAAAATATAGTACTTCGTAGTACTAAATTAACTTTGAAACTTTCTTTATTTTCATTATTAAAAGAGCATTAACACGACACTAATTATTAATATTTGACGACACGAGATCAATTTACGAGCCGTGCGTTTTACTTATTATTATTCGACTATTACTAAAAAAAACTGGGGTTAGAGATACAGAGACGACAGGTCGTTGGTGTCGGGCAAAACAATGTAGCCATGTCGCTCCTCACCCTCAAGCACAGAGCGGTACTTAAATTATTTTTAAAATTAACACAACGGTCTAACCTGAACTAACTTAAATAAAACAAGGGCCACATGAAACAACTTAACCTTGTTTTTTATGCTATAAAGAGCAGATTTGCCTGACTCAAAAGTTGAGGCAATTATTGGGTCTCAACGATATTTCTCTAGTCTATCGAATTTTCTCTTTGAAACCACTTTTGTAAACCGATGTTTTAATGATGGTCTGTACCATACAAATAACTGACAGTAAAAAATTATGTTTTTTTATTTGTATGGCAAACATTAATTCCTTACCATTGCTACAGAATTTTCAACCACTGTGCATTAAGTCATAATCAGGAGTAGCTTGGAGTGAGTTAAGTATTTCTTTTTCTAGCACAGGCGCCTCCTTAACGCTAGAAAAGGATGACCATACTCCGCTGCGCCGTGAGTGACAACCACGCAGTGGTGGCAAATTAGGATTGCAACGAACAAAAGCACACATTCTATACATTTCAAAATTGCTCTGTGTTTATATTTTTACTTTTGGCAACATCGTTCAAATCGCTTTATATTGACTGCCCACATAAACAAACGAACTTTATTACTCTTCAATATACTATATATTGTTTTTGGCTCCTACCTACGTGCCATGCGATGGAGTTTTGCCAGCCAAACGAATTAGTCTATAAATAAAATACTCCCAACTGAAACTCGCTGGTATATCGAACTGGAGTCGTATAGTGGACGCGGTCATGTCCGAAACTGCTGCAAAAACGGCCGTCGACGTGGAAAAGCAGGACGCGACAAAAAGCACCACCAACGACGACAACAACAACAACCACTTCTTCGATGAGAAAGTTAAAGTGAGGGCGCCTCGTAAGTTTTCCCCAACTTCGTCGACGTGTATAAGTTTGACGTTAAGTTTTTTCCGCCACTTTCAGCTGGCATCAACGGTTCTTTAGTGGTACTCTATGCCCTGTCTTTCGCGGCTTTTACCATCGGGTGGATCAACATTAACAAGTGCCCTTTGAACAGGCTTATACCAGTTTATCTCATTGTCGCTGGTAGGTTGCAGGAATAAAAAAAAAAACACAAAAAAATTGAATTTTTTCAGGTGGCTTAGGGGCCGTTTCGAAGTTTTTGTGCAAATACCACGAAAACAGCTATTGTCTCTGGACTGTGACTTTTCTCATAATCGTTGAGCTTATGTGGCATGGAATAGGTAACTATCTACCTAGCACCCAATAAATAAATATATCTCTGTCTAATCTAAATGTCTCTAATGTAGGTACTTACGCAGTTTACAAGGAGTATCAGCCGAGTTATAACGCCTCATACCCTTACTACTGCAATAGAACAGCCTATTTGGCAGCCTTCTGGACCCTGACCATCGAGTACACCCTTTTAGTAACGTTTATTTTACTGTCCTGCTGTTACATGATTATGAGAAGGGATTTTAGGACTGAAAGCGGAACCAAGTAGGCGTTATTTTTATTAATATTTGCTATACGCATCCCTAGAGGGACCCCGAAAATTGGAGAGTTTTTGTATCGTCACGTACTATACGATTATGAATAGAATATTGTATTATTGTGCAAAGACCAAGGCTTTGAATACTCGAACACAAAGCGTTTTTATTTTATTGTATTTATTTTTTTGACAAATTGGCGAGCGAAACGAAAACGAAAAGTACAGCTGTCGAAACGCTTTTGCTTCGGAGCTTGTAATAACGTTTGCGATTTTATTAAGGCCGAATTCACGCGCTGACACAAAAAAGCTTTTTCCACCCCCCGAAAATCTAATTACGATACGTTCTAAAAAGAGGAGAGCCCATTTTTACGCCGAATATAAGATTTGATTTGACAGCCGCAAGAGGATGAGAGGGGGGCCGCATTTGGGTGCCTACAGCAACTCTTTTTGTGTGGTTCTGGCAGAGGTAATTATTGTACGTCGCATCAAAACTGTCTAATACCTCCAATTTGTTGTTATTGGTTTTGACATTTTCGGTAGGCTGAAATAAAGCTAAAACACTTTTTTTTTCAAGCGGACCAAAAGTACGTCATTTGTTTTCTCCATACGTACACCTAAAGTGGGCTTTCTAATCCTGAGAGCAAAAAAGTAGCAAAAAAGTCCTAGGCAGTAAAAGTAAAGTCAAAAGTCACCACTACTGTCATGGTGGCGCATAGATAAACGATTTAAGTTCACCAAAATTATTAGAACACTAGATAGACCGATCTGAGTGTATTGCCATCTTTACATTCTTATTGAAAAAGCAAAGGATAGGAATACTCTCAGGGGGCTCGAGAGCACCACCCGAAGCCGTTATTAGTCGAAATCGCATAAGTTCTCGAATTCTAAGTTTGTCTGTCAAATGTCATGCGTGTCATCATATTTATCTGTCAATGTGACAGATTTTATTAATTTAGTATTGATAATAATGCTACATATTTTCAGTTTACCATAATTTACCTAAACCGTCTAAACCATTGGTTATGATTTAATACCATTAAATCCATTGAACATTGAAAACCACCGTTCTAACACTATTTATTTTACAAATAATATACACCACTAATTGGGTAAGTACCTGGACCCGCTTAAAGAGGATGAGAGAAATTTGCAAAACTGAATCACTCGGAAACAGATTTTATTTCCTGCATGCTTGAAAAAAAAATTGTATATGTTACTCGGAGTAAAAGATCTTTTTGTGCTTCGCCCAGTTGCAGGCCTCAGCTTCGCTTCGGCCGTCAATCTCTGGGCTCAGCACGAAAAGACCCACTTTTACTCCTAGTGACATAATCTACTATTTAGTAGTATGCAAGGGCATGCGAGATAATCGTAAAGTGAAACCAAGCCAGTTTTTTGCCGAAGTTGTCGCTTCCCACAGACAGATGGCCGAGATTCGTACCTATATTGTCTGAGGACGACGTTCAGCAGAGTATCACACTAATTTCTCTATCAGGCAGAGGAACCATAGACCGGTTTCGCTCTTATTGGAGCTCATCGGTGTGGTATACCTCAAACCTGACAGAAATACAAGTTGGAATGAAACTTGGTCTCCTCTCTTGCTCAAGGCACTGTGTACTTATGCAAGTGGCGCCATCAGACGACGGCAGGTGCTTCCACTAGGGCATGCGAGATAATAGTGAAGTGAAACCAATCTCGGCCATCTGGCTGTGGGAAGCGACAACTTCGGCAGAAAACTGGCTTGGTATCACTTCACTTTTTAGTAGTTTTAATTTTAAGAAAATACGTAATTTTATGGAAAATCAAATAAAAAAACTACTTTTTATAGTGTGTTTTTATTTGTTAGAATGTCAGAAAAATTGTAAATGACAGTTTTCGGGTGTCCCCTCTAGATGGCTCCTATTCTTAAATTCTGACTGAGAAAGTAAAGGATACGAATTTTAATCGCTAGATGACGTCACGCCGTGCAGCGCGTCATTAGTGTCAATCAATGATGGATTGGACCGAAAATTTTGGATGAATAAATGAAAGCGCCCGTTGATAGTTGACGTTTCTTTAATGTCGCGTCTTTAGGGTGCTCTGAGAATATTCCCATCTTTTGTTTTCTCAATAAGAATGCAAGGATGGGATTACTCTCAGAGCAGTATAGAGCGGCCATCCGAAAACGTTAATAAAGAATATAATATTGTTCTTTAATAATTCTATATCAGAATCCCAATTTTATCCACACCAGCATTTAGTCATATTTTTCACTTGGAGCTTACTGAAAAGACAGAGATGGCTATAACACAGGATCAAGTTCTCCATACTAATTCCCTTAGTGTCAGTCACATGTTATCGGTCATTTTGCATTATGTCACTGTCATCAAGTTACAAATTCAACGACTTACCGGATAATATGGAGGGAACAAACTTTGTGAGTACAAATCCTATAACGCAAGGAAGTACCAAAAAATGTCGATATGTTCTTAAAATTGGTCCCTTCTTTTGGCCAGAAGTCCTTCAGTGACCTAATGACATCGTCAGAGCATAATTGGCAAACCAAGATTTGAAATCAAAACGTCGAGTGACGTCACTGAACGCAGGGACCAAAACTATGAAACAGGAGGGTCTCTCTACAGTATATCTTAAAATGACTGTCGTTTCTGCTAATTTACTGTGAAAATTACGCAAATATGACGGTGTTTGTTGCTCAGAGCCGATTGGTCAAATTAATTTGTGTCACTTCTCATTGCGAAAAAATGGGGACAAAACTGTAAACAACAATGATCTCTCCATTCTTTGCTAACTCATTAGTTTAATTGTGTTATGCTACAGTTCTATTCTGATGTTATTGGGTGATCGTACCGATTGTCTACATTTGTTGACATGGTCTTAGAATAGCGCCATTTTACGCATGCTGCTTTGAGTGCATGAGAAGCTTCTCTTGGTCATTATGAATAATTCTAGGGCGACCACCATTAGTGGTACTTGTTTTCAATTCATACAACTGGCAGCGTCATCATATAATATTATTTCTTCTCCGGTCCAAGGGGGTACTTTTATAGCACAGGTTTGGGTCTGGTAAGAGAACCTGACCTAACCTAAGCTTTAGTTACCAACCTAAACCTAACCTAAACTTTGTATTTTTCAGTCACTAAAGTCTTTTGATGACTCCATGATTTATTTAAAGGTTGTAGACTATACACACGAGTGATGTTTATGGCTTCAGCGGACAGATGAATAATAATTTAAATTAAAGAAAAAGTAGGCCTTCAGCCGGATTTGAACCAACCACCTTCTGCAAGCCGGGCAGATGCTCTGCCAACTGAGCTATAAAGGCACATCTAATTCTTTGGCTTATCGGGATACCGTTCCTTCAACTTAAATCACCATTATTGTTAGTACGCAAAGTGGGAGTTAGAAGGGAAAGGGAAAAGATTTACGACCGGAGACCCGTCGAGCCTCGATTTCTCATTCTTGCAGGATCGTCAAACATGCTCTGACTTCACCTACAATCGGTGAACAGAAACTCTGATTTATATCTATTGGCTGTGTATACCGGAGATCAGAGTTTCTGTTCTCCGATTGTAGGTGAAATCAGAGCATGTTTGACGATCCTGCAAGAATGAGAAATCGAGGCTCGACGGGTCTCCGGTCGTAAATCTGTTCCCTTTCCCTTCTAACTCCCACTTTGCGTACTAACAATAATGGTGATTTAAGTTGAAGAAACGGTATCCCGATAAGCCAAAGAATTAGATGTGCCTTTATAGCTCAGTTGGCAGAGCATCTGCCCGGCTTGCAGAAGGTGGTTGGTTCAAATCCGGCTGAAGGCCTACTTTTTCTTTAATTTAAATTATTATTCATCTGTCCGCTGAAGCCACAAACATCACTCGTGTGTAAAAATCCTACGGACGCAATTGTATTATCTGTTGTAGACTATGTTGTGCTATTAAGCGAAACATCTTGGACTTCCATTGTCTTTATTGAGTTTTTTTACACGACGTGTGGAACAGTGGAATCTCTGCTCGTTTTCAAGTGAAACTGAGCATTAAACACGAGGCTACTTGCTTATGTACTAACACACCTAACCACGCCCACCACTCTTATTGGCCGGATCATCGCCAGCGTCGCGCGCCAACTCAACAGCACTCGTCCGCTGTATCAACGAATGCCATACCGAAGAAACGTCGCAACTTGGTTTACTAAAGACGCCCTGATTGCTTCCAATGAAGGCTTCTTCCTTAAACTTTCGTTTCTTCCAGTGCTGTTTCCCTATGCATAATGTTGCCTTCCGACCACTTAATATTATGTTGTTCGGGCCAATCGTGCTCTGCAATTCCCGATTTTGATGTTTCTCCTCTTATCGTATGAGTTCTGCGTTCCTAAACTCTTACATGCAAAGGATACTTGGTTTCTCCTATGTCGATCTTTGCATGTAAGAGTTCAGGAACACAAAACTCATATGATAAGAGGAAAAACATCAAAATCGGGAATTGCAGAGCACGCTTGGTCCGAACACCATAACGCAATGACGGCGTCTTTAGTAAACCAAGTTGCGACGTCTGTTTGGTATGGCATCCGTTGATACGGCGGACAAATGCTGGTCGTTTGCAGTGGCGTAACAACGGATGACAGGCCCGTTTTCTCAAGCATGCCCTGGCTTCTCTTTGGGACTCTATATTCTAAACAAAAACCATAGGTACCTATCCTGATGTACTTGTACTTATGCACTGTATTTGAAAGAAAAATCAAATAAATGTGGTATTCACTATTTATCTACATTCGAATTTATTAACATACCTTAGTAAAAAATCTTTGACTTTGCCTCATTCTCTTAATCTAATAGAATCATGTTTAATTTAGTAAAGAATATGTACATAAATAAAAATTTCCACTTTGTTCAACTAGAATACCTTGGTTTCTGTGCAATAATTTATTTTCATTAGAAAATATATTTTTTTACTCTCACACCCACCCGGCTCCCTGGAATCCACGGGCCCGTGTTCTTAGAACCCACGGAAGAGTCCACACAAAATCATCCAAAGTAAAAGCATCCAAAAAAAAAACGTCCAAATTAATTCAGTCCACTGATGATTTTGTCCAAAATAAAAACATCCACCGAAATTCCATCCAAACCAATTTACATCCAAAGTATTAACATCCAAAATTTTTCTATCCACCGTATTTTCATCCAACAAAAAATCATCCAAAGTGTCCTTAAATGACCTTCAAACAGGGAGTGCTTACACGACTACTTTCCGGTATTTTAATATTTCGAATGTGGTCTGTGGACTATGTTTATTGCCAGTGTTGCCAATACGAGCGAAAAAGCTCCATTTCGGAGCATTTCATCCTTGATGTGAGCGAAGCGTGATCAAAGCTCACACTTCGCTCAAATCGATGCTACGATTTTTCGAGAATCTTCTGTATTTAGAGTAATGCGAACGAAGGGACAATAATGTCAAATAATAACATTGACGTTTGACGTTCTTTAGTGCTAACTGCTAATAGGGTATTCCATTGGTAAAATTAGTACCGCACCAGAGCACACCATTGGTGAAGTTAGTACAAGTTTGGGCGTTCCATTGAGAAACGACTGCCGCACTTTTTGATCCTAGTGCAACCAGGTCGTGTAGGTGGTGCAGCAAAGATTTCATGGATATTGGTGGGTGGGAGGAAACCACAAAGCATAATTTTATATTTTTCTAATAGGTAACTTTAACAAAATAAACGGGAAAATATATACAGCCGTATCGTCAATTCTCTCGGCCCACAGATAGAGTGAAGAAGAGTATTTGCCTTATCTTTTGGAAACAAATAAGAAATAAGTGTTCGTCCAAAATAAAATTCTTTGTGAAAAATGTCATTGATCGTTATGATGGTGACCAGGTAGATCATCAGTAAATATTGAATGAGTTTGGATAATACTTTTCCTGAACTTATAATATCTTTATTGCAGTTTCAATTTGATCATTTATTTTTCAAGGTCATAATTATGATATTTCAAGATTAAGATATTTCAAGGTCATAAAATCGGTCTCCATAGATTTTGCACTTTTAAGCCTAGTTCTCAGAGCTTTGTCATGTCGCTGCGACACTTGGTCCGACCAATGAAAGATCATGTTTTGAAATTTCCCTATGTGTCGTGCGACACCCCGTTTGTAGTTGGATAATTTCATCGTCACAGTAATTTCATCAATTGATGAAACACAATTTGTATTTATTTGATTTGAAGTAAGAAGTCAATTGACGTCACTACTGGTGGATATCACCGCCATTTTTTAGGTGCCACTTTGAACTCAATATAGTTACTACCTGACAGGGGAGGAAAAGAAAACTTCTGATTTTGTTGCGAGACACAACCAGACCTTGGCTACGCCGTTCTGATTGGCCCAATTCTTATTTTACACTTTTAAACACTCTTTGAGTCGTGCGGAAATCGCGTTTTAAACTCGATAGTTACTTAATCTTATAATACGGTGTTTTGAAATTTACTATTTTTATTTATACTTAATACAGTTTTTTTTTCACTTATAATTTTTATTCGTTAATTTCTTTTTTTTTTCTTGACTTATGAGGCTCATCAATTCTATTTTCTTTCTTTTTAGTGATCCTAAATTTTTGCTTCGTAAATTATCTTACCTCCTGTATTTTCAAACATTCTAAAACTATCACTTGTTTTTGTGATTTTTTAAACATATATTGTAGCCTTTCCACTTTTTGAATTAATACCTATAATCTTTTAGTAATATTTTGTGGTTATTGTTCTTATTAATTCTTTTTGTTTTCTTAATGAGACCTATATGTATTTGCTTCTCAAATTGTTATTTTTTTGCATTTTTTATTCTCTATCGTCTATATTTTATCTCTTTATATTTTTTATTTATAAAAAAGTTTTAGCTTTCTTGTTTACTTCACTTCTCATATTTTTTTTTTATCTCTTTGTGTTCCGCTCATTTAATTTGGTTTCATTTTGCAACTTTTTATGTTTGTTGCTGTAATTTATTTTCCTGTCGTATTTTCTAGTATTAGAGTTATTTTTTCTTAAATCATTTTTCTCACCGCTTTGCGCAACTAAATGTGCATAAAAATTACTTGCTATTTCTACTTACAAATTTCGAAAATTATAAACTAGTTTCGGAAATATTCGCAAAAAACGAAAATTTTGAAAAAAGTTTTTATTTTTTCCGGTAATTTAAAGAGATAATTAAAAATAAATGACACTTTTAGCCACTTTTTGGTCTATTCACCGTATTATTTTCCTTTAAAATCCGACTTTTTCTTTTTATGGAACCATTATAACATCTGAATTCTGATTCGAAATGCTTGCTGAATTGAAATGCAGACTTGCAAGGAAATTCAGAATACAATAAAAAAAATCCTAGACTGTATTTAAAAAATAATAATTTGATGATGAATTAAAAACGAAACGTTTGATTTTAAATATGAAAATACCACATGAAGAGACCAAAAAAGTGTTTTAATTATCACTTTAACGTTTTTTAAATAATCTCTACATATACTTTCGTGAGAGGATTATGGAACATTTACAAGGAAGGTAAAAGTTCCATAAAAGTCAAACGTAGACAAAAAAAATAAAACAAAAAAAGTTGACTAATTTTAAGTTTAAAATGGAAAAATCCTGTTTTATTTTTTAGTTAATTTTTTTAGACATTACTAGTGACTCTAAATTTTTTAAAAGGAATTTGTACGTTTTTCAAAAATGTTTCTTAAATTTTTGCAATTTTATTGCACATTTCTTTTAGTAAATTTTATTTTTATCATTTAAAGTTGAAAAAAACCATTGAAAAGCCGGTCATCACGGCCATTTTTTAGGTGTCCATTGCTAAAAAAGTGGGGCCAAAACTGTAAAACAGGAGAGTCTTTTCAGATGGAAAATACTAGCTCGTTGGTGAAGACAAGAAATTTTAAATAAAAAATTCCGGTTTGCTGCTCTAGAGCAATTTGTGAACATTTGTAACTTTAAAATATGATTCAGAGAATAGAGGATAGAGATTCCTCTCGGATTGTTCTAGAACATTAATCCAAAAATGCTATTAATTACCTTATGCTGCGCATGCGAAATGTGAGGATTACAGCCAGTGATGGGCGTTTACGCGTAGAATTAATTTTTTACGTTTACGACGTATACAATGCGTAGATAATGTAGATAATGCTTTCAGGTAGAAAATCATCTAAATTAAAATTATGTAGATTAGATTTCATAAATTTGAGGTTACATTGATGACAACTGACAACTGAGTGACAAGCTTTGTAGAGTTATCATATGGTTATTGTTGTGTTACGTCATTAATAATTTGACTTGTGGTGTATTTAAATTTAAAACCTATGCAAAACCATTCAAAAGTTACGAAATATTAATTTAATCATGGCAAGCGATACTCAAGTCAAGAGATTGATGATCTGGGGTACATTTTGTTGAGAACTGATGGAAAATATTTTGCAAAATGTTTAAATTATTCTACTATAAAAGCAATAATATAATATATAACACTAAAGTGGCTTTACGTTTTACTTGATTTTTTTAGTTATATTCTGTAATAAGAATATTATACATTTATTATTGGATTGCTTTTCAATTTCTATGAGAGTCGAGTGATCAATGAAATAATGAATAAACTACCTAACAAATACACAGAATCAAAAAAACAATAATTTAAGATTGACCTTGCAAGGTTATATGTTATATTATTGTTTTTATGATTTTCTACATTATATAAATTTTCTACATGACTTTCAGCATGTAGATAAATGTTATTGTCTAAGTGTAGATAATGGTGTAATATACATCACGTAGAATACGCGCCCATCACTGATTACAGCGAGGATTTTCAATGAAACGGGCGCTCCCTAGAAGCATTTCTGGTGAATTAAATAAGCGAATTTAAATTTTTGAGTTGGTAACAAGGCAACACTGTTATTGTTATTTCTTTATGATTGTTTGTTGAATAGATGGAAAGTCGTAATAATCAGTTATATTATATTATACCATATCATACATATTCAGTAAGCTTACCTAATATTCATTAAACTTTTCATACCAAACCCGATTTATTCGTAATTATATTAAGACTTTAGCGTTATTTTACATAAAAAGGCGCGTGCCGTTTTGTGAATAATTGGAAACGTTTTATATTTTATTATTTTTATTTTATTTCATAAAATTATATTTTATTATTTTTATACGTTTATTAGACTTATTGGTTCGGTCATGTAGATGAATTTTTATCACAAAAATTTCACGTAAAATAAACGCGACATGTCTTCATTTTTATTGATATTCATGACGTTTAATATGGTCATATAATCACGTTATATTCACGTCATAGGTGATTTTCTGGTCGGCTGGGTATGGTTTTAGGGGTCCTTAACTTTAGATTTGCCTAAATTTGCTTGGTTCAAATGGGGGTAAAAAATATACGAAGGTTGGATTTAGTTGAAGCCCTGATTGTACAAAAGGGCCTTCTTAACGGTCCATGATAGACAGCATGGAGGTGTCTGGAGGGACCCAACCATGCGTGCCGAAATGAATATATGGATATTTATTGTTTTCTATTTTTTTCATTAAACCTGCTTTAGATACAAAAAAATCCAAACAAATTTTTTTTTGTTTAAATTTTATAATAATGTTGCTAGCAGTTGAACTGAAATGAACCTTCTAAAATTATAAAAGTATGTTCACGTTACATACATGGTAAAAACTGAATTATCAATACTTAATGTAGGTATACTACCTGAACTAACATAGGTACATTACACTGAACCTAGTAATAGAGGGGCCGCAAGCATTAAATACACTAGTCTGGTGTCTGCCAATAGTGGGGTTTTTATAACATTCACCCTCGCATTCACCACATAGTCCGGTAACAGTAGCGCCCCCCAAAGATTATTGTACTCTATGGTGAATGGACTTGTTCAGTCCTTCGCTGCAACCTGTCGTCTATTGTGACTTCAGAAACATTAAGCACTCTGGTGTCTGGCAATATAGTATGGCTCCTTTTAACATTTTCTACTGGCTCTGCCAGTTATAGTTCCTCCACAACCCGCAACCAACACAGTCACTCCCATGATTCACTTTTGATGTGACTTGAGTATCTGAATTAGAAATTTAACTGTTTGATGGTACTGGTAGGGCCTCATTCTATAGGCACCTACGGTTAATATCCAATCTCTCCTCCGATTTCCTCATCAACACCCTTTCTCTGTCTTGTCATTCAGAGTTTTCAGAGATATACTATCTGTAGATTTATCCTAAAAGTAACAGAGTTTATTATTGACTCATTGGGATTGGGATGTATGCATGTTGGGTGACTTTGAATAAAACAATGCCCCTGGAATTTGCTCCATTGTCTAAAGGCTCTTACCCATTCAGCATTTCTCCTGTGGCCCATCAACCGCATAAAACTCATAAATGGTGGGATCCGAGACATCTTCGTCATTCCCTAATTATTGCATACATAGAGATATGTATGCAATAATTAGCTTAAAATAGAATAAATTCAATTTTAATCAGACAAAAGGACCAGAACCCAAGATAACAACCAACCATACAACCACAAGGGTCCAAGAATCCAGAAGCCTACGTGCCAACCATAGAGATAATGTGTCGAATGATATTTTATCTAATGACATTCAGGAAATACATTTTAATGTATTTTTTTTAATTCATGCTCTAAAGATTTTTAATAATTAACAATTCATGCAAACAATACATTATAAAAAACAGAATTCCGATTTGTTTACGTTTCTGCCGACTCGGATGAATAATCTCTACATATCAACCCGCCGTAGCGAGCTAATAGCAACCACCATAAAAAGATTAGAGGTCATTTCAAGGAGATTTTGGATGAAAATGCTTTGGACGATTTTATTTTCGACATTTTCTGGTTTGGATAGAATTTCGGTGAATGTTTTTATTTTGGAGAAAATCGTCGGTGGATCGATTTACTTTGGACGTTTTTTTTTTGGATGATTTTCATTTGGACAAAATTGTGCATCCCCCCCACGGAACAGTGGTAGTTACGTCACTGGTCGCTTGACGCGCGACGATCCGGCCAATAGGAATGGTGGGCGTGATTAGCTGTGTTATTACATAAGCTAGTAACCTGGACCTTAATGCTCAGTTTTACTTGAAAACGAGCAGAGATTTCACTGCTCGAAACCCCATGTAAAAAACTCAATAAAGACAATCGAAGATGTTTAGCTTAATAGTCGAGAACTCTGTTATGTTTTAGTACTTGTTTTAATAATTTTTAGCACTTGTGTTAATTGCGGCTTGAACTTGTAACCGGAAGAACAGAAGTGTACATTATTTGAGACTAATGACTAAGAGTTCAAGTCTTTCGATCTTAGATCTTCATCAGTCTCTTTAAGAGAAAAATGAACTTTTTCGACAATGTTTTATGCAAGAATATGCCATATTATGGCCTATTTAAAAAGATCTTTTTCTTAGCTTTAAAATGATAACAACAAGATAGACAGCGGTTTTTCAAAATGGCCATTCCAGGTTTCTCCTCCATGGTTTCTCTCCAGATTACATCATGACTCAAAAATGACAACCGATAGAAAAAATCTGATCCATCTTATTCAGAGAAAAATTCTCTACAACTTTTGTATTTTCCTCATTTCTCTAAAACTAATAACAACTCGGCTAAATCGATTGAAAAGAATTGCAAACATTGCTCGAAACGTCGTGTAAAAAAAACTCAATAAAGACAATGGAAGTCCAAGATGTTTCGCTTAACTCCATGGTTGTTGAACAAAAACTGATAAGCGTGGGGTAATTAAACCTTTGATTTGGTATGTAAACAAGTACATAATAAAGTGTTCTCAAATAAAAAAAAAATCTCAGGCTATATTTGAAGTGTTATTTTTATTTGACACTTACCATAAAACGATTGTAGTCAATACAGAGGAAAGTTAGTAAAATCCCAACGATAACTTATCTTTGTAAACAAGATCAAATTTATCTTAAAATCCTACACCTCTTGCTACATCTAACTCTGAGTTTTGATCTTCAAAACCCATGCCGTCTCGCTTTTCACCGTAGCCCTATCCGGCAATTCAATCTCCACCCTATCGGTACTAAGAATCCACTTCAGTTTACCAGGGTTGCCTAATAAATTCACTGCAGTGTCAGCACTCCTAAAGAGCGACACAGCCGATCCAAGGACCACTTTGTTATTGTTTTGGGGCCACTCTAAATTTATGGCGTAAACAAAATTATCTCTTTTTGTGTACCTAAAAGAGTTTTCCATAAGACCAAAAATCATCTTTTTGCCCCTCCTGAACTCACCAGATATTAGGATTAATGGAGTCATTTTGTGCGGTCCAGGTATGGCTACCATAAATAGCTTCCCCATTGATCTTAAGCCAGTCTCCTAACTGGGTAAGGCGTTCTTCGAAAATCGGGTTGATAACCCCTTCTTTGGAGGGCCCTATGTTAATAAGTAAATTTCCGCCACAGCTGATGGTTCTGGCAAGTACCGTAAGCAGTTCTAGAGGGGTCAGGTAGTCAGACAATCTGGCATTTCTTCTGAAGCCCCAAGACTCCTTATCTACAGTCATGGCGTTCTCCCATTTTTTCTTTTGCAGATGCCCTGGGTTGTAACGATCCTTGCAATTGATGAAGTCACCATGATGGCATGGAATCCCTATGCCCCATCTGTCATTGACCACAATTTCGTCTTTTACCGGGCTTTCATTGTATAGCCTAGATTATACGAATTTTTGAAAGAATATTTTGAGCGACTAGTCACTTACCAAGCCAGAAAGTCTGTGGATTGCCAATAGGTGTCGTTGGCCTCCCAGTCACCATCTGACCAGATCACCGAAGGCTTGTACTTTAGAACCAGTTCTTGCATTTCAGGGATAATTTTATTCTTAACAAAGTATTGCGTCGCAAATTTGTTGCTTTTATCTGCCAGGTAAACTGGATTAAACCATTCGAAAAGGGAGTGGTAGAGCCCAAATTTTAGTCCGAGTTTCCTCACTTCCGTCCCCAGCTCTCCTAAATGCCAAATTGGGCCAAAATCAAAAATATGTGCCATGTGCTGCCATGTACTTGTCATTTCAGGTAGAAGGGTGGTGACGCCATAGCAGAATAAACCATCCATCAGGCTGAGGAACCATAAACCATATTCGCTCCGCAATATTTGATTTTGGGTTCTCGCTGCAAGAATGGTGGGTACAACAAAACCGGTTTATGGTTCCTCAGCCTGATGGATAATGAAGTTTGGTTACTCTGGTTCTGGTAGTCTTGGTCGGTCACCCTTCTGCAAGTACATGCTAGACAACTATTTGGTTCATTGCACACATGGTTTTGCAACCCCTTTGTGGAATTAGATGACGCCAAAAAAATAAATGAAGACATTACCAACAACATCCCTATGAGGCCCAATGTCTTTAGCGTTCCAGTTGAAAGAGTACTCAGAGGGCCACATGGTGAACCCTTCATGGTGCTTGCTCGTCAGTACTACGTATCTATTGAAGAGTGATGTAATTATAGTGACGAAGAAGTATTGAAAAGTTTACCTAGCACCGGCCTTGGCAAAAATGTCCGCCCACTCGGTGGCATTGAAAAATTCCGCAGTGAAGTCTTTGGCAAATTCTTGATAGGTGAATCCAGGAGGGAAATTTGCGTCCATGTATTTATTGATTTCATATGAGGCTAACTGGAGGTGTCACAGCATTAAGTTGATAAGAGATATGTGTTAACTTACAGTTATCTTTCCAATCTTTCCAAAACCACTCCGAGTGAACACTGGGCACCGAAAACACCCCCCAATGAAGGAAAATTCCAATTTTAGCCTCATCGTACCAGGGGGGTAATGGTCGCGTATCTAAGCTGGCCCAGTTGGGTTGGTATTTGGCACTGTATACCGAACATACCCACAATAGTACCGCTGATAGTTTATACATGTTAATAATTTATAAATCGTGCCACTGAGCCATTCACTGCTTCACTGGCAACTGCTGCTATAATGTAATGTAATTGCTTCTTGTCGGGTACCGGTTAAATAAACAACTAATATGGTTATCTCTGCGGATAATGAACGATTCTTGATACCATGGGCATTCAAATTGTATGTTTTTTTTTACTTTTCTGGGAATATTTATGAAATACGTACATATTTACTTTTCATATTTGATCAAGGGAGATAGACGATTATAAATCACGATTGAAAGTCATGTTGATATAGCTCCAAAAAAAATTATGGGAATCAAGGGCATGGTTACTCTTATAAAAGATACACGATAGAAATACCCATGCAACCAGTCTGATGTAGAGGTCGTCGAAAAGTCGCCTTAATTTGTTTTAATTTGGTCATGTTGGACCATAAAACGACCTCTTAAAGACATCATAGATATATCGACCAAAAGTCCACAAAGGTGGTACGTTACCTAAAGTAGATGTCGCAGTGTCAAAAGTAGATGCAGCAACAGGTTTTGGTAAAACTTGTGTCCATATGACGGCAGAATTGAGTTAGTAAGTGTCCAGATTTTGACGACATATATGGACATGCGACGTCTAAATATGATTTATTTAAATTCAGACTCAAAAATCAAAATTTAATTAAATGTCTAGGTTGAATACAAAGTTTAACTAAATTACTACATTAAACAAAAAATTTAACAAAATTCCTACATCAACTATACAATTTAACTAAATTTGGAATTTAAACTCGGATTTTAATTAAATTTCCACATCAAACAGGGAATTTTATTGAATTACTATTTTAAATTCAGAATTTAACTAAATTCCTTCTTAAAAAAATCAATTCCGAACCTCAATTCAGAATTAAACATAACTAATACTTTAAATCGGAATGCAACTAATTTCTAAGGACCAAAAAAATCAGAATTTAACTAAATTCCAACTTGAAATTCGGCATTAAACTAAATTTCCACATCAAACACGTCATTTTAATAAATTACTACCTCAAATTCAGATTTTAACTAATTTCATACTTAGAAGACCGAATTTAACTAAATTTCGAACCCAAATTCAGAATTAAACACAATTAATACTTTAAATCGGAATGTAACTAATTTTCAACAACCATAAAATTTAGTCTAAATTCCAATCCCGAACTGGAAATTTAACTAAATCCTTACATCAAACACAAAATTTAACTAAATTTGGTGTTTGAACACGTAATTTAATTAAATTTCTTCATCAAGCACCGGTTTTTAATAAACTTCTCTTTAAATTTAGAATTTAACTCCCACTTTGAACACAGAATTTAACTAAGTTTAGACTCAAAATTCAGAATTTAACTAAATTCCTACGTTGAATAGAAAATTTAGCTAAATTCTTACATTAAACATGGAACTTAACTAAATTTAGAATTTATACTCGGAGTTTAAATAAATTTCTACATCAAACACAGAATTAAAAAAAATTTCCACTTTAAATTCAGAATTTAACTCCCACTTTGAACACAGAATTTAAGTAAATTTAGACTCAAAATTCAGAATTTAACTAAACTCCTACGTCGAATAGAAAATGTAGCTAAATTCATACATTAAACATGGAACTTAACTAAATTTGTGATTTAAACTCGGAGTTTAAATACATTTCTACACCAAACATAGAATTTTAATAAATTTTTAATTTAAATTCAAAATTTAATTAAACTCAAACCAAAAAATCAAAATTTAATTAATTAAATTTCTAGGTTGAATACGAAATTTTACTAAATTACTACATTAAGAAAAAAATTTACAAAATTCGTACATCAAATATGGAATTTAACGAAATTTAGAATTTAAACTCGGGTTTTGATTAAATTTCTTTAAATTTGAATTGAATTACTACTTTAAATTCAGAATTTAACTAAATTCCTTCTTAAAAAATTAAATTCCGAACATCAGTTCAGAATTACACATAATTAATACTTTAAATCGGAATGTAACTAATTTCTAACCACCCAAAAATCAGAATTTAACTAAATTTCAACTTAAAATTCGGCAATTGACAAAATTTCCACATCAATTTAATAAATTACTACTTCAAATTCAGATTTTAACTAATTTCATACTTAGAAGACCGAATTTAACTAAATTTCGAACCCAAATTCAGAATTAAACACAATTAATACTTTAAATCGGAATGTAACTAATTTTCAACAACCATAAAATTTAGTCTAAATTCCAATCCCGAACTGGGAATTTAACTAAATCCTTACATCAAACACAAAATTTAACTAAATTTGGTGTTTGAACACGTAATTTAATTAAATTTCTTCATCAAGCACCGGTTTTTAATAAACTTCTCTTTAAATTCAGAATTTAACTCCCACTTTGAACACAGAATTTAACTAAATTTAGACTCAAAATTCAGAATTTAACTAAATTCCTACGTTGAATAGAAAATTTAGCTAAATTCTTACATTAAACATGGAACTTAACTAAATTTAGAATTTATACTCGGAGTTTAAATAAATTTCTACATCAAACACAGAATTAAAAAAAATTTCCACTTTAAATTCAGAATTTAACTCCCACTTTGAACACAGAATTTAAGTAAATTTAGACTCAAAATTCAGAATTTAACTAAACTCCTACGTCGAATAGAAAATGTAGCTAAATTCATACATTAAACATGGAACTTAACTAAATTTGTGATTTAAACTCGGAGTTTAAATACATTTCTACACCAAACATAGAATTTTAATAAATTTTTAATTTAAATTCAAAATTTAGTTAAACTCAAACCAAAAAATCAAAATTTAATTAATTAAATTTCTAGGTTGAATACGAAATTTTACTAAATTACTACATTAAGAAAAAAATTTACAAAATTCTTACATCAAATATGGAATTTAACGAAATTTGGAATTTAAACTCGGGTTTTGATTAAATTTCTTTAAATTTGAATTGAATTACTACTTTAAATTCAGAATTTAACTAAATTCCTTCTTAAAAAATTAAATTCCGAACATCAGTTCAGAATTACACATAATTAATACTTTAAATCGGAATGTAACTAATTTCTAACCACCCAAAAATCAGAATTTAACTAAATTTCAACTTAAAATTCGGCAATTAACAAAATTTCCACATCAATTTAATAAATTACTACTTCAAATTCAGATTTTAACTAAATTCATACTTAAAAGACCGAATTTAACTAAATTCCGAACATCAATTCAGAATTAAACATAATTAGTACTTTAAATCGGAATGTGACTAATTTCTGACGACCAAAGAAATCAGAATGTAACTAAATTCCCACCTAAAAAATCGGCGTTAAATTAAATTTCCACTTCTAACAGGTCATTTTAATAAATTACTACTTCAAATTCAGATTGTAACTAAATTCATACTTAAAAGACTTAACTAAACTTCGAACATAAATTCAGAATTAAACACAATTAATACTTTAAATCGGAATGTAACAAATTTCCAACAACCATAAAATCGAGTCTAAATTTCAATCTCTGACTGGGCATATAACTAAATCCTTACATCAAACACACAATTTAACTAAGTTTGGTGTTTGAACACGTAATTTAATTATATTTCTTCATCAAGCACCGGATTTTATTAAACTCCACTTTAAATTCAGAATTTAACTCCCACTTTGAACACAGAATTTAACTAAATTTAGACTCAAAATTCAGAATTTAACTAAATTCTTATGTTGAATAGAAAATTTTGCTACATTCATACATTAAAGATGTAACGTAACTAAATTTGGAATTTAAACTCGGAGTTTAAATAAATTTCAACATCAAACATAGAATTGTAATCAATTTCCATTTTAAATTCAGAATTTAATTAAATTCAGACTCAAAAATAAAAATTTAATTAAATTTCTAGATTGAATACAAAATATAACTAAACTACTATATTAAACAAAAAATTCAATCTACATCCCTACATCAAATATAGAATTTAACTAAATTTGTAATTTAAACTCGGATTTCAATTAAATTTCTAAATCAAACAGGGAATTTTATTGAATTACTACTTTAAATTTAGAATTTGACTAAATTCCTTCTTAAAAAAATCAATTCCGAACATTAATTCAGAACTAAACATAATTAATACTTTAAATCGGAATGCAACTAATTTCAAAGGACCAACAAAATCAGCATTTAACTAAATTCCAACTTGAAATTCGGCATTAAACTAAATTTCCACATCAAACACGTCATTTTAATAAATTACCACTTCAAATTCAGATTGTAACTAAATTCATACTTAAAAGACTTAACTAAACTTCGAACATAAATTCAGAATTAAACACAATTAATACTTTAAATCGGAATGTAACTAATTTCCAACAACCATAAAATCGAGTCTAAATTTCAATCTCTGACTGGGCATTTAACTAAATCCTTACATCAACCACACAATTTAACTAGGTTTGGTGTTTGAACACGTAATTTAATTATATTTCTTCATCAAGCACCGGATTTTATTAAACTCCACTTTAAATTCAGAATTTAACTCCCGCTTTGAACACAGAATTTACTAAATTTAGACTCAAAACTCAGAATTTAACTAAATTCTTATGTTGAATAGAAAATTTTGCTAAATTCATACATTAAACATGTAACGTAACTAAATTTGGAATTTAAACTCGGAGTTTAAATAAATTTCAACATCAAACATAGAATTGTAATCAATTCCTATTTTAAATTCAGAATTTAATTAAATTCAGACTCAAAAATCAAAATTTAATTAAATTTCTAGATTGAGTACAAAATATAACTAAACTACTATATTAAACAAAAAATTCAATCTACATCCCTACATCAAATATAGAATTTAACTAAATTTGTAATTTAAACTCGGATTTCAATTAAATTTCTA
Source organism: Taphrorychus bicolor (assembly GCA_951812265.1). Lineage (NCBI taxonomy): Eukaryota > Metazoa > Arthropoda > Insecta > Coleoptera > Curculionidae > Taphrorychus > Taphrorychus bicolor. The sequence goes on from OX638304.1 coordinate 29,401,391, forward strand.
AATCAAACAGGGAATTTTATTGAATTACTACTTTAAATTTAGAATTTGACTAAATTCCTTCTTAAAAAAATCAATTCCGAACATCAATTCAGAACTAAACATAATTAATACTTTAAATCGGAATGCAACTAATTTCAAAGGACCAAAAAAATCAGCATTTAACTAAATTCCAACTTGAAATTCGGCATTAAACTAAATTTCCACATCAAACACGTCATTTTAATAAATTACCACTTTAAATTCAGATTTTAACTAATTTCATACTTAGAAGACCGAATTTAACAAAATTAACCCAAATTCAGAATTAAACACAATTAATACTTTAAATCGGAATGTAACTAATTTTCAACAACCATAAAATATAGTCCAAATTACCAGTACAACCAAATTTAAACTCGGATTTTAATTAATTTTCTACATCAAACACGGAATTTTATTGAATTACTACTTTAAATTCCGAATTTAACTAAATTCCTTGCAGAATTAAACATAATTAATACTTTAAGTCGGAATGCAACTAATTTCTAACTACCAAAAAATCAGAATTTAAATCTTTTGGATGCGCCTTATTTTCGTCGTTTAGAAGTCCAAGTGGTCACCTAAATGACGTATTTTGTACAAAGTGGTGTCGTCTAAAAGACGTCTTAAAGACCAAATGTGCTACCAGGGTACCATTTTGGAAGAAATAAAACTTAATTAGCCAAAACTGGCATAATAGAGAGAAACGTGTAGAAGACCATACGACAGGAAACATTTGCTAACCCTTTTGAGTCACGTATGGAGGACAAACTTGGTGATCTGTCTCTCTGGCTCGGAAAACTAGAAGGTTTACTTACTTACCGACGTTGTTTCTTCTACCATATATACTTCATATTTCGAAGGCTGCAGAAATACGTGTTCCAAAGACTACTGTGGTAAGTTCTTTGCCTAATGATGGACTAAATTCACTAAGCAAGACATCATACTTCCTTCTTTTTTTTTGCGGAATAACTAACTTTCTCTTTAAATCATTATTCCAAATAAGAATTATTATTCAGATCCTACTTTTCCTCCCTATTTGTTGCATTATTTTCTTAATATTCTATTTCCTCAAGACAGAAATTGTTGCTAAGACACTTGAAGAAAGCTCAAGAAGGGTTAAAATCCTCAATCTTTTGTTTCACCATCACCACAAGTGTATTAGATTTTATTAGCTGGATGACGTCACGCCGTGCAGCGCGTCATCAAGGTCAAAGCGTACTTTTCCCTCAATACCCGATTAAGTCTTCTTAATAAAATGCGAAGCTGGATTATAAAAACAAGCTTTCCATTTTCCTCCTAAAGATGAAATCCGTATCGGGTGTCTCCACCCATTACCGCTATCTTTTGCCCGTTTCCAGACCCTAAAGGATCGTTTTCCATCCTGTCAGCTCGGTTGAACTTAAAAAGCGGCATCGACGATGCAACTAATGGGTCTAATGATCGGCATTATGACCGGCTTAATTTAATTAAACGATTTCGTTAACGGGAGCGACATTAATCACGTGATTATCCTAAATGGCAAAAAATTCGCTCCTTTAGTTGAGTTAGAACCTCCGGGAATTAGTTTATTCGATCGAAATCGAGGCTCGAGCCTCCTCTCATGGAAGTAGGCTTTCAAGTTTCGAATGGAAATCTAATAATAGGGTTTTTCGAAAAACAAATGTAAACTCCACGGGGGATCCGGACCCGGTAATGGATTTGGCTCCGACGGCTAGGGCTTATTAAAACTTAATTGAAAGCTTTTATTGGGTAGTTTGCTTTTCTTGTTGTTCGCATCGGGGAGAAGCTATGTCAACTACCAAGTTAAAAGTCTGTGAAAAATGTAAAAGCCACTTAAGCATATTTTGCACTATCCAGAATCAAAGAGAATAGAAAACTTGTTGATCATTGCTGTTCATTCGAAACAAGGTATATAAATCGCTTTTGGATAATTGGCAATGATCCTGACCTCGATTTGGTCTCCAGACCGTCGACATTTTGACGTCACGAAAATACTTTAACCAATCAGGATTAGCAGTGGGTTATCATCTTACGTCCGCTGAGTGTAAAATTACTGCAAAAACATCAACCTCGTTAGGCTATGCTATAGCTTTCTTTGATCTAAAACAATATAAGTAAATAAATATATAGATGCAAATAAACTGCAAATTGAAAAAATCGATAGAGTAATATTTCTGACCTTTTCACACTTTGTCACAAATATAAAACAAACAAGAACTGGGAGTTCAGTTTCATTGACCAGCGGTTTATCGAAACCATTGTAGTATTCCGCGCCAAAATTTTTTAAATTTGAAGTTTAAGCTAATTGTATGAATGGTAATGTCTGTCACTTGTCATGTCAGTTATCATTTAAATAGGGAGAGAAAGTGGACCGTTGGGGAGGAGGATCCTCGTTTATGTTTGTGCATTTTTATGTCGGGATTAGGTAAAAAGTAGTTTAGAATTTTTGCTGTTAAGAAATAAAAAAACCGATGCAAGACGGTAAAAAGTGTTTGAGATGATTTTCGAAGATGCTTCCAAGAAACATTTATACCAAAGAGAAACCTTACTTTTTGTGGAAAGCTATGACATCTAGGAATCAGAAGCCTAAAGAGGAATTAAGTGTGTACTTCCATGAGAAAATTGCCTTATGACAGAAACTTGACCTGATCTTTGCCGAGCAGAAGGAAGTGGTAGTTGGACTGCAGTCTAGAGAGCTTGCAAGTATGATTTTAGCCAAAGATCATACAAATGCAAATGAACTCTTCCATGACCTTCTGTTTTATGACTGAATAAATCAAGAAAGACAGTTGATTCATAAGGGAGATACAGAAATCAACAGGTCTGGATTTGGACGCCCATCAGTTTTGAATGCAGGGATTAAACATGAACAAAAAATGACTAGCAATATTAAAAAGGAAGCTGTTAACAATGTAAATTTGTCTGAAATGAGGTTCGAAGTTAAATGTTTTAATTGTTCAGCTCGTGGACACATAGCTACCCATTGTTCAAAGCCGAAAAGGGAGAGAGGATCCTGTTTTTTATGTGGCTCTACCCAGCACCAAATTGAAACTTGTCCTAAAAAATCTACAAATATCGTGGAGCAGGAAGAATCCGTAGCTGAGGATCTGGAGGAAGCGCCATTAGTACAATCGTACTCTTAGATGTGAAGCTCAACATTGAAGACAGAGAGGCGAATGTATGTCCAATTTTATACACAGGTAGTGCAATTTCATTATTGAGTTCTTCTTATGTACCTATCAATTTGATATCAGGAAAACAAATAGATCATTTCAGGGTATCAACAATTCAACTATAGAAAGTTTAGGAATTTATAAAACTTTCTTAATTTTTAATATTATGGAATTATTTATTGAATTCCATGTGGTACCTGACACTCTATGAAGACTGTCTTTTGGAATGAGATTTCATAGTAGGAAATGATTTGATTGTTATTTTTGGCGAAACGGTAGCCATTCAAAAAAATCCAGTTAAACCTGATTTGAGTTTAGAAAACGATATTCTCTTGATTGATTTACCTGATGCGCCCGTGCATGATAATTTTGATGTAGATGTTAACCCAAATTTAGATTTAAAGCAAAAATTACAGTTTTTGAAATGTTTTGAGAACTGTTATATTAATGCAGTTAAACCTGACATGCCCGAGACAAAATTTGAAATGTCAATTAGCCTAATTATAAGCCATTTTTCTTCCGACCGAGACGACTTTCTTTTTACGAAAAGGGGGAGGTAGACAAGATTGTTCAAGATCACCTAGCCAAAGGTATAATTCGCCCTAGTAGTTCTGAATATTGGTCTCCAATAGTATTGGTACCAAGAAAACCTACTGGTCTTAGCATGTGCGTAGACTATCGCAAATTAAATGAGATTATGTCGCGTTCTCTGACACCTTGAATCAACTCGGATTTTTCGGTCTTCTTGGAATCGTCAGGAACTCGAGGTAGAAGGGAATTGAAAGTTTGTTGCCCAACAATTTGGGTTTGTGTCTGAACTCCAGAAGGTAATTTCTTTGGAGGCAGTGAGCGAGATAGTTCGTCCACACGCTGGTTCAAAGAATTTACAATTTCCCATCTCTCGCTATTACGAGAAGACCTAGAGCTTTGAGATATGTTAAATAAAAAATACGATAGGGTAGTATCAGAGAACCGGGAGTGTTTTGTTCCTAAGATAAATCCAAGGGAAATAAAATACTCACCAAATGTTAGGGATGCTACTGAGTTTGTAATCGAATGCCGGAAACTCAGAAACCGACGAAACGGAACTTGCACTTCCGCTGGAGTTACAATTAAAAGAATTAGTAGAAAAAATATATGTATGTATATATTTTTTTCTTAATCATTCAGTCAAAATTCAAACATAAATATTTATAAACCTGTTGGATGGTTGGTTGTACTTTGATCTGGAATACAAATTACTATTGAAGGGAAGAAAATATCTACACCGCATAGAAATTAAATTTAATAACACAATCGAATAGAAAATGATGAAAACACAACTTATGAAAGAATAAATTATGATTGGAAATTTGGGTACGCAGATGAAAAGAAGAATTTTATAAAATATTAAACTACTACTAACAATGGTTAACACTATAGATTCAAATTTAATTTGTTAATTCCACGGTTATATATTCGTAATTAAATAACTGTCCTTTTCCTGAATTCTCACTCCTTCAGAGGTAGCATAAAAAACAGATAACCTAAACTATCTTCTTATTATCTAATACAATAATAGAAATCCAATGATCGATTCAATGTCCAGATCAAAGATAAAATAGTTATACCATATTAACGTTCAACAAATTTTTTCTTTTCCCTTGGAGGGGGGGGGGGGTAATTAAGTGAAGCTCAAACAACAAAAAATGATTCAAGAATAACTCACCAAGTTTGTGGTTTCGTGGTTTCGTGCACTTTATGCTTGAATGTTCACGCTTTATTCTCAAGCTCAGGTTCCGTAGGACTTCAGCTTTCACTATCAAAATTTTTTAACATTTAATTACCTCCTTTAGAAACACAAGTTCCTTCCCTAAGCGAGTCTTCAAACCTGCGGGCTACTATATAAGCTTCCGAGCTTGCTCAGTGAGCTCACTAGACGGGTAAGTGGGACTTGGAAGGAGATTGGGTAGGGCTCTGGACTAGAGTTCTCACAAGAGACGAACCAAGCAGGAATACGGCTAATTAGGGGCGTTATTCGATAATCGTTATGTAAGGTGACGGAGACTTTTCTACCACACTTTTTTCTCCCCCCACAAATCTCTCCCGTCATTTTTTTTTCAACAACCTTGCCACCAATACAGGTTTATTTGTAACATACCAGCAACACAACAATTACAGTGCGTGATAATTGGCCTTTGCCCCTGATAGATGATCAACTGCGTGATATGCAATTTTTTACACAACTGGACTTAAAAGATGCTTTTCATCACGTTGATGCGCATCCAGATTCAATTAAATATACAAGTTTTGAGTAACAAAACGCTTCTCAGTTTGAGTATGTTAAGACGCCTTTTGGGTTTAAAAATAGTCCTGCAAATTTTACTAGGTATATTAATTTGGTTTTTCGGAACCTCATAGATCAAAATAAAATTTGCATATTAGATAGCATGGTTGCTCTACCCTGACCTGAAGATTGAGCAGCTTGTCCATTTTGCAAAGCAGCTAAGTTGTGGCTTGTTACAAAACGCTACTTGTTGCTTGCTCTTCCTTTCTGTCAGATGGAAGAAATCTGAATTTACTCTTTTTTCGAAAAGTTTTACCTCCAGCGCTCTTCAGGCATTAAATTGAGGCCAGCACTTAGACTACATTTTTCTAGTTCTGAATATTCTGAAGTTCTCTCTACAGCGTGGTTTTCTCGATTAGAACTTCATGGATACACAACTTGTTTGTTTCTTGAAAATCAATTCGAATTCAGCAAAAGCAAAAAAGATTTGCAGCTACATCAAGCGGTCAAATCGAGTGTGAAAAATTGACTCATCCCCGTCTGCGATGATTGGGAACGTTTCCATTAGAACGGCTCCGGTTTCGTGCTATTTGTATGCATAAAAGTAATCCTGCAAGAACAAATGGGCTAAAAGGAAAACGTGTTTCGTTAAATGAAAAGAAAACTTCCCGAGGGCGGACGTTCGAGACTCCTTAAATATTAAAGATTATTTTAAAAATTGCAAGCAAACGAATACAAAAAGGCAGAAGGACCTTGCATCACGTATTTAGTGAAATTTGCAGAAAACCATTGAATATATTTCGGTATTGGTTCTTTTGGTGTAGATGATTCCGATGATTTGAAACTGTGAAACTCATAATACCATTTTATTACTGCTTTCTGGTTAATAATTTAAATTTTTTCCTGAAAAGACAATATCTAAGACTTTCATTCTAAACGATGGAAAACCACCACACATTCCAAAATGTGTCGCTTAAATTAAAAGAAAACAAACTCGAAGCGTGTCTGTAGCGGGTCCACCTCAATATTAAACCCGATTATAATATGCAAAACGGACAAATAAATGGAAAACATTTTAATGGAAGTGGGGAAAATATGCGCTGGCGTGTGTGCGATCCAGGTGCGAAATTACTATACTCATTCCACAGAGCCTGTCCCTGGATATATGCAAATAAATATTCTGGCTGGGACGGCCGGAATGGGCCCCATTGTACGAGGCAGGTTGGAGTTTTATTAAAGCAGACGTCGGCGTCGTTGTGTAGTCGCGGTGACGTGCAGTTTTTAATTTCGTTTTCGTATGATATGAGAAAAGTTTATTAGAAAATTTTATTTATTTGCGACAGAAACGTCTACATTTGAACTAAATCGATGGTGGAATGGTCGATACAACACAATTTTTCGTCATTTTTAGAGGTCTCTATCTCTAAAGTGACTAGCGTAAAGAGGTTCTGAAAAGCTGCTTCTTCTAGAATCAAATTGAGAGGGTGACCTTAAATAAAAGTAATGTTTTATATTATTTGAAAAAAGCACTACAAAATGGATGCATTTTAACTCCCTGCTACAATTATTTCAGAACATTCGTTGTTAATAAGTATAATGGTTTTTTTTTGATATCTCGACACATGTACGGCAGTGTCAGTTTTTGCCCTACAAAAACCATTACTGAAATGTTTTCTCTGTCATGTTTTCCTGTATCACGTATAATTCTCTTCCCTGGGGCTTCAATTCCCGAAATATTCGTGCGAACCTGACTGTTTATTATTATTTAGTTACATATTTAAAATGTATGTCATTTGACGTGAATTTTTAAAAAACAATTTGTCCAAAAGAGAGAGCTAGAGTCATAAATTTATATTATTTCTACTTTAGGCCAAAATCGTTAAAAAGCTTTTAAAAAATTGCCAAAGAAATCTCTTTTTGGACGCAAATTTTTATTTTTTTCAATAAACTTGATTGATTTTTGACTCTTTGGAAAAGTCCTATTTTTCTAATCAGGACTCATTAACTTGAAAAACACTGTTTTGTGGCAAAATTATCTGATTACAACTCAATTTACATCACAATTGGTCAGTCCTTGGAAATTACTTCAAGGGAATTAAAACTCCAATTCAGATTAGAGAGAAGAAATAAAAGAAGAGAACTTGCCGAAACATGACAAAGAAACTTGAAAAATAAAAAAAATAATGATAAAGATATATAAAAAAAATGTAAGGCAGCAAGATGGAGAAGACAGAAATACGTTTGTTTAAAGGTGGTAGACAATGATGTACTATTAAGCAAAACATCTTGGACCTCCATTGTCTTTATTTTTTTAGACGACGTTTCGAGCGTGTGGAATCTCTGCTCGAAACGTCGTGTAAAAAACCCAGTAAAGACAAATGGAAGTCCAAGATGCTTCGCTTAAAGACAGAAATAGTTGCAGCAGAAGAGGAGGCAAATAACCCCAGACACCAGTATATTATTTTGTTTTGGTATTATCTTGATTAATTAAAGGAGGAAGAGGTCATCACTTTTCTCGTTTTACATACCACGTGTTCATTGAAAACGTCATACAGAAGGTAATGAATTTTTGACAGAAAAGGATGACATAATCAAAGTAAATGGACTTTTGTTCTTTCTAGAGATTTAAAGAGCAGTAGTTTAGGAAGCAAAAAAGATAATGTCTGAGTAACAGACTGTCATAATTGTTTCCAGAAAATAAAAAACCAATTTTTTTACTTCTTTACTAAATTCTCTAAAAATGATTACTCACACATAAGTTTTTTAATCCTGAGTTTCAACACAATTGTTAGACGAAAATCAATAAAATGAATAAGATTTTGAAGCCAAGAGTTTTCTAAAATTGTGAAATATTGGATTAAAGTTTTAAGTTTTTTTCTTGGATTTTTACAGAAACTTGGGTCACAAAAAATACAATTTTTTGACTTGAAATTGCATAAAAATGAGAGAAATTTAGAATTAAAATTCCAATTTTTGAGTCAAAACTCATAAAAGAGTTCGCTGTTGAGAAAAAATATAAAAATCGTTTGGAAATAATAAAAAGTCCAATTTTGCGATGATATATTGCCTGATAACACATTAAATTTTTCCGTCTCCTAATGCTAAGTGGTGAACTCAATTGTTGGATATAAGTTGATAAATAAACTTTATTTTCTTAGCCAAGAATTTTAGCAACAACTACAACGGTAAATTATTGGACTAAAGTTTGATATTTGGTTTAAAAATTTATTTCAAGGAAATTTTTGAGTAACAGACTACCATAATTTCCAAATAACAAAAATTCCAATTTTTTTTAATTCTTTGAAAATGATTACTCACACAGTTTTTCACGTCTTTTGATAAAATATATTAAATTTTTTATTAAATTATCATCTAAATGCGTAGAATTAAAAAAAAATCATTTCTTAAATTCATCTTAAGAATCGATATTTTAGACGGTCACAATCGTTTTCAAATAATAAAAAAGAAAACAAATTTTCAAACATTTCAAATATCGACGGCTTTTTATGGAAAAAACGTTCATGTTGCGACACCCTGTTTAGACGTCAAGCTACTTTTATCGTTTTGGTTATGTAGTCATTAATTTTTAGATATTAATAATATATAGTAAATTTTTTTGTAGTTTTAAGTCTATCAAGTATTGTGATAATGACAAAGAACCTATTTAATGAAAAATATATTTTTTTTATTTGTCAAAATTTATTCAAAAATTAACAATTTGCTCTCTAATGCGTCATTTATTCTTAAATGTAACACTTTTAGAGACATATAATTCTAGTTTTTTTCTATCTTTGCGCGGTGGGTGACACCGGGTAGTACTGTACCCGGCAGAGCGGATGGGTATCCGTTACATCTCTAGTCCTTTCATCCTTTTCTTTTCTTATTTCACAGCGAACTAGATGACCTTTTCAAATGAACACTCCTACGGTATACATCTTCTGATTTAAGTATTCCTCATATTTTATTTTGATGAAGAATTATCTGATGAAGGCACACACTCGTGTCGAAACCTCATTAAACAGCACCTAAGTTGCAAGTAGTTCTTGTAGTATGACTAAAGAACCACGACTCAAGAAACCAATCATCACAAGAACTGCGAATGTCCAAGGAGTTGAAAATGTGCAAGTTCCAATCACTACAGTTATTGTTGAAAAAAGCAAACCTGAAGAAACGGAATATCAAATTCTAGGATACAATCTAAAGTGTTTACCAGGCTTTGAAGACGTCGTCCAATGGAATTTATTCCTGACGTTACGTTACAGCTGCGGCAAGGAGATGTAACAATGGGCGAAGTAATCTCCCGTGCTTTCCGATTGAAACTAACACACTTATAACTTAATCACAGTCCTAATTATTTGTCCAAAAAACCGCATTGAAGTTTTAAAGACTACAAAGACATCGAGGTGAGTAGATAATCAAAGCGGATTCTATGACAATTTCAAGGTCACAGGAACATCCATGAGCCTCCTAGATAACGCTAGACGAGGTTGCTAGACGTTGACCTTGAAAATCGCGCTCATGACCTTGAAAAGTGACCTTGAAAATCAGTTGACCTTGGAACTCAGTTAACCTTGGTCCACACACGGACATTCCACCTTGACACCCATGCTAAAATTTCCAAGGTTCATGCAAAACGCCTTGACGTTTTTCACATTGGCTTGAGCGGGAAACGTGTCGCAGCAAGCCGAGCTACCTTGCCGACGAACGTGGCCTCGAAAATCGTCAGTCCACGCTAGTCACTGACCTTGAACGCCGGTGTCACCTTGAGAGGCTCTGACGAGCGCTTGAGGAAGATCTCGAAAATTGCAACAAACATCCTTGACAGATCCGCGCTAAAGGTGTACCCTTGAGCCGTTCACTGATGATAGATGTGCGTAACCTTGAGCGCCTATGCGCCGACGTCTTAACCTTGAGAGCTTGCTCACCCCCCCACCTCAAGTGCTATATAAGTAGTAGCCGAGCTGTAAATTCATAGTCGCAAAGATGTCTTCATTCATTAATGATTTGAACAAAGAGCTTTACGTGAAACAGTTTGAAAACGTGCGGTCGCTTCCGGTCGGACAAAAATTTGAAATTTTGTCCATTGACACTGTAGAAACGCAGTTTGGTTCGAAAATTGTCGTCGAATTTAGTGAGTGCAAGACCATTTTGCCACAAAGATTTACAGTCAAGTTTACTCCCGAACGAATTGCAGACATTAATCGAAAGATTAGTGAAAGGGAAGTTAAATATTTTCTGCAAAGTCGGGGAGCTGTAGGCCGCACCACAAACATTGAATTCTTGGTCGAATGAAGCCATCGAGGAGGACTCCGATGACGAAAACTTATCAACAGAAATTAGATAGGTTTTTAAAATGTATTAAAAAATTAAGGAAAGATATTTTGTTGTATGAACTGTGTAGAGATATGAAAAGAATAAACTTTGATTGAAATTTTGTTTTAGTTATCGACTGACCTTCTAACTGTTAAAACTATGCCGCTCAATAAGTTCGGACACTCCTCATCAGTCAGTGGATCTAGTTCACAGCACTTCATTCCTATTAACGACTTAAAAAATCGTAAGCTATTGAACGTTGGTTTTCCTGACAGTGATACAGACGCAGCCAATAAGGAGTATGTAGATCATGAAATTGGTATAATCAGGAAAGAACTAAATAGGGTATATAAGACGTTAAATGGTATTTTGGTCAGCATTGACCAACGTCTCTTGTCGGTGGAGAAAGAGTTGAAAGCAGAAGATAATAGATCAAATGAGATTCCTAAAGAATGAATCATTCTAAGGAAAAAATTCAGTTAGTGAGAGAGTTACATAGACCTATCCGAATAAATTTCCGCCGACGACGTAGTATTCTTAAAGGATTAGATGATTTATGGCAGGCAGATCTTGGACAGTTAAATCAATATGCAGGATCTAATCGAAACTATAAGTACATTTTGGTAGTCATTAACTGTTTTTCCAAATTTGTATGGTGTCGTCCATTGAAGACAAAAACAGGAGAGGAGGTAACAAAAGCGTTTGCAGATATTCTTGAAAGTTCCTCTAATAATCTCCCTAAAAATCTGCAAACTGATCTTGGAAAGGAATTCTATAACGTCCATTTTAAGAAATTAATGGTAACGCATAACATCAATCATTACAGTACGTTCAGTTGTAAAAAGGCTGCAATTGTCGAACGAGTAATTCGCACCCTAAAAGAGCGCCTCTTTAGAACGTTTAGTCTAAATGGAAACCACAAGTGGATCAATGTCTTGCCCGAGATAGTGGACGAGTATAATAACACCAAACATAGGATCATTGGAATGAAACCCAAAGATGTGAATTCAAGCAATGAGGAACGTGTAAAGAAAATTTATAGTAACATAAAAGTTTTCCAAGGTCAACGATTCAATGTAGGAGATATTGTTCGTATCAGTAAGGCAAAACATATTTTTGAGAAGGGATACACACCCAACTGGACAACGGAGCTGTTTAAAATAGTTAAAGTTCAAATTACCAACCCACCCACGTATTTGCTGGAAGATATGACAGGAAGACCTATTCAGGGCGGATTTTATGCTGAAGAATTACAGAAAACTGTGAATCCTGACGTCTACTTAGTCGAAAAGGTATTGCGCAGAAAAGGGAAAAAAGTGCTGGTGCGTTGGTTGGGGCTAGATAAAAGCCATGACTCCTGGATTGATTCTTCAAACGTTTTGTGACGATCAACATGACCATGATACTAAAAACAAGCTGGAAAACACAGAGCCAATGTTTGACTGTTAATTGTGGACTAAAAGTCGAACAATATTTTAAGCCTACGGTTATTATTGAGAATGATGCTGGTACGAGTCTTACAATGAATTGCAAGGACTGGACACAAGTAGTTAAAGAATTAAATTGCATGGAGGAAACTTTTCGAGACGGCACTTCAAGATCTGTGGAAATTGGTCGCAATATCAAGCTATACACAGTGGCTTCAAGCGACGCCTCCCTTCAGTTCGTTGTACTAGCCAAGGACGATGGACGTTTATATTTAAATGAATTTGATGTCTTTGACTTGTTAGTCCTTGATAGACGCATATCAATAAAAATCAACGTACTGCTCAAGTGTAATTTTTCTGATTTTTGTTTCTTGACAGGAGTTTTGAAGGGAGACACCGAGTTTAAAAAAAAATAAGATTGTTTAAAGTAGTGTAAATGACTGAATCTTCAATAACAATAAAAAAAGGTTTCGAGGCAAGTTATTCGGGCAATATAATGTCTCTGTAGTCTTTTGAAATCCACTGCTAAGCAAAAGAAACTAACACAAACTTAATCACAATCTTAATTAATTGTCCTAAAAAACTGCATTGACATTCTAAAGACTTCAAAGACATCGAGGTTTAAACTGTTTCTTGACAGATATTTTGAAGATTACAGAGACACCGAGTTTTCAAAAAAACATAAATTTGTTTAAGTGTTATTGATTCTAGGCAGTTTAAAATATAATTGACTGGATTTTCAACAATAAGATTAAAAACGTCTCTAGACAAGTTATTTGGGCAAAATAATGTCTTTGTAGTCTTTTTAAATTCATTTCTAACCATTCAGAACAGTAAAATCCCATTGAAACACAAACTTAATCACAATCTTAATTAATTGTCCGAAAAAACTTCATTGAAATTTTAAATACTACAGAGACAAGGAGGTTCGAACTGTCTCTTAACAGGGATTTTGAAGACTACAGAGACACTGAGTTTTCATAAAAAAAAAATAAATAAATTTGTTCAAAGTAGTGTAATTGACTGGATTTTCAACAATAAGAGTAAAAAACGTCTCGAGGCAAGTTATTCGGGCAATATAATGTCTCTGTAGTCTTTCTAAGTCTACTGCTAAACCTACAGAATAGTAAAATCCCATTGAAACTCATACGCACTTAATCACAATCATAATTAATTGTTCGAAAAAAGTGCATTAAAGTTTTAAAGACTATAGAGATATCGAGCTTCCAATTGTTTCCTGACAGGAGTTTTGAAGGCTACAGAGACACCGAGTTTTCAAAAAAAATTAATTTGTTTAAAGTAGTGTAATTGACTGAATTTTTAGCAACAAGAGTAAACAACGTCAATAGGCAAGTTATTCGGGCAATATAACGCTCTGTAGTCTTTCTAGATCCATTGCTAAGCCTACAGAACAGTGAAGCCTCATTGAAACTAACACAAACTTAATCACAATCTTAATTAATTGTTCGAAAAAACTGAATTGAAATTTTAAAGACTACAAAGACATCGAGGTTCAAACTGATTCTTGACAGGAGAATTTGAAGACTACAGAGATACCGAGTTTTCAACAAAAAAAAATTTGTTCGAAGTAGTATAATTGATTGGATTTTCAACGATAAGAATAAAAAACGTCTCTAGGCAAGTTAATTGGGCAAAATAATGTCTTTGTAGTCTTTTTGAATCCATTGCTAAGTCTTCAGAATAGTGAAATCCCATTGAAACACAAACTTAATCACAACCTCAATTAATTGTCCGAAAAACTGCATTGAAATTCTAAAGACTACAGAGACATGGAGGATCGAACTTTGACAGGAATTTTGAAGGCTACAGAAACACTGTGTTTAAAAAAAAACATAAAATTTGTTCAAAATAGTGAAATTGACTGGATTTTCAACAATAAGAATAAAAGACGTCTCTGGGCAAGTTATTTGGTCAAAATAATGTCTTGGTAGTCTTTCTGAATCCACAGCTAAGCCTTCAGAACAATAAAATCCCATTGAAACACAAACTTAATTAATTGTCCGAAAAAAACGCACTGAAGTTTTAAAGACTACAGAGACATCGAGGTTCGAACTGTTCCTTGACAGACATTTTGAGGGCTACAGAGACACTGAGTTTTCAAAAAAATCTAAGACCGTTCAAAGTAGTGTAATTTTGAACTGAATGTTCAACAACAAGAGTAAAAAACATCAGTAAGTAAGTTATTCTGGCAATATAGTGTCTCGGTATTCTTCCTAAATCCATTGGTAAGGCTACAGAACAGTAAAATCTCATTGAAACTAACACAAACTTAATTACAATCTTAATTAATTGTCTGGAAAAACTGCATTAAAGTTTTAAAGGCTACAGAAACATCGACGTCCAAATTGTTTCTTGCCAGGAATTTTGAAGGCTACAGAGACACCGAGTTAAAAAAAACAAATTTGTTCAAAATAGTGTAATTGACTAGATTTTCAACAATAAGGGTAAAAAACGTTTCGAGGCAAGTTATTCGGGCAATATAACGCTCTGTAGGTTTTTAAATCCATTGCTAAGCCTACAGAACAGTAATATCCCATTGAAACTAATACGAACGTAATCACAATCTTAATTAATTGTCCGCAAAAACTGCATTAAAATTTTCAAGACTACAGAGACATCGAGGTTCTAATTGTTTCTTGACAGGAATTTCAAAGGCTATAAAACCACCGAGTGGTCAAAAAAAAGTAGTAAGGTAGAGAGTGACCTAATCTGAACTAATTCGAACAAAAGAAAAACACAGGTAACTGAACTAAACTAACCAAAACAATAACAGAAACGAACTAGACTAATCTAATCAAAGAGCTTCTCATAGAGAATCACAGCAGCTTTGCTCCCCAAAGAGCGAGGCCGCTTGGTATAACAAAACTGGGTTAACGTAAACTAACCTAACCAAAGGAAAATATAACTGATTTAACCCGGAGTAATTTAAACAAAGGAAAATCGTAACTGAACTGACCTGAACTAACCTAATCAAAAGGATGTACATAAAAAAGCAAAATGGCCTTAACAGAAGAAAACTTGGCAACAAGACATAAAAAAAAACAAGCGAATTGACGTCAGAGATGTTACGTCTATGTAAAAACTATTCACTTATTATTGACATCAAATAGACGGTAGAAATCTCACTTTGATATTTTTATCGTATCTTCTTAACATGTACAGAAAGGAGAAAAATAAAGGTAACGAGTAAAAAAACGTAAAAAATAAGTGAATGAGTTATAACCGGTGTTCATAAAAAAACCTCTTAATAAAACTCTTGTCTAAAATTTAAGAGAGAAGAAGTTCATACAAAAAATGAAATTTGGAACATTTTATGACATCATTTTAGTTTTTTTTTACGAAGTCATCTTAGACCTATTGTTCCAATTCAATGGCCTACTTCAGGTTTTTTTTAAATGAACGCATTATACTTTGTACTCAAAAATGTACGTTTGGGTACATGAGACTACACAGTACAGTTGACCAAAAAATAGTACAATCACAAACTTGGAGCGGAGCGGGATTCAGGCGCGCGACGAGCAATCGCAGGAAGTGTCACTGTCGTGTTTCAGGAAACAATAATTATACAGAAGTGGATATAAGATAACAAGAGAAAAATGAAAATTGTTTAAAATGCAAAAATTCACATATTCAGAATAGGGCAAATGCGCCAGCCTAAAATACTTTCTGACGATAAAAAGTACAATTTTAGCCACACTTTGTTTCTTCCTATAACAACCCCAGGAATGTCACGCCTATGTGCTTTGTTTTGAGTATATCAGAGTGCACAAGAACCATGTACAATTGACCAAAAAATAGTACAATTAACAAACTTGGAATGGAGCAGGATTCAGGAGAACGACGAGCAAATGCAGCAAGTGTCACTGACAGAGTTCGAGGAAATAATAATTGTATGGAAGTGGATATAAAATAACAAAAAATAAATGAAAATTGTTGTAAGGGCGACTTTTACAAGTTGAAGTAAAACTTCAGATTGAAGATAAAACACCAGACTTGATGTACATTGCATTGTTTATCTGTGAGGTTAAATCTGGTTAGGTTATATCTGGAGTTTTATCTTCAATTTGAAGTTTTACTTGAACTTGAACTCTACACAGATTTACTGTATAATGTCCTAGCAGATAGCGGTTTGACGGGTAGATGACGATATACATATAAGTCGAAAAAAAGCATTCACCATATTATCAGCAATATGAAGAATATAGGACGACCTTATATTACTTTTCGTATCCAACTTTCTTGATTTTTATAGTCAAGAATATTTTAAAACGCACCCTTTAACCATAAAGAATATTTTCAAACGCACCAAAACTTTTTATTTTTGGTAATAACATACAATCGAGTTCTATGACATATCGAACTGGGATTGAGTCAAATTGGAACAAGGACTTGAACCTCGTTGTTTTTAAATAAGTCAGTGACATAATATACACCAAAAAAAAATGTAAGAGATGAAAAGTGTACGAATCTTGAAAAAATATCTCCATAGTCATATATCGATCCCAAGAATATATGACCTTAAAATATGTATATCGAATTTTAAAACACCCTATAGATCTACTGTCTACTGATTTGTTTCATAATTAAATAAAAAGCCTAAAAACTATTTTTTGTTTTCAGGCCTAATAGGTATAATAAGTATCTACTTGAGTGTTTTGCACTGAAAGCTGGAAGTTGCACAATTTAATAAGAGCAGCAGGAGTGCTGCATTTAAATGGAAAATGTGAGCTTTAAACTTAAATATCTGTTAATTTAGAGTATCAATGCAAGTTTCTGTACATTAATGTGGTACCAATGTGATACCAATATCTATACAGGATGTTTTTTTTTTAATTGAGACATGACATCTCGAGCACTAATAGGCTAAAAGATTTTGTATTTGAGTGGGGTCCTATATTACATAGAAGGGTCTATTTTAGGAAAGTATTTGTACATATATGTAAAAGTGCAGGATGTGAAGAAAGTGTGATGTCATATAATAAAATATTTTTTAAAAAAGACACCATCTATTTTTTACTACATTTTAATACTAATACATCATATTCATATTGCTTATATACTAGACCCTGAAAATTTGACTGACTTGATTTGATCATTGCCTGCAGTAGTTTCAGACAAATTCATTAATAAAGTGAAAGTATCTCATATATGGGGTTTCGCATGTAGGTATATATTATCTATTCAAAAAAGTTTTGACATCTTGCTAGACCTGGAAATCTGGCTTGGTTTGCCAATCTACTTGACATAAGCAAAAAGGAAGGTGGGCAGAGAAAAAATAAAAATTCCATGGTTAATAAACGTGCCAAAAAATTCTGAATGGAAAATACACGTTACCCAACAACTGTTGCCAAGATGTCAAATTTTCAGGGAAAACTAAGAGCTCCAAGATGTATCAGAACCTGGAAAAAATTACAGTGTCCTATTTAAAAAAATTATATTATATTATATCATAACACTTTTCTGGTCCACCATGTGTTAGGTAAAAATATGTGCCTAAAATAGGCCCTACGGTACGATATAGGCCATCGTTGGAAACATTTATTCACCAGTCGTTTTCAAGATATCTGACTGTCTCAATGTAATAAACTAACTTTATTTAAAATGTATTTAATAAATATCAATTTTGAGGTTATTTATACCTACCTATTTTTAATTGACCTTTTTACACTTGCATATTGAAGCACTGTGTGGGATCCTATCTTAGTCCTCATCTTGTTTTCATATGGACAAAAACACTTTTGCAACTATTGGTGATATTGATTTTAACTAACAAAACCTTGCAAAATATGTGTGCCCTTCCCTTTTATTCAGAAACTAAACACGAACAGGTAGGTAGTAAAAGTTCCTCTCACTATCGCGTTTAGTTCCTCGTCATTCTGCTCTTCCAGGCCCTGTAATAAATTCTTTTGATTCGGATGATCCACATTAGCCCAACAGTTTTTTTCATTTCATGATTTTCATAATATGTCTGATGATTTTTATTTCTCTGTTACCATGTACATCATAGAACTATTAACTATTTCACTTATTATAACTTTTTGAAATACGTATTCAATAATATCCACTTTAAAAGAAAATTGATATCTATTAAATAATTACTGATTGGCCAGTAGTTTCATAATGAACAACGCGTGGATTTTATGAATGAAGTATGCCCTATGCGCATACTGCCGTTTGAGGTGCTCCCACAAAATCGTGCATTTCAGCCTTCAACAGCTTATATCGCGTTTTAATTAAAATTTATCCGAAAAGCTATATGAGGAGCCAAAAAAATACAATAAATTTAGTGTGTTTTAACAATTTATGGATAAAATGGCGAAGGAAGTATTCTGCAGTAAATACTACTAATATCTGACAACACCAGACTCCTTGAATAATTAAAATTACTAAGTTTTAATAACGCTTTCATCGCCTATATCTAACATTTTATTCTGCCTTGTCTACGTTCTCAATAATCCAACCCTTCTATGTAAAATCCACACTGATTATGGACCTTTTCTGCATTATTAGCCACATCAGTTTTTGAGCCACCCTATACTATCTAAAACTGAAATCAACGTCCTATTCATTATAAAACGACTGGAAGTAAACCTCCGTAAATTTGGGTACTAAAAAAACCGCATTTTTGACTTTGGTACGCCACTGGCCCCCTCCGCACGTACCGTCAAATCGACCACATTTTTAGAAAGCCCGTTCATTTCTGTACATACGCGCAATACTACAAAATCCCGTCAAATGAGCAGTTTCAGAGTTATAAGTGTCGAAATGGAAAAAATACCAAATATCTACAACCAAAATCTCTCCGTTGGCTGCTCGTATTATATCCTCACGAGCGTTCGGACAAAAATAGGTTAAAGTGACTTACATCTGAAAAAAATGTGGGAACGTTATTTTTTACTGTCCCCTCGTAGAGAGGGAAATGAAGCATCTGGAAAGAGCCTTTGCCTGGAACGGATACAGCGAGCACGAGTTTGATAGGGCCGTTCGTCGAGGGAATGTAAAGCGCCAGGGAGGAACAACGAGAGAAGATGAAGAAAACCGCGGATGGGCTAGTGTACCATACATCCACAAAGTAACGGACAGGAACGGCAGGCTATTGGAAAAGCACAGTGTTAAAACTGTCTTTAGACCCACTCAGACAATATAGCATAACTTGAGATCGGCCAAACAGCGCACATACGCAGAGATCCCCTATCGGCACTCGGAGTTTACCGAGTTCCATGCAACTGTGGCCCGATATACATTAGCACGACAAAACGCAGTGTCAACATGAGGATTATGGAACACAAGAGGAGTTGCAGGCTGGAACAAACACAAAAGTCAGCAGTAGCAGAGCACGACTCTCCCAAGCAGAGCCGCTCTCTCGTGGTCATGACTTCCTTTTCAACGAGGTGGGAATCTTATATCAATCGCAATCTTTTTCCTATCCTAGACTAAAGACAAAGGCCATTGAGATCTTTAAGCACGACCAAAATTTCAGCAGAAAGGAGAAAATTACGTTTCTAAATGCAAACTGGAAGCGAGTTCTACGACATACTTCAAGTGCGCCGAAACCCCGCCCCACCATTGCCCCCACCCCAGTCCTTCTACTGTAGCGCGACAGCGAGGGAATAAATACCACGACGGATCTCACCACAGTCGAATCAGGCAACGTAGGGAAATCACTTCGCCCATTGCCTCATCGCCTTTGATAAAATCTGCCACAACGTCAGGCGTCAGGAAGAAATTCCATTGGAGAAACCCAGAAAACAATCTAGATTTTATTTTGACCGGCCGTGAAGCTTTCAAGAAGAGGAGAGTAATTACTAAAAAAGAAAAAGGGTGACAAATGGGAACAATCCGAATTTGTGATTGTAGAAGAAGGCAAAAAACATTAAATTATGGTCACCGTAGAAGAGAGTTCAGCTTATGTCATTGAAGAACTGTTAGAAGTTGTACAGAACACCATATAGAATGGAAAATAGAAAAAAAAACTATTACTGTAGAGAGAGAAAGAGGGAAAGTAACTCACCAAAGACTACTGAGACTGAGAAGGAATTGAAAAAGGTCCCCAAGATATTAGGAATATTTTTTAGATATCACCCGAATTAGCTCTTCCCTTCAAAAAACTGTCACGAAATCACTAAACAGGGCGAAAAATAACCAAATCTCATCAACTTTTAGCAGACCTGGCAACACTTCATTGAAACATTGTGGTATTTTGGCAAAATCTAGTACCTACCTCTTATTTTCTGCAGCAACACTTTAAAATCTAGAAACTCAACCCATTCGGGAATTATCTCGGGCGTTCAGCTAACACTATTAGCACAACCAAGGCCTGTCGTAAAAAGCCTGTGATTCGATTAGCTCCACGGAAGAGTGAAACCGGTCGTATCCTCGATACACAGCCCCGACTCTAAACCGTGATCCATGGGGGCCTTAATTTTATTTCTTCGCCATCGCCGCCGATACAAAGAGCCAACAAATCCCTTTGTAATTTCCGTAATAGAATCGCCCAAGAAAATATATTTCGGCCAATAACGGACGGCCCTAATGAGGTCGGAAGGGGTATTTCCCTTTCGCTAATTAAATAAGGAAAGAATAGAGTCTCGGGGGAATTCGCTCTGCGGAGTAGTTCCGGTCCTGTCTCTCGGCCCCGGTCACGTTTAGGTTTAATTCTGCTTTGTTGTAAGACCCCGTAGAAAAGTGTACGTTTCTTGTGTTATTCGCCCACCACGAGTGATGAATTGTTTAATCCACTTGGAGAAAGCAAAATTATTACTTTTCAACCTATTTCTCTAAAATTTTTCCAGGTCACCTTATATTTATTTTCGCAAAACAAACGTCGAAATAAATCACGATTTATCTGGGGAGATCATCGTGTGGCCCGGTTTGAGTTAGTGCACAAAGACGACATAAACCGGGGCCGTTAAGTTAATAGATACATTACCATTAACCGAGGGAGAGAGAGAGAGACGGGCTTTTTAGAGACGAAGATACAATGCGACAATGGTTAATGCCAGGCCATAAACTCGAAATATAAGATTATTAATAGAGGTCGTATTTCTTGCCACCGATCAGATACTACGACCCTGCAAACGTTTCGTCTAAATATGTCTACTCATCCGCCGCAAATGATTATAAAGTGTACGTCGTATACACGAGAATTATGTGTGCTGTAAGTGGCTTTAAAGTTATATGCGGTAATAACAAATCGCACGTGTTGGTTAAATAATGAGAGGTGTAAGGCCGATTTTACAGAGCAAATGCAGCTCGTACAACAACAAATAACTAAAATATAAATGCACAGGTACTCGTACAAGCCGGATTCGGGCTAACTTTATATCCGGCTAATACCCGGGCGAGGCTAATAAACAGTAAAAGCAACAGCGAACGAAACTATTAAGCCGGGCCTCGGAGTTTATTATCCAAGATTTCACGTGCGAGGCCCGGTGAGGAAAGTTTCAATCGAGTTGAAATATTCATTTCGAGTTGACGAGAGACACGCTTTCGGGAGAGAAAGAGGCAAAGAGATAAGAAAAGGTAATATTTTCGCCAGGTGCTCGCTAATGAATTAACTAAGTTAGTCCGAAGAATGTGATTTTCATAAACTTCGCCGTAAGAACGAAAAGTGGAAAGCCCGTTGAAGGAACTGGTGAAACGAAAAACTGGTTTTCGTTAATTTTATAACCCCCCCCCCCCCCTCTCCCGTCCCGCAAGTTTCCAAAGGGCCCGGAGGCCTTCAAGCGAAAAACGAAGATTCGAATGCGCAGACCCTGTTTGTTGTATCACACGGTTTTTGACATACAACCTCTCGAAGTTAAAATATCAAAATGTTTACTTTATTTAACAAAAAAAGCAATGGATATAGAGAATGCTTTACAAAAGCAAAAGTTTAGAACCAGCCATCGAACAAAAATATAAAGAAACATCTTTGTTTGGCGTAGAGCTTCACGAGGCAAGTCTCGGTATCGGTCTCGTACGAGACCGAGACCGAGACCGATACTGCCAATCGAGACTCTCGAGAGTCTCGGTCTCGAACAACATCATTCGTTTGCCAGATATTAGGTATTATATAATCTGCAGGCGAGCAGGTCCTTATAGTGCGTTGCGCATAGTACTAAAAGACACTTTAATAGAAGTACTCCTAGTACATACTTACCAGAGTTTTCTATTTTCCTCATTTTTCAAATCGATTCAAAGCGAGTAAGAACCAAAGACGATTAAGACAAGTGTAAACTGTCACTTTCCGCCCTTTATATTTATAAATAACTATCAACTATTTCTGTTTGCAAAAGTATTGTGTTTTCTCTATGCAGGGTAATTTTTAAGTTGGTGACTATTGTGGCTTACTTTATTCTACCACAAAATAAAGCTAAAAAATAAAAAAATTTCCATTGGCAGTATGTGCACTTTTTCGAAATGCATATTCTAATTCATAATATAAAACCTAATTTGAAATATCATCAATGAAATTTTGTAGCTGTGTCGATAGCTATAGTCGTTTTCAGGAAGATATTCATCCAGCCAGCTATGGAAAAATAGGATTTGTAGTGGCAGCCCTTCTTCCAAACATTTTTCAAATGAAATCTGGGGAAATTCTCATTATTTTGTTGGTATCAACGGCATCGCCATTAAAATTTAAGAACCGACGTGGCGCTTATATTCTATCCTTGTTTTCTGTACATATTTTGAGAGAGAGAGCATAATATTCGTTGGTCGATTCTTTACGTTCAAATTTTTAAATTTTCTGGTTTTCTAATTCATGCCCTCATTTTAATTTCTTTTTGAGTAATTTTTGATTTTTCATAAAACTACTTCAGCTAATATCATAAACAGTCCTTCATAGGACTATTCTATTTCAGAACATCCTTTAAAAAAAATCCAAATCCTTTAAAATGGCCAATTTGAGCGCCCGCGAGTGCGAAGCTATTGTCCGTTGCTACAAGGAATTGTTAAAAGAATCTGATAACTCCAGTAGCAGCATACATCGAGTAGCTCTTGTTTTTCAAGTTTGCACGAAGACCGTAAGCAAAGTGCTTGACATGAAAAAAAAGGAATACCATTCACAAACACTATCAAGACAAGACGAAAATCCATTATCCAGCGGTCAAGTTATGCTTTTAAAGAAGAATTGAATGGGTTTATATTCTCTAAGATCAAGAAGAATGAACATTTAACCATCCAAGTTATCTATGAATATGCCAAAGAATATCTGGACTTTCCACACAGTTCTACCAGTCTTTATAGAATAATAAAGTATATTGGATATTCATTCAAAAAAGTTGATAGAAGAAAAATTCTCATAGAACGTCAACAAATTGTACATTGGAGAATAAGATTTTGTTACAAGTACCTTCAATTATTAAAACAGAATGATACTAAATTCGTTTTTTTGGATGAAACATGGATATACCAAAATGGAAGCCCAGTTCGACAGTGGGTTTTGGAAAATAATCCTAAAGGGGTTCCTTCCAAATTCAAACAGGAAGGCAAACGGTTTACCATTGTAAATGCTGGATGCGAAGAAGGCTTTTTACCAGGATGCGACTTAATTCTAGACACCAACATTAATGATCGAGATTATCATAAGACCATGAATGGTGACATTTTTTTAAAATGGGTAAAAGAAAAATTGATTCCCGCATTAGGATTAATGAATGTCAAATGTGTTGTTGTTATGGACAATGCATCTTATCACTCTGTTAAAATCAATAAACCTCCAAATGTATCATCAAAAAAAGAAGTTTTACAGCAGTGGTTAGAAAGCAGAGGTATACCATATGAAAATTCTTACTCAAAAAAGCGCCTGGACTTAATAACATCACATGCAGGCTGACTGTATAAGATATGAAGTAGATGAGCTGTTAAAGGCTGCAGGACATGAAGTATTGAGATTACCACCTTATAACTGTCAATATAATCCAATTGAATTGGCTTGGGCTGAACTTTTACAACAAACTTGTTCCTTCTCAACTTGATTGCAGTATTAGTTCAATTACCACTGTGCACCAAGGAAAAGTGGCAAAATTTCATCAAACACACAGAGAATTAAATCAAAATGGACTGGAGAAAATATGTGGGTGTGGATGACATTGATTCTGTCCCCCCATTTATCATAAACGTTGATGAAACTGACACTGATGATCTTTCAACTGACCTGAGTAATTATGAAGAAGATGCAAGTGGATCTGGAATACAAAGTACAAGTACAGCAAGTGGATCTGGAATGCATAATAACGACTTGCAAACAACTGAATCCAACTTTTCAGACTCCCAGTCAGGTTGTGAAGAAATCGCTCTTATGGTCGTTGATGATATAGACAGTGAATAAATTGAAAAGATGATCTGCAACAATTTTATAAGGTGGCCCAAATTTCAGTGTGACCATTGGAATCTTTAAAACTCTCAGGTACAGTCAAATAACATTTAGTACCTACAATCAACATTTGGATAATTGACAATTTACTATTTGATAAAGCTACCTATTTTGTTTGAATGTAAGGAGATAATTTGCCCAATTTTGCCACATTTTAACTAATCCTTATATCCATTATGTCTCCACATATGTCTTATATCTTTAAACAAACAATTAAATTAAGTTTCATGTACATATATTTCATTTATCAAAGTTAAAAGCGCACTTCAGGTAAACCTGCTTAGATTTCTTATTTGCAAGAAGTATAAGTGAGTCCACCTAGTTCCTTTAAACTTTAATAAATTAAGTTTAGTGTAAATGAAAGTTTACTTGGATTATTAATTTCAAGGTATAAACTAGGCAATAGGGTTTTAAAGATCCTAGATTTTTATCACCATCTAATTTGGGACACTCTGTATAAATTGAACACTGAGATGGACACTTTTAAAGGAGGACTTAAGATGTAAATGAGAAGCTTATAATAGAGATAGAAAAAAACTGAAACAGCATTACAATATCTTTTATTCACAAATAAGACATTTTTTTAAGACTTTTTCATTTCAACAATAGGTCTGTTCTTGTAGCAATCACAAAACAGTTTCCCAGTAACAATCAGGTTCTGGTTGGTTAGTCTCTTAAGTGAATTGAACCAATAATTAATGTTGTCATATTATTATTGGAAACTGGTTTCTGGCTGATGTTAAAACAGACCTTTTATATTCATAGCATCATCAGCTTACATCCTAGCACCTTGCAGACAACAAAGCAATTTTTATGGGCAAATCCGGTAATCTTATTACTGACATGGTACTTGCAGGAATAAGTCACCGCCCTGAAAAAACTGTGTGACAAGTCAAATATATGACCTTAATTTGACAGACACATAAGCAATTGTGTTAAAAAAAAAAGACAAATGCTAAAACTAGTATCTTTGATGCGGAAAGATGGAGAATCACACACATACACACAATCTCAAATGAAGACATCTAACAAATGATAATATGTTGAAGGAAACAGTGAACTGGAACCTGGATGAGACAATTACCCAAATATGACAACAATTTTAATTATTAGACACCCACTAATTAAATTTTCTTTTTATTGTGTTTTATAGGTCCACCTCAAGACTTCTTAAGAAGACATAATGGGACCATGCCAAAACACAGACACACTCATTTACTCTTACAAGCATGTACCAACACACCGCAACTCCCCCCCCCCCTACTCCTAACACACTCACAGACACACACATACATTCTAATACAATATGCACACTTATCCTATACAAGATCACATGCACACTTATCCTATTCATACATCCCAACCCATACAAGGGCATAGAGTTACCTACCACTGCATTTTGTTGAGCAGAGAGAGCAGTAATCATTTATTTACTGTTTTATGTGCTGAGCCATTTCTTTCTCACTTGGAGTCTACAGGCCACCTAAGTACCATGGGCTTCTCAACTATTCCATTGCAATATTTGTTCAGAAAAAGTCCTATGTATATCAACTATATCCTATTATCATAATATTGACAAAGCTCCTCAGTGCATTGTTATAGTGATCATATATATGACATTTTAAGGGCTTGTTTAATAGGAATCTAAGTAGTCATCAAGTTGGCTGCAAAAAGTCGAAACAGTTCATCCTTTACTCTTAACTTTTCAGTCAGGTATTCCATTCTTTTCTGTCAAGAATCTATATATAGACAACGTGGTGACTTTTCTTTTGAACAGGTGGTAATAAATCTGATCTTTTCATTTTGTATAATATTTATATCAAAGAAACTATTATTTATAGAACTTCTTGATCAGTTACTATGAAGGCGTTATATGTATAGGGTTACTATGTATAGGGTTAGACACCCTATACCTCTCACCTATGTGAGATTGACACATTGGTTAAATTAGGTACCTATGAGATATAATTGAAGCATTTTGTCCCAAGAAAAAAGATTATATTTCTTGTCGAGACAAAAATGTTTTACTCTCTTGTTATTTAATATTGACTAAACACGAAATTTGACTGAACCTAATATAAATGTCAACATAAACAGGAAACACCTACCTAAGAATGTATTTACTTTTAGTAAACAAAAATTGCACTTCAATCACACATCAATGAAAAAGCCAAAACTGATCTTACTATGGGGCTTTACATAAGCCATATGACTTGAGATAAAATTGGTTCATGAAAAAGTATTTCTTTGTTTTGTAAAAAAAAAATGAATATTACTTCACTTTATATCCACAAAATAATCTCAATCAGCCATAATCTCCAATGTATGGGGTAGTCACAAATGTGATTCTATTATGGAATATGTAGACTTCTACCTTAAATAGGTAGTCTTCTGGGTGAGTCTATTTGGAAGTCTTCAAATCACATGGTTCCAGTTCTTTCCTTTGCACGTATACATACTAGCTTAACATTCATAGTCTAGCTAAGAATATGATTCCTTCCTTGAATGTTATGTTCCACTCTATTCTTTATTACCTACTTGTTTGTCATTAACTATTATTTGAACCAACGAAAATTTGAGGTAGCTTGAGAGCTAGCCTATCAACTCAATTTCTCAGGCAGAATAAAATTTCTTTCAAAATGTAATATTATTTGCAGAATTTTATCTTTCCTCATGATCCTGCAACGATGAAGCAGATTTAAATAAAAAAAAGGTACTCTGGCCTTATGTTTATCCCCTTTTCTAACAAGCATTTCTTGATGAGGCTTTGGCTCATGCAGTGAATTGTAAACGTAGTTCTGGATAGTAGTTACTCAACTATTTGCTCACTATACCTTTCTAACATTAGGAACAATAGGAACGCAGAATAATAACTGGATTTAAACAAAATTGGTAAATGTTTACCAAAACACAAATTTTGAAGTTAAAACAGTGTTGTTATGAACCTTAAGCTTGCTTCACACCGATCTCCGATCTAGTAACTTTTCTGGTAACTTTTCAATTGTTTTTTTAAGGTGCATTTACATGGGTGGCTAGATGAATATCTTCCTGAAAACGACTATAAGTATATAGGACGCATATTTTTATAAAAAATATGTTCAGTAGCATCATTGGCGGACCCACGAGCAGGCCTAATGCAGTTTTACATTAAACTAACCTGAACTAACCTGATTCTACGTTGGAACTTGAACCCTCAACCATTTTAAATTTAGAATTTAAGTAAACATTCACGTACAAAAACGAAAATTTCTCTAAAAACTGTGCATTATAACTCAATAAGTCAGGAGAAAATTGAATATGCAACTCAAACATAATAAAATTTTTCGAGCTACTACCTTTTTCTTTGAGACCTTGAGAGTTGCTACTACGAGACCAAGACCGAGATTACGCGAGTCTCGGTCTCGGTCTCGATGCACAAGACCGAGAATGAGACTGAGACTCAATTATAAATTCGAGACCGAGACCGAGAGTATGTAAGTCTGGGTCTCGGTCTCATGAAGCTCTAGTTTGGTGGTTCGTTTATAAAAATATTCACAATTTCTTGGAGTTCTTTCTCAATTTCTTTGACAGTTTCAGTAGTTTCTGGTAACTTACTTTCTTCTCAACAGTCAACAATTTCAGTTTTTTCTTTTTTCCTATTCATCTTTTTATGTTTTTTTTTTCTTTCGAATACCTTCCTCGAGAACTATGGTCTTCTGATAGCTCTTCAATAATAACTATAACCTAAACTAACAGAGATTAGGTTATCTATATAAATACACAGTTTCGTTTTTTTTTCAACTCTTTTCATTTACAATAATAATTACTCTCCTCCTCCTTGGGTGGTGGTCCTTTAAGTCATTCCCCAAGTTCTTAAAACTTCGTTGTTTTAGCACGAATTTGTCCCTTTATCAGAATATGATCTACTCAAAGTACAAGTTGTATAATGTTTATAAAACGAGAAAGGTGGTGGTCTCTTCCTCCTTTAATTAACCTACAAAATCCCAAAACAAAATTTACTGTTGTTTGGGGTTATTTGCTTCCTCTTCTCCAGTAACTATTTCACAAGAGTTGCTTTTGCATTGTTTTCTTTTATTTTTCATATTATTCTCTGTTATGTTTCGTACACTTCTGTTCTTTAATTTTTTTCTTTGATCTAAATTAGACTTTTTATTTGGTTTTGACCCTCCAAAGTTTTGGCTCGACAAAAAACTTTTCCAATGAGCGAAAAATCAAATTTTTTTGACAGAAATTTTATTCGAAAAGAAACTTTTTGAGTAATAATGTTTTCGAAAAATATTTTAAGTTTTAGCTGATTTTGGCTCAAAATAAGAAATATTTTAAATTTGTCACCTATTTCTCAATCTTGGACTTTTTATTATGTTTTTCCACTTTTCATAACGTTTTAGTTTTTAACTTGTGCTTTTGTAGCTTTTACTTTTTTTTTGTCTTTCTTTTATTTTTCATATTTCTCTATTGTCATGACTCCTTTGTTTTTTTTTTGCTCTTAGTCTTTTTAGTGAATTTTGACACAAGTTTGGACTTGGACAAGTAAACATGTAAATTGATTTCTATTGAGACAATTTCGGATCAAAATTTAGTTTTATTTATGATTAGTTTTTCCTCATTTTCCAATTTTTTTATACGGTATTGGCCCAAAATATAACTTTTGCTACGGGTCAAAAATTAAGTTTTATTGAACAAAAATTAAAAATGTTTATCCCCATTTTTTGGCAAATTTCTAAAAGCTTTAAAACAGTTTTGACCTAAAAATCAAAATATTTTAAATTTATGTTTCTAACTGATTCTTTTGGATATACTTTTTGCCATAATTTCAGATTTTCAAACTATTTCAGATTTTTATATTTTTTATGCTTTTCGTAGTCTCTTATTTATTTGTATTTGTTAATGTTGTCTTACTGCTCATATTTTTCTATTTTTATTCTTTGCTCTAGTAAGTCTCATTCAAAATTTCGTTCCTTTATATATTTTTTTTCCATCGATCTAAATTGAACTTTTTACTCCTTCAAGGTCATTTTGACCCAAAATTAAGCTTCTCGCACTAATTTTTATACAGTTTTGACCAGAAATCGAACGTTTTCAAAAAGCCAAAAATTGACTTTTACTGAGAAAACTTTGGCCCGAAATGGAAACTCTTTTAGCAAAGTTTTTAAAATTTTTAGGTGATTTTGGTTTAAATTTGTGCCTCTCTAGACCTCATTTGACGTATTTTTTTCTATAGTTTCAATTTCAAAATTGAATCATTCCAACTGTTGAACATTTGTGATGGATACTGATTTGTAACGAGAAAACTTTGGCCCAAAAGTGTGCTCTTTAAATTATTGATCCATGATTTTTCAAGTTTCTTATACGGTTTTTGTCACAAAAAAAAACTTTTCCAGCTTTAAAACAGTTTTGACCTAAAAATGAAAATATTCTAGATTTATGACTGTAACTGCAACTTTTCGAGGTCATTTTGACCCAACATTAAGCTTCTCTCACTAATTTTTGTATAGTTTTGGTCAGAAAAAGAACTTTTTCAAAAAGCCAAAAATTGACTTTTACTGGATAAACTTTGGCGCGAAATGGAAACGTTTTTGGCAAAGTTTCTCAAATTTATAGGCTTAAATTTGTGCCTCTCCATATCCTTGAATTTTTAACACGGCGCTTTTGTAGTTTTTACTTTATATTTTTCTTTCTTATAATTCTTTTGTTTTCATATTTTTCTATTCATACCCTTTGTCAGGTTTTGTTGAATTTTTTTCTTCTCATCATTTATTTACCGATTTAAATTAGACTTTTCATTGAGTTTTCATTTCTTTGAGGTAATTTTGATTCAAAATTGAATCATTCCAACTGATGAACTTTTGTGATGAATACTGATTTGTAACGTGAAAACTTTAGCCCAAAAGTGTGTTCTTTAAGTTAATGATTATTGTTTTTTCTAGTTTTAGATAATTTTGGTCAAAAATTATAAATATTTAAAAAAATTTGTATGATTTTCAGATTTTTCCATTGTGTTTTAACTATTTTAGTTTTTATTAAGTTGTTCTTTTGTAGTTTTTTTCTTACCATTCTTTTATTTTTTACATGTCTCTATTGTTATGTCTCTTGATTGAATTTGATTTTTTTATTTTTTTTTTCACGATGATGGCCTGAAATAGACCTCCAACGAGTCAAAAATTAATGTTTATTACAAAAAAAAGTCCTGAGTGGGTCCCTTTCTGGATTTTGGAATTTTTTTTAAAGCTTTTAGACAATTTTGGCCTAAAACTACTTAGAAATATTTTAAATTTATGACTCTAGCTGTTTCGCTTGGACATATTTTTTTCAATAATTTTGTAACTATTCCAGATTTTTTCATTTCAATGCTTTTCGTAGTTTTTAATTGAAATTTTGTATTTGTTACTTCGTTGTATCATTGCTCATACTTTTCTATTTTTACTCTTTGGTATGTTTCAACCAAAATTTTCTCCTTTTATATACATTTCCATCGACCTAAACTCTTTCGAGGT
This sequence comes from Taphrorychus bicolor, assembly GCA_951812265.1. Lineage (NCBI taxonomy): Eukaryota > Metazoa > Arthropoda > Insecta > Coleoptera > Curculionidae > Taphrorychus > Taphrorychus bicolor. Next base: position 29,432,464 of record OX638304.1, read on the forward strand.
TATTTTAACCCAAAATTGAGCTTTCCCAAGAGTAGACAATTGTATGTAAATTGATTTGTATTTAGACAGTTTTAGCCCAAAGGAGTATTTACTTTTACCTTTAATAATATGTACCTAATTTTTCAAGTATTTATGCAGTTTATGCAGCTTCTTCAAAAAGCTAAAAATCGACTTTCGCTTAGAGAATGTTTGTCCGATACAGAAGTTTTTTAGCAAAGTTTTCAAAATTTTTAGATGATTTTGGCTTAAATATGTGCCTCTATCGAACTCTTGGACTTTCTTCAGACAAAATATTCGCATATTTTGAATGAATATATAAATATTCGCATATTTTGTACCTTGGGCAGCGGATGTGTGTTTTGTCGAGCCTAAGATACCAGGGTCACCGAACAATCGAATGGAGTTTGCTACCGTAACTATCTTAAATCGTACTTTAACTGACTACCCTCTCTAAGTGAGAATATCCCTGATGAAGACTAAATAAATAGTCGAAACGTCGGCCATTTTCGAATAAAGAAGAGGTGCATTATTTGTCCTAATCCCGCTAACTTCACCACCTAAATAATTAAAATAAATGGACTTTTGCTTCTCCATCCTTCTCTTTTGACATTTCACAGCCAACTAGATGAAGTTTTTATAATCACAAAATATGACACAGCAACGTCAAACAAGAGTAGCCTTATAGCTTACTAAAATGAATTAATTAAATTAAATATTAAATTGAAATGAATTAATAGTCTTTTCAAGCAAAAGAACCTTCACACGTTGTTTGAAAAACTTGTAATTTTTATTAAATCATTTTTAATAATAAACTTAGTACTATCTTAAATTTATTCTTCTACCTCTCTTCTATCTCTAATTCTCTATCTTTTAAATCTACTTTTTGTACCTCATATATACTATACCTAATTCTTCATACTTCTATCATTTCGTAATGATTACAGATTTTATTAACTTTGATACTTAGTAGTTTTTTACTTGTTACTGTTATGTTTCTATTGCTAGTCTTTGATAATATGTTTTGTTTGAAATTTTGTTCTTTTATATATTTTTTTTGACTGATTTAAATTGGACTTTTTATTTATATTTTTTCGAAAAATGAGTTTTTCCAACGATTGGAAAGTAAATTGATTTGTATTTAGACCAGTTTGGTCCAAAAGAGTGTTTTTTAAATCAATAATATGAATCTAATTTTTCAGGTTTTTATACAGTTTTGGCCAAAAGTAGAACTTCTCCAGGGAACCAAAAATCGATTTTTAATGAGAAAATTTTAGTCTATGACGAAGACTTTTTTTGAAATTTTTATTAAAATTTTTACATGATTTTAGCCTAAAATTAAAAATATTTGAAACTGCCCCTTTTGAACTTTTTCTTTGCATTTTTTTCTATAACTTTCTTCTCCTTTAATAGGGCTTTTGTAGTTTTTAATTTATTTTTCTTTCTAATTGTTCATTTATTATTTCTAATTTTCTATTCTAATCCTTTGTCACGTTTTACTGAATTTTTTTGTTCTATTTTTCTTATTGTACTAAATGAGAATTTTTATTGTGTTTTCATTCTTTGAAGGTTTTTTGACATGAAATTGTACTATAAGACTGTGATGGCTTTTACTGCCAGTCAAAATACAATCCAAGGTGTTTGCAGGGCTTTGTACCCGCGGTCCAATTTCTTCCTGACGTTTCGTCTACAGCTGCGACAGACATAAAAGGCGATGAGGCGATGGACAAAGTGATCTCCTGTGCTTTTCGACGATGACTGATTCGATAGTGGTGACGCGGGGTTTTCGCGCACTTGAAGTATGACGTAAAACTCGCTTTCAGTCTGAATTTATAAACGTAACTTTCTCCTTCTTGTTGAAATTGTTTCGTGTTTCAGATCTCAATTGCCTCTCTCGTTAGTTTCGGATAGAAACGCTGCGATTGATATAAGATATCCACCCCGTTAAAAAGGATGTCGTGATCTTCGGAGAGAGCGTGCTCTGCTACTGCTGACTTTTGTGTTTGTCTCAGTCTGCAATTCCTCTTGTATTTCGTAATCCTTGTGTTGACATTGCGTTTTGTAGTGCCAATGTATACCGAGCAACAGCTGCATGAAACTCGGTCAACTCCGCATGCCGATAGGGGACCTCTGCAGTCTTTGGCCGATTTCAAACTCTGTTGTATTGTACGAGTAGGTTTAGAGATGGTTTTAACATTATACATTTCCAGTAGCCTGTCCGTTACTTCGTGGATGTCTGGTAGACTAGTCCATTAGCGTTTTTCTCCATCTTCTCCCGTTGTTCCTTCCCGGCGCTCTACATTCCTTGGAAGGACGGCCCTATAGAACTCGTGCTGCATCCATTCCAACCAAAAGCTCTTTCCAGATGCTTCATTCCAATTCAGCCGGCTCACAAATTATCTTAGCTCTGTCAGTGGGTGTTCGTTTTCTATAAACGTTGTGGGAAACTTCCCATTCGACCTCTTTGATTCTAGGACACCCAAAAACGGTAGGCGCCCTTAGCGAAATGAATTTTTGAGTTGATAGAGTTGAGGTGTAAGAGGAAGTTTTAAAGGTGTTGTCCGCGTATCGGAGTCAACACTTTGGCCTCTTATTTGCCGTTGCCAATGCCTTGGCCTCGAAAATTTCCATAAAATAGTTAGCTATTACTGGACTAAGGCGGCTGCCCATAGCTACACCATCAGTTTGTTCGTAGACATTTTCCTTCCATTGAGAATATGTAGTGGTTAGGCAATGTGGAACAACTTAGCAATATCTTGTGGAAATTCTTGGTAAAAATGTTCCATGACTTCCTTACCCCCACCTCAGTCCGTCCCTCGCGCATCGCGACGGCGGGGAAATAAATACCACGAAGCTCACTACAGTCGAATCAGCCAACTTTGATAATGTCTGCCGCAGCTGTAGACGAACGGTCAGGAAGAAGTTCTATTGGACCACAGCTTCAAAGCCCGGAAAACACTTTAGATTGAAATTGTACTTTTCCAACGAGTAAACAATCTTTTGCCTTGAAATAGAAGTTCCATAAAGAAGAATATACCGATGTGTATTAAGAGAGTTATCTTTTGGGTATTTTTGAAAGCATTTAGATAATTTTGACTTAAGGCCACTTTTACTAAATACGTTAAGTTTAAACTTCGTGTAAGGTTATAACAGACAAACAATGCAGTATGCGTTATACTCTCAGCTAGGGTGCAAAGTAGACATGTAAAAGTTCTAGATCTCGCTCTTATACCTGTTGGGTGCCATAAGGTTTTTTTTTGAACTTGAATTGGAAGATTTATTGTACTTTATTTTTCTTACGTAAATCTATTTTGAGGCATAATTAATCAAATAACTCAGAGTCCCAATATACAAAAAGTGTCGCCCCGCAGGCCAATTATTCATCCTATTTTTAGGACAAAATCAAGGGCATTTTTTTAGCAGCCCGTTTTTTGCCAACAAAAAACACTTCGGCCCATTATAGATAGCCGAACAAACAATGTAAATCGCTCACCTTTTTGAGTTCCTTGTTCGGCTCCCCGTCGTCAGCTTTCCTTTTCTCCCCTCCAGTCAATTTGCTCTTGTCCTTTTCATTCCCACATATCTGGAACAGATAAAGAAGAGATAAACATCGGGAAATCAGGGAAAAAAGGTGCTCCGGCTGGTTGACATGTCCGCTAATAAAACTTTTCTGCCTTATATGTTTGTGTATGTGTATGCAGAAACTTTTCCAATATGTATTTAAACAAGAAAGCAGAATAAAATAGTCAATAAGCTCTAGACTTTACCGAAACTCATTCCAACTTCTATTTGTATATACGTTATGTAGAGGCAGCTCGGATTACCATCGCGTCCCATTGGGGAAAGTTTGTTTGGTGCTGTCACGATAAATCGGTCCTAAAAGTTTAAAGTGAGACGTTTCGATGCTCGAACTTCAAAAAGGAGAATTCCCGTTCTATTAATAATTCTCCGTTAATTATATCAGCTTAACGTCAACGAGCGACGATTAGAAGTGAAACTGGGAAGTTCCCGAACAATTTTCGAAGAAGCTATAGGAAACCCGAGGCGGTGTAGCAGCAAAAATATCCGGTTAATAGCTCCCGAGGGAGCGGGTGCATTCGCTTTCATACGAAAATCATTACCCGAAGACCGAACGCGACTTTCCTGAACTTGGCACTCGATTTTCTCTCGCTGTCGGGATGAAACCGCCGCTTTCAGTGACATTATTCCTACCTCAAAAGGGGAACAGTTCATTTCCTGGCTTGACTAGATCCAGCCGCTTAATCCTCATTTTTTTAGTTCGGATATGAACGAGCACTTCGGGGACAAGCTGAAGGTGTTAGGAGATGAAAAATGGGCACTAATCAAAAATTACGACCAAGAAGAACTTCATAAATGTCTGGCGAATTTTATTTGCATTTATGTGTTTACATGAAATTACGCCCTCATCCACGTCGCCCTCGGGTCCTGTAAGTGTTAAAAAGGATTTTTTTTTAAAGTTTGCTACTCAGAGCAGTCACTGAAAACGAATAGTAAATGGGGCGCATGCACCATAATATCGGGAAAACCGTCACCATATTTTTCAGCTCACTGAGTAAGCTTAGTGAAAAGAGCAGGGTTCAACCAATCACAAAAATAAACGGTTCAATATGACTAAATTCAGTAACTAAGGCTTTTCTATCCTCTGTCAACTCGAAATAACTCGGAGTCATCGTCATAGCTAATGGTATGTGTGCTGATCCTGCTTCCACAGAAGCTATTGGAAGTTTGCCTCAGCGAACAAACCAAAATGAAGTACGATCTCTCCTGGGACTTGTCAATTACATCGTATCAAAACTCGACAAATTTGAAGAACTTCTCAAGAAGAATAAAATGCATTATTTTTTAATCAAAAACAAAAGGATGTGTGACGAATACATAAAAACAGAACAATCAAAAACAGGATCTTTCAACGTACAATTATTGGCTTTCCCATTTTTATCTTTATCCTAATTTTCCCTTTTTTAAATTTTTTTTTACGAACATTCCGGTTTGCCGATTAAACTTTAGCTGAACAGCATGCATTTTGCAAGTTAGCAAACTTGATGATTGATAAATGAAAGGCAAATATTTTCATTATGTAATTGTTTTCCGTCAAAAATGTATAGTCAACACAGTGACTCTTCTAATTTGGGGCCTTTGAAGATATTCAAGTTATAATTCGTGTTAAATACCATATAATAATACTGAAAATGACTTAACACGTTGCCTAATATTGCAAATTTTTGCAACCAAAAATGATTAAAATTTCTTAATTTTTGTTTAATTTCTCGAGCAAAATAAGTGAAACTTGACTCAAAATTGGGTTTTTTTGAAAAAGTCAGGTTAGCACTTAAGACTAGAGTCAAAATCAGTAAAAAATAAGTGCTTGTATAAATTCAAGTTAAGATTATGGCCAAAATCCGCTTAAAATGACTCCAAGCATTTAAAAACTTGAATGCAGGTTAAGATTCGGGCCAAAGTTGGTTAGAAGTCACTCGCCATTTAAAAATGCAAATTTGAAGTTTTTGGGGCAACTCAGGTAAGAATTCGAACCAAAATCATTAAAAATTAATCAATGGAAACTTCGAGTTTGTGCAAAAACTCAGGTCAAGCTTAGTGCAAAAAACATTTCAAATTTACACAAAGCGTCTAAAAAGCAAATTTAAAGTCTTTAAAAAAATTCAATTTGAGGACACAATCATTAAAAAGTTATTAATATTTCCTATTTTGGAATTCTTGGTAAAATTAGATTTAGGACCAAAAAGAGTTAAATTTTTCTCAACAACGCATCAAAATGAAAATATGATGTCTTTTCGAGTAAGTTAGGTTTATAGTCAAAATTGGTAAAAAATAACTCAAGCGTGAATAATACAAATTTAAGAGTGTTTGGAGAAATTCAAGTCAGGATTATGGCAAAAATCGGCTTAAAATGACTCTAAACATTTAAAAATGTTTGGAAAAATTCAGGTAAGGATAGTAGGGCCAAAATTGGTTAAAAATAACCCAAAGTATGTTAAAATGCAAATACATTTTTGGAGAAACTCAGGTCAGAATTGGTGCCAAAATCTGTAAAAAATTACTCAAAAGTATTAGAACGCAATCTTTTGCTTTGCGCAAACACTCAGGTTAACTTTAGAGCGTTTAAAGCGTTTTTTTTTAACGCGTAAAAATTACACAAAATGCTTAAGAAACGAAACTTAAAGCCTTTGAACGAATTCAAAATTTTGGGGAACAATTAGGCAAAGCTGATTCAAATCTTCTGTTTTGTGTTTTTTGGTAAAATTAGTTTTTATGTAACGCATCGAAGCAAAAATATTAGTTTTTCGAGAAAGTTAGGTTAAGATTGGGGAGAAAAATTGTTAAAAAATTACTCAAAGCATATACAGGGTGATTCAAAAGTACTTTGACAAACTTCAGGAGGTGATTACGGGCATTATTTTAAGAAGAAAAGTTTTAATAAACGAGGGTCCTTAAGAACATCGTTACGAACATACAGGGTGTTAAAGTTTTCCATCTTGTTGACGTAACGTCTTGTTGAGGTAACGGCTCAAGACGTGCATTAAAACAATTTTTTATTTTTTTACTTGAAAATGACGCATCTAACGAAGAAAACTTAAGAGAGCTTTTTTGTTTAGAATTAAACACAGGGAACAAAACGGTAGAATTTAATTTTTGATAGACCAGGGCCGTACCATACTTTTCTTCAAAAAGATGAAGCGTCATTGCGGTACGCGCGCCACTGGTGGAAAAAAAAATATTTCGTTTAACAGAAACATGGCTACTCGCTAGCTATTGACATCTGCAAAATTTTATTAGAACCTTTCAAGCGGTTTAGGAGATATTATTATTATTATTTTTTATTTTTTATAAAACTTTAACACCCTGTATCCTCGTTTATTAGAACTTTTCTTCTTAAAGTAATGTCAGCAATCACCTCCTGAAGTTTGCTTTATACTTAACAGCAAATTTAAAAATATTTGGAAGCATTTTTGATTTTTAATCTTTAAGCAGGAGAACATTTTCATTACTTATTTTGCAGTTGTAGGCTTTAATTTACTATCTTCTTTTTCTACTAAATTCAGTATCTAAGGCTTTTCTATCCTCTGTCAACTCGAAATAACTTGGAATCATCGTCATAGCTAATGGTATGTGTGCTGATCCGGATTCCACAGAAGCTATTGGAAGTTTGCCTCAGCCACCAAAATGAAGTACGATCTCTCCTGGGACTTGTCAATTACATCGTATCAAAACTCAACAAATTTGAAGAACTTCTCAAGAAGAATAAAATGCATTATTTTTTAATACAAACAAAGGGATGTGTGACGAATAAATAAAAACAGAACAATCAAAAACAGGATCTTTCAACGTACAATTATTGGCTTTCCCATTTTTATCTTTATCCTAATTTTTCCCTTTTTTAATTTTTTTTTACCAACATTCCGGTTTGCCGATTAAACTTTAGCTGAACAGCATGCATTTTGCAAGTTAGCAAACTTGATGATTGATAAATGAAACGCAAATATTTTCATTATGTAATTGTTTTCCGTCAAATATATATAATCAACACAGTGACTTTTTCTAATTTGGGGCCTTTGAAGATATTCAAGTTATAATTGGTGTTAAATACCATATAATAATACTGAAAATGACTTAACACGTTGCCTAATATTGCAAATTTTTGCAACCAAAAACGATTAAAATTTTTTAATTTTTGTTTAATTTTTCGAGCAAAGTAAGTGAAACTTGACTCAAAATTGGGTTTTTTTGAAAAAGTCAGGTTAGGACTTAAGACTAGAGTCAAAATCAGTAAAAAATAAGTGCTTTTATAAATTCAAATTAAGATTATGGCCAAAATCCGCTTAAAATGACTCCAAGCATTTAAAAACTTGAATGCAGGTTAAGATTCGGGCCAAAGTTGGTTAGAAGTCACTCGCCATTTAAAAATGCAAATTTGAAGTTTTTGGGGCAACTCAGGTAAGAATTCGAACCAAAATCATTAAAAATTAATCAATGGAAACTTCGAGTTTGTGCAAAAACTCAGGTCAAGCTTAGTGCAAAAAACATTTCGAATTTACACAAAGCGTCTAAAAAGCAAATTTAAAGTCTTTAAAAAAATTCAATTTGAGGACACAATCATTAAAAAGTTATTAATATTTCCTATTTTGGAATTCTTGGTAAAATTAGATTTAGGACCAAAAAGAGTTAAATTTTTCTCAACCACGCATCAAAATGAAAATATGATGTTTAGGTTTATAGTCAAAATTAGTAAAAAATAACTCAAGCGTGAATAATACAAATTTAAGAGTGTTTGGAGAAATTCAAGTCAGGATTATGGAAAAAATCGGCTTAAAATGACTCTAAACATTTAAAAATGTTTGAAAAATTCAGGTAATGATAGTAGGGCCAAAATTGGTTAAAAATAACCCAAAGTATGTTAAAATGCAAATAAATTTTTGGGGAAACTCAGGTCAGAATTGGTGCCAAAATCGGTCAAAAATTACTCAAAGATATTAGAACGCAATCTTTTGTTTTGCGCAAACACTCAGGTTAACTTTAGAGCGTTTAAAGCGTTTTTTTTTAACGCGTAAAAATTACACAAAATGCTTAAGAAACCAAACTTGAAGCCTTTGAACGAATTCAAAATTTTGGGGAACAATTAGGCAAAGCTGATTCAAATCTTCTGTTTTGTGTTTTTTGGTAAAATTAGTTTTTATGTAACGCATCGAAGCAAAAATATTAGTTTTTCGAGAAAGTTAGGTTAAGATTGGGGAGAAAAATTTTTAAAAAATTACTCAAAGCATATACAGGGTGATTCAAAAGTACTTTGACAAACTTCAGGAGGTGATTACGGGCATTATTTTAAGAAGAAAAGTTTTAATAAACGAGAGTCCTTAAGAGCATCGTTACGAAGATACAGGGTGTAAAAGTTTTCCATCTTGTGGACGTGACGTCTTGTTGAGGTAATGGCTCAAGACGTGCATTAAAACAATTTTTTATTTCTTTACTTGAAAATGACGCATCTAACGAAGAAAATTTAAGAGAGCTTTTTTGTTTAGAATTGAACAGGGAACAAAACGGTAGAATTTAATTTTTGATAGACCAGTGCCGTACCATACTTTTCTTCAAAAAGATGAAGCATCATTGCTGGTGGAAAAAAAAAATTTCGTTTAACAGAAACATGGCTACTCGTTAGCTATTGACATCTGCAAAATTTTATTAAAACCTTTCAAGCGGTTTAGGAGATATTATTATTATTTTTTATTTTTTATAAAACTTTAACACCCTGTATCCTCGTTTATTAGAACTTTTCTTCTTAAAGTAATGTCAGCAATCACCTCCTGAAGTTTGCTTTATACTTAACAGCAAATTTAAAAATATTTGGAAACATTTTTGATTTTTAATCTTTAAGCAGGAGAACATTTTCATTACTTATTTTGCAGTTGTAGGCTTTAATTTACTATGTTCTTTTTCTACTAAATTCAGTATCTAAGGCTTTTCTATCCTCTGTCAACTCGAAATAACTCGGAATCATCGTCATAGCTAATGGTATGTGTGCTGATCCGGCTTCCACAGAAGCTATTGGAAGTTTGCCTCAGCGAACAAACCAAAATGAAGTACGATCTCTCCTGGAACTTGTCAATTACATCGTATCAAAACTCGACAAATTTGAAGAACTTCTCAAGAAGAATAATATGCATTATTTTTTAATCAAAAACAAAAGGATGTGTGATGAATAAATAAAAACAAAACAATCAAAAACAGGATCTTTCAACGTACAATTATTGGCTTTCCCATTTTTATCTTTATCCTAATTTTCCCTTTTTTAATTTTTTTTTACCAACATTCCGGTCTGCCGATTAAACTTTAGCTGAACAGCATGCATTTTGCAAGTTAGCAAACTTGATGACTGATAAATGAAAGGCAAATAATTTCATTATGTAATTGTTTTCCGTCAAAAATGTACAGTCAACACAGTGACTTTTTCTAATTTGGGCCGTTGAAGATATTCAAGTTATAATTGGTGTTAAATACCATATAATAATACTGAAAATGACTTAACACGTTGCCTAATATTGCAAATTTTTGCAACCAAAAATGATTAAAATTTTTTAATTTTTGTTTAATTTTTCGAGCAAAATAAGTGAAACTTGACTCAAAATTGGGTTTTTTTTTGAGAAAGTCAGGTTAGGACTTAAGACTAGAGTCAAAATCAGTAAAAAATAAGTGCTTGTATAAATTCAAGTTAAGATTATGGCCAAAATCCGCTTAAAATGACTCCAAGCATTTAAAAACTTGAATGCAGGTTAAGATTCGGGCCAAAGTTGGTTAGAAGTCACTCGCCATTTAAAAATGCAAATTTGAAGTTTTTGGGGCAACTCAGGTAAGAATTCGAACCAAAATCATTAAAAATTAATCAAAGGAAACTTCGAGTTTGTACAAAAACTCAGGTCAAGCTTAGGGCAAAAAACATTTCAAATTTACACAAAGCGTCTAAAAAGCAAATTTAAAGTATTTAAAAAAATTCAATTTGAGGACACAATCATTAAAAAGTTATTAATATTTCCTATTGTGGAATTCTTGGTAAAATTAGATTTAGGACCAAAAAGAGTTAAATTTTTCTCAACCACGCATCAAAATGAAAATATGATGTTTAGGTTTATAGTCAAAATTAGTAAAAAATAACTCAAGCGTGAATAATACAAATTTAAGAGTGTTTGGAGAAATTCAAGTCAGGATTATGGAAAAACTCGGCTTAAAATGACTCTAAACATTTAAAAATGTTTGAAAAATTCAGGTAATGATAGTAGGGCCAAAATTGGTTAAAAATAACCCAAAGTATGTTAAAATGCAAATAAATTTTTGGGGAAACTCAGGTCAGAATTGGTGCCAAAATCGGTCAAAAATTACTCAAAGGTATTAGAACGCAATCTTTTGCTTTGCGCAAACACTCAGGTTAACTTTAGAGCGTTTAAAGCGTTTTTTTTTAACGCGTAAAAATTACACAAAATGCTTATGAAACCAAACTTAAAGCCTTTGAACGAATTCAAAATTTTGGAGAACAATTAGGCAAAGCTGATTCAAATCTTCTGATTTGTGTTTTTTGGTAAAATTAGTTTTTATGTAACGCATCGAAGCAAAAATATTAGTTTTTCGAGAAAGTTAGGTTAAGATTGGGGAGAAAAATTGTTAAAAAATTACTCAAAGCATATACAGGGTGATTCAAAAGTACTTTGACAAACTTCAGGAGGTGATTACGGGCATTATTTTAAGAAGAAAAGTTTTAATAAACGAGGGTCTTTAAGAGCATCGTTACGAAGATACAGGGTGTTAAAGTTTTCCATCTTGTTGACGTGACGTCTTGTTGAGATAACGGCTCAAGACGTGCCTTAAAACAATTTTTTATTTTTTTACTTGAAAATGACGCATCTAACGAAGAAAACTTAAGAGAGCTTTTTTGTTTAGAATTGAACACAGGGAACAAAACGGTAGAATTTAATTTTTGATAGACCAGTGCCGTACCATACTTTTCTTTAAAAAGATGAAGCGTCATTGCGGTACGCGTGCCACTTGTGGAAAAAAAAAATTCGTTTAACAGAAACATGCCTACTCGCTAGTTATTGACATCTGCAAAATTTTATTAAAACCTTTCAAGCGGTTTAGGAGATATTATTATTATTTTTTATTTTTTATAAAACTTTAACACCCTGTATCCTCGTTTATTAGAACTTTTCTTCTTAAAGTAATGTCAGCAATCACCTCCTGAAGTTTGCTTTATACTTAACAGCAAATTTAAAAATATTTGGAAACATTATTGATTTTTAAGGTTAGACAGGAGAACATTTTCATTATTTATTTTGCAGTTGTAGGCTTTAATTTACAATGTTCTTTTTCTACTAAATTCAGTATCTAAGGCTTTTCTATCCTCTGTCAACTCGAAATAACTCGGAATCATCGTCATAGCTAATGGTATGTGTGCTGATCCAGCTTCCACAGAAGCTATTGGAAGTTTGCCTCAGCGAACAAACCAAAATGAAGTACGATCTCTCCTGGAACTTGTCAATTACATCGTATCAAAACTCGACAAATTTGAAGAACTTCTCAAGAAGAATAAAATGCATTATTTTTTAATCAAAAACAAAAGGATGTGTGACGAATAAATAAAAACAGAACAATCAAAAACAGGATCTTTCAACGTACAATTATTGGCTTTCCCATTTTTATCTTTATCCTAATTTTCCCTTTTTTTTAATTTTTTTTTACGAACATTCCGGTTTGCCGATTAAACTTTAGCTGAACAGCATGCATTTTGCAAGTTAGCAAACTTGATGACTGATAAATGAAAGGCAAATATTTTCATTATGTAATTGTTTTCCGTCAAAAATGTATAGTCAACACAGTGACTTTTTCTAATTTGGGGCCTTTGAAGATATTCAAGTTATAATTGGTGTTTAATATCATATAATAATACTAAAAATGACTTACACGTTACCTAAAATTGCAAATTTGTATGATTTTGTAGAACTTCATTTTAAGGCAAAAATGTATCCAAAAATGATTAAATTTTTTTAATTTTTGTTTAATTTCTCGAGCAAAATAAGTGAAACTTGACTCAAAATTGGGTTTTTTTGAAAAAGTCAGGTTAGGACTTAAGACTAGAGTCAAAATCAGTAAAAAATAAGTGCTTGTATAAATTCAAGTTAAGATTATGGCCAAAATCCGCTTAAAATGACTCCAAGCATTTAAAAACTTGAATGCAGGTTAAGATTCGGGCCAAAGTTGGTTAGAAGTCACTCGCCATTTAAAAATGCAAATTTGAAGTTTTTGGGGCAACTCAGGTAAGAATTCGAACCAAAATCATTAAAAATTTATCAATGGAAACTTCGAGTTTTGTGCAAAAACTCAGATCAAGCTTAGTGCAAAAAACATTTCAAATTTACACAAAGCGTCTAAAAAGCAAATTTAAAGTCTTTAAAAAAATTCAATTTGAGGACACAATCATTAAAAAGTTATTAATATTTCCTATTTTGGAATTCTTGGTAAAATTAGATTTAGGACCAAAAAGAGTTAAATTTTTCTCAACAACGCATCAAAATAAAAATATGATGTTTTTCGAGTAAGTTAGGTTTATAGTCAAAATTGGTAAAAAATAACTCAAGCGTGAATAATACAAATTTAAGAGTGTTTGGAGAAATTCAAGTCAGGATTATGGCAAAAATCGGCTTAAAATGACTCTAAACATTTAAAAATGTTTGGAAAAATTCAGGTAAGGATAGTAGGGCCAAAATTGGTTAAAAATAACCCAAAGTATGTTAAAATGCAAATACATTTTTGGAGAAACTCAGGTCAGAATTGGTGCCAAAATCTGTAAAAAATTACTCAAAAGTATTAGAACGCAATCTTTTGCTTTGCGCAAACACTCAGGTTAACTTTAGAGCGTTTAAAGCGTTTTTTTGCTTAAGAAACCAAACTTAAAGCCTTTGAACGAATTCAAAATTTTCGGGAACAATTAGGCAAAGCTGATTCAAATCTTCTGTTTTGTGTTTTTTTGGTAAAATTAGTTTTTATTTAACGCATCGAAGCAAAAATATTAGTTTTTCGAGAAAGTCAGGTTAAGATTGGGGAGAAAAATTGTTAAAAAAATTACTAAAAGCATATACAGGGTGATTCAAAAGTACTTTGACAAAGTTCAGGAGGTGATTACGGGCATTATTTTAAGAACAAAAGTTTTAATAAATGAGGGTCCTTAAGAGCGTCGTTACGAAGATACAGGGTGTTAAAGTTTTCCATCTTGTTGACGTAACGTCTTGTTGAGGTAACGGCTCAAGACGTGCATTAAAACAATTTTTTATTTTTTTACTTGAAAATGACGCATCTAACGAAGAAAACTTAAGAGAGCTTTTTTTGTTTAGAATTGAACACAGGGAACAAAACGGTAGAATTTAATTTTTGATAGACCAGTGCCGTACCATACTTTTCTTCAAAAAGATGAAGCGTCATTGCGGTACGCGCGCCACTGGTGGAAAAAAAAATTTCGTTTAACAGAAACATGGTTACTCGCTAGCTATTGACATCTGCAAAATTTTATTAAAACCTTTCAAGCGATTTAGGAAATATTTTTATAAAACTTTAACACCCTGTATCCTCGTTTATTAGAACTTTTCCTCCTGAAAGTTTGTCAAAGTACTTTTGAATCACCCTGCATATATGTAAAAATACAAATTTAAAGTTTTTGGGGAAACTCAGGTCAGAATTGGTGCCAAAATCGGTTAAAAATTACTCAAATCGTGTTAGAACGCACTCTCAGAAAGAAACCCGTTATTTTGTAACGTGTAAAAATTACACAAAGTGCCTAAGAAACCATATTTGAAACTTTTGAACGAATTCATAATTTTGAGACACAATTAGGCAAAACTGATTCAAATCTTCTGTTTTGTGTTTTTTCCAAAATCGGTTAAAAATTGACTAAAAGCATCTAAAAATGCACTTTAACTTGTTGAAGAAATTCAAGTTAGGACTAGGGCCAAATTCGTTAGTTAAAAACGATTTAAAGAGATAAAAATACAAATTTGGACTTCACGGATAACTGAAGTTAGGATTAAAGCCAAAGACAAGTTTTTTAGTTGATCGCTGGGTCTTGTCACGGTAATTTTTTGTCATTAATGTCACTTCTGAATTTTAGTAATTAACTGTTTGCCTATATCTTTTGTATACATTTGATTCACAAACTTTTACTTTCACTCTTATACTTATGGAGTTTTGCTTCATTTTGCCCTTGCTGTTCATTCACTGAAGGAAATCTTTCGGTTTTGTGCGCCTCTGAGGTCTGGTTTCCCCTTGGCACGTCTGCTCTTTATAAAACTGTTAGTTTTATGCAATAAAGAGTGCTTTTTTCTTACCTACTTTGTTTACAATGCAATACATGTTGTGGCACTACAGTTCCGAGTATGTTCCTGAGGGTTGAATGGTTATTTTATTATTGTTTCAGAACTCCTGATTCGTTTCTGCATAACAGTGAGAAGATAAAAAGCCCTTTTCCTTATTTTTTATTTTAATTTTGATTAAATAACAATCCAACCTAAATTATGTTATCATTTTTATCTTTGGCAAAGATTCTTTACCTCCATTGACAGTATGACAGTAATGACGTCCTTCATTTTAAACGTCACGTGAATCACTCGATAACATGTCTTGGCTCTGCCCTTGCGTTATCGTTAGACAAGGATGCAGGAGTTTTGCGTTCCTATGTTTCTTAAAGTTATCTCATTCTGGACGCTTATTCTAGAGGAAAGACGAAAGTGAAAGTGAGAATTTTGACAACCTTGATTGGTCAAAAAATTCTGTTGACGAATTCCATTGGCCAGCAATTCTCACTTTCACTTTCTCTCTTTCCTGCGTCCTGGGGTACATGCGCGGCACTTTTAATTGGTTTGTTTGGCCTAACATTATGTAAACCATGATTTACTTAATTTCTATTGCTTTTTCGTGACTTGTTTTTTATCTGATTTATCGCCTGG
The DNA here is from genome assembly GCA_951812265.1 of Taphrorychus bicolor. Classification (NCBI taxonomy): domain Eukaryota; kingdom Metazoa; phylum Arthropoda; class Insecta; order Coleoptera; family Curculionidae; genus Taphrorychus; species Taphrorychus bicolor. The sequence goes on from OX638304.1 coordinate 29,447,976, forward strand.
GTCATTCTTGACTTATCTGCTATTTTAGCTAATTTTAGTTTCTGTAATTAATTATCTTTGGTCGCTTTGATCGACTGATTGGCTACGTCCGCTAGACACGTGACGTGACACTTTTTCCCCCACCCCCGGTACCCGGACTAAAAATCTATCGTTATCTTCTTTATGTCATGCTGCTTTTTTTCGGTTTTTCGGACGTGGACTTGCAAACGGAAGGCTCAGCCGAGGTTTCGAGCTCTACCTAACGCCCTTGGATTTTGACGGATTCAGGACGTCCATACTTAACTGTTTTCTTTAATTAATTTTTGGTTTACCTTACGTTCAATGAAACAGTTTAACTGCTTCGGCAGGATTTGATCGGCAGGCGACTCTTTCCGCTCAGGCTGAAAGCCTCCTGACCATTTCTTGCACAGTTACCCATTGTCTCCACCACCGTTTTCTGAGCTGCAGTAGCCAGGATATTTTTTGTTTTTTTTTTATAGAAAAGAAAACCCTCAGCGAGGTAATTATACTTTTTATTCTTTTTCTGCATTTTTTATAGGTTTACTTTCCTTTATTTAATATGATTTTTTTTTTATTAATATTTGAGGTTGCTAGTCCTATTGCTATTACTTGTTTAAATTGAGTTACTATTATTGGAGTGTAAACTTTACTCGTAGTATTTTATTCATAAATCCATTTAATTTTTGTAAATTTGTTAATATGTTTAAGAGTAACTCTTTCAAATTTCTACGAAAGCAAATCACCTGTTTTAGTTTTGCTACATCACCTTTTCTTTCCTAGGATTTTTTCCCTCTTGGTTTCCGGAATTTTTATCTGGACTTTTTCTATCGAGTCTATTCACTGCAACAGACAGTCCACTAGACAACTCACAGCCCTTTGATAAACTTATTTAGTTTTCGCTTTTTGCTTAACATTTTTTTTATGTAGACCTTTCTTCTTTATTCAGGACTTCACCCTGAAGAAAGGGATGCTGTGCTATTGCCACGTTTTACATCCTCTCTGTGCCTGCGTCTTTTCGAATTTATCTACCACTATGACGATTTGTAGGTATATAAGTTCCTCGGTAAACTAAATATTTACAGGTACTACAAAAAGTCCGGAATTTTTCATGTCAAGAATGCAGTCACTGCCAGAAAACTCTAATGACTGCCGTAGAAATGCAGATATGATTGCAGCTATATACAGGGCTAAAGATGATTGGAATGCAAACAATTCATACAAAGAATGCGAGAAAGGAGAAGGTTTTCTCATTAAGATAAAAAAATGTACGTCGTTAAGTTAATGTATCACACTCAAAATCGAATGTTTTATGCCTCATTCACAATGTTTATAAACATAAAGTGTACGTATGCATACGGTACACATACCTTAAAGGGATCTTAAGTCCTTTTATGTTCACAATGGGGGTTGGTCAAATACATATGCGTATGCTTGATTAAAAAACACTTTTGACAGTTTCATTGTCAAAAAGTCAGTAGATTTTTACAAATCAATAACATAAAGTTCAATTTCACATTATGTAAGTGTTACCGTTGGTCGTATTACGTAAAATGAAGACATAATTGTAATATCAATGTAAACAAAATGCACTCTTTATTAAAAATTAACTTTTACGTTTACGTTGTGAATGAAGCATAATAATGCTTCTACGTTGAAGAACCGTTGAGTTTTACCGTTGAAGGTAAATGCTTATTAGAACTAATTTAAAAATATATGTCGTTTTCATAATATACAATTTGTAGAAGAGCAGAATGCAGAAACTGAGCCAAATGAGACATCCTCAAAGAAACTAAGCTCAACTGCAAATATTTTGAAGAATGAGCCCTATGTCGTTGCCGAGCCTAAAGTAACTCTCAAGAAACGAAAATTATCTTAACTTCAAGATCGACAAGGGTTACAGATCTGGTAAAACGAAAAGATATGAAAAGAAACATTTTAAATATTATTTTTGATTAAATAATAAGTACATAAAATATGTTACATTTTGACAATTTAAGTTAGTTTAAACTATTTGCACTTTTGTATTAAAAATGGCTGTGTAAAACATATTTTATTTTGGTAGAATAGATTACAGACAATTGTTTCGTAACACAGTAATTATAAACGTTTAACATATTCAAGTTGTCAAGGTTTTAATCCAGCCGGTGTAAAAAAAAATTTTGCCAAGTCATATCTTTGGTTTACAGCAAAGTATGTAGGATTATTACTGCTGACTTTGGTACAGTTTCGAACAATTGATGTTTCTATTTCATTTCTCCATATCCCCAAAATATCTCCATCTTCATTATCGATATAGTTTGAAGGCATATATATTTGCTTAATGTCATAACGTCTAATGAAATTATGTAATAAAACTGTAGATTTAATAATTTATATTAAATAATAATTAATAATAATGGCCTGGTTGAAGAAATACTGCGGTGAAAAATTCGCCATCTCGTTACTAATACACCAAAAGTGTTTCCAATGACTCTTCTTCCTCTTAAGAGACGATAATTGAACACATTTTTGATAATGTCTAACTTTTTTCTTGGATAAAACAATGATGTTGAAAAGATGCCACCATCACTTATTGAACCACATGAACCAATATCGATATAATATGTAAAATTATAAACTGCGTTACACACTCCCATAAGCACAATGCTGAAAAAGTATTTATAACTGTAGTACAGTGAGCCAATGTTTGGAGAAGCCATTATTCGAATATGCTTTCTGTCAATGCTTCCCACACAATGAGGCAAGTTCCATTTTAATCGATAACTTGCAGCAATTTTTTTGAGATCTTTCTTTGGTTCTGGTAACACAACTGGATGCAGCTGATCCCATAAATCATTCATCACTTCATGTATAATGACATAAACTGTTGATCTACCAATTTGCTATCCATTGGCAATTGAAAAATAAGAATCTCCTGTACTTAGGTACCTACAAATGTAATGTATTTGAGTTTTAAAGATAAATTTAAAACTACAAACCTGAGAGTAATAGCAAGTTCTTGACTTGGCTCCAAGGATATTCTAATGCTGCTTTTTTTTTTAAAGGGACCTACTCTAGTTAACAATATGTCAAAGAAGGCAGGGGTCATTCGTGTATAACAAAAAAACCATTCTTGGTCATGCAGTTTTATTTCCAACATCAATCGATTAAATTCTGTATGATATTTGAAACGATTGCGATTGGAAAGTCGAACCCACCATCGTCGTTTTCTAACAATACATTTTTTTCTCAAATGCCTTTTCAAATACACGCTACACAAAAGAACTAGTTTGGCTGTATTCATATTTTCACCAAAAATTAACCATTTGACAATGAAACTGTTAAAAGTGTTTGTTTAATCAAGCATACGCATATGTAGTTGACCAACCTCCATTGTGAACATAAAAGGACTTAAGATCCCTTTAAGGTTACTGTATGTATAATCCATTCAGTTATTTTTGGCATCAACTCATGCCATGGAATTTCTCCGGTATAACATCGATTGCGATTGTTTGTTTACTTGTCGTCAAAACAAATTTGTCAAGATGTGTCGTTAAAATTTGAAGAAAACTATGTTATCCGAACAAAAAGATGCCACAAGTAATTAATCAGTCCCCATAAAAGTGACTCCAATTCAGAAGAAACCTCCCCCCAGAATTGCCCTCTACGACCTTGCCTAAGTTTCCAATATTTTTGGGGTAAATATTAACTCTGCTCTGCTCTATACCTAAATTCTTCAGTCATTGGATGTTTGAGGACTGGAAATAATACTTATGATTCCAATGATTCCATGCTAATTATGTTTGATATCAGACACGACACCCGAAAACAATGCAATTCTAGAACTATTAATACGTAAGTAGATAGGTACGTAAGCTTACAGCCCATTGTACCATTTTCGTGATTTCAATTGCCGCTGACAGACACATCATTGGTCCTGTCCTTCCATAACTGTATTCCACCTTTCTTTTCGTCCAAAAAGCCAACTTCTTATGTATATCATCACTTGCGTTTTTGTAGGGTGCATATATTGCTGATATCACATTCACAGTATAAACTTATTAGCCTCAACTACTATGGTTAAGAAAGATTTATTTTTAAAATACATTAATATAATTTAATATTCTTGCTAGCGTTGAGCCCCGGCCCATTTTTTTACTAGATTTTAGGTCAATAATCATTATTATTAAAAGTTTGAACTAATGAAGTCATCTGGCAACTATGTGAGCAAAACAGTAAACAATAACCTTAACCTCAAACTAATTATTAATCACTATCACTGTCAGTCATGTTATACCGGGTGAAATATGTCAGATTTCCAACGCCTACTTGACGACAGAAATAACTGAATGAATTATATACCGTATGCATACGTACACATTATGTTAATAAACATTGTGAATGAGGCATTAGACTCAAAACCGTCATCTCTTAGGGAGGCAAAGCACGTAGGTGCTACCACTAAAGAATCGTGTTAACTTTTTGGTTAGTGCCTAGACCCTGAATAATACTGAAGCTCTGAATTAGCTATATCGAAGAAATAGGCTGCAAAAAGCTCGTACCTCTAACCGTTTGCAAAAAAAGATATTTGCAAAATCATCAACAAACACAGTCTACTTTATCAGAATAATAACTGCATTTGTTCATTCATGTCAGTCGTCACAAAAAAAAAACAAATATCTCTCAATGATGGTTAGAGATACTTTTTTAGATACAAGAGGGCTCATCTGCATAATAGATAGAGCGTAAAAGAATAGATATCATCACTTGTCATCTAGTTTAGCACAGCACCATATTTTCTGGTCATATCCAAAAAACGTCCCGGAAACAATATCACGTCTCGTAATAATAGAGTAAGAAAAAATTATTTACACACCCTGTAGAATGACAACAAACACTTTGTTTGTAAGGCTTGTTTAGCTCAATCTATTTTTCTCGCCCCTTACCACTAGGTTATTGTTTCTGGAACTGTAAAGGTGACACACTTTTGGGTTATAGTAAATTGCCATTAGATCACAAAACATCCCCGTATAGAAAGGAAAGCTCAAATGGGAGGCTCGGTTAACTGTTTTAAGTTTGCCTTCCTATTGTGCGAGAGCGCCACTAATGCTCAATTTTCAAAGGTTACAGATATCTTCAAAAAATACCGTAAAACTGGGTTAAGATGAAGGTGACAATGACGAGGCAGTGAAAACAGATGAAAATTCCTGTCTTTTTCAACTTGGCTGTACTCAAATTTTGGCACAAATTTCAATGATTTCGACTTGTTACATATTATATTGAGTGCATCATTTAGTTCAAAAGAGTTAATTATTGCAAAGATATTGTTACTCGAAGATGATAGAAATCTTACTCCAGGTGCTTTTCCTGTTTTATGTACGCCCAAAGGTAAGATTTATCAAATTTATAAGGAATACGTATACAAAATATACTTTATGAGATTTTCTGGTATTAGAAATTAGTACTATATATATAGTATATATTAATATCTATAAATAGTATTGTTTCCTAATGTTCACATGCTATTTGAGCAAAAAATACATATTTACATCAACTACATTTGCAGAGAATATCAAATAAAATAAAACTCTGGGGGACATTGATGTAAATTAGAAAAACATGGTTTTATGCATCAACAAACAAAGTGATTCTAGAAAACCATGGAAATGCATCTGATGAACCCAAAGCCCACAGTTAACTTAACTTCTTTCTCTGGCAATGCAATTCATCAAAAAAGATTTATTCCAGATACTCAAACATTAACAGGTATAATAGGTACTCCATAAATGAGAGCTCCGTAACTTCTAACATCAGAAATGTAATGATTATAATTTGCTAGTTAACTAATTTTAGTAACATATTACGTAGTAAGTCTTGCAAGTTGTTACAATAATTTTAGGACCTGACACACTAGGTGATTTTCTGTCTATTTAATCAGATACTACCAACTAGGTGTTACTAAATTTGTAAAAAAATCCACATTTGAATTTATCTCTTTTATTTGTTAGTACAAATATCATATTTATGGAATTATAGGTAACAAAGTCGTTTTAGATTTTATTGCTTTACTAATTTAAATATTCCATTCACTCTTAATAGATGTATAATCGATGTTTGTAAAAAAAGGTTATTTGCCTTCTATACTTTAATAATTGTTAAAAAGCGCTGTTAAAGTTAAAAAACATAAAAATTTAATTAACCCATATATTGTAACTGCTGGTAAATTCATACGTATATGTTTTATTAAACAGACTCAAAAGCACGTATTCTTAAATTATGTCTTTTTAAAATTATGGTAAAATGACAACTTGCAAGACATAGTATAATTGCGTCCGTGGGAATTTAAAAGCGATGTTTGTGACTGCAGCAGACTTCAGTGGCTTCTGTCCACTGAAGCCACAAGCATCACTTGTAAAATAGTAGTATTAAGTAAGTCCATAATAGTGGGTGTTCACTTGAAAACGACATTTAGTTGGCTGGGAAATGTGAAAAGAAAAGGATGAAAGAACAAAAGTCCATCTACATCGATTATGCCATCCTTTTCTGTCAAAAAATCATAACATTCTAGATGACGTTTTCCAATTAACACGGGGTATACAGGGTGAGTCATAATGGGAGGACGAAAATGAAATCTCATATTCTTTGGTCGATTTTAAGGGTGGCTTGTCATACATGTGTGTTACCTATCGAGCTTCGTTAAAAAGTTACAGGGTGATGAAGTTAGAATTTTAAAATGCATATATCTTGATTATTCCGAAAGGTTAAAAGATCTTTTAATGAAGTTTGGTATGTTTGGACTGTAGTAGCGTGCGTACCAGCACGTTGACACATATTTTTTGAAGAGAAAAGGGTACGCCACTGGTTTTTCGAAAAACGAAATTGAATTTTTCAATCCTCAACCATCTCTGAAGAAATAACCCCTCATCAGATTTTTTAGTACGACGCAGGGTATATGAGTAAATTAATAAAAATCATTGCTGGGCCGCCATTTTAAGTAGTCTGAGAACAGCATTAAAGTTTGATGTGATGTACGCCCCTTGCTTCAGAAAAATAAAATCTCTTCAAGTTTTTGAATTCTCTTTAATTAAAACCTTATCTTAGTTTGTCTTATCTTATCCGCCACTACAATTCTGAAGCAAAAAGCTCACTTAACTTTTTTTTCGTAGAACTGTAATTGAGTAAATAACTAAGAAGCATTGCGATATAGCCATTTTAAGCAGTATGGCAATAGTCGCGCAGTTTATGTGTTGAATTATGTTGCATATCAATAGGTTTTAATATTCAAGCCATAAGAAATGGAATTTTGATATTTTAGATTTTTCATCAATCTTAAATGCGTTGGGCGAGACCAGGCTACATTACAATGGTTTTTATTTATTTACTCAGAAACGGTTCGTCGTACTGAAAAACCTAAAGAGGACATTTTTATTCCGAGATGAATGGAGAAGTGAATAATTAGATTTTATTTTTCGAAAACCAGTGGCTTACCAATTTTCCTTCAAGTAATATGGGTCGAGGTGCTGGTACCCGCGCCACTGGGGAAAATAAAAATAATTTTTTTTATTGCAAATTATGCGCCTTCTCCAGATGTCGAAACATATGTCGATATATGCATTTTGAAATTCTAATTTCAACACCCCGTAACTTTTTAAGGAAGCTCGATAGGTAACACAAATGTATGACAAGCCCCCCTTAAAATCGACCAAAGAATATGAGATTTCATTTTCGTCCTCCCATTATGACTCACCCTGTATAATATATTTGGAACTTCAGAATAGAAAAATCGGTAGGCGAATTTTTATTTAGTATTTAGATAATTAAATTTTGCAGTTTTTGTATATATTTGTCTATTAAAAATATTTTTAATCGTTCACTTGGACCTAAGTAACTATCTAAATTGTAAGAATTATCTTTATTTTAGTTAATGCCACAGCCCTTTAAAGTTTTTTTTTTATTTTATAGAATTTAAATTGTGCAGGATTATTGAGTTCAAAATTAAACACTCTTTGATATAAGGTTTCTAACAAAACACAATTATAATCTTATAATCTATTAACTTTAGGTGTCAGGAAACCTTGGTGCCATTATGTCATGAATGATAGATTAACAAAAATTAAGTATATTTTCGCTTTTTTCTGAGTGATTTTTGGAGGTTTTACTAATAGTACTTTTCTATGTTTTTAACTTTATGCTTTTCGTTCAAAAAGTATAACTTGAAATAAGCCTATAACTGAAAATGGGAACTGGTACATGAGTTCTACCAGCTGAAACCAGTAAAAAAACTTTCTTATTTTTGCTTTATACTTAACAGCAAATTTAAAAATATTTGGAAACATATTTGATTTTTAAAGTTTAAGCAAGAGAACATTTTCATTATTTATTTTGCAGTTGTAGGCTTTAATTTCCAATGCTTTTTTTTAATCTACGAAAAAAAAATCATTTACTACTCTTAAGTTTGTGTCACATAACTTCATAGTGTGTTAGGCACTTTGTAGTTTTTGTAAAAAATAGAATACCTCACAATTTTGTTATTTACAAGTATGTTTTAGAAAATAAAATTTAATTTTCACATTCTAAAATACTAATAGCGACTTTATTTAAAATACTACTTATTTGTATCGCAATTTAAGTTAACTGGATTCAGGTCATAGTATTTATTTGGTTAATCTACTAGAGACTCGAACTCATAGCAGATAAAAGAATAGCTGTGACACCTATCTTAATACTGCTAACTTCAATCGCAATAAATAAGTACTAAATAGTCCGTAAACTATTAATACTATTAATAGTAGGTAGGCTACTAAATATTAATTGTTTAAGATTGTTCACTTCAAAAGCCTTTTTAAAGTAGTTCTCTATAAAAACAATACCATAATCTATTTGATAGACCAGCAGGTTGGTTGAGGAGAAGAGATGTGCTTCAATACCTTATTCTATATCTTTTTAAAGCAAAAATGTTCTTATAAACATGGTATATAATTAGAGTATATCCTACATAAAGCCTCTGCCGAACTATATGTATAAAGGAACTGTGAACTGAACTTCTTCTGAAACACCCTGCGTAATGGCGCCTTCCAAAAAAGCGGAATTAAAAATGGTGGATGTGCCAGGATTTTTAAAACTATGCCTTCCTATTAACAGATGGCTCTGAAATATATCGCCAAGGTGTAACATGTCGCTTTCCGTTCTATATGGGGATGTTTTGTGCATTAGGATAGAGCTTTGCAAATAAGATAAAGGAAGTACAAGAGATCATGTTTTCGATTTCGTCTAATAAATATTTTTAGCCGTTCATCTTAATAGTTCGTTAGCTACATATTTTTATTATTAAACCTAAATAAACACGGAAACCTTGTTCTATATTTTAACAAACAAATTTCTCATTGGGGACGTCAAAACCATTTTATAACTCTGGAAAAATACCATTATCTATAAGAAATTTTCAAAGAGTATTATAAAGCAAAAAGCTATTTTTAACGAAAGTGTTACAGCATAATGAGTTGAGAGTTTGTCACGTTATTCTTTGCATTGGAAAATTCCTCGCATTGACTGAGGACGATATATTTTTATCGTGGCACTCTAAAGGCCAAACACAAAAGTCTTAAGATTTCTCTCCACCCACCGACGGCTGGAAAATATTTACCGCCCTCCCGGGGGATGTTTACCACACCCTAAATCTTCCCATTGTGACATTTGTAATCCCCAGTAAATATAAACACACGTTGCGCCTCGTAAATCTGACGAACCCCGTCGAGTTTGTAAGCTTATTATCCCGCGTTCATAAACAGCGGTTTCGCTATAACCTAATTAGAATTTATTCCGCCTTTAAGGAATCGCTATTATTACAATCGACTTGTTTTTGTTGTACCAAATACAATTTTTTTTTATTAAGTTGGCCAGGTGGTCCAAATGTCGCGCCTCTGTTCATGCATCGCTTCAATTTCAGCCCCTTCTTTGATATTTATGTTCACAATTCGAGTTTTATCGAATTTTTAACATGAGCTTTTCCACCATTAAACAAGCACGCGTTTGGTATAAACAGCAATTTATCGCACGCGGGGTAGTGGAATTGAGACAAAACCCGCGGATCAGGCACGAATTCTCACACTAGAATTCCATCCATGGGTTGGATTTTGAACCCTCCGGGGTTGATGACGTCCTTACCTGAAACCGGCCCTGTAACAAAAAAAAAAACGTTCCCTAAACACGTTGACAAAAGAAAGTTACGTATATTGCGGCAATATTTTTGATGTAAACGGACAAATTATACGGCACTCCAGGTAATCTGCTTTTACAGCACTCTTTTCTCCGGAGTGGAAGCTTAATGTTTCATAATTTCTCAAAATTTATGCTTCGTGTCAGTCCGAATATTCAGGGCACGTAGTCGGTCAAGCACGAAGCTCGAATCGCTGGGAATATTGGCAGGTCAAATGAAATTCAACACTAATAAGCCCTGAAATCCCCAATCAGACGTCCACGTTTATAAATTTCAATTATAAATTCAAGCGAATAGAAAGACTTTTGGCGTTTATGCTCCCATCGCAGCCGGTTTCGATAGGAAAACTTTGGGAAACTTTTCTCATCAGCAATGAAGTGGTATTTTTAAATCTGCAAACTTTAAAACGGCCGCGATAGTGCATGTTTTTGGAAGTTAAATTGGCACCCTCCACGTTGGCACCAGATCGTATCGTGTTCTCGGACAAACATGCCACCGGGACTTTTAAGTTTCCACTGCACTAAATCATTATTATGACCGGTTTAAAAGCAAATTGTCCTCGTTTCGCAGCGGGTTATATTAACTGTCAAAAACGCGATTTTTCTTGTTATAATGGACACCTCACAATTGGCTTTTTCTTTTTTTTTGTTTGTTGCTCTGTGACTTTTGGCATTATTAAGCGTATTCCGCCGTGACTGTGCGACGCATTTTCTTCAAGATGAGGTCTGGAATAAATAACAAAAATCTATAAAGTAAAAAAATGAGCAGAAAGCGAAAAAAAAACAAGTTTAGCAAAAGGGTGCAAGTTGTCTAATGGCCTGGCAAATTAAGTGCGCCTCAGCTCAGATAATGGCTTTGACAGTAAAGCCAGAAACCTCCAAAGATCTGGAACTCCAAACCAAAATATAAACTAAAACATTAAGTAAACAGGACACAAAAAACAGTCGACTGGGTAGTTTACTATAGTCGCCTCGGTTCTTAACTGGCGGGTCCAAAGTCCACTAACCATATGAAACAAATCAGAGAACACAGTGACTACCAAAATGTATCCATCCTGATGTAAACAATTCGAGGTTAGCTTGTCATAGTCATCAGTCGTTTTATCAAACGACATTAAGCTTTTTCGGAATGTTATTCGGATTAACTACTCGTAGAATTCGTAGAGTACCATATTAATTCTGGAATTTCCTTTTACTTCAGACTTAAAAATATATCAGATATTAAAAGAATTTGTTAAGTCCCTGTGACGATTAGAAAAGAATCATGTCATATCCATTGAAAAGTGCACATTAGAATTAAGTAAAATACGTAGTACATGCGTATCAATAATATAAAAAAGGTTTTTTTTGCATTTATATACTTTCTTTTTGTATTTGTAATTTTTTACATAATTTGGAAAGAAGACACGAATAAAGATTTCAAAATAATAACTAATGTACCAATTTGTATATTATGTGCATTTTTATCTATTTTTTTATTGAAGCAATCTGTGGTTTAGAAACAAAACCAACTTTGAAGAAAAACTGGAAGAAATAGGAAACAATATGGGATTCAAAAATAGGTTCTAAACGTTCGTAAGCAAAAAATTTATATTTTCCAGAAAACATTAAGTAATTTATTCATTAACCATAGATGTTTTAAACAAGAACAAATCTGAAATTTGACTAAATTTATTAAATTTTAGATTGGGAATAAAAGATAAAGATGCTTTATAATTATCAGATACAAGAATAGATGTTGCACAACACAATTGCTTTATACCTATTATCTGAAGATACATTTTTTGTAAAGTGTTCCGGGCTTTGAAGCCGTGGTTCAATGGAATTTCTTCCTGACAGTTCGGCCATAACTAAGTCGGACATTATCAGGTCCTTGCATTTCGACGTTGACTGATTTTAGCTCTAAACGCTGCGTGGTATTTTTACTGTCACCATACTGGAGGGAAAGGACTGGGGAAGGGTTAGGGCAGAGTTTTGGTGCACATCATGTATATGTCGCAGAACTCACTTACGGTCTGAATTAGGGCCGTAATTGCCGCTTTCCTGGCGAAGTTGTTCTTGTGTTTGAAGATCTCAATGCCTTTCCTCTTTAGTCTCGGATAGTTTGATGTAAGATATCCACCTCGTTAAAAAAGATGTCGTTACCTTCAGAGAGAGCGTGTTCTACTACTGCTGACTTTTGTGTTTGTCCCAGCCTGCAACTTCTTATATTTTCCATAGTTCTCGATTTGATACTACGTTTTGTAGTGTCAATTTATTTATACCGAACCAGAGCTGCATGAAACTTTGCAAACTCCGTATGCTGATAGAGGATCCCTCTGATGCTTGGTCAATTTTAGGCTCTGTTGTATTGTGGGAGTCGCTTTAAAAACACTTTTCATTTTGTGTTTTTTCAGCCTGCCGATCCTCTTTGTGACTTTGTGACTGTATGGTGGACTAGACCAAACACCTTTTTTCATCACCTCCCGTTGTTCTTTTATTGGAAACCAATATTGGATAAACTGCCCTGTCGAACTCCTGCTTGCTATATCTGTTCCAACAAAAGGCCTTTTCCAGATACTTTATTTTATTTGTTAATTGTTTCCTATTTTGTTTCCTTGATACCAAAACATCCAAAAAGGGTGTTTATGAAGTTGAGGTGTAAGAGAAATAAGTTCACCTTCGCCCTGACTACAAAAAACAGAAGTCTTTTTTTGTAGTAGTCTTTCTTTGGCTTGGGAAATTTCCATAAAGTAGTTGTCTATTACTACACTAAGGGGGCTGCTCATGCTACAGCAGCAGTTTGTTCGTAGAATTCTTCCCTCCATTCAAAGTATGCAAAATAGTAACGTTGTAACAATTAGCAATTTTATGTGGAAATTCTTGTTTAATATGTTCCAGTGCTTCAGGTGTACCTATATGGGTACCATCGTAAAGAGCGAAGCAGCATCGAAGTTGACGAGAAATTCCCCTCGAAAGCGAGTTGAAAAATTAATTTCTTCGACGAAATGAGTGGTGTTTTATAGAGTCGTCAGTATTCCCAATTTTTGGCTGCAACAGTTTTGTGAGAGGTTCCGCGATTTCGTAGGTCAGTAAGTCAGGAATCGTATTCACGATGAATCTGAGAGGCACATCCGGTTACTATCGATAGCATGGCTTCCAATTTTTTGAGCTCACTGATTAATGACTTTCGTCGTCAGTTGTAAAATCTGACAATTCATCTTCTGAATCGTCGGATGATGTAGAGATGATCATTGGCTGTATTTCAACATCTAGGAATTTTTCTCTCTCCCACCATTCCTTTATTAATTTTTCAGTAAGGTCTACGCAATTTCTCCAATACTCTTGAGTAACTGGTTGCAATGCGTCTTGCCAAACCTCTGCTACATGCTCCGATTTCAGCCCATCAAATACATTCAAAATTCAAAAATTTATTCATACGTCAGCCAATCATTATGAATGGATGTACACGTCAGTTGTGACAAAATCAAATATGTCAATCAAAAAATACTATAAGGACAAACCTTCAACAGAACATGAAATCTTACCAACAATACATATAAAAATAATAATTAAAATGTGTCCTCCATAAATTCCCTTACTGCGTAATACCCCTTATTTAATAATAAATTTTTTATAGATGCCTTGAATTTGTTAACTGGCAAATCCCTGATGTTACATGGTAACTTATTGTATAATTTTTTTCCTATATATATAATGGACATTTCTCGTAGAGTGAAGATGAGTGTTTGTTAAGAGAACAATCATGCAGACGTAGAACTTCATGTCCATGTTGGCGCAATATTTCGTCCACGGTGTAAATTTTTTGTTGTCTTAAAGATTTGGCATCTGACAAAAGCATATTTGGGGTAATATTTTGCTTACGTGTTTCAAGCCACTCATAAATTTCGCTTTTACGCCAAAATGATGTGGGCTTCTTATTTAAAATTCTGGAATGATATGATGCATTATCTAATACAATAAGAGACGGAGTATCCAATTTGGGATAAGTTGATCTATGAGCAATTTTTCGAACAATTCGCAACTCATATTGTCGTGATAATCCGCACTTTTTGATTTCGAAGAAAAAATTAAATTAGCTCCTGGAACAAATCCACTAGATGAACCGGCATGCAAAATAATAAAGCGTTTTCCATTGCCACATCCCTTTTTTCTTTTGACGCTTTTCACAGACTGGTCTTGCCAAGATTTTGCACCACTCCCATTTGAAAATACCCAAGTTTCGTCGAAAAATACAACCTTTCTTAATTTTGATCTGCCATTTTGCGAGAACTTCTTCAAAAACTGGACGCGTTGACTCACTATTTGTGAAAAATCTTCTGTTACAATCTTTCTTAAGAGAAAAGCTAGCTGAAGTATTTATTTTGATAATATATCAAGTCCAATTCCTAAAACACCTCGTTGTTTTAAAGTGTCTCTTAAAACTGGTAGAGTTATATTTGCCTTTGTTCTGTATAAATTGTAGATAACATTTCGAATATTCATTTTTGCTATTTCCGGCAAATCGACAGTCTTCGGCTTTCTTCGTTTGCATTTTTTTGTTTTCTTGGGTACAACTTTATACTTGTTTTCATGTACTGCTCTCTGCACACTCCTTACGCTAATTCCCAGTGCCGGGGCTGGTACTGTTGAAGGAAGTCGTTATTACTCATTTTTTTCGAAAATTTTCTTTAGGGGTCATTAGAATGGACCAAATAAAAAATTGTATGTGGTGGAAAAACTTAAAAACATTTATAATAATATCAATTTTTAGAATAAATATAATAACAAATTTCGCTTACCTGAAACAAACTATACAATGGAAGTTGACTTAAAGGTTATGTTAAAACACTGTCATGGGAATATAAATTGAAACGACATTTGTCACAAATGTCAACAAGTGACATTTTTGAGAAAATCTGCCTATACTTGTAAGTAATGTAGATTATCTTGAAAAATATGGTAAAACGCATTACTTTAGAGTTTAGTCGTTTCTATTCCGAACTAACCTAACCAAACTCATAGAAAAACAAAGCGCTTTGTTTTTAACTAACCTGATCAAAGGAGAAACATAACTGAACTAACCT
Organism: Taphrorychus bicolor; assembly: GCA_951812265.1. NCBI lineage: Eukaryota > Metazoa > Arthropoda > Insecta > Coleoptera > Curculionidae > Taphrorychus > Taphrorychus bicolor. Next base: position 29,463,236 of record OX638304.1, read on the forward strand.
AACCAAAAGAAAACTAGAACTAAACTAACCTGATCTAACTTGATCAAAGGAAAAACATAACTGAACTAACCTAACCAAAGAAAAACTAGAACTGAACTAACCTTAGCTAACCTAACCAAAAGATTTCTCATAGAAAAACAAAGCGGCCCTAACGGGTCGCGTTTCCCTTTATAGCAATGTAGCTCTGTCTGGCCATTCTGTATGTATGTCGACAATTAAACTGATCAGAGAAAAAATGTAACTTTTACCAAATTTTTCAAAATAGTCATTATTTACAAGGTTACTCAGTTTTTCACCAATGTCACTTGTTGACATTTGTGACAAATGTCGTTTAAATTTATATCCCCATGACAGTGTTTAGTTTGTTTCAGGTAAGCGAACTTTATTATTATATTTATTCTAAAAATTGATATTGTTGGTGAAGTTAGCGGGATTAGGACAAATAATGCACCTCTTCTTTATTCGAAAATGGCCGACGTTTCGATTTTTTATTTAGTCTTCATCAGGGCTATTCTCACCTAGAGAGGGTAATCAGTTAAAAATCTATTCAAGATGGTTAAAATAGCAAACTCCATTCGATTGTTCGGTGACCCTGGTATCTTAGGCTCGACAAACCACACGTCCGCTGTCCAAGGTACAAAATTTGTGAATGATGAAAATTGATATTATTGTAAATGATTTTAAGTTCTACCACCACCTATAATTTCTAAAGAAAATGTTCAAAAAAAATGAGTAATAACGATTTCCCTCAAGTGTACCAGAGCCCCAGTGCCTTCGATACCGTTCCCTGGATCGAACTGCTAGGCGAATTTCCACTTCGTTCTCGAAATAATTAAATAAATTTAGCACCATTTGCTTGGCTTGAGGATTCAAAAAACCAGAAAATTTCTTGGATTTATCCATTTTACCTCGTTACGAAGGACGGGAAAAAATTAGGAAAAATACATTTAGTTAACATTTTTACCCTCATTTGCACCAACTTTATTTAAGCCAGAGTTAAGTTAAGTTTGCTTTTGACTGTGACATCTTTCATTTGATTTCTCACTTACAATGCAGGAACAGTCAAAATCTCGATTTTGTTTTTGTGTTTGATCACCAACAAAAGACAAAAATTTAGATAGGTAGAGCGAACTAAAAAAATCCATTTTGGATCTTTTTTTTAACTTGTTATTTAGCCTTTTATAAACTTTTTTAAGGTTAAAGTGTTACGAAACTAATTTTGGCAGCAAAAAGTGTAAAATTTTCTTTTTAAATGTTTGAGGAAGTGGATAAATTATAGAGTGTAATAAAGAAACCGCTTCTAAAAGTCTCTTAGAAAACCCTCGGTCTCTGATCCAAGGCTCTCTAAGTCTAAAGATCTCTAGCCTAGGGTGTCTTTACCTCTGAAAAAGCCCTGGAGGATACCGCAGTAGCTGTCGAATCATGGGCACTTTTGAAAAAGTTAAAATTATTTTTTATGTCTTTCCTTATCAATGAAAACATGTTAAAAAGTCGACAGGGTAAGCTACTTCAAGACGAGTCATCTTGTATTGCACTGCCAAACATTGTTTTCTGGCTACAGATTATATAAATATGTAATTACAGGGTGTCCGGAAACTAAACCCACAAGAGGTAAATGGTCTTATCCAAAAATGTCTTTTAAGGGAGCTAGAGCGCCTTGAAGATTGTTCTTTTACATATTTTCTTAGATGGTTTTTTTATCTAGAAAAACCAAACTTGATAATATAAAAATAATCTTTCAGTTGCCACCATAGGCATCACATTTGGGGGAGTCAAATGATATATTTAATAAAACTTTTTTAGTATTCAACTTTTTATTATTTTTAATATCAAAATCAAAAACTGAAAACCTCTCTGGTATATGCTGTCTTCGTTTGTCGCTGTACTTTGCGGACACCCTATATGTATCTCTAAGAATGTAAAAGCGTTTTTCTACGACTACCTCGAAAATGAACGAATACGCACTACTAACTACCGTTGAAAATTGCATTTTGCAAACAGCGTGCGCAATCTCGTGCAGAAGCGTGTGCAAAATCCACTTTGCACACACTTTTGATTGCTTTGCATAGGCCTTGCATATATTTTATAATACGAATGATCATTTATGAAGCAAAATCTCAGTTATAGAAAAAGTATACTGTGCAAAACGTGCGAAAATCACTTCTCACACTCTTGTGACGTATTACTCGCCTACGGCTTCTGTTCAAACCGTCACACTCGTGTGAAAAGTGCAATTTTCGACACTAGTTGCACAATATACTATTATAGAGGAGTCAAGTAAAACAAATTTGGCTTATAAATCATCATGCCCAGTCTCACCGTTTTTGAGATCAAATAATAATGTATTGTGCAAATAGTGTGGAAAATTGCACTTTTCATACGGTGTGACTGTTTGAACACGAGCTGTAGGCGAGTGATACAACGTCACAAGAGTGTGAAAAGTGATTTCGTAAATGTTACACACTATACTTTTTCTACAACTGCGATTTTGCTTCATAAATGATAATTCGTGTTATAAAATATATGCAAGGCGTGTACGAAAGAACCAAAGGCGTGTGCAAGAAAAGCGGGTCCCGTAAGGACCCGCTTTCTAACAATTTTTAGGAGACATTCTCTCTGTTTAGTTCACGTTAGTATGGTTATGGTTCAAGTTATTTCCGGTTTGTTCAAACCCTACGGACCCGCTTTCTAATAATTTTCAGTACTCATTCTCTCTGATTAGTTCAAGTTAGTGTAGGTTAGTTCAAGTTAGAGTGGTTATGGTTCAAGTTATTTCCGGTTTATTCAGGTTAGTTCAGGTTATTAAAATACGACTTTGCGGTAATTAGAAAGTCGGAGCCCAGGACTTTTTTCCGCTTCGAAATTCGAACTTTCTCGTCTTCCCGGTTAGATCGTCACTCTGTAGAGTTCAAAGTGCGTCTTTTAAATTAGTTCTGGTTTAATCAGGTTAATTCCGAGTTTAAGATCATTTGTATTATAAAATATATGCAAGGCGTGTACGAAACAACCAAAATCGTGTGCAAAGTGAACTTTGCACACGAGAAAACGGGTCCCTACGGACCCGCTTTCTAATAATTTTCAGTACTCATTCTCTCTGATTAGTTCAGGTTAGTCCAGCTAGTTCCAGTTAGTATGGTTATGGTTCAAGTTATTTCCCGTTTGTTCAGGTTAGTTCAGGTTATTAAAATACGACTTTGCGGGAATTAGAACGGCGGAGCCCAGGACTTTTTTCCGCTTCGAAATTCGAACATTCTCGTCTTTTCGGTTAGATCGTCACTCTGTAGAGTTCAAAGCGCGTCTTTTAAATTAGTTCTGGTTTAATCAGGTTAATTCCGAGTTTAAGATCATTCTTATTATAAAATATATGCAAGGCGTACGGACCGCTTTCTAATAATTTTCAGTACTCATTCTCTCTGATTAGTTCAAGTTAGTGTAGGTTAGTTCAAGTTAGAATGGTTAGGTTCAAGTTATTTCCGGTTTGTTCAGGTTAGTTCAGGTTATTAAAATACGACTTTGCAGGAATTAGAAAGTCGGAGCCCAGGACTTTTTTCCACGTCGAAATTCGAACTTTCTCGTCTTCCTTTTCGTCACTTTCTAGAGTTCAAAGCGCGTCTTTTGGATTAGTTCTGGTTAACTCAGGTTAGTTTAGTTATGTATTTCCTATTTGTATGGTTCAAGTTATTTCCGGTTTGTTCAGATTAGTTTAGGTTAGTTTTGTTATAGTTCAGGTCATTTTGGGCTAGTTCAGGTTAGTTCTGTTATTGTTCAGATTAATTTAGGTTTGTTCGGGTTAGGTTAGGTTAGGTTAGGTTAGTTTAGTTTAGTTTTGTATTTTTAATTTGAGGTGGTGATGAATAGTTTGTTAGTGTTAAAAGCGGGTCCCTATGGACCTTTCTAATAATGTTTAGGACACATTCTCTCTGTTTAGTTTAAGTTAGTTTAGGTTAAAATACGACTTTGCGGAAATTAGAACGTCGGAGCCCAGGACCTTTTTCGCGCCAAAATCCGAACTTTTAGTTCGGATCTAAAAGTTCGGATCTCTTGTTTGTTTGTTTGTCAACTATACACACCCTCGCCTTATCCAACGGGTGGATAGGGGGGGGGGGGGGAATCCGGTTTGTACAGGATACGTCTTTTTTTTTCAATTACCAAAATTGACTGCCTATAACTTTAGAATGAAAGAACCCTTCAGCGTAAATCTGTTTTTCCTTCTTCTTGGTTCTATAAATTCGAAGGTAGAGCCTTTCGGTTGTGGACTTTTAGAAATTTGTTGAATCAGTATTTTTTAATTTTTTTTTTAAATTCTCATATGGGACCAATTTTAGTCAAATTAAATTGTCTCGTTCTCAGCCGATTTAGTCATTCCGATCAAAAAATGCATACAAAATATAAATAAAAAAAAACACAAGTTTTCTTCTATACTAAATACTGTAATTTAGATCAAACTATTGATCTGAAATCAAGAAAAATAACTGTAATGTTTTGGTTCACTGAAAAATTAAATTTTTTATGTTGAGACCACCAACATCCATTTAAAATGAGATTTCCTAACATTAAGAAAATTTCTAAACCAAAAATCTGGTTTCAAAACAAAAAAAAACGTATCTTTTGTTTTAAAGAACTTAAAAACTACCCCTTAAATCGAAATATTGCATCGTTTGTTAGTGTTAAAAGCATGTCGGTAAGGACCCGAATTCCAACAATTTTTAGGACAAATTCTCTCTGTTTACTTCAGGTTAGTTCAGGTTAGTTAAGTTAGCATGGTTATTGTTCAAGTTATTTCCGGTTTGTTCAGGTTAGTTCGGGTTATTAAAATGCGAGTTTGCGAAAACTAGAACGGCGGAGCCCAGGACTTTTCTTGCGTCGAAATTCGAACTTTTCCGTCTTCCCGGTTAGATCGTCACTCTCTAGATTTCAAAACGCGTCTTTTAGGTTAGGTGTGGTTATTTCAGGTTAGTTCAGTTATATATTTCCAATTTGTATGGTTCAAGTTATTTCCGGTTTGTTCAGGTTAGTATAGGTTAGTTGTAATAATACTTTATTGCCGACAAAATGGCACAGTGGCCCACATAGCAACGACACAAAAGAAAACTCATTGCTACTAAATTTATACAAAAATTATGTAGCTGTATGTGTATATAAAATTTAAAGAATAATGTTGTATATTATTATGTAATAACAGTAAAATTAAAATTAAAATGTAAAGGAATAATAACGTTTTGATTTGAGAAATATGATGGTCTCCTTCCTAAACTTGGACACCGTGGTTATTTCTCTTATACATCTCGGCAACCGTGCATATGCCTTTATTGCTCTGTATAAGGGCCCTTTTTTGTAGAAGCTTGAGTCATGTCGAGGGATACAAAGGTCATCTCTGCCTCGAGTCTTTATAGACATTTCCTCCGAATAATTTTCATAGTTGCGTGTGAATAAGTTCGGGTTCTTTTTTATAAACACGACGAGTGAAAGGAAATATAATGATGGAGCAGTTAATATGTCCAGTTTCTGATAGTATGACCTACAGCTAGTTCTCGGAGAGACGCCAAGCATAGCCCGAATTAGGCGCTTTTGCGATTTGAAAACTGATAGTGCACTTTGAGACGAGCCCCAAAAAACTATTCCGTATTCTATTATTGACTGTATGCATGCCAAATAATACATTTTGAGACTATCAAGTGACACTACTCCTCGTATCCTACGTATGAGAGCACATTAGCTATTTATTTTAGAATTTAAGAACTGGCAATGTACGACCCAGTCGAGACGCGAATCAACATGTACCCCCAGAAATTTAACGCTCGGAGCAACAGGTATGGTTTTCCTATTTGTCGACACATAGAGAGAATAATCTTGAACTCCCATGCCAAACGACAGAATACCAGTTTTTCCAGCATTCAATGTCAAGCAGTTATTTTCACACCACTGAGCAACTTTTGCAACTGTAGCAGTACACTCTCTGGACAAGCTGTCTACAGAGTTCGTGTTAGTATTGTTATAGTTCAGGTCATTTTTGGTTAATTCAGGTTATTTTTGGTTAGTTCAGGTTAGTCGGGTTATAGTTATTCTGTTCCCCCCTTTGATATTGTCTGGCGCAGCTGTTGACGAAACGTCAGGAAGAAATTCCATTGGACCACGGCTTCAAAGCCCGCAAAACGCTTTAGATTGTACTTTGACCGGGCGTCAAAGCCTTCACAGTCTCTAGATTCGTTTTTAATATTAATGAAATATGCATATTTGAAACAAATATATAATATATAGATCCGAAGTTATTACCCAACACAAACACTATAAACATACCAATTATAAAGTCGGTATGAAATATGAACCGTTAAGCGTTCATTTGTTATTCAGTTGTTCCGAGCAATGGCCATTTATAAAACAACAAAGGAGTGCAACGTTTTTAGCGAATGTATGTTTATTATAATATAAGCCTGCTGGTAAAATCACATATTATAATTCAACAAAGCAATAAATTGGTATTTTCAGAGCGATGAAGGGCGGGAGTCAGAGAGAGAGAGAGATCTACAAAAATAAAAATTTTCATGTTAAAATGTACGGAGTGTTCATTATAAAATTTCATCTATTAGGCTGTGAAATGTCAAAAGAAAAGGATGGAGAAACAAAAGTCCATTTATTTTGATTATGTCATCCTTTTCTGTCAAAATTTCATAGCCTGCTAGATGAAGTTTTATAATGAACACCCCGTATGTATGGTAATTATATGCAATTTTTAGTGCGACGCTTTCATGTCCTATCTAAAATCATCCTATCTAACATCTTCCAGTTAAGAACCCTTGCTACTATAGCAATGGAAGACTCAAGTTTTGAAGTGAAACTCAAGTTTTGCAATACAAAAGGCTTTTTTACTGTCGCGTGCTTCTGGTACGCGTAGCTGATTGGCCGCTGGCTATTTTTCAACAAAAAGTGAAACACTTGAGGTTTTTTTAATAAATATTATTTTTAAACTGTTCAATTTGTACGTATTTTTTTTCGTACGATGCACCGTTAATTAAAGTCTTAAATAACTAAATTTTCTAGGTGTTTGGAAATGTGTTGTTTTCAAGTGTCTATTTATTTGTGTTCAAATTGTCCATCTATATGTTAATAATTATCAAAACAAAGGGACTGAGAATAGTAATAATTGAATCACTTTGTTCATAAATTTTGTTTTTGATGCTTGCGTCAATTTTATCGATCCTGGTTTATTAACTGTAATGTAAAGTACTCGTTTACATTTTCCTCTCCTCCCACAAAGCCAATAAGGATAAAAGTAAAAGAGAATTTTTTGTTTTTAAATTTCTATTTGCTTTGTGTTTAAATTGCCTTCCTATGTGTTAACAATATAATTGTTAACAGAAGAATTGCATCCGCCAATTTGTTCACAAATGTTTGATTTTTGTGCTTATTGAGATTGTTTTATTGATCCTGGTTTACTAATTGTAATCTAACGTACTGGTTTTATATTTTTCTCTCCACCCAGAAACCCAACGATGAAAGTAAAAGTGAATTTTTGTTTGTTTTTAAGTTCCTATTTATTTATGTTTAAATTGCCTACTTATACGTCTTAATAATTACTAAAACAAAAAGACAACGATAAGGTACTTAGGAGGAATTGCATCCGCCATTTAGTTCGCTAATTTTGTTAATTTTCATGCTTGAGGGCAAACAATTGATTATGGTTTAGTAACTGTAATGTAAATTATGTACTGGTTTAGCATTTTTCCCTCCTCCAAACATACCGAAAATGTGTGTCTTCAGTCAATATTTGCTTGGATTAAAAATGCAATAACCCTAAAATTGCTTAGAATTATTAATTTTGCTTAATTGGTCAGAGTCGAGTGACATTTATAAATCAAAATGACGGCAAAAAATATACATTTTGGTAACCACTTTAAGGCAGAGACAAATATAAGTCTAGTGAACGAAATTTTTAGCTTTTTCGCAGGAAACTCTAGTTTAAAATATGCAAAAAAGCAATATTTACTAATTGGAAATTGAAAACTTATCTGTTTTCAATATTTCCAAAAATATTGCAGCGTTAAAGAGGGAAACAAACAGAAACAACTACTCCGAGGGCTAATACCCCTACCGGCATTGAATTACACTGTTTGTTTCAAAGCTCATTTTATAAAGCAAAAAAATATTAAAATGAGTTAATAAAGTAATAAAAAATCAATGCTAAAAAGTCAAAAAAAAATATTAAGTTTTTGCAAAGAATATAGAACCAGAGTTTAATTAAGATATGCGAAAATGCACATGTACAATTACAATTTGGAAATTTGAAAACTTGTCTGCTTTCGGCATTTCGAAAACCTTGTAGTTATACATAAAGAAGGAAACAAATAGAAACAACTACTTCGAGGGCTAATACCCCTACCGACATTGAATTATACCATTTGTTTCAAAGCGTAAATATTATAGAAAACATACATAAAAGCAAAGATAAAATACAACAAAGTGCTCTTGAATAAAACAAACAAAAAATATAACATGAAAGAGAAATTAAAGTTTCTTTTTGAAATGTGGGTCAAATATAAGTCTATCCTATTTTTTCTTGTCTAAAGTTGTATATATCTGTCTTTTTATCATACGGCTTATTTTTGGTCAGTACAAATAAATGCCATGAAAAGAAACCAAAATTTCAAAGTTTGTCGTTGATGAATCGTCGGACCCGCCAGTTAATAACCCATGCGACTATAGTTGCTCTATTACTGTGGTATTACTACTTAAAATAAAAGTCTACATACATTCTCTAGGAGGTGGAGCAAAATCTGGGCCAATAAGTCACTGCTGAAGGCGTGACTTTGTGACCTTCGGAGGCACTTGTCAGTGAGGTTTGCTGCTGTAATTAGACTCGGAAGAGTCCGAGAAAAAATCCAGAAATTAATGGAGAAAAAACAATACGAAACAAAACCTGATATAGCAAATTTGTAACAATTAAAACAGATGATTTACTTTCCTAGTGTTACGCCCGACCGTCGGACCACACAGATTCGGGCCGAACCCATCTAGACTAAACGAGAACCGGGAACAGTCGCCTCCGTTCTCGAAAGTACGAGAGTGTGTTCAGGCCGGGTATATAAACCAGCGAGCCGCGCGACATGGGGTCGAATAGATAGTGCAGTGTAGTAAATAAGGAAAATAAGCAAACAAGCGAACAGTGCGAATTGTTAGTAGAGAGTAATTGTGTTTTAATAGTTAAAATTAAATAAAAGTGTATAGTTAATCGACGATAAATTATTGGAACCTGTATCTCAAAACAATAAGACATGATGGCGGAAAGGAGAAGTAGGTAATAATCCGCCCTAGGGAGGAAATGAAGACCCATTACCTACGTCTAATTTAGAGGTAAGTAATAGGTGATTTTCCACCCTCCTATGAGGTTGTAATGGTTTGTGTAATTACATACATGGTTGTAAATAAAATAATAAAAAGAATTAAAACAGTCTTTTTTGGGAGTGGACTTTATAGCACAACCCAACAATGAGCATTATACTGTTGGAAAAAAGCTAAAAAGATAAGAACATCTCTTTTTGCTAATACGTATTTCGAAATCATAAAGCAATTTTAAGTTATGAAAAAAAAGGTGGATAACTCCACTTTCTCTGCGTTTTAAATTTCTCCTCGACCCAAATTGAGGCTAATTGTCGAAAGCCCAAATCGTCTTATATTCCCGGCTTGGCGAAATTAAAAAAGCCTCGCAGCGTCGCAAATTGGGAAAAAAATCCCATCGTCATCGGAAAACTCATTTCAAGCTAAATAATAACCTCATTACGTCCGTAATTAGAGCGTTTTGGCCATTATTTTGGCTCCGCTAAATATCAGTTACAAATTTGCAGCGTTGCGCACCTAATGAAAAAAACGGGCATTTTTAGTAGTAATTGGACTCGGGGTTAAGTTTCAGATTGCATAATATTGGTGGTTTGGAGTTCGAAAAAGCTATAGTTGGTCGATTCCTATATTATGTTATGCATCAAAGCCATTTCTAAGGGTAAAATAAGGATTTCGCATTCCCCGCGGCATAATAATTTTATTATGGCAGCAGATGCATATCGAACCTCGGGGATTTATTAAAAGAACACATCCTTGACTGCACCGGCACCGATTCGCTTCGAAACTTTCCACTTTATATTAGAATTTCTGATATTCTAGTTATTTTTGTTCCATTATAAGAAGTTTCGTTATTGCATTTCAAACTTCATCAGTTAACGAATTCGTAATCTTAATCTTCATGATTTTCAGCAGCAAAAGCCCGAAACTTCATAATAGTATATTCCCTCTTTTAGTGGGGGATACTTTTCGGTTGTGATCATACAACAGCGGGAATACTAATGGTTATTATTCACGCAGATATTCCCTCAGGATACATTGAAATAACCATTAAATTCTATTAAACAAAAAATCTAGCGAGCTTATTTAAAATTTCTACGTCTAAGGGCGTAAAGCTGCTATTTACGACCACGTAAATGTGTAATTTTGCGCCATATGTGCAAAAACTATTTTCTAAGTTTTACGACGTATATATTATGCACGTTCTGCTTATTCCTGTAGGTTATTTATCGGTAGTAACATTATTTTTTTGTTTTGGGTAGGTGAATAATGATGTTAACTAAATAGAGATTAACGAAATTTTATTGTATTGAAAAAACTCCCACTTTACTATTTTGACTTAATGATATCTAACCGTGCTTGATAATAATGAACATCAAAAAGCTACTAAGAAACTTTTGTTTTCTCTTTGTATTGATAATACGAAATATGAAACGAAAATAACTGTTTTGGTTCTGTTTTTGGCTTAAAAATGACAGCTAAAAAGCTCTTTTAGCTTCAACATCTGACATTTTAGACAGGACATGAAAGCATCGCACTAAATTTGCATATAATTACCATACATACATTTTAAAATGAAGATTTTTATTTTTGTAGTTGTACGGTTTTTCTTGGTTTATTGTTTCCGCTCTATGATTTTACTCTGACTCCCGCCCTTCATCGCTCTGAAAACACCAATTTATTGCTTTGTTGAATTATAATATGTGCTTTTACCAGCAGGCTTATATTATAATAAACATACATTCGCTAAAAACGTTGCACTCCTTTGTTGTTTTATAAATGGCCATTGCTCGGAACAACTGAATAACAAATGAAAGCTTAACGGTTCATATTTCATACCAACTTTATAATTGGTATGTTTATAGTGTTTGTGTTGGGTAATAACTTCAGATCTATATATTATATATTTGTTTCGAATGTGTATATTTCATTAATATTAAAAACGAATCTATAGACTGTGATGGCTTTGACGGCCGGTCAAAATACAATCTAAAGAGTTTTCCGGGCTTTGAAGCCGTGGTCCAACGGAATTTCTTCCTGAGGTTTCGTCAACAGCTGCGCCAGACATTATCAAAGGGGAGAACAGAATAATTATAACCCAACTAACCTAAACTAACCTGACCAAACCCAAGTTAACCTGGGCCAACCTTAACTAACCAAGACTAAACAGAACTAACCTAAATTAATATGAACCATAACTGAACTAACCTGAACTAACCTGAACTAACCAAAAATAACCTGAACTAACCCAAAATGACCTAAACTAAAAGAAAACTAACATAAGCTACCTATACTAACTTGAACAAACCGGAAATAACTTGAGCCATACAAATTGGAAATACATAACTAAACTAATCTGAACTAACCACAACTAATCTAAAAGACGCGTTTTGAAATCTAGAGAGTGACGATCTAACCGGGAAGGTGAAAAAGTTCGAATTTTGACGCGGGAAAAAGTCCTGGGCTCCGTCGTTCTAGTTTCCGCAAACTCGCATTTTAATAACCTGAACTAACCTAAACTAACCTGAACAAACCGGAAATAACTTGAACAATAACCATGCTAACTTAACTAACCTGAACTAACCTGAAATAAACAGAGATAATATGTCCTAAAAATTATTATTAGTAATCTGGTCTTTACCGACCTGCTTTTAACACTAACAAACGATGCAATATTTCGACTTAAGGGGTAGTTTTTAAGTTCTTTAAAACAAAAAATACGGTTTTCTTTTGTTTTAACACCAGATTTTTGGTTTAGATTTTTTCTCAAAGTTAGGAAATCTAGTTTTAAATGGTTGTTGGTAATCTGAACATAAAAAAATTTAATTTTTCAGTGAACTAAAACATTACAGTTATTTTTCTTGATTTTAGATCAATAATTAAATTTAAATTACAAAGTAATTTAAATTTAAATTACAGAATTTTGTTTAGATGAAAATTTGCGTTTTTTTTTTATTTATATTTTGTATGCATTTTTTGATCGGAATGACTACAATCCGCTAAGAACGTGACAAACTTAATTCGACTAAAATTGGTCCTATATGAGAATTAAAAGAAAAATGCAAAAATATTGATTCTACAAATTTCTAAAAATTCACAACCAAAAGTCTCTATCTCCGAATTTAGAGAACCAAGGGGACACCAAGAAGAAGAAAAAAGAGATTTCCGCTGATGGGTTCGTTCGTTCTAAAGTTATAGGCAGTCAATGTTGGATATCGAAAAAAGGAGACGTGTTACCCCCCCCCCCCCCTCTCCACCCCTTTGATAAGGCGAGGGTGTGTATAGTTGACAAACAATCAAGATAAATTGTTAAAAGTAGCTATTGACTTGCAGAAAACACAGAGGTTGCACAAACTATGTTCAGCACTACCGTATCTTCCCATGAAGTGGCAATGGTCTAATATTCTTCCAATATCCAAACCTTTTAATTTAAGTGCAAACTGCTAAGTTTATTGATTATATAATTATCGGTTATGTAAATGACTACATATTTGCCTCAATCTTGCTGGAACTAACCAAAAATAACTTAAACTAGTCCAAAATGACCTGAACTATAACAAAACTAACCTAAACTAACCTGAACAACCGGAAATAATTTGATTGATATAAATTAGAAATACATTTTAACCTAAGTCGCAAGCAAAGTCGTATTTTAACCTAAACTAACCTGAACTAAACAGTGAGAATGTGTCCTAAACGCTACTAGAAACTTTAAAACTAACAAACTGTTCAGCACCACCCCAAATTAAAAATACGTAACTAAACTAACCTGAACAAACCTAAATTAATCTGGACTAACTTGCACTAACCAAGCCTAAACAGAACTAACCTAAATTAACCTGAACCATAACAGAACTAACCTGAACTAGCCCAAAATGACCTGAACTATAACAAAACTAACCTGAACAAACTGGAAATAACTTCAACCATACAAATAGGAAATGCATAACTAAACTAACCTGAATTAACCAGAAGTGCGTGTGCAAAGTTCACTTTGCACACGCTTTTGGTTGTTTCGTACACGCCTTGCATATATTTTATAATACGAATGATTTTAAATCCTGCACTAACCTGAATTAACCAGAAGTAATCCAAAAGACGCGCTTTGAACTTTAGAGAGTGACGATCTAACCGGGAAGACGAGAAAGTTCGAATTTCGAAGCGGAAAAAAGTCCTGGGCTCCGCCGTTCTAATTCCCGCAAAGTCGTATTTTAGTAACCTGAACTAACCTGAACAAACCGGAAATAACTTGAACCATAACCATACTAACTTGAACTAACCTGCACTAACCTGAACTAATCAGAGAGAATGAGTACTGAAAATTATTAGAAAGCTTTCTAATTCCCGCAAAATCGTATTTTAATAACCTGAACTAACCTGAACAAACCGAAGATAACTTGAATCATAACCATACTAACTTGAACTAACTACACTGACCTGAAATAAACAGAGAGAATGTGTCCTAAAAATTATTAGAAAGCGGGTCCTTACGGACCCGCTTTCTCGTGTGCAAAGTTCACTTTTAAGGTTGAAACTGAATAAACCAAAGTTTCTTGATCTTAAATCATTAAATGTTTGATGTCTTAAAACAAAAAAGTATATTCATTTTACATTGTCAAAATTAGCAAAGAAAAGTTCTTTGATTTTTAGTAAAACAGTAATTTATGTCTCAAAACAAAAAATAAATTGAATTTTGATGGTCAAACTCAATAAATTAGTGTTTCTTGATTTTAAATCAGTAAGTAAATAATTTTAGTTTTAAGTCAAGATTTTTAAAATACCAATTTAAGTAACGAAAGTGTCTTGATCTTAAACCAATAAACAAAATCTTAAATAAAATCAAGAAGTTAATTAATTATTGAGGTACAAACTCAATAAATTAATTTTTCTTGATTTTAAATCAGTAATAAATGTTTATTTTAAATCACAAAGTTTATAGATTTTCAAGGTGCCAATTTAAATTGATTTTTGATCTTCAAACTCAATAAACCACAGTTTCTTGATCTTAAAACAATAAATAATTGTCGTCTCAAATCAATAAGTATATTAAATTTAAATTGCCAAACTTAATGAGACAAAGTTTCTTGATGTAAAGTAAAAGTAAAAAAATAATTTTAGACTCAAACTAAAAAATAAGTTGAGTAATGAGTTTCAAACTCAATCAATCAGTATTTCTTAAATTTACATAGGTAAATTATTTATATTTTAAATTAAAAGTATATTGATTAAAGGTGCCAATTTGAATTTATGTCTCAAAACAAAAAAAAATGGGGTTCAAATTCAATAAATCAGTTTTTGTTGTCTCTAAATTATTAATCACTTTCTATTTCAAATCAAAAAGTATACATTTTTTTAAAATGTCAATTTAATCAAAAGCTGTTAAATCAATAAACAATTTATGTCTTAAATCAAGAGGTTAATTGATTTTTTAGATTCACACTCATTCGATGAAAGATTGAGAATCAAACACAATAAATAAAAGTGTACTATCTTAAATCAATAAATAATTTAATGTCGCAAACAAAAAGTTTATTGATTTTTTGTGTTTAAAGTCAATAAATAATTTTTTTACCTCAATTTATGTCTTAAATTAACACATGAATTTATTTTTGAAGTTAAAAGTTAATAAACTGAAGTATCTTGATATTAAATCAAGTAATATATGATGTTTCAAATCAAAAAATATATAAAATTATATCAATATTAATAAAAAAATATATCAATATTATTTAAATTATTATATTACTGATAATAAATATATCAATTTATTGTCAAACTTAGGAAAACAAAGTTTATTAATTTAAAGTTAAAAAATATAATTTGTCTCACCACAAAAAATAATCTGATTTTTGAGGTTCAAACTCAATAGATCCGTTTCCTCTTGTTTTATATCAAATAATTTGTATTTCAAATCAAAAAGTATATTGATTGTGAAAAATTTAATTAAGGAAAAGGTATTGATCTTAAATTGCTAAACAAGATCTTAAATCAAATCAAGAAGTTAATCGATTTTTGAGGTTCCAACTCAATAAATCAAAGTTTATTGATTTAAATGCAATAAATGATTTGTCTCCAATCAAATTGTGATTTGATTTTTGTGTTTTAAAATCAATAAAATAATTTTGTATTATCTTAAATCCCTAAATAATTTATAACGCAAAACAAAAAGTGAATTGAATTTTAGGGTTTAAACTTTATAAATTATAGTTTTCGGACTTTAAATCAATAAATAGTTTATGTTTTAAAATAAAATGTGAATTTATTTTTGACGTTCAAACTCAATATATTTAAGATTCTTTATTTAAGTAAATCATTAAATAAAATCTTAAAGAAAATCAAGAAGTCAATTAATTATTGATGTTCAAACTCACTAAATTTGTTTTTCTTGATTTTAAATCTGTAAAGTGTGCAAAGTTTACTTTGCACACGCTTTTGGTTGTTTCGTACACGCCTTGCATATATTTTTTAATACGAATGATCATTTATGAAGCAAAATCGCAGTTGTTGAAAAAGTATAATGTGTAACAAGTACGAAAATCAAGCAATTTTCGACACTAGTTGCACAATACACTATTATTTGATCTCAAAAACGGTGAGATTGGGCATAATGATTTATAAGCAAAATTTGTTTCACTTGATTATTAGATAGTATATTGTGCAACTAGTGTCAAAAATTGCACTTTTCACACGAGTGTGACGGTTTGGACACGAGCCGTAGGCGGGTGATACAGCGAGTGTGAAAAGTGATTTTCGTACGTGTTGCACACTCTACTTTTTCTACATTTTCTACCATTTTGCTTCATAAATGATCATTCGTGTTATAAAATATCTGCAAGGCGTGTGCAAAGTGGTCTTTGCACACGCTTCTGTATGAGAGCGTGCGCAATGTGCACTGTTTGCAATATGCAATTTTCCACTGTAGTTAGTAATGCGTATTTGTTCATTTTCGAGGCAGGCGTAGAAAAACGCTTTTAATTAGAGAGATACATAGAGGGTGTCCGAAAAATACACCGTCAAATGAAGACAGCATATATCAGAGATACATAGTTGCGACGTATAAACGTGCCTCAAGAACGACCTATTACCAGTTTTTGATTTTGATCTTAATAATAACAAAAATTTTTATTAAAGATATCAGTTGACTCATCCAAATGTGATGTCCTGGGTGATTCTTATGGTAGCAACTGATAGATCAGTTTTACATTATCAAGATTGGTTTTTCTAGATAAAAAACTATCTAAGAAATTATATTAAAAAAATCAATTTTCCAATTTATCCACTTCCTCAAACATTTACAAAGAAAATTTAACACTTTTTGCTGCCAAAATTAGTTTCGTAACACTTTAACCTTAAAAAAGTTTCTAAAAAGATAAATAACAAGTTAAAAAAAAAGGTCCAAAATGGATTTTTTTAGTTCGCTCTACCTATCTAAATTTTTGTCTTTTGTTGGTGATCAAACACAAAAAAAAACCATCGAGATTTTGACTGTTCCTGCATCGTAAAACGTTTCATCATGTCAAAAGTATTTCAATTCATGTTTAATTGCAATGCACACTGATGGGCAGTTGAATCAGACGAGCCATACGAACTAAAGTTGGACTTTGTGTATTTGCACGACTATTGTGTAGTTAAACAAGCACACTTTAAAAACTAACTTTTTCTCGTTTTCCCCCGTGTCTGCCAACTTTTTTCCACATTTCAAACGTGCTTTAACAAACTGGTGCAGTTTTAGCTGAAGCAATAAATAAAATTGTTCCATTTGACGCCTCGATATCGACTATAGATTTTGAAATTTTCATCGAATTTTGCTCTCAGACGCCTTTTCTAGGATTATTCGCGACATCGGTTGTTTCGGTAAACAATGTAACAAATGTTGGGCGAAATTATGAAATAATGCTCGCTACAACCGGGCCCAGTAAATCGATGCATAAATGCATTTCAATTTTATAACCGCCATGGGCTGGGCTCGATTAACGTTTTTATTTGCATTCGATAAAAAATTTATATTTTGGGCAATCAATAGAATTCCTACAAAAAACCAGTAGTCGAATATAGGTATTGCAACGGTATTATAATCGTGATTTTAGATGCTACGTTAACTGAAAAAGGTCTGAGGAAGGCCTTAATTACTACTGAAACGTTTGTAATTTCGAAACAGTAAATTACCGATTTGTCCATGAGAAAAAATCGCAGCAACGAGAAAACTTCGTTTCTTGGTATCAAAAATTAGGCCTCAGAACATCAGAGAAATGGAGATTAGGATAAGGAACGACGACGAGTGGACTTGGAAGTTGAGCACGGAAACAAATTTCCAAAATCGAAACTTTCTGTGACGGTAAAAAACGACTCGTAACGTAAAGTAAACGTCAGCTTTCCGGTGTTCTTTATAGTTATTGGCTAATTGTCAATCTCAGCGTAGAACGTCAAAAAATTGACGTTTGAATGAAGCATCGACTGAAGTGCGTACGTGACTTCGGTCAGCAAAACACGAAAATTCATTAATCTATAAACTCACCAACTAACAACATTCTGACAAATTTGTTGAGTTTTATCCAAGGGCGTAAACTTTGAAGCTGTAGAATAAATTTTATTTTTTAATTTCACTAAAACAATCCATCAACTTACTTCACAGAAACTAGAAATGAAGCATATGAAAATGAACAATACTACAATATAAAAGTCGCAGTTCTTTGAATGTTACTTGTAATGATGAAAATGTAAAATAAGTAAACAGTTTGGGCAATTTTAATATAATATAAATCTTTTTTTTCCTTGGTCTATAGCATTTGCTAAAATGATTAATTTGCGATATCGCCGATATCAAACATGTTCCGGGTAATACTTTTCTCATATTATACCTCCGATAAATCAATTTTCCATTTAGATAAGACAAGCTTTCCGCTTTCGTATCCAATCAAGTCGATTTTAATTCGAGTTACTACGGTTGGGAAAAAGTGCTTTGTAACGAAATTCCGCTACGTCCAGGAAATTACAGAAAAATTTACGCTGATTAATCATAAACTATCCGTGATTAATAACCTTTTTTGGGTGTGTAACCCTATACGGTTAAACCCTGAAAATAATTCAGCTATGAGCCTCAAGATTTCGCGAGGCTTTTCGGGATGTTTAGAGAACAATGAAGATATGGTTTGCCGCAGTATTAGAGTGGAGTGACAAAGGAAATATGACAATGGGGCTTAAGGAGGTGTTGCGACAATAAGTTTGTCCATGTCTTAACCCACTTTCAACCGCCCTAATTGCGCGGAATTAAAAGGCACGTCCCGGCTATAAATCAAGTTCGATATCTCAAAAACGAATAGACGAGGGCGTAATTCCCGTGAAAGGTTTATTTGTGTAGCCGGGCATGATTTTTATGAATGGTTGATAAATGAAGTTCGTCATCGTCGATCCGAAGACACCTGAAAGTTTTGTTAACTACCCCCCCGGCTTGATGTATATTTATGGGCATGCCGGAGGGCAATTTGTCACTGTCCGGACAACAAGGCCGCATTTATAAGAATATTTAGATGCTTTTGTCGGGCGAAAGCAGGTTGAGACGAACAATAAGAGAACGACGTCCTCGGGGTTTCTTTATTAGATTCTCTTACACGCGCTTTGATTTCATTAGAGATCCGAGACACGCGCTTTGGACAAATCGTTTTGACGTGAAGACATACCGGCGAGTCTGCCTTTGAAACGGAATTTTACATTTAAACTTCACCATCGTGCACTAGAAAGTCCGATCTCGAACCCAAATTCTTGTGTTTTGTTGGGTGTTCCGCTCTTACGTTTTTCCCATCGGTTTCCATCCAAAAATTCTCTTAGGAAGACGATAATAATGCATTCTTTCTATATGTTTATTATATATCTTTCCGGGCTTTGAAGCCGTGGTCCAATGGAATTTCTTCCTGACGTTTCGTCTACAACTGCGGCGTTATCAAAGGCGATGACGCAATGGCCGAAGTGATCCATTGTGCTTTCTGACGTTGACTGATTCGACTGCGGTTAGCTCCGTGGTATTTATTCCCCCGCCGTCGCGCTGCAATGGAAGGACTGAGGTGGGGGTAATGGTGGCGCGGAGTTTCGGCGCACTTGAAGTATGTCGTAGAATTCGCTTCCAATCTGGATTTAGAAACGTACTTTTTTCCTCGCTGTCGAAATTGTTGTCGTGCTTAAAGATCTCAATGAACTCTCTCGGTAGTCTCGGATATCCACCTTGTTGAAAAGGATGTCGCGACTTTCGGAGAGAGCGTGCTCTGCTACTGCTGAGATTTGTGTTTGTGTGTGCCTGCAACTCTTCTTGTGTTCCGTAATCCTCATGTTGACACGGCGTTTTGTGGTGCCAATGTACACCGATCCACAGCTGCATGGAAAAATCGGTAAACTCCGGGTGCCGATAGAGGATCTCTGCGGTATATGGCCTATCTCAAGCTTTGCTCTATTTTACGAGTGGGTTTAAAGACAGTTTTAACATCGTGCTTTCCAGTAGCTGATCGATCCTGTCTGTTGTGTCGTGGATGTATGGTAGACTAGTCCATCCACGCTTTTCTTCATCGTCTCTCGTTGTTCCTTCCTGGCATTCTACATTCCTTGGACGGACGGCCCTATCGAACTCGTGTTTGCTGTATACATTCCAAACAAAGGCTCTTTACAGATGCTTTATTTCCCGTTCCAATTCAGCCGGCTCACAAAGTCTCTTGGGTCTCACAGACAGAGTCTTTATGACTCCCCTTTTCGGTCTGGGATGATGATTTGATACGTTATTGAGGTATCGGTCAGTGTGTGTTGGTTTTCTATAAATGGAATGCGCAAGCTTCCCATTCGGCCTCCTTGATACTAAAACATCCACGTCCTTCCGTTTCTATCTCCATAGTGAATTGAATTTTTGGGTTGATAGAGTTGAAGTGTAAGATCTGATTTGCCGCTGCCAACGCCTTGGCCTCGAAAATTTCCATATAATAACTTGCTATTACTGGACTAAGGGGGCTGCCAAGACTAACGAGAGAGGCCATTGAGATCTTTAAACGCGGCAACAATTTCAACAGGAAGGAGGAAATTACGTTTCTAAATGCAGACTGGAAGCGAGTTCTACGACATACTTCAAGTGCGCCTAAACCCCGCGCCAACCTACCCCCACCCTAGTCCTTCCAGTGCAGCGCAACGGCGGGAGAATAGATGCCATGAAGCTCACCACAGTCGAATTAGTCAAACTTCGGGAACCATGGCAGGTGACTTCGCCCATTGCCTCATCGCCTTTGATAATATCTGTCGCGGCTGTAGACGAAACGTCAGGAAGAAATTTCATTGGACCACGTCTTCAAAGCCCAGAAAACATTTTGGATTGTAGAAGTTGGTTGTTATTGCCTTTGATCGGTTGAAGTGCAGACGTAACTTCAGTCAGCATTTATTTAAACATGGTAGACAATGATGTACTATAAAGCGCAAAATCTTGGACTTTCATCGTCTCTGTTGAGTTTTTTTATACGACGTTTCGAGCAGTGGAATCTCTGCTCGTTTTCAAGCATACCACTGCTCGAAACGTCCTGTCAAAAAACTCAATAAAGACAATGGAGGTCCAAGATGTTTCACTTTTTAGTCAGCATAATGCGAAAGCTCATCCATCTATAATTTAAAAAAAAATTTTTTGACGTGAAGACATATCAGCAAATTTGCCTTTAAAACGCAATTTTACATTTGAACTTCACCATCGTACACTAGAGAATCCCGCCTTTGTTGTAGTGCTGGAAAAAATGATATAGGTTAATGAAATACACCACTGTGTACGCTTTAGAAATCAATATAAAAGACAAATTTATAGTCAGAAAAATGCTAAAATTATGAAATCATATATGGCGTATGCTAAACAGGTTTTTTAATCCTCTCAGTCGCTGGGCGCCAAACTGCGATCAGACAATGGTCTCTATTCAACAGATTTCCATATCTTCTTGAGTGTCTTCTTCTCTTCCGTTTTTCTATAACTTTCCATCCAAAAAACCTCTTATGAAGACCATAACAGTACATTCTTTTCACATAACCCTACAAGGTGCTGGTTATTATTGCTTTTGATGCGTACGTGACTTCAGTCAGTATAACCGAAAACTCATCTATCTTTGACTTTAAACAAATCATTTTGACGTGAAGACATACCAGCGGATTTGCCTTTGAAACAAAATTCTACACTTGAATTTCATCAATGTACACTAGAAAGTCAGGATTCTTGAGATGTAGTGCTGGGAAAAATGAACTAAGTAAAACACTACCTATATGAATGAATAGCCCCCTTATCGCGCTTTATAAATCAGTAGAAAAGACATTTCTATAGACTTCTCTATATTCTTGGGTCTGCTTCTCTTCCTTTTTTTCCTTTCAAAAATCCTCTTAGGAAGACGATAACAGTGCACCCTTTTCGTATGTTTATACCATACTAGACACTGGTTGTTATTGCCTTTGATCGGTCGAAATGCGTACGTGACTTCAGTCAGCATAACACGAAAAGTCATCCATCTTTGATTTTAAACAAATAGTTTTGACGTGAAGCTATGCCAGCGAATTTGCCTTTGAAACTGAATTTTACATCTAAACTTTACCATCGTACAGAAGAGAATTTATTCGAAGATTCGAAAATTCGAGAATTTTCGTCAATTTACTTAAACTAGCATTTTAGCTCCCCAAATTTGTTTCGTTACAATGCTGATATCAGTTTCCTTCTGTCTCGCCTACAAATAAACGACTTCACCTTTAAAACCCATTTCGACCACCCTGTATATTATATAATCCAAATAGAATTGGTGGTGTTTTATAACGAATTTTTTCCACTTTTATACTTTTTTCCCATTTCTCTCTTTTTCACTGAATGTTTCATTTTTATTTACGACAATTTACTTAAACTAGCATTTTAGCTCTCCAAATTTGTTTTATGAAAATAGTGCTGACAACATTTTTCTTTTATCTCGCTTACAAAGAGGACTTCATCTTTAAAACCCATTTTTACCACCCTGTATATTAGGATGATTTTTTTTTCTTTCGTCCTTATTTCTCTCTTTTTCACTAAATGTTTCATCATTATTTTCGACAAAATCCGTAGACTAATTCGACCCACTTCGACCACACTGTATGTTAAATAATCGAAGTAGTTTTTTACTGAATGTTTCTTTTTTGTTTTCGAGAATTTTCTGAAACTGAAGCATTTTAGAACTACAAATTTGCTTTATTAAAATGAGCTTTTTTCTATCTCGCCAACAAATAGGACTTCATCTTCAAAGCCCATTTTGAGTATCGCGCCAGAGAAATTAGCAGGAATGACAAATTTATAGACAGAAAAATGCTAAAATTATGAAATCATATATGGCGTATTCTAAACAGCTTTTTTAATCCTCCCAATTGCTAGGCACCAAACTGAGATCAGACAATGGTCTCTATTCAACAGATTTCCATATCTTCTTGAGTGCCTTCTTCTTTTCCGTTTTTCTATAGGTTTTCATCCACAAAAACTTCTTAGGAAGACCATAACAGTACATTCTTTTCATATAACCCTACTAGGTGCTGGTTATTATTGCGTACGTGACTTCAGTCAGTATAACCGAAAACTCATCTCTCTTTGACTTTAAACAATCATTTTGACGTGAAGACATACCAGCGAATTTGCCTTTGAAACAAAATTCTACACTTAAATTTCATCAATGTACACTATAAAGTCAGGATTCTCGAGATGTAGTGCTGGGAAAAATTAACTAAGTAAAACACTACCTATATGAATGAATAGCCCCCTTATCGCGCTTTAGAAATCAGTAGAAAAGAAATTTCTATAGACTTCTCTATATTCTTGGGTCTGCTTTTCTTCCTTTTTTTCCTTTCAAAAATCCTCTTAGGAAGACGATAACAGTGCACCCTTTTCGTATGTTTATACCATACTAGACACTGGTTGTTATTGCCTTTGATCGATCGAAATGCGTACGTGACTTCAGTCAGCATAACACGAAAAGTCATCCATCTCTGATTTTAAACAAATAGTTTTAACGTGAAGCTATGCCAGCGAATTGGCCTTTGAAACTGAATTTTACATCTAAACTTTACCATCGTACAGAAGAGAATTTATTCGAAGATTCGAAAATTCGAGAATTTTCGTCAATTTACTTAAACTAGCATTTTAGCTCCCCAAATTTGTTTCGTTACAATGCTGATATCAGTTTCCTTCTGTCTCGCCTACAAATAAACGACTTCACCTTTGAAACCCATTTCGACCACCCTGTATATTATATAATCCAAATAGAATTGGTGGTGTTTTGTAACGAATTTTTTCTACTTTTATACTTTTTTCCCATTTCTCTCTTTTTCACTGAATATTTCATTTTTATTTACGACAATTTACTTAAACTAGCATTTTAGCTATCCAAATTTGTTTTATGAAAATAGTGTTGACAACATTTTTCTTTTATCTCGCTTACAAAGAGGACTTCATCTTTAAAACCCATTTTTACCACCCTGTATATTAGGATGATTTTTTTTTCTTTCGTCCTTATTTCTCTCTTTTTCACTAAATGTTTCATCATTATTTTCGACAAAATCCGTAGACTAATTCGACCCACTTCGACCACACTGTATGTTAAATAATCGAAGTAGTTTTTTACTGAATGTTTCTTTTTTGTTTTCGAGAATTTTCTGAAACTGAGGCATTTTAGAACTACAAATTTGCTTTATTAAAATCAGCTTTTTTCTATCTCGCCAACAAATAGGACTTCATCTTCAAAGCCCATTTTGAGTATCGCGCCAGAGAAATTAGCAGGAATGACAAATTTATAGACAGAAAAATGCTAAAATTATGAAATCATATATGGCGTATTCTAAACAGCTTTTTTAATCCTCCCAATCGCTAGGCACCAAACTGAGATCAGACAATGGTCTCTATTCAACAGATTTCCATATCTTCTTGAGTGCCTTCTTCTTTTCCGTTTTTCTATAGGTTTTCATCCACAAAAACTTCTTAGGAAGACCATAACAGTACATTCTTTTCATATAACCGTACTAGGTGCGGGTTATTATTGCGTACGTGACTTCAGTCAGTATAACCGAAAAGTCATCTATCTTTGACTTTAAACAATCATTTTGACGTGAAGACATACCAGCGGATTTGCCTTTGAAACAAAATTCTACACTTGAATTGCATCAATGTACACTAGAAAGTCAGGATTCTTGAGATGTAGTGCTGGAAAAAATGAACTAAGTAAAACACTACCTATATGAATGAATAGCCCCCTTATCGCGCTTTAGAAATCAGTAGAAAAGAAATTTCTATAGACTTCTCTATATTCTTGGGTCTGCTTTTCTTCCTTTTTTTCCTTTCAAAAATCCTCTTAGGAAGACGATAACAGTGCACCCTTTTCGTATGTTTATACCATACTAGACACTGGTTGTTATTGCCTTTGATCGATCGAAATGCGTACGTGACTTCAGTCAGCATAACACGAAAAGTCATCCATCTCTGATTTTAAACAAATAGTTTTAACGTGAAGCTATGCCAGCGAATTGGCCTTTGAAACTGAATTTTACATCTAAACTTTACCATCGTACAGAAGAGAATTTATTCGAAGATTCGAAAATTCGAGAATTTTCGTCAATTTACTTAAACTAGCATTTTAGCTCCCCAAATTTGTTTCGTTACAATGCTGATATCAGTTTCCTTCTGTCTCGCCTACAAATAAACGACTTCACCTTTGAAACCCATTTCGACCACCCTGTATATTATATAATCCAAATAGAATTGGTGGTGTTTTGTAACGAATTTTTTCTACTTTTATACTTTTTTCCCATTTCTCTCTTTTTCACTGAATATTTCATTTTTATTTACGACAATTTACTTAAACTAGCATTTTAGCTCTCCAAATTTGTTTTATGAAAATAGTGTTGACAACATTTTTCTTTTATCTCGCTTACAAAGAGGACTTCATCTTTAAAACCCATTTTTACCACCCTGTATATTAGGATGATTTTTTTTTCTTTCGTCCTTATTTCTCTCTTTTTCACTAAATGTTTCATCATTATTTTCGACAAAATCCGTAGACTAATTCGACCCACTTCGACCACACTGTATGTTAAATAATCGAAGTAGTTTTTTACTGAATGTTTCTTTTTTGTTTTCGAGAATTTTCTGAAACTGAGGCATTTTAGAACTACAAATTTGCTTTATTAAAATCAGCTTTTTTCTATCTCGCCAACAAATAGGACTTCATCTTCAAAGCCCATTTTGAGTATCGCGCCAGAGAAATTAGCAGGAATGACAAATTTATAGACAGAAAAATGCTAAAATTATGAAATCATATATGGCGTATTCTAAACAGCTTTTTTAATCCTCCCAATCGCTAGGCACCAAACTGAGATCAGACAATGGTCTCTATTCAACAGATTTCCATATCTTCTTGAGTGCCTTCTTCTTTTCCGTTTTTCTATAGGTTTTCATCCACAAAAACTTCTTAGGAAGACCATAACAGTACATTCTTTTCATATAACCGTACTAGGTGCGGGTTATTATTGCGTACGTGACTTCAGTCAGTATAACCGAAAAGTCATCTATCTTTGACTTTAAACAATCATTTTGACGTGAAGACATACCAGCGGATTTGCCTTTGAAACAAAATTCTACACTTGAATTGCATCAATGTACACTAGAAAGTCAGGATTCTTGAGATGTAGTGCTGGAAAAAATGAACTAAGTAAAACACTACCTATATGAATGAATAGCCCCCTTATCGCGCTTTAGAAATCAGTAGAAAAGAAATTTCTATAGACTTCTCTATATTCTTGGGTCTGCTTTTCTTCCTTTTTTTCCTTTCAAAAATCCTCTTAGGAAGACGATAACAGTGCACCCTTTTCGTATGTTTATACCATACTAGAAGCTGGTTGTTATTGCCTTTGATCGGTCGAAATGCGTACGTGACTTCAGTCAGCATAACACGAAAAATCATCCATCTCTGATTTTAAACAAATAGTTTTGGCGTGAAGCTATGCCAGCGAATTTGCCTTTGAAACTGAATTTTACATCTAAACTTCACCATCGTACAGAAGAGAATCCGGACTGTGGGATATAGTGCTGGGAAAAAAATAACTAACTTAACGAAATACATCACTGTGTACCTAGATGATGAAATACCCACCTATTCGACCATCCAAATAGATTTGGTAAACATAAAAATTTTTCCACCTTTTACCTTTTTTTATTACAGAATTTTTCATTTCTATTTTCGACAATTTACTTAAACTATCATTTTAGCTCTCCAAATTAGTTTCGTTACAATGCTGATATCAGTTTCCTTCTGTCTCGCCTACAAATAAACGACTTCATCTTTAAAACACATTTCGACCACCCTGTATATTATATAATCCAAATAGAATTGGTGGTGTTTTATAACGAATTTTTTCCACTCTTATACTTTTTTCCCATTTCTCTCTTTTTCACTGAATGTTTCATTTTTATTTACGACAATTTACTTAAACTAGCATTCTAGCTCTCCAAATTTGTTTTATGAAAATAGTGCTGACAAAATTTTTCTTCTATCTCGCTTACAAAGAGGACTTTAAAATCCCATTTAACCACCCTGTATATTACGACGATTTTTTTCCCTTTCATCTTTTTTTTTATTTCTCTTTTTTTCACTAAATGTTTCATCATCATTTTCGACAAAATACGTAGACTATATCGACCCACTTCGACCACCCTGTATGTTAAATAATCGAAGTAGTTTTGGTGGTATTATAGGTAGCCAATTTCATTATTTTTTTCTTCATCTCTATGTTTTTTACTGAATGTTTCTTTTTTGTTTTCGACAATTTGCTGAAACTGAAGCATTTTAGAACTCCAAATTTGCTTTATTAAAATAAATTTTTTTCTATCTCGCCTACAAATAGGACTTCATCTTCAAAGCCCATTTTGAGTATCGCGCCAGAGAAATTAGCAGGAATGGCATATTTATAGACAGAAAAGTGCTAAAACTGTGCGCCGTATACTCAATAGTCTTTTTAAACTTTCCAGTCGACGGGTTCTAAATTGCACTTTAAAATTGGCCTGTGTTTAACCGATTTCCATGTTTTCTTGCTGTCTTCTTCTATTCCGTTTTTCCATTGGTTTCTCATTAAAAAACCTCTTTGGAAGACGATTTCATATGTTTATACCATACTACACGCTGGTTGTTATTGCCTTTGATCGGTCGAAATGCGTACGTGACCTCAGTCAGCACGAAACGCGAAATCACTGGAAAAGCCATATTTATTGTTAAAAATTGCAAAAATTATAAAATCGACTATGGCGTATGCTAAGCAGCCTTTTTTAAATTTCCAGTAATCGAGCTCAAAATTACGCCAACATTCGCATGTGTTTAACTAATTTCCATGTTTTTTTGCCTCTCCTTCTCTTCCATTTTTCCACCTTAAGGCGACGATAACAGCGCATCCTTTTCGTAAGTTTATACCATACTGGTTACTGGTTGTTATTGCCTTTGATCGGTCAAAGTGCGTACGTGACTTCAGTCAGTACGACTCAAAAACTCATTCATCTATATACCACACGTTAACAAATTATCAGAATTTGTTACTAGCAAGCAATTTTTAGAAGATGATTTCTTGCTGCAATGTGTTAAAACACTGTTCGTTATTAATGTTTGTTTCTGAATATTCATGTCCTAATTTGCTGTTGCTCATTCCTCTAGGTGTTGACGTATAGAAAAGCTAGTTTATCTGACAGGTGATTGCAAGAACGTAACTAGTCTCTTGTCACCTATCAATAGACGGGAATACGAGGCTTATTAAGCAGCTAGCAGCTAGCAGCTGCAATTTACGCGTCGCTCCCCAAACGTAATCGGTTGTCTGGGAAATCACGAGTTATATATGAAAAAAAGGTCGTTTTATGAAGAATAAACTGTTAGACTGATATTAGCCCTCTAGGACGACTTTTACAACTATCAGTAAAACTTCTGTTAGAAGTTTAAACGCCAGATTTGAAGTACATTGCATTGTTTATTATGTTAAAACCTTTCGTTTTTGATCGAATGATCTGAACTCAAGTGTGTGACTTTAGACAAAAACTTTAGTTCCTTACGGAAAAGTACAACATTCCCTCGAACCTGTTGGCTCAAAGGCACGTTCCTATATCCCTCTTATCCAGGAATATTGCGAAATATTTCGACGAGGAGTTTACGAACTTTCGCGTCGGTTAACAAACCCATTGTCTCCGGAAAAAGCAGCGTCGCCCCGCACCATAAATAAATCCGACTTTATCCGTCTTCGGCCGAGCTCCTTTCCCTCATTGTTGTAACGTTGTTTGCTTTTATTTCACTTCTTGTGATCGAGGTTCTTTCGACATTATCTTTCATTGTTGGACCCCACTCGCCGCTGTTGTCCTTTCCGGCAGCTTAATAGCTTTTTCGTTTGATAAACAACTGTACGTCATGTGCACATAAGTTGTGTGTGTTGTTGGAGGCTCAAGAGAACATCATTAAATATTTGCCCTCTAAGCACATCGCATTTAATAAACCCGACGAAAAGCTAATTTCGACTCTTTGCTCCATCTAGAGCCGTCGACAATTCAAATATCTCGGAGGTCGTTAAATTAAGGCTGAGATTTTCCTTAGAAAATGGGTTGTTCGCTGCACGCTCACTTGCATGCTTATCTTCGTAAATGGATTGTTTTGGCAAATTAGGATAATGCTAATGTTAAGACGGCGAATGCTAGCACCCGATCGATATCCCGCATGCCTTACTACGTCGTACACGTAAATTTTAAACAGCCGAGCGGTCTTGATTTATCTTTCGACCCAAAACAAACGGAATAACTTTAAAGTTGATCCTCGACAGAGCATGGCCGGTAAACAAACTTTGCCGGGGCAACATTTTGAGGTTGTTATCCGGCCCGACGCCGACGGTGGAGGGAAAGACAAATTACGACTTCGAAAGCCTGGAAAAAATGCCATTGTCTGCACGCATTTATCTATGACAGACCTTCTGTCTCAAGAAAAAAGTAGGCCTATTAATTACAGCAACGTTTCCCAATCGGCCTGATGACCTTTCAGCCAAATACACGAATGCCTCTTAACCAAGTCTCCCATTAAGTTCCCTTAACTCACTTCTAATTCTACTTTATCACACCGATTTATTTTTTTTAAGTTTCTTTTTATTGATTTCGGAAATTGTGAAAGTATTAACCTTGTCAAAATGACAGCGGGTCACCAACTGTATAATGAAACTTTCTTGGATCCACTTGTAAGTAACTGATCCTAAGTAAGGCTCTAATAAACTATTATAAATTATAATCGTAAAACAAACTAATGAAGGGAAACTTAAATCTCATAAAGGCCACCTTATGATTCAAAGAAGCTGAGTTGTCTAATCTTTAAGGAAACTAAAGATGAATTTTGAGCATATCTAGCCGTTTTTGAGTTACTTGCACTTTACCCTTTTTTAAGGACAAATTTAAAAATCTTTATTGACTTTATAATTTTTCTTCTAAGAAATTCAATGTTAAAGACAAATTTTCTACAATTTCGACTGTCATTTAAAAGTAAAATAAAAATATCAAATAGTTGCTAGATGTAGCGTCCTCAAAAGTATACTCCGAATGTTACTGGGAATAGGGCAAAAGAAAATTTTCACAAATTAAGCAGAAAAGCCCTACGTTTCGACGTCTTTATCAAGGCTATTCTACGACTAGAGTGAAAATTGTGTCATAAACACATACTCAGAATCCATCAACACAGGTGAGGAAGAGCAAGCGATGCGGAGTAAACAAGGCGACATAAAACACTCACACCAGTTTTATGTCGCCTTGTTTACTCCGCATCGCCTGCTCTTCCTCGCCTGTGTTGATGGCTTTTGCGTATGAGTTTGTGACACAATTACCACTCTAGTCGTAGAATAGCCTTGATAATGACGTCAATAAACGTCAAAACGTCGGCAATTTTTGCCTGATTTGTGGAAATTTTCTTTTGTCCTGTTCCCGATAACCTTTGGAGTAAAATATCAAACTTCAAACATTATATTTATATAATAAGCGAGTATTTTCCAGTAAATTGAGCAATAAAGACATATTTTAATGATCTCTAACCGTTTTCGAGATATTCGTACTGTTACGCCCTACCGTCGGTCCACAGAGATTCGGGCCGAAGCGGCCACGCCGAGCGCCGAACCGCGACCCCGGGAACCCATCTAGACTAAACGAGAACCGGGAACAGTTGCCTCCGTTCTCGAAAATACGAGAGTGTGCAGTGTAGTAAATAAGCGAAATAAGCGCACTAGCGAAGAGTGCGAATGGTTAGTAGAGAGTAATTGCGTTTTAATCGTGTTGTAATAGTTAAAAGTAAATAAAAATGTGTGTAGTTAATTGACGATAAATTATTGGAACCCGAATCCCGTAACAGTACTTTAATTAATTTAGGAAATAGCCTCATTAGCTTTGTGCCGGCCTTAAGCTAAATTTCTTCCAAGTACTTCTCTTATTCTTCCAGTAATAAAGACAATGGTTTTCGAGATATTTGTTCTTTATTTATATTAAAAACTAGTTTGAAAATACTCAATTTTCTAAGCCGAGAGTAAATCCAGTCTTGCTTATTTCTGATTACTGCACTCAGCTCCAACCTTCCTTCCTATTTTCCATTGAATTGAACCACAGAGACAGATTTTAATCATCTCTAATAGTTTTCGGGATATTCGTACTTTACTTAGCTTAAGAGAGAGCCTCATTGGCTTTGTACCAGACTTAAACCAATTTTTTCCAAAAAATTCAGGGGTAAAGACTAATTTTAAGCAACTTCAATCTTTTTCGAGATATGACTGGAGTCCACACCAAACTTGTTTTAGCGATTATTTTAAAAGAAATGTAAAGACAAAATGTAAGTTTTGATTATCTTTAACCGTTTTTGAGATATTTGCCGTACACCTTTTTTAAGAGCAAGTTTAAACAGCCTTTTTGACTTTATCCCTTTTTTTAAAGAAATTCAACGATGTAGACAAATTTTCTACATTTCCGACTGACATCCAAAGTAAAATACAAAATTTGGTTATTTCTAATGACATCACCGAACTTCAAACTTTGTAAGCGACTATTTTCCAATAAATTGAGCAATAAAGACAGATTTAGATTTTAAGGATCTCTAACCGTTTTCGAGATATTTGTACTTTACTTAATTTAAGAAAGAGCCTTATTAACTTCGAACCACCATTAAGCTAAATTTTTTCCAAGAACTTTTCAGGTACATTTTCAAGGTACCTGTTTTTTTGAGACTTTCAAAAGTAAATTAAATTTTGATTATTTCTGATCATTGCACTCAGCTCCAACCTTCCTTCCAATTTTCCATTGAATTGAAGCATAGAGACAGATTTTAACCATCTCTAATTGTTTTCGCGACATTCGTACTTTACTTAATTTAAGAGAGAGCCTGATTGACTTTATACCAGGTTTCAGCCGATTTTTTCCAAAAAGGCCAGTAGTAAAGACTAACTTTGAGCATCTCAAATCTTTTTCGAGATATTTGTACTTTATTTAATTTAAAAGAGAGCCACATTGACTTCATACTAGATTTACGCTATTTTTTCAAAAAAATTCGGTGATAAGGCAAATTTTAAACGTATCCAACGGTTTTCGAGATATTTGTTTTTGTGTTATTTCTATATTAAAAATCATATGTAATGATTCGTGTTTCTGAGACGTCCAACAAAGTAAATTAAATTTTGATTATTTCTGATAACTGCACTTAGCTCTAATTTTTCCAAGCAATAATTTTTCAATACAGACTGACAGATTTTTAAGAATCTTTAACCGTTCTCGAGATATTTGTTCTCTATAATATAATTCACGAGTAAAGACGAATTCGAGACATTTGTACTTTTCTTATTTTAAGAAATAGTCCCATGTGCATGTAATAGTTCTCAACTACTTTGTTGCGAGATATCCAAAATAAAAATAAAGTTTCGATTATTTTTAAGTGTATTTAAGATATTTATAACTTAAATTTTTTAATTTTGGAAATGACTGAGTCCAAATCAAACTCGTTTTAGCGGTTATATTAAAAGAAATTCAAAGACAAAATATAAATCTAGATTACCTCTAACCGTTTTTCAAATATTTGCAAAAATATTTGTAAAATCAAATTTAAAGAGCCTTTTTGACTCTTTTTAAAGAAATTCAACGATGTAGATAAATTTTCTACATTTCCGACTCACATCCAAAAGCAGATCACAAAATTTGATTATTTCTGATAATTCAACCAAACTTCAAACTGTGTAAGCGATAATTTTCCAATAAATTGAGCAATAAAGACAGATTTTCAGGATCTCTAACCGTTCTCGA
The DNA here is from genome assembly GCA_951812265.1 of Taphrorychus bicolor. NCBI lineage: Eukaryota > Metazoa > Arthropoda > Insecta > Coleoptera > Curculionidae > Taphrorychus > Taphrorychus bicolor. Next base: position 29,495,892 of record OX638304.1, read on the forward strand.
GATATTTGTACTTTACTTAACTTAAGAAAGAGCCTCATTAACTTCGTACCAGCCTTAAGCTAAATTCTTTTTAAGAACTTCAGTAGTAAAGATACATTTTTAACGTATCCAATAGTTTTCGAGATCTTTGTTATTTATTTAACTTAAAAAATAGTTTGATGGTACTAATCTTTCTGAGACGTTCAAAAGTAAATTAAATTTTGATTATTTCTGACCACTGCACTCAGGTCCAACCTTCCTTCCTATTTTCCATTGAATTGAGCCATAGAGACAGATTTTAAGCATCTCTAATCGTTCTCGGGATTTTCGTACTTTACTTAATTTAACAGAAAACCTCATTGACTCTGTACCAGGTTTAAGTCATTTTTTCTCAAAAAATTCAATAGGAAAGACTAATTTTGAATATCTCTAATCTTTTTCCAGATATTTGTACTTTACTTAAATTAAAAAAGAGCCACATTGACTTCTTACCAGATTTAAGCTATTTTTTCCGAAAAAATCAGTGATAAGGCAAATTTAAACATATCTAACGGTTTTCGAGATATTTGTTTTTGTGTTATTTCTATATTAAGGAATCATTTGTAAAGATTCTTGTTTCTGAGACGTCCAAAAAAAAGTAAATTAAAAATTGATTATTTCTGTTTCTTCAATTATTGTTCAATAGATTGAACGATAAAGACAGATTTTAAGCATCCTTGACCGTTTTCCATATATTTGTTCTTTATAATAAAATTCACGAGTAAATACGAATTTTGAACATTTACAACTGTTTTCGAGACATTTGTACTTTTCTTATTTTAAGAAATAGTCCCATCGTACATGTTATCGTTCTCAACTAATTTGTTCCGAGATATCCAAAATTAAAATAAAGTTTCGATTATTCTTAACTGTATTTAAGATATTTGTAACTTAAATTTAATTTTTTAGATTATTTTTAGATAAGATATTCTAAAGTAAATTTAAAGACAAAATCTAAATTTGCTTATCTTTAGTTGTTTTTGAAATATTTGCACTTTACCTTTTTTAAGAGCAAATTTAAAGAGCCGTACTGACTTATTTTTAAGAAATTCGATGATAAAAACAAATTTTCTACATTTTCGACTGACATTTAAAAATAAAATAAAAATTGGATTATTTCTGATCACTGCACCGAACTTCAAACTTTGTAAGCGACTATTTTCCAATAAATTGAGCAATAAAAACTGATTTTAAGGATCTCTCAGCAATTATATTTCAATAAATGAAACGATAAAGAAAGATTTTAAGCATCTTTAACCGTTTTCGAGACATTTGTTCTTTATAATAAAATTTACAAGTAAAGACGAATTTTGCACATTTACGACGGTTTTCGAAAATTTTAATTTTTAAAGTTTCGAATATTTTTATCCGTACTTAAGATATTTGTACTTTAAATTCCTTAATTTTGGAAATGACTGGAGTCCACACCAAACTTGTTTTAGCGATTATTTTAAAATAAATGTAAAGACAAAATGTAAATTTTGATTATCTTCAACCGTTTTTGAGATATTTGCCGACACCTTTTTTAAGAGCAAGTTTAAACAGCCTTTTTGACTTTATCCCTTTTTTTAAAGAAATTCAACGATGTAGACAAATTTTCTACATTTTCGACTGACATCCAAAGTAAAATACAAAATTTGGTTATTTCTAATGACATCACCGAACTTCAAACTTTGTAAGCGACTATTTTCCAATAAATTGAGCAATAAAGACAGATTTAGATTTTAAGGATCTCTAACCGTTTTCGAGATATTTGTACTTTACTTAATTTAAGAAAGAGCGTTCGTATCAGCCTTAAGCTAATTTTTTTCTAAGAACTTCAGAGTAAAGCCAAATTTTTAACGTAAACAATGGTTTTCGAGATATTTGTTATTTATTTATCTTAAAAAATAGTTTGAAAGTACCCGCCTTTCCGAGACGTACAAAAGTAAATTAAATTTTGATTATTTCACATCGATCCCAGTTCCATTTGGATCGCACTCAGCTCCAATCTTCCTTCCTATTTTCCATTGACTTTGGACCATAGAGACTAGTTTTGAGCATCATATCTAATCGTTTTCGAGATATTTGTACTTTACTTATTCTAAAAAAGAGCCTCATTGACTTTATACCACGTTTAAGATATTTTTTCCAAAAAATTCAGTGAAACATATCCAACGGTTTTCGAGATATTTGTTTTTGTGTTATTTCTATAATAAGAAATAATTTGTAAATATTCGTGTTTCTGAGACGTCCAAAAAGGTAAATTAAATTTTGATTATTTCTGATGACTACACTTAACTCCAATTTTTCTAAGCAAGTAGTTTTCAATAAATTAAACAATAAAGAAACATTTTAAGCATCTTTAACCGTTTTCGAGATATTTGATCATTATAATATAAAGACGAATTTTGACCATTTAAGATGGTTTTCGAGACATTTCTACTTCTCTTATTTTAAGAAATAGTCCCATTGTGCATGCAATCGTTCTCAACTACTTTATTGCGAGATATCTAAAATGAAAATAAAGTTTCGATTGTTTTTAACTGTATTTAAGATATTTGTAACTTAAATTCTTTAATTTTGGAAATGACTAGAGTCCAAATCAAACCCGTTTTACCGAATACTTTAAAAGAAATTTCAAGACAAAATGTAAATTTTGATTATCTCTAACCGTTTTTGGGATATTTGCACTTCAGCTTTTTAAAGAGCAATTTAAAGAGACTTATTGCCCTTTATACCTTTTATTTTTTAAAGAAATTCAATGGTGACAAATTTTCTACTTTACCGACTGACAACTAAAAGTAAATTACAAAATTTGATTATTTCTGACGACTTCGCCGAACTTCAAACTTTGTAAGCGACTATTTTCCAATAAATTGAGCAATAGACAGATTTTAAGGATTTCCAACTGTTTTCGAGATATTTGTACTTTACGTAACTTAAGAAAGAGCCTTATTAACTTCGTACCAACCTTAAGCTAAGATTTTTCCAAGAACTTCAAAGACTAATTGTGAGAAACTCTAACTGTTTTCGAGATATTTTTACTTTATTTCATTCAAAAATGCGTTTTATTAACTTCGCACCAGCTTTAAGTAATTTTTTTGCAAGATATTCACTAGTAAAGACGATTTTTAAAAATCTTCAAAATTAATGAAGTTCTTAGTGTCCCAATATGGATGGAAAGGTTAATCACTGAGTGGGGACAAAATAAAGAGTCCTCAATCCTTTATCAATGTGCCGACGTTTCGACCATTTATTTAGATCTTCCTCAAATCTCTTGATGAAGTGAAGAGGACGTGTCAACTATATGCGGTATAATCATATGCATAACGCTCTTGGGATACAAATTTATTAATGAACATCTATATTTACTTTAAAATGTTAAGAGGAGCACGTATATAAGGTGTTTATGCTCATCAGGCGATCACCAATCGTATGCCCGTTTATTTTGTTCCCACCCACGATTTTCGAGACATTTATCTTTTATTTTAAGAAATTAGTTGAGAACTATAAAGTCCCACTGGGCTTTCATTGTTCTTTGCCAGAAAATTAACGATAAAGACAAATTTTCTGTATCCCTTAATGGTTTCGTATTTTTTTTAACATCTTTAATGGTTTTAGAGATATTTGTACTTTCCTTATTTCAAGAAATAGTCCCATTGAGTTTGCATTTATTTTCAGATGGTTTCTTTTAAAAAATTAAATGATAATTGAACTTTTCCAATAATTTTCAAAATACAGTATAAAGTGTTTTCCGGGCTTTGAAGAAGAAGGCTCTATTGAACCATTTCTTCCTGACGTTTCGTCTACAGCTGCGGTCGACATTATCAAAGGCGATGAGGGCGATCCCAAGGAGGAAATTTCTGGAAGCGAGTTCTACGACACACTTCAAGTGTGCGAAACCCTGCGCCACCACTGCCTCCACCCCAGTCCCTCCACTGAAGCGCGACGGCGGCGGGGGGGGGGGGTGAAATAAATACCACGGAGCTCATCACGGTTGAATCAGTCAACGTCGGGAAGCACGGGAGATCACTTCGCCCATTGCCTCATCGCCTTTGAAAATATCTGCCGCAGCTGTCCTAACGAAACATCCGGACCATTCATTGGGCCACAGCTTCAAAGCCCGGAAGACGCTTTAGATTGTAATTACAAACTAGTTTTCCTTGTTTACGGTACCACCTTTTTGACCAATTTACTCTGTAGTTTTCGATGTTGATAACAAAAATACCAAAAATCAAAGACAAAAAAAATGATTACAAGTATCAGTTGACCCCTTCAAATGTGACGCCTATGGTTGCATTTAAAATAATATTTTACACTTAACCTAAATTTGATCTTTTTAGTTAGAAAACAATCTGAAGAATAATAAAAAAGAAACAATGTCGATGGGACATCTTCAAAGGGCCATGGATCTTTTAGAAGGCATTTTTGGATAATATCTCCAAATTTGCTATCTCCGTTTGTCGGTCTTCTTCCAGACACCCTGTGTATATGCAGTTTTTCAGAAAGATTGAGATTAGTTTCCCGGAAAAGTCTAACCTACCATCAAAAAATCAAATCAGCTCATTCTATTTCGATTGTCCGTTGTGGGACAATTCTTCAACTTTCTGGTCTTTTTCTCTTCCGTCCCTGATTTCAATCCTGCTTTACCTGCCTACACAGGGTGTTTTTGCAAAGAAAGTTTTTTTAGAAAACCTCTACAATGTGGCTGATTTTCGAGTGGTTTTTAGAAGTATATGAAAGAATTGTGCTTTTCTTTTGAAAACTGAATACCCAATTTTTGGTGAGAAAACCTTTAGTAATTGGTAAGAAAAGCGATAAAACTTAGATTTTTTGGTAAAAAGTTGTCAATTTTGAATTATAAGATTCGATTTTGATTAAAAAGTGATAAAATTTTTGATTAAAAAAGCATAGTTGCGTCAAAGCTCTCCAGTTCTATAATATTTTCTAATACGTATAGCCAATTTGGGTAAAAACTATACAAATGCCATAGAGACTCAATTGTTTTTATTAGGACTCAGCTAGTTTTGTCGATAACAATAAAAATTGAATTTCGCTTTTGAGAAATGTCATTTTTAAATCAATTTTGGCAAAATTCTACATAAATTACAAAAAAAAGTTTAACTAATTTTAAACAAATACAATTTCGGTCTTAACTACGTCCTTCCTTTTCTATCTCCGTTGGTAATTACATTTTTGTGTTGATAGATTTGAGGTGTAAGAGGAAGTTTGGTCTCTTATTTGCCATTGCCAATGCCTTGGCCTCGAAAATTTCCATAAAATAGTTGGTTATTACTGGACTAAAGAGGCGGCCCATAGCTACACCATCAGTTTGTTCGTAGAAATCTTCCTTCCATTGAAAATATGTAGTGGTTAGGCAGTGTTGGAACAACTTGGCAATATCTTGTGGAAATTTGTGGTTAATATGTTCCATGGCTTCCTTAATGGGTGGTGAAGAGCGAAACAACATCGAAGCTATCGAGAATTTCTCCTGAAGAGAGAGTCATCTTTAAACACGACAATAATTTCAACATGAAGAAGGAAATTACGTTTCTAAATGCAGACGGGAAGCAAGTTCTACGTCATACTTGCAGTGCGCCGAAACACTGCGCTACCACTACCCCCACCACGGAGCTCACCACAGTCGATTCAGTCAACGTCGAGAAAAATGAGAGATTACTTTGCCCAGTGCCTTGTCGCTTTGATAATGTAGACGAAACGTCAAGAAGAAATTCCATTGGATCACGGCTGAAAAGCCCTGAAAACATTTTTGATTGTAATTTTCAAAATGTTTGTTCCTACCTTCCTTACCATATGAAATAGTTCTATTGAGTTTGTGCTCCTTTTCAGAAATTTTTTGATTTTGAACACAAATGTATAATACACTAGACTGGAGTTTACGGAGGATCTTAAAATTACCCGTGACCTTAATTGTCTGATACACAGGTAAAACTCAATAAATCTTATATTAGCCCCCTATTAATGTATGTATTTCTTCATTATGTCTTAAGATGTTTATGGAATGCAGTGGATAGGAAAAATCACAAAAGGTGCTAAGCCTTATGATCTTACGTACGTACTACATTTGATATTCCACAACAAATTGCCAATATCCAGGTTTCAAAGCGAAAAATTTTTATTTATAGCTCCCATTATTAAATCTGTACTGTAGTGAGCATGGGCGTTTTTTAAAGTATTATTGGAAATTGGAAATGTCACGGATCATCCATGCGAGCATTTAAAGTGAAGCAGGAGAAGAACGTGAAGCGACAAAAATGGGTTAGTGTGTTGAGAGTATAAAGGCAACACCATGCTGAAAAGATATTTTTGTTCACCAAGTTCCAGAGCATCAGTGTCGTAAAATCCATTGCTCCTCACTACTAGTGAACCTCAAATGAACTAACTTCTTCCTTTTGCCTTTTTGGAAAGCACTCTGTGGTAAGTGTTATAACTCCCTGGCAAAAACTGGACGTTATAATCACGATTCCTAGCATGTACGTTTGTAATTCCAGACCGGAGAATGTCTCCATATAACCGAGGCCAAATAACTTTAGTGGCTGCATATTATAATGAATCTCGAGATAAGGCAATTTTATTTTACGATGCCCGTTATTAGAATTAGGGCTGAGGCATAAAATTCTTTTATGCCTCGTCTTAGCACTTCGATATCTCGAAAACTTTAACATTTTCCCGTCTAACGGTATGCATATTAGCTCAATTACGTTTCCCGTCTCCTTACAGGGAGCACTCACTCGCTCACGTGATGATTTTCCTGTGGCGTCAGCCCGGAATTGCATTCGGCGTTCCACACAAATCGAAAATTGATTTTCGACGGGAGCGAGTAATAACCCCAATAAGTCAAACTCGAGGGATGGACCGAGGGATAAGACGAAAGAGCATCGGGGACGAACAAAGGCGCAAACAATGGAAAGAATTCGATTAATGGACCCGCCAAGAAACGAGACGCTGCTGATGGCAAATATTGAGGACGAGTGTCTATGGCTTTTTTATAACCGCCAAGCAAATCAGTTTTATTGGTTTAGATTGGTCATCCAATTGTACAATGGTCAATTAAACGGGTATTTCATGGAAAATGCCAGGCAGGACAGAACGATCCGGTAAACAGCTTAACGCTAACAGTTTCCTAAACCTCATTATGAAGGATTTGGCCATTTCATTATTGATAATGAAATAGTCCCAAGCGGAATTTTGGAAATTGAAGTTTAATTCAATTTTAGTGATCAGTTGTTTGTAGCGCTTTCTATTATAGTGACCGCAATAATGACGACCTTCTGTCACAATTTATTGAAAGTCATAATACATAGTTTAGCAGAAAAGTTAGCAAAAGAAGAGGGCATTGTGTTTTGGTGATAACGGAAAAAATGCAACTATTCTTAGTGCAAAATGAAATAAAATTTCTCGAGTAAGCAGTTTTCGGCCTTCCGGTCATCATCTAGGTCAAATATGCAATAACGGGGTGTTTAAAACCTACTAAATTTTTTGTTGTGTGGAAAGAGAATAAATAGATTTATTTTTTGTGAGTAGTTATATCGACGGGGTTCTGGGACAATTTGACCTTGAAGTCTGCGTGAGCCCTAGTGTAAAAAGGCGAATGCTGTCATTCTTGTCAAATGTGATAGACTTAACAGATGACATGTGACATATGACAGTTGTGTGATATAGGACAGGTGAGGTGTGTCATATGACAGACTTGACCCTTGTGATATAGTCGTTTTCAGGAAGATATTCATCTAGCCAGCCATGGAAATATCGGTTTTGTAGTGGCAGCCCTTCTTCCAAAAATTTTTCAACTGAAATCTGGGAAAATCTTATTTTCTATTGGTATCAATCACATTATGTCAAAATTTAAGAAATGGCATGACCCTTACTTTCTTTCTTTGTCTCCTGCATGTATTTTGAGAAAGAGAGCGGAATATTACTTCTGTCAATTCCTTGGATGCAATATGCATCTTTGTAAATATTGTGAATTTAATTCTCATATTTCTTTTTTTCTTATTCTGATTTTTGTGAGTAATTTTCAAATAACTACACTGCATATTATCATCAAACAGTCCTTTATATGACTACTTTTATACTCAACAACTTATATAGTGAAAGCAAAAAGTGAAATAAACCTACGACCTACCACGGATTTGATCCCTTACAGAATGAAGCTATTTTTTAACAATTTCCTTAACTCCAATAGCAGAGCTGCAGCTGCATGCATCGACTGCTTTTTGACTTTGTATGAAGAGTGTAAGCAAAGTGCTCGATGGTTGAGAAAGAAAGAAAAAAAGAATTGCCCGGTTTCCAGTATTCAAGTGACATCTTCAAGGTGCTACTGAATGATTTTGTATTATCCAAATGAAGAATGATCATTTGACTATCTCATTTATCTGTGAATGTACCAAAGGAAGGATGAACTAACCTGAACAAAAAATGTGTGTTTCTGTTTATAAATTAAGTGTTCTGTTAAGTGATTGTGTGGGAACCAATTTGAGGTTGACCATCTGTACAGAGTGCTAATTATTATGTAAGTGTTAATCTCTCCAAAGAATGCATATAACATTTGTCAAAACAGTTTAAAGAGTTGGTAGTCACCAATTTGTCGATCAAACCATCTGCATTCTAGTTTCAGGGTCTACTCCTCATCAGTACAGCTTTGGCTTCTCAACAAATTGGAGACCATGTGTTTGCGGCTTAAAGCCAAAAATCTATGGATGCTCTGCACAACATCTCACCATTTGTCAAAATAACACTAAGTTTTTATATATTATCATACTCCTGCATATCATATTAGATATATTCATTTTTTGCTATTGTGATTGCTAAGGATTGGACCTCAAAAGGGGTCTCTTGAAGTTTACAATCCTGGGTTCTAATATTTAAATCACCATACATTTTAAGTGTTTTGAATAATGTATTACTACTAAGACCCTTAATGTGCCTTTGAAGTGGATCTTCCATTCTTAGAAAAAAGCCAGTGGCATGTGTATGGAATTATTTTCTTCTGCAAATATAATTTTTAATTATACTTGAGATTTTAACAGAAACCAAGCAGAAACCTTTGTCATTAAAAATTCCAAAACAATACAGAGTTTAAAAGTTTGTATCCAAATCACAAACTCTCAAGTGCATCTTTTGAGCCCAAGGTATGTCCTAGAGTCCACATTGAGAAAAAAATGTTTAAAACAACGCAGTGACCTTGAGCTGCTCTATACACTTCCAAAATCATGTTAAGGTAGACATCCTGTAGTGGAAAGTAAAGTCCTAATATCCAATATAAAATATTTATAGTATATTGTAATCAATAAAAACTACCAATAATTTTTTTAATATTTTCCAAAATGTGTACAGGTTGGTTGTGAAGTTTTCATAGAATAGGATAGAACAATGAAAGTAGCTGGTACTTTATTACTCCAGCATTCTTGTCTGCTGATAATTCACAACCAACTTAATGAGTTTTTCCATTAAACACACTATACTTGTTTTGCTTTGTATATAAAATAAAAAAGTTCTTGCAACTTCAACAGCATTTTTATTCCAGGTATAGTAAGTTAGTTTCAAAGGGGGTTCTTAATTTAAAACTAATAAATAGCCTTTACTTGTTTCTAAAAGTCACTTCAAATTCTATGCATATAAGTCGAAACATTTTCAACTGAATTTATAAGAAATGGCCCCAGCTTATATGCCATTTAGTTTTAGTATAACCAGAACTGTAGCTCTCTTAGTTGAAAAGTTGTTCCATTCCACCAAGAAACCATTCCAGAATGATCTATCATTCTTCACAGCTCACTAATATGATATTGAAATAAACAATGTGCTTGTCCAGAGTGGTTCTGCAAACGTCAAGATGGTTCCTCATTTCAATTTGAAATGTTTGCTAGTGAGTTGCCCAAAATGATTTTTTTAAAGGTTCTGCAATGGTTCTCTAGCATTTGTTTAAAGGTGGTAGACAATGATGTATTATTAAATGAAACATCTTGGACTTCCATTGTCTTTATTGTGCAGTGGAATTTCTGCTCGTTTTCAAGTTCATTTAATGGTTCTCTAGCATGTTGGTACAAACCTCATATTAAATCACTACACAAATGTTTTAGTTTCTTGATATTTAGGTAATTTAAGAAATTAAATGCTCAACTAGGCAAGACATCTTTTTGTGTAGGTAATTTATAACTTAAAAGCAATAATCATATATAGTTAACAAACAAAAATACACTTCACTAAATACCGACACATACAACTGAAAAGGTCAACTTTTATAAGTTGACCTCCAATAATGGAGTTATACCCAAATGACAACTGAAATGATATAACAGTAAGTTCATCTGGTAGGAAATATTCTTTTCTTTATGATGGGGAATAATCTCGACTAATATTAACTCGATCCATAGTGATCATCGAGGAACATTATGGATGGTGTATGGATATACGAATTATCGATGGCATATGGCATATAGGTAACCTATATGAAAAGGCCACTGGGACTCTCACCATGGATCCTAATCACACAATCCAAATCATATGGCAGTACCAGTACTTAAATTCAGTCTGGTAGAAACATAATCTTTTCTCAGGTGATGTTGCTGTGTTTGGAACAATTTTTACTTGACTGCAATCTGCATGAAATTTTAAGCTTGGAAAGTGGTAAACTATATAATATTATGTTTAATATTAAGACATAGGCATAAGCATAGTTAAATGTATGGTCTATTCCCAGGGCATGTGGACACTAAAGTAATTTCTGGGTGAGTATATTTGGTAGTTTTGGAAATCTTGTTCATGGTTGATGGTCCAATTCAGTCCTTCTCTCATCAATAACTGCTTGAATGTGGTCTTCCTGTCTCAATTTTTGTAACTCTAGTCTGGCATCTTATTTTGCAGAAGTTGGAGGTTACAGGTTGCAGGATGAGTTTTCTGGATCATGCCATGAATTGTGTTAATAGTTTTGTGTGGTAGTTAGTTGCTTATTAAACCAGTTTACTTTTTCTACATTACAAACGCAGCATAACAATTGGATTTGAGCAAAATTTGAGAAATAAAGTAGTTATGTATGAAAATGACAAGATTTGAGGTTAAAACCCGATAAATTCGTTCGTTAAGCTCGATTCGCACCACTCTCCGATCTAGTAACTTTTCTGGTAACTTTTCAATTGTTTTTAAAAGGTGCGTTTACAATGTCATGGGTGGCTAGATGACTATCTTCCTGAAAACGACTATACCTAGGTGACGCTAGAAAGGCTTAACAGGCAGGGCAGGCAGGGCAGGCAGTGTAGATAGACTAACTCTAAGTGCCCCTCATGAAACAAATAATTTAGGCAATTAGCAACGGTGCTATTATTTTTGGGTTTTTTATTTTTCCTACAAGACACCAAACGTTTTACAAGGTGATCCTTTTGACCTAGTAATACTTTTTCACAATCTATGCATGTATTAAGGTTTCCAAGGAGGTAAGTGTTATCCTTAAAAATTTTATGGTATATATTTTTATACCATCATCACAACGAGCCAGAGTTGCTTCAACGTCAGTCTTTTGAGATCTTGCAAAAGTTAGATTCCGTTTAAGCTGTTCAATTTCTTCATCCTTCTCCGTCAGTAACTTATAAGCTGTAGATTTCCTGTCTTCACATTTAGAAGCTTTTAGTTTTTGCACCATCAAATCAACTTAGTTTTTACGGTTTCTCTCTTAAGCTCGACATAACTAGTATAGTTAACTAACTAACTTTACATTTTTGAACATTGGGAAAAATTACAAATACATTTTTTTTATTTTTGAAAAATTTTCTTACTCTAAATTTATTGAACCATTTCAGATCATGAATAATGTTCACTGTAACACAGTTCCAATAGTTGTTAGTCACTGCATCACACAAAGAACTATATTGATATTGTCCTTCCATGTTAGGAAGGTTAAGGTACCAATCGATATCCTGCCTCATGTAGAGGCTACGGTGAGATTCTACGTAGTAAGTACGAATCTCATCTCTCATGTGTTCCATTGTCTTAGGTATAGGTATCGGCATTTGAAGGAGAAGCTGAAATACAGTATGACTCAGGTATATCTTCATAACAGTACAAATCAACTGGAATAACGGGTTCTTCTTCTTCTCGAACTTGCTTCTTTGCCCGAAAAGATTTCGGGCAAAAACAAAAAACTTTTTGCAAGATAAGCACCACTGTGATATAGAGTTACAGTCACACAAGATAAGACTCACCTGTTTGTTTCTACAAACGACACATGAAAAAAAAATTGCTTAACAGATACAAATATTTTTTTAATTGTTTGTTTCACAGCAGACAAAATATAATTAATTCGGTTCATGGAAAATTGAGTCAAAGGTCATTACTTTAAAATTTAATTTAACAGGTTAGCCCTGTGCCACAATGATTTAAAAATTCAACAGAACACTCGATGGTCAAAACACTAGCCCTGAAAATTGTGTTCAGGTTAGTTCAGGTTAGCCCTGTATATTGTGTTCTTGAGAGCTTTTATAATAAAAATAACAAAAAAATCGAAATATCGTTAAGAGGCCACACTACCATCTAGTTTGATCAGTACAAAACCTTCAATCAAAAAGGTTTTCCATTTCAAAAAAAAAAAGAAAACAAACACAACAAAAAGAAAAAGCATTTATGGAGAAATAAAAAATTAATAATTATGACTAAGGGTTAGTTACCGGTTGGTGTGATCAACTATCAAGGACAAGAACATTTGCTTCTATTTAAAATAAATTTCCGTTTATTCTTGTAGTCGTTTTGCTAGATTCAAGTGCAAAAAGTTCTTTAATGCCCCTTCAATAAAATAACCGAACCCCTTTGAATCCAGGATCAATACGTCTTTTCCGTCCCACTAAACCCGTCTGACATCGAAATGTTTTGCATTAGTTTTACGTCGGTTTCCATGAATTTTAAACGCAAATTTGCATACATTTTGCTCTATTATAGTCATTTTAATGCCAATATTTATACCTGTCTGGGGTGCATCTCGTAAAATATGGACTTTTCGAAATGGGAAATTTGTTGTTCAACCCTACCGATGCATGATGCGTGCATTGCGTGACTCTTAACGAAATATTTATAGCTCCTGGAGTGGGATTTTTCTACTCGCCCTAAGTGTGTGCTAGTTCACGTGCTGCTTATCGTACGTGTAGGCGTAACGCCAATTAAGGATTTTTGAAACAACATTCTGAAACTTTGTGCTCGAAATGGGTCAAGATCCTTTCGTGCCACCGGATATCGGAAATTCGAAACGCCGGCTCTAAAGAACCCCGCTAGCTTAAGGTCTTTTAGGATCCCCCGGCTCGGTCTATTGGCCGAAGTCCTGGCTCGGATATTAACCCCCCTTTTAAGGACGAGTTTGGGCGCCGAACGCCCTTTGAGCCATTTTCTATGATCCTGGTTTTAGTTGTGGGCTATCTAACACTGTGCGAGGTAGTGTGGTGCAGGCTGCGGGAGAACATAAAATGCAATATCAATTGTATGCAATATCAACATGTGCTAAAAGAAGACGGTTATAAAAAAATGAAGGTTTTAAAGGTAACTAGGTGACAAAAATAATTTAATGAATAATACATGATTATCATTAAAAATTAAAAAATATTATAAAATTTCTCAACAACCTAAATGGAATGAAGAAGACTGCAGATATCCCCTATCGGCACCCGGAGTTTACCGAGTTCCATGCAGCTGTGGCTCGGTATACATTGGCACCATAAAACGTCAGCAGTAGCAGAGCACTCTCTGTCCGAAGGTCACAACATCCTTTTCACCGAGGTGGATCTCTTATACCAACCGCAGCGTTCTTTCTCGTTAGTCTCATCTGAGATTAACAATTTGTTGCAGACTGGAAGCGAGTTTTACGAGGGATATAGTGCGCCCATACTTCAAGTGCGTCAAAACCCCGCGCCACCACTACCCCCACTCCTGTCCCCCCACTGTATCGCGACGGCGCCGCGCGGCGGGGGAATAAATAAATACCACGGAGCTCATCACAGTCGAATCAGTCAACGTCAGGAACCACGGGAGATCACTTTGCCCCCCCCCCCCCCCCCCCCCCCCGTTGCTTCGTCTTTGATAATGACTGCCGCAACCATTGGATCACGTTTTCGAAGCCCGTTAAACACTTTATACTTCATACTGCAGCACAGAATAGTCATACGTTATTATTAATAACATACAGAAGCGAAGCCTCGCGTCGGAACCTTTGATCTCCGTGTCCCTAAAATTCGTGACCTTGAATGCGTTAGCTCCGCCCACTTTTGTAGTTAATACACTGAGAAAAAACACATAATAAAATAATTTTGTGGATAAAATGGTGGAAAAGATATTATTGTATTGAGTGAAACTGTTGAGTCAATATTTCAACAATGTTTTTTGCTCTCTTCAGGGTTAAGAAATAATTTTTCGTTTGGGACATGAGTTATCAATTGTGTCAAGACTTTCTGCTAACAAGAGTTTCACGAGACCGAGACTTTAATATTGACTTCGAGACCGAGATCGAGACTGCCTTGGTCTCGATCTCGGTCTCGATCTGCGAAACCGAGACCGATACTGCAAATCGAGACTCTCGAGAGTCTCGGTCTCGAACAACATCATTCGTTTGCAAGATATTACTAGAAAAAAACCGATTAACTGGGTATTTATTCTAATCAGATTTACACCAAACTTGGCACAAATGATGCTCCCGACGTGGAGCATACACTGTTAAAACTTCAGATTCCAATGTCCATTCTAGGACACTACCCTCTAGAAAAATTTGATAAAAACCGATTGACTGGGTATTTATTCTGATCAGATTTGCACCAAACTTGGCACAAATAATGCTACTGAACCGGAGCATATAATTTTAAAATTTCAGATTCGAATGTCTATTCTAAAGGACAAAAAGGACACTACCCTCTAGACAAATCTGATAAAAACCGATTGACTGGGTATTTATTCTGATTAGATTTACCCCAAATTTGGCACAAATAATGCTCCTGAACAGAAGCATACACTGTTAAAATTTCAGATTTGGATGTCCATTCTAAAGGACACTACCTTCTAGAAAAATTTGATAATAACCGATTTACTGGGTATTTATTCTAATCAGATTTACACTAAACTTGGTACAAATGATTCTTCTCGGCCGGGGCATATACTGTTAAAATTTCAGACTCCGATGTCCGTTGTAAAGGACACTACACTCAAGAAAAATTTTATAAAAACCGATTGACTGGGTATTTATTCTGATCAGATGTACACTAAACTTGGCGCAAATAATGCTCTTGAACCGTTGCATACATTGTTAAAATTTCAGACTCTGATGTCCATTCTAAAGGACACTACCCTCTAGAAAAATTTGATAAAAACCGATTGACTGGGTATTTATTCTGATCAGATTTATACCAAACTTGGCATAAATAATGCATCTGACCGAGGGCACATAATGTTAAAATTTCAGATTCGGATGGCCATTCTAAATGACAAAAGGACACTACTTCAATCACACCAGGAAATTTCGCTTGAAAACCGGACCCGAGAATTTACAGGATATCCCATTGTTGGCACTAAATGGGATCCTGCTTTACTTTTAAAGGTAAAGGATTGAGGTTTTCGCGGCAGTGTGCTAATTTCTGGTGAAATTAAAGATGGCGCCAGCAGAATTTCCCATAACCATTTGGTTTTTGAGATAAAGGGTGATTTTGTAGATTTGACATTTTGAAAACTTGTTTGTCTTTTTAGTTTCATGAAAAATAAGAATACTTTCCAGTAGTTTTTGTGACGTAGCATCCAGTGGCTCACCTAATTTTCAACTGCATATAGTACTTTAGTCACCATTTAAAAAATCAAAAATAAAAATAAAAAACATTTAAAAATTTTTTTTGGTTTTTTTAAAAGCTCTTGTCGAGGCGATTCTAAATATGCAATAATATAAACAAACAAACAAACGAATTTATTCGTGCTTACTACAAGTTTACACATGTCAAAAAAAAGAAAAATTGAGATATTACCTTTTTTTTGAGACCGAGACCAATACTCGAGTTGCTACTACGAGACCAAGACCGAGATTACGCGAATCTCGGTCTTGGTCTCGATGCACAAGACCGAGACCGAGACTTAATTATAAATTCGAGACGTATGTATAAAACCGAGAGTATGTAAGTCTCGGTCTCGGTTTCGCTCTCGTGAAGCTTTACTACTAACGTTATTTTAATTGCTTCACTTACGATTGCCGTTAACAATCAGAAATTGGTGGATATAGTGAAAGATATATGAAGTTTTTTTATATTGGCGGAGTGAAATAATTATATGCGCTCAGTTTGACAAATTTATTTTTAAATAATGTAACAAGCAAAATGCGAACCTAAAACTCTGTATTATTGAAGACTGCCCCTAAATGTGACTATTTTACATATACCTACTTATTCACTAAATACTATTTCAATACTTTGGGTGCTGCTCGGGGTTAATATGCAATAATGTACGAGAGAATTTATAGAGGAAGAATTTGTATCTAGCTATATTTATTGTATATATTTATTCCCTAGCTACTAAAACTAAAGCATTTCTTGCAAAGAAAAATTCTTTTTTCCTATTACCACTATTGTGAAATCCGCACGGCCAGTGTCAAAACAAAGTTTGGATTTTAGCGACATTTCATCAATACATAAAGTGCAATGCCTGTCTAAGAGCACCATTTTCTCAATTTTAATTTGAAGTCCTCCGAATATTGCTTCATTATTTAGACCAGGTCTGCAAATAAACTTTTGAGTTACTTTTTGAAGCGTACATACTGTTGGCAAAAACAACAAATTTGCCATAAAAGAGGGCCCCAAAAAAAAAAAAAGTTAAAGCGTTAAAGCAAATTGCTTGTATTCCAGCGAGTAGCCAAGCAATTGGTTTTTTTTTTCTTTTAAAATACCTTAGGCTTTGACGATTTGGGCTGATGGTTTACTTAAAAACTTGTCGCATAGGCTGTTAAAATCATCGAGGGTCCAAGATCTAACATTTGTTTCAAATCGTTTCTGCTTATTATTTAAATTGTTAATTTTCTTCTTTAACTTTTCTTTCCTGGGAGAATTTTTGAGAAAAAGTTTGGACATCAATTGACTGTGCCCCGACCCAAGATAGCAGACGCGAGATGTTTCTATCTGAAACTGAAATGTATGTGCCCTAATATTCGTAACTCAAATATATATAAGTCTTTTTGATTTATTAGGGACTGTGGCATTTATATACCTGAGACAAAGGGCGTTTTTGAACAACTTTTGGGAAAGGGATTATTGTTGCATCGTCAGCCTCGTGGTCCGACACTGCCATAGTTTTTGCATTATGGGTTTACTATCGTCTTTGTCATTTAATTCTAGAAAATGAATTGATCCTGTGTGAGAAAGCATACAATAAAACTATAGCTATTAGTTAATAATATATTATTTTGATATTTACCTGGTACAAAATGAGATTTTTGCGAAGTTCAAGCTAGATGTCTTAACTACGTATCTAGGTCCATGTAGCTGCTTCAGATGAAGCTAAAAGATTAGGATAGTTTACATAATATTAAAATTAATTCCTAATCAGTAATCAAAAGCCCATTTAAAATATTGTCATTGCTTTACTTATTTCAACTCACTTGTATTAGATAATTCTGAGCAGGAGCTGAATAAAGTTGGTGATGCTTCAGCTAACAGGGTTTTTCAGCTGGCACCTTTAGAAATACAATTGGTTTCAAAGTGTTTTTCGCATAATCCATAGCTTTTGTGCAATTTATCAATATTGCACTTCAGCAAGTCTTTCCTTCCACATGCCTCTAACCACAACTTCTGCTACAGGATCCTCATATTTAAATACTTGTAGTAGGCTAAGCTATAGACATGTGAGCACTTTAACTTACCTCGCAGGATTTTTAGGAAAGTGAAAAACACTTGTTACAGTTCCAGAGAAAACATAGTGTCTAAAAGCACAATGCGAATATTTTCGCTTCAGTTTAGTAGGTTCAGAAGCCATATCCTTCATCCAAAGAAACACTAGAATCTAAAAAACACTTAACACAGAGAAATTGCTTATTTAGCAAGACAATGTCATCGATGACAACTGCTGTCAGTTTCAGAATGTATACCGCGTGCTAAAGAGTAAATAGACGATTCCAGAACAGCTGTTTTTGATTAGGTCCGCCATACTTTATTGTGGGTCAAACAAACCATGTAGCCAAACATACGAAACTTTCCGTGTTTATACGGAAATGATCCACAAGGATCATGACAATTCACATGTTGTTGGTACTTTTGGGGTGAGAAATCTTTTATTAAAAGAATATTTTTCTGTTGTTATTTACAATTTTTCACATTATTTTTCCTCTTACCGATTTTAAAACAACATAAATAAATTTAAGTATAAAAAAATAGTGAGAATGGCAACCCCGCCGCCGGTTTATTAATTTGGATGTGTAAACGTTTGAATTACATCGATTTTGTTGGTTTGAACATTGAAACTTATTGAAAAAGTCGTTTATTTCGAGTCGAATATTACTTCAAGCTTACTGGTGATGTCAAGTATCCTTATGACCAGAAAGTGGAAATTATAAACAATATTGATCCTTACTCCCTTTCGCCACAAGATTTGAGTTTCCCAATTTGTGATTTGCCAAATGTGACCTTACTGGATCTTGCAGACTATTTTATTTTAAAGCACAGTTATTGTACGTAGGTACTAAGCAGCAGTTGAAAGCATATAAAAGTCTACAAGCTTCTAAACTGTATGAATCTGGTGCAGTTCTTTCAATCAATGCAAAACAAGTCACCAAGGATGTTTATGTAATTTTAAGTAAGGTAAGATCAATTTAAACAAGCTACTGCTTTAGCCAAAGTTATAGCTTATGCGGTTTTTTTATAGTTTTTCCACAGTCTTAACTTCAAGACTAGCATATTCATCAAATGGTGTGAATAGCTATATGTTTCTGAATTCTCATATATCAATTTAGGATCTGCTGTTTTTTTTGTCACAAAATGAACCAAATTGAGTTTAACCATACAGGCAGAGATTCAACCAATTGTCAGCTGTGTTTTCTCCTTATATTTTATACATACTTAGGGCAGGACAACTTGACTTTATAAAACTGGGCATTAGTAGTTAATCAAAGCGGATTCCAGGACAATTTCAAGGTCACAGGAACATCCATGAGCCTCCTAGATAACGCTAGACGAGGTTGCTAGACGTTGACCTTGAAAATTGCGCTCATGACCTTGAAAAGTGACCTTGAAAATCAGTTGACCTTGGAACTCAGTTGACCTTGGTCCACACACGGACATTCCACCTTGACACCCATTCTAAAATTTCCGAGGTTCATGCAAAACGCCTTGACGTTTTTCAGATAGTTTAGGCTTGAGCGGGAAACGTGTCGCAGCAAGCCGAGCTACCTTGCCGACGAACGTGGCCTCGAAAATCGTCAGTCCACGCTAGTCACTGACCTTGTGACATAACTTTAAACGAACGCCTGGACGAGGTCATACTGTAAAATCAATCTGGAACCCATTCCGTCAGTGAGACAAACGACCATGTTCGCATCAAGCGACGGATCTACGTGCTAAAATTTCCGAGGCAGTAGAATATTCATAAAAAACGCCATGACGCTTTTCAAGTACAAAGTTGCAGGTTTTGCATCGTTTAGCCTTGAGCTCGCGCTAGACAAAAAATATTCATACAAAACGCCTTGACTTTTGCGAAGGCTTTGCATTGTAATTCAGCGAGAGAGGAATTTCATGGCCACATGTGAGGTGAATCAATCCTTTGTTCAGTAAGTGTTCACTGCTAAAGCTTTTACCTTGAGTTGAGCTCGCTTAACCATGTAAATCCTGGTAACCTTGAAAAGCGACAGTTGCGCGTAATCTTGAGCAGGCCTGCTGGCTCGATTCAGAGTCTCTTATTTATTAAGAGTACTAAGCGCCAAGCAATTTTCAAGTACACCTATTTAAGGCTTCCACGTACCTACACGACCCACAAACAAAACGCGAGGTGAATCAATCCTTTGTAACACTCAGATAAGAAAATCAGAATTTGCTGACGTATTTTATATAAAAAAAAATCACTTTCAAGAATGCTTAACAACTTAGAGATATCGCCAGTTTTCCTAAAAATCGAGTTTTCTCCGCAGCAATTTGGCATATACGTTTTATCATTTGCCACCCCACTGGTGACAATTTACCTCCGATTCTCCTCTAGGGTACGATAGAAATCACTTCCTAATAGCGCTTAACCATTGCGAGATATCGTCAAAGAAACAAAAAATCGAGTTTTCTCTGTAGTAATTTGACTATCAAATACATCAGCCACCCCACTAGAGTAGTTATCGATTGATCTCTTAATAATTTCTGGCATCCTTCAAGATCAGTTTTCTTCAGTCCTATTGTTCTCGTCGCAAGCTTGAAGCGAGAGCTTCATTTTACCTTGACGGGCTGCTGGAAACCATGAAAAGCGACAAATGCGCCTCTTCTTGAGCGACTGCTGGCTCAACACCTCTCAATTATCATCCCCATTTACGTCATGTTCACCTATCTAAGACTTTAATTCCTGGTTAAATATATCTAGGAAAACCAATATTACAAAGTAATAAATAAATTTGCAAAAATCAACGTATGTGTTTATCAATACAAAGAAATTACTGCAGCCGCTGGCAACAAAGAGGCCGCAGTCTTTTTTCCATTCATGGTAACCAAATGTGATTTTTCATTTCATTTTGCTAAACGTGGGTTTCTGAACCTATCCTCAACAAGCCGGTCATTGTCCGTACAGGTAATAAACATAAAATCAAACATTTTTTACCGTTATACTGACAAAATCGACATGTCGTAACTTTTTTGAACTCTAAAGTGCAGTGTTATAAACGTGAGTTACCTCTACCCCGAGAGTTAACCCCGCTGTGTTTTCTCCCTATACTCGAGGCAGAGTAATTCGACTTTATAAAACCAGGTATTAAAAGAATAAAAATTGTACTCTAATGGTTATAGTATAAATTATTTGATGTAAAATATCCCATAAGTTCGTCCCACTGTAGCATAACCACATAACTTTTCAATTCCATCAGAAATCTCATTAAAGTAAAGTTCTTATTAAAGTTGCTTATCAAGACTATGTTAGGTTTAGAATCACTGGGTGTACACATTTTGCAGATTTAGATAGATTTCCTCAAAATTCACCCCTGAGGGTCATTTACCCCAGAGATATAATTACTGGTGAGTTTTATTGTGGGCACATAGAATATTTAGTGAAATTTAATTGAATTTAGTAATATTTAGTGAAATTCAAGGAAAATTTACTTGACACTTAGTGGAATGAATTTGAACATAATTTATGAATTGATTTACCTCTCGTTTTAGGTGCTATGTGATAAGACAAGATATCAATTTACAATAAGCCTCATTTGCAAGGTTGTGGTTTAACAGAATCAAGTGGGCTGTGAATCAAGGAATCTCTCACCAAGTTAAAAAAATGTACATATGTTGGTCAAGTGCAGACATTTTGTTGCAAAGGAGGCAGAAAATGTCATAAAATTAACATGACTGCCATAAAAGTACATAGGTAACTCTAGATATAAGAAAGTGCATGAATGCAAAATGCAAATTATTTTCACTTGTATTTTAATGTGAGAGATCTCTTTCTTTGAGTTGTTGAAAGAAAATAGTGAGGTGACAACTCGAGTGAAATTCATTTTATCTAAATGCTTTTATTACTCCAACTTTTTAGGTAAAAAATTCATACCCTTGAGAACTTCTTCCTGAACTTTTCTGTTGAACTCCTACTGTTACATGTAAGTCATTCACTTGTTACTGACATCAAGTAAGCATTGGAAATTAGACATTTTTATTGTATTTTCTCAACATGTGCTGAAAGGAGATATTTAGGTTTTTAAAAAAAATGAGGATTTCAACGATAATGAGATGACAAAAATAAGTGAATGACTTGTATTTACCTATTATACTCTACCTGTTTATTGTATTTAATATTATTAGTGTAAATTTGCAGTATTGTTAGGGTTGTATTAATTGTTACTTAATATCACTTTTATTGACATGCTCAGAGCTGCATATAAAAACATGTTGTGTATCATATAATTTTACAGTGAAAATAATATACTTAATGTTAATATACCTACCTGCCTAATATCCAAAAACAATTTGTGTACTTTTTACAACTTTGACACCCTGCCCCAACTTCAGAGAGAATTGGATCGGAAGCTCCAAAATGGCATTATAAAACCCCACTTAGTAGTGTTTATAATTTAACCAGCACCAAGCCACACTTAGCTAGCTACAACCTTTGACAACAACAATTGAAGCTTCTCCTTGAAACGTTATAAAATATTTTTATCCACGACCATACTATAATAATCACATTATTCTTGTACATTCTCAAGATTAACGATAATCATTATTCACTTGTGAATAATGAACATTATTCACAAGTGAATAATGAGTTGTCATGGAAACGAAAAATGTCGTAGGCAACTGACAACTCAAAAAGTAAACTGCCCTAAACATGAAATCGGTAGTTACCACTGGTTCATTCAAATAATTATCCTTCTATTAGGATTTATTGAGGCAAATGTAGGCTACAGTGTCTCTTTTTCCCTAAAATATGTACTTTTCACTGAAAAATACTTAAAATAGGCCATAAAATGAAGTAATTTACCGTCCATCCTCGTAGCATTGAAATGAAACATGCGTGGGTGACTAGACCGTCATCTATCGACAAGACGCATCAAACGTCGCGCCATTGAATAGCGAAACCAGTCGTGGTCGTGGTTTTAAAATTGTAAATTATCTTTGTGGCATCTATAACCTATCATATTTGAGAAAACCCAGAATCTTGGTCGTGGATAAAGTATAGTATTCAACGCGCATTTAATGAGCGTTGTTCTCTCGGGCAACTTGTGCCACTCGCTTCGCTCGTGGGCTCAAACGTTACCCTCGAGGATAACGGCTCTCATTAAATGCTTGTTGTATAATATACTATTGTAATGCTTTTATTCCAGCCAATGTACAAAATTCTTGATTGTAAGACAGGAAATATGAAATAAGACATGAAAGTCTTGTAAAAGGATTCTACGTGGTTGGTCTAACGACAGATTTAGAGAAGTATTTAAATGGTACGTTTAACAGGACTTTTATAAAAGGACAGTAGGTACTATAATAGTGGTATGGAAACATATTGAACTTCCATTGTCTATATTGAGTTTTTTTACACGACATTTCGAGCAGTGGAATCTCTGCTCGTTTTCAAGTGAAACTGAAACAAGCAGAGATTCCAGCCTCACTTGAAAATGAGCAGAGATTCCACTGTTCAAAACGTCATGTAAAAATACTCAATAAAGACAATGAAAGTCCAAGATGTTTGGCTTAATAGTACATCATTCTCTACCACCTTTAAACAAAAATAGTGGTATGTTTAAAAGCAGATAGTATGTTTAAAATATTTTAATATGTTTAAAAGTCCACAGAACTTTATTATGATGAAAAAAATATAAACATGTCTTGTACGTAGTTGGACTAAAGATGAATTTAGAAGATAAGTATTTAAATGGCAAGTTCAGCAGGACTTTTATAAAAGCATAATATGTAACGAAATAGTAGTATGTTTAAAAGTAAATAAAATTTTTAAACTATTTTAGTATAAATATCTATAATATACAGTGAGATTTTTTTAACTTTGAACATATAACGCGTTCAATTTTAAAAAAGCCATCTCAATGCATTGCTGTCAGATCTTAATTTCTAGGTTCAGATATCTGTACAGGTAACTTTAACAGCTCGAAAACTTCAAACTTTATTTTTTATAACGCTGCTTTTAGTAAACTTTTTGCTGAATATTTTTCATAGACTTTAGATAATTAGCTCAGCTTTAGCTCAGAGCCAGGTAACCATATAGCATCTTGTTGATTACAGAAAAAAGGTTTTTTTTCTCTCCTGATATTTCTGCAACAAATTATGGACCTTTCACATTAAAAACGCTGAATCCCAGTCCACCAGGATGGCTGCTTCAATAGAAATCCCTCTGCGGGACACAGATGAGGTTTGTTACAAAATTATTGCTTGTTGTGCAGCCTGGTGTTTGAGCAAACATATTTCTTATTTGTAGGTGATAGAGTTGTATTCAGATCAGCTTCCTGAAGGAGATGAAGTTCTTGGTATCTTACGTCAAGAAAACACACAGTTGTCCATTTGGGTTAACCTTGCAGTAAGTATAAAAATTAAAAACCATCTATCCTAAGAAAGTTAAACCTAATAAACTGCATTTGTGATGGTCATTTTTAGCATTATATTGTTATTTTGAATGTAAATTTGTTTTTAAATATGGCACAGTGTGCTTGGCACAATATTTTCAACTACATATGTAAAGATGACATTTCTATCTTTTTAAAATCTTGGAAGTGTCTCATTACTGGTCTAGGATGGGAAGTAATTCCATTACTGGTCTAGGACGGGAAGTAATGCACATGCAAACCAAGTACAGAAACTTCAGGGAATTACAGAAACCCTGATTGTTGGTTTTACTCTATACCATAGCAACCATCAAAATTTCGCCTCCTGAGTGAAGATTTGAGCCAGAATATTATATGAATCAATAATATTCAAGAACATTTTTTGATGTTATGCAGAAAGTGTGGTTGAAAATAAAATAGTATACCTATACTGGATGGGAAGCTTCATTACTGTTTCGAGATTTTATTTACACATTTTCATTTACTCGACACTACACGTCTCTATAAATAACATAATCTCTGGGCAGTAATGAAACACTTCCCATCTTGTATTGTAACCTATTCTTGTATTCTAAACAGGAAAAAAGAGAATTGTTTAATCTTTACAAAAATGAAAATAGCCTTAGGAGAGTGAGTGATTTATTTGCAACGAGTCATTCAGACAGGCCCATTCCTTCTATTGGAACGATACATAAAATCGTCAAGATGTTTAATTCAGAAGGATGTGTAGTTAACTCTCATATGAAGAGGAGCAAACAACCGCATTTTCTTACAGAGGAATTAAAATTGGAAATTTTTTGTTTTATGGAAGAAAATCCTGGATCCACCTTAAAACAAGTGGCTGATTATTTCCAAATTTCAAAATTTTCTGTGCGAAGAACCCTAAAAGAATTCAAGTTCAAATTCTACAAATACTCTCTAATCATCAAGTGCTCTATGACGACGACAAAGAGAAACGAACAGATTTTTGTGAAAGATTCCTAAATTTACTCCATAAGAATGCCAAGATTTTGCGAAAAATTGTATTTACAGATGAAGCATCCTTTTCATTAAATGGTTGTGTAAATTCCCAAAATTATAGGTAAAGAACTTTTTTAGCAATCGCCTAAATTCTGTTTTTAATATCCTAATTACCTACTGTTTTTAGATACTGGTCTCAAACAAATCAACATTTACAAAATTTAACTCACTCCCAATATAATGCAAGAGTCAACGTGTGGATAGGCATAATTGGAGATACACTTATAGGACCATTCTTTATTGAAGGGAATTTAAATTCGGCAAAATTTTTAAATCGGCTCCGTGACCAAATTATGGCAGAAATTGAAAATTTGAATACTGAAAATCCGTGGTTTCAAATGGATGGCGCTCTTGCTCATTCCACGAAAGAAGTTAGAAATTTCCTCAATCAAGAATTTCCTGACAGGTGGATAGGAAGGTTTGGGCCTATTTCATGGCCACCAAGGTCCCCTGACCTCTCCCCAAAATGACTTCTTTTTATGCGGCTATCTAAAGTCGAAAATTTGTAACATTGTGAAAATTGAGAATGTCGACGATTTATAACAACGTATCCGAACAGCCTGCAACGAATTTAATCAAAATTTCTTAAGAAACACAGTTCGTGCCTTTCAAGATCTACTTGCATATTGTTTAGAACGCGAAGGGGGACATTTTGAGAATTTGTTATAAACTTTTAATTTTCTAGTGTTTTTAATAAATGTTTTCTTGTTATAAAAATGTTATTTAATTGGTGGATATCATTGGAGGATTAGGACAAAGCAGCAAATTACACAACTATCTCTGTGACTGTGCCTCTCTGCTTTGGCAGAGAGATAGTTTTGTAATTTGCTGCCTTTTCCCAATCCGACAACATCTCATATCAACCAATTACTTTTCTAGGACTGTATACCTTTTTATCAATGTTATTTAATGTTTAGAAGCGATGTCTAAATTGAAATAATTAACGAAATATATTTGGAGGCTTTTTTGACGTTTTACCTTTACCTAAACATCAACGTCTGACACCAATGCTTTGAGATGATTTTTCTAAAATTGAACATAGGGAAAATTGCTTGTATGTTCAGAGATAAAAAAACCTCACTGTATATGATAGTATGTTTAAAAGTGGCTAGACATTCTTACAATGAGAAACTATAAACAAACAATACTGTATGGATCAGAACCAATTACATACCTACAACTTTTTGGAGGGCCTGTACAAAGGCATGATTTTGGTTAACTAATTATTTCTAAAATGCTCATTGTTAATATCAAATTTTGTGTGTTTAAGTTTAAACTAAAATTAAACTACCTCATTATCAAAGTATGTATTTGTCTTGCTGACACAACTTTTGACTGGAGGCTCTTAAAATTATTGTATAAAACTTCCTTTGCCTAAAAGAAACAACATAGGAATACACTTATTACCTAAACTCTATTTACAAATCATACCTGTGTTTGGATCACACTTAGCTTTTCTAAAATTCCTTTCAAGAACCGAAATTCTAGCTGAACAACCAGCCTGGGTTTGCCTTTCAGGGCAATGCAGGTTTTCCTACAATTTTTAACATAAATAAGTAGGTATGCTCCAGTATACCTGCACATATACCTATCTAAATACTTTTTAAGAATAATTACTGTTGAACTTACCAGTTATGAAATATCAGGTAATACGTCTCTTGCTAAGTCATTCTTGCTTCCTTTAAGGCTTGAAATTCAAACCCAAGCATTTCCGTTTCCATGTTCAGTGTTCACTAACCAGGCAGATCAGGAAATCGAAAGAATGAAACGGTATTTCAATTATCTCATTCAGTACGCATTTGAACATAAACGACATTACAAGAATAAGACATTTCCAATAAAGGCATAATTCAAAGCAACACTTCAGAAGATGATTAGGCCGCTTAGAGACTTTAGGGGATACTTGTAGTTAAAAATATCTTAAATCAAAACTGAAACATGATGATAAAGATCGATTTTCAAGTTTCGTTTGACAGTGACATTGTGGGGCAAACATATGTCAAATGACGTAATCTTGGAATCGTCTATTGTTTATTCAATCTGTTCCTGAGGTTTTGAACAGAAAGGGGTGTTTTCTCTCAGTGTAATAACTAGTAAAAGGGGGCGTGTTCTAATGCATTCAAGGTCACGAAATTTACGGACATGAAAATAGCCAGCTTTCGCTTCTGTATGAGTAGGTAATAACGTGTCTATTCTGTGACTACAGTATGTTCAGAAGGTTAGGTTTTACAGAAAAGGATGACCCAATCATTACACACACATTTAACTGAACAATAGTGGATTCCAAAACGGATTATTGCTCACCCAATAAGTTGAAATAGCGATTTGGAAGTTTAAAAATTTATACCGTGATTCTGGTATAATTTCCGAACGACTAAATCACAAAACATAAATTCCGGTAATCAAACGAACTAGCCCAAATTCGAGCTACATTTCCCGGTCGGTTGCTCCGCATACGAAACGAACCTTCGTCGAATTTCAATTACTTCAAATGGCTGATTCCGGAAACGGTTTCGGGGTCTGATAAGTCCCCTTTTTTATCCGCAAAAACTGGTGAAAAATTAGCCTTCGACAGCGTAAACCATTGTGATTTGTGTATATGTATATGGCCGGCGGCGGCATCAATCTTACTAATGATCTGTCGATAGACGGCGCGGCGGTTTGGGATTTCGCGGTCTTTTTTTCAATGTTTTGTGCGGTTGCGGCATCATCAATTTATGTTAACTACAATTAAGGAACAAACATTTAAACCTCTCAGTGCCAGATATTCGAGCAAAACGTCTGCTGCTCGGGGGGGAAAACACGCGAATTTTCTTCAGCCATTAGTTTCGCCTCGCAGAAACTACAATTTCCTCGAATGACCCTCATTCGCCGCGAAAATAATTTTCCCGTTCGCTAATAATTGAAATCAAAGGAGGAATTTTGGCGCGCTAATTCGCGCAAAGGATTTAATTCTTCCGCCGATAGATTGGAGCTAATGATTGCCCGAGAAGCCAATTGTCTCGCAATCTTGCCCCAGGAAAATTAAAAACGGCGTTTCACGGCTGCAATTTGGAAATTTGCGAAAAATAAAAGACTTTCTTCCTGCACTATGACTTAGGAGGAAACTTGACCAGATTGCTCAATCATACCGTAATTTTCATAGCGAAGTTTACCTAAAAGGAAGGAAGAAGCGAGGGGATTCGCCCTGCTTCTATAAAGATTTTCATTAATTTTTTTCAAGCTTCATCAAGTTCTTTTTGATCGGAATTGAAGTTTTGCAATAGCCTTTGAACGTAACAAACTTAATTCGAATGAAATTAACCGAAAAGAGGCGGTGAGATGTTGTGCAGAGCAGGAGCAGACGACATCCATGCAGGCGGCTCTGCACAACATCTTACCGCTCTTCCGTAGTTTTTTCGGTCTCCAATTTGTCGACCAGCCAAAGCGGTACTGATGAGGGGTAGACCCCGAAACTAGTATGTAGATGGTTTGATTGACAAATTGGAGACTCATTAGCCAAAAATTTATTTTTTATTGCGAATAAGACGATTCTAAAAGAACGACTTAAAAATTGACCATCGAAGCGTCTACCAGAGTTCCGATGGTAGAATGCGAAACGGTATATCACGAAGAGTAAAAAACAGTTGGGTTTATTCCAATATATTTAATAACTTTGCTTTGCCCTAAACAAAATAAACTCACAAAGTCTGTGTTCGTTTTCAGACGACTTTTTCCAACTAAGACAATAGTAAATTGGAATTTTTTGAACCTCAAACCGTTTTTGAGGTATTCCCTTTTTTCTCCAAAATGGAATAGACCTTTGAAGTTTATGTTCGTTTTCAGCTAGCTTTTTCCGACTAATCTAATGCAAAATGCAGTGTACATTTGGTACTCATTTTTAACTAAATTTTTCCAACTAAGACAATGGTGTAATGCGATTTCTTAAATCTCACACCGTTTTTTGAGATATTTACTAATTATTTTTTCCAAATTGGAATAGATACTTGAAGTTTATATTCGTTTTCAGCCGGTTTTTTCCAATTGATCTAATGCAAGGTGCAATGTAAATTTTTTAATCTCAAACGGAGTCTTGAGATGTTTCCTTATTTTGTTATTTTTCAAAATAAACCATTGAAGTTTGCACTCATTTCCAACTAAATTTTTCCAACTAAGACAAAATTGTAATGCGATTTTTTAAATCTCATACCTTTTTTGAGATATTTACTAATTATTTTTTACAAATTGGAATAGACCCTTGAAATTTATGTTCATGTTCAGCTAACTTTTTCCAGCTAATACAATGCAAGGTGCAGTGTAAATTTTTTAATCTTAAACGGTTTCTTGAGATATTTACTAATTTTGTTATTTTCCAAAATAAACCCATGAAGCTTGTACTCATTTTCAGCAAAGTTTTTCCAACTAAGACAAGGGTGTAATGCAATTTTTTATACCGGGTGTCCAGCAGAACCCTGGACATAGGAGATTAACATGGGAAATCGGTTTTTATTTCTTTGCGCCTGTACGGTTGATTTGATTGAAAAACTTTTCGAGTAAGGTTGTAGAGCTTATTGTCAGCTATCATCCTATAATTGTTTCAATACCCCAGTTTTGGCCGTTTTTTGGAAAAACGCCTCGAAAAGTGCAAAAATTGTAATTTGGCGCGTCACTCCCGCCATGCATGTGCAGTGTCGCCAACATAATAAATTTTTATGTCAGAGTCAGAGCCGATTTTCGTTTAATTAACGTGATTATGCAGTGAAAATATGTTGGCAACACTGCACATGCTAGGGGGGGGGGGGGGGTGACGCGCAAAATTAAAATTTTTGCATATTTCCAGGCGTTTTTCCAAAAAACTGGGGTATTAAAAAAACTACAGGATGATAGCTGACCATACGCCCTACAACATTACTCTTAAAAGTTTTTCAATCAATTCAACCGCGCAAAAAAATAAAAACCGATTTTCCATGTTAATCTCCTATGTCCAGGGTTGTGCTGACACTCGGTATCTCACACCGTTTTTGAGATATTTACTAATTACGTTTTCCAAATTGGAATAGGCCCTTGAAGTTTATACATATTCGTTTTCAGCTAGCTTTCTTCGACTAATCTAATGCAAGGTGCAGTGAACATTTTTTAATTTCAAACATTTTCTTGAGATATTTACTAATTTAGTTATTTTCCAAAATAGACCCATGAAGTTTTTACCTATTTTCAACAAAATTTGTCCAACTAAGACAAGGTTGTAATGCGATTTTTTACTTTTTCCAAATTGGAATAGACCAATCTGGAATAGAACTAATCCAATGCAAGGTGCAGCGTAAATTATTTAAACTCAAACGGTTTCTTGAGATATTTACTAATTTTGTAATTTTTCGAAATAGACCCTTGAAGTTTGCACTCATTTTCAACTAATTTTTTCCAACTAGGGCAATAGTGTAATGCAATTATTTAAATCTCACACCGTTTTTGAGATATTTACTAATTATTTTTTTTTCAAATTGGAATAGATCCTTGAAGTTTATATTCGTTTTCAGCTGGCGTTTTCCAACTAATCCAATGCAAAGTGCAGTGTAAATTTTTTAATCTCAAACGGTTTCTGGAAATGTTTACCAATTGTGTTATTTTCCACTATAGACCCATGAAGTTTGTACTCATTTTCAAGTAAATTTTTCCAATTAAGACAATGGTGTAATGCGATTTTTTAAATCTCACGTCGTTTTTGAGATATTTAGTAACTAGTTTTTCCAAATTAGAATAGGCCCTTGAAGTTTATATTCGTTTTCAGCTTAACTTTTTCCAAATAATCCAATGCAAGGTGCAGTGTACATTTTTCAATCTCTAACGCTTTCTTGAGATATTTGCAAATTTTGTTATTTTCCGAAATAGACCCATGAAGTTTGTACTCATTTTCAACTAAATTTTTCCAACTAAGACAATGATGTAATGTGATTGTTTAAATCTCACGCCGTTTTTGAGATAATTACTAATTATTTTTTCCAAATGGGAATAGACCGATGAAGTTTATATTCGTTTTTAGGTGGCTTTTTCCAACCAATCCAATGCAAAATGCAGTGTAAATTTTTTAATCTCAAACGGTTTCTTGAGACATTTACTAATTTTGTTATTTTTCAAAAATAAACTCATGAAGTTGGTACTCATTTTCAACTAAATTTTTACCAACAAGACAATGGTGTAATGCGATTGTTTAAATCTCACACCATTCTTGAAATATTTATTAATTATTTTTTTCTAATTGGAATAGACCAATTTGGAATAGAACTGATCCAATGCTAGATGCATTATAACTTTTTAACCTCTAATGGTTTCTTGAGATATTTACTAATTTTGTTATTTTCCGAAATAGACCCATAAAGTTTGTACTCATTTTCAACTAAATTTTGCCAACTAACACAATGGCGTAATGCGATATTTTAAATCTCACACCGTTTTTGAGATATTTACAAATTATTTTTTCCAAATTGGAATAGGCCCCTTAAGTTTATGTTTGCGTTCAGCTGACTTTTTCCAACTAATCCATTGCAAGATGTAGTGTAAAAAGGGATACTTTGGTCAATTTTGAATACATTTTATAAAATCTTTTATGCTGTTTTTGATCAAAATGAATTGATTGCAATCTCTCCCGAATGTAACAACTTGAATGCGAGTGAAACCAGCTTAATTAGGAAGTGCCCAAAAATAGACCACCAAAGTCCACCTACGGGACTTTCGTTGCTGGGAGGTCAAAAGAACTTAAAGAAAAGCAAAAATGTCTAGATTTCTTCCAATCGGTCTACACCTTCTCAAGTTACGAGAAAATAGAGGAAATATGTCATAAGACGCCACTTTAGTCAATTAAAAAAAAAGGTTTTTTTTTGTTTTTGATCGTAGTACGACGTTTGCTATTCCTTAAACCTTAATTTGAATAAATTTAGAACGAAAAGTGAATTTTTAAACAACGAAAAAAATAGTCAGTTCTAAAAGTGCCTAAAAATCGATCACCGAAGGGGTCTATTTACAAAAATACTGTATTTTGGAATCCTCCTTCTTCGTTGGTGGAGGAGAAAAGAGATCATAAAGAAGAACAAAAAATAGTTGGATTTACTCCAATCGGTCCACTAGTTCCAAAGTTAGACACTCAAAGTTGAAAATTGAGAAAAATTACATAATACCCCCACTTCGGTCAATTTTGAAAAATAAATATATTTTTTTTCTGTTTTGATCGTAGTGCATCGTTTGCTCTCACTGGAAGCCTAATTCGAATAAAATTAGCCCCAAAAGTAAATTTTTTTAAAATGTAAAAAAAAAATCTAAAAGTAGGTACCTAAAAGTCGACCATCGAAAATTTAGTTCTTCAAAATATCTAGTGAGTTGATCTGGCAAGTCGTCGGATTAGAACAAACTCCCCTGTTTGAAAAAAGGCCAACGTTTCGACGCTCAATCGAGGTCTTCTTCAAGGCTAAAATATATTTAAACAACACACTAATCACAAAGAAGGCCAAAGCAACCATTGCAATGTTAAAAATAAAGTTTAATAAAAATTTACATTCTAAAAAAACATTGTAGCTGTGACGCGAATCACGCACTATTTAAAAAATAAAAAATAAACTTTTTTGAGCATTTGGACAGGTAAATAGATACATACAGTACGAAGCAAAAGTTTGAAACAAACAACTCATTTAAAATTTAGGAAATAAGGACATTTTGGAAAAAACGCTCGAATAGATATGTTCCTGGAACACCAGCTGAATCGCAGAGAATAGAAATATTGTCTGTAAAACTGTCTTTAAACTCATTCGTATAATGTGTGTCACTTGTATTGTAGGATGAGTTTAAAGACAGTTAAAACCTACTCGATTTACCCACGCACTTTACAGCTACAGTTAAAACTGTTTTTAAACCCACTCGTACAACACAACAGAGCTTGAGATCGCCCAAAGACCGCCCTATCGGCACCTTATCACACTTTTAACTTTAAAGACAGTTAAAACCCATTCGTACAATTCAACAGATCTTGAGATCGGCCAAAGACCGCAGAGATTCCCCATCGGCACCCGGAATTTAGGTATTTTGACAGGCTGCGAAGGGCTTCACAGTCTTATAATTACAAGACTGATAGTGAATCGGTTGAACGAAAATTTAAGGACACTGGAAAAGTGAGAAGTAGAGGACGATCTGGTCGTCCATCCAAGTCATTAGTATTGTCAGTTTAAAGACAATTTTAACTGCCTTTAAACCCACTCGAACAATGTGTGTCATTTGCATTGTAGGATGAGTTTAAAGACAGTTAAAACCTACTCGGTTTAGCCTCGCACTTTACAGCTACAGTTAGAACTGTCTTTAAAACCACTCGCACAATATAACAGATCTTGAGATCGGCCAAAGACCGCAGAGATTCCCCATCGGCACCCGGAGTTTAGGTATTATGACAGGCTGCGAAGGGCTTCACAGTCTTATAATTACAAGACTGATAGTAAATCGGTTGAACGAAAATTTAAGGACACTGGAAAAGTGAGAGATAGAGAACGATCTGGTCGTCCACTAAAGTCAGTTGTATTGTACGAGTGGGTTTAAAAACAGTTAAAACTGTCTTTTTAGTTAAAACCCACTCGGCTTACCCACGCACTTTACAGATACAGTTATAATTGTGGCACCCCCAATGTAAACTGGGGAATATAAACGGATCAAAATGCTACAAACCGTTTCAAAACTTCTTTAAAAAAACGCTATTTTTAAAACTTAACTTTGAAGCTTTCTAGTGCGTTAACGAACCATTTCCGGATATAAGTAATTTATGTTATTTTAACTTATATTTTAACTACGTACTTAATACGAAACATTTTACTTAAAGAGAAATATGGTCCTATGGCGTGAATGCCTTCACAGTCTTATAATTACAAGATTGATTGCAAATCGGTTGAACGAAAATTTAAGAGACACTGGAAATGTGAGAGATAGAGAACGATCTGGCCGTCCACTAACTAATGATGAAATTAAAATTGACGTTTTATAACAAATCGAAGAAAACCTTTCTTGTAGTTCTAGACATGGCTTGAGCAGCCGTTTGAGACTGGAAGACTAGTAGTTTTTCCAACCTTATACTTAAGTAGTTATATGAAATTCATCTCAACTTTAGTGAAAGTGCAGTTTTTTTTTTGTATCTGTTAATTCAAAACACCATATAGAGCTTTGACTTACTGATTTAGAGCTTTTTTGAATTTCCGTTTAAAAATTCTTATTCTGTGAATTTTATGGGGTTTTTGACTGGCTGCACTAGTGCGCCCTGAAGTATATTCCCACCTTTATATTTTGGTTAAATTAACTAACGATAGAAATACACTCAGAGGGCACTAGTGCTGCCAGTAAAAAACTCCATTAGTATCACACTTTTTGACAACATTTAGTCTTTCTGCTGTTCACACAATCTCGCCTAATGTTTGGTTTCTTTATAGCTAGGTTATAATTGACATGGTGACATCAGTGGTTGCGTCTGAAGAACAAATCCATCTGTAATGTATGCACTCTAGACTACCCCAGTAACTCACTAAATATCACTTTGGCCAATACAATCAAACCTAAACTCGAACGGACACTGTTGACGCGATTTAAAATCAAGTAAATATTTACGTTCCCAACTCGACCCCAGGCTTGTGTGTGTCTCTATACAGTGTATACTTTATAATAATTTCGCCCGCATTACTGAATTACGTGCCCCTAACCCTTAATGAAATTTTGAATGTGCCAACCTGGTAATTTCGTTGGTTTCAGTGCAAGTCATTCCGCATTCGATCGGAAGAAACTGTGGCTATCATAGAGGTTAAAAAAGTCATATGTCTCTTTTCGGAAGCTTTACAGGCCATTTGCATCGGGTGAAACGGGCCAAAATGGAAAGGATAAAGCTTGGAAACTCCTTCCATCAATTACTGCCCTAAACTATTCCCCGTTTTCCGTCCAAGTTTGGCCGAGAAGATGGCAAATCGCCGGCTTTATTCAATTTATCGGACGCTCATCACTCGAAATTGAATACCCAGCGCCGCATATTTTATAACTCAAGTCCCATAATAAACACTCAGAAGAGGACTTTCCTTCCCGATACTCGTCGACGTATTGTAATATAAAACGCATTGGGAGGAAAAACGTTGAGAAAGGCGGCCATTATGCCCAACCGGTGATTTATGATGGAACAGATTAGGCCTATCGTGGCGTTTAATGTATCGTTAAATTCCGAAGGAAAGAGAAGTTTCTCAGGAGGGGGAGATCCTATATAACTTTGAATTTTTTTTTTCAGATACTTACTTAATGCCATTTTAACGATATACTAGTATCATGTATGATTAAGCCCATTATTATCTATTATTATCGCTAGTAATAGTAGTTTCGCTTGTAGTTTAGTGTACTACACAGTCCTTCGGGGCACTGAATTAGTAAATGATCAAGAACAAACCTTCAAGGCTCAAGGGCATATGTACCGGCAACTTGAGTCCAAGACATAATTACGATATGAAATTTGTGGCTTGAATATCCTATAAACTCGTATAACTGCATATGAACAGAAACTTTCCCGAAACACCCACATAATGTTTACACTGAAAGTTTAATAGTTATCTGAGGCTACAGACACCCCCTTTTATGTCAGATACATCTATATCTCTCTTGGCGCAGCTTACTTTCCAGGCAAATATCTGGGGTGTCGATCTGGCAAATTGACATGGGGATCGCGAATGTAAACTATCCAGAGCTTCGTCAAATATTGGCTCGAGACTCGGTGATCTGTGATTCAAATTGCGTTTACGCTTCAGTTTCCGGATGCTGGTTAACATTTTCACTCGATAAAATTTTGCGTCACGCTCAGCATACTGGATTAAAGGGTAAACTGGGCCTATTTTCGAAAAAACGCAGATTGAACGCAAATAAAAACACAGAATTCCAACAAAATTGTCGGTGGGTTTCGTGAATGTTTAATTAATTTTTCTTCCAGCTGGGTCGTTATGAGATTAAACATAACAAGAATTAAAAATTTTGTAATACCAAACATACAATGCGTTCTATTCGTTACTTTACTCCTGTGAGTTCTATCGGAATTATACAGTGTAGCATTTGAAAATGTCTACTGCATATTTTATGACATTTGAAAAAGTCTGCTGCAAGTTTTAAGTTATCGAGGGTTTTATCTTCTCCACATCACAGAACAGGTCTGTGTCTCACTATCTCTAAAATTCACACAAAATCCCTAGATTTCTCCTGACACTGAAATTGTCATTTGTTATTTCTTGCCGGAATGTTGGTACTGTTTTCAGTGATGCCAAGTATATTTCCTAAAAATTTAAGTATTTTTCAATTTGGCTTTAATGTGTTTTCCCTAAATCTTAATTGATTTGCGTGTGTGTCTGACACCGTGGTTTTCTGACCTCTCTTTCCTTTTCTGGTCATCTTCTCGGTAATTTTGGAGATGGAAATCCCTAGCTGGTTTTAAGGAACCATTTTTGGGGGGCATTTTTACTTCAACGACAAGGCCGGTCGAGATAGGCGGAAAACTACTTAATTTTGTTTAAGTAATTTTCATTATAAGATACCATCTTCTAGAGAAAGAGACGTTTTTCCTTTCTCACACTTGACCAGTTATCTGGTTTTGAAGTACCATTTTTTTTAATGGATTACTGTGGGTAAGTTTCCAGTTCTATCCTTAAGGAATTACGTGGACTTAGTTTCCCTTTTTCTATTTTATAGTAACCATGTGCACATTAAATGACCTTAGCCTTCAATGGTTTATTAACTGCCTTTTTACCATTCTGGGGTAAGTAGTAACAGATAATGCTTGCTTGCACGACACTAAGTCTGTATGTCTTTTCCATTTAGGCCCCTTTTTATCTTTAATATCACCAATCTCATGGTTTTCAAGTCTCTTTGTCAAGTCTCTTTGTCAAGTCCAAATGAAGACATCAGTCAGGACATGCTGGATGTGAGGTAACACAGGAGTTTGGTTGACCATCACTGTATTTAAATCTGACTTTTCTACACCAAGGTCTAATAACAACTGGTCAAAGTTACATATTAGTAACAACCATTTATATGTACTTACGTAGAATAAAAGGTAGTATGATTGAAAGGAACGATCGACAGTACAAGTTACCCATTTCTGGAATTGCAAAGATTTGACCATATTCAGAAATGCACACCCTTTAGATTTATCTTTTGTTTCATTGCCAAACCAAACTATCAAATCATCATTTTTTGTACAACAATTTTCCCAATTTTAATATTATACCTAAACTAAAGTAAATTGAGTGGCGTCCAAATTTTAATAATTCTAATTTCCCAAAGCCTATACGAACCACGATCGAGCTTCCAATCAAAACTGAGCTGCCGTTCGCAATTATGTGTGAAGCATAGCTTTTACTGTCCCTTTTAATTAAAATATGCCACAACAGGGTGTTTCAGAAAAGTGCTGACACATTTTAAGAGAAAATAGAATACGTCAACTCAGACAACATTTCTTTATAAACTCTTATCCGCAAACGCACTTTTCATGAAATACAGGGTGTTAAGGAAATTTCTTAGAAATTAAATTGTTATTGCCTTTTACATTAAAAGCGTCAATAAAAACTTAGTTTTATTTTTTTTCAATTTTTACCTATCAAATCTAAAAATTATCTATCAAAATAATAAACATAAAATACTGTTTGAGTAAAAAACGATACACATTAGAGCTTTTTGTGTAGGAAATATTGACCTTTCAAAATGTGCCTGCAAATTGCAATTATTTTCAGTGGCGTAAAATTAGGAGAAAAACAATTCCAGATGATCCCAAAATCTATGCCACTGGCACATGAAAAAGAATGAATTAGCACTCCTAGCCAAGCAAGTCTAAATAATGCTAAAACGTGTACAAAAATTTAGTTGTTGATTACAAATAGTTCTTAAAATATAACCAAAAAAATATATAAAAAAACAAAAATTTTTGATACCCTCTATCTCAAAAATGGTGCGAATAAGGGTTTATAAGCAAAAGTTGGATGACTTGGGCTCTTCTATAACCTCTCAAAACTTGTCAGCACCTTTCTGAAACACCCTGTATAAGGGATACTAGTAGTATAGCCGCCCTTCATGCGTTTTTGCCACAAATTTAAAAAAAGAAGAACATTTTTTTTCTATTGTTGACGTCATCCCTGTCACTTGATCCTAGTTTGAAGATAGAAGGTAAAAAAAAAATTTTGAAAGGGTAGGAAATCGAATTTCACGGGTTAAGTCTGGTTAATAGGTTTATAATGCAGGGTGAAAAGAATCCTCACCGTTTTTCTTCCAACTAACTATACAGGGTGTATATATTAGGTGGCCAAACTTAAACAGGGTATTATTGAGGCCAGGATAATACTGATTTGTCAAATAAACATATGATATCGAGAAATTCCCCCTAAAAAAGCCGCCAAAAAGCTTGGCCACCTAATTTCGAGACAGCCTGTATACATTGAAAATCACTCGATCAAACGAACGTGTCTTCTTGGGAGAAAAAATTAAATTTTTGAGCAGTCCCAACCCGCGAATCTGATAGGAGCATGAAAACCATTTTACTGAACTGTTGTTCAAGCTTCAAGCTTGTTAAAGCCTGTTAAATTTACAAATTTGTAAAATTTAACCGACCGTCATTTTGGATTGGTTGACTAATAACCTGGAATTTGGAAAATGAACAAATCTTGATGAAACTTTCAAAACGATGTATCATTCGATACCTCTTTCCATTTAATAGTTCAAGGCTTACATTATGAAAAGGCGATGAGGCAATGGGCGAAGTGATCTTCCGTGCTTTCCGACGTTGACTGATTCGATTGTGGTGAGCTCCGTGGTATTTATTCCCCCGCCGTCGCGCTGCAGTGGAAGGACTGTGGTGGGGGTAGTGGTGGCGCGGAGTTTCGGCGCACATAAAGTATGTCGTAGAACTGGCTTCCAGTCAGCACTTAGAAACGTAATTTCCTCCTTCTTGTTGAAATTGTGGTCGTATTTAACTGATGTGGGGGTGGTAGTGACGCGGGGTTTTGGCGCACTTGCATGTGGAGATAGAAAAGGAAGGATGCCTACCGTTTTTAGATGTTTTAATATCAAGGAGGCGGAATGGGAAGCTTGCGCACACCGTTTATAGAAAACCAACACACACACTGACCGATACCACAATAACGGATCAAATCATCATCCGAGACAGAAAAGTCGTAAAGACTCTGCCTGTGAGAGCCAAGAGAATTTTTGATCAGGCTGAATTGAAACGGGAAATGAAGCATCTGGAAAGAGCTTTTTGTTGGAATGGATACTGCAAATAACGATAGGGCAAGGAATGTAGGGCGCCAGGAAGGAACAACGGGAGAAGATGAAAAGTGCGGATGGACTAGTCTACCATACACCCACAAAGTAACGGACAGGCTCCTGGAAAAAGCAAAATGTTAGAACTGTCTTAAAACCCACTTTTACAAAACAACAGAGCTTGAGGTCGGCCAAAGACCGCAGAGATCCCCTAATGGCACCCGGAGTATACCGAGTTCCATGCAGCTGTGGCTCGGTATCCATTGGCACTACAAAACGCAGTGTCAACAGGAGGATTACGGAACACAAGAGGAGTTGTAGGCTGGGATAAACACAAAACTCAGCAGTAGCAGAGTACGCTCTCTCCGAAAAACACGACATTCTTTTCAACGAGGTGGATATTTTATATCAATGGCATGAGGCTAACGAGAGAGGCCATTGAAATCTTTGAACACGACAACAATTTCAACAGAAAGGAGGAAATTAGGTTTCTAAATGCACACTGGAAGCGAGTTCTACGACGTACTGCAAGTGCGCCGAAGCCCTGCGCCACCACTACCCCCACCCCAATCCCTCCACTGCAGCGTGAAGGCGGGGGAATAAGTAACACGGAGCCCACCAAAGTCGAATCAGTCAAGGTCGGAAAGCACGGGAGATCACTTCGCCCATTGCGTCGCATCGCCTTTGATAATGTTTGCCGCAGCTGTAGACGAAACGTCAAGAATAAATTCCAATAGACCACGGCTTCAAAGCCCGGAAAACACTTTAGATTGTATTTTGACCGGCCGTGAAACCCTTCACAGTCTTAGAAAAAATATTGTTTTAATGAAGATATATCATCCTAAAAGAACAAACGACATGAATTGTCAATTCTTAATCGTCAATTTTTAATCATCATGTTCGTATAAAGACAGAAAATTCAGTATATTTGACTACACTATTTGTATGCTCCTCGAAAAAATTTATCAAAATCAGCTGTTCAAAATGGGTCAATTCTTGCTAGACAATGGACAAATTTGACAAATGAATGATGTTGCATATTTAACAAATTTGAGTTTACTATTAGAAAATACCTCGTGTTCGTTAGAAAACATCATCTAGAAGGCTATAAATTTTATACAAAAAAGAATGACAAAATCAAAGTAAATGAACTTTTCTTCTTTCATCCTTTTGTTTTGACATTTCCCAGCCAACTAAATGAAGTTTTCAAATGAACACCCCCTAGTAGTTTGTAAGGGCACATTTTTTATTTCATTGCCATGCCCTTTTGAGAAAAGGGGGTCAATATCTAACTCCAGGAAAGGATGACAAGAATTGTGACAACAACATATACAATACTATGACCGCTCTTTTCCGCAATTGCCTAATCTGAACTAACCTGAACTAACCTGAATAAATCGATCCTGCTAAAATTGAAGTCAAAGTTGTTGTGGTGATGGACTCCTTTATCCAATAGTAAATGTGGAGTATGCAGGAAGAAAATATGAATTGCAGAAGAAATATGTACATACAGAATATTAAAATTAAATGGAAACAAAACAATTTCCTCATTATTTTGACTACATAAACAAGAACTGGGGGGGGGGGGGGGGGGGGTGTGAGTTATTTTTGTTTTGAACAGCGGCTTATGGATACCATTAAGAACGTTCAAACACTTGAAACCATAGAAAACTTAAGGCTCGAAATAAAATTATTTCAGAAAAACAGGCTAAAGGAACACTACGAGTTCTGTTCTGAACTCCCTTAACAGAACAATTCAGATTGAAAGGGATTTTTGCATTAAGGTCGTTAGAACGGTTACTATTTTAAACATGTAGTGTGTAGGTAAAACTAGAAGATATGTAAGAGTAAAAATAAATTATGTAACATATTGACTGAATAATACTTCTTGAGGAATCACTGTTCACAGCTGGACTCTCAAATTTTGTTCCAAATCGTGAGTCTCTGTTCTAACGCTCTTATGGTGTTTTCGATAAAAATATCGAAAAGATTGGTGTATATGAGGGTGTGCTACAGATAAAAAAAGAATAAGAAGAAGAAAGTTAAATTAGGGCAAATTTAAGCAATTAGAAGTCCAAAAAAACGACGTTTTCAAATGTTAAAAATTGTGACTGGTTTTTGAAATATTTGTAAAACGCGTTTTTCTGGTCTTAGTTTAGAGAGGTAATTAAAAATAACTGACACTTCTTCTTGGCCACTTTCTGCTCTCTTCAATTCAAAATATAACGTTTCGTTTTCACGCAACCTTCATCAACTTCACTTTTTAAATTTGGTCCTGGATTTTTTATATCGGATTCTAATTCACTTTGCAATTATTCATTCGGTGATATGCGAATAATATTATTAACATTTAGGTTCGATATTACTAATTTTGTGATGTGGTTGTTAAAATTTTATATTTGTTATAATAAATTCATTGTTGTAATTAGCGTCCTGAAGTTATAAGTTGTTGGTGAAGTTAGCGGGATTAGGACAAATAATGCACTTCTTCTTTATTTGAAAATTGCCGACGTTTCGACTATTTATTTAGTCTTCATCAGGGCTATTCTCACTTAGAGAGGGTAGTCAGTTAAAGTACGATTTTCACGAAACGTCGGCCATTTTCAAATAAAGAAAAAGTGCATTATTTGTCCTAATCCCGCTAACATTCACCAACAAGTTATAAAAAATTATAATTTACTAATAACAGTATTACTTTTAGTTAAGTTAAGCTTTGGTGTAGTTTCATTTAATTTTAGAAAAAAATAGATTCTAAAATTAGGGTGGATCTAAAGTGTTTTCTCATGGTGGGTGAAGAAAATATTTCATATCAATGTGGAAACCAACTTTTTAGAGAATATGGCTCCCTTTGAAGCCCGAATTATTTTTCACAAGAAAAGAGTATATATTTTTGGAAAACTTAGTAAATGTTGTGTTGAGATTTATTTTTGAATTTTCTTTCTGATTTTGTTTGTGTGAAGG
Source organism: Taphrorychus bicolor (assembly GCA_951812265.1). Lineage (NCBI taxonomy): Eukaryota > Metazoa > Arthropoda > Insecta > Coleoptera > Curculionidae > Taphrorychus > Taphrorychus bicolor. The sequence goes on from OX638304.1 coordinate 29,538,373, forward strand.
GAGTGCTCACCATGAAGACAATAGGCAATCTAGGACAGGCGATAGTTTCTACAGAACATCTTTTTTCTTCTTAGGGACAAAATCTATTTCACTGGGATTCAAATAATTAGAAAGGAACTGGACCGGTCTATTGTCTTTCCATTTTACAAATGTCAGTGCGTCCATGCTGATCCGCCAGTCGCTTTCACCCCTTTTCAACTGTTTGTCTGCAGCCATATCTGTTGGTAGGTTTTTTTCGTCTTTTTCTAACCGTCCCACAACAGTAAATCAGGTCAGTCTTCAAAAGTTTTTCGAGTTTATCAAGTTGAAAAAATTATCGAATTATATATGGTAGCCCTTTCCAACTAAGTCTCTTGTAAGATCCTGAACCACTCTACTACCAAGATCTGCAATCTGCCCCACTTTTCTTGTATAAATTTAAAACTGGGCAAATATATCCTGAATCTTCTGCCCGAACCCAAACCTTATAACCCCTTTTGATTGCTTTGTTAGGCATGTACTGCTTGAGCATCCTTCGACCTTTGAATCTAATCATTGCTTCGTCTATGGATTGATGCTTTGAGGTCTTTACAGGACTTTTGAAAGTCTCAAATAAAATATCCAACAAAGGACGCACTTTATATAATTTGTCATAGTTTGGTGAATCTCTCCCTGGTTGCACTTCGTTGTCATGTAAATGAATGTTACTCAATAACCAACAAAATCGATCCCCCAATAGTCGCGATAACTAGGTAATTTCTTTATCCTCATTGCTAAGTTTATGGCAATAAAACATGTTATTTCTCTCAGGATGGTAAGAGTGAAAGCTGCTGCATTGCCACCTGAATATTGTGACGCATATAAATTAGTTTGAAAGACCATATATTCCGTCTCACTTCCTAATAAATATTCGGTCCAGAATCTTCACAAAAGTCTTTAAAGATAGGTAGGCAGTTAGAAACATAATTCGTCCAAATTGTTTTCTTCGAGAACTCTCGATCTCTTAGTAGATACTGAAAGTGGAATTTCGTCTTCGTTGCTCCATTCTTCTGTTTCCACAGCATCTTGTGAAAATTGTTCATTGTCAAAAATTATAGGAAATTGCGTCGATGTCAAAAGATCCATCACCCAACTCACTGACCTTGTCCTGTAGAATTTCCTCTAACAAATCGAATAATTCATCTGGATTTAGATTTTCGATTTTTTTTTATAGAATCCGTCATCTCGACCTCCTGCAGAAAAACACATGTGTAAGCCCTGCTTTGCTCATCCTGAACCCACCATTAATACAGCATTAAAATACTATTATCTCGATTCAATAAGAATTTGGTATCACTAAAGATCTAATCCTTAACCCCTTAGGAAGCAAACAAACAAAAACTTACCAGTCATGGTCAAAAATAATACTTGTACATAATTCAAAACGTGGAAATAATGTGCAAGATAATGGGGCCTGTGTGTACAAGAACTTACTTACTGAATACGGGACTCGCACGATCAAAGCAATAGATTTTCTGGCGGGAAAATGTGTTGTGAGCGAGCCTCCAAACGTGGCTTTACGGCAGCAACAGTAGGAAACGATAAAATAATTAATATTTAAGTATCCTCACCCTGGGCACACCAGAAAACAAAGGGTTACCATCGTGATCACCAACAAAGAACTCGTCGATGGTGGGTGACGAAAATGTTTCATCTCATTATGGAAACCACCCTTTTAGAGAATATGGTAGCAGAAGCATCGGATCACGTTTAAACTATGAGAAGCAAATTAGCTCGAGACACTTTGACGCGCGTTCACATACCGACCAATAGTTTAAGAGCAAGGTATCCACAAGCCGAGACTTGTTTCGCGAAGCAGTTGCGCGAGTAAATTTCGCAATGTGGAATCCCAGCTTAATATCAATCGCAGCGTTTCTATCCGAGACTAACGATAGAGGTCGTTCAGAACTAAAAACAATTTCAACAGGGAGGAGGAAATTACGTTGCATTTAGAGCAGACTGGGAGCTAGTTCTACGACATACTTCAAGTGCGCCGAAATCCCGCGCCACCACTACCCCCACCCCCCAGTCCATCCACTGCAGCGCGACGGCGGGGGAATAAATACCACGAAGCTCACCACAGTTGAATCAGTCAACGTCGGGAAGCATGAGAGATCACTTCGCCCATTGCTTTATCGCTTTTGTAATGTCTGTCGCTTTGTAATGTAAGGACACGTTTAAGCTTCCAAACTTTTATATTCACTGTTTAATGCTTTAATTGAGATCTAAGTTAATCTGCAGTGCAAAAAGCACGAGATGTAAAAAAGGTCTTCTAGGACCAAACACCTCTTACATTATTGTGCCTGTCTCGTGTGGTTTCTTCTCAAACCATATAACTCTTGCCTTCCTAACTGGTTACATTGAAATAACAATTTTGCACTCATAAAAGAGTGTAGTCCTCGCCTTCAATTAGTGTAAAAAGAGCCATATTTATACATACAAAATAACTCCCATCCATAAATTAATGTGACAATTTACAATTCATTCCACTAGGCTACATTTAAAATCGACCATGCAGGTCATTACGTTCGAAAAGCTGCAACTTCCTCATTAATTCTAACAACGTCGTCTCATCCCTTATCCCTTCCTAGTAAAAATAATTAAACCTTTAACAAATCCCGGATCAATACGTCTTTTAGAACAAGCGGAACCTGTCCGACAGGCAAACGTTTTGCATTAGTTTTACGTCGTCCTCGATGAATTTAAAGCAGAGCTTTGCATACCAATCCCTGCATCGAATAGACATTTTATTTAATTCCTGCCCCTTTTTTTTCTAGGCGCCCTTTTTGCAACCGGGAATTTGTGTTCCTGTTCCGGTGAATGCGTGTGTTGCGTGATATCGCGACGAATATTTATAGCCCCTTTAAATGGGAACATGGTTGCTTTAGATTGGTTTCGAAGTCTGATGATGGCGTGCCGGCTTATCAAGCCCGAGGGCGTAACGCCAATTAAAGGTTTTGCAATAACATTTGCAACAATGAGGAAAACATTGAACTGGGAAGCCAAAAAAAATTAGCAGTGAATCGAAATATATCCTCCAATAAACCCCTTATAGATAAACTTTCTTTCAAAGAAAAGGGACACCATTAGATTGGTGTCTAATCACAACAAACCTGAGTTTGCCTAACCACAGCAAACAACTTCAACTCCTATCTCAGCTTTCAGTTAACCATCTATTACCCCGTAGTGATTTCAAAATTAAATATTTCATGCTACAGTTTCGTACTTAGCACTCTACATCTCTTGCATTGTACCTACCTAAATTGTATAAAATATTGGTGGATTTATTCGTAAAAAGGGTATTCATGTTCCCAAAATGAATTTGAAGTTATTTTTATGCTCGGTATTATATAAGTTGATGAGGGTGCAGAGTTGTGTAATAAACTTTAGCGAAGTTGTGACAGCTTTCAACGCGAGGCAAAATCACGAAAAATATATAAACATTATTTCATCTCGACGTGCACCTTACACCGATTCGATTTCCAGTTTGTAAGTGGTCGAGTTTGAAAAGTAAACAGTTTAAACTAAATAAGTAGATTACGTCTAAAGCAAGAGATTTCAGCTTCGTACTCGGAATTAAATTTTCCTCCGCAAATAAAGTATCACTACTTTTAATAAGACGAACGCTGTTGTGCTTGTTTTGCTGATTTCAGCAAAATTCGAATGAAAGTTCCTTTTGTTTATGTTACCCGAAGCCGATACGTTAAGTGCTTTTGTGTCTGCTGCGGTTCAATGGAAATGTCAGAGGGTATGCACCCTCATTTGAAAATACGTGGAGGAAAGGTTTCTATTTTTTATTTGCGAGATGCATTTGCTCCTTTTATCTATGCGATTATGGGTTTGGTGGAAAGGTTAAATATAGTTGGCGAAAGAGAAGGAGAGAGCGGCAAAACAAAAGAACAAAACCATTATTATAATGTCTAAGTCTACATATAAAAGTTGCAACAGACTTGAATTCACGGAGGACCTTAAAACTGGCATTGAATAATTCTTTAAGCTTGAATCACATAAACCTATGCCATTGAATTTTATTCGGTCATTCGAGTGGTTCTAATAAAAAATTGAAAATTCTGTTTTACATAGTACTCAAAATTGGTGAAAAGCATATTTTCAGGGATCACTAAGTCAAAAATGACAGCTGCCAGCAAAAATGTGATAAGACGAGGTTATTCAGTGTAAAATTTTCTACAACTTTTGTATTTACATTATTTCGCTAGAAGCAATAGTAATTTAACTAGATTGATTTAAAAAAAAACATGCCAAATTATGGTTACTGAAAATTATTATCTAGAGATTTTTCCAAAATGTGAAAGTTGCCTTTGAATAAATCTCCTAAAATTACAATTCTTTAACCATTTAATTCACTTCGTGGCTCTGCTAGTTTCTAAAATCTAAAAAAACTCACCCCGTATTAAATAAATGGCCATTTGCTTTGACGTATTTTACAAAACACCAAAAACACTTGGCCTAAGCTCTCCTTAAACACGTCGGTGCAAATGGTCTTAAAACAGGCAAACTTAAACTTGCATATAACCAGAGTGTCATCAGATTAGATGGTTCCCAGAATTGCATTAAAGAAGCATTTTATTAAGAAATAAAAAAAGAGCGTATAGGGAAAAACAAAATAAACGGAGAGCAAGAATGAGTGAACAAGTAATTGTTTTCGGAGGAAAAAAAACGTGACAAAAGTAAATCTATGGAAGATGTTAAATGACAAGAAAAGGAGTAGTTGATTTGCCAAAATAAAAGTCTAGAAAAGATGAGATACTGAAGACAAAGTAACCTCTAGCATCGTGCAGGGTTAGGGAAGAATATAACAATCTTGGAGGTCCTTGACAGGAATTAAAAACATGAAAACAAAAATCACCAAATTATTATTTTGCGACATTATATGTATGCTTTGTGTCTTTTCTAGTACAATGGAAGTGTAGATAGCGGGTGTAGTACAAATAAGAAGCTACTTCACAGTTGCAAATACGCCAACGTTTCGATCTTTATTTAGATCTTCCTCAGGGCTCAATTCAGTTTGAGACGTATGTCACCTAAGCTAATTTTTTTTTCTTCATGGCGACTGGTGTTTTGTTTGTCCTTAACTCATGTGGTCGTTGTCTGTTTGTGGACTGATTGTTTCGTTTTTACGTTATGTCCGAAGCCCTGAAGAAGATCTAAATAAAGATCGAAACGTTGGCGTATTTGCAACTGTGAAGTAGCTTCTTATTTGTACTACACCCGCTATCTACATTTCCATTGTACTAAGACACAAAGCATACATATAATGTCGCAAAATAATTAAATAAAATTTAAAGGGCTTTGAAGAAGCAAAACAATATATGTCTTAATCATAAAACATTCTTACAGGGTGTTTTAAAAAAGTAATGTTCAATCTTAGTATGACGAATCTCTCCACTACATTACTTAAATAATTACAATAGATATGACTTCACAGAGGACCTTAAAACAGTCCCGAACTACTCACCAACCCCGATTGCTTGAATACACGGCTTAATCTGAACACACTCTTACAGGGTGTTTCAGAAAAGTAATGTTCAATCTTGGTATGGCGTTGAATCACTCTACTATAATACTTTAAAGTTTGCAATCGATTTGGCTTCACAGAGGACCTTCGAACTACAGACCAACCCCGATTGCGTCAATACATGATTTAGTCGGAACACACTCTTACAGGGTGTTTCAAAAAAGTAATGTTCAATCTTAGTATGGCGTTGAATCACTCCACTAGGCTACTTAAAAAATTGCAGTAAATTTGACTTCACAGAGGACTTTAAAACAAACCAACCCCGATTGCTTGAATACACAGCTTAATCTGAACACACTCTTACAGGGTGTTTCAAAAAAGTAACGTTCAATATTAGTATGGCGTCGAATCTCTCACACTACTTCACAAATTGTAGTAGATTTGACATCACAGAAGAACTTGAAACCGGCCTCGAACTACTGACCAACCCCGATTGCTTGAATAAATATGACTTGCCAGTCTTAATCTGAACACACTCTTACAGGGTGTTTCAAAAAAGTTATGTTCAATCTTAGTATGGCGTCGAATCTCTCCACTATACTACTTTAAAAATTGCAATAGATTTGGCTTCACAGAGGACCTTAAAACTAGTCTCAAACTACTGACCTACTCCGATTGCTTCAATACACGATTTAATTGGAACACACTCTTAGAGGGTGTTTCAAAAAAGTAATGTTCAATCTTAGTATGGCGTCGAATCACTCCACTAGGTTACTTAAAAAATTGCAGTAAATTTGACTTCACAGAGGCCTCTAACAACTGACCAACCCCGATTGCTTGAATACAGAACTTAATCTGAACACACTCTTACAGGGTGTTTCAACAAAGTAACGTTCAATATTAGTATGGCGTCGAATCTCTCACACTACCTCACAAATTGCAGTATGTTTGACTTCACAGAAGACCTCGAAACCGGCCTCGAACTACTGACCAACACCGATTGCTTGAATAAACAGCATAATCTGAACACACTCTTACAGGGAGTTTTAAAAAAGTAATGTTCAATCTTAGTATGCCGTCGAATCTCTCGACTATACTATTTCAAAAATTGCAATAGATTTGACTTCACAGAGGACCTTAAAACAGGCCACGAACTACTGACCAACCCTGATTGGTTCAATACACGATTTAATCGGAACACACGCTTATAGGGTGTTTCAAAAAAGTAATCTTCAATCTTAGTGTGGCGCCGAATCTCTCCTCTACTTACTTTAAAAAATGCCATAGATTTGGCGTCACAGAGGACCTTAAAACTAGCCTCGAACTCCTGACTAACTCCGATTGCTTCAATACACGGTTTAATCGGAACACACTCACACAGGGTGTCTCAAAAAATTAAAGCAAAATCAACCACACATTCTCTGAAGAAAATAATGGGACTTTTGATATCTCATTTTTCATTTTTGAGTCCCGTGCTCACTATACGGGTTGTCAAAATTGTAAGACATTTTAGTTTTTAAATGTTTCTATTTAGTAAGTCACATGTTTCACAAAGGATTTATTACATATTCAGAAGACATATTAAGTCCAAATTAGGAAAAATAGAAATACAAAATTTACTGGTAGCGGACTCAAATAATAGGTTAATGTACCTGTTGCTCCCTCTAACTTTTTTGGTTCTCTGCCACTGGTTTCCAATCAAGATCTATTGAAAACATCAATTTTTTAACTTAATTTTTTGATTTAAAAAAAAAATTCTGGTTAGTTCAGGTTAGTTGGTTAGTTCAAGTTCTTTATTTTAAGAAAAACTTGAGATAAATGCTCGACTGTTTGTAAAAAAGTAGAATTAAATTGAAACAAAATGTTTTATTACAAAAACTGGTACCACTTTGCTCTGTTCTTTTCAATATTTAACAAACGCTGTTCAATACACATGTTTAACACATAAAAAGTAACCAAATTACAACTAAAACCCTATTATTAATGCACAACTAGGATATTTTACATGAAATGCTTAATATGGCCGCCACCTTGACAAGTGCTCTTTAAATACTAAAAAATAAAAAATTTTAAAAAATTCGTGTTTTGAGTTTAAACTGCTCAACGCCCTCCATAAATCTATCTCTCAAACGCTGCTCATTTAAAATCGTAACTTTATACCAAATTAGAACTAAAAATCCATTATTAATGCACAACTAAGATATTTTATGTTAAATGCTCAATATGGCCGCCATCTTGACGAACGCGTATCCTTTCGCTTTTAATATTAGAAAATCAGATTTTTTCGAAAATTCGTGTTTTGGGCTTAAACTGCTCAACGCCCTCCAAATCTATCTCTCAAACGATGCTCTTTTAAATTCGTAACTTTATACTAAATCAGAACTAAAAATCCATTATTAATGCACAATTAAGACATTTTAGGTTAAATGCTCAATATGGCCGCCACCTTGAGGAATGCGTGTCCTTTCGCTTTTAATATTATAAAAAATAAGATTTTTTCGAAAATTCGTGTTTTGAGCTTACACTGCTCAACACCCTCCAAATCTATCTCTCAAACGCTGCTCCTTTAGAATTGTAATTTTATACTAAATTAGAACTAAAAATTCATTATTAATGCACAACTAAGATATTTTAGGTTAAATGCTCAATATGGCCGCCATCTTGACGAACGCGTATCCTTTCGCTTTTAATATTAGAAAATCAGATTTTTTCGAAAATTCGTGTTTTGAGCTTAACTGCTCAACGCCCTCCAAATGTATATCTCAAACGCTGCTCATTTAAAAACGTAACTATATACTAAACTAGAACTAAAAATCCATTATTAATGTACAACTAAGGCATTTTAGGTTAAATGCGCAATATAGCCGTCATCTTGACGAATACGTATCCTTCAGTTTTAATATTGAAAAATTGTTTTTTTTTTCGAAAATTCGTGTTTTGAGTGTAAACTGCTCAACGCCCTTCATAAATAATCTATCTCTCAAACCCTACTCATTTAAAATTGTAACTTTATAATAAATTTGATCAAAAAATCCATTATTAATGCACAACTAAGATATTTTAGGTTAAATGCTCAATCTGGCCACCATCTTGACGAACGCGTATACTTTAGCTTTTAATATTAGAAAACCAAGCTTTTTTCGAAAATTCGTCTTTTGAGCTTAAACTGCTCAACGCCCTTCAAATCTATCTCTCAAACGCTGCTCATTTAAAATCGTAACTTTATACTAAATTAGAACAAAAAATTCATTATTATTGCACAACTAAGATATTTTAGGTTAAATGCTCAATATGGCCGCCATCGTGAGGAATGCGGGTCCTTTCGCTTTTAATATTAGAAAATCAGATTTTTTTGAAAATTCGTGTTTTGAGCTTAAACTGCTCAACGCCCTCCAAATCTATCTCTCAAACGCTGCTCATTTAAAAGCGTAACCATATACTAAACTAGAACTAAAAATCCGTTATTAATGCACAACTAAGGCATTTTAGGTTAAATGCTCAATATAGCCGTCATCTTGACGAATAAGTATCCTTCAGTTTTAATATTAGAAAATCGGATTTTTTCGAAAATTTTTGTTTTAAGCTTAAACTGCTCAACGCTCTCCATGATTCAATCTCTCAAACGCTACTCACTTAAACTCCCAACAATATACTAAATTAGAACTAAAAATCCATTATTAATGTACAACTAAGACATTTTAGTATTTAAAATTAAAAAGTAAATATTTCATTTAGATGGGTCGCTGTATTGTGTAGCTAAAAACCCATTTTTTGGCGTACTTGTAAAAGAACGTCATCAAAAGAGTGCCAAGAAAACTGGGCCAATAAGGTAATCGTCAATTATTCCTGCCCAAACGTTAAATTGCTCCTGACGATGCGTCTCCACCGTAGCTCTTAAATGTTTTGCTCCGCCCACACGTGGAAGTTAGGGTTTTTTGCTAAACTCCTATGAGTAAGCTTACCCTCACACCTGAACAAAATTATTGATTATACCTCACTACTTCACCTTAAATAAAAGCTTCATCAGGAGAAAAGATCAAACAGCACGTCTTTGAGGCCACAAAATTAAAGTTTTCCTTTCAAGTCCTTTCCACACCCTGAAGATGCACTTTTGGAGTCCAAAATAGAAAAAACCGAAGCACCAATATTAAAGCTATCTAACATCTAAAAGCAATATCCTTTTAAGGTTTTAAGCTCGTCCTACGCGGTTCCATATGCCCGTCTGGCCCCGGTTGTTAACCTTCTTTGAGTGGTTTTCCTTGCAAGCACTTTCGTGTGTCCCCATCGAAGAGAAGTTCTGTTGCTCTTACTTCCCCCCCCCCCCCCCCCCCGTTCCAGTTCGGGGATTCATTAAGAACCGGAGTTAGAGCCGGTGGAGTTGCAGTGAACTAATAGGACAAATTAATTCCCTGGAACATATACGATAGAGAGAGATAGAGAGAGAAAGGTTTCATTCCGGGACCAAAGGTGTTACCGAACTAAGGCCTGTTGCTGCACTTTGATAAACGGCCGCATTAACTTTCGGGGGGTATTTAAAAGATTTCACCCTTCTGCCGGCCCTAATGGATGGGTTCCACGCCATTCAGACGTTTATACAATTTGGCCGGCTATCTCCGAAATACTTTCGCATTTATAAATAAAAGTTAACCGGGAAGTTATTTCTTTTACTAATGCGGAAACTTCTCGGTTATAATTTCGTTTCGTTAGGGGCTCGAGGAAGGTATAATCGTAAGTTGCGTCTTGAGAATGAGATTTTGCTCGCTGTTTCGAGTTCTTAAGTGAAGAAACGTTTCTTTTAATTAACCTTCTGCTTTCTAATAAATTTTTTCTTGCCTACTTACATATGGGTGGCAGCTGCTCTTCCATAAACTAAGTCAGTTGTCTGTGGGCTTACCTGTAAAAAAAAAAATTGATTCAGTCTACTAAACTTCCTTCAAAACTCCCCAAGAACAGGGGTAATTTGTTCCCTAACTAATTTTACGTCAAAGATAAACGGCAGAGACATTTTTCGTGAAAAGTCTCGAAAGAAAGTTTACATGGCATTTATATTCACCCGGAAACTTTTCGTTTTATGAAAAAAAAACAAGCTCGTTAGACTTATTCAGTGGCAATTTACGAGATTAAATTTAAATCGTGAAGTTGGCGTAGTTTTAGGGTAAATAGGAAAGAACAGAACATATTCATAGAAATATATTGATATCGAATTCGTTCGTTTATGTAGAAAAAATTGTTTTTTTAGGTAGTGATTGATTTGGCCCAAGTAGCCTCTTTAACAGTTTTTAGTAAGTAATTTTCGAACGTAGCAATTGTGTGTCAGGCTACATTATGCAAAGAACATAGGTATATCTGTAAGTATTATTATTCAGATTAATGTCATTAAGAGCTAACAGTCAATTTGTGCAGGATTCAAAACTCAGCAGTTTAAAAGAATAGTACTTCTCCTGCTGGAAACTTTTAAAGCAATTACTCCCTAAGAAAACGGAACTCGTCCTCTATAATCCCTCCATATTTAGGTTAGACAAATATTTATTGGTCGGAAGTTAGGGAACAGGCGTTTATTGCGCTTCGTTAGTGTGCGCGATAATGTCAAAATCTAAAAATACATGGAGGAATTAAGCTTCCTTCCTCCATACGTTTGGCGAGTGCACGCTACCACTTGGAAATTAGAGTTCCATTAAACGTTAGCGAGGAAGTTTTTGGGAATTGTTGTAAAACTGATAGAGCTGAGGAAGCAAAAACTGCTGGGCCATAAGATGCAATAATATTAATTCAAGTCGTCATTGAGATTTGATTTGTCGTTCCTAACCTTTTGCTTTTCTATTGGTCTTTTGACCTGCGACATCTATCTTCAAAGGTTCATTAAACAAATTTTGGAGGTTCTCGCTGCTTGTTTCGCCACCAAAATTTTGGTGCTTTGTCTACAAACCCTCTTCTTGGTTTCAGTCTCTCTTAAAACGTAAGCTAAAACAGGAACCAGGTTTTTGTCTCTCAAAATGCCTGGTATTCCTTTAGATCCAACTTATTTCGTCCAACAACTGTTTCAGGATTGAATCTTTTCTAGGCTGTTCTTGGACATCCACTATCTTTGTTCTGTGACTGGTATTTGCCCTAGAAATCTCCACAAGGCTTATAAAAGAGCTTTACTGGTACTGTAAGGGTTAGCTAACCCTAGTTTCTGAGCCCCCACGTTCTTCAATAAATTATAGAACTGCCAACATGCTTTAGAAAACTAGGAAAAGACGTTGGGTTGGTTAACCTGTACTCAAGTACCTTAGTAGTAGTAGTAGTAGACATTAGGGCCGAAGCGTTGCGATTAGGCCTTAAAGACCCTTTTCACAGTCCCCCGATCCACCCATCTCTACTCCGTATGGGCCCTCATTCCCTCCACCAGTCGACCCATCCCATCTCAGATTGGGAAGCTCTTCACGATGGAGGAAGGTCTCATTGAGATTTGTCCTCATTGAGATTTGATTTATCGTCTCTAACCTTTTGCTGTTCTCTTGGTCTTTTGATCTGCAACATCTATCTTGAAAGGTTCATTCAACAAATTTTGGGGGTTCTCACTGCTTGTTTTACCACCAAAATTTTGATGCTTTTTCTACAAACCCTCTTCTTGTCTTCAGTATCTCTTAAAACGGTCCATTCTGTCGCAGCTAAAGCAGGAACCATGTCTTTGTCCATCGACATGCCTGGTATTCCTTTAGATCCATCTTAGCTTGGTCGGAAGTTAGGGAACGGGCGTTTATTGCGCTTCCATAGTGTGCGCGATAATGTCAAAATCTAAAAATACATGGAGGAATTAAGCTTCCTTCCTCCATACGTTTGGCGAGTGCACGCTACCACTTAGAAATTAGAGTTCCATTAAAAGTTAGCGAGGAAGTTTTTGGGAATTGTCGTAAAACTGATAGAGCTGAAGAAGGAAAAACTGCTACGCCATAAAATGCAATAATATTGGTTCAAGTCCTCATTGAGATTTGATTTGTCTTTCCTAACCTTTTGCTTTTCTATTGGTCTTTTGATCTGCGACATCTATCTTGAAAGGTTTATTCAACAAATTTTGGGGGTTCTCACTGCTTGTTTCACCACCAAAATTTTGGTGCTTTTTCTACAAACTCTCTTCTTGTCTTCAGTATCTCCTAAAACGGTCCATTCTGTCGCAGCTAAAGCAGGAACCATGCCTTTGTCCATCGACATGCCTGGTATTCCTTTAGATCCATCTTAGCTCCTCCAACAACTACTTCAGGAAGCTGTTCTTGGACATCCAGCACCCTTTTTCTGCGACCAGTATTTAACCTAATCGAGAAATGTCATACCACAGGGCTCATAAGAGAGTTTTACTGGTACTGTATGGATTAGTTAACCCTCGTTTTTGTGCCTACAGGTACTTCATTAAATTAGAGAACCACCAGGTGCTTTAGAAAACCAGGAGAAGACGTTGTGTTCCTTAACCTGCACTTAAGTACCTTAGTTGTAGTAGTAGTAGACATTGGGACCGAAGGGTTGCGATTAGGCCTTAAAGGCCCTTTTCACAGCCCCCGATCCACCAATCTCTACTTCGCCTAGGCCCTCATTCCCCCCACCAGTCGACCCGTCCCATCTCAAAGTAGGAAGCTCTTCTCGATGGAAGAAGATCTCATTGAGATTTAAGGTTCTCATTGGGATTTAAAGTTTTCATTGAGATTTGATTTATCGTCTCTAACCTTTTGCTTTTCTCTTGGTCTTTTGATCTGCGACATTTATCTTGAAAGGTTTATTCAACAAATTTTGAAGGTACTCACTGCTTGCTCATCGTTCTCAAGTTTTGGCGCTTTGCCTAGAAACCCTCTTCTTTTCTTCAGTCTCCCTTAGGGATGGCCCATTCTGCCGCAGCTAAAACAGGAACCAGGTCTTTATCCATCGATACGCCTGGCAATCCTTTAAATCTATGTTATCTAGTCCAGAAACTCTTTCAGAATGGAACCTTTTCTGGGCTATTCTTGGCTATCGACCATCCTTGTTCTGTTACCAGTATTTGCCTTAGGATTCTCCACAGGGCTCCTAAGAGAGCTTCACTGGTACTGAGCTAATCCTCGTTTCTGTGCCTCCAGGTCCTTCAATCACAGAACTACCAGCTGCTTTAGAAAACCAGGAGAAGACGTGGGGTTCGTTAACCACTCAAGTACCTTAATAGTAGTAGACATTGGGGGGGGGGGGTGCCGAAAGGAGTGGGTGCCGAAGGAGAGTATCCCGTACCATCTCAAAGTCGGAAGCTCTTCTCAATAGAGGCAGGCGGCTCCCAGTGTCCTTTGACTCAGTCGCGCCCACCTACAGCACACTCTCAGAGAGTGGTATGACGACTCTACCCCTGCTCCACAGTGGGTGCAGAATGGACTGTCCACCATTCCTAGGAGGTGCATGTGTCTGTTTAGTCTGAAGTGGCCAGTGAGGGTTCCTATAAGGTCTCCCAGGTACTGCCGACTTCTGCCAAGTAGCCACGAGGCCCTGGATCTAGCCAGGTTAGGGTAGATTTCCTTGGTGTGTCTACATATTCCTGATTGTGTCCAGTTTGTCATTGCACTCTCATGCCCACTCATTTAGAGGGTGAGAGACGTACCTATTGTTTACTCCTAGACACGGTTCCAGTCCAGTAAAACACGTCTGGGTACCACTTTTGCGAGATTCATCGGTGCCTTCGTTTCCGTCAATACCCCTATGACCATAAACCTATCCCAGAGTTACCCTTTTTGTTTCTGCCAGTGACTCTAGGGCATCTCTGTAGTCCTGAACGAGCGCAGATGGCTTGCAGGGCCGCCTGACTGTCGAAATAGATGAAGACGTTCTCAGCTGCTCCTTGATTGGCTTCTGGTCATGTATCCACTTTGAATATTGCAAACACCTCCGCCTGGAAAACCGTCGTATGGCTTCTCGAGGAAAAGTTCTCGCCCTCTTCATGGCCTTCTGATGGGGCTTCATGGGCTCCTGACCACTGTGAATCAGCCATTCTTGATCCATCTGTATACTATCTGAGAATAATTTTCTTTAACTCAAGTATCTTAATTTGTAATCAAAATGATAAGGGTATGCTCCTTCGCAACTAAAGAATTTTTTTGTAAATTTCTTAGAGGTCTTCCTCTTCATAGGTTCCTTATTTTATCCTGCATTTACGAGTAACTTGGCCCTATCACTCAGTAAGCATTTGAAGCATTCGGTGTCTGCTTCACGCTCCTGCTGACTTTCTCTTGATTTCTGCTGCCTTGTTCATAGCTCCGGTTGGTAGATGGTTCCCAGATGAGCTGAACGCACACTAACCTGAAATAACCTGAACTAACCTCAGTTCTAACAGTAATAACCCCATTAAGGAATACTTACTACTTTCTGCACCGAAAATTCGATCATGTATATCTCATTCACTTATTTTTGGCATTTCGTTTCCTTTGAAATCTTTATTTTTTTTCACCTTTAAGGAACTTGTTGAAAAGATACAATAAAAATGACAAAGTCAGATTTCCAATGCCTACTTGATGACAATAATAAGTGAATTGTTTATATCTGCAGCTTTGCTATATGCAAGGCGACTGGAAGTTCTGTAGCATTGTCTGAGTTTTTTTCTCCATGGTCTGAGTTCTTTTCTCCATTTTCTCCAAATCTTTCCAAAGTTGAAGCTGATCCATTGCGATGAGTTACACATATCTGCAGACTATCCTGAATCTCAGCCATTTGTTCTTTCATCTCTTCAATTTCTTACATGCCTTCCTTTTTTACTTCGTTCAATTTAGTGTTTACACACTCTTGCAGCTTTTTATTTTCTTTTTCCTTTTCTTTTATTTCGCCTTCGTTACCCTTTTTGCCCAAAGCGCCTTTTTTTTCTTCTTCTTTCTCACTCTTAAACCTTAGAGAGATTGTGATATATATTACCATTTTAGATGCCGTTTTGGTCAGACAGGAAGGATTAAAAATGCCAAATTCACACTTTATGACATATTTTTATGGTCTCTACGATACTTGATGAAGTCAAAATCTAAAAATTCGCCCAAAATTAAAAAAAAAAATTTAATTTGCTTTTAAATTTGTGAATTAGGACCACAGTGAGTTAAAACTAACAGACGTTCTAAAATTGCGTATAAAATGACTCAAACCGCCCAAAAAGGCCAATATGGAAGTCCTGGTTAAGACCTGGTTGAAAACTTGTTAGAAATGAATCAAAGCATCTAAAAATACAAATTTGAAGTTTTTGGAGAATATCAAATTAGAATTAGAGTAAAAACTGGTTAAAAATTGCCCAAAATGACCAAAAATACAAGATTTGAGTTTTGTTTAAATTTGGCCTAAAGCTAATGGCAAAAAAAAATGTCTCCACCGTCTAAAAATGCAAATTGCTAGACAATTAAATCATGAGGTGGCAGGTTATCACATAGATGATGAGAAATAAAGGTTAGAATTGGGGTTAAAATTGATTGAAAATGAGTCACATCGTCTAAACCTAAGAATTGTTGTGTTTCCGGAGAAATTTGATTTCAGGAAAAAGTTCAAAAATCAGGAAAGAAAAAATCAAGATAAAAATGTTCAAGACGCCTCAAAATGGAAATTTTATGTTATTTTGACACAGTCAGCTTTACATCAAAACTAAAATCGGCGAAAAATTTCTTAAAGCGTGTAAACCTACAATCATTGTTTTAGTTTAAAAAATTTAACTTTAAGGCAAAATCATTCAAACTGCATATTCTGAGTTTTTTTTTTAACTCGGTCCAAAATAACTTATAGCGACTAAAAACGCAAATTTTTGAGTTTTCTCTGGAAGCGGAGTTTGAGAGCGAAATCAGGTAAAACTTATTCAAATCTTCTAATTTTTTTTTGACAACATAACACAGGTAAAAATGCATTAATGCAAATTTAGTGATTTTTGCGATTCGGATTAGAATTAGCGACAAAATCGATATAAAATGAACCAAAGCTCCTAAAAATAATGCAAATTTGTAATGTGTGGAGGTGTTTAGGTTAAAATTGAGGCTAAAATACGTTTAATTTAACTCAAAATGGCTGGAAAAACAAATTTTGTTATGGTAAAAATTAAAGTTAGGATTATAGCAAAAAACCGATTAAGATTAACTCGGATCGTCTGCAAATTTGGAGTTTTCATAGAGATCTAGGTCAAAATTAGGTTTAAAATCCAGGTTAAAATTTAGTGTAAAATTGTAAAAAAATATACTAACTCACAAAGTTTCTAATGGCAAATTTTGACATTTACAGAAGTTCAATTTAAGGAAAAAATTTATTCAAATGACTCTCGTCTTTGGTAAAAGTACAATTTTGAACTACAGCAGGTTAAATTTTACTCAAAATGTCTAGAAATGCTCAGTGTGGCATATTTGGAGAAACTTTTATTTAACATAAAACTTAAAATCGAGTCGCAACGTCTGTAACGACCTTGAATCTCAGCCATTTCTTCTATTTCTAACATGCCTTCCTCTTTTACTTCATTCAATTTAGTCTTTACACACTCTTGCAGCTTTTTATTTTTTGTTTCTAAAGCAAGTAGAAGTGCAGCCTGATTCTGCTCCTTTTCTTCCCTATCTTGTCGCTTTCTTTCTCTTTCCTTTTCTATTCTTTTCGTCTTCGTTACTTTTTTTTTGCTCGAAGCACCTCTTTTGTTCTTCTTTCTCGCTCTTAAACAGGTCTTAGAGATATTGTGAAAAATTACCATTTTAGATGCCGTTTTGGAGAGACAGGATTCAATAAAAAATGCCAAATTCACACTTTTATGGCATATTTTTGTGGTCTCTATGACACGAGCCTGGAAAAATCAAAGTCTGAGAAATTCAAATTTAGCCCATTTCAAAGAAATTTTAATTCGTTTTTAAATTTGTGAGTTAGGACCGCAGTGAGTTAAAACTTACAGACCTTCTAAACTTGCGTTTAAAATGGCTCACAGCGTCCAAAAAAGCAAATGTGGATTTTTTCGGGAAGTTCTAGACTATTTTAAGAGCTGGTGGAAACTTGTTAAAAATGATTCAAAGCGTCTAAAAATGCAAATTTAAAGTTTTTGGAAAAAATCAAACTAGAATTAGAGTAAAAACTGGTTAAAATGGCCCAAAACGACTAAAAATACAAGTTTGAGATTTGTTTAAATTTGGCCTAAAATTAAGGCCAAAATAGGTTAAAAATAAATCCAACCGTCTAAAAATGCAAATTTTTAGATAATTAAATCAGAAGGTGGCAGGTTATCACAAAAATCATGATAAATAAAGGTTAGAATTGGGGTTAAAATTGGTTGATAATGACTCAAATCGTCTAAAGCTAAGAATATGTGGTGTTTTCGGAGAAATTTGATTTCAGGAAAAAGTTAAAAAATCAGGAACAAAATTATTCAAATCGTCAAGTACGTTGTTACTGAGAAAATTCAACTTTTGGATCAAAATAGGTTGGTTCAAAACGCCTCAAAATTGAAATTTTATGTTTTCTTGGCATAGTCAGCTTTGCATTAAAACTAAAATCGGTAAAAAATATCTTAAAGCGTGTAAAACTACAATCATTGTTTTATTTTTAGAAATTTAATATTAAGGCAAAATCATTCGAAAACTGCATATTTCGAGTTTTTTGTTTTTAAATCGGTCAAAAATAACTTAAAGCGACTTAAAATTCAAATTTTGGAGTTGTTTCTGGAAATGGAGCTTTAGAGCGAAGTCAGGTACTACAAAACTGATTCAAATCCTCTAAAATTTCTTTTTTGAAAAAATTATCTATGTAAAAATGTATTAAATTGCAAATTTAGGGATTTTTTTGCTATTCAGATTAGAATTATCGACACATCGATATAAAATGAGCCAAAGCTCCTAAAAAATAATGCAAATTTGTAATGTGTGGAGATATTTAGGGTAAAGGTGAGGCTAAAATACGTTAAGTTTGACTTAAAACGGCTGGGAAAACAAATTTTGATATTGTAAAAATTAAAATTAGGATTATAACCAAAAGCCGATTATAACCAAAAGCCGATAATTTGGAGTTTTCGAAGAAATCCAGGTTAAGATTAAGTTTAAAATCTAGGAAAAAATTTGGTCTAAAATTGTTAAAAATGCACTCACTCACAAAGTTTTGATTGGCAAATTTTGGCTTTTAGTGAAGTTCAATTTAAGGAAAAAAAACTTATTCAAATCACTCAATGAAGTACAACTTTAAACTGCAGCAGGGTACATTTTAATCAAAAAGTCTAGAAAATATGCTAATTGTGGCATTTTTGGAGAAACTCTTAAAATTAAACATAAAATCGAGTCTGTATCAGAAATTGGGGTAAAATTAGGACCAAATATGATAACATTGGCTCAAATGCTTTAAAAATATAGTTAAAGTTTTTCAAGAGGTTCAGCTTAAGATTAGTAGCAAATTCGACTCAAAGCATTTAAAAGTTTTTTTCAAGAATATAGGCTAAAATTAATGACAATCAGTTATGATATTTGAAAGTATTTTTTTCTGTGAGGTATGTTAGTGATCGAATTTTTTACTTTTTTCGCACAAAACTCTAGTTTAAAATATACAGAGAGGCATTATTTACATTTTTTTAAAGCTTAATTTTAAATATCCCCCTTTTTACATATTTTAAACTAGAATTTATTGCGAAGAGGCTAAAATCAGTTAAAATATACTCAAATACTAGAAGCTAGGAGTCAATAAAAAATCCGAATTTTCTGATTTTTTTAAAAAGTTAGGTCAGGATGAAGATTAAAAGCCTTTAAAATTGACTCACCACGTTCATAAAAATAGCTACTTTTATCTGAAATTAAAACATCTAAAAGAGCGCAATACTTTTCAAGATTAATACCTTCGGTGGTCTACTTTTCACGACTTTTTACCCTTGTGACGGTCAAAATGCAATCTAAAGTGTATTCCGGGCTTTGAAGCCCGGAATACACTATTACTGGACTAAGGGGGCTGCCCATAGACACACCATCAGTTTGTTCGTAGATATCTTCCTTCCGTTGAAGATATGTAGTGATTAGGCAATGTTGGAACAACTTGGCAATATCTTGTGAAAATTCCTGACTAATATGTTCCATGGCCTTCTTAATGAGTACTATTGTAAAAAGCGAAACAACATCGAAACTAACAATAATTTCTCCTGAAGAATAAGTCAAAGAATGCAGTTTTTCGGCGAAATGAGTGGAGTCTTTTATAAAGCTGCCGGCGGGGGAATAAATACCACGGAGCTCACCACAGTCGAATCAGTCAACATCGGGAAGCACCGGAGATCACTTTACCCATTGCCTCATCGCCTTGCCATGTCTGCCGCAGCTGTAGACGAAACGTCAGGAAGAAATTCCATTGGACCACGGCTTTAACCCCGGAAAACACTTTATATTGTAAATATAAGAATATTCAAAAATTACATTAATATGTAAAGTGATGTGGACAAGGAGTTTTAAAATTCACACTTCGTTGGTTCACTGCGAAATCCTCCAATCAAACAGACAGTCAACGAAAACAGGGCAAAACCTCCTCATATTGTGTCGATCGGTTTTTAGTTTTGTTTTTTTTTCTCTCATTTTGATGATCAAGGAATAATTGCCTACCTTTTTCGAAGTGCGATAATTGGTTTTCCGTTGTTCCAACTTTTACTTGCGAGAAAACAACTTCACATTTAAGGTTGGATACTCCTTAGAGGTATTTTATGTCTATTATATTATGTCTTTTTTTCGACCCTATATGAGCTCAGTGTCACTATATGCATAAACAAAAATGATACTAATTCAACTATGCAGGGAAAATCTAAGTAGGACAAAACAGTAATTTTCCTTAATACTTACCTCTCTCACGAGTAAATCGTCGATCCATCGAAAATCAAAGAATTGATTAAGTTGGACCTGTAACAGTTTGTTATAAATTCGAGACAATCACAGTTTGTTATAAATTCGTGGTTAGTTTCGAGATGATCTGTGAAATCAAGCCTGTTGTAGAGTTCACCTGTTGTTGACAAATTTTATCGTTAATTTTATTTTCCAATATCTTCGTAACTTATTACTATCTCTTTTTAGTAACATTTTTTTTCCGGATGATTTGGGAAGTACTCCAAATTAACCCTTGAACTAAACCGAGATAATATATCTCATAAAAAACAACAACTTTGCCTTGCTCTACCTCTTGTCGTTTTCGAGATCCCACTGATGAGTAGCTCGAATTCAAATCACCCTGCACAGGTAAATCCGAAAACTAATATCACCGCCTACACATACAAACATAAAGCTAAATTAACTTTCTATCGAAGCTCAAGGAGCGCGTCTTAACGACGAGATTAATGATCTACTAATCGGGCAAACTCCTTCTGGTCAGTCCCCAAGGGGGCAAATCGAACAGTCGTCAAGTTTCGAACTTTCGCTGACCTATGGGTGGTGACTTTGGCATGTCCGAGTCGGTAATTAATGACCAAGTCATTAGCGAGTCTCCCACCCGAAGAACTCCGTCTTTTTATTATTATTAAGTAGTAGAAAATAAGCTTGGAAATTTTTCTTCTCCCAAAGGAAATATTCCTCATCCCGCCAGGTAAAAAACAACGAAATATCTCCTTCCGGGCGAAAGTTTGCGAAATGATTACGTATTCCGGGCGCTCCGGATATAAATGCAATTTACGATATATTTTAAGTTAGGGGACAAGGAGTCGAAAGTCGGGGGGGAGATGCCCGGGAAATAAAGTGAAGTCCGTAATACTAAAAAGTAGCGGAAAGTTATTTTTATGAGTTTGTCCACTAAAAGTTGGCAACAAGTGGAAGCCAGAAAACCGAAAATGTTTCCCAGGCGATGGAGAAAAGTCGTGCTTATCCTGTATAATCCGACGGTACGTTCGCAGTTTCCAAACGTTATACGAGCCGCCGCGTCCATAAAAACGGCACCGAACTTTGCTCAGGCAAGGCCGGGATTAAGCCTTACCCGGCCGTAAATCGAAGATAAAAATAAATCTCCGAGTTTAATAAAGTTTATATTAAGAAGTTTGTTAATTTACCTCAAAAAAAAAATTCCATTAGCCCAGCGGAGGGCTCCGAAATGGGGCAATCCATCTGTCAGGCAATCCGGTCGTATCGCGTTTCGCGTTTGACACCCCCCATAACAATAATTATTGATAGCCTCGGATTTATTTTTGCAATATAAAATGGCGTCGCCCATAACGTCCCTACGTATAATATAAATTTAATTTCCTGCCGGTCTCGGCCGATAATAAATCTTTTATTGTGTCGAGTTGTCGATGGCATAATAAAGCCTCGGCCGAGGTTTATGACATAATTCGATACCCGAAACCTAATTAGCCGTTATTTTATTCAGGGCCATTATGTCGCGCGGCGTTTTAACACCCCATAAAATTGATTATAATTGGACTTAGAGTGAGCCATAATATTAGACGGAAGCCGAATCCAAAGTCCTAGACGTTAAACATATTAAAGCCGAGGTCAACCCTCAGATGATCCGTCTATGTCTCGAGTCTTTGATTACGTTATTCTGTTTGTCTGGGTTACCGAATAATCGCTCAAAACGCTAATGAATGATATTTTAGGGGTTTTGTGCTGGAAGACTCCGTTGGTAATTGGTTTTGATGGAAGTTTCCGTTTACTTTGTCTCAGATTTGAGGATTTCGCGATGGAGCCGCGGAGTGTTGATTTTAAAACTCCTCCCCTACATCACTCTATATAATATTCTAACTTTTTATTCTTATTATAGTTATTTATTATTTAGTTTTTCATTTTGCACATGGGTAAAGGGTCTCTAATAGCAGACCACCGAAGATATTGATCTCGGAAACCTTATAAAAGTAGTACTGTTTAAAAGTTTATTTGTATGCTTTAACACAGCGGGTATTTTTAGGTTACTGAAACTACATCCACTTGAAATTCGGATCGTGTGGGCGTATGGAAAAACAGGTAGTACCTGTCGTTTTTCTACATATATCTAAGTTTCAATAATGCAAAATATTACAGACTTACTGAGCTGAAAAACACCCAGTATAACAGGCACAAAAATTCCATCAAACAATTGTTTTCATTGGCCCAAATTAATCTTGTTAGACGAACGTATGTAGACAAACAGAGTTCCCGGTAGAACGGTTTGACAGATTTTTTATATATATATAATTTAATGCTGCCCTAAGAGAAGGGACTTGAAAGCTACTAGCAAAGCTTCCCATGCCATGGTAACAAATGGTCACATTGGAGACGTGACACCTCCAACCGCAATACTTTCCAGAAGTGTCCCATGGCAAATATGGAGCGCTATCAGATAGTTTCGCTTTGCAAATAGTTAAAGAAGTGCTTGGAAATGAAAACCAATAGAGTTTTCTTAGATCCGATAAAAGCTGCATCCTGCAGGCGCAAACGCATACAGTCAACTGGGAAAGTACTCTTACTAGCAATGGCAAATTTGATCCATTAGACGTGTGAGATGTCCTGTACCAAGCAAAATATCAGGAATCTTGTAAAGGGAGAGTTCTAAGATCGATAGAGATTGAACATTGTTCAGTTAAGGCATTCAGTTGCTCAATAATTCACAGTTGATTTGAAGTTCCTGCGTGCTGAAATTTTATTATACGGGTTTATTATAATTTTTGGTTATGTTGCGGTAGAGAATTTTTGAACCGCATTGGTTCAAAAATGGTCAAACTTGTGAAGTTGCTTTATGAGACTTAATCGACTTTTTGTTTGCTCATAAACCTAACATTGTCTTGATTCGTAAAGAGTGTCAAGTTGTTAATTTCTATAATTCAGCATTAGAAGTGACGTCAAGTCACTCCCCGGAAGAATTGTGTTCCTCAGAGTCAAGAATTCAGCCTCAGGCATGTCCAGCGATATTTATAAGCCAAAATGTTGATGGTGATTCGCGTCATTAAGCACTTATAGATATAGTGGTTACTAGGTTTAGAACCATTAAACATAACTCGAAAAACGGCCTACGTTTCGACGTAAAATTCACATATAATTCACGACTTCTTGTTGATGAGACGAACACCGTGTCTCGTAAATCTTTAAAAACTGAAATCTTTGTTTTTGCTGTTGTGTGGAGTATGTTGTTCTCTTTGTTAGCCTTTTTTTTAAGTCGTCATGAGTGTACAATTAAACATTGCAAAAATTCTTGTTATAAGAAAATAGCCCTGAAGAAGACGTAAACTATACGATGATTTTGAGTTAAAAGGGTGTTTCATTGTCTTAAACCTGCTAACCACCATAAACAAAAATCTTTAAGAAAGTGCCATAAATACTAAACATGTGTCAGGGAGAAAATAACTTTCTGAAACTGGCAGGTTAGGATTAAGGCCAAAACTATTAATTACTTAAACGATTTAAAAAGTACGAATTTGAAATTTGTGGAAAAAATCCGATTGAGATTAGGGATGAAATCGCAAACAAAAATTCTCAAAACATCAAAAATAGAAAATTGGAGTTTTGTGTGCAAAATGTCGAGAAATTAAGGAAAAAATTAGCCTCAAAATCGGTTAAAAATGACTCAAATCCCACTTTGCCTTAGAATGCAGTTTTTGCAGTTTTGGGACAAATCAGCCAAAACTAAATAAATATTTCTAATTTGTTGTTTATGGTAAAACAAAAGGTTTAAAGTAAAATTTTTGGTAAAAGTAAAAGTGTTTTCGAGATTCAGGATATGATTAAGGCCAAACCCGGTTAAATATGACTTAGAGACTCTGAAAATGCTATTTTGTCTTTTTTGAAATGTTCAGTTAGGATTAGGGACAAAATCGATAAAAAAAAGGTTTAAAGCGTCTAAACTTGCAAAATTTGAAATTTTTGGGAAAACAAAAGTTGTGATTAAGGCCAAACTCAGTTAAAAATGACTGAAAGCTTTAAAATGCAAATTAAACGTTTTTCAAAATATTCAGGAAACGTTAAGTGCTAGAATGGTTTGAGAAATATTTGAAACGCTTAATTTGAGATTTAAAAAAAAAAAATCAGACAAAATCGATAACACAACTGCGTATAAACATGAAAATCTCGAAACTGTTGGAAAAATACAGATTAGAATTAAGGCAAAAATTCGTTAAAAATGACCTAAAAACGTCTAAAAAATACGAATTTAAAACTTGTGGAAAACTTTGGGTTAGATTGGAACCAAAATAAGTGAAACTTAACTCAAGATTCTTCCAAAATGCAAACTGTTTTTCGAGATTGGCAAGCTCGAAGGCCATAATCGGTGAAAAACTCCTTAACGCATGTAAAAATACAAATTTTATTTGCTTGGAGAAATTCAAGAAAAAATTAAACCAAAGTGGATTAAATTAAATGACTAACAGTATCTAAAGATGCAAATTAAAATTTTGCTAAAAAATCCAGGTCTGGCTTAGGGCCAAATCTTTTAAAAATGACTTAGAGTAAAAAATGGAGCATTAAAAAAAGACCACTGGTGGTTTATCTCTTTAAGAGGGGAAGTCCCGATGTAAGAAAGGACCAAGGTCCCCATCGACCTTCAAACTAGATATACTCAGTGAGACAATCATACATTTTCAGGTTACTTCCAAGATGCGTATGGACCACAGAAGACGCGCGTCGGGAGAGGAATGGAAAAATGGCCGCCGAGTCGGGTAATCGGTGAACACATGATACATGCACTTACCTGTGATACGAAAGATTTCTGTCCCACTTTTATAACAAGAAGTCTGATATATGACACAATATTTCACCATAATAATAAAATCTTTACTAAAACAATACTAAGGAAAAAAATAGCCTTAAAATCGGTTAAAAATGACTCAAATCCCACTTTACCTTAAAATGCAGTTTTTGCAGTTTTCGGACAAATCAGCCAAAACTGAATAAATACTTCTAATTTGTTGTTTATGGTAAAATGAATTTTAGGGACAAAATAAATGAAATTTAACTCCAAACGCCAAATTGGAACTTTGGCGTTTTCCGACGTTCAGGATATGAATAGGGCCAAACCCGGTTAAATATGACTTAGAGTCTCTAAAAATGCTATTTGGCCTTTTTTGAAATGTTCAGTTAGGATTAGGGACAAAATCGATAAAAAAAAGATTTAAAGCGTCTAAACTTGCAAAATTTGAAATTTTTGGGAAAACAAAAGTTATGATTAAGGCCAAACTCAGTTAAAAATGACTGAAAGCTTTAAAATGCAAATTAAACGTTTTTCAAAATATTCAGGAAGCGTTAAGTGCTAGAATGGTTTGAGAAATACTTGAAGCGCTTAAAAATGCTAATTGGAGATTTTTTTTTAAAATAATCAGACAAAATCGATAACACAACTGCGTATAAATATGAAAATCTCGAAACTGTTGGAAAAATACAGATAAGAATTAAGGCAAAAATTCGTTAAAAATGACCTAAAAACGTCTAAAAAATACGAATTGAAAACTTGTGGAAAACTTTGGAAAACAAAAGGGGGAAAATTAAGCCAAAGTGGATTAAATTAAATGACTGAAAGTGTCAAAAAATGCAAATTAAAATTTTGCTAAAAAATCCAGGACTGAATTGAAGGAATTGAAGGATTTCGCGGCCCGGCAAAATACAATTTAATGTGTTTTCTGGGCTTTGAAGCCGTAGTCCAATCGATTTTTTTCCTGACGTTTCGTCTACAGCTACGGCAGACATAATCAAAGGCGATGAGGCATGGACGAAGTGATCTCCCATGCTTCCCCACGTTAACTGATTCGACCGTGGTGAGCTCCATGGTATTTATTCCTCCGCCGGCGCGCTGCAGTGGTGGGACTAGGGTGGGGGTAGTGGTGGCGCAGGATTTCGGCGCTATTGCAGTATATCGTAGAACTCGCTTCCATCTGCAATTACAAACGTAATTTCCTCCTTCCTGGAAATCACTTCGTCCATTACCTTCTCGCCTTTGTCTGCCGCAGCTGTCAGGAAGGCTCAACTTGCTGCTCAGGCTAAGGGTCTATTACTTTGAAGATAGTGGCGTTCGGCTCTTGGATTCTTGTCTTTTAGGAAGCTGCGTGTGAGACGAGGATTGCATAACTCCAGGAGTGTTCTTTATATATCTTAATAACAGAAACCCTAAATACACTCTCTTCGTCGATGACACCACAATATCTATGAAAGATCAGATTTCTAATGCCTCACTGTTGTCTCCCAAGAACTGGCTTAAAAGTGGTTCAGCTCTAATAATATATAACAGAGTTGATGCAAGAATGGTGTTTACTTTGGAGAAGGCTTGGTCTTTGACTATGTTTCTTGTACCAGATTCGGTAGTTTTTAAATATTGAAAGGAAAGTTATATCTGTTACGTCGTCTTACAGATAATGAATAACCAGCAATGCAGACGACAGCTCTTCATGCACAGCTTTCTGTGCCATGTCTTAGATCAAAGTGTTAATTTGAAAAGTTAAAATTTGTCACTTGCATGGATCAATCGAAAGTTCTTTTCCTTGTTCTAAAAGGCAGCGAAGTTATCTATTTTTTTTTTTTGGGATAGAGAGTTGATGAAGTTTGGTTAAGTTGCTCTTATCCGTTCTGGTTTAGTGCAACTTTTACAAGTCAAGTTTGAATTCTACCTGAAGCTTAAACTCCAAATTTGACGCATATTGCAATGCTTATTTGTCAAAACCTTTTGTGTATCTTGAAACTAAAGCTTAAACTGAACTTGTAAAACTGTACTTGGTCTTGGTATAGCACTATATTTTCCTTTTTTTTTTGAAGACTTTTATTGATTTCTACTAAATTTGTCATTAACTTCATCAACAGTTGAGTGGCGCAGTTTGGTTGATAATGAGTCAATTTTTCGGTCATCTTTTGACCTCAATACTATTGAGACACGTAGGGTCACGATGGTTTACCTAACTAAAATGGATGACTGTAGAGTATATTTTGGATAATTATGAATAAAGACCCTGATGTTGTATATTTTGGGGTTTTTGGATGCTCAAGTGCATTGTGAAGAGAAACTTGCTTTCGATCCTCACGAGGACCTACATACTTAACTGGAAATAAGAGTAATTTGATTCCAACAAATTGGTGTCCAAAAAATTGCCCAAGCTAAGGGGCGGTCAAATCATTATATGTACAACTCATAAGAATTTAAAATGATTAAGATGCAAAAGAAAGCAATAAAACAAATGTTAATTGGAAATGTATTGTTGCGGCAAGTGGTCACGAGCCTAGACGGGCCGGGCTGAATTGACCCTTAGACGACATGCCTATGGAATGAAGCGTGGCTTTGAAATTACTACCTTGTTTAGGCTATTTTGGGTATTATTACGTGTTCACGAGTACTGTTTTAATTCGAGTAATATTAGGAAAGTTTCTAGTGCATAGGTTTTAGCAGAACTACAAGAAGTGCAGCCTGTTACAAAAGCAAGCCGACTACTTATTTGGACTAGTAGCTTAGCTGTCAATAAAGTAGTCGAACATTACCATCGCTATTTATATGGGAAAAGTTTCTTGAATAGAACTTACCGTAGAGCATTGAAATGGGAATTATAAAAAAAAAATTTCGGAGGTAGACCCCTTCGTGGTCGAATTGTAGGCAGTTTTAAAACCAACTTTTTTGCCAATTTTTTTTTAAATTAACTTTTGGATTCTGTTTCTTTCGAATTAAGTTAGTGACGTTTTTGAGGCGACTGAAAACGTCCCATTTTAATCCAATAAATCTCCAAAGTTCCAAGTTTGACGACATGTAACTTTAGAACGAATAAACCGATCAGAATGAATCCTGTTTTTGCATTTTCTTGATGTTTTCTTTCACCTTTCACCAACAGATGTCCCATAGGAGCAATATTTTCGGAGATAGACCCCTTTGGTTGTCGAATTGTAGGCCCTTTTCGAATTAGCTTTTTTGCAATTTTTTAAAAATTAATTCTTTTAAGTTTATAACGAGGGATATTGCAAACTTCTGATTTCCCTCGAAAACAGGAAAAAAATTCTTTCAACGATATTATAAATTTCTTGTTATTTGTGTCTTTGCGTGTGTGAATGAACACAAAATTGAAACCCTCAAGGTATCGCAAAAAATTGTTGCAATATCACAAAACCCTAACGGGTTGCAACTGGTCCAGCCACGGAGTTCGGTAGTTTCCTTTGTTTCTTCAAATTAAACATTTGGATTTAGTTTCTTTCGAATTAAGTTAGTGACGTTTTTGAGGCGACTGAAAACGTCCCATTTTAATCCAATAAATCTCCAAAGTTTCAAGTTTGACGACATGTGACTTTAGAACAAATACACCGATCAGAATGAATCCTGTTTTTGCTTTTTCTTGATGTTTACTTTTACCTTCCACCAACAGAAGTCCCATAGGAGCAAAATTTTCGGAGATAGACCTCTTTGGTTGTCGAATTGTAGGCTCTTTTCGAATCAACTTTTTTTCAATTTTCCAAAAATTCATTCTTTTAAGTTTATAACGTTATTGGGATATTGCTAACTTCTGATTTCCATCGAAAACAGGAAAAAAATGTTTTACCCAAATTGACCAAAAGTTGCGTATTTTTTTCTCAATTTTCAAATTTGATCGCCTTTAACTTCAGAACCATTGAACCGATTGGAGTGAACGAACGTTCTGCTGATTGATCAGTTCAATCACTTTGGCCACACAGGCACTTGGAGATGAACAAACGAACGACCATTGTATCCATATTCTTGGCAGAAATTGACGATTATAAATTACAAAGAAATGGCGTGGTTTGCAGGATCCGGTGGACCTCCTGATCAACCGTGAAGGTGTTCATCTGGCTCGTTTAACAAAATACTAGGGAACTGTGTTTGTTCGGGACATAGACCCATAAGAGGAGAGCAGTGTTACGGCAAGTGGTTGCAAACGGAGACCGGCCCGTCTGAATTGACCTACAGTTTTCAAGCGCGAGCAAAACAAATGTATTTGTATTTAGGCAACAGTGGAATGTTGCATAAATAACTATAATTCCTGAATAAGTAATAATTATTCCCATACCAACGCGTTTGCTGAAAAAAACAACATAACCATTAAATAATACTTCATTTTCTGTCTGGTAACATTAATTTATCAGCGTGTTATAGCAAAACCGACAAATCAAATTTTTTTTACATGATCATCATTTTTCTCTTTTAGATTGCGCACTTAATTGGAAAATTAATTCGTTTTTTTTCCAAACCTGGAATGTACAGCATATGGAAATGTTCCGATAATAACCTAATCCGATTGGAAAATTCGAATTAATGGCATGTGTTAGCCACGCTTAAATTTCCATTGAACTGTGGGAGGCCCCGATGTTTGTTAAGGCTGCACAAAAATAAATGTTGGATAATGGGTTTTTGATTCGAATTCCAAATTTTTTTTCGCCAGTCTCATCACTATATAGTTAGATTATTTAGTTATTTTATTAAAAATATAAATAGGAGTTTTATGGGCTGAGTTTGCACTTTGAATCAATATCAACCAAAAAAAAAAATTAGTTTATTTAGTGAGTGAGGAAAAAGTGCTCTGATAAAACAAAGCATTAATTTCTAGCGAAATTAATAGCTCTAAGCTGCAAGGACCTTATCTTTATGTCTTGCCATCTTTAAAGGTATAATGTTATCCATTAATTTCATCTAAAACACACTGCATTGCACCGCACTCGACAGTTTTTTTTATCTATGGAGAAACATGAGTAATAGTCTTCGATGCTCCACCGCCGACATCCAATTATTCCTCGCAAACACTAGTGGCTTTTTACTCAAAAAAACCCCCTCAAAAGTGTTCCTCTCGTTAAAAGAGCACTACGTTCCACTTTCCATTGCACGCGTCACAAGACTCCTTTCACTCTGTTGGATATTCGAAAAATACTTCTAAAAAGAGACCGAGATTTACGTCTAGTTCTCATCAATATTCATAAGTAAGGAAATTCCTTGCAGTTTAGCGTTAATCCGACTGGCGTGGAATCCGGAAAACTCTCCGGCAATGTCTCTGGAAAGGAAAATTTACTGATGCTAATCCGGGGGGCGGCGATTAAAAAATGTCTTTCCCGACATGGAAGCGCGGCGTCTGGAAAGCGATTAACGAGGTTTTCCAAAATTACTCCTCGGAAGTTTCCACGGGATAATAATTGTTCTCGAAGTGTTTTTTAATTTTTGAGTTATTGTGTCGCTTGATGGATAATCCTCGTTTTAGCTACAAGGCAGCAGGAACATTTCAGAAATGCTTCTAAAAATAGCGTCAGCAGATAAGACTCCCTAAACCTTAGAGGTCGACAAAAACCAGGAATTCACTTAGGGTTAAGCAACTTCATACTTCGAGCTATATTTTCGTGCTTTCTCGAAAGAGATAAAACTGCAAATTGAAATGTGATGTGAAGGTATTGTGAATAAATAAACTAACGAGGAATTTAATGTAGAGTTGAAAAGGAAAGATCTGGACCTCACTCTTTTAACCGCTCTGACGTCATACAATCTTTCAAAAGCTTTACTGCACCAACAATGATTGTTAATATTTTTTTTTAATAATTTCCTAGAGTAGCTGGAAGAACTTAACTGAGTTTAACTATCTCAATAAACTCAGGCAATCCGAGTGCTATATTCTACTATGTCGTAAATTTTTGCCTAGGATTGCACATTTTTAAAGCGGCACTTCCCGACAGCAGCGACATTAAAACAATAAAATCTAGTTTCATAAGAACGCATAAAGTTTCTAACTGAGAGCTTACTGCAACTCTCTTATACAAGATGAGCAAAAGTAAGTTGTGAGTTATAACGTAGATGTTGTTAGGCTAGAAAAAGGTTATGTGAATATAACTTAATAACTGTAAAGCTAGTTTTCTTGTCACTGCCCTAGATGTCTTGGGTCATAATTTTAAAAAGCATTTTGTGTTATTCTTTAAAACCAAAGATAATTCTGAACTGCAGAGGTCGTAAAAAAAAGTCTTTCAAAGATCTTATAAATTTTTTGTTGTTTGTGTGTTGTGTTTTTGTGTGTGTGAATGAAAAAAAAAAATTGAAACACTCTGGGTATCACAAAAAAATGTTGCAATATCACATTTCATCACAAAACCCTAACGGGTTGCAACTGGTCTAGCCCCGGAGTCCGGTAGTTTTCTTTGTTTGCTGAAATGGACATTTAAGGATGGCAGTAAATCTGTAGCATAAAGCAAGAAATCATCTAATAATTAGCTTAAGTGTAAATGGGTAATGTATTAAAAACATTTTTATAACTATATTCTACCAACAGGGATAAAACTTGGCAACACCGCCTTAAAAAATATCAAGAAATCAGCTGACTACAAAAAAGGGTAAAATGTAATTATTTTTAATACATAATTTTTACTTTTTTAGACGTTTAAAAATCTTACTTATATTATAAACATTGAAAACCACGAAACTTATAAGAGAAAACCAAAAAAGAAAAAAAAAATTAAGACAACTCCACGGTGTGAGTAACGTAAGTACTTACAGCTACATCATTTTTCCTCATTTTCCATTTTGTTTTTTTCACAAAACTCGACCATATAAGAATTTTTTTGCTAATTCTAACACAAGCTTTCTAATGGTACCAAAACTAACGTAAAAATTTGGATGACATTTTCTTTAGAATCACCATGGTGCCATCTATCGCCACAACGGAACATTGAGACTGATGAAGTTAAAACCTGTCAAACGTTCCACGAACTTTAGGAGCGGTGCTGCCAATGTCTGGATAATAATCCAGTATTCAAGAAAATCTCAAACTAATCAACCTTAATCAATCAATCTTAAACTAATCAAAATTTTAGGGTGTATTTGTTTGTTTGAATTGTGCGTGTGAAAATACAAATTTGAAGTTTTTGGAAAAAAATTAAATTATGATAGGGCCAAAATCGGTTAAAAATTACATAAAACATCTAAAAATGCAATTTTGAAGGGTTAGGATTAGTTTAAGTTAAGATTAAAGTTTGTTAAAAATTACTAAAAGCGTCAAAAATTGCAAATTTGGAATTTTTGGAGAAACACATGTTAGGTTTAAAGTCAAAATCGGTTTAAAATGATTCAAAGCATTTAAAAAGGCAAATTTAAAGTTTGTGGCAAAAGTTCGGGTCAGGATCAGAACCAAAAACTTTAAAAAAATACACAGGCATAAAAAAAATGCAATGTAGGGCTTTTGGAAACATTAAGGTTAGATCTAGAGCTAAAATCAGTTGAAAATGATCCGCAGTGTTCAAAAATTAAAACTTGTTGTTTATAGAGAAATAACATTTAAGGACTAAACCAAGAATCTAATCAAATCTTCTAATTTGCTGCTTTTTGCAAAATTACGTTTCAGGACTAAAATAAAAAAAATTTGGCTTTTTACGCTTCAACTTGCTTTAGTATTTTGCAATAAAATTTTAGTTAAAATTAAGGCCAAATTTGGTGAAAAATGTCTCAATGCTTCTAAAAATATAAATTTGGAGTAATTGAAGAAATTCAGATCAAGAATGGCAAAATCGTTTAAAAATCAGTTAAAGCCCCATATTCAGAGCTTTTGGCGAAATTCAAGTAAGAATTAGGGATAAAATCGGTTAAAAATGACCCATATAGTCCATAAATGCAAATTTTTATTATTTTTTGGAGTAACTCAATTTCACCGGTAATTTGGCTTCATCCGAAACCCTCCGCTCGGTAACAAAGGTTCTATTTTCAAAATGTTTTAAATTTTTTAATTTTTTTGCTACAGCTTAAAGACGGTCGAAACCGGAACCTGAAATGGAGTATATCTGACATTCCTACATTTTGTCTACTGTACGCCATCATCAGGGTATTTTTTTGTTATTAAAATCATCGTCTTCCTGTCATGTTGACAAATTTAACTGAAAAACGCTACAACATGCAAGTTTGGTGTAGTTGTCGAAAAAGATACGTTAGAATTAAGACCAAATTCGGTGAAAAACGCCTCAATGCTTATAAAAATACAATTTAGGAGTATTTGAAGAACTTCAGGTTAAGAATTGCCAAACTCGTTTCAAAATTAGTCAGAGCGTCTAAAATTGTCACATATTCGGAACTTTTGGACAAATTCAGGTTAGAATTAGGGATAAAATTGGTTAAAAAGGTTCCATATGGTTCAAAAGTGCAAATATTGATTTTTTTTTGGATTTACTCAATTTTACCGGTAACTTAGCTTCATCCAGAACCCGGTAAGTTCGAAAGATTCCTTTTTAGATATTTTTTTTTGCTAGAGCTCAAAAACTGTTGAAACAGGACCCGAAATAAAGTATATCCGACATTCCTACATTTCATCTACTACACGACATCATCAGGGTATTGTTTTTTTATTAAAATCATCTTCTTTCTGCCATTTTGACAAATTTAACTCAAAACGCTACAACATGAAAATTTCGTATTTTTCCAAAAAAAAAATTACGTTAGAATTAAGACCAAATTCGGTGAATAACGTCTCAATGCTTATAAAAATACAATTTTGGAGTATTTGAAGAACTTCAGGTTAAGAATTGCCAAAATCGTTTA
Organism: Taphrorychus bicolor; assembly: GCA_951812265.1. Taxonomy (NCBI): domain Eukaryota; kingdom Metazoa; phylum Arthropoda; class Insecta; order Coleoptera; family Curculionidae; genus Taphrorychus; species Taphrorychus bicolor. The sequence goes on from OX638304.1 coordinate 29,572,214, forward strand.
AAAATTAGTCAGAGCGTCTAAAATTGTCACATATTCGGAACTTTTGGACAAATTCAGGTTCGAATTAGGGATAAAGCTGGTTAAAAAGGACCCATATGGAAAGATTCCATTTTAGACATTTTTTTAATTTTTTTTGCTAGAGCTCAAAAACTGTTGAAACAGGACCCGAAATAAAGTATATCCGCCATTCCTACATTTCATCTACTATACGACATCATCAGGGTTATGTTTTGTATTAAAATCATCATCTTTCTGCAATTTTGACAAATTTAACTCAAAATGCTGCAACATGCAAATTTCGTACTTTTCGAAAAAATTACTTTAGAATTAAGACCAAATTCGGTGAAAAACGTCTCAATGTTTACAAAAATACAATTTTGGAGTATGTGAAGACCTTCAGGTAAAGAATTGCCAAGATCGTTTAAAAATTAGCCAGAGCGTCTAAAAATGCCCCATATTCGGAGCTTTTGGAGAAATTCAGGTTAGAATTAGAGATAAAATCGATTAAAAATGACCCAAATATGCTAATTTTGAATATTTTTTGGAGTAACTCAATTTCACCGGTAACTTCGTCCAGAACCTGGTAGGTTCCAAAAATTCCATTTTAGAAATTTTTTTTTTTTTAGTTTTTTGCTAGAGCTCAAAAACTGTTGAAGCAGGACCCTGAAATAAAGTATATCCGACATTCCTACATTTCATCTACTATAAGACATGATCAGGGTATCGTTTTTTATTAAATTCATCATCTTTCTGCAATTTTGACAAATTTAACTCCAAACGCTGCAACATGCAAATTGCGTATTTTTCGAAAAAATTACGTTAGAATTAAGCCCAAATTCGGTGAAAAACGCCTCAATGCTTATAAAAATACAATTTTGGAGTATCTGAAGAACTTCAGGTAAAGAATTGCCAAGATCGTTTAAAAATTAGTCAGAGCGTCTAAAATTGTCCCATATTCGAAGCTCAATTTTTTTTTGCTATAGCTCAAAAACTGTTGCAACAGGACCCTGAAATAAAGTCTATCCGACATTCCTACATTTCATCTACTATACACCATCATCAGGGTATTCTTTTTTATTAAAATCATCATTTTTCTGTTTTGACAAATTTAACTGAAAACGCTACAACATGCAATTTTGGGGTATTTTTCGAAAAAAATACGTTAAATATAAAGCCAAATTCGGTAGAAATGTCTTAGTGCCTATAAAAATACAAACTTGGTGTGTTTGAAAAAATTCAGGATAGGAATGGCGAAAGTCGTTTAAAGTCAGAGCGTCAAAAAATGCCTTATGTTCGGAGCTTTTGGGGAAATTCAGGTTAGAATTAGGGATTAAATCGGTTAAAAATGACCCATATGGTCCAAACATGCTAATTTTGATTATTTTTTGGAGTAACTCAATTTCACCGGTAATTTGGCTTCATCTGAAACCCTCTGCTCGGTATCAAAAGTTCAATTTTCAATTTTTTTTCAATTTTATTAAATTTTTTACTACAGCTTATAGACTGTTGAAACAGGATCCTGAAGTGAAGAATATCCGACATTTCGTCTACTATACGCCATCATCAGGTTTTCTTTTCTAATAAAAGCATGTTTCTGCCATTTTGACTTTTCAAAACAATTCAATCAATTTCAAATCAATTTTAAACAGCAAAAAAATAGTGAAAAATGATGATATATGATGGTGACATTTTGGAAAAATAATCAATTTTTATTTCCAATTTTCAATCTATTAATATTTGACCCCATTTTTAACAAAAGTATGGAACCACCGATGTTGTTTTTAAAAGCCTCACAAATTTTCCTGAATGTTTTGAAAATTATAGTTTAAACATTATTTAGAAGTCCTTGAAACGAACATTATCCGACGTGACGTTTGGACATATTATCCACTCTACGCTATAATCCGGATTTTCTATACACCTGTCTTCCATAAAAAACCGTTGATCAATTTATTGTTTATGGGAAGAATATAGATTACGTCATATTTAAAGTACTATTGATCAAACATGGTTGAAATTACGAGAGTACTATAAATTGTTGTGGCAACTTTAAATTGTTTTAAAGGCAAATCCGAGGGCAAAACTTACTAAAAGTTTTTAATTAATTTTCTTTGGTACAATTTCATTTTTGGACTAAAACAAATTTGATTTAAAACGCAATTCAAAACGCGGTATTTTTTGTTTAAAATAGCAGATTTGAGGTTTTTTGAGAAATTTATGTAAGAACTGGTTGAGCCAAAATCGTTTAAATAACTCAAAGCGTTAAAAAATACAAACCTGAACTTTGTGGAAAAATTCCGAAAAACGCAGGTTAAAATTAGGGCCAAAAGTGACTAAAAACTACTCAGAACAACTCAAAACATGTCTTATCTTGACTCATTTTTCCTTGTCTAGTCTTATCAAAACAAACGACGTCATGTCTTGCGGCATTGCCAGTCACGTATGTTGGCAAGACCTATGATCGTTGTTGTTACGTTGCTTCATTATATCGTGGACTAAGTAGATAACCAATGAAAAACAAAATAACAACTATAATTGTTACGAATTGAACATATGGTGATCGTATAAAATACGCGGTGTTCATTATAAAACTTCATCTAGCAGGCTATGAAATTTTCACAGAAAAGGATGACATAATCAAAATAAATGGACGTTCGATTCTCCATCCTTTTCTTTTGACATTTCACAACCAACTAGATGAAGATTTTTAATGAACACCCCGTAGTGCACACATGTGAAATAAATAAAATTGTCGCGCTCCGGCACGAAAACATAGCAACTATAGGCTTCTATATTCCATCTCTCTGTACGTTGCTCTCTCGCTCAGCGGCAACAGATCTCTCTCACACGCCAATGATGGGCCGTGCTATTATCTGTCTATATTATATCGTGTATTGAGCTAAATGAATCAATTTATAAAAATGAGCTTATCACACTATTCGTCCATTTGCCTGCTCCTGAAATATATAGATTTAACGATAAAGTAATGTGGCTAGGTTTATACATATACAAAGCTCTAATTGAACGTTTCTAGCTATTGAATTAATAGTATTTTATTCAACGAGGATGCAATGACAGCTATTACTCACGATGGTGAAGTTGGGACAGGAGCCGAATGCGAGTAGCATAAAATTATCAAAGTGAATAATAGCTGTTATACGCGTGCATAACGTTATACTTTTTCTAGAATATGCTTTGTATAGATCGAGTACAAAAAGGGTTTGTGGCAACGAAGGGAATCAGTCGTCTCTGTTTTGTAACAAAACTAAACCATTTAAGATGAATTATTGATCTTTAATTTGATGGCCACTGTGCAGTCGATGAGTCTGCGCAATAAGTCGTTGCCCCATATTTGTATGAATCGTTTTTACACTTTCTCGGAACGGCCCTGCTTTCGGTACAATCTGGTAGTTCAGCTTCCCTGGATTACAATATCATTAGCTGTAATATCCATCCTCTGTTCCCAACCACTGGAAGGATTTCTTTTCTTGTTGTTCAATACTGGTTTGTAAATGAGCAATACATTGGCACTGAATCCATGTAGATGAAGCAGAGGTTCAGCTACATGGATCAGAGAGATGAGCATCATAAATTTTGCCTCTGTCGTCCAGAGTAAGCACTATTTTATGGCGAAGAAATTGTTGGTTCACCTGCGCCAAACTCTCTCTAAATTCCGCTGCAGCTTAAACTTAACATACATGGACATGAAAATGGTGGCGGCATTGTGCACTAACAATCCAATACCTAGATCGAGCAACGTCAGATCATTGGTGCCTGAAAATAGTAAGACCAATAACACCACGAATGCTAAGCTTATCAATTTTACCAATACTCGTTTGTGGTAAATATTGTACAAGATAAACTGGAAATCGTTCACCAAAAGCTCCATGGCTTGGACATACTTTTCTAATGTTAGTGTAAGTGCTTGAGCCATTAACTCTTCAGGATCTAGTTGTGGACGAAATACTGCAGGCGTAATCCAAGGAAATCGAGACATTACTGGCAAAAGCGTTACAATGATATCTCCATTTACAAATCCTTGCCTTAGAGGTTCCACTGTGACAACAGCCAAATCAACAATTCTCAAAGGTTTTTGGATCCAATATTGCCACATTTGGGGTCACATTATTAGTGTTTGAATTATCAGTCATGGACATATTTAAACTTCTTTCTACATTTACTTGAACACTTTCAGTGCTCAAAACAGCAGGAGCATCATCCTGTAAAGGATTTTTGACCCCTGCAAGAGCCTTTTGTGGAGGCTTATCAACTTTAATTTGGGAAATATCTGCAGGCAGAGTAGAACTCTTTCCCACAGAGCTTAGATATTGTGGTTTAGTGTCATCTTCAAACTTTACCCAAGTCTTTGGAGCAGGTTCAGGAACTGGGGTGATAATGTTCCCATAGCCCTCTTCAGAACTCTCTGAACTTCTCTCAGAGCAAACCGGTTGAGAACTGAGACAGAGTCATCATGGGACTGAAGCAGATTTGCAATCTATTTTCTAGAGCGTGTTGGCACTTGACCGTTCATGGATGTTTTGAGGTGGTTAATTTCCAATTTTTTCAAGCTTTTTTCTGTTCCACTGAGAGGTCACAAGACAACTGAAGAGGTGGAGTGGGTGGAGTGGTCGTATCTTGTAGTATAGTAGTATGTGGTTAGCAGGTTTAGGACAAATGAAACACACTTTTAGATCGAAAAACGGCCAACGTTTCGACGTTTAAGAGGAATGTGAGCGAGAAGATTCATATTGCGCTGAACGAGACTGTTAACAGCAGGACAGACACGCAAGGACTCAGCATACAGTAGAGGAATCTAATTCATATTTATAATGAATTAACATCTTAACTTGTATTTGCGGAACTAAATGCCAAACATTCCTGTATTGATGCTCTGGCTGGGGTCTACGACAATAGTCATTTATTGTTGTTGAGACGAACAACGTGTCTCGTTGATCTTGTAAACTGTGTCCTTTTGTGCTGTTGTGTGGAGTATGTTGTTCTCTACGTTTGCCTCTTTTTTATGTCATCATGGATGTGCAATTATTAAACATTGACACCACCCTTGTTGATAGAAAATAGGTAAGGCCTCAAATATTTTAATTTTGTTTTAAATGTAATGGGTTTCCTTTGTAACGTCATTGTTTTATTAGTAGATATTATATACAAAATTTTTTGAAGAGAAGCAAAATAATTTTAATGCTCTTAAATAAGAAATGAGTGTATATGCATATATTAATCAGCGTATCATCAATGTTTGTACCTTGTTGTCACCTGTGCAAGTATTTAAATTATCATGTTTGTTCCTTACTCTTTCATTAAGTAGTGTGTTCTCATTATAAGTCACAGCCCTGAAGAAGACGTTAATTATACGTCGAAACGTTGGCCTTTTTCGATCTACAAGGGTGTTTCATTTGTCCTAAACCTGCTAACCACCTGAACTGTAAGTGCTAAGGACGCGAACCACCATCACCATAGTAGTATGTATTTAAAATATCATGCGTTCATTTAAAAAAAAAAACCTCAAGAAGGCCATGGAATTAGAACAGTGGGTCTAAGAACACCACAAAAAAAGAAATTGAAACTCGAAAATGTCATAAAATCTTCCGATTTTATTATTTTTATGACTCATTATCTCATACAATTTATTGATTTTTAACATAGAGAGATATTGAGTTTAAATCCATGGCTTGCTATGAGGTTTTTTTTATGAACACCTTTTATTAATATACTAGCAGATCATTATTACTTAAATTTGAAGTGAAAATAATTAATAATGTAAAGGCTTTCACGGTCAAAATACAATCTAAAGTGTTTTCCCGGTATTGGAGCCATGGTGCAATAGAATTTCTTCCTGACATTTCGTTCACAACTGCGGCAGACATTATCAAAGGCGACGAGACAATGAGTGAAGTGATCTCCCCTGCTTCCCGACGTTGACTGATTCGACTGTGGTCAGGGTTGTTACGGACTGATATGTGTACAAATTTCATATAAAATTGTGTAGCATTGTGCACCAATTAGATTTTCAATGATGCTTATAGCGTTTTCGATTGACAATTTTAGTGCAAAACTAGTATATTGCCATACTACTTCACTGACGTTAAACAAGAAGAGACAACAATACATTCATTTTGCACTAATTCTGCCAATCGAAAACGCTATCAGTTGTCTGCAATGTTTGCATATACCTTTATATACGGAGAACCTCCCAATAGATTTGAATAGATCGAAAATGAAGCTCCCCTGGACGCTTATTATATAGGAAAGGGTGAAAGTGAAAGTGAGAATTGCTGGCCAATGAAATTCGACAACAGAATTTTTTGACCAATCAAGGTTGTCAAAAATCTCACTTTCACTCTTTCTTATAGAATAATGCCCCAGTTGGCTATAAAAATCTCGTAGATATAGTCCATTTTAAATAAATATTCATCAAGTAAGCTTAGAAATTGACATATAAATGACATGTTTACATGGATGGAATAGGACGAATCTGTCAATTCCTCAGCCTGCTAGAAGAACATCTATTTGAAATGGCCCAATTTACAATCTAAAGTGTTTTCCGGGTTTTGAAGCCGTGGTCCAATGGAATTTCTTTCTGACGCTTCGTCTACAGCGGCGGCAGACATTATCAAAGGCGATGAGGCAATGGGCGAAGTGATCTCCCGTGCTTCCCGACGTTAAATGATTCGACTGCGATGAGCTCCGTGGTATTTATTTTTCGGCGTACTTGATTATGTCGTAAAACCCGCTTCCAGTCTGCATTTAGAAATGTAATTTCCTCCTTTCTGTTGAAATTGTTATCGTGTCTAAAGATCTCAATGGCCTCTCTGGTTAGTCTCGGATAGAAACCCTGCGCTTGATATAAGATATGCACTTAGCGTACTCTGCTACTGCTGACTTGTGTTTGTCCCAGGCTGCAACTCCTCTTGTATAAATACCACGGAGCTCACCACACTCGAATAAATCATCGTCGGGAAGCACCAGAGATCACTTCGCCCATTACCTCATCGCCTTTGATAATGTCTACCGCAGCTGTAGACGAAACGTCAGGAAGAAATTCCATTGTACCACGGCTCCAAAACCCGGAAAACACTTTACGTTGTAAAAGTAATACTGTTATTGACTGCACAGCAGCATAATTTAAAACATGTTTTGAGGGCTTTAATTATGGATTTATCAATCTCTTTTTAACTTTGCCAATAACATAACTACCGTAGAAACAATTGTTTCCAATAACAGATAACACTGTTACCAATCTCTAGGTAGAGGTATAAACAGATCATTAGAATAAAAAATTCCAAAAATATTTTTTATTTAATTTTTATTTACTCGTTAAACTTTGCATAGTCAATATAAATAATATATGTTTAAATAATATATGTTCTTTATAACAATGTGGATAAATGTTAGTAAACTTTAGTGGTTATAATAAAGTAATTAGGTATGTGTTATTTGATTAACTAAACGCTTGCGTAATAGAGTGAATAATGAGTATTTACTCACGGGTAGGTAGAACACCTTATCGATTAAAAACTCGTGAGTAATAGGCATATTATTAAACAGTTGAGAAAAATAGTAGATTATACAACAAGCATTTAATGAGAGTCGTTATTCTCGAAGGTAACGTAAAATTGCCCGACAGAATAACGCTCATTAAATGCGAGTTGAATACTATACTTTATCCACGACCAAGATTCCGGGGTTTCTCAAACATACGATAGGTTATAGGTGCCAAAAAGATAATTCACAGTTTTAAAACCACGACCGGTTTCGCTAATCGACGGCGCGACCTTTGATGCGTCAGATAGATGACGGTCTAGTCGCCGGTGCATGTTCATTTCAATGCTACGAGGGTCGACGGTAAATTAGCTCATTTGATAGCCAATTTTAAGTATTTTTTTTTTGTGAAAAGTAAATATTTTAGGGAAAAAGAGACACTATAACCTACATTTGTCTCAATACATCCTAATGGAAGGATAATTATTTGACTGAACCAGTGGTAACTACCGATTTCACGTATATGGCAGTTTACACTACTTTTTTGAGTTTCCAGTTACCATGACAACTCATGATTCACAGGTGAATAAAGATTAGTATTAATTTTGAAAATTTACAAGAATAATGCGATTATTATAGTATGGTCGTTGTATATTATACAACAAGCATTTAATGAGAGTCGTTATTCTCGAGGGTAACGTTTGAGCCTACGAGCGAAGCGAGTGGCACAAGTTGCCCGAGAGAATAACGCTCATTAAATGCGCGTTGAATACTATACTTTATCCACGACCAAGATTCTCGGTTTTCTCAAATATGATAGGTTATAGGTGCCACAAAGATAATTTACAATTTTAAAACCACGACCACGACTGGTTTCGCTATTCAATGGCGCGACGTTTGATGCGTCTTGTCGATAGATGACGGTCTAGTCACCCGCGCATGTCACCGCATGTTCATTTCAATGCTACGAGGGTGGACGGTAAATTACTTCATTTTATGGCCTATTTTAAGTATTTTTCAGTGAAAAGTACATATTTTAGTGAAAAAGAGACTCTACAACTACATTTGCCTCAATACATCCTAATAGAAGGATAATTATTTGAATGAACCAGTGGTAACTACCGATTTCATGTTTAGGGCACTTTACTTTTTGAGTTGTCAGTTGCCTACGACATGTTTCGTTTCCATGACAACTCATTATTCACTTGTGAATAATGTTCATTATCGTTAGTCTTGAGAATGTACAAGAATAATGTGATTATTATAGTATGGTCGTGGATAAAATATATTATCGTGAAGCTAATCAGGCCATTTTCGGCTTGGAAACATAAAAGCAATCAAAATTTACGATTCCTGCTGCTAAACTTAAAAGCTTAACGGTTTTAATAACAATTCAGTTTAATAACGTCTATGTGACTAAAACGTAGTTAAAACAAATGAAATATTATTACTACATTACGTTAATTACTATGAAATATATCCACGATAAACCCCATTATTCTATACGAAATAATTCAATATCGCACGGTGTCGGCTTTGCTACCTTTTTATATGCAGAAAATTAATTCGCATTTATTTTACGATGTTTATTATTATAATGTATATTGTGAATCGGCATTAAACCTAATTTACATGGGTATTTGCGTTAATTAAAACGTACACTGCGTTTTCAATTTTGCTAAATGCAACTTGATGATCCTTTAGTGCAACGGCGTTAATTCGTTGCTGGGTTTTGGTATTTCCCGAATGAAAAACCCTAAACGTTTGCCGCTTTTCTTTCTCTGATGTACCGCTCATTAACATCCCTTCAAGTTAATAAAGCGTTGTTTTCTAATTACCAAGCTCACATCGCCGCGAAATTACGGGGTGTTTTCCACTTCTATAGCTCATACAGTTTTATTTTACGACGGGTGCTATTGAACACAAAAAAGAGATAATCTCTGGGAGAGGCGCAAAACGACGATTTTCTGCGATGACGGCACAAGTGGACACATTAGCCGACCGTACAAGGAGAAATCAAATAGGAATTAAGACTTAAGCATCTCCAACGAGTTTTAAAAGCCGTTTGCGGGCTTAACTTCCATGTGCAACTCTATAAATTCGAGAGGAGTTTTTGCAAACTAACCCGTTGTTGTCGGATGGCGAAGAAATTCAACGAATTCACGTTACGACCTTACCAAATGGGCTGGGTAGCGTCAGCTCCCTAACCACGCTACTGTCGATAAAACTTAACGAAACGAGACTTTTATATGGGTCGGCCTGGTAGTTTGTCGTAATTTTATGCATCAAGCACACTAAAAACTAGTAAATAAAGTCCCATATACGTATTTGGTAACGCGTCACTTTCTCGTATCTCTTCTACCTCTATGGCATAAAGAGCGATCTGTATGTGTTCCCGCAAGGCCGCAAAAACGCTACTCCAGCAGCCCATCGAGTTGCAGTCTTTAGCAATGAAAAATAACTTCAGGACCGAGTGGATAGAAAATTTAGTTAAATAAGTTAGCTGAAATTAAATGTGCACACGTTTCATTAATTCAATTACTAAATATAAAATTATATACTGCTGTAATTAAATTAAACCGTTATTATTTCCCATGAGAGTATATTTATTATTCACTTCATCGGTCCTGTTTTATGATGCTTGAATTTAGATTAGATTGTCATTTCATTTTTCGAATTCCCTACACAAATATTAACATCAAACCAATTCAACGCCATCAACCTTTGAAATGCAAATTTCGCCACCTTAATAAGACGAACTAGAAATAACAAATCGACTCCAGTAATTTCAAGTCGAACCAAATCCCCGACTCGTAGGCCTCCGGAGACTCTTTTATATCGGACTCCGGGTAATTTTATTGCCTTCCGTACGATTATAAAAATTTGGGGCTCCGTATAAAAAAGTCATTCCCAAGTTATTAAATTAGGGATTTTATGGGACCCTACCGCCGTATCTCCCGTTTAAGTGAGAACCAATTCATTTTGCGATTTATTGCCAGTGTTTTTCGGGTTTTCGAAGTCTACCTTGGGGACTGGCGACTAAATTGCAGACATTTGTATTTATATTGGTCTCGGGGTTATTAATTTGTAGACAAGCGGCGAGCGAACACGAAGAGCAGTTAGTTTACCCATTTGGGGAACACTAAATGTTATTCGAATTTGACTCTCTAAGGGCACCAGGTGAATCTTGATGGGGCTGAAACTTAACTCTGGCTAAAATTATGTTGAGTGGCGGCTGTAGCACTCAGTCATAAGAAAACTATCGCTCTATAGCCATATTCTCTGGTTAATTAGAAACCATTTAAGGCGCCTAGTGAAGATGGAGTGAGGCCGGTCTTTCTACTGGAAGGTCTGAACATACTTGCTGCCTGGCTTGGGAATACATCTCGACCAGCTGGGCCAATGTGGTATATATACTAAAGGAAGGATGTAACGAACAGCTACTTAAAGCTCTAAGACGCATAAGTCCAACATCCTTCCTACTAAAAAGTCTGAAAAAGATGATAGGGTTATACCGGGTGACACAAGATGTATGTAACATCCAAGCGTTTCCACAGTTTTTATTTTACAAATTTGAAATTTGGAGGTGATCAATAAGCCGTAAACGTGCTTCAGATACTGTTCATTGTGCGCTTAGGCACGATTTCCGGTTTAACCCTAAGTGCCGGCATATTTCATTGTTTAAATAGAACGTCTTGTATATTTGTTCATATTCGGATTCCCCGTCGAATTCTAAGTTATTAACGTGTATGCATCTCTTACCGTTTTCGAGAAAGTCGCATCCAAACTATTCATATCATCAATAGTAAATCTTGATTTTTATGGAACAAATGAACATTGATCAGTACTGATTCTCAGTACTCTTCTTGCTGTCTGTATAAGTCTGAAAATGTACGGGCACGTTTACGTGCCCTCTCATTTTTATGCATACTGAAAATGTGTGGGCATGTAAACGTGCCAACACATTTTCTATGTAGAATTTAGCAGTTATTATTTTGCGTCGGTTCTATAAGTCTGAAAATGTACGGGCACGTAAACGTACCCTCACATTTTCGGTATAAAATTTACAAGGGACTTCGTTGTTGTGTCGAACAGAAATTTCAGATATAAGTCGTTTTTTTTTTATTTTTTGCATTGATACTTTATAAGACTTTTGTTTCATTTGTAATCTTTTCTATTATTACATTATTTAGAATTTAGCAGTGTTAATTTTGCCGTTTGCGTCGGTTTTAAAAGTCTGAAAATGGACGGGCACGTTCACGTGCCCTCTCATTTTTAGGCATACCGAAAATGTGTGGGCATGTAAACGTGCCAACTCATTTTCTATGTAGAATTTAGCAGTTATTATTTTGCGTCGATTCTATAAGTACGAAAATATACGGGCACGTAAACGTACCCTCACGTTTTCGATATAAAATTTACAAAAGACTTCGTTGTTGTGTCCTACTGAAATTTGAGATATAAGTCGGTTTTTTTTAAACTTTTTGCATTGATACTTTATCAGACTTTTGTTTCATTTGTAATCTTTTCTATTATTACATTATTTAGAATTTAGCAGTGTTAATTTTGCCGTTTGAGTCGGTTTGAAAAATCTGAAAATGTACGGGGACGTTTACGTGCCCTCTCATTTTTAGACATACCGAAAATGTGTGGGCATGTAAACGTGCCAACTCATTTTCTATGTAGAATTTAGCAGTTATTATTTTGCGTCGGTTCTATAAGTCTGAAAATGTACGGGCACGTAAACGTACCCGCACATTTACGATATAAAATTTACAAGGAACTTCGTTGTTGTCTCGAACAGAAATTTGAGATATAGGTCGTTTTTTTTTTTTACTTTTTGCATTGATACTTTATAAGACTTTTGTTTCATTTGTAATCTTTTCTATTATTAGATTATTTAGAATTTAGCAGTGTTAATTTTGCCGTTTGAGTCGGTTTGAAAAATCTGAAAATGTACGGGGACGTTTACGTGCCCTCTCATTTTTAGACATACCGAAAATGTGTGGGCATGTAAACGTGCCAACTCATTTTCTATGTAGAATTTAGCAGTTATTATTTTGCGTCGGTTCTATAAGTCTGAAAATGTACGGGCACGTAAACGTACCCGCACATTTACGATATAAAATTTACAAGGAACTTCGTTGTTGTCTCGAACAGAAATTTGAGATATAGGTCGTTTTTTTTTTTTACTTTTTGCATTGATACTTTATAAGACTTTTGTTTCATTTGTAATCTTTTCTATTATTAGATTATTTAGAATTTAGCAGTGTTAATTTTGCCGTTTGAGTCGGTTTGAAAAATCTGAAAATGTACGGGGACGTTTACGTGCCCTCTCATTTTTAGACATACCGAAAATGTGTGGGCATGTAAACGTGCCAACACATTTTCTATGTAGAATTTAGCAGTTATTATTTTGCGTCGGTTCTATAAGTCTGAAAATGTACGGGCACGTAAACGTACCCTCACATTTTCAGTATAAAATTTACAAGGGACTTCGTTGTTGTGTCGAACAGAAATTTCAGATATAAGTCGTTTTTTTTTTTACTTTTTGCATTGATACTTTATAAGACTCTTGTTTCATTTGTAATCTTTCCTATTATTAGATTATTTAGAATTTAGCAGTTTTAATTTTGCCGTTTGCGTCGGGTTTAAAAGTTTGAAAATGTACGGGCACGTTTACATGCCCTCACATTTTTAGGCATACCGAAAATGTGTCGGCATGTAAACGTGCCAACACATTGTCTATGTAGAATTTAGCAGTTATTATTTTGCGTCGATTCTATAAGTACGAAAATATACGGGCACGTAAACGTACCCTCACGTTTTCGATATAAAATTTACAAAAGACTTCGTTGTTGTGTCCTACTGAAATTTGAGATATAAGTCGGTTTTTTTTTAAACTTTTTGCATTGATACTTTATCAGACTTTTGTTTCATTTGTAATCTTTTCTATTATTACATTATTTAGAATTTAGCAGTGTTAATTTTGCTGTTTGCGTCGGTTTTAAAAGTCTGAAAATGTACGGGCACTTTGACGTGCCCTCTCATTTTTAGGCATACCGAAAATGTGTGGGCATGTAAACGTGCCCACACATTTTCTGTTTAGAATTTAGCAGGTATTATTTTGCGTCGGTTTTATAAGTCTGAAAATGTACGGACACGTAAACTTACCCTCACATTTGACAAAATAAAGAAGTTTACATTGGAAGTTATGGAGATAAATGTGTTCAAAATATCAATTCTCCATTTTTTCCATGACAAGTAGGAGAGACTTTTTTTTAATGTGTATTTATAGGGAGCCTATAAAAATGGTAGTCTATGAAATCAGGGCTGATCGATGTTCATTCGTTTCCATAAAAATTTACATGTATTATTGATGATATGGAAAATTCGGGCGCGAGTTTCTCGAAAACGGTAAGAAATAAGCATACATTATGTTACATGTTAATAACTTAGAATCCGACAGGGAATCTGAAATGACTGACTCTGATATTGAAGGAGCTTTCAACAATGCCCTCCCTGACTCCCTCTCTTTAAAGCGCTTGCTGCTAGAGGGGTAGGGCAGACTATTCAGGACTGGACAACAGAGCAACCACCACAGCCCTTCAAGACACAATACTCTGCTTCAGGGGGTGTCCGCAGGGAGGAGTTCTATCACCTCTTCTGTGATCCGAACTGGTGGATGACCTGCTTGCTGTGGTTGAACGGTGGGACGTGGATGTTCAGGCGTATAGTAGACGACCCTGTCATCCTGTTTGGAGGGTATCGTGGAGGACGCATAAAAACAATATTCCAGGAAATTATCAACACCATCTACGAGAGGTGTCTTGGGGAGAAGATGTCTGTCAACCCGGACAAAACCGTAGTGGTTCCGTTTACAAGGAGGAAAATTGGACTCTTTGAGGCCACCCTCGTTGCTGGGTGGCAAAATGGACGAACCACCAGATGAGAAAAAATAAACTGGAATGCTAACATGGAAAAAATGATCAGCAGGGCTAAATTGTCCTTGTGGACATGCAAAAGGTACTGCCGAAGAAAACTGGGGTTTAAGACCCAAATTGATGCACTGGTTGTATGTGACGGCCATCAGACAAATGCAAACTGAGTAACTTGCAGCGTCAAGCCTGCCTAGCCATCTGTGGGGCATTTGGCACCACTTCAACATTGGCCCTGGAAAGATTTCTCAGGCTAATCCCGCTCCACTTTCGGGCGGAGAGGGAAGCCAAATGGAGTATATACAGACTCCACAACACAAAGGGGGGGGGGGGGGGGAGGTTACATCGGAATCAAACCCACTGCAGCCTGAATTAACCCGCTATGCTTTGCTGGACATGATGCCCTCTGTCACCTATACTTATTCCCTACAAAGGAGGAGTGGGACCAGAATAAACAAAGGCTCCTCAGCGGGCACCACTGCTGGTACGCGGATCGCTCGAAAACTCTCGAGAGTGGGAGCTGGGGCGTACGGCTTTGGACAGAGATACACAGTCAAGGAGAGTCTGGGAAAGCACGCAACCATAATTCAGGTCATTAAAATATGTGCCAGGTCGATAAGCAATCAAATCTGGACAAACAAGAATATCAATCAAGCAGGATCTCAAGCAGCTTCACAATATAAGAATTGTAAGAGGAGTAAGTACAACGATCTTGGTTCAGATTTTTTGCTAAAATTATGGTTTTTAAGCAACTAAAAGACACAGAGATTTGGACATTAGGTCTTGAACTGCGGTAGTGGTCAACGCTGATTCTTGTGTTTTGTTTGTTAACATGCATTTGAAATTCTGATTAAAAAAAAAGTGACAACTGACAGTGTTTTTAGCATGAACGTCAATAATCAAATATTGACTGCTGACAGCTGCCAACTGATAGGTGTGAATCAGAAACGTGAGATGAATAATTTACATTTTATGGGTATATTTTGCTGTTTTTCACTTGAGACTTCAGTTCTTTCTGAGCGTAGCAAACTGAATTCAAGTCAAAGTTGTACAATAAGTTAGTTTTTAACGATCTGTGTTTAAAGATGAAAACGGTCCAAAATGGTTCCGAAACTACTGAACCCATGGAAATGTCTTTTGCGGTATTTGAAAGAGGACACCAATAAAAGAAAAAAACGGTTGGATCCACTCAAATCCATCGCTAAAATAGAAAGAATAAACTCCTTGGATCGCTTTCAAAATTAAAATTTCAATTATAACATGCTAACTGTGGTCTTGTAACGCGGAGAAGTACAAATATATTTCTTGCAATTACTACTGTTGTAACAAAATTTACATTCTGCACACACATTAACTGCTCAAGAGCTTAACTACGCCACTTAACAAGCAACTAATCCTAACAATTCCTCAAATATTGCGTTAATACTGACTAAAAGCCCTGCATTGAAGCCCCTCATACCTCGATATTCGTTCCCATAGATTAAATGGGGTGAATGTTTCGGGATGGGAAACACAGATAGGTTATTACGAGCGAAAGTTTCAAAGTTTCACAACGGAACTATATGCGAAAATAAATTAAGCGAGCAAGGTTTCGATATTGGAGAACGTTGTACCGGTTACCACGTTATTGAAACAATCGTAAAAGTTTCCGCTTCATCCAGGCAAATGTTCATGGTTGATGGTACGATATCGTCGATAATGCTCGACTCAGCTCTAGCAAATGTTGGTTGTAATAAAAGGTTTGGAATGCATTACAAAAGAACCCTCAAAATAGCGCGATAAAGTCTCGTTTGGCCATTTGCGCGAAACAATCCAGTGTCGTTAAATTAAATCAAAACCGGCAACTTCCCGAAGAGCCCTTTTGCAGTGAAAGTCCGAAATAGAAGGGCCGTTTCGCGGAAACTATTATTACGAGACGAACAATGCAGTTTGATGTTAATTCACCCTCACACATGCCGCCGGCCCATTATAGTTGCAAATGAATCTACATATAAACAGAGTGCAAGCAGCCTCCCATAATGGACTTTACCTCAAATTGGACTGGTGTCAGTGGGGAGGTTTCTTGGGGTTAATCTACCGTTGTTAACAATGACCTAGGAGATACGTCGTCCACTGTAGATTGCAGTGAAGTGGAAAGTGGAACTCAATACGTTTAGAATTTTACAATTTACAAAGCTTAGTTATAAAGACCAAAAAAGTGCTATGGAAGGACCAAAAACGAATTTTCAAATTAAAATATTCCTGAGTTGTTCACTGTCACTAATTACCCAGCAGAGGAAGCTGGAATTGAAAATTAGTTGAACGTTAAAACTTACGGGGATTGTATTAATCGGTTTAAGTAGCAGAACTATAAAGAAGAATTCGAAGGACCAAAAAGGAGTTTCGAAGAACCAAAAACGAATTTTCAAATTTAAATTTGTCTAACTCGTAATATGATTAGGATTTTACCATTTACGAAGTTTCTAATAATTTTTTAAAGTACAAAGACCAAAAAAGAGTCCCGAAGGACCAAAAACGAATTTTCAAATTAAAATGTTTCTGAGTTCTTCACTGTCACTAATTACATAGCAGAGGAAGCTGGAAATGGAAATTAGTTCAACGTGAAAATTTACGGGAACCGTATCAATCGATTTAATTCGAAGAACCATAAAAAAGAATTCGAAGGACCAAAAAAGAGTTTCGAAAGACCAAAAACCAATTTTTCAAATTTAAATTTTTCTAATTCGTCCGCTGTAGATTGCAGTGAAGTGGAAAGTGGAACTCAATACGATTAGGATTTTACAATTTACGAAGTTTCTAATAATTCTTTAAAGTACATGAACCAAAAAGATTTCGGAATGACCAAAAACGAATTTTCAAATTAAAATGTTCCTGAGTTGTTCATTGTCCCTAATTGCACAGCAGAGGAAGCTGGAAATGAAAATTAGTTAAACGGTAAAACTTACGGGGACTGTATTAATCGATTTAAGTCGCAGAGCCATAAAGAAGAATTCGAAGGACCAAAAAAGAGTTTCGAAGGACCAAAGACGAACTTTCAAATTTAATTTTTCTAAGTTGTTCGCTGTAGATTGCAGTCAAGTGGAAAGTGGAACTCAATAGGAATAGGATTTTACAATTTAAGGTTCTAATAATTCTTTAAGACCAAAAAAAAGAGTTTTGGAAGGACCACAAAGGAATTGTCAAATTAAAATGTTCCTGAGTTGTTAACTGTCACTAATTACACAGCAAGAGAAACTGGAAATGAAAATGAGTTGAACGTAAAATCTTAGGGGGACTGTATAAAGACAAAAAAAAAAGAGTTTCGAAGGACCAAAAACAAATTTTCAAACTAAAATGTTCCTGAGTTGTTCAATGTCAATAATTACACAGCAGAGGAAGCTGGAATGAACATTAGTTGAACGTGAAACTTACGGGACTGTATTAATCGATTAAAGTAGAAGGACCAAAAAAGAGTTTTGGAAGAACCAGAAACGAATTTTCAAATTAAAAATGTTTCTGAGTCGTTCACTGTCACTAATTACACAGCAGAGGAAGCTGGAAATAAAAATTAGTTGAACATTAAAACTTACGGGGACTGTACTAATCGATTTAAGTCTCAGAACCATAAAAAATTCGAAGGACCAAAAAGGACTTTCGAAGGACCAAAAACGAGTTTTCAAATTTAAGTTTTTCTAAGTTGTCCGCTGTGGATTGCACTGAAGAAGAAAGTGAAAATCAATATGATTAGGATTTTACAATTTACGAAGTTTCTAATAATTCTTTAAAGTATAAGGACCAAAAACGAGTTCCGAAGGACCAAAAACAAATTTTCAAATTAAAATGTTCCTGAGTTGTTCACTGTCACTAATTACACAGCAGAGGAAGCTGGTAATGAAAATTAGTTGAGCGTTAAAATTTACGGCGACTATATTGGGCAATTTAAGTCGCAGAATAAGGAAGAATATCGAAGGACCAAAAAAGAGTTTCGAAGGACCAAAGACGAATTTTCAAATTTAAATTTTTCTAAGTCATTCGCTGTAGATTGCAGTGAAGTGGCAAGTGGAACTCAATATGATTAGGATTTTATAATTTAGGTTTCTAATAATTCTTTAAAGTACTAAGTAGTATTAAAATGTTCCTGAGTTGTTAACTGTCACTAATTAAACAGCAGAAGAAGCTGGAAATAAATAAGGGTTGAACGAAAATGGGTCAACAAATTCCGATTCTCCCTAAAAAATGGCCCCTCTTTTTGGGCCGGAAGTTCGACATTTTTAAGGTTCCTCCTGACGTAATGTTCTCGTCAGCGCACGTCAAAGGTTTCGTGCATCACGTGACCGGTCATCCTGCAGGGGGTACAACAACAACATTGGCGTAAAAGGGAAAAATCTGTCTTCATGCATATAAATGAGTTTTTCTTCAACATTTGTTAAGGTATTTACCGGGGAACAAAAGTGAGCTGTTTTAAGCATTACATTTCCCATACCCAGTTTGAAGCTATTGGATAACATTGCTGCATAACTCTAAAGGTATTAAACGAAATTGGAACTTAGTATAGATCCTAATCGGCTTCAGGTAAAGAATAATGATTTACTTTCGAATAGCAATATTGATATCTGAGCATTGCGTGATTGGAACCACTTTTAAGCAGTCCACTATTTTAACTCAAAATATCTTTGAGAAGAAGAAGTGCTAAAATCAAAATCATAGGTTTTTTTTTAATTTGCAGTGTTTATCTTCATAGTGCTTAACCAAGGAGGATGCAACAATTCCATTGATAGTAGTAGAAGTAGTAGTAGAGTCGGGGGGCCGAAGATTAGGCCTTAAAGGCCCTTATGCAGACCCCCGATCCACCCATCTTTACTCTGTCTGTGCCCTCATTCCCTTCACGAGTCGACCCGTCCTTCTAATGAAGAAGAGTATCCTGTACCATCTCAGAGTCGGAAGCTCCTTTCGATGGAAGAAGGCGGCTCCCAGGGTCCTGTGGCACAGTCGCGCCCACCTATAGCACACTCCCAGAAACTGGTATGACTACTCTTCCCCTGCTCCACAGTAGGGGCAGAGTGGACTGTCCACCATTCCTAGGAGGTGCATGTGTCTGTTTAGTCTACAGTGGCCAATGAGGATTCCTATAAGGTCTTCCAGGCTGTCTACTTATTCCTGACTATGTCCAGTTTGTCCTGTCCTTGTACTCTCCCATGCCCAATCATTTAGGTGTGGCATTACCAATTGCTTACTCCTAAACATGGGTCCTACGTCTGGGAACCAAGCTTGGCCGATTCATCGGCGCGCTCCTTTCCCTCAATGCCCCTATGTCCAGGAGCCCCTCCCAGAGTTACATTTTTTGTTTCTGCCACTGACTCTAGAGAATCCTTGGAGTCCTGAGCGAGTTTTGAACTCGTCCGGTTCCTGCAAAATTGACTCTTTGATGCCACCCTCCTTTCTGGGCAAAACCATTCCATTTGCAGAGGAGCTGAAATAGTTGGGCGTAATACAAGAGTAGTTACACAATAACGATTTGAGCCCACTTTAAGTGGCCTACGATCATTCATGGGCCTCATAGAGAGCGTCACACAAAGTCGCTGGAAGCTGACCTTGAAAATCGCGAGCCGTGCGACCTTGAAAAGTCGCTGGAAGCTGACCTTGAAAATCGCAAGCCGTGTGACATTGAAAAGCGACTTTGGACTCCAGCCGAGCCCGCCTTGTCGCCTCCCCTGACCTCGTTTCTATAGTGTCCATTGACACTGTAGAAACGCAGTTTGGTCGAAATCATCGTGAAAGGGATGTTAAATATTTTCTGCAAAGTCGTGGAGCTGTAGGCCGCACCACAAACATTGAATTCTTGGTAGAATGAAGCCATCGATGAGGACTCCAATGAAGATAATTTATCAATAAAAATTAGATAGGTTTTTAAAATGTATTAAAAAATTGAAGCAAGATATTTTAATGCATGAACTGTGTAGAGAAATGAAAAAAATTAATTTTGATTGAAATTTTGTTTTAGTTATCGATTGACATGATAAGACTATGCCCCTCAATAAAAATTCGAGCACTCTTCGAGATCAAAAGACGCAAAAAAAATCGGTTTCCAAGAGCGCTTAACGATTTATATATATCCTAAAAATCGAGTTTTCTCTGTAGTAATTTGACAACCCAATACATAGGTACATGTTTTATCATTAATTGATTTCGAGCCACCCCATTGGTGACAATTTACCCCCGATTCTCCTCTATCATACGATATAAATCACTTCCTAATAGCACTTTGCGAGATATCGCCAAACAGGTTTCCAAACAAAAATCGAGTTTTCTCTTGCAGCAATTTGGCTATCAAATACACAGGTATACCTTTCATCATTATAAGATTTTGTGCAACCCACTGGAGTAGTTACCGATTGACCTGATAAGACTATGTCATCTTAGAGATCAGAAGACGCAAAAAAATCGCTTTCCAAGAGCGCTTAACGATTTAGAGATATCGCCAAAAACACCAAACAGTTTTCCTAAAAGTCTAGTTTTCTCTGCAGCAATTTGTCAATCAAATACATAGGTATACGTTTTATCGTTACAAGATTTCGAGCCACCCTACTGGTGACAATTTACCTCCGATTCTCCCCTAGTGAAATCCATCCGCATTCCTAATAGTTAATTCCTAATAGCGCTTAACCATTCCGAGATATCGCGAAATAATTCTTCAAAAAATCGAGTTCAATAATATAAGACACTAAACTGGAATTCACATACGGAAGGAATGATCAGCAGGACTAAATTGTCCTTGTGGATATGCAAAAAGGTACTGCGGAAAAAACTGGGGATTAAAACCCAAATTAATTCACTCTCTTTATGTGACGATCATTAGACCAATGAACACGTATGGAGCCATTCTCTGGCATTCCAAGGGCGGACAAAGAAGTGCGAGGTGCAAACTGAGTAACTTACAGCGTCAAGGCTGTCTGGCAATCAGTGGGGCATATGGCACCACTCCAACATCTTCCATGGAACTCCAACATCGTCCGTTCTCGGGCTAATCCCGCTCCACATTCTAATGGAAAGAGCCATGTGGGGTATATACAGACACCACAACACCCAGGGGGGGGGGGGGGGGGGAGAAAATTGTGGCCAAATCCACTGCAGCTGAATTAACCAGTTTGCTTTGCTGGGTATGCCTTCGAACATGATGCCCCCTGTTACCTACACTTATTGAGAATACAAGGTAAACCCCTCTGCAAAGGAGGAGTGGGACCACAATAAACTAACGCTACTAAGAGGGCATCACTGCTGGTACGCGGACGGCTCAAAAACTCCCGAGGGAGTAGGAGCTGACGCGTATGGCAGTTGACAGAGATGCAGACTTTAGGAGAAGCTGGGAAAGCACACAACATTATTTCAGGCGGAGCTCCATGCCATTGAAATATCTGCCAGGTCGATAAGCAATCAAAACTGCGAAAACAAAAATATCAAAATATACTAGGACAGTCAAGCGACACTCAAGGGACTTGATTGAACCTTAGTCTGGATTCCAGGTCATAAAGGCCTTGAGGGCAATGAAATCGTCGATCCTCTTGCTTAGGAAGCAGCGACTGCCTTTATAGGGCCTAAACCCCTCTTAGGTATCGCAAGAGAGGTATCGAAGAGGACAATAATCCAGATGCCGGAAGAATAGTCCAAATGTTACTGGATAGACAGGCCGGGCTTTGTCCACTGAAAGGCGTTCATACAAGAACTGTGAGGGAAGGACAAAACACTTATTAAACCTCGACAGACAACAGCTCAAAGCCCCTATCGGCTTATACACTGGGCACTGTTGATTAAAACACCACATGCAAAGAATAGGCTTGGCAGACAATGCCGAATGCAGACTGTACATGGAAGATGATGAAACTGTAGAACAAATCCTGAGTGAATGTCCTGCAGCTAAAAGACATAGATTTTAAAACTTCTGAAGCATACACATCCGACGGACTTCCAAAAAATCTCACTCAAAAGATAATGGGGGGACTCGTGGGACTACTCATTTGGAATCAATTATTCAATCAATCAATTTATTTTGCTGCCTTAACTGGCGTTAAAGTGGTTATTGCTTAAGGTAAACCTACCTACTTAATCTTGATTTCATTTAAATTCAATTTCTAGATTGTGTATATGCCACTTGTCATAGACACATAATTTTCGATTACATTTTCTTAGCAAAGTGGAAACCTTAGAGAAAATATACTTGGATATGAGAGAAAACAGGTTTGGTTTTTGATTATATATTGGAGAAAAAAGATCTTATAATCCAAGCAATGGTTAGCTGTTCTTCCACACTGAGAGTAGTTACTTGTAGTTGTTTGTACTGTTGCTAAGCCCCACGAAACATGATTTCAATCCTAAGACCAAGTCCACCAATTCACTCTAAATACCAAATTAAGAGGTTGAACAGTCTTCCTACCTTTTGGATCGTATCAGATTTACCTAAAAACAGAATACAGAATCCACGCCACGTTATAGTTTCAAATTTAAACTCGTTATTACTTTTGGCCCTGGAAGTTAGGTCAGCTAAGGGCTAGGAGCCTTAACGTTCTAAACTGCTAGCCATTTGTTTTGCAATACTCGCTTTTTGCACCAAATTTGAGGGAGCATAACTCCTTTTTTTAAAGTTATGTAAACGAGAAGTATACGCAAAATTAAATCACCTTATTTTTAACCCTGTATAATTTCACCTGAGTAACGTACCTCCTTTGAACATACCACGTAAATTAGCACAAGGACGGGTCTACTCAAATTCCTTTTGGTCAGAGAAATCAGTTGGTCCATTTCAGAGTTATGCCTTCTCAAACTTGGTGCAAAAATTGAGTGCTCCAAAGCAATTCGCCAGCAGTTTAGTTAAAAAAATGGATATAAGTTGAAAATTCGTTTGGATTGGAAATGTGATAACTGCAATAATTTGACGTAAGACGTCATGACGTCATTGAGACGTTACTTCCCGTAGATATCGCAGCCATTTTATAAGGTTCCCACTGCTAGAAAGGGGGGCCAAATCTCTAAAACAGTAGGAAATCTCCAGATTAGCTCGTTAGTTGTTAAAATAATTCTTAATGAAGTCATGTCAGTTCAAGCGGTATTTTTGTTATCTTCTACCAATAATCTACTCCTTGATTTCAGCGACCCTTTGAGACCCTAAGGGCGCTTATCTCCCAATTTCCAGATATAGCTTTAATTAGTGGCCCATTGTATTTTGACCAAATAATATTGTGCTATTGTAGGGCGAGCGTGCGACAACCCGCACGCAAACTGACAGTCGCTGGTTAAATGATAAATCCGAATCCAGAACTTTTCCACTTTTTACAACTCCGGGGCGTGTCCAGTTAAATTCAGTCTAAACGAGTTTTTTACGTGCGTAACCAAAATGGACGCACGCAACGCATTGATAGAGAAATCTCGCCTTGCCTTGTTAATAGCTGGTTTGATGCGTATCTCGATAGCCCTTAAGTTTTTTTTTCTAGGCCTCGGGGTGATTTTGTCTTTCGTCCCTTTTTCACTCGATTTTCATATATAGAAGGAAACAAAATTGATATGTATATATTGAAATTGCGGGCAATAAATCAAGATTTTTATAAAGATATTTTCCGAGGAGAATGAAAGTTCGTAAGGGTCAATTTTATTGTCTCCCTAGTAACCATCGAGGGTCTATTCGTATGGCATTTGAGATATATTTTTTTTGCTTGAAAGGTCGGAGCCTTGCGAGGCATCTTTTATTAAATTCCTGTTTTAGAGACAAGCACAAAGCTTATTGAAAAGTTAAGTCGAGATATTCTTCTATTTCCCAACCAACAAATATGAGCAATTTTCGTCGATAAAGTGCGTTTTGGCGTTAGCGAAACCTGATGGCAAAAAAACAGGTTCTGATAATGGAATTTTGACGAATGGAAATTTGAAAATTGCCGTTGAAAACAGGACTTTTACGATAATCGAACACAGGAAAAGCAATTTATCAGCTATTGTCACATATCACTAGGCATGTGCTGCAACATCGACGACCGATCTTTTATTGCTGCCACACTCATTTCATATTTACATATGAACAGACAGTCATCGGTGGACAATATATCAACAGTGGAATTAATTTTTAAATGGCGGCTAGGCCACAGGAGAGGGCCAGCACATGCATAAACCAGATACCGGACAATGTTCGGCGCGTTTGTCAATATTAAACTGAAGCATTATCGCGATTTAGTAGAGCATAAATACACGAGCGGTCCGCAGGGTCGACGTTTGAAATTAATTTAGTGGGCCGGCAATTAAATACGGAATAATTTCTAGTCCATATGTATCCATGACGGGTGAATTGGCCCAAAAATGACACGAACCCTGTTGGGAGTGAAAGGAGTATGTTGCCAAATTGTGGACAATTAAAATGATACGTCAGATGAAACTCATGTTAATATGACCTATAACTGTAAGAATATAGAATTTTGAAGCTGTCAGATTCAAAATTCCTAGTTATTTCTAAGTTTTAACATCTAAAACTCAAGAAATAATAGACCGACAATTTTATGCTTTAGCTTCAAAGTCAGCAAATGCAACTACTTAGGTCGGCAAGTTCTCTCTCTCCAATGTTTTAATATAAAGCAAACATTTAATATTACTCTACTTTCATAGCAACTCATTCCCTATAAAAGCAAAAGTAAAAATAATAATCTTACTCGAAAAAAATAGGAAATACGTGCCTCACTTGTCATCTCATCAAAAAAACTTTTTCCCTCTCCAACGATCCAAAATTTAATATAAAGCAAACATTAAATATTACTCGACCTTTCTAAGAACTCATTCTCAATAAAAGCAAAAGTAAGTTGAAGATCTTATACCCACTCCGAAGTCAGAAAATGACAAGCAAACACACCCACGTGGCCACGTCCAACTTTGAGTCTCAAATATAAATAAAAAAAGAATCGAGAGAATCCTAAAGTTAAAGTCGAACCAATATGAAATAAATCCAAATTTAACTCTTGATGTTACGGGTTATTAAAACTTTTCCTGGCTCAATCTTAAACCGGGGTCTTTCACTTTATTTTATAAGACGAACGGGGGAATAAGCCCTTCGCTGGTCAAGCGTCGGCTAATAGACCGCTTTTTGCGGCCATAAATACTACGTTGCCAATGTGGAACGGACATAAATCAGGATTGGGCCTCCATTGAAGTGGGTCTATATAAAATGTACGACTAGCCAGGGGGAAGTGCCGGAAAACAAGAGTTCCATTAAACTAGTTGCAGCGCTTTTTTGTTTTCATTTAAGACAAAAGAGGGCGTTTACCTGCAAAATGGAGGCAGAAGCCGTCTAGACCTACTACTAACCATTTGTGGATTGGTTTGGCAGAATATGGGATTTTGTACGAGTGTTAGTTCAGGTTCTTTCAGTTTAGTAAATATTATTATAAATGTGTTTGTACTTTTTAAAATTATTTAAAAAATCAATTCCGAAAGAAAGTATATCACCAAGTAAGCTGCTCTTCCCACTTGAAATTATTGATACGAATGGTGCTGACTTGTCAGAATGACAGTCCCATCTTTAATTATTAGGTCAAAAGATGTCCCTTTGAAAAATAAATTGATGTTTATCACGATTTTTTTAAACTTAATAGTTCTTGAATTATATAGGGTGACTCATTTTAAGTACAACGCACTGTATAAAATGTACGACTAGCCAGGTGCTATTGCAGGAAACAAGACTTCCATTAAACTAGTGGCAGCGCTTTTTTGTTTTCATTTAAGGCAAAAGAGGGCGCTTGCCTGTAAATGGAGGCAGAAGCCGTCCAGGCCTACTACTAACCGTTTGTGGATTGGTTTGGCAGAATATGGGATTTTGTGCGGGTGTTAGTTCAGGTTCTTTCAGGTTAGTAAATATCATTAAAAATATGTCTGTACTTTTGAAAACGTTTTAGAAAAACAATTCCGAAAAAAAGTATATCACCCGGTAAGTGCTGTTCTTCCCACTTAAAATTATTGACACGAATATTGCTGACTTGCCAGAATGACAGTCTCATATTCAAGTTTTAGGTAAAAAAATGATCCTTTGAAAAATAAGTTGATGTTTATCAGGATTTTTTAAACTTAATAGCTCTTACATTATATAGGGTGGCCCATTTTAAATACAACGCACTGTATAAAATGTACTAGCCAAGGGAAGTGCAGGAAAACAAAACTTCCATTAAATTAGTTGCAGCGCTTTTTTGTTTTCATTTTAGACAAAAGAGTGCGTTTACCTGTAAATGGAGGCAGAAGCCGTCTAGACCTACTACTAACCATTTGTGGATTGGTTTTGCAGAATATGGGATTTTGTGCGAGTGTTAGTTCAGATTCATTCAGTTGTAAATATTATTATTAATGTGTTTGTAATTTTTTAAATTATTTAAAAAATCAATTCCGAAAGAATGGTGCTGACTTGTCAGAATGACAGTCCAATCTTTAATTATTAGGTCAAAAGATGTCCCTTTGAAAAATAAATTGATGTTTATCACGATTTTTTTAAACTTAATAGTTCTTGAATTATATAGGGTGGCTCATTTTAAGTTCAACGCACTGTATAAAATGTACGACTAGCCAGGTGGAATTGCAGGAATCAAGACTTCCATTAAATTAGTTGCAGCGCTTTTTTGTTTTCATTTAAGGCAAAAGAGGGCGCTTACCTGTAAATGGAGGCAGAAGCCGTCCAGGCCTACTACTAACCGTCAGTGGATTGGTTTGGCAGAATATGGGATTTTGTGCGGGTGTTAGTTCAGGTTCTTTCAGGTTAGTAACTATCATTAAAAATATGTCTGTACTTTTGAAAATGTTTTAGAAAAACAATTCCGAAAAAAAGTATATCACCCTGTAATTGCTGCTCTTCCCACTTGAAATTATTGACACGAATATTGCTGAATTAGTTGCAGCGCTTTTTTGCTTTTATTTAAGACTAAAAGGGGGCGTTTACCTGTACATAGAGGCAGAAGTCGTCTAGACCTACTACTTACTATTGATGGGTTGGTCCGGGAGAGTATAATATTTTCTGCGGGTATTGTATATATAGTGTTAATAGTAATAAAAATGAGTTTACAATTTGTTCTCTTTTAGATAGAGAGAATATTCTTCTATGCAGATTGGTAAGCTTGTTTATATATGCAAATAGATATTGAATTTAGATACATTAAGCCTGTGGTGGTATAGGTATGCTTTTAAACATTTTAAACCAAAAATTCTAACTGTCCACGTGGAAAAGGTTTCTTAAGAGGAATAAAATGTAATTGTTTTATAGTCTCGTAAATGTAACAATGTTGTGTCCATCGTGTTAAATATGTTCTGTCACTGGACCATCTTTGACTTTAAAACATTAGACGGTAAGTCATCAAATGCCAATTGAGGCCTCTTTACTGTAAACTTATTGCATTTTTGTTATTTTACCATACAACAGCCCTGATAAAGACAATAAAGATTGTCGAAAGCTTGAAAGTTTAGGAGTTTTAATACCTAGTCGTCTAGACCGATTACCTAAGATTTTCAGTACTTGTGTTCTGATTTTGAACATTTATTCAGAAATCAATAATTTAATTCTGGAAAAAATACATCATAGTTTAATTAATCAAAATGCCTTTCTGGCGAAGTGCTGCCCGACCCCTCTTCCCATTTGAAATTATTGATATGAATAATGCTGAGTTGTGAAGGCGTCTCTATAAATAGAGGCAGAAGCCGTCTAGATCCACTACTTACCATTCGTGAGTTGGTTTGGTAGAGCATAGGATTTTGTGAGGCTGTTAGTTCAGGTTAGTTCAGATTAGTATATCTCAATAAAGTTGTGTTTGAACTTTGTTATGTTGTTTCGTTTTCAGAAACAACAAAAAAAAACAGTTTTTTTTTGTTGTTTCTGAAAAAAAAAAGTACATCATCGTGTAGGTAATCATAATACTTTTCTACCAGGGAATAGTGCTGAGTAGTCGGAATGACAGTGAAATAATCAATTCTTAGATTAAGTCCCTTTGAATTGAAGCTTCTCAGGACTTTTTAAATATTCTAGTTCTTGAATTATATCATTTTAAATAGAACGCGCTGTATATGTACAACTATCCAGATGGGAGTGCCAGAAAACAAGGCTCCTATTAAACTAGTTGTAGAGCTAATTGTTTTCATTTCAGACAAAAGAGGGCATATTTTATAAATGGAGGCAGAAGCCATCTAGATTCACTACTTACTATTGATGGATTGGTTGGGCAGAGTATAGGATTTTGTGCGGCTATTAGCTCAGGTTACTTCAGACTAGCAAATGTTAATAAAAATATGTTTTTCCTTTGTTCTGTTCTTTAATTTTCTAAGAAACAACAAAAAAAAACATTTACTCAAAACGTCTTTTCAGAAATCAATAAGTAAATTCCGGAAAAAGTATATCATCGTGTAGGTAATCAAAATACTTTTCTGGCGGGGATAGTGCTGAGTGGTCAGGCACAGTGTCATATTCAATACTTAGATCAAATACCCAACTAACATTTCGGTATTTATAAAGTTAACTGTTACCATCTTGATACCATTTTATAAACACTAAGTTTTATTCAAATCTTGAGGAAACGTAACGGATTCATTAATACACCTCTTATAGGACTTAAATGGAGAATTTTGTAAGGGCAACGATG
Organism: Taphrorychus bicolor; assembly: GCA_951812265.1. Lineage (NCBI taxonomy): Eukaryota > Metazoa > Arthropoda > Insecta > Coleoptera > Curculionidae > Taphrorychus > Taphrorychus bicolor. The sequence continues at coordinate 29,601,261 of OX638304.1, forward strand.
ACTATTTATAAGATTCCTTATAAACTCCTTGGTCGAAGATAAATGGTAATGAAAATATCTCTGAAACCATAAGGGAACCGTCTTTTAAAACTAAATGCTTCATGCATAACCTTGAACGTTCTTCTATCCAGTGATTGTAATGAAAATTGCTTCGCTGATAGCAATAGAATAGGTAAATAAGTTAACGTTTACTCTATTTAAGAAAATAAATAAAATATTATAGAAAAAGAATAATTTGAAGTTTTACAAAATTATTTACTATAAAACTCAACATGGCTGACTTCATGTGTTTCAGCACAATCCGACATAATTCTTTATAAACACTAGCCCCATAGAAGTAATTAATTCCCATAAAAAAAACTTGCAAACCCCTATAAAACATTGCCGTTGTAGTATAAAACTTCTTCTCTAGTTACAATACTATATTTCTTCTTTAGGTAACCTAAGTTACCAAAAAGTGACTAAAAGTTCTCAAAATTTATAACGGGCTATACAAAAATTTACATACAAATTGTGGCCCAACGTCCCACACAAATCTGGAAAACCTTTAAAAAACTTTTTTATAAATCTGTCAATCTTTGCACCAAAAGTTTTATAGGGATGCAATCCAAGCAATAATTAAGCATTAAACTTCATCAGGACTCGCGATACCATGGTAAAATGCTCCAGTCAAGGTAAAAAAAAAACAAGACATAGACATCAGGACACATTCATCAAACATAAAATACATTAAAATTTTTGAAACCATACAATGAAAATTAAAAAATCAAAACATCTAAAATACGTATAATTTCACGCATACAACCCAAGCTCTGTATAAAATGTAGAGACTAGCCAGGTGAAAGTGATGGAAAACAGAACTTCCATTAAACTATTTGCAGCGCTTTTTTCTTTTTATTTAAGACAAAAGAGGGCGTTGACCTGTAAATGGAGGCAGAAGCCGTCTAGACCTACTACTTACTATTGATGGGTTGGTTTAGTAGAGTATGGGATTGTGGGCGGGTGTTAGTTCAGGTTGGTGTATCTTAATAAAAATGAGCTTATTCTTTGTTCTGTTTTGAAACGTTTTTTTCAGAAATCAATGATTCAATTCCGGAAAAAAATAAATCATGGTGCAATTAATCAAAATACTTTTCTGGCGAAGAGCTGCTCGACCCCTCTTACCATTGGAAATTATTGATTACACATAGACTACACATAGATTACACATAGACTTATTTTTCAAAGGGAAGATTTCCCTTTGAAAAATAAGTCTATGTGTATTAGGATTTCTAAACTGAGGTAGTTTTCGAATTACATAGGGTGGCTCGTTTGAAATAGAACGCACTGTATAAAATGTACAACTAGCCGGATGGAAGTGCAGGAAAACAGGGCTTCCATTAAACTAGTTACAGCTCCAGTTGTTTTTATTTAAGACGAAACGAGAGGCAGAAGCCATCTAAACTTGCTATTGGTGGATTGGTCTGGTTTAAGATTTTGAGTGTGTGTTAGCTCAGGTTAGTTCAGGTTAGTTCAGATTAGCAAATTTCAATTAAAATATGTTTGTCCTTTGTTCTGTTATTTGATTTTCTCAGAAACAACCAAAAAAAAATATTTACTTAAAACATCTTTTCAGAAATCAATAAGTAAATTTCGGAAAAAAGCACATCATCGTTTAAGTAATCAAAATACCTTTCTGGCGGGGAATAGTGCTGAGTGGTCAGTCACAGTGACATTGAATTGAGATCAAATGATGTCTCACTTGAAAAATAAGTTTATCAAGATTTTTTTTTAACCTAATAGTTCTAGAATTATATAGTGTGGTTTGTTTTAAATAGAACGCATTGTATAAAATGTTCGACCAGCCAGGTGGAAGTTCCGGAAAACAAGACTTCCACTAAACTAGTTGCAGCGCTTTTCTGTTTTCATTTAGGACAAAAGAGGGCGTTTACCTGTGAATGGAGGCAGAAGCCGTCTAGACCTACTACTTACTATTGATGAGTTGGTTTGGTAAAGTATGGGATTTTGTGCGGTTATTAGTTCAGGTCAGTGAATCTTAATAAAAATGAGCTTATTCTTTGTTCTGTCTTTAAATGTTTTTTTCTTCAGAAATCAATAATTTAAGACGGGAAAAAAATCATCGTGCGACTAATCAAAATGCCTTTCTGGCGAAGTGCTGCTCGACCCCTCTTCCCAATCGAAATTATTGATATGAATAGTATTGAGTTCTCAGAATGACAGTCATATATTCAATTCTTAGGTCAAAAGATGTTTCTTTGAAAAATAAGTTAAAGTGTATCAGGATTTTTTAAATTTAAATAGTTCTCGAATTACATAATGTGACTTGTTTTAAATAGAACGCACTGTATAAAATGTACAACTAGCCGGATGGAAGTACCGGAAAACAATTCCTCCATTAAACTAGTTGCAGAGCTAATTGATTTCATTAAGACGAAAGAGGGCGTTTCCTGTAAATGGAGGCAGAAGCCATATAGACTTGCTGCTTACTATTGGTGGATTGGTTTGGCAGAATATAGGATTTTGTGCGGATGTTAGCTCAGGTTAGTTCAGGTTAGTTCAGATTTGCAAATTTCAATAAAAATATGTTTGTGTTTTGTTCTGTTATTTTATTTTATCAGAAACAACCAAAAAAACATTTACTCAAAACATCTTTTCAGAAATCAATAAGTAATATCAGCTAAAAAGTATATCGTCTTGTAGGTAATCAAAATCCCTTTCTGGCGGAGAATAGTGCTGAGTAGTCAGACACAGTGACATATTCACTTCTTAGATCAAATAATACCCCCCTTGAAAAATAAGTTGTCGTTTATCACGATTTTTTTAATGCAATAGTTCTAGAATTATTACACAGGGTGGCTCGTTTTAAATAGAACGCACTGTATAAAGTGTTCGACTAGCCAGGTGGAAGTTCCGGAAAACGAAACTTCCATTAAATTAGATGCAGCTCTGTTTGTTTCCATTTAAGACAAAATAAGGCGTTTTTTCTATAAATAGAAGCAGAAGCCGTCTAGTTCTACTACTTACTATTGGTGGGTTGGTTTGGCAGAGTATAGTATTCTACGCGGCTGTTAGTTCAGCTAAGTTCAGATTAGGATATCTCAATAAAATGATGTTTGTACTCTGTTATGCCGTTTCACTTTCTCAAATAGAACAAAAAACAATTCTTTCAGATTTTTTTTAGAAACCCATAAGCCAATTCCGGAAAAAAGTATATCATCGTGTGGGTAATCGAAATACCTTTCTACCGGGGAATAGTGCTGAGTAGTCAAAATGACAGTAAGATAATCAATTCCTAGATCAAAACAAGTCCCTTTGAACAATAAGTTGATGTTAATCAGGACTTAGGCATAATAGTTCTTGAATTATTTAAGGTGGTTTGTTTTAAATCGAACGCACTGTATAAAATGTAAAACTAACTAGATCGAAGTGCCGGGAAACAAGACTTCCACTAAATTAGTTGCAGCGCTAATTGTTTTCATTTAAGACAAAAGAGGGCGCTTTCTGTAAATGGAGGCAGAATCCATCTAGACTTACTACTTACTATTGGTGGGTTTGGCAAAATGTGGGATTTTGTGCAGGAGTTTGTTCTCTATTTTGCTTTTAAGTTGACGAAACACAAAATGTAAACGGAAAAAGTTTTTGATATTAACTTTTAGGACTAATTAATTAAATTTAAGTTTAAAACGCAATAATATTAGTAGTAGAGCTAGCACGGTTCTAGGTCTATATATATATATATGGTTAGATTATAATCGAAGTTAACATGAAGATGTATGAGAGCAGTTTCTGGTGAAACAATAGAAAGGACTAAAAGTTTCAACTCACGACGTAGGAAGTACGCAAATTCAGTGCTTAACTTGACGGAGATGGAGAAGACGAGTGAGTGCACTGTGGCAAATATATAGTTGAGATTCTGCATCAGAAAGTTGTGTCAATTTATTTCTCCTCAGAGCTAAAAATACGACTCTCTCGCAGTCTCAAGGTGATTTTTTGCCATCGCAAAGAAAGCGACGTGTCTATATCGATATTAATTTCTAAATTTATAAGTCGTACGAGACTGAACCCAGCCATCTGACAACGTAATAAAATCCTCAAAAGCTCGGAATTATATATATTTTCCGCAAAAAGGGCTTATAGCGGCCGACCCGTGTCAATCAAAGTTATTCGGGCCGATGGTTGGCGCCTTGCTTTCCTTTTTCCTTATGGATGGCCATTGTTTTTCCCGGAGCGAGATTGTCAGTTGGAGTGATATCCACGTCACTCGGATACCGTTGAAGGAGAAGAGATGCATCGTAAATGGCCGCTGCATATTGCATGAACCCTGGCCGTTAAGCTTATTATCACGGGATAAAGGAAGATGGATGGTGGTCGAGCGTTTAATTTCCAGTTAGTACAGTCAAGAAAACACGGCATTTTTAAATCCGATTTGGCGGAGTGGCCTTTCTACCCGCGCCATTACGTTCCGGAACATGCACGTTTAAATCACCCCATTTGGAACAATGCCTCAGTTCGGATAAGCCACCTTGGGGGTTATAATTTTTTCCCACAATAAAGCAGCACCTGTGCCGGGCCAACCTTTCGTGCATCTGCATGTGTGCGTGGAAAAAATTCTGATATATTGCCCTGCCAGTGGCGTATCTACCACCTATCTCGAAAACTTGAAATAAAAGGAAAAATAAGAGCAACGTTCATGCAGTTATCCGAGAGGGAGAATAGTTGTAAACACCTCTTTGAATGTCACAAAAGGATTTCTTAGAAAATGGAACGGCCAAAGAATTTCACCTAAAGAGGCTCGTTAGCTATGAAAATTGTTTTTGCTTATGCCTCGCAGACGTCTTGAGTTCGAGAATAGAGCAAAAGGAAATTGCATGAACTTTATTGTGTTTCGCTTCTCAAAAAAAGGGGCTGCTGGAAGCAGAAAAAGAGCCCGCTGGAAGCAGGAACATGAGCTACTAATGCCTCGAGTTTATGTATAAATACAAGCCGGAAAAGAATCGCATAAATTGCAGCAAAAGGCACAAATTTTCGTCGCCTTTCCAAATACAAGACAAATCAAATTACAAAGAACGATCTTTTATTCATGGCCAAACGACCGCTGATATATAAATCATGGTGGATTTCAATAGGGCGTCAATATATACCACAGCTTGCATTAAACAGACATGAGGTTTACGGAACGCCGCCCCCGACTGATTTATTCTCTGGCAAGATGTCCGATAATTTCGCTCTATACATACGGAATTGTGGAGTTATTTCGCCTTTCAACTACCCCATCAAAGGAGCAGCAAATGGCCCGAAACAGTATCAGACAAGGAAACAAAACAAAGCCGAACTTTATCGAAAAAGTTTTCGGCCCGCTTTGAGCCATGAAATGAAAACCACCGATTTTTTGCGACCTCTTTCAGCTGTTTAAACATTTTTAAATCTTTTCATATATCCGATAAGTCGTGGTTTTGGTCAACAAAAATACAACTGAATTAGCAACTGAAATTCCACATCGGCTTCCACATTTGTGACGCAATTTGTCACCACGACACTGCAAATTCTTAACAATAAATCCGGTTTGGCTTTGTTAACGCATAGTTTGGGGAAATGGGATTAATGCGGCTTGGGGAAAACGCTGATTTTCATCTTGCGAAAAGATAAATTATGGTGTCATTGACAAAAGCGAAAAATCCAACTCCCGCAGGAGTGGGGACCAAGGGAAGTTTCGATTTTCGAGCACACTCCGAGAGACTTGTCGTAGAGAGACAGCTCGCTTTATTTGTGATGAGCTTTTTCTGTTTTTTTGTTGTGAAGTTTATTGGAACCGGAATTATTCATGTGGGTTAATAATACTTGTAGACTTTTATTCGTTCAAGTAGGAAAGTATCCAACATGCAACAATGAGTGAGAATAACACAATTTTTGCAATCAAAAAAAGGTTTATTATTTGCAAAACACGAGAACAGAATCTGCACACCATCGAGAATGAGCAGATACCTCAACCGAACACTAAACGATCTCTTTATCGAACTTTTAGTGAACTTGCTTACCTACTTTTCGATCAATATATTTCCCGCCAGGGAGAGAGCTATCTTTCACCTACGAAAACTGGACTTGAACTCTCATTCACCCCGGTGAACGAAATGCATTTATGAAGACATCAGCCAATTATATCGATCGTTACATACCAATAATCCGCCGTGACCACATCAAAGGAGCAGCAAATGGGTCGAAACAGTATCAGACAAAGAAACAAAACAAGGCTGAACTTCGAAGAAGTTTTCGGTCCGCTTTGTGCCGTGAAAACCATGGATTTTGTGCGATATTTTTCAGCTGTTTAAACATTTTTAAATCCCTTCATTTATCCGATAAGTCGTGGTTTTGGTCTACAAAGATACAACTGAATTAGCAACTGAAATTCCACATCGGCTTCCGCCCTTGTGACGCAATTTGTCACCACGACACTGCAAATTCTTAACATAAAATCCGGTTTGGCTTTGTTAACGCATAGTTTGGGGAAATGGTATTAATGCGGCTTGGGGAATACGCTGATTTTCATCTTGCGAAAAGATAAATTATGGTGTCATTGACAAAAGCGAAAAATCCAACTCCCGCAGGAGTGGGGACCAAGGGAAGTTTGGATTTTCGAGCACACTCCGAGAGACTTGTCGTAGAGAGACAGCTCACTTTTATTGGAACCGGAATTATTCATGTGGGTTAATAATACTTGTAGACTTTTTTTCGTTCAAGTAGGAAAGTATCCAATATGCAACAATTGGTGAGAACAACACGATTTTTGCAATCAAAAACAGGTTTATTGATTGCGAACTACGAGAAGAGAATCTGCACACTATCGAGAATGAGCAGATAATAAAAATAACCTTAATTCAGTACATGAGATTGCAATTAACTTTAACCGAACACTAAACGATTTCTTTATCGAACTTTTAGTGAACTTGCTTATCTACTTTTCGATCAATATTTCCCGTCAGGGAGAAAGCGATCTTTCACCTACGAAAACTGGACTTGAATTCTCATTCACCTCGGTGGACGAAATGCATTTATGAAGACATCAGCCAATTATATCGATCGTTACATACCAATAATCCGCCGTGACCACATCAAAGGAGCAGCAAATGGTTCGAAACAGTATCAGACAAGGAAACAAAACAAGGCTGAAGTTCGAAGAAGTTTTCGGTCCGCTTTGTGCCGTGAAAACCATGGATTTTTTGCGATATTTTTCAGCTGTTTAAACATTTTTAAATCCCTTCATTTATCCGATAAGCCGTGGTTTTGGTCTCAACAAAGATACAACTGAATTAGCAACTGAAATTCCACATCGGCTTCCACCCTTGTGACGCAATTTGTCACCACGACACTGCAAATTCTTAACAATAAATCCGGTTTGGCTTTGTTAACGCATAGTTTGGGGAAATGGGATTAATGCGGCCTGGGGAAAACGCTGATTTTCATCTTGCGAAAAGATAAATTATGGTGTCATTGACAAAAGCGAAAAATCCAACTCCCGCAGGAGTGGGGACCAAGGGAAGTTTGGATTTTCGAGCACACTCCGAGAGACTTGTCGTAGAGAGACAGCTCGCTTTGTTTGTGATGAGCTTTTTCTGTTTTTTTATTGTGAAGTTTATTGGAACCGGAATTATTCATGGGGGTTAATAATACTTGTAGACTTTTTTTTTGTTCAAGTAGGAAAGTATCCAACATGAAACAATGAGTGAGAACAACACGATTTTTGCAATCAAAAAAGGTTTATTGATTGCGAAACACGAGAAGAGAATCTGCACACTATCGAGAATGAGCAGATAATAAAAATAACCTTAATTCAGTACATGAGATTGCAATTAACTTTAACCGAACACTAAACGATTTCTTTATCGAACTTTTAGTGAACTTGCTTATCTACTTTTCGATCAATATTTCCCGTCAGGGAGAAAGCGATCTTTCACCTACGAAAACTGGACTTGAATTCTCATTCACCTCGGTGGACGAAATGCATTTATGAAGACATCAGCCAATTATATCGATCGTTACATACCAATAATCCGCCGTGACCACATCAAAGGAGCAGCAAATGGTTCGAAACAGTATCAGACAAGGAAACAAAACAAGGCTGAAGTTCGAAGAAGTTTTCGGTCCGCTTTGTGCCGTGAAAACCATGGATTTTTTGCGATATTTTTCAGCTGTTTAAACATTTTTAAATCCCTTCATTTATCCGATAAGTCGTGGTTTTGGTCTACAAAGATACAACTGAATTAGCAACTGAAATTCCACATCGACTTCCACCCTTGTGACGCAATTTGTCACCACGACACTGCAAATTCTTAACAATAAATCCGGTTTCGCTTTGTTAACGCATAGTTTGGGAAAATGGGATTAATGCGGCTTGGGAAAAACGCTGATTTTCATCTTGCGAAAAGATAAATTATGGTGTCATTGACAAAAGCGAAAAATCCAACTCCCGCAGGAGTGGGGACCAAGGGAAGTTTCGATTTTCGAGCACACTCCGAGAGACTTGTCGTAGAGAGACAGCTCGCTTTGTTTGTGATGAGCTTTTTCTGTTTTTTTGTTGTGAAGTTTATTGGAACCGGAATTATTCATGTGGGTTAATAATACTTGTAGACTTTTTTTCGTTCAAGTAGGAAAGTATCCAACATGCAACAATGAGTGAGAACAACACGATTTTTGCAATCAAAAAAGGTTTATTATTTTCAAAACACGAGAAGAGAATCTGCATAACATCGAGAATGAGCAGATACCTCAACCGAACACTAAACGATCTCTTTATCGAACTTTTAGTGAACTTGCTTACCTACTTTTCGATCAATATATTTCCCGCCAGGGAGAGAGCGATCTTTCACCTACGAAAACTGGACTTGAACTCTCATTCACCCCGGTGAACGAAATGCATTTATGAAGACATCAGCCAATTATATCCATCGTTACATACCAATAATCCGCCGTGACCACATCAAAGCAGCAGCAAATGGTCCGAAACAGTATCAGACAAGGAAACAAAACAAGGCTAAACTTCGAAGAAGTTTTCGGTCCGCTTTGTGCCGTGAAAACCATGGATTTTTTTTGCGATATTTTTCAGCTGTTTAAACATTTTTAAATCCATTCATTTATCCGATAAGCCGTGGTTTTGGTCAACAAAGATACAACTAAATTAGCAACTGAAATTCCAGATCGGCTTCCACCCTTGTGACGATATTTGTCACCACGACACTGCAAATTCTTACCAATAAATCCGGTTTGGATTTGTTAACGCATAGTTTGGGGAAATGGGATTAATGCGGCTTGGAGAAAACGCTGATTTTCATCTTGCGAAAAGATAAATTATGGTGTCATTGACAAAAGCGAAAAATCCAACTCCCGCAGGAGTGGGGACCAAGGGAAGTTTGGATTTTCGAGCACACTCCGAGAGACTTGTCGTAGAGAGACAGCTCACTTTTATTGGAACCGGAATTATTCATGTGGGTTAATAATACTTGTAGACTTTTTTTCGTTCAAGTAGGAAAGTATCCAATATGCAACAATGGGTGAGAACAACACGATTTTTGCAATCAAAAACAGGTTTATTGATTGCGAAACACGAGAAGAGAATCTGCACACTATTGAGAATGAGCAGATAATAAAAATAACCTTAATTCAGTACATGAGATTGCAATTAACTTTAACCGAACACTAAACGATTTCTTTATCGAACTTTTAGTGAACTTGCTTATCTACTTTTCGATCAATATTTCCCGTCAGGGAGAAAGCGATCTTTCACCTACGAAAACTGGACTTGAATTCTCATTCACCTCGGTGGACGAAATGCATTTATGAAGACATCAGCCAATTATATCGATCGTTACATACCAATAATCCGCCGTGACCACATCAAAGGAGCAGCAAATGGTTCGAAACAGTATCAGACAAGGAAACAAAACAAGGCTGAAGTTCGAAGAAGTTTTCGGTCCGCTTTGTGCCGTGAAAACCATGGATTTTTTGCGATATTTTTCAGCTGTTTAAACATTTTTAAATCCCTTCATTTATCCGATAAGTCGTGGTTTTGGTCTACAAAGATACAACTGAATTAGCAACTGAAATTCCACATCGACTTCCACCCTTGTGACGCAATTTGTCACCACGACACTGCAAATTCTTAACAATAAATCCGGTTTCGCTTTGTTAACGCATAGTTTGGGAAAATGGGATTAATGCGGCTTGGGAAAAACGCTGATTTTCATCTTGCGAAAAGATAAATTATGGTGTCATTGACAAAAGCGAAAAATCCAACTCCCGCAGGAGTGGGGACCAAGGGAAGTTTCGATTTTCGAGCACACTCCGAGAGACTTGTCGTAGAGAGACAGCTCGCTTTGTTTGTGATGAGCTTTTTCTGTTTTTTTGTTGTGAAGTTTATTGGAACCGGAATTATTCATGTGGGTTAATAATACTTGTAGACTTTTTTTCGTTCAAGTAGGAAAGTATCCAACATGCAACAATGAGTGAGAACAACACGATTTTTGCAATCAAAAAACGTTTATTATTTTCAAAACACGAGAAGAGAATCTGCATAACATCGAGAATGAGCAGATACCTCAACCGAACACTAAACGATCTCTTTATCGAACATTTAGTGAACTTGCTTACCTACTTTTCGATCAATATATTTCCCGCCAGGGAGAGAGCGATCTTTCACCTACGAAAACTGGACTTGAACTCTCATTCACCCCGGTGAACGAAATGCATTTATGAAGATATAAGCCAATTATATCGATCGTTACATACCAATAATCCGCCGTGACCACATCAAAGCAGAAGCAAATGGTCCGAAACAGTATCAGACAAGGAAACAAAACAAGGCTAAACTTCGAAGAAGTTTTCGGTCCGCTTTGTGCCGTGAAAACCATGGATTTTTTGCGATATTTTTCAGCTGCTTAAACATTTTCAAATCCCTTTATATATCCGACAAGCCGTGGTTTTGGTCAACAAAATTACAACTCAATTAGCAACTGAAATTCCACATCGGCTTTCGCCCTTGTGACGCAATTTGTCACCACGACACTGCAAATTCTTAACAATACCTACTTTTTCATCAATATATTTCCCGCCAGGGAGAGAGCGATCTTTCAGCCATGAAAACTGGACTTGAACTCTCATTCACCCCGGTGGACGAAATGCATTTATGAAGACATCAGCCCATTATATCGATCGTTACATACCAATAATCCGCCGTGACGACATCAAAGGAGCAGCAAATGGTCCGAAACAGTACCACACAAAGAAACAAAACAAAGCTAAACTTCGAAGAAGTTTTCGGTCCGCTTTGTGCCGTGAAAACCATGGATTTTTTGCGATATTTTTCAGCTGTTTAAACATTTTTAAATCCTTTTATTTATCCGATAAGTCGTGGTTTTGGTCAACAAAGATACAACTGAATTAGCAACTGAAATTCCACATCGGCTTCCGCCCTTGTGACGCAATTTGTCACCACGACACTGCAAATTCTTAACAATAAATCCGGTTTGGCTTTGTTAACGCATAGTTTGGGGAAATGGGATTAATGCGGCTTGGGGAAAACGCTGATTTTCATCTTGCGAAAAGATAAATTATGGTGTCATTGACAAAAAAAGGGAAATTTCGATTTTCCGGCACACTCCGAGAGACTTGTCGTAGAGAGACAGCTCGCTTTGTTTGTGATGAGCGTTTTCTGTTTTTTTGTTGTGAAGTTTATTGGAACCGGAATTATTCATGGGGGTTAATAATACTTGTAGACTTTTTTTCGTTCAAGTAGGAAAGTATCCAACATGCAACAATGAGTGAGAACAACACGATTTTTGCAATCAAAAAAGGTTTATTATTTTCAAAACACGAGAAGAGAATCTGCATAACATCGAGAATGAGCAGATACCCCAACCGAACACTAAACGATCTCTTTATCGAACTTTCAGTGAACTTGCTTACCTACTTTTCGATCCATATATTTCCCGCCAGGGAGAGAGCGATCTTTCACCTACGAAAACTGGACTTGAACTCTCATTCACCCCGGTGAATAAAATGCATTTATGAAGACATCAGCCAATTATATCGATCGTTACATTCCAATAATCCGCCGTGACCACATCAAAGCAGCAGCAAATGGTCCGAAACAATATCAGACCAGGAAACAAAACAAAGCTGAACTTCGAAGAAGTTTTCGGTCCGCTTTGTGCCGTGAAAACCATGGATTTTTTGCGATATTTTTCATTGTCGTAGATACTACGACTTGTCGTAGATAGACAGCTTACTTTGTTTGTGATGAGCTTTTTATGTTTGTTTGGTTGTGAAGTTTATTGGAACCGGAATTATTCATGCGAGTTAATAATACTTGTAGACTTTTTTTCGTTCAAGTAGGAAAGTATTCAACACCCGGAATTGATGAGAACAACACCATTTTTGCAATCAAAAACAGGCTTATTAATTGAAAAAAAAGAGAATCTGCTCACCATCGAGAATGAGCAGATAACAGAAACCCGCTTAATTCAGTACACGAGACTGCAATTAAACCCAAACGAACACCAAACGATTATTTTATCGAACTTTCAGCGAACTTGCTTACATACTTTTCGACCGATATATTTCCCGCCCGAGAGATAGTAATCTTTCACCTACGAAAGCTGGACTTGAACTCAGATTCACCCCAGTGCACGAAATGCACTTATATAGACATCAGCCAATCATATCGAGCGATGCATACCAATAATTAGTCGTGACGCTGCACTGGCAATGGAAAAATTAGTAAACGCATTCCGAAATCCTCGTTATCTAGAGGGATTATTTGGCATGTTGACTGTTTGAAATCCTTTTATAATGTGTTTATTATTCCCGTATGTTGAGATTCCCCAACAGCCAATTATTAATAGCTCATGCGCAAAACTGCCATAGATAATTATCAAGAAAAAAAATCATAATAAGAGTCCTCGCAAATAAGTTGATACAACACACAGATTTCGGAAAGACGCGGAAACATTTCGAAGAGAGTTGGAGTCTAAGACTCAGGAGACAATTGTGTCTTTCTATTGGTCGGTTAGTTAGCTTCTGATTGGTTGAGGATGGGGCTTAAGCGTCTGTACATGTACTAGGGTGGGGTTTAACGAATCTGATTGGTTGAGGGTAGGTCTTAAGAGCCTGCACAGATGCCAGGGTGGAGCAAGATGTTGCCTGATTGGTTCGGAGAACTTGGCGCAGAACTCGCAATCTTTGCCTACTACTATCCTGCATCTTTCGGTTATCTGTACCAAAACAAAATGTAAAGAGTATGGTGGTCACAAATTTATCACCGATGGTCACCAATCATGCTAGGTATGTGTTAAAATAAAATCCTCTCTACTTTTCAATATGTTTTGATGACTGCAGAAAACACAACTTTCATCGATATTACATAGAAGAAAAAATCCATAGAGGTTGCGAGATGTAAAATATAATGGAATAACGTGTAGCGACAAAACATGAATAATGATACGGCAATATATACGGATTTGTATACAGGCTGAGGGGTGAATATTAGTCCCTTGGAAGCATCGATCATGGGACCTATTCAAAGCAGAATCTGATACTTACTTTTCGGTTTTGGGTTGATGTCGAACGTCGAGGCAGAAAGCAGCCGCAGCAGCATCACTTACATATCATTTGGCGAGGAAATTAATGTAATTCCAGAAAATATCTCTTCTAATATCCCAAAACCGTATTTATCGAACGAGGTAATTTCCTTGCAGCGAACAAGAGCGATGGCTGTGTCGCCATGTTACTACTACACCGCATTTCCCGTAATTTGTTTCCCTATTTGGCGTGACGTTAAAAAAGCGTTCGCCAGCTACCTTGGAGCTTCATTCGGGAATGGAAACGAATTTTTTTCCATCTCGGTTGTTCAACGGCACGTGCACGACATTACGCTTTCTTATTATGGAAAGTGAACAGCGCAACCATGTGACCGAGCAATTAATAATAATAACAAAGCACCTGCCATCATAGAGCCTGTGCAGATAGGCCGGTTATAGTAGAGCCTTTCAGTCAACCACTGATAAGAAAATGTCCGAGTTTAAGGTCTGGATTGATTACTATACCTCGCAACCGTGCATGGTCACGAGGGGCATAAATCAAAAAGTGTACCACAATCACAATTCCACCATCAAAGCGCAATTTTGTCGCACGTGGTGCCCAAACAGCACAGTACGTACATTGCACGTACAGTTAAAGTACTTGTTTTGCCTTTGCGTGCACGGCTTAATATGTAACGTACATTTAACAGGACTAAAACGTCTCATGAATAAGTACGAATTTGTACGTTGTCAATACGTACAAATGACGTCAGTACTCTTATATATGTAAAAAAAAGGTGTAGTGTGTAATCAAATTACAATTGAAACTTGGAGTTCTTTTTGAATTTTCCATTTGATGACCACCATATTCAAGCCAAGGTTTCTAAGAATATTTAACGTCACGTGTGAAAAATACGCCAATTCACGCCCGTCATCTGTTAATTTATAATTGACCATTCCAGAATTACGTCATTTGACATGTAAGCCCCTCAAGGCAATATGGCGGAAAAGCCTATTTGAATATCAGACGGAACTTAAAACTTGATTTTGATCATCATGTTTTATGTTAGATTTGAGATATACTTACAATATATTCTTAATCTGTCTCTAATAGGTAAAAGCTCCAAAATTTAAATTTTTGAGCAACTCAAATACTGAAAAAAATCATAAACAAATTAGACCTTAAAAAAGTTGGTCAAAATCAGTTCTTTTGGAATGGTCAATTGATCTGACATTGATCGGTGTCACTTGTCATTTTTATAAGTCAAAATCGTCAAAAATCTTCTGCAATATGTCTTCATCAATGTTTGTTGTGGCACGTGGGACGTGGTAAAAGTAACCAGGCCCATGTTGACTTATATTTTGTACCCAGATAAGTCAATGCAATCAAAGTATAGCAAAGAGGTGTTGAAAAAAGGCCAAGCTAAAGCATGATCTAGTCAAAAGTTAAATATTTTTTGCTTCCTATATTTTCTCCATTGGGAAAGGGCTTTGAGGACTTTCGAAATTAGAGTAAGAGCTGCAATGACTCATATCATACAACCTTCGGTCTCGTTGTAACTGGAAGGGGAGTATTTTGGCGGAACTTCATCCACCGACTCACAGGTGGCAGCATTAGTCGTACACCGTTCATAACATCATACCGCCTTTCCTGCGCCGAAATGGTTTGAAATACAAATTCCAACTAGAAACTCTCCCAATGGCGTATAAGGTAGGAGTCTACCACGCCTTACTGACGAGTCCAAGGTAGATCCCGGGACAAAACGGTAACACCACATATATAGGTTATAAATAACGATCTCAGGGCGTCTCATTGGTGTTTCCCTGAATTACAAAAAAAATCTTTTCTGGGAATACATTTGCATCGTTCTGTATAACCTCTGTGTTTGGGTAGGGAAATATCTCCGCCACTGGACCAGCCGCCAATAGAGAATTCGGCTCTAAGGCGATCTCCTATTAGACGGCTCCTTGCGCTATAAAAGTAATTGGCCTAATCGCGCTCTTTGTAGCATTTTTTGCTTGTTATGGGACTTGGGGACCTCGGGAGAAAAGCTCTCTCTCGTTTTAAATCTATTCCACAAGGAATAGAAAGAGCTAAGGAGTGTTTAGAGCTCATTTTTTGGCATTTGATCGATACTTACCGAGGCAAAAAGATTTCGTCGTGGTGCGATGAATCACGTTTTATTTTGCTTACCTGAAAAAGAAAAAGAAGTTGTTAAGTTCATTCATTATAATCACAACAAGGAAAATTATATCAGTTGATTCCCTAAATTCCCAAGTCTTCTTACATTCTAAAAAACGTACACAACCCTAATGGTGGTTCTATAGTTAAGCTAAAATTTGATTAATAAAAGGAACATGCTTCTGAAGAGCTTTTTCACTAAAATTTTTAAATAAAGCAAACCGGCTTTTCTAAATGAGCAACTACTTCTATATAAGGTCGAAAAAGGCAACTTCCAGTTAAACTTTTATTAAACACACACAATTAAAAATATCCATTTAATCACGAGCTTTTCAAAATCGCAGAGTAAAATTTAACGTTGAAATTGAAATTCTGATATCGTTACTGCTGCTCCTGCTGTAATAATATTTCGAAGCAGTTCGATGCTATTTATTTTATCGTCGATGAAACAAGAGATTGAAGTAGTTAAAACGGGCACGGGCTGCACTTTAGTTGTTGTTTTGTATTAATTCGAGACGTTAATAAAACTCAATTAGATCCGCAATAACGACAGAGATTGCTTTTGTTTCTAAAAATGTTTTGCTGCCTAGAACCAGGAAAAACTTGGCGACCTCACGTGTGATTGGAGTGGGTCCAACGACTCTTTATTGTTTTTGATGTCCTCTTTTGATTTGTTTTGATGTTCCTCTTTGAATCCAACGTTTTTTTTTGTTACTTTACCGCAAACAAAAATTACCATAATTTTTTCGAAATTGACCAGGGGAGGAGGGGATTTACTCTTTTTTCTAAATTTTCAAATTTTACCACCTGCAACTTTAGAACGAGCAGTTAGAGGTAATCAACGTTTTTTTTTTATGTTCACTTTCATCTTCCATCAAAAAAAAAATCTCGTTGGTTCAATAGTTTGGGAGATAGAACCCTTCGATTGTCGATTTTTAGATGCTTTTAGAATGTGCTTTGGAAGCATCTAGAGAAGTCCACTTATGGGGCTTTTATTTAAATTTTCATCTTTAACCACCTGTAACTTTAGAACGGGTGAACTGATTGGAGTGAAGCTAAAGGTGTTTTGCTCCCTATGATTGATATCCTCTTTCACATCCTAGCAATAAAAGTCACCTAGATTCAATAATTTGAGAAACAAACCCTTTCGGTGGTCGATTTTTAGCTTTTAGAAAGTGCTTTAAAGGCACTTAGAAAAAGCTCCAATTATGGGGCTAATTTCGCTCTTGTTATCTTCATTATTCTTTTTCTCTCTTCTTTTTTCTCAATTTCCAACTTTAACCGCCTATAACTTTAGAAAGAATGGACTGATTGGAGTGAATCCAAGGTTTTTTTGTTACCTTCACCTTCTTCTGCCTCTTGTCCCTTATCTGCAGCCCGAAACAGATCCATAGATATCATTCCTGTCCATTGTCTCGGATTTGCCTCAAGCTTGCCCCGCATATTAACCTGAAATAGGCTATTTTTCTGGTTTCACATAACAAGTCCGAAGTATGAAAGTTTGCGTTCCTTGATTACGTTTAATACCTCTTTCTGTTTTATCAAAAGCTGTAGGACGGCTTTGTTGATTACATGGTAAATCCCTGATATTCTAAGCATACGTCTGTAGCACCACATCTCAAATGCTTCCAGACGTTTACATGATGCGTCAGTCAGTGTGCAAGCTTCCACCCCATATGCTAGTATTGAGAAACCCTAGCATCTTAGAACTCTGACTCTGAGGTCCAAGCCTATATTTAAATTGCACAGCACGCTTCTCATGAGATTAAAAGCTGTAAAAGTAGCTGTTTAAGCTGTAAAAGTAGTAGACGAAACGTCAGGAAGCAATTCCATTGGACCACGGCTTCAAAGCCCGGAAAACACTTTAGATAGATTAAAAGCTCTTCTACTCTTCTCAATTCGGATCTTAATTTAATTCATTTGTTCCCATTTGTTGTTAAGAAATGTGCCCAGGTAGTTTATCAATGTAACCGTTTCCAGTTGGGGCCGGTTTGTGTAAAACTGGGCATCAATATCTTGTTTGCTTATTATCATAACCTTTGTTTTAACAACTTTGTAAACTTCTGTTACTCTCTCTATTATTGCTTTTTAAGCTTCCTGATTGCGTTCCCAACCTCTTCTGTGGTGACACAGGGCCCATTTTCTATGTTTGGTTCCTACAAACTGCCTCGGTTGTCAGCATCAAACGGTGCCTGCATGTACTCCTTCGACCTTTCTATCCTTTGGTCAAACACCAGTAGTACCTCGCTATTCGTGTTTGTAATGATCCCATTGATCGCCCAGAAATGGCTACGGTTTTGTTTGTTTTACCCCGAGTTTAGAATAATAGTTGATAGAGCGTATGCTTGTATGCCATATTAAAAATGCCAACAAAGCAACTAGTACAACCCAAATCATATTTGCTGATAACCTAGAAATTAATTAATTAATAAAACTGAGAAAATAAATTGAAAATACTTTGACTAGAATGTCCTTAAATATTACAGCACCCGTGAATAAACTAGTAAACTAAACAAAAGACATGGTTAATAATCGAGAAAGATAGTAGAAAGGGTGACATCATGTGGCAGTGATAACGTTCTCCCCGAGTGTAAGGATTCCAAAGCTCAAGGAAACCTAGTGGAAAAAAATAATAGACAGCCGACGGATCCGGGTGGGAGAGGGGGGGAGGGTGATGGCCAGCTTCTAAAGGAAACTAGGGGTAGTGGAAAAAAGAGTGAACAGCTGAAGGATCCAGTGGGGGGGGGGGGGGCAAACCTAAAGACTCTAGTCTGGAGTCTATCCATCCTCCTGCAAAACGTCATCGCCTCCCTCTTAACCCAGATTGGACGCTCCGGCAGACCCAGTAAGGCGTTGGGTGCTGCTCGCGGGGTTATTCTAAAGACAACCGTTATGGCTAGGCAGACTGTGTTTCTAGGTCTAAACACACCTGCAGCTTCTTTAATTTTTATTAAGTAAATTAAACGAATCTTGTTGATTATCCAGTTGTTCGATTTCAGTACACTCTGCCTCCAAGTGTACCAAGCCTCCTTTGCCTCTTTGATCTTTCTTTTAATCAGGCTGTGGATTTGTTGATATCTTTCTTCGTTGTTGTTTTTATGTTTTCTCCGCTCCTCCATGAGGTCCAATATTTCCTCACCATCATCATCGTCAATATACTTTATTGTCACAAGTTACACAGACAAATAATTCGGCTCTTTGATAAAGCTTAAAGGGTAAAGGAACACTTCTCAACAGTTTAAAATGAAAGTGATCACAGAGTATAAAAGAAATTATCAAAAGTATAAGTACTTCAGAATAATCACGTCAATAAAACAACAAAATCTACACATAATCCATAAGACCAATTCACCAGGGTGTTACAATCGCTTATTGTAGACTGTCTGTAATGTTTGGGTAACGACAGTACCCGCCCATACCTCTTAAACACCTAACATACTGTTTCCAGGACATACAGACTGCAGAGCGTGAGAATGTTCAGCCTGACAAACAGGGGACGACAAGATTCCCGAGAATGAGCCCAGAGACAAACCTGACAGCTATTTTTTGTATAATGAATACCCTGTGGAAAAACTCAGAAGAGCATGAGCCCAGACGCAGATGCCATATCGAAGATGAGACTCGACAAGCGCAAAGTAGGCCTGGCGGGCAACAGAAGGCCCATTGTCATTATAGATTAGGCGAACGGCATAGCAGCCCGACGACGTTTTGCTGCACACATTCATCACATGGCTGTCAAATTTCAGCCTTCCACCCAGAACAAGTTCCACGAACCCATTCAACCCAGGGGAGCCAACAGGACTGCTCCCCATGCATATGTCAGTAATCTCACACCCAAAAGCTAGAACACATGTTTTAGTGACATTAAATGAGAGTTGGTTTGCGCCACACCATTGTTTCATATTGTCCAATTGTCATCTGTGCAGAAGATAGTAGTATCATCAGCAAATACGGTGAAGACACCCTCAATAGGTAGGAGGAGCAGATCATTTATATAAATGGGGAAGAGAAGCGCACCAAGAACTGAGCGCTGACTCCACCCGAAGCTTCATTGAGGCGGCCCCACCAACAACAACGGTCTGTCCACACCCCTCAAGGTACAAGCGAAGCGATAACCCCTAAATCCATACACCTCAAGCTTTTGCAGCAGTATCGCATGTTTGAGAAAATCAAATGCTTTCGTGAGATCACAGAATACAGCAGCGCAGTTTTCACCGTTGTTTAGGTGAGTGTAGAGGTGGTCCAGAAACGAAATCAAGGAATCACTGGTACCCCTGCCAGGGCAAAGCTCAAACTGCAGGGGGCTCAGCAGTTCCCTGCGCTGAAGAAATGAGAGCATCCTCAATCTCATTATATTTTCCATTATTTTGGACAATGTAGGAAGGAGAGCTATGGCGTGATAATTGCATAAACTCTCACGGTCTCCCCCTTTAAACTTTGGAATTACAAGAGCTTTCTTGAGGCAGTCAGGAAAATGCCCACTAGAAAAAGAACCGTCGATCACTTCCTCCAGGACTCCCAAGGCAGTGTTCGGCAAGGTCACGAACAAGACAGCCAGTCCCATCCCGTAGCTCGTTTGCTTTTAAGTAAAACAAACACTTCTTTGATCTCATCAACAGTAACAGGGCCGAGAAAGAATGTTTCAGCGCATACTATCCGTCGAAGACAAGCTGCAGCCTCGGTAATCAATCTGGAGTTTTTTCTTCTACCTCCTGTGGCAAGTCTGGATTTTGTCTTCACCACTATGGTGTTCTTAGTATCCATTCATTTCTGCTCAACATCGTTAATGTTTTTTTTCCTCGATTTCAGCTATATTTCTATTTAGTTCATTTTCTGTTTCGGTTTTAATATTTTCGTCTTTAAGTTTTTGGGTATCCATCCGTTCCGCTCGTTTTAATTTTGTTAGCTTCCTTAATTGTAGTCTTAAAATGGATAGCAGCAGGTTAAGGTCAGATGAGATGGCTGCCCCTGGGTAGGTGTTTACGGATGTTATCGAATTTCCGAACCTTTAATTAAACCGTTAAAAAATCGTTCGTTCTCAACGGGAGACTTCCTGGTATATATAAAGTTATTAAACCATGTGGTCGTAAAAATAAAATTAAATTCCTTGCAGAATTGGCAAGTGCTTCTCCACTTTCGTTTCGTACTATCAAGTATCTTCCGACAACACCATCATCTTCCCCATATCCGACTTTGGCATTAAAATTCTCCATAAGAAGGGTGATCTCTTCTTTTCGTGTGTGTTTAAGAGCTTCTTTCGTGTCCATATAGAATCTATCCATCACTTCTTCGGTACTTTTCAACGTTGGTGCGTAGGTATGGATTATATTTAACTTGCAGGGTTTTGCGTTGATCTTCATTATCGCTTTTCTGTCAGAGAAGGGTTCAAATCCTAGCAGAGCCCTATCGACTTCTCTCGTTACTATTATTTTGATGTTGAGGGCTATCCTCTCCAGAATAGTAAATCTGTTACCTTCATTGTAGATTGAAATCGCCTCATTACGATCGAAGGTAGCACAAAAAACTTACCATCATTTTTCGAAATTGACCAGAGGGGGGAGGGGTATTCTCTTGTTTTTCTCAATTTTCAATTTTGACCACCTACAACTTTAGAACGAGTAGATCAGTTGGAAGTAATCCAACGTCTTTTTTTGTTCTTTTGATGTCCTTTTTCACCTCCTGCCAAAGAAGGTCCCGTAGGTTTGGGAGATAATCTCTTTCGGTATCCTGTTTTTGTATCCCCGGAGCAATCTTGCTCCGATCACAAACATATAACAAACATATAAAAACAGGTTATGGTCACTTTTAAAGATCCTAAAAAGACAAAATGGGCTTCGTATCGAGGGTTAACATAGAGTTGGCAGCCGAGCAGCTGGCAAAAGTTGCTCTTCAGGCCTATAAAGATGACTGTCTAACAAGAACAAAAAAAAGGCAACAGACAAACATCCTGGTGGAATCACTGCCTGGAAGGTCAGAGGAAAAACGTCCAACGACTTTTTAATAATGCAAAAATAACCGGCGACTGGATACTTACAGACAAGTCCTAACTAACTACAACAAGCAGATTAGGGCTGCTAAAAGAGAGTCTTGGAGAAGGTTTTACGGCGGAATTGAAGACTTGCCAACAGGAGCTCGAATCCATAGGATTCTCTCCAGGGAGCTTGTAGAGATAAAACTGTCCGATGCAACCTAAACCTCCACTGGTAGTGAAAGAGTAGTAGTAGATAGGTAGAGATACTCACAAGATGTCATTTTCCGGGTAGCCGGCTGACAAATTTGGGGACTAACACAAGCCCCTTGGGACGATTTAAACGACCCAACAGGGCAGATTGGAAGCTTTCCAAAGAAGTGGTCAGACCAACTCTGCTAAACTCTACGATTATGGTATTTCAACCATACAAATCCCCCGGGGTGGATGGAGTGCTCTTGGCACTACTACAACAGGGCCTGGATCAACTCGCGTCTCTACTAACAAAGCTCTTCAGAGCGAGCCTTGCATGAAACTTTATTTCAAACTGCTGATCCAGGGTGAGGGTCGCCTACATACCAAAGATGGGATATAGGGGCAAAGATCCTAAATCGCTCAGGCTAATCAGTCTAACCTCGTTTCTGCGGAAAAGCTGCTAGAATTATACATAAGAGAGGGAGCGCTAATAACGTACCCCCTTAATACGGAACAGTATGCATATCAGGCAGACAAATCAACAGAACTAGCACTCCACAACTTGGTGGAGAAAATCCAAGTTACCCCTGGAGACAAAGGGTTTCGCAGTTGGTATTTTCATAGACATCGTAGGGGCCTTTAATAATGCATCTACAGACTCCCTCCTTAGCGCCAGTAAAGCGAGAAGGCCAACAATAACCAACTACTACTCATCAAACGATGGCACTATCAGATTTACAACAGCGGGAGATCGTCCACAGGGCGGAGTCCTTTCACCACTTCTGTGGACTAGTGGACGACCTTCTGGCTACTTTGAAACTATGGGGTGTCGAGGTCCAAGCATACGCGGACGACATCATTATCCTTACAAGAAACCACCCACACCAACAAATATCCAGCACGTGGTGGATGCTAGCAATAAGCCCTAGGAAAAACGGTGTTTGTGCCATTTATCGGAAGGAAGGAGCTGGACTTTTTGAAAGCGCCATCTTTGTTCGGGACTACAATCCCGTTTATCAATGAACTGAAATATCTAGGAGTCATTCTGGACAAATCACTCGCACGGGGACAATGAGAACGACGCCCACGGCAGCCATGGAGCGCATGCTCGACCTGCTTCCACTTTCAATACTCCTGGAACGAGAGGCAATGAAGGCGACATACCGGCTGCAACAAAGAGGCGAAGATCTACAACTGGCAGGAAGTACCTGGTACATGGACTACGTGACTGCTCGGCTATTGCCAAATCGAAATACTGACTGTTCGGAAACACGATCATCGAACCTCAATTCGATGATTTTGACACGCAAATTCGATTCGTTGACAGTCAGGGCATAATGGGTGACAACTAGTGGAGCTAGTAGGGGCAAACCTGGCTGGTAACACTTCGAGTGAGCTACAATACACCGCAGGTCGCGGTGGAGGACTATATAAGTCCATTTACATTGAATACAATACAATACAATACCCGTTTTTGTTCGGGACTGTTCGGATTTGTAATTTTTTATTGTTTCTCCCTTTATTGTTTTTTTTTGCCATTATGGCTTGTCTGAGGCAATACAGAGACAAATCCGGGAAAAAACCCCGAAATGTACGGTTGAAAGATCAAACACCACACAGCTTGGCTTCGAACATTGTATAGATGATTCCATGTGCTGATTGTGTCTCTTGCTACGTGGGCCAAACTCGCCAATACCTCAAGAGCCGAATATATCAACATAAGTATGACTGTCGCGAGGGAAGTCTTGAGAGGGGTGAGACGACGGCACTGGCACATCACCATTTTGTCACCGCACATAATTTCGATTCCTCGAAAGTTTCCATTGTTGACCGGGAACATAATTATAAAAAACGCAACATTTCGGAAATGATACATATAAAATTAAATAACACTGTCAATTTTAGAACCGACACACAGGGCCTTAGCAGCCACTATGAACACCTGCTAAGACTTCACAATAAACATAAGGGAAAAAAATAACAGAACCATTATGGTTTCCAATCTTCCATCTGGATTGGTAGTTGGGAAGCTTAAAGTGATCGACACTTGATAGCGGCCCCCCCTCGTCATGAGCGTACTACATCTTTATATTGGGCGTTTGTGCCAAGCAAATATTGTTATTCGCAAATTTTGTACCTTGGGCAGAGGATGTGTGTTTTGTCGAGCCTAGGATGCCAGGGTCACCGAACAATCGAATGGAGTTTGCTACCGTAACTATCTTAAATCGTACGTTAACTGACTACCCTCTCTAAGTGAGAATAGGTAAGTTCTTTCATCCGTAATGGACGCCTCCATGTTTACTGGTTACTTGGTATTGTCGGTATTTGTCAATTTTTAATTATTGTAGTTGTCTACAGTTTGTCTGTATATTTAATATTTTTATTTTTTTGTGTTTAAAACATTTTTTAAATTTTTAAAATTTGATATATGTAATGGATGTATAGGAATTTACGTTCCACATTTGAATAAGCATTATTTACAATTTTATGTTGGGCCCAGGGACTTGGTACTATTGAACTTATTGGTTTTAGCCCTGATGAAGACTAAATAAATAGTCGAAACGTCGGCCATTTTCAAATAAAGAAGAGGTGCATTATTTGTCCTAATCCCGCTAACTTCACCAACAACTTATAACTTAAGGACGCTAATTACAACAATTTACTAATAGGGTTATTTCACGAATAAATTCAAGGTGTTTTAAACTGAGCAAAATAGTTTAAATTAAAAAATTTAAATTGCATTCAAAAAATATTATCATCAATTTATTTTAAGCGGAAAACAAATAATTGCATTTAGTTTCGGCATAAAATTATGGTGCCCACCCACCTCCGCCTACCCTTAATAGAAAAAAAAAATTGAGTATTCACCAAATAAAGACAAATAAGAATTAAGCTTCTAACTTTTTTTCTAAGGCTTACCTCGGTTTTTATTCTACACAGGGTGTTTCAGAAAGGTGGTGTTAAACTTTGAAGGGTTATAGAAGTCGTCAAGTCATCCAACTATTGCTTAGAAACCTCTACCTGCAAACGCACCGTTTTTGAGATAAAGGGTGTCAAAGAAATATTTTTGACATAAAAACCTTTTCAATCAAAAACCGGTCATGCAGGTAAAAAACTAATTTTAAACAGTAGAATTGTTAAGAAATGCCTATGCCATAATAAATAAAAATTATAAAAAATAACTTTTTTGATGTTTTACCCATGTTTTTCATCATAAAATACCATTTAATTCAAAAACGGCACACAATGGCGCTTTTTATTAAGAGCACCTTTTTCCTGTAGAAAATAGTTGCCTTTCACAATAATACGTTTCCAAATTGCATTTTTTTTCCAGAGTTAGAGGCAAAATAATTCCAGGCGACTTCAAAATCTATGTCACTGGCATATAAAAAATGCGCTTTTTAACACTGATAGTAGCAATGGTAAAATATGTATAAAATTTCAATTATCTATGTAAATTTGTGCATGATATATAATCTAAAAACACATAAAAAATAATGCTTTGAGACTCTGCATCTTAAAAACGGTGCATTTACGGCTAGCAAAAGTTGGATGACTTGACGTCTTCTATAGCCCTCTAAAGTTTGTCAGCATCTTTTTGAAACACCCTGTATTCATATAGTTATAACACACCCAGTGCTTTGGGTAAGTCTTCATTAATATATTATAATGGGAGGAACCTAAAATTGGGACAAAGAGTGAAAAAAAAAGTCTTCTTTTGGAGCGTTGCTCTTATGATTTTAAATAATTTGCCGACACTTTTGGTTAGCTTTTAGATTTATAATGGACCAGATGACCCAGGGGTTCCGAACTCAGTCTTTTCGCGAGTTTGTTGCCCAATATTCCATACGTTTTGTTTTGTTTTTCTAATATATTTTACTGTGTCTATTTTACCATTAATTTTGTTAGATGTAGACGGTCACTTTATCAAAATCTGCTTTGTCAATAACATTTTTCTTATTCGGAAAATAAAGCACTCTACAAAAATTATCCTTTATCTTCTAGATCGCCTCCATTCGGGCAAAAAAAGGGTCGTTTGAGTAACATCAAAACAGATTTTTAATACAGTTTCACATGCTCCCAAAAAATTCCAACTATACTAACTCATATACAGAAGAAAGAAACATCCATCACGGAAATATAAAACTCGATTTGTCGGGCGTCTGTGCGACGTAACTTTGCGGTATACGTCCCTTTTTAGACCCTATACCTAAGCAAAAATTTATTTGAACTTTAAACTTTGCCATTCTTTTAGGACATAATTATTTACGACGTTCCGTTCTTCTCCGTTACATCCTGCGTGGTTTTAAAAAGTTTTACGGCACCTCCAAAGCCCCAAATTGCACTTTTAACGTCGCCCCCTCTCGGGTGAAATATGGACGGAATTTGGGTAGGTACCGTATCGACGTCTAAGGCCGCCCACACACACACACACCCGAATTAGGTCTGGTTTTCGGAGGTGGGCCCTAAGGCCGAAAGGGTAATAAAAAAAAAAAAACTATGTCTGGGACTTGTAATTTATACGAAATTGACAGAGACAAAAAGCCGCAAAGCTGGTCCTCTGCGGTATGCAGACCGTCTGGAAGTTTTTCAGTTCGAGCTTAAGCCGCTTACGGTTCTTATTTTGCATGCCGAAAAAGATTTGAAACTAAAAGTTTTGTACGGGTTTTAGGACAATCTATACAGGAAGTGATGTAAGAGGATTATGCTGCTAATATTGCGAAATTGCAGGACTGCTGTGTTTTAAAAAAGGGCCACAAGCTACGCTCCTGCCTTGGTTTTTAACTTAATTCCCCTGAAAAGTTTCCAGAAACGTTAATCGGGCAAAGTACTTTTGCCGGCCATACGTATCACTTAAGGGCATGCAAATCTCCCTGTGATTTGTCTGAGGCAAAGTTTGTTCGAAAGTTAGTTTCTCCTTTTTCGGGACTACTATTGCGCTCTCGAACTGAATTAGAGAGATAAAAGCGGCGACACGCATTCAGCGCTATACATAACGGTTATAGGTAACCTATATAGGGCACAATGCCCATTGATCAAACTTTGTTTCAGTTATGCCATTGTTATAGTTCACAATGAAATAATCTTATCGATTTTCCAACATTCTATCGCGAGCTGTAGAGCCGTGATTCGCGACTAGCTCGGTCCTAAATGAATTTGCGATAAATTTATTGTAGTGGTTGCAATCCTGAAACGATCCATATAGTTGGTATATAAGTGTGATTGGTCCTTGATGGTCAATGCGTAACAATGAACAGGTTTTAGCGATAAACCAACCGTGGAACACTGCTCTGTACCTGCCAGAGATTTTTATCTAAACCAACATAGCCTAGAGTTAAAATTAAGGGTAAGGAGATCTGTGAAGGCTTTTTCATTATACTACTCAGAAAATTACCATTTTCCAGGCTAGTTAACTGTACAGAAAATACACCTTTGCCGTAAGGGAACGGAAAAACCGTTTTCCGTGCGCTGTTTATTTGCCGTTCCCAGTATACTTGTTCATTATAAAATTTCATCTAGCCACCTATGAAATGCATTTGTTATTTTGAAGCACGTCGTGAATTACTTCGTTCTTTATTTGTCCGTCAAACATTCAAATTTAGGCACGTTTACACTTTGCGAAAGTTTTACTGGTTGCATACCATTACGTGCTCCGATAGTGTCTCCATCCTTTTTTTTTATCAATAAGAATGATAAGGACGGGAATACTCAAATAGTTGTAACAAATTGATAATGAATAGCAATTGACATGACATTCCAAACAATCCAGAATCATTAAGAATGTTGATAAATAAATAAGTCGGTCTTAATTTGTTTGATTTTTTAATTATTTAAAGATTTTTAAGATTCTATAGGCTTTAAAATTTATTTGAGGTATTCCCGAGCTAACATTTTCCATAGAGAACTTAGAAAGACACCCCACTCTTTGTGCCAAATTGTGTGTACGTAGGCGAAGATTGGTGGACATTGGGAGGATTTTGCTTTTTTGTTTGAACCAAACTGAAAACTAGTTTTAAAAATCATTAAAACAAGTGAATGATTCTAATGTGTTATCTCTGTAGAATCGGAAATGGAGTGGATTTTCAAAGGTATGTAAAATTAAAACATTAGAGCTGAAAACAAAAATAAGTCTAAAAACATATTGTAGGCTCAATTCCTGAAACTAAACCTGGAAATTTTGCATCAAAACCGGTATAGACTGCGACCATTGTGACCTAGAAGAAAAGTTGTTTCCAAAAATCTATGTGTCAGTAGATACTCTCGAGGTTTAAATTTGTGTACAAGTGTAATAGTTCTCTTCCCTCCCCAGCCTGGAAAAGCTATATACAATCGTACTATTAGCAGTTTGTAAGGCGCATGTGTACATGCATAAACCATTTTGGATTAGAAAGCCAGTTTGAATAAGATTCAAATGTATAAATAACTGAGATGTTTTGTCAGCATCACTATGAAGTCAGAAATTGTGGTGTCTTGGTTTTAAAAGTAAATAATAATTAAAATATTAGCAGTATAGACAAAAATACCTTAATAATAATACCTATTATAGGCTGGAATCTTGAGGCATATTTCAGAAATCTTGGAACAGATCAGTGTGAACCTGAGTTTACGTGCAAGAATGTAAGGAAAACATCTCTATTGGTATTGGTATATGGTGTTTTCGTTCACTAATAAATGCTAACGTTTTTTTTTTTATAATGACAAAGTAGTTTAATGTGTGTTAAATTGCATCAATAGCTACTAAATAATGCAGGATCATCCAGCTTCATATTCCTAATTTATAGTTATAAACTGAATTTGTTTAAAAATGTTATAGACAGAAATTAAGTTTACAATGATAAGTAATTAATAGTGTTAGACTGGATAATCTTGGTCAATGATCAGATCTGTAGTTTAAAGGGTTGCTGTCCACCACGCTTCGGGTTGGACAATCGGGTTGGATGAAAATCAGCTGTAGAGATCAATTTGATCCAGGTTTAGCATTTCCAAGAAGTCATACTGTGTCTATACTAATAGAAATATGAATGATAAATTTTGATTCACACACTTTATCACAATAGGACTTTTTGGAAATATTGACCCTGGATCGGACTGATCCTTACAGGTAATTTTCAGAAAACCAGATTGATGACAGTTTGAATCTGATTTTCACTCAATATGAATGGTAGAAACTCAGCTGATAGTTATCAACCTGATCCAAATTGCAGTTTTTGAAAAAGGCTTGTATCTCCTATTGGTATATGAAAAATTGCCATATGGTTTCAATGATATATGTGTTTAATGTGTTCGATAAGACTTGTAATAAAGCTGATCATATTTTGTTAATATATTTTGACATTTTTATTGAGTTTTGGGAAGTCATGTTTCTATTCACTTATCTACTGTTTAACAATAAATTGATCTTAGTTATAAATAATTGATGTATATAATTGACAATTCAAATAGAAAAAATAAATAAATAAAAGTAATGAACAATTTTATGTAAAATACTTTCTCTAGCAAAGTCCTAGCAAAATCCAGTAGCTTATACAGGTATCCGGTTGGTAATAACCCACATTAGGAAGACATAATAAATAAATAAGATTACTGCACTGAAGATGAAGAAAACACAAAGTTCCTTACCGGAGCTCCTGCCCCTTGCCACATTCTTGACTAGTCCTTTTTTAGCTTTGGCCAATCATGAAGGTGTCCAGTTGGTAATAACTCACAATAGGAAGACATAAAAAAAGTAAATAAAATTACTGCACTGAAAATGAAAACAGCAACTGAACTACCTACCGGACCTCCTGCCCCTTAATTCTTGAGACGGTTCTTGTGCTTCAATCAGTAGTAAGTTAACCCAGTACCAAATGGCTGTTTGTCAGAGACAAGTATGATGAGGATCAAATGCAACTGAAATGGGTAACAAAAATAGTTGGGGCCTTGTTCACATAGGCAACTAACCACATAACTTATCATGAAAACTTAAAAAAAATAATTATTACAAACTATCGTACTAACTTAACAAAAACAATAATTATTGGTAAAAGTAGCTCGAAAAATACTCCACATTTATAAATGGTGTTCAAAATGTTGTCCTCCTTGTTCAATACACTTTAAACTCCTGTTTCTAATGCTTGCGAAAACATTTTGTAACATGACTGGGTTATTGTTAATTTCAATAAATTTCTGTTGTATTCGTTGACGAAGATCATCCAAATTCTCAACAGGAGTTTTAAATATATTGTTTTTTATGTAAGGCCACAAAAAGAAATCACAGGGTGTTAAATCACAAGACCTTGCAGGCCACACTACTTCAGTTCTTCGACTAATAACCGTGTCAACAAAAAATGTCTGTAAATAATTAATTGTTTGTTGTGTACAATGGCGAGGTGATCCATCTTGTTGGAAATGAAACTCCGTAAGTTCATCATCATGCAATTGCTCGATAAATGGTTCCAAAATGTCCGTTCGGTATCTTTCTGCTGTTAATGTGCCTTCAAAAATAAATAATCAAAATGATGTTAGGTACTTGAAGTGTCCTACTGATCAGCCACCTTCAAAGAAAATTGGACCAATCAGTCGGCGAGCGAGATTTGATGGGGGTTTCCAAGTTCGCATGTTTTGCGAATTCACATAAGCACTTAA
Source organism: Taphrorychus bicolor (assembly GCA_951812265.1). Classification (NCBI taxonomy): domain Eukaryota; kingdom Metazoa; phylum Arthropoda; class Insecta; order Coleoptera; family Curculionidae; genus Taphrorychus; species Taphrorychus bicolor. The sequence continues at coordinate 29,631,796 of OX638304.1, forward strand.
CTGAAACCATGCCTCATCACTAAATATGGATTTTTGGGAAATGTTCTGGTTATTATCCATATTAATATACCAATTGCAAAATTGCAGTCTTTGGGGAAAGTCAGCTTTATGTAATTCTTGAACTACTGTTAAGCGATATGGGTACACTTGCAGATCTTTATGCAAAATTGCATGGGTGGCACCTACAGGAAGGCCTATTTGATGGTGTAACTGTCGTATAGAAGTACCAGGTGCATTTTGAATTATTTCTTGTTCCTGTGCAACCACTTCACCAGTAGGTTTCTTGTGAGATCCAGTGCCTGGTCTTCTTTGTAAACTACCTGTTTCTGTAAACAGTTCTAGAGCATGCTCCAAAGTTTTCTTGAACTGCATATAGACCACAGGAAAGTTTGGAAATTCGGCCTGGAAATCCTCCATGCAGTTTCGAATGGATTAAACCCATTCGCCATCCACTTTGATTCCAGTTCGATAATAGCTCTGCAGCATAAACACAACAAGGCGAAAGCCATGTTGTCCAAACACAAAACAGATTTAATAGCAATACAAATTACTGTTTTTAGCAAAAATTGTCTTGATAAAGCTAGAAAACTTCAACAAAAATATGCAAAAGGAGAAAGCTTACCAGCAACGAAAAAAAAACAAGATGGCCGCTAATGTGTTTTGATGGCGAGTCAAGTTACGACGTGCTTTTATATCTCTCTTTCTATCAAAAAATCATAGCTGGCTAGATGAAATTTTATGATGAAATAAGGCGGCCACCAGTTGCAAACTTCAGCTTTAACAAGTACCCTTGACAACTTCTATTATATGATTTGTTGATTTTGATTTCTCTGTCAGACTTATGTCACCCTACTGTCACATACAACTTTTCATGTTTGAAAATTAAGTAATTTTAGTAATATATATTATAAAATTAAATTAATGTAATGAAAAGTATCGTTCATTACACGTCCCAAATGCCTTTTTCCGTGCTTACATGACTTTCCGTGCTCGGCTTCGCCTCACACGGAAATTTGTCAAGCGCGCAACGGAAAAAGGCTATTTTCGGTACTCCTAATGAAATATACTATTATGGCGCGTCAAAATACAATCTAACGTGTTTTCGGGGCTTTGAAGACCGTGGTCCAATGGAATTTCTTCCTGACGTTTCGTCTACAGCTGCAGCAGATATTATCAAAGGCAATGAAGCAATGCGCCAAGTGATCTCTCACTCTTACCGCGACGTTGACTGATTCGACTGTGGTGAGCTCCGTGGTATCTATTCCACCGCCGCAGGTAAGTGGTGGGGTTAGTGTTTGCGCGGGGTTTCGGCGCACTTAAAGTGTGTAGTAGAACTCGCTTTCAGTCTGCATTTAGAAAGGTAATTTCCTGTTTCCTGTTGAAATTGTTGTCTTGTTTAAGGCCTCTCTCGTTAGTCTCGGATAGAAACGTTGCGATTGAAATAAGATATCCACCTCGTTGAAAAGGATGTCGTAACCTTCGGAGAGAGCGAGCTCTGCTACCGGTGGCTTTTCTGTTTGTCCCAGCCTGCAACTCCTCTTGTGTTTCGTAATCCCTATATTGATACTGCGTTATGTGGTGCCAATTGGTACCAAGCCACAACAGCATGGAATTTGGTAAACTCCGGTCCGGGTGCCGATAAAGGATCTCTGCGGTCTTTGCTTGCTACTTCCGCAAGCTTATAGCATTCAACTTTTTGATTTTTTTTCAATTCACGACTTCTGATATTTTGAAAGATAAAAAGAAAACAAAGTCGTCTTAAACAGGGCTCCTAATGCCTTGAATATGAAGAAGTCCAAGTCCAGCCGCTAAAGCGAAAGTGCAGGATAATTTAAAGTTCTTCTACTAGCAGAACAGAAAATTTTGTAGTAGTACTGAGGCAGCAGAAGGATGTGAAATTGACCTTCCAAAACTTTTTCAAATATCTGCCCAAACATCGCTTTTCAGTATGAAATAGTCGAAGTCCAGTCGCTAAAGCGAAAATGTAAGATCTAAGGTTTTGCAATTAGGAGTTTAGAGATTTCCGAAGTAGTACTGAGACAGCAGAAGAATGTGAAATTGATGTTCGAAATCTTCTTCAAATGTCTGCCCAAACATGGCTCATAACGCTTTTAGTATGAAAAAGTTGAAGTCCAGCTGCTAAAGCAAAAACGTAAGAACATCTAAAGTTCTGCTACCAGGAGGATAGGAATTTTCGTTGCAGTAGTGAGACACCAGAGTAATGTGAAATTGATGTTCGAAATCTTCAAATGTCTGCCCAAACATGGCTCATAACGCTTTTAGTATGAAAAAGTCGAAGTCCAGCGGCCAAAGCGAAAATGTAAGATCTAAAGTTTTTCAATCAGGAGTTTAGAGATTTCCGAAGTAGTACTGAGACAGCAGAAGAATGTGAAATTGATGTTCGAAATCTTCTTCAAATATCTGCCCAAACATGGTCATAACGCTTTTTAGTATGAAAAAGTTGAAGTCCAGCTGCTAAAGCGAAAATGTAAGAAAATCTAAAGTTTTGCTTCCATGATAGACATTTTTGTAGTAGTACTGAGACGGCAGAAGAATGTGAAAATTATCTTCTAAAACTTCTTCAAATATCTGCCCAAACATGGCACCTAATACTTTTAGTATGAAAAAGTCGAAGTCCAGCCGCTAAAGCGAAAATGTAAGATCTAAAGTTTTGCAATCAGGAGTTTAGAGATTTCCGAAGCAGTACTGAGACAGCAGAAGAATGTGAAATTGATGTTCGAAATCTTCTTCAAATGTCTGCCCAAACATGGCTCATAACGCTTTTAGTATGAAAAAGTTGAAGTTCAGCTGCAAAAACGTAAGAACATCTAAAGTTCTGCTACCAGGAGGATAGGAATTTTCGTTGCAGTAGTGAGACACCAGAGTAATGTGAAATTGATGTTCGAAATCTTCAAATGTCTGCCCAAACATGGCTCATAACGCTTTTAGTATGAAAAAGTCGAAGTCCAGCGGCCAAAGCGAAAATGTAAGATCTAAAGTTTTTCAATCAGGAGTTTAGAGATTTCCGAAGTAGTACTGCGACAGCAGAAGAATGTGAAATTGATGTTCGAAATCTTCTTCAAATATCTGCCCAAACATGGTCATAACGCTTTTTAGTATGAAAAAGTTGAAGTCCAGCTGCTAAAGCGAAAATGTAAGAAAATCTAAAGTTTTGCTTCCATGATAGACATTTTTGTAGTAGTACTGAGACGGCAGAAGAATGTGAAAATTATCTTCTAAAACTTCTTCAAATATCTGCCCAAACATGGCACCTAATACTTTTAGTATGAAAAAGTCGAAGTCCAGCCGCTAAAGCGAAAATGTAAGATCTAAAGTTTTGCAATCAGGAGTTTAGAGATTTCCGAAGTAGTACTGAGACAGCAGAAGAATGTAAAATTGATGTTCGAAATCTTCTTCAAATATCTGCCCAAACATGGTCATAACGCTTTTTAGTATGAAAAAGTTGAAGTCCAGCTGCTAAAGCGAAAATGTAAGAAGATCTATAGTTTTGCTTCCAGGAGGATAGAAATTTTTGTAGTAGTACTGAGACGGCAGAAGAATGTGAAAATTATCTTCTAAAACTTCTTCAAATATCTGCCCAAACATAGCTCCTAATACTTTTTAGTATGAAAAAGTCGAGGCCCGGCTGCTAAAGCGAAAATGCAAGAAGATCAAAAGTTCTGCTACCAGGAGGATTGAAATTTTTGTAGTAGTATCGAGACAGAAGAGGAATGAGAAATTAATATTCTAAAACTTCTTTAAATATCTGCTCAAATATGGCTACGAATGCTTTTAATTATCAAAAAGTCGAAATCCAGCTGCTAAAGAGAAAATGTAAGCGCTAAAGCGATAACTGTGTTCATAGCAGTACTAAAACAGCAGAGGAATGTGAGTGGGTTTAAAGACAGTTTTGAGATTAGGCTTTTCCAGTATCCTGCTGATCCCGTCAGTTACTTTGTTTATGTGTGGTAGACCAGTCCATCCGCGCTTTTCTTCATCTTCTGATTGATTCTTCCTGGTGCTCTATATTCTTTCCATGTATGCTCTATATCCATTCCAGTCAAAGGCTCTTTCCAGATGCTTCATTTCCCGTTCTAATTCAGCCGGCTCACAAAATTATCTTGGCCCTGACAGCTCTCCCCTTTTCTGTCTAGGATTATGATTTGATTCGTTATTGAGGTATCGATCAGTACGTGTTGTTTTCTATAAACGGTGTGCGCAAGCTTCCCACTCGGCCTCCTTGATACCGAAACATTGGATTACTGGAGGACTGGTTCAATCTTCAAGGAACATGAGGTGTCTTAGTTATATAAGGAGATATTTTGCGGAAAATGAGTCATTTAGTGCCTACTAGTTGCGCATAGGAAATGCATTAGGTTGTCCAGGGAATCTTATTACCGAGCTCGAATTTTAGATTCTAATAAGCGAAAAAAATAAAAAATTTGGAGTATTGTGAACAGTTTTAGGGGCCCAGCAGGGGGCATACATCATGCACTGTGAATTTGACTGCAGAAGACATAAACAGTTTTTACTGCAGTATTTCACAGAGGCTGGGAAGCAATGAAGGTGGTGATGATCCTGTTCTTGAGATATATGGGACCTTATATGCGCGAGAGTTTTTATTCTTTTCAGCGGATTATGTCGAACTTGGGGCTATTTTTCGTGAAATGATCAATTTGAATGTTTCGGGCTGGGACGATGTATCCATAAAAATATTTCACCTGTTACCAGATGAGGCATTAATAACGCTTGCAAATGCTATGAATCATTCCGTGCAGTAATCAGCATCAGTGATACCACTGTTCACATCGAGTGAACGATAGTCTGCTACTAACTACATACCCATTTCCTTGTTGCCCACTATGAGTAAGATTGTAGAGAAGGTCATGATGGGTAGAATCTCCTGTTTTTTACAAAGGCATTCTATCCTTAACTCAACTCAGCATGGGGAGGTGGCTTCGGTGGTTTTTTTGTGACCTAACAAAAGCGTTTGATTGTGTTTGTCACAGGACCTTGCTTCGTAATCTGTATGGCTTCAGGGGTGGTGTGTTGGAGTGGATGAGCTCATATGTGTCCGATAGGACGCAGGTTTGTTCGGTTTGGTGAAGGTGTATCGGCTGGGGGGAGACTTTCTGCGGGGATACTTCAGAAATCAGTGCTTGGCCCCTTACATATATGTGAACGACTTCCCCCTTGAATGTTCAGTTCGTCAGGTGCGTTTCGCTTGCTGATGACACAATTTCATTTGGCGTCACAAGGATGTCTCAGTGTTGAAGGGCTTGGTTAACGCGGATTTGGAGCTAGTCAGGAGGTGGTGCTTGGCAAATGGCTTTACCCTTAATGTTTCCAAGACAAATATCTTAAACTTTAAGTGCACGCTGAATGCTTATATTGGGTCAACCCCAGTGGACTGCTTGAACTCTTCTCGGTACCTGGGCCTGGAAGTCAATCGAATTTGATAAACACAACGTCTCTGTCGTAAAGTATACTCAGCTTTGGAGTCTCAACCTTGGAGTTCCATTAGCTAAAGTTGCTTTTTCCCTCTTGTTGAGTCTCACCTTAGGTACGGCCTTTGTTTCTGGGGTACGTGTGGCCTTGGATTATTTGAGCGTGTCTTCAGATTGCAGAAGCGTGTGGTTAGATGTACGTGTTCCCTGGGATCTAGAGATTCTTGTAGGGGTCATGCCTATCCCTTAACTTGCTTTATGTGGAACTCTATTATTTATGTTTCTAGGAAAATCTTTAACAACCTTCCGCTTAACCTGAGAAGCATTTCCAGCTACATGCTGTTTAGACGCCGACTCAAGGCTTACCTTTCGGACGGAGCATATTACTCTTTGAATGAGTATTTTGCACAGTCAAGGGATTACAGTTTTAGTTTGCTATGTTTGAATGATGGTGTGGATGGCTCTTAGTAAGATGCTTTTATTTGTAATGGTATCTTTCTTTATAACAACATTATAGGGATAAGTTTGCTCATGTGACTATGAATAGGTAATTGACTTCAGGATGGGTACTCTTGTATATTATAATATTATTATTAGGTTTTTTACCAATTACAGAAATGGCTGAACGCTTTTAAGGGATAATGTAGAAGAAGCCACTGTGTGAAGAAAAACCGGAGAAAATTTCCAAGATAGTGGAGAAACAAGGAGTTACAATCGACGAAGCGGCGGAAGAAATTCCATCAACATACGTCCCGAAGGAACTATCAATTGATGAAAAGAAGCCCCTGGTCCTGAACAACCACCTACTGGTCTACAAAAATGTCTTTCTCTGGTGTCACCTAAAGGCTAGATCCGCTTCTGTGGAAATGAATAAAACTTTAATCAAAACTAGGGAGGTGTTTGACTGAATCACTAAAGAAAAAATGTGGAAGAACGGCAATGCAATCGACACAGATAAAAGCAAAACCGCGGTTACGTGTCTTAAAAGAAATGCCCACACTTACTTTCTGTTCAGCGAGGGTTCAATATGACGTCACATTCCTCATCTCATTTCATTAGAAAAAGATCGCCCAAAACCAAGCGTATTATGAGTTCTTATTAATAATAAATCCACCAGCTAAAGTCAGTTTGACAGTTAATGTCAAAATGTCGTCAAAATTTAGAAATTCTAGATTAATCGTCGTCATCGGCAAAAGAGTGTAAAATTTTGTGAAATGGTTACAAAATGCCTTGGCACTACGGTGAAAAGGAACAAATTTTGAAATTAAGACTCATTGACTACTTTCAGCGAGAAAAAGTGGCACAAAAAAACCAGTAGATACAATGTTCAAGGTAAGTTTCTATTTGATGTATTTTTGAAGATTAAATACCAATTCAACTGACATTTTATCAGAGACAGACGTTTTTTTTGTATGACGTTACAATTTATGACCTAATATTTAACCCTCTCCCCCCAACCCCCGTATGTATCAAACAGGATCTCAAAGTATCGTCTGGTATTTTACTAGGTTGGTCATAGTCATTTTCGTTCACATCGGTTCTGGTTCTGTTTGGCGCAAAACTGGCAGATAATTAGATTTTTAACAAATCTGATTAGTGCAATATCAACTGGTTTGCCATTTTTATGTCAACCAGAACCAGAACCGGTCTGAAACCAAAACTGCTTTGGGAGGCACATGTCAAATGACGAAATCCTGGAATGGTCAACTGTTGTGCTATGACGATGACATTTCGTCACGACTCAGTCAAAGATCGGCGCTTGTTTACTTTGGTGATTGGATAAATCCGTTCTTTAAGCTCGATTCACACAATGATCCAGTAACTTTTCTAGTAAGCAACTATTTAACTGTTTCCAAATGGCGCATTAACAATGCCATGGGTGGCTATAGATGAACATCTTCCTGAAACGTACCATAGCTTGTTCCTTCCGTTTCATGAGCAGATAAACCTGCTCATAAAACGTTTACAAACTTAAGAGTAATTTCCCCGGAACAGGCGTAATATCTAACAATAGACCAGATACATGTCCAGAGTTCGAATCAATGACGGCTTTATGTGCCAAAATTTCCAAAGCGACGTCTGGCCCTGTATCGAGAAATGCCGGTCGCATCGTTTGACGTACGAGCATTGTTGCTGGCACCGAAATAATCTGGAAAATTAATTTGAAACGTTCTGTCTGGCGAGTAGTAGTGGTTGGTGGAAAAAAACCGCCTCGTTACATAACGTTTGCATGTTTAATGGCAATCTGTCCTAAATGCACATTATCCGGTGCCGCGGGCCGCTTCTCTCTTAGCACCCCATAAATATTAACGCCTTTATTAAAGGAGATGTAGACATTGGGATTAGGCTTTGATCGAGATTAGAATGGAAGCCGTCTCCTCCTTGTTCGGCTCCTGCAATCAGCATTTAATGATATTGCCAGAATGCCTTGATGAGGTCGGTGTGCCTTTTTTGCGCCCCCTACAGTGTATCGGTATTATTATCAGCAGCTGGAAAGCTAATCTGGAATAACGCAGATCTAGCGCGGAATTGATGGACGAATTCATTATGAGGGGATAAATTGGGTCCTCCATCAACACGGTGTTTATTGAGCAATCAATCCGAATAGGGAGGGTTTCGATGTACAAGGGAATATTGAATTTTTTGTTTCTGCGTATATCGCAAAAATTCAGGACGGCACATGTTGCCAAAAAGTTACTCAATTTCCGGCATTTATAAATAAAATTACGACTAATAGAAATTAATGACAGACGCTGACATGTCATTGATCAATGGGCCAAGTCTAACTCTACTTTTGGGAAGTATTTAATTGGTCTAACTAACGATCAGAGGGGACTTAACAAATGGAATATGTCAGTCTGTAAGGGAAACCAAAGAACTCTCAGCCGCACGAAAACTGGTTAGAACTGGGTGGAAAAGTTGGATTGCGTAGTCACAACAAAGCTATGTGGCACACATTTGCTAGCCAAATGGATAATTAATAATAACTACAAATAGAATAGAGGAAGTTACGTTGGAAATGTCTTAATTTATAAAAAAAATCAATTATAGGATTATTTTTAGACCGGGTAATTGACGCACGAAAGTCTGGTAGGTGTTTTTTTTTTAAATAAATATAGTTCATAGTACAGTCTTTTGTAAGCACCGGCAGATGTCGCTCTAGTTCCTAGATTGTTTAAATTAGCAAAGAGTTGCCTTTTGTAGACGCTTTTTTAAAAACCTTCACATCATTGCCACGTTTGCAGTGGTTTTTGAAATATTTAGAAACATGTAAAAAGCCGAAAATTTCAATCTTTTCTATTTGAAATTTTAATTACAAATTTCACTATATTTTAATCTCTTTCATATGACATCTTGATTAGCTTCATGGGACACTTATCAACCGCGTTACCAGCATAAAGGAATTTTTTTTTTAAATACGGCGTATTAATGAGTTGTGAACGTTTCGCCCAATTAAATCCATCATCAAGTAATCTATAGAAGCACGAGAGCACCTAGTGCATTGGAAATTAACAAAAAATTATCAGCCATTTTAAAGCTCTCCTGATATTAACCTCAAATCTTTTTTCGTCGGCTGTAATAAAAAAATCACATAAGCGTGGCAAAATGTTATCTTATTGGTACATGCCTTCAGTGGTTGTGATACCACGCCTTCTGTTAAGGCTTTACCTAAGACCTATTAAATTTTGTGCTTAGAGCCTTAAAAAGGTCACTAAACTGGTCGTCAAAATAGTCGGAACGGCCAATTTTTTGCTCATTTTTGAAAAGTTGTATCTCAGAGACGCTTTCACCGATCTCAATGAAGTGACATGATTCTAAAAGCCCATTTCTTGCAAAATCACAATAGACACCTGGTTTGTGATAAACATTTTTGGTGAGAACTATACAGGGTGGATTAAAATGTCGTGTAAAAAGTACTACACTTTAACCCACTGCATTTGGTTGCTAGAGTTATTACAAAACTTTCCCTACAATGGCATTTAGAGATCCTGATGAATATCTCGGGACATGTTTGGCCGATTTTTGATTTTTGATCTATGAAAGAAGTTACAGGGGTTTGTTAAAAAGTCCGTATTTTGTCCAAAAATCTGCCGAAATCACTAACTTTTATGTCTATAGAACGGATTTTTTATTAACACTCAGGGAAATCTAGCCTAAACTGATATAAAGTTAACCTGTTTTTCAAGAAAAAATATGAACTTACAATCATACAGGTTGAAACAAAGGTCAATGCAAAATTCTTAAACTTAGCGGCTTTCTTACTTGCCCCCTGATGTTAAGAGTTACCTTAGAACTTGCATTTTTATAACATTGAGAGATCCTAGTACATATCTCGGGACGTGTTTGGCGGATTTTTCATTTTTGTTCTACGAAAAAACTTACCGGGGTTTGTTATAAAGTTCGTATTTTATCTAACAAACTACCAAAATCACAAATTTTATGTCTACAGAACTGAATTTTATTAAGACTTAGAGAAACATAGCCAAAACTAACATAAAGTTTGTTTTTCAAAAAAAAAATATGAATTTACAATCATACAGGGTGAAACAAAGAGCAATGCAAAATTCTTAAACCTTAGGGACATTCTTACTCACCCCCTAATGTTAAGGGTCACATTAGAACTTGAATTATGATAACATTGGGTGGTACTGATTTATATTTCGGGACATGTTTGGCGAGTTTTTATTTTTTTGTTCTACGAAAAAAGTTACACGGGATTGTTAATAAGTTCGTATCTTATCCAAAAAACTGCCAAAATCACTAACTTTTACGACTATTGAACTGTCTTTTTTATTAACATTTAGGGGAAAATCTAGCCTAAACTAACAGAAAGTTGATCTGTCTTTTAAGAAAAAATATGAATCTACAATCATACAGGGTGAAACAAAGAGCAATACAAAACTCGTAAACTTTAGCGACATTTTTACTCGCCCCCTGATCTTAAGAGTCACTTTAGAACTTGCATTATGATAACGTCGAGAGGTCCTGAGTCATATCTTGGGACATGTTTGGCGGGTTTTTCATTTTTGTTTTCAAAAGTTCGAATTTTGTCCAACAAACTGCCAAAATCACTAACTTTTACGTCTAGATAACTGATTTTTTATTAACACTTAGGAAAACCTAACCTAAACTAACATAAAATTAGTGTGTTTTAAAGAAAAAATATGAATCTACAATCATACAGGGTGAAACAAAGGAAAATGCAAAATTCTTAAACTTGAACGGGTTTCTTACTTGCGCCTTGATATTAAGAGTCACTTTAGACCATGAATTATGATAACATTGAGAGGTCCTGATTCATATCTCGGGACACTTTTGGTTAAACACAACTGTTAAAATATCTTACTTTCACGTCTTTAGAGGTGATGTTTCAGTACTAGGTCTCCGATATCGAACAACCTTAGAAAAACAAAATATGGGTTGCTATGGAAACTAAGTAAATAATCTGAAGCCGATGTCTGTCATCTAATTACAAGTATAAAGCTGAAGGTTTTACTTAAATTTATTTAATTCTCATTCATATAGAAATGCCAATGATAAGCCAAAATGAACTACAGAACATTATGCGGTAAGTTTGTTCTTTTTAGGTTAACAATTTTACAAAAATAACGAGCAATCTTAAACAGGTTGCACTTACGAGGGCTAAGTGTAGCTAACATAGCGGACCTAGTAGGGACATCAAAATCCACAGTTTATAGGACAATAAAAAGAAGCGAAAATTATGGTGCTCCCAATTATCTAAAGGCTGGACATTGTGGAAGAAAAAGATGCACTACTCGCAGGGAAGACATTTTAATAAACCTATCCGTCAGAAGAAGAAGACAGTTAAATGCCACACAAGCTAAGGCTACTACCGGCTCAAGAGCTTCAACTAGCACTATTAGAAGGCGCCTGCATGAGCGAGGTCTGAACGCCAGAAGACGTGCCATCTGTCCATATCTTCAACCTGTCCACCAAGCTTTTCGAAGAGTTTGGGCTCAAGAGCATTTGAACTGGGGAGTAGCCGAATGGAGTTGTTGCATGTTTTCTGACGAATGTCGGTTTTCATTGTATGCATTAGATGGGCGAATTTTAGTGTGGAGAGGAAAGAATGAAAGATTTATTGAAGAGAATATGGTGAGCAAAGTGTCATTTTGTGGTGGAAGTGTGACTGTATGGGGTGATGTAATAAGGGACGGAAAGAGTGACTTGGTTATTTTGATTGGAGAAACTATGAATGCAATTAGATATCGAGATATGTGTGTAAATGAAATTGTTGTGCCATTTGCTCAGAACTTTGGGGACAACTTTATTCTGATAGATGATAATGCGCGTCCTCACAGAGCACGAATTGTCCAAGAAGTTCTGAGAGAAAATGGCATAGAGCGAATGAATTGGCCTGCTAGGTCGCCCGATATGAATGTCATAGAGCACGTATGGAGTAGAATGAAACTGAAACTGAGTATGAGAGAACAAGAATTTCAAAATTTGGATGAATTAGCGACTGCGGTTAGGGAAGAATGGGAGGCTATTCCCCAAGACTTCATCAGAAGCTTGGTGGACAGTATGCCTAGAAGGACAGCCGAACTGGTGCGAGGACGAGGTGGGCCTACGCGATATTAAAATAAAATGAGACATCAAGTTGCTGTTTTGAATTGTCCGCTCGTAATACCACAATTCTCCGTATAACCTATAGTATTTTTTCTTGGAATACCTACATGTTAATTTTTAGTTAGTTAGTTGTTAGGCTTAGTTTTTCAAAAGGGTAATAGAAAACCAGCCTTATCAATATATAAACTTGGTTATTTAAACGGTTTTGTTTACCAAATAGACTTTTTGAAACAACCTGTATTTTCTTCGTAAAAAACGCAAAAACCGGCAAATACGTCCTAAGCTATAAATCAGGGCCTATAAATGTTATCATAATGCAAGTTCTAAAGTGACTCTTAATATCAGGGGGCGGCTAAAGTTATGAACCCTGTATGATTGTAGATTCATATTTTTTCTTGAAAAACATTAACTTTATGTTAGTTTAGGCTAAATTTTCATGTGTTAATAAAAAGTCAGTTTTATAAACGTAAAAGTTAGTGATTTTGGCAGTTATTTGGATAAAATACGAACTTTTAACAAACCCCTGTAGCCTTTTTCGTAGATCAAAAATTAAAAAACCCACCAAACATGTCCCGAGATATAAATCAGGTCCTCTAAATGTAATCATAATGCAAGTTCTAAAATGACTCTTAACGTCAGGGGGCGAGTAAGAATATCGCTAAAGTTGTAAGAATTTTGCATTGCCCTTTGTTTCACCCTGTATGATTGTAGATTCATATTTTTTCTTGAAAAAGAGATTAAGTTTATGTTTGCGTAAACTAGATTTTCCTACGTGTTAATAAAAAATCAGTTATCTAGACGTAAAACTTAGTGATTTTGGCAGTTTGTTGGATAAAATTCAAACTTTTTAACAAACCCCTGTAAAATTGTTCGTAAAACAAAACTGAAAAACCCGCCAAACATGTCCCAAGATATGACTCAGGACCTCTCGACGTTATCATATTGCAAGTTCTAAAGTGACTCTTAACATCAGGGGGCGAGTAAAAATGTCGCTAAAGTTTACGGGTTTTGTATTGCTCTTTGTTTCACCCTGTATGATTGTAGATTCATATTCTTTCTTAAAAGACAGATCAACTTTCTGTTAGTTTAGGCTAGATTTTCCCCTAAATGTTAATAAAAAAACCAGTTCAATAGTCGTAAAAGTTAGTGATTTTGGCAGTTTTTTTGGATAAGATACGAACTTATTAACAATACCGTGTAACTTTTTTCGTTGAACAAAAATTAAAAACTCGCCAAACATGTCCCGAAATATAAATCAGTACCACCCAATGTTATCATAAATCAAGTTCTAATGTGACTCTTAACATTAGGGGTGGTAAGAATGTCCCTAAGGTTTAAGAATTTTGCATTGCTCTTTGTTTCACCCTGTATGATTGTAAATTCATGTTTTTTGTTAAAAAACAGGTTAACTTTATGTTAGTTTAGGCTATGTTTTTCTAAGTCTTAATAAAAGTCAGTTCTGTAGACATAAAATTTGTGATTTTGGCAGTTTGTTGGATAAAATACGAACTTTATAACAAACCCCGGTAAGTTTTTTCGTAGATCAGAAATGAAAAATCCGCCAAACACGTCCCGAGATATGAACTAGGACCTCTCAATGTTATAAAAATGCAAGTTCTAAGGTAACTCTTAACATCATGTGGCAAGTAAGAAAGCCGCTAAGTTTAAGAATTTTGCATTGACCTTTGTTTCACCCTGTATGATTCTAAATTCATATTTTTTCTTGAAAAGCAGGTTAACTTTATATCAGTTTAGGCTAGCTTTCCCTGAGTGTTAATAAAAAATCCGTTCTATAGACATAAAAGTGAGTTATTTCGGCAGATTTTTGGACAAAATACGGACTTTTTAACAAACCCCTGTAACTTCTTTCACAGATCAAAAATCAAAAGTCGGCCAAACATGTCCCGAGATATTCATCAGGATCTCTAAATGCCATTGTAGGGAAAGTTTTGTAATAACTCTAGCAACCAAATGCAGTGGGTTAAAGTGTAGTACTTTTTACACGACATTTTAATCCACCCTGTATAGTTCTCACCAAAAATGTTTATCACAGACCTTGTGTCTTTTGTGATTCTACAAGAAATGGGCTTTTAGAATCATGTCACTTCATTGAGATCGGTGAAAGCGTCTCTGAGATACAACCTTTCAAAAATGAGCAAAAAATTGGCCGTTCCAACTATTTTGACGAGCAGTTTAGTTTACACGTGTCTTGAAGCAAAGCAGAGTAGCGAGAAATTCAAGTAAAAAAGGTGGGATGTCAAAAGATTCCTAAAGAAAGCTCTCGTCAAAATTCTGATTTAGTTGCTGTTCTTTGATTCATTGGTACAATACAAGCTTTAGAGTTTCCTTTGGATGCATAGCAGTGATTCAGTTTCGGGGCTGGTACAGTTGAGGGAAGTCGTTATTACTCATTTCTTTCGAAAATTTTCTTTAGGCATTAATAGAATGGACAAAATAGAAAATTATAAGTGGTGGTAGAACTTAAAAATATTTATAATGAATAGGAACAGGTTTACGGGTATAGGACTGAATAAAACCAGCTCTCGTTAAAAAATTGCTGACCTTTCGATTGTATATTACAATCTTCTTCAGGGCTACAAATATAAAAAAGAAATTGCACAGCAGGCCTACAGAATAAATGTAAAATTTGTCCTTAATAAATATAAATATAAACATATAAACATTTAAACAATTATTAACATAACGACCACATAACGTAACAATAGACGATCACTCGTATATGATTTTACTAACCTTTTTTTTTTATGTTGAGAACATAGTTGTGTCAACAGAGTTTAGTGCACCAGTACACATAATGGAGGAATTGGAATGGACCAAAACAGGCACTGGCGTCTCGAAATAATTGTAAGCGGCGTCTTTCTTGAAAGAATGCTCGACCAGAAATGTCGGTCGGCCTGAGTATTTTACATTTATTTAGTCGATGTAGATTTTAGGAATCTAAATACTTGTTTTTTTTTAATCTTTTTAATGCTAGAAGTAATTGGGTGCCAGCTAAGAATGCATATGGTGTTGTATGTTATTTTTGTCTTGTTTTAAATATGTTGAGCATGTGGTTGTAGTAGGTACCCAGTCCCGATGTGTCAGTTCTAAAATTTATTGTTTCGTTCAAGGTTATATGGATCATTTTACCTTTTATAAAAATTTGGTTCCAAATCAAGGATTAGTACTTTATTGAAATCGAAATCATGGTTGGTAGAGAAATGATGAACAGCTAGCGCGGTCTTTTCATTTCGGTGTTTGTTGGACTCTTTGCAGTCATACCTATGTTGGGATAGTCTGGACTTTAAATACTGCCTAGTTGGGCCCATATAAGAGACATTGCAACTTCCACATGGAATCTTATAGACAAGGTTAGAATTAAGTTCTATTGGTGTTTTTTCCTTAAGTTTGGTGAATATGGTAACCACTATTTTAGTATTGTAGAAAGCTAATTGGCAGAGTGGGTTGATTTTGGAGATCTTTTTTTTGGTATTTTTTCTGATAATCCCTGAATATAGGGGAATTTGAAATATAGTTGCTTAACTTCTTTTTCTTTGGTTTGTTGTTATTTTAGTGTGTGCTTATATTCATTTATAATTCTACTGATAAGAGTGAGACGGTAGTTATTAGTTAAAAGGATTGACTTTACTTTGATTTCGTTGTCTTTATGAAACTCAACGCTACTCAATGTAAACAATCTGTAAAAAAGGTTTTTGATTATCGAAATTTTTTGAGATGTAGGATGTGACGACAGGTAGTTAACCACTCTGCCAGAAGCTGAAGGTTTCATGTACCAATTAGTTTTAAGGGACCCGTGAATGCTACGAACAATCAACAGGTCAAGAAAAGATATTGTGTTATTTTTCTCCACTTCAATTGTAAATTTAAGCTTAGGATGGAACCCGTTAAAATGTGCCAATAATTGGTATATCGAGCGTTTAGGGCAAGCCAAATTGGCATCATCAACATATAATTTAATAAATGCTAATGGGAACGGGAGTTTATTTGTAACCTCTTCGATTAAGTCATTCATGACTAAATTTGCTAAAATGGGGCTAGCTGGGTTACCCATAGCGGAGCCATCAAGTTGCTGGTACCACTCTGCGTTAAACCGAAAATAGCTACTGTGGAACAAAAATTCAACAATTCGAACGAACACATCGAGTGGAATGGTCGTATATGCTGAAAAAAATCGCCACCTCTTTTTAATTATGGACACTACCAGTTTTTTCGGTATATTCGTAAAAAGTGATAAGACGTCCAGTGAAACCAAGAAAAAATACCTATCTAGCCGCATCGAACCGGAAATTCTGGAAATTCGAATGAATTTTTTACATTATATTTAAAGGTTGTTGTTATTAAGTTAAGTGTGTTGTGAATATATGTCGATAGTTTGTACGTTGGGCAATTTATACAGCTGAAGATGGGTATTTAAAGTCCAGACGAACTAGGCAGTATTTAAAGTCCAGACTATCTCAACATAGGTATGACTGCAAAGAGTCCAACAAACACCGAAATGAAAAGACCGCGCTAGCTGTTCATCATTTCTCTACCAACCATGATTTCGATTTCAATAAAGTACTAATCCTTGATTTAGAACAGAATTTTTATAAAAGGAACATCAGTGAAATGATCCATATAACCTTGAACGAAACAATAAATTTTAGAACTGACACATCGGGAGTGGGTACCTACTACAACCACATGCTCAACATATTTAAAACAAGACAAAAATAACATAGACACAAAGCTACACCATATGCATTCTTAGCTGGCAGCCAATTACTTCTAGCATTAAAAAGATAAAAAAAAAACAAGTATTTAGATTCCTAAAATCTACATCGACTAAAAAAATGTAAAATGCTCAGACCGACCGACATTTCTGGTCGAGCATTCTTTCAAGAAAGACGCCGCTTACAATTAGTTCGAGACGGCAGTGCCTATTTTGGCCCATTCCAATTCCTCCATTATGTGTAGGTACTGGTGCCCTAAACTCTATTGACACAACTATATTCTCAACAAAAAAAAAAAAAAGGTTGGTAAAATCATATACGAGTGATCGTCTATTGTTACGTTATGTTGTCGTTATGTTAATAATTGTTTACATGTTTATATGTTCATATTTATTTTATATTGCGCTTTGCGTCCTATCAATAATTAGAAAGGTGTTGGATCGCAGGTGTAGGACAAATAGCCACTTCACTTTCTCGAAATCGCCAATGACGCCATTTGACCTTTATTTTTAGGTCTTCCTCAGGGCTTTTTCAATCAGTGAAGAATGTCACCAAAGCTTATACAGACCGTCATAGCAGTACATAAAACCAAAATTGTTAAAATCCAGACGGTGCACGTAAAAGACAAGCAACAAACACACGGGCCAACGAAACAAAACTTTATATTTATATTTATTAAGAAGAAATTTTACATTTATTCTGTAGGCCTGCTGTGCAACTTCTTTTTTATATTTGTAGCCCTGAAGAAGATTGTAATATACAATCGAAACGTCGGCAATTTTTTAACGAGAGCTGGTTTTATTCAATCCTATACCGGTAAACCTGTTCCTATTCATTGGCAACAAGGACGTTAACCACAAATAATATTTGTAATAGTATCAATTTTTACAAAGAAACAAACTATACAAAGGAAGTTTATGTTAGGTCCTTTCTAATTCGTAAAACGTGCTTCATTTTAGTTTGGTAGATAGCTTTTTACAGCCCTGAGTACAGAAATAAAATTTGCTGCAATACTAAAGATAGCAATGAAATTATATATATACAAGAGTTTTCAGAAATGTTCTCCCAGCATAAAGTGAATCCTTAAATTCTCAAGTTTTTATTATATTTTGTTGTCCTTAAAAAGTATGAAAAAGAAAATATTTTCTTCCTCTCACTATAAAAATGTATTTACCGGTTTATAACATAAATAACTATAATTGTCCTTCATTTAAGTATTAAACTATTAAATGTGTACGTATATTCCCTTCTTGTGTACTTAGTCTTCAGTTTTATAATAACTTTGTGAAAAACAAGCATTGAGGTGCTCAAAAAGCGTCTTTTGATTTCCTGACTTGACGCATTAACCACTGAGGATGGCCTAAAAGCCGAAAACGTCCTTCAAAGAATTATTACATTTTGTACACGAAGGATATTCTTTTTTCCAACCAACTTTTTTTCTTATCTTTTTTTCTTCTTTTTATAAAATTACAGCGTTTATTAGACCGTGTTCAGAGCAAATTGACACTTGAATCTTGAGTTCCAATTATCCTGTATTATTCTAGGGAGACTGGTTAAAAAGTTAATATATTGTCTTGCATTCATATATTTAAGAATTTCGTTTTGTGACCGGGAAGTTTGGGAAGAGACGGTTTTAAGGTTGATCTGAAATTTTTAATATAAAAAAAGTTTACTGCCGTGCATGGTGACAAACAAGTAGAAAGTTTGACAGTGTATAATTTATGAGGAGAGGATTAGAAAAGTAACTTGAAGGTTATGTTAAAACACAGTCATGCGAATATAAATTGAAACGACATTTGTCACAATTGTCAACATATGACATTTTTGAGAAACTCTGCGTATATATGTAAATTATGTAGATTATCTTGAAAAATATGGTAATACGCTCTACTTTAGAGTTTAGTCGTTTCTATTCCGAACTAACCTATCCAAAGGATCCCTCATAGAAAAACATAACTTAACTAACCCAACCAAAAAAAACTAGAACTGAACTAACCTGATCTAACCTAAACTAACCTGATCAAAGGAAAAACATAACTGAACTAACCTAACCAAAGAAAAACTAGAACTGAACTAACCTGAACTAACCCGAACCAACCTTTTTTTTTCTAAAGAGGTTGGGAAAATGCATTTATGCACCCTAGGTCATTGCTGGAGTTGTTAGCGACCTGGGAGTGTGGGACTCGGCAGCGACTTGCGCAATACCCACTAAATAAAACCTTTTCCTCTCTTCACCCCTCGTCCACTCCGGAATCCGCCGCTAGGCATTTCGTCAGGTGGGGGGTGGGATTCTTTTGGTCCCAGATCTTTAGGGTACGTGAAGTCTGTTTCTCTTCCGCTCCTCAGCTTCTTTATCCTTCATGATTTCTCTGAGCATACCGGTTATGCTATGCCAATTTTTTTCGTCCCCCAATAGATGTTCCGCAATGTTTTCCTTTGTAATCGTTTCACGACTGCCTGTTAATTTTCCTTGCCTCCTAAAATCCGCATACTTTGGACATGCAAATATTGTATGTTCCGGGTCATCCACTTGGCCGCAATGCCAACATGCTTCGGTCTCTAATGTTTGAATTTTTTCAAGTAGGTTGAAAAGATTCCATGGCCGCATATGGCTTGTGAGATGTAATAGTCTGCACCTCCAAAACTTCTCGTTACCCATTTCTTGACATCCGGTATAAAAACCTTTGCCCAGCCGTTGTAGGTCTCCCATCTTTCCTGCCATTTTCGATACAGGGATTCTTTAGCCGCATGTCGATATTCTCTTCCGTTTTTATATATTAAAGATCTTTCCTCGATCAGATGATCCATCGGTGGCAGGCCTGCAATTACCTGCACAGCCTCCAAAGACACAGTTCTGTACGCCGACGCGACTCCTATTCCGAACCTTCGGTTTATTCTTTCCACTTTTTTTAGATGAGCCTTATGGTTGCAAATGTGCTCCCATACCGGGGCTGCATACAAAACAGCCGATATAACTGCGTACGCCAGTAGACGCCTTTTAGTTCTGTATGTCGAGAAGTACCATGGTACAAAAGTCCTGATTTTTGACAGCTTTGGTTTTTATTTCCTCCGCTATACTCTTGACCCTCTGCAGTGCATCCAATGTAGATTTACCTTTTCTAAAACTGTACTGGTCTTCGGAAATAACTTCGGAACTAACCTGAACTAACCCGAACTAACTTGAACCAACCTAAACTAACTTTAACTAACCTAACCAAAAGATTTTTCATAGAAAAACAAAGCGGCCCTAGCGGGCCGCTAGGCCCCCTAAGCAGCGTGAGCCTAAATGGCCAAAGCGGCCCTGACGGGCCGCTTTGTCTTTAATTAAACTGGTCAAAGATAAAATGTAACTTTTACCATATTTTTCAAAATAATCTATGTTTTGAAGTTCTACCACCACCTATAATTTTCTATTTTGTCAATTTTATTAATTCCTAAAGAAAATTTTCGAAAAAAATTAGTAATAACGATTTTCCTCAAGTGTACCAGAGCCTCAGTTTCAATACAGTCCACTCAAGAGCTAGTTTAGTACAAGACAGAGGAAGTCCGGTACACCTTCTGTATTTCACAAGAAAAAACTACGAATTCTTGAACTCCTGCAGAAAGACCTTCAATAATCACCTAATAGAGCGAACACTGTGACAAAGACCCCATCAGAAGTAAGCGACTGCTGGTCAAAGTCTTGATTCTGCAGGTATAAGTAGCAAAGGAAATTTTCGATCTTTCGCTCGATTCATATAGATTTAACTAATTAGAAAAAAAAAATCGCTGTAAAGATAAAAGTCAAGCCACCAACTTCAGAAGTAACTGTTCAGCATTCGTCGCGGCCATTTTACCAAATTTAGTTATGGCCTGGCATTAAGACATTTCCGGAACAATAGAGATAGATGAAAATCAACAGCTCAGTACCCCGATTTGATACTACAATTACTTACCTTCTGCTGGAAGACGAAGCGCAGAATATGGGTGCAGAAAAGCAGAATTAAGGTACTCGCCAGTTTGCAGAAATTGTCAAGGAATGCATGCATGGAGCAAATTTTCAAAAATCCTAGTGATTTGGAAGGATAGGTATGTCACATGGCTCTCAGTTTGAGAAGCAGCCCGTATTGCTCTGTACCTCGTAGGTTATCGGAACCAGTACGAGATGTAAAGAGTAGGTGGTCACCAATTTGTCGATCAACCCATCTGCATACTAGTTTCGCGGTCTACTCCTCATCAGTTTCGGTTTTGGCTCGTCGACAAATTGGAGCGGGGTGAGTTCGCGACTTAAAGCCACAAATCGGCGTGAGATGTTGTAAAGAGTAGGAGCAGACGACATCCACCAGCGTGGAAAAAAACATCAACTTCTTACTTCATTAAAATCAATTGTCAATGCCATTTTGTTTAGACGCTATGGCGCCAAAAATCCAGAACATAACCCAACTTTTTTCTGACTATTTTATTTTTATTTTTTTAATTGTTTTGTATTTTAATTGTTTAAATAATATTTTATAAAGTAATGTGCTATCAGAACAGGACACATCTAAAGAACAAAGATATTTATATAATTTGAAATTTAAGGTATGTTTGCGATTGGGTATCCCTATTATACTTATTTTAATTGTGGTTTGGTATTTTTTATTGGTAGATGGATAAATGGTTACTAAAAACGGGAGAACAGTGCAGTGGTGGTGGTGAAAAGGATATCACAGTCGTAACAAATAAAGGCTTAGATAATCATAATGAAAATCCGAAATATTCCATCCCAGATTCTATTATCATTTTTGTTAAGTGTAAATAATAACTATTGAACACCTGTGTTTTGTGCCTACTCCATTAAACTGTTATACACTCTGTACTTTTATCAAGTTTTAATTACCTACTTATAAGTAGTCTATTTACAGGACATTCAAAAAGCAAGCTGTATTGTTGACCCGACTGAAGTTATTGAGGTAAGTAGTAAAACCACAAACGAGCAGTACCTACTTAGTAAATAGTAAGGACTTCTTAAGCCCATATTTATATTGGTAGCTTATTAAGGAACACTTGGTTTATTGGAACTTGGGCACTACAATGTTTTTTTAAAATTTCCAACTAAAGTCCCACTCGAGGGCGAACTATATCTCAAGCTGCAACTATAAATAAAGACATCATATTGGGAATTACTTATTCTTTTAAAAATTTACATTGTAATTATTACATGTATTACCCTGTAATTCTGTAGGACTCAGAGCTAGAGACAACTTTAGGTTCTTCGGCAAATGTCTTGTCAAGTGGCGATACTGATGACAGTAGCCAAAGAGGGAAATGATTATGAAGATTCACAACAAGCAAATAAATTGAAATGTGAACAAACCCTGCGTCGCAGAAAATTTGTATACAGTTGGTTAGATCATCCAGAGTTTAAAGGATGGCTTTGCAAAGTCTTCTAAACATGTTAAATGTAGTGATGCAGTATCACAGGATGATTCTATTAAGAACTTTGTGGGGGTTGATTCTGAGGTGAAGAGAGCCGAGTTTAAATTTTGCGGAGTTTTGGCTACAACCAATTTATCTTTTAAGCTAATGGACACATTGGGGCTACTTTGTGCAAACATTTTTCCCAATTCTGATATAGCTAAATCTTTAGCCGTTAAAAGAACTAAAGCCAGTTTTGTTCTTAAGGTAGGGATTGGCAAAGTATTAAGCAATGAGTTATTTAATATATTATCACAACCAGGCTGTTATGCAAGTATTGCGCACTATAAAACAGTGCGCTTTTACAGTAATATATTGTTACGGTGAGCGGGCGCTGGGAGGCGGAGCGACACTGCAGGTTGGACCTTTGAGGCTCGCGGCCTATCCGGGCGCTGCGGCATGGGAACTGTCACGAGTGATTTATTGCTCTGTTTATTTAGAGCGCAGTTATTTACGACCTTTTTGTATGTGACTCTTATCAATTAAGAATATTAGGATTTTCTGTATTTTTTGGATTTTGTATAAAAGGCGAATAGCGCCGCCCTTAGTGGTAGTCTTATTTAATCGAGCAATAGGTAGGCTAAAGTACCAAACGATAATAGAAGGCTATAAAGTGTTAAGTAGTAAGTTATTTAGAAGACGAATTGCCTTGTGTGTATTTCTGGGATAAATAGAGTTCTCGTGTTAAAACGCTACATTGAAATTATTGAGCCCTGAGTTCGCAACAATTGGTGTTAGAAGTGCAATTCCAGTGGGAATTTGAGGACTAATATTGCTGAACTGTAAGTGAGTGCTTCACTGCCGGACATTACGTGTTTATGCCAGTGACTAGAAGCCAGCATCAAGCGATGGAGGATCAACTTGCCACTCTGCTCTCCCTTATGCAACAACAGAGGGAAGAGCAGGAAACGTTATAATGAACAAAAAGAAAAGCAGGAAAGACGTGATCAAGTACAGGAGCGACGTCATCAACAACAGAAGGAAAAGCAGAAAAAACGTTATAACGAACAAAAAGAGGAGCAAGAAAAACGTTATCTAGAACAAAAAGAAGAACACAAACCGTTCAAAGAAGAATTAGTGAGCCATCTCGCAGCTAGGGGGCAACAATTGGAAGAAAGAATAATGCAATGCTTGACTCAAAGCTGTCAACCAGAAGGTTCTCGAGCTAGAAAGGAAATTCCGGGAATAACTTGAGGACGACAACGTGTCTACAGAGTTTTAGCACAGCCAACGCTAAAGTTAAGCCTCCTTATGACGGTACTACGGCCTGGGAAATTTATGAAACTCAATTTGAGGCAGCTGCAAAAGGTAATTGCTGGTCCGATCCCCAGAAAGCTACATCATTAGTGGTAGCACTTCGTGGAAAAGCGGCTGAACTTCTCCAATCTCTGTCGGCAGCTGATCAAAGTAATTATGCAGCTTTAGTCCACTCTCTGCAACAACGATTTGGAAATGAGCATAAAGAAACCGTGTTCTAGGCCCAGCTGAGGGTGAGACAGCAAAGGTCAGGTGAATCCTTACAAGAATTTGAGGCGGACATAGACAGACTAATTCACCTGGCATACCCATCAACCCCTGAATGTTTTCAAAGGCATTTTGCCTCCAAAAGGTTCATTGAGGGAATTTGCGATAGTGACATGAGAACACTTAGGTCTAATAAGGCCCAGGAATATCAGCGAGGCACTATGTAGTTCGGGCCCTGGAATTCGAGGCGCTACGAGGGTCATCTAGTTCTTCTCCACGTGTAAGAATGGCAACTTGCGAAGACAAGAACGATACGTCTATGGCTTAATCCATCAATCCCGGCAATTGACATGGCCCCTAAAGACCCCCAGGACCAGTCAAGTCAATCAATCAAGTCAAGTCAATAATTTGGATGGCAAAAGTCCTACAGTGGCAGGATGCATTAAGGGACAGAAGATCCAAATTGAACATCAACCAGGAACCATCACCATTTTCAAAGAACTGAGCAGTGTGAGGGACTTCCTTCTGTAAGGAGAACGTCGGTGGAAATAAACGATGGCTGGACCACACAGACGCTTCGAAACGAACAAACGAATGATCCAGATAATAGACCCATACTCTTGGCAATGACTGACGACAAGAGACCAGAGTGGCAACAAATTGCTGGTAAAAGTCCAAACCTGAAGTCGCTATGGGCCCAGTGGCACTCTTTTAGAATAGAAAATGGGTCACCAAAGAGAGCGTGGGAGAGTCCGGATGGCAAGACCGTAGTCAGTCAGTTGGTTGTACCTGGTAGCAGAAAATCGTATGTGCTACAGGAAATGCATGACGGAACACGTGGAGGTCATTTTGGGTCAATAAAAGCTTGGCCACAATTAAAGAGCGGTACTACTGAGTGGATTATCATGAAGACTTCGAATCTTAGTGCCGCAAGTGCGAAGTTTGTTGTGCCACAAAAGGACCTCGAACAAGATCACAGGGCCGAATGGTGCAGTACACTGTAGTTGCTTCATTTGAGAGGGTAGCAGTTGATGTCACGGGACCATTTCCTCAGACTGAGTCAGGCAATAAATACATCTTGATCGCCATAGATTACTTCACTAAATGGCCTAAAGCGTACGCCCTGCCTAATCAGCGAGTCTGCTGAAAAACAGCTCAAAGAAATTCTTCAAAAACTGATACTCTCTCTGCATTGCCACATACCAAGCATGGCATCAAATCTACCGGAGGTTTACTAAAATTTGAGCCAACTATTGAAATGCTAAATACTAACATCGGAATTTTAGTAAAGCCAGTGATAATTCTAAATAAACAAAAGATTGCATAATACAGAACATGTTTGTCAATTAAGAGATAGATTATAGATTTTGTTCCTTGTCATGAAAGGCTATGTAGTACCAGACACTTTTTTCAATGTTATTTATTAAATACCTATTTCTGGTTTTCTAAGTATGTCTTTTAACTGAAGCATCGTCATACAGTATAGAAATAATGAATAGTTGGGTTGGAGTGCATCGCTTGGTACCACCTTATTTTCTATATAAGTCAGTAAAGGGCAAAGAATAGTTAACAAAAAATATCTTTAAATTTCCGTCTATTTAGGCGACTAGAGCTCGTGGACGCTATTAGAAATTTCCTTACAATAAATAATTAACAACATACCATAAAAAGTACATTAAATACATAAAGTGATGGATTAAAACTGGGTACAATTTAGTTAAATGGTGGGAGTAAAAACGGGTAATTAATTTTAACGTCGGAAAGCATGGGAGATCATTTCGCCCATTGCCTCATCGCCTTTGATAATGTCTCCCGCAGCTGTAGACGAAACGTCAGCAATAAATTCCATTGAACCACGTCTTCAAAGCCCGGAAAATACATTAGATTGCATTTTGACCAGTTGTGAAAGCTTTCACAGTCTTATAACTTTGATAATGTTTATGTCTTATTATGCATTGAAAAAATCTAGTTGGTTGTTTACTTAATTAATGCTCCCATTAAATCATGATTGACAAATTTACACTAGGCAGGTTGGACATCAGTAAGATAAGCTTTAACTATATAAACGAACAGAACTATATAAATATTTAGAAGTTCCTGATCTGTAAGTGTTTATACTCCACACAAAAGTGACATAACATTATTTGAAAAAGAAATCGAAACAATGACCCTTAAATTGGCAGCATTACAATATCCCATTACACATGGATCTCTCTCTAAGAAAATGGTTAAAACAAGTGAGAAGAAGCCACGCAAAATACAGGCCTATAAAGTCGACAGAGCGAAAAATTAAATTACTTTCGGGGGAGTGCGTGTCTGGGCAAGCACGATTTATGCGTGATACACCAAAAACTTTGGCTCCAACCCATTTTACAATGCTTTAAGTCGGACGTATAAATTGCCCGAGTGCTTTTACGATTTACAGCGTTACGTCACTAAAAAGCGCATATAAATTGAGATAAGTATAACAACGATTATATCAGCAGAAGTTACTACATCTACCTGTTTAGACACTGACCAGTGAAAGTATTAATTAATCATGTTACATGAGGATTTTAACCCAATTCTTCTATCTCAAGTGCGTTTAAATGTCATTACACGCGAAATTCCTTCTGCATTCTAAGTGGCTCTTGTGCGATCTCATTTCGCGAAGACAGCAGCAGATGATGTCCACTTTACTTTAAACTACTTTACGTTGAAGATGGAAAGGCACATTGCCACATGCATGCTCTTGCTTTTCACTTACACTGAACCCATTATTGATCAGGAATGTTGCTATCAGTGTTACTGAGGGTTATTTTTAGTGGCAACCATTTTTACGTCTGCCTGCTGGTTGCCAATAAAAAGGTGACCGAGATTAAGTGATTTTTTTTCTCCCACGGGATATATTAGCGGCGATATCTCAATTAGATCATGAAAATTTCATTCTGTTACGTCTTTTTTCGTTTCGCTCGTAGACTAAAATAACAAAACGTAAATCATTCTACGTGCAGAAACAGCTGATTGGACCAAAAATCAACGTAACGATCCGCTTTAAACCGGAATAGATGGAGTTGAGCCAATTTTTTATGTAAAAATAGGCCTCCGGCTCTGAATTTCGGGGATTACGTCGGGACGGCCTTAAATTTTCTGTTTTATTAGCCCGCACATTAGCATAACGTATTGCTAATGGATACACGTGACCTCTGCGATGGATGTTTCGCTCTCAGGTTTATTGACTGAACATTTACGTGGGGTTTTCGACTTTCGATGTGCTAATAAATAACTAACTGGTTTTTGATTTTGGATGATTTGTTTTGCTGTTTAGCGTCACCGCCCGCTATGATGGGCTAGCTCTTATGAATAATGCGAATATAGGTGGTCAATTGGACCACTTAGCCATTATTTAGTATTATAACAAGCAGCACTTGACGGGTGGCGACAAACTTTCCTACCCCTCCAGACAATAGTTTTAACCAACATATACAAAACTGAAAAACTGGGAAACTCAGGAGAAATCATAATGCTGTGAGATGTGAACGCAAGAACGGGTAAAAGACAACGGTGGTCGGCCAACACGGAGAAAATGTACTAAACGACAATGGTAGAAGACTAATTTCAATATGCGAACAGAATAGCCTCAAAATACAGAATGAATTTTACTCACACCGCAACATACATAAATACATCTGGTCCCGAACAACTAAGAACCTAAAGTCCATAATTGACTATACAATAGGATGTACGAGAAGGGTGTATAGAGGGGTGTAGAGAGGGGCAACATGCGGCAGTGAACCCTACATGCTTAGAGGAAACATTGTATTCCCACACAAATACGGAAGGCAGGAAGACACAAACACGGAAGAAGGAGTAAAAATAACAGAAGAGAGGATTAATTTAAACAGTTTAGATAACCCAAGTACCCAAAATCTATACAAAACCAGATTGGACGAAAAGGTAGAGACTACAGAGTTGTAAACCTAGAAAAAACAAAGAACATTGCCAACTTATACAAAGTTGTATACATGCAGCAGCCAAAGAAGCCCTGGGATGCAAAGAAAGCAGACAACAGAAGAAGACATATTGGTGGGACGGCGAAATAGAAAAGAACATAAGGGACAAAAGAGAAAAATACAAAACATACCTGACCCCTAAATCAGAAGAACACAAAATATTCTTCAAACTGGCACAAGCAAAAGTCCGAAAGAAATTCAGCCAGAAGAAAAACGAAACATCGGAGGATAAATCAGTAGCCAAAGCTGGAAAGAGTTGAAATCCTTGAGACAAGAGAAAACAAAATAACTAATATCCACAATTACATTAGAAAAATGGGACGATTACTTTAAACAGTTACCAACAGAACACCGAACTAGATTCCAGAAAACTCGAAACGAAGAAAACCTATTTACAACAGCATAACCAATTAGAATAACCCTAGAGGACGTAACAAAGGCCTATAATTTGTTAAAAATACAAAGGCACCAGGACCCAGCTGAACTTAGCAGATGTGGAACAAAAAAACTGTACCAAGAACATTATTTCAGGGCTGCTTGAATGGAAAGCCAACCCCAGAAGAATGGAAAACTGCATTAATATCGTCCATACACATGAAAGGAGATGAGCAAAACTGCTACAATTACAGAGGGATTGTTACGAGCACTCTGTACAAAGTATATGACAAGACTTTGGCAAGTAAAATCGATTCAGAGTATAGGGATATGGAAGCAGAAAAACCAGCAGGATTTCGGGCAGGAAGATCAGCGTTGGACCACCTCTTCTGCGTTTCTCAAGTATTGGAAAACAAAACGGCCTACAACCAACAAACACGCACCTAGTGTTTAACGACTTTACTAAATAGGTTCGAGAAAGACAGAATCAATGGAGATTAACAGAAAAACCTTTAAGGATCTCCAGACTTGCAGGTTGGTTTGGTAGGACTGACACCTAGTTAGGGTAGCAGGAGTAGTGCAAGTGACCAGCAACGAAGTTCGATTTTGAGGCCCAAGAACTGTGACTCCTAAACCCGAGCTTAGATCTGAATGGCAAATCGAAATCTAGGAAATTTCCTTAGGGCAGAAATTGCTAAATAGGTACTGCAAAGCCAGAATCCATGGAGATTGAGAGAAAAGTCCTTAAGGACCTCCAAAGTTGCAGGCTGGTTTCGTAGGACTGCAACCTAGTTAGGGCAGGAGGAATAGTGTAAGTGACCCACAACGAAGTTCGATTTAAGGGCCAGGAACTGTGAATCTTAGACCCGAGTTTAGACCAAATGGCAAATCGAAATCTAGGAAAATTCCTTAAGGCAGTAATACTAGACATTACTAAGAAGGTACTAGAAAGACAGAATTCATGAAGATGAAGAGAAAAGCCCTTAAGGACCTCCAAACTTGCAGGCAGGTTTGACAGGACTGAAACCTAGTTAGGGTGGCAGGAGTAGTACAAATGACTAGCAACGAAGTTCGATTTTGAGGGCCAAAAACTGTGACTTTTAGACCTGAGGTTAGACCAAATGGCAAATCGAAATCTAGCAAAATTCCTTAAGGCAGTAATATTAGACATTACGAAATAGGTACTGGAAAGACATAATCCATGGAGATTAAGAGAAAAGCCCTTGAGGACCTCCAAACTTGCAGGCTGGTTTTACAGGACTGAAACCTAGTTAGAGTAGCAGGAGTAGTGCAAATGACCAGCAACAAAGTTCGATTTTGAGGGCCAGGAACTGTGAATCTTAGACTCGAGTTTAGACCAAATGGCAAATCGAAATCTAGGAAAATTCCTTAAGGCAGTAATACTAGACATTACTAAAAAGTTACTGGAAAGAGAGAATCAATGGAGATTAAGAGAAACTAGAAGAAGAGAACGCTAAACAAAGCCCCTAAAGACATCCAAACTTGAAGACTAGTCTGGTAGGACTAAAATCTAGTTGGGGTAGCAGGACTAGTGCAAGTGACTAGCAACGAAGTTCGATTTTGAGGGCCAAATGGCAAATCGAAATCTAGCAAAATTCCTTAAGGCAGTAATACTAGACATTACTAAATAGGTACTAGAACGACAGAATCCATGGAGATGAAGAGAAAAACCCCTAAGGACCTCCAAACTTTCAGGCTGGTTTGGTAGGACTGAAGCCTAGTTGGGGTAGTAGGACTAGTCCAAGGAACCAGCAACGAAGTTCGATTTTGAGGGCCAAGAACTGTAACTCTTAGACCTGAGCTTAGACCAAATGGCAAATCGAAATCTAGGAAAATTCCTTAAGGCAGCAATACTAGACATTACTAAATAGGTACTGGAAAGACAGAATCAATGGAGATTAAGAGAAAAGCCCTTAAGGACCTCCATACCTGAAGACTAGTTTGGTAGGACTGAAACCTAGTTAGGGTAGCAGAACTAGTACAAGTGACCAGCAACGAAGTTCGATTTTGAGGGCCAAGAACTGTGAATCTTAGACCTGAGCTTAGACCAAATGGCAAATCGAAATCTAGGAAAATTTCTTAAGGCAGCAATACTAGACATTACTAAATAGGTACTGGAAAGACAGAATCAATGGAGATTAAGAGAGAAGCGCTTAATGACCTCCAAACTTGAAGACTAGTTTGGTAGGACTGAAACCTAGTTACGGTAGCAGAACTAGTACAAGTGACCAGCAACCAAGTTTGATTTTGAGGGCCAAGAACTGTGACTCTTAGACCTGAGCTTAGACCAAATGGCAAATCGAAATCTAGGAAAATTTCTTAAGGCAGCAATACTAGACATCACTAAATAGGTACTGGAAAGACAGAATCCATGAAGATTAAGAGAAAAGCCCTTAAGGACCTCCAAACTTGCAGGCTGGTTTGGTAGGACTGAGACCTACTTGGGGTAGTAGGACTAGTGCAAGGGACCAGCAATGAAGTTCGATTTTGAGGGCCAAGAACTGTGGCTCTTAGACCTGAGCTTAGACCAAATGGCAAATCGAAATCTAGGAAAATTCCTTAAGGCAGCAATACTAGACATTACTAAATAGGTACTGGAAAGCCAGAAGCAATGGAGATTGAGAGAAGAGCCCTTAAGGACCTCCAAACTTGAAGACTAGTTTGGTAGGACTGAAACCTAGTTAGGGTAGCAGAACTAGTGCAAGCGACCAGCAACGAAGTTCGATTTTGAGGGCCAAGAACTGTGACTCTTAAACCCGAGCTTAGACCAAATGGCAAATCGAAATCTAGGAAAATTCCTTTAGGCAGTAATACTAGACATTACTAAATAGGTATTGGAAAGACAGAATCAATGGAAATTGAGAGAAAAGCCCTTAAGGACCTCCAAACTTGCAGGCTGGTTTGGTAGGACTGAAACCTAGTTAGGGCAGGAGGAGTAGTGCAACCAGCAACGAGGTTAGATTTTGAGAGCCTAGAACTGTGACTCTTAAACCCGAGCTTAGATCAAATGGCAAATCGAAATCTAGGAAAATTCCTTTAGGCAGTAATACTAGACATTACTAAATAGGTAGTGGAAAGCCAAAATCAATGGAGATTGAGAGAAAAGCCCTTAAGGACCTCCAAGCTTGCAGGCTAGTTTCGTATGACTGAAACCTAGTTAGGGTAGGAGGAGTAGACTGAGTGACCAGCAACGAAGTTCGATTTTGAGGGCCAAGAACTTTGAATCTTAGACCCGAGCTTAGACCAAATGGAAATCCAAATCTAGGAAAATTCCTTTAGGTAGTAATACTAGACATTACTAAATAGGTACTGGAAAGACAGAATCAATGGAGATTACTTATCGTGGGCTTACAAGCAAAAAGCACCAAGCCTAAAAACAATTATAATAAATTTAAGGGCTGCGTGGTATCCTAATTTTGGTCTGTTGATGTAGTTCTATTTTCAGTACAAAGCCAATTTAGTGCAATATAGGATTAAGTACATAAATGATCGGATGTTGATATAAGAACCGATAAAAACGTGTTTTCTCAAACCCACCAAAAGTATGGTGGGTGGACCACTCCTAAATTTCTTTCTTATGAATAAAAGTGTTGCGGCAAATGTAATCAAATATGATTGCATACTAAAGTAGGAAAGTTACGTGACGCCCATTTTGTAGGGTGTACAACATCAAAAATTAACTGATGGTATAATATTTCCTCTCAGAACTAAAATTAGCGGATTACAGACCTTTTAAGGTAAAAACATGATAACGGATCTCAGTTCTAGAGTGATGCAGACAGCATTATTATATTGGAGTTGACTGCAACTCCCACACCGACACTACCAATTAAACCGAAACTGAATAGGTGGCAATTAACGAGCAACAGCGACGACTCAGTTATCGCCTGGATTGACACCTTATGATTATATACAACTTTAATCTAATTAGCAGGTGATCAAGTACCGTTCCTTCGTGGTTGGTGTCAAGAATATTCATGGAGAACAAAGGCTCCACTTGAGTGATGGCGTTATAAATGCGTCATCGGCTGAGTGCAATTCCATAGCTACTGAAAAGTGAGAGATGAGTTTCGTTAAATGCGACATGGAGTTTGTTTAACATTATGCATCAGTATTTTTAAAAGATTTTTGCCTGTAGACTCTGGCTGTCAGATTTTATTTAGCCAAACGTCTATTTGGCACGCTCGGCGGATCCATTTGAATGAAAATTCCCATGAATTCTAAATATTTGTTCGGGAGTTTTTGAAGGAGGTCCCCGCACGGGATTTGTTTAGTCGACGTGCTCTATTTGGCACCTCGATATGCAACATTGTAATGCCGTTTTACAAAACCCGTCGACTTTGATTTTGCTTTTTCCCGAACGCCGGTAAGCATCGTTTCAAAAACTTTTCCAATATTGCCATGAACGACGAGTTGGAGGTTTGTACGCCTCTAATCTGGGGGAATTGCAAGAACGATGAATTCACGTTGACGACAGATAATAAAACTCTCTAAATAAAAGCCATTGCGGAAATTTCCAGGAACTCGTTCTCCACTTCAATGCTTACTTAAACCGATACAACGATGGCGTAATTTAGCCTTAGCCTTGTCATAAACACTCGGGCCCTATATGATATAACTTCCTGCGGTAATTTTCCGAACTATGTATAGTCTCTTTAGCTTAGATTACAATATGAGTACGCTTGATCCCACCCACGAGTTTCTATTCAATATCGTGTTTAAAATTTTGTTGGTGGATACGATTGCGCCACGTGAAACTGTTTTATTGCGAGGATTATTTATTAGGTAGCTTTTGCCGGTAATTTTAACACGGGCATTACTACATGTGTATAATAACTCAAGTTATGAACTGCTGGCTAAATGAAACGAATAGAGAAATTTGTGGAATCCCCACACACTTTGAAGTGATTTAATGCCTATTTTTTAAATTTATTATAAGTAGGTTTATTCTTAAACCACCTAGTGCATACTTCAGTACAGAGAGCTGAAAAAGCAAAAACTAGAAATTATTAGGTGCCCAAAAAGTTGAATATAAACAGCCCTATATCACATTCCTGTAAACAGAATTGTTTAAACTAATGTGATTTAGGGCTTGTTCTAGCTCTAAATAAAAAACCTTCGGTAAACTTGCATTCTTCCTGAAAAATAATTCCATTCCCATAAACGTAAAAAGAAAAGAGACGACATTTACGTTTCAGGTAAGTAAATAACATATATCATTAATTGATTGACGTATAAATAACGCACCAAATCATGTGAATAAGTCCCACTATAATGACGAATAAAAAGCGTCATTAAATAACTGGTCGTCGAAGTCACGTCTTTTTCACGTTAATAAAACGTTTAATTTAAGTTCATGCATTTATGGGGATTAAAATAACCAAGGTAATACAGGGGCTTTCTGAAAAACTCCTATATAGTCCCTACAAGTTAGCACGATTGTGTCTTCTGTCATATTTCACTGCATTTATGCTGTCTATCACGTACGTCACTTGAGCGTCTCTGCGAAGGTGAGTAAGACAAGATGAGACGAGAAAGTTTTTTTTGCAGGTAAAATCAGAATGCTCAAAATTTTTCAAAATTTTAGTTTTTTTTATATATGAACAATAACAGTTCAAAAACTGAATTATGATGCAAAAAATATTATTAAAATGCAAAGGCGAATAAGAAATAAGAGTGGTGTCTCATTGAAAAAAAAAAAAAGTTTATGCTAAAAAGTTCACTTTTGCTTCATCCTGTATACATAAATAAATTCTCATTGAAAACAGCTTTTTTAACCATCCACTCATCAAAATTCCTTGTAGTTTGAAAAAAAGGCCAACGCTTCGACGTTCAATCGACGTCTTCTTCAGGACGAGTGCTGCCAATTTCTTGTTGAGATTGTTCCAATCTTTCAGAATGCATAGTGTGATATCTCCATATGCATCACGGATTTGTCGAAAAAACCCATTGTTCAACATGGCACCCGTACATGAATAGATTTGGCAAGTCGCAGGATTAGGACAAACAAAAACTCCCTTGTAATTTGAAAAAAAGGCCAACGTTTTGACGTTCAATCGAGGTCTTCTTCAGGGCGAGTACTGTCAATTTCTTGTTGAGATTGTTCCAATCCTTCAGAATGCGTAGTGTCTTATCTCCATACGCATCACGGATTCGTCGGAAAAACCCATTGTTCAACATGGCAATAGTGGTAACGTCTCCTTATATGAATAGATCTGGTAAGTCGCAGTATTAGGTCAAACAAAAACTCACTTGTAGATTGAAAAAAGCCAACGTTTCGACTTTCAATCGACGTCTTCTTCAGAGCGTGTCAGCTGCCAATTTCTTGTTGAGAAATTGGCAGCACTCGCCCTGAAGTTTTTCCGGAAAATCCATGAAGCATATGGAGATAATAGACTACGCATTCTGAAGGATGTCAAAATTAGAAACACGGACGGTAAGACCTAAACAGATAAACAATACAATATCAATTCTATAGTTTAAACTTCGACCTGAAGTTTTATGATAGTTGTACAAGTCGTTCTTAGTAGAGGAGATAGCAAAGTTGAATTGGATTTGACATCAAGGGAAGACGTAAAAAAGATGGCTGGACAACATGAGAACAGTGGCAGGCACACAGTGGATGAAATTGGCAAAGAACACAGAGAGATGTAAACAATTAGGAAAGGACATCAGGAACCGCTCTTAGGAGACATTTTTGGATAAGACGATTTACGTTAATCGTCAAATCAAATGCTTTATTTTGGTTCCATACACTCTGTATTCATGGTTAATTATTCATTAATGCGTAATAAATTTTTAACTTCTATTAAAGGAGTTTAAGTAATAGGGTCTCGAGAGTTGGTATTTAGGCAAAAATTTTGTCAATAGATCATTTTTTTAACAGCTTCGAATTTTGTGTGCTCTATCTCTAAATCTATTTTTAAATGCAACCTTCAAGGTACCACTTCACCGAAAAGAAAGTTCATAATGTGTGTGTGTGTGTGTGTGTTATAAAACTGTGTTCAGTTATACAACTATGCTTTAAAAATAATCTTTTAACCGAAATTGAATTTTAAATATAGTCGGCGATTTTATGAGACGATAAATTTTAATAGGACTGTTTATTAGTATTTCATAACCACCGCAGTAGTCATTAATTGACAGTGAGAGTACTGGAATCGATAGTATCTGGCAAATCGTTTAAACACGTGAGCACAATATACACGCTGCCACTATACTGCGTAACAATGAATCGGCATTTTGGTTAAGATACCATAATGGTGGATATAAAAGTGCACCACAACGTCAGATCAAACAATTAAGTAGGCTCGACTCCACAGAGGATGTTCAAATTAGTTGCGAATTGTTACAAAACCATGACTATTGCCACAATATGAGGACAGTCTTTACAATAAGCACCATGTGACGTGTTCAGTGAGGAGGTTACACTCATTCGACTTACCAGGCACGATATTTGACTTGATTTTATTAACTTAAACTTGGTGGTAATTTCTACAATGTATTTGTTATTACCATGCGTTCTTCTCTGCAGAATTGTACCAGTCTATCTCCTCTTTCATTTCTCCCTCCCAGACCAAAGTCGCCCACCATTTCGCCCTCCATTCCATCTCTCACCTTAGGATTGAAGTCTCCCATCACTATATTTAACTCTCTTTAACTTTTTTTATTTGAGCATAGAAGCCTTCTACTTTCTCTGCATTTTTGTCCGCTGTGGGGGCATATATTTGGATAAGATATATGTTAAAAGGTTTTCTTCTGAGCTTTAGCAAAATAACCCTGTCACGAGTATGGCAGGCAGCTAAAATAAACAGAATTTAGCAGTGTTTAGTTTTCGTTGTATAATATAAGTCTGAAAATGTACGGTAATATGGGTAACGGTAAATGTAAGTCCACAATGTACGGGCACGTAAACGTAACGTGCCCACACACTTTCTGTACAGATTTTAGCAGTGTTTGTTTTCGTTTTTTAACATATGTCTGAAAATGTACGTCTACCACGGGCCCTCTCTTTTTTAGGAATACCGAAAAACGTGACCCCAAAAGAAAAAATCCATTACTATCAAGTCTGGACTGTTTGGTGAACACGAAACTGTTTCTCATTTTCCTATCCAACCAATTGGATATTCCATATTAAAGTAGTTTTGAACTTGATTTACGCTGTGAGGCGAAGCACCATCTTGCTGCCACATCATCCTTGCTATTCTCATCCTAATACATGTCGGTCTATCACACCACACCAAACGTTAACAAACTGATATCCTTAACATTTTATTTGCTGGATCATTTGAGGATTATTCGTAGACCAGTGTCGTGTGTTTTGACTATACTCAGGGTTTTGGTAATATCTGTTTAGGAATTTCTCACAAAATAAGCCTTCTCTGGCACTGCTCGTCGCTTAGTTTCTGAGTTTTTCGAAACTTACATGCTCTATATTGGTATTTCTTCAAAACTCTGTA
Source organism: Taphrorychus bicolor (assembly GCA_951812265.1). NCBI lineage: Eukaryota > Metazoa > Arthropoda > Insecta > Coleoptera > Curculionidae > Taphrorychus > Taphrorychus bicolor. The sequence continues at coordinate 29,668,314 of OX638304.1, forward strand.
AACTGAATTGCGTGAGACCGGTAGTTCCTGAGAACATTTAGTAATTGAAGCCGATGGATCTACTTCAAAAAATCCTAGTATGTTGTCTAGTATGAATATCCAATTGGTTGGATAGGAAAATGAGAAACAATTTCGTGGCCACCAAACAGTCCAGACTTGATAGTAATGGATTTTTTCTTTTGGGTCACGTTTTTCTGTACGCCTAAAGAAAGAGGGGACGTAAACGTGCCCGTACATTTTCAGACTTATATTAGACAACTAAAACTAAACACTGCTAAATTCTGTATAGAAAATGTGTGGAAGACGTACATTTTCAAACATATATTACAGTGTTGGCAATTAACCGGTTAAAAATATTTTTAACTTAATAACCTGTTAATAACCGGTTAATTATCCGGTTAATAACCTCTAATATGTGTTTTGCAATTAAAAGTGTGCAAGCCGAGCTCTGCATTGCAAGCGGTCTTTATCCAAAACCATCATTCAAGATGTTTTTCCATACGTCTTGCATTTGAAGTGTACTCACATAAGCAATATTTACACTGGCCTTTAACATATTTACAACCAGCTTTATTTTGAATTTTTCCGAAGTGTTTCCAAACATTGGTTTCTCGACGCCCCATTTTATCCCATCAATATTAAACTTATTAAACTAAATTATTTGATTATTAAGTATAAAAAATACAACAAACTAATATACAAGGAATCACTCAAATATACGTCTACAACGTTTATTGATATGAAGCGATTTTTTACGAGATCCGAACTGAGCCTAGAGTGCGCATGATTAGATGTTATATATTTTCAATCTTGCGTGAAGTTTTTCAATCTTCACTTTCAGTGAAGGGTAGACTCTCGATGCGTCTACAGAGAAAAAGCTGGATACTTTTGAGATGTACCTATACCGTCGTATGTTAAGAATATCGTGCGTGCATAGAGTCACCAAGATGGAAGTTCTTGCGCGGATGAGAAAATCAAAAGAACTGATGCTGATTGTTAAGGAGAGAAAGACGAGATTCATAGGCCATATAATGAGAGGCGAAAGGTACGAACTCTTGAGACTAATCATTGAAGAAAAAATACAGGGAAAAAGATCAGTGGGAAGAAGACAGAACTCATGGCTGAAAGACTCAAGAAGATGGTTTGGATGTACCTCAATCGACATCTTCAGAGCGGTTACATCCAGAATAATGATTGCCAATTGGATAGCCATTCTCCGGCGGGAGACGGCGGATTAAGAAGAAGAAGGGAAAGCCCTTTTTTCAATTTCGACAAAAATAAGTTCTATATGTCTTTGGACAAAAGAGGTCGATCTAAAGGAAAGTCAGTCTAAAACTGTTGCCCCTCGGGAATCCTACTTCTACCGAAAAAAAAGGAAAAACGTTGTATCAAGCAGTTTAACCACAATCACCTTTATTTGCAACATCTACCAGAATTCCAATTCTATAACGATGTTTTATATGGAAACAATCCACAAAACCAGGAGAAGAACCAGGATGCTAAAGACATTAATCCAGAGGCATTATGTGACTGTTTGGAAGACCGTAATGAAGGTCTAACTTTGATTTAGAATTAAAAGTTTAGTTATTTTCCTTATATATTTAGTTCGATAATTTTACGACGTTTTATTGAAAACTATAGAAATCTATATCGGAAGGCAATAAAGTTTAACCTAACATAATGTTCGAACAAAACGAGTTCTCCGTGAGATCATACAAATTCGGACATGTCCATTTGTTTATGCAAATTTTTTTCCTCTAAATCAACTTCTTTGCTTGTTCAAGAATTGTGATTGCAAGAGGTCTCCCTGGGATTTTTGCGAACATTTTTATATTTAAGAATTTAGGAGAAATATGTTTTTCTCATTTGTATCGAAACTACTTTAAGTGGAGATGTCCACTTTTGGAAAAAACGCTCCTCAACTTACAAATATGCCATCTCATTATATTCTAGACACACGTTTGAGTATTGGTGTAGCCTAACTAGTTTGAGGGAATATTTGCGTAATAGTTTAGCCAGCCTATATCCAGCAGTACTTACTGTTTCAATGTAGTAAATGTTAGATGGGTTTCTCGTAGACATAACACAGGTAATGAATTCTAATTCTGTATCAACGTAGACAAATGTGAAATGACAAACGACATTGACATTTGACGTTTCTTCTAGGTTAAAAATCATTAAAGCGTTTTTTTTCTTAACGTTAATAACCGGTTATTAACCGGTTAAAAAACGTTGGTTAATTAACCTTGCCAACACTGTATATTAAACAACGAAAACTAAACGTTACGTTTACGTGCCCACATATTTTCGGTTTGCCTAAAAATGAGAGGGCACGTAAACGTGGCCGTACATTTTCAGGCTTATTTAGACAACGAAAACTAAACACTGCTAAATTCTGTACAGAAAATGTGTGGGCACGTTACGTTTACTTGGCCACACATTCTCGGTATGACTAAAAATGAGAGGGCACGTAGACGTGCCCGTACATTTTAAATAGTATATTGTGCAACTAGTGTCGCAACAATGGCACCAATTGCACTTTTCACGAGAGTGTGACGGGTGGGACTCGAGCCGTAGGCAAGTAATACGTCACAAGAGTTAGTAGTAGTGCGCATGTGTTCATTTTCGAGGCAGTCGTAGAAACAAGTAGGTTATAGTAGTCCAGGAAAGAAGTAGGGGTGTATACATTTAAAAAAGTTAGTCTAGTTGGCTGTGAAATGTCAAAAAAAAAGGATGGAGAAACAAAAGTTCATTTACTTTGATTATGCCATCCTTTTCTGTCAAAAATTCATAGCTGTTTTTTTCTTATGAACAGGCGTAAATCTTTGCATTCCAGCATTTCAAAGTAGTAAATGTCCTCAAGTTATAAGTAGGTTTGCGGCTTTAATTACGTGTTGTTCTCTCTGAAAGATCAATTTCTGATAAGAAGGGAAACCCATGACAGTTATTGTATAATCTATTAACGCAAAAATTATTAAAGTTTTATATAACTGAACATAATACAAACCTCCCCTGTTTTATAGTTTTGTCCCCCGTTTTTAGCAGTTGTGATGCGTCAATTGATGTGCTCTGACTCTCGAGCTAGTACATTACATCTGGAGAGACCCCCCTGCTCTACTGCTTTTTAGCAGTACTCTAAAAATGGCGGCGATATCCGCCGGAAGTGACGTCACCTCACATCTTACGTCAAATACTTCGAAATTGCGATTCGCGAATAGATGTGGTGTGACCATGAAATTACTTCAAGGGTACCTTAAAAATGGCGGACTTCTGGCCAAAAAATTGGACCATTTTAGGGATAAATCGGCGTTTGATGGCTCTGTCCATATCTCCTAGGTCATTGGGCTCAAGTCGTATCATTTTTCTAAAAGGAATCTCAATTGACCAAAGCCTTCTTTCGTTCAATATTCTATTGAAGTGTTGCCTGATGGAGGCGTATAACTTTCTTTAGTTTCTCCGCAAGAGCTGATTTTCACTATCTAATGAAACATACCCAAACGTTGAAAAAACTTTTCCATTACAGGCCTACCTCACATTATTGCCAACTTCTCGTACCCTTAATTCCGACCCGTGTTTCACCTTATCAACCCGCGACGCAAGAACCTTGGAAAGTTTTCCCCACTCTTAATGGTAAAATCGTAACAAACTTTCGGATTGCGACATTCGCTGATTGCGACTAGGGAATGAGTAAGGGCGTACATGTCCGCAAATAACTCCATGAAACGTCGCTGATTACTTTCATGTTTGCTACATAGAAAACGCAGCGTAATTTGGGGGAGCACTCGCAGTTATTACAGTTTGCGGTGGAGCAAAGGCAAAAGGCACCCGAAATGAATGAAGTGCATTTAATTATATGCGACTCAACTTTGGCACATGTTGTTTTTAGTTCTGGGGGAGAAATGTCAAATTTCCCCCTTTTTGAAAACTTCCGCTATGATTAGATCGTGTCACGTGCACCATACACACTGGCTCTTCCAGGAGCCAATCGCTATATCAAACTAAATTGTCTACCAGGTTTGAAACACCCCACAGTGATAAGCTGAAATTACAGCGAAACCGGTGTATGGTTGGTTCATAGTAGTTTCGCTACTCTATGAAATGCAATTAGTTATATGCGGCTCAACTTTGGCACGTGTTGTTTTTAGTTCTGGGGGCAAAAATGTCAAATCTCCCCATTTTGAAAACTGAAGCTATGATTAGATCGTGTCACGTGCACCATACACACTGGCTACTACAGGAGCCAATCGTTACATCCAACTAAATTACCTATTAGGTTTGAAACACCCCACAGTGATAAGCTGAAATTACAGCGAAACCGGTCTATGGTTGGTTCATATTAGTTTCGTTACTCTATGAAGTGCTATTAATTATATGCGGCTCAACTTTGGCACTTGTTGTTTTTAGTTCTGGGGGCAAAAATGTCAAATCCCCCCTTTTTGAAAACTGAAGCAATAATTAGATCGCGTTATGTGCACCATACACACTGGCCATTCCAGGAGTCAGTCGTTATATCAAAGTAAATTATCTATCAGGTTTGAGATACTGTGATAAGCTGCCCACCTACCCACAGTGATAAGCTGAAATTACAGCGAATCCGGTCTATGGTTGGTTCATAGTAGTTTCGTTACTCTACGAAATGCAATTAATTATATGCGGCTCAACTTTGGCATTTGTTGTTTTTAGTTCTGGGGGCAAAAATGTCAAATCCCCCCTTTTTGAAAACTGAAGCTATGATTAGATCGCGTCATGTGCACCATACACACTGGCTATTCCAGGAGTCAGTCGTTATATCAAACTAAATTATCTATCAGGTTTGAAACACCCCACAGTGATAAGCTGAAATCACAGCGAAACCGGTCTATGGTTGGTTCATAGTAGTTTCGTTACTCTATGAAGTGCAATTAATTATATGCGGCTCAACTTTGGCACTTGTTGTTTTTAGTTCTGGGGGCAAAAACGTCAAATCCCCCCTTTTTGAAAACTGAAGCAATGATTAAGATCGCGTTATGTGCACCATACACACTGGCTATTCCAGGAGTCAGTCGTTATATCAAACTAAATTATCTATCAGGTTTGAAACACCCCACTGTGATAAGCTGAAATTACAGCGAATCCGGTCTATGGTTGGTTCATAGTAGTTTCGTTACTCTATGAAATGCAATTAATTATATGCGGCTCAACTTTGGCACAAGTAGTTTTTAGTTCTGGGGGCAAAAATGTCAAATCCCCCCATCTTTAAAACTGAGGCTATGATTTGATCGCGTCATGTGCACCATACACACTGGCTATTCCAGGAGCCAATCGTTACATCAAACTAAATTATCTATTAGGTTTGAAACACCCCACAGTGATAAGCTGAAATTACAGCGAAACCGGTCTATGGTTGGCTCATAGTAGTTTCGTTACTCTATGAAGTCCAATTAATTATATGCGATTCAACTTTGGCACATATCGTTTTTAGTTCTGGGGGCAAAAATGTCAAATTCCCCCCCTTTTTGAAAACTCCAGCTATGATTAGATCGTGTCACGTGTACCATAAACACTGGCTATTCCAGGAGCCAGTCGTTATCTCAAACTAAATTGTGAAATGAATTATCAGATTTGAAACCACCCACAGTGATAAGCTGAAATCACAGCGAAACCGGTCTATGGTTAGTTCATAGTAGTTTCGTGACTCTATGAAGTGCAATTAATTATATGCGACTCAACTTTGGCACATGTTGTTTTTAGTTCTGGGGACAAAAATGTCAAAACCCCCCTTTTTGAAAACTCCAGCTATGATTAGATCGTGTCACGTACACCATACACACTAGCTATTCCAGGAGCCAGTCGTTATATCAAACTAAATTGTGAAATGAATTATCAGATTTGAAACCACCCACAGTGATGAGCTGAAATCACAGCGAAACCGGTCTATGGTTGGTTCAGAGTAGTTTCGTTACTCTGTTATAGAGTCACCACCTGATGAAAAGTTTGGTACTAAACTTTTTGCATCATTGCACACACAGTTCCGTTGTAGTCTACTAGGGCTAGAACAGGACCATGACCAGGCGCTTATCCATCGTCTAATCATCCATCAGAAAAACTGAAATATGTCAGAAATGACAACATTTTAACAACATACAACTACAATCTCATCAGGCAACGGGCGAAGTGATCTCCCGTGCTTTCCGACGTTGACTGATTCGACTGTGGTAAGCTCCGTGGTTTTTATTCTCTCGCCGCGCGGTCGCGCTGCAGTGGGGGTGGGGTGGGGATAGTGGTGACGCAGCGTTCTGGCGTACTTGAAGTACAACGTAGAACTCGCTTCCAGTCTGCATTCTCCTTCCTGATGAAATTGTTGTCATGTTTAAAGATCTCAATGGTCTCTCTGGTTAGTCTCGGATAGACAGAAACGCTGCGATTGATATCCAGATATCCACCTCGTTGAAATGGATGTCGTAACCTTCGGAGAGAGCGTTCTCTGCTTCTGCTGATTTTTGTGTTTGTCCCAGACAGCAATTCCTCTTGTGTCCCAGCCTTGAGGAGTTGCGGTCCAAGACAGCAACTCCTCAAGAGCTTTCAGAGCTTTCCTTTATGCAAATGTGAGATAGCTTTTTGGTTTGCGCGTTGTAGAATTCGTAACGTCTCCATCCTTATCTGTTCAGCCGTCTGAATTGGCAGCTGTTGGATTCCTCTCTCCAGGTTTGGTATTATGTCTTCAACAGGTATTCTGGATGGTGTTATGGCAAAATTTTCTCCCTTGTTCAGAACGCTCAACTTGCCTGCTGACAGTTCTTTGTCTGTGAAATTGACTTCAACTTGCTTTGACTCTCGTCCCATGTGAGGCTTAACGTACTCAGTGAATTGTTGGTGGCACTTAGTGGCTTAGTGTCTCGGTGGCACAGACAACTGTTTTGGCCATACACCTGTAAACATTGAACAAACCATTTGAAATGGTAGGAGACGAAAAATCACAAAGTGTGCTGTTTACTAGTTTCTATCGGCTTTTTCAGAATTAGTGATCAGTATACAGAGGCACTACTAAACGCAGTGGCAACACGAGGATTACGGATCTCAAAGAACTGCAGGCTAAGACCAATACAAAAAACTCTTGACAATCTTTGATAAACACACTGTGCTACGTTTGACACAAGTCAGCAGTCACCAAGCTCTCTCTCTCTCTCTCTCTCTCTCTCTCTCTCTCTCTTTCTCTCTTTCTAAAGATCACCATATTGTTTTTGATGAGGTAGAAATCTTACATCAACGTTACTATCTACGTTAACAAGAGAAGTCCCTGAGATCTTCAAGAACGAGAACAACCTCAACGGATCTCTGTCACATGTCAAAATCCCGCTCCACTCCTTAGTCTCCTCATCACTACAGCGTGACTTTCTCAAGTCACGCAGTGGGAGAACGCAACACTCAATTGTCGAATCCTGGCTAAAGAATGGTATTCCTCGTTCCCTTCGAACCCACGGTAGGTATCTGCAGGTTTCCTCAGAGTCTTGTAGCCATTCAGATAACTTTTTACTATATAGAAGAACGATATCCTGTCCTCTACAAACCATGCCTGAATTGGCAAATTTTGATAGATTTGGCCTGGATTTCGAGCACAACTGCATAAAATGTATTATTAGTTGCAAGCACTAATCACCAAAAATAAGGTGTATAGATGACAAAAAGTTATTTTAAATATTCGTCAAGTCACATAAATAAACGAATTAGTCAATTTGGCTTTACAATGTCCAATCAAAATATTTTCAGCTACGAACAGTCACCTAATTATTTTCATTAGATGCACTTAGATAATTATATTTACCTACAGTTGTTCCATGCAATTCATTGCCAAGAAATTCGTTTCTCGGCATTTATTTCCGTCCAGTCTGTCTGTCGTTGACCTGTCGCCGCCAGAACTTTGGCTTTAAGCTCAAGCCCGAAATTGAGCAATTTTTTCGTCAAGCCCTAATGACTGAATAGGGCAAGCAAACCCTAATGGGCAACCAACACGAAACAAGGAAATTAATCGAGACCTGCATTGCAGCTACAACGTTACAAAATCTGGATGAAACTTGTTTTTCAAGTTCGGGGGACCTTGAGACAATGTCGATCAGTGCAGCAACAAAACATCGCTCGGCTTTTCCGTAAACATACGGATTTGAAAAATGATAAATACCCCTTGGAAATGACCCAGAAACCCACAGGCTCTTTGGGTTGATGTTGTTGATGTGACGCTAATGGGAATTCCCACATTGAGGACTTAGAACAAAAAGGTGTCGCGGCCGCTTCAAGGACAAAACAACGCTAAAACCATGCCCGGCCAGAACCCATGGGGTTTTTTTAATAGAAACCACGCCGTTTCGGGTACCGGCTTGGGCCAATTTGTCGAAGAGATCCTGCTTGTTTTTGCTGTTTTAATTAGTTTATCCTCCTCTGAAAAGGAATTAGCTCGACGGGCTCGCCAGTCGCAAAAACGTAATTTATTTATGAGTTCTTCATTTAAATTAGCCGTCCGTTTTACGATTTGCTTTGGTTTTGAGACTGCAACGGCTCTTTGTGTCATCCATAAAAAAAAACCACTTTCAATTTTATTACAGCGCCCTAGGACTTGGCGTATACAAAAATTGCCTCATTAACGCCAAGGACCGTTATTGTATAGCAGAGACGAGGTTATGCAAAAGGAAAAACTACGAACAAATTACAAGTTAGGAAAATAACGAACGAGTTCTTTAGGACTGTATAAATAAATTATAGCATACCGGGTATGCAAAACTGTGAGACCAAATGTTATGGAAACTGGGTCAATCGGTGCCAGAGCCACACGTGTCAGGAAAGCGAATTTTCCAGGTGCCCACTTAGCCTTAATGTCTGAGAGTTTATATTATTGTGCCCGATTACACTATCCAAAAAGTGTCTTTACATTTCTCGACTAACAAATGGTCGTGCAATGTGCTGATAGAAACTTTTTCCCAGTGTCATTTGGTACATTTGAACACGTGCCCTTTCCTGTTGTCTTCGAGGGGCTTTTGAGAGGTTAATTTTGATAATAAAGCCTAAGGCGAAAATCTCAGATTTTTTGGTTCTTTTCCAATGTTTATCACTCAATAATAAAATTAATCACTAACTATAGTCACTGAGATCGATAGGAAGAGTGACTACCAAATTCCGAAACACCTGATAAAACTGTTATAGCCCTAAAAAATAGGAGAATGGGAAAACCCAACATAAGAAGGATATAATAAACACATTTTAAAACGATTTCGAACAGTAAACATCCCAAATAAACCTCTGTTTCTATGCAGACAAAAAGGCAATAAATCGCGCCGAATGTCTTCTTATTCAAAGAAAGTTCTCGTAATAAAATCTAAAAATATCCTAGATCACAGTTTTATTACCCTAGATAACGAGGACGTCGGAATGATGTTCTCGTTATCTGATGAACGTTAGCTGATTTCCCAATTGAGTGTGCACCGTTACAACGGATTAATGGTATGGATCGCTGGATATGATTGGTTGATGTCTGCATAAATGCATTTGTTCATCGGGGTGAATGAGGGTTCAAATTTAGGTTTTGTAAAATTTTGCAAAAAAATATATCGATCGAAAAACAACGATGTCAGTAGGTCAGCAAGTTGGCTAAAAGTTCAATAAAGTAATCGTTTGGCATTCGTTTGTGCTTGACGGCAGTCTTGTGTACTGAAGTAAATGTATTTCTGTTGTCTGTTCATTCTCGATGGTGTGCAGATTCCTTTGTCGTGTTTTGCAATTGATAAACGTGTTTTTGTTTACAAAAGTCGCTTCTATAGCAGTTTTTCTGTTTTTGCCCATACATCTAACGAGAAGGGAATCTGCACACTATCGAGAATGAGCAGATAACAGAAACACACCCACTTCAGTACACGATACTACAATCAAGCACAAACGCCAAACAATTACTTTATTGAACTTTTAGCCAACTTGTTGACCTAATGACCTCGATATATTTTTTTTAAATTTTACAGAAGCTAAATTTGAACTTTCATTCACCCAGATGAACGAATGCATTTAAGCAGACATCAGCGAATCATATCGAGCGATCTTAATCAGTAACCCGTCGAAACCCTGCACACCCAATGGGGAAATCAGCTAACTCATTCCGACGTCCTCGTTATCTAGGGTATTAAAAGTGTGGTCTGGGATGTTTTTAGATTTTGTTACGACGACTTTCTTGAATATGCAGTAATTCAGCTCGACTTATTGCCTTTTTCCAATTTTTTTAATAAATTATATATGTTTACATACAAAAAATTGTAGTATTATTGCAACTGCTCGGGATAATTAATTCAAGAAGACGTTCTCACATAAGTTGTGCATTAAAAGTGTTTTAAGTGCTTAATTTTGTATTCTGTTTCTGCAAATTAAAAAGATATGAACCTATTTGTCCAGTGGCAGAGGATACAAGGGAGTAGTGTGTAAAAAATACTTATACTTTTTTGTGTGTACCTAAACATATATACAATTTATCAAAAAAAATGGAAAAAGGCACTAAACCGTCTGAATGTCTTCATATTTAAGAAAGTCGTCGTAATAAAATCTAAAAACATCCCAGACCACAGTTCTATTACCGTAGATAACGAGGACGTCGGAATGAGTTAGCTAATTTCCCCAATGGGTATTCGTGGTGTGCAAGTGGAAAGAATGCAAAAATGCATTCGTTCATCGGGGTGAAAGAGAGTTCAAGTATAACTTTTGTAGCTGAAAGGTTGCTGTCTCCCGTGAAATATATCGATTGAAAAATATCGATGTCAGTAGGTCAACAAGTTGGCTAAAAGCTCAATAAAGTAATCGTTTGGCGTTTCGTTTGTGCTTGATTGCAGTCTCGTTAACTGTAGTGAGTGTGTTTCTATTATCTGCTCCTTCTCGCTAGTGTGCAGATTCCCTTCTCGTGTTTTACAATTGATAAACGTGTTTTTGTTTGCAAAAGTCTTGTTCACCTCGGGCGTTTCTAAATCAGTTTGCCTGTTTTTGCCCATAAATCTAAGGTATGAGTGCAGAGCTCATTTATCGTGTTGTGCGTCGTAATTTAATTGCATTATTCGTATTTATTTTTTTGAGTGTCCAATATAGAGTATTGTTGTTGTCACATAACTGCACTGTTCTGCCCTGGACTGATCGAAGCTCGGGATAATTAATTCAAAAAGACTTTCTCACGTAAGTTGTGCATTAAAAGTGTTTTTTTTTTAATTTTGTATGTTCTTTCTGCAAATTAAAAAGATATGAACACTTTTGTCCAGTTGCGGATGATACAAGGGGGTAATGTGTAAAAAATACTTACACTTTTTTGTGGGTAAACATATATACAATTTATTAAAAAGATTGAAAAAAGGCAATAAATCGTGTTGGATGTCTTCATATTCAAAGAAAGTCGTCATAACGAAATCTAAAAACATCCCAGACCATAGTTTTATTATCCTAGATAACGAGGACGTCGGAAAGAGTTAGCTGATTTCTCCATTGGGTGTGCAGCGTTACAAATGGTTAATGATATGGATCGCTCGATATGATTGGCAGATGTCTGCTTAAATGCATTCGTTCATCTGGGTGAATGAGAGTTCAAATTTAGCTTTTGTAATATTTTGCGAAAAAAATATATCGATTGAAAAATATCGATGTCAGTAGGTCAACAAGTTGGCTAAGAGTTCAATAAAGTAATATTTTGGCGTTCGTTTGTACTTCATTGCAGTCTCGTGTACTAAAGTTAGTGTCTTTCTGTTATCTGCTCATTCTCGATGGAGTGCAGATTCTCTTCTCGTGTTTTGCAATCGAAAAACGTTTTTTTTTGTGTGCAAAAGTCGTACTGATCTCAGTCGTTTCTAAATCAGTTTGTCTGTTTTGTGCTGAATGTCTTGATATTCAAAGAAAGTCGTCGTAATAAAATCTAAAAACATCCCAGACCACAGTTTTATTACCCTAGATAACGAGGACGTCGGACGAGTGACTGCACCCGTTGGATGTGCAGCGTTAAGACGAGTTAATGATATGTGTCGCTTAATATGATTGGCTGATGTCTGCTTAAATGCATTCGTTCACAGGGCGCATGAGAGTTCAAATTTTGCTTTTGTAGTTGTGTTGTTAGTAGCGACGTATAATCGTGCGTCGTTCTTAGACCTTGCTGTATATACGAGGGGCGTTCTTGGGGTGTGGTCCTTAGGTGATGGGAAACAAAAAAAGCACAGTGTTTTCCCTTTTCTCAAACTTCTAATTGTTTTAGACGTTTCGATGCCCTATGGCATCTTCATCAGTACATTCTCACATGGGAGAACATCTCACACTTGCGACGGGTTAATGGTATGGATCGCTCGATATGATTGGCTGATGTCTGCTTAAATGCATTCGTTTATGGGGGTGAAAGAGAGTTCAAGTTTAGCTTTTGTAGGTGAAAGATCGCTCGGTCTCCCGGAAAATATATCTATGGAAAAATATCGATGTCAGTAGGTCAACGAGTGTGTTTCTGTTATCTGCTCATTCTCGATAGTGTGCAGATTCTCTACTCGTGTTTTGCAATTGATAAACGTGCTTTTGTTTGCAAAAGTCCAGTTGATCTCGGTCGTTTCTAAATCAGTTTGTCTGTTTTCGCCCATAAATCTAAGGTATGTGTGCAGAGCTGTTTTATCGTGTTGTGCATCGTGATTTAATTGCATTATTCATACTTATTTGTTCATCAAATTAAAAAGATATGAACACATTTGTCCAGGGGCGGGGGATACACAAAGGGGTAGTGTGTAAAAAATACTTACACTTTTTTGTGGGTAAACATATATACAATTTATTAAAAAAAAATGGAAAATCTGAAGATATTTGGCAATCTCGACAATTTGGAGATATTTTCTGTTATTTTCTAGGATGAAAGGGAACAACTGTTGAAGCAATGGATTTAGAGGCTGTTCATTTCAAAACGTCATCTAGTAAGCTGTGAAATATCAAAAGAAAAGGATGAAGAAAAGTCCGTTTACTTTGATTGTCATCCTTTTCTATAAAAAATTCATTGCCTTCTAGGTGACGTTTTCTGATAAACACCCTGTATTATGACAATATTTCTTGAAGGTCAAACTGACTTGACCGCACTCGCATAACAAAACCCATCAATCCTTAATCAAATTAAAGCCGAGGCACCCTTTCTGATGGAATAAACAGAAACTCGTCCAAAAATGGGCGGACACGTCCGCACGTACGATCAGGCCAGACTTAAATGGCAGGTTTTGTTGTTTTACATGGCACTTCATACGTGCTCCCGGTTTCCCGCTATTATCGCTTGACCTTCTGATAGGAAAAAAAGTCATAGGCTTTTTATCCCTAAGCACTACACAGGGGCCACAAAGTAACCCATCCACACCTATATGTAAAGAGCAATTACGTTACTGGCCGCAGTTGCGGTTGGCCTCCTGCTGAGATTATAATGTGATTAAACCCAAACAATGGGCCTAAATTAAGTCTTTTAATCACTTATGTGTTGTGTAACCACTCGGCACGTTTACTAAGCGTCTTGTTCATGCGGACAACTGAAGACGAAACACCATTAGCGGAGGTGGAGGCAAGAGATTTGCAACATCGAAATTAATTGGCGTAAAAAACTTTTGACAGGACGCATTAAATTGAAACTAACTTTTTCTGCTCCTGATGGGTCGTGGGGTGCAAAAGGGGTTGAATACAATCGCGAAATTACCCGAGACAACGTCGCTGCGGATTCCATTTTTCAAACTTCCCGTTCTCGACGAAAAACCCTTCTCGAAACGAAACTTCGACGGAACTTTCCACTGGCGGATTTTCGACCCAGACTATTAATGCGCCAACGAGCTTTATAAAATGCTTTTTGTGTTTTGCATCATCGTACTTTCTTATGGAAAAACAAAATTTGATACCACGAAACGTAGAGGTGGTTCAGGGTAGGCAGATCCCACGGACTGCGCCATATGAGTAATTTATTATTGGAATTAAAAAAAGTAGAATAGAGAAGCTGCACTAAGATATAAGACTAAAGTGTTTTTCGGGCTTTGAAGCCGTGGTCCAATGGAATTTCTTCCTGTCGTTTCGCCGGCAGCTGCAGCAGACATTATCAAAGGCGATGAGGCAAGTGACCTCCCGTGTTTCCCGACGTTGGCTGATTTGACTGTAGTGAGCTTCGTGGTATTTATTCCCTCGGCGTGGTGCTGCAGTGGAGGAACTGAGGCGGGGGTAGTGGTGGCGCACTTAAAATATTGAACTCGCCTCCAGTCTGCATTTAGAAACGTAATTTCCTCCTTCCCGTTGAAATTGTTTTCGTGTTTAAAGATCTCATTGGCCTCTCTCGTTAGTTTCGGATAGAAACGCTGCGAATGATATAAAATATCCACCTCGTTAAAAAGGGGTGTTGTGACCTTGGGAGAGAGCGTGCTCTGCTACTAAAGGTCACCAGTAGCGTCAGGAAGAAATTCCATTGGACCATGACTTCAAAGTCCGGGAAACACCTTTTGAGTGTCCAGTTATGAAAGTAACTCTTGTGCTGAGTGGCAGCTGGTACCAAAAAAAATGGAAACAAAAACGTCAGGAAGGGATGTATTAAGTCATTTTGCGTCAATGGATTGACGTGCTCTTATGTTATGGATTGCACAAACATGCCTAACTTCCATTCAAACACGAAACCAATTTTAGGCAATTGCTTGCTACCTCCATTCGTATCTCCGTGGGTAAATATTTGTTAAAAACTGTAGAAAAAAGGTTCTTTTGCTCTTGCTACTGCACACTACCCACTCAACAATACACGGCCAGCCATACAAAATCCTAGTCAAAGACACACTTCCAAGCACAGCTACCTTTCTTTCTTTCCATGCACTGCAGAAACAACGATATTCTTCAAAGCCACTTCAAAGAAAAATACAGTCCAGAAGCCGCACAACTCTCGATAAGACTCTGGATAAAGGTATTTCCGTCTGGAAATGCGCAATTCCGCACAATACGGCTGAAAAGATATTCGAGCCACTATTTCGCTAAAAACCGTAATTGCTTTCGAGTTAGTAGTAGTAAAAAGGGTCACATTTCACGCGGCAATAAAAACCCGATCCCGAATGCGGTCGCTGGAAGAAAAACGGCAAATAACGGAAGTTGAAATAATAAAGCCGTAAAAGGGGAGAGTTCGAATTCGGACAACACAGAGAGGGGTTTCAAAAAAAAAAAAAGCGACCCCGCGGTGGTTGAAAAAGCGCCTGGAAATGTGAAACTCTTGTTCACATTTCCCGCTCCCACTGCGCACTGCTCCCGGTTTCCCGCTATTATCGCTTGACCTTCTGATAGGAAAAAAGTCATAGGCTTTTTATCCCTAAGCACTACACAGGGGCCACAAAGTAACCCATCCACACCTATATGTAAAGAGCAATTACGTTACTGGCCGCAGTTGCGGTTGGCCTCCTGCTGAGATTATAATGTGATTAAACCCAAACAATGGGCCTAAATTAAGTCTTTTAATCACTTATGTGTTGTGTAACCACTCGGCACGTTTACTAAGTGTCTTGTTCATGCGGACAACTGAAGACGAAACA
The DNA here is from genome assembly GCA_951812265.1 of Taphrorychus bicolor. NCBI lineage: Eukaryota > Metazoa > Arthropoda > Insecta > Coleoptera > Curculionidae > Taphrorychus > Taphrorychus bicolor. The sequence continues at coordinate 29,683,844 of OX638304.1, forward strand.
CCATTAGCGGAGGTGGAGGCAAGAGATTTGCAACATCGAAATTAATTGGCGTAAAAAACTTTTGACAGGACGCATTAAATTGAAACTAACTTTTTCTGCTCCTGATGGGTCGTGGGGTGCAAAAGGGGTTGAATACAATCGCGAAATTACCCGAGACAACGTCGCTGCGGATTCCATTTTTCAAACTTCCCGTTCTCGACGAAAAACCCTTCTCGAAACGAAACTTCGACGGAACTTTCCACTGGCGGATTTTCGACCCAGACTATTAATGCGCCAACGAGCTTTATAAAATGCTTTTTGTGTTTTGCATCATCGTACTTTCTTATGGAAATACAAAATTTGTTACCACGAAACGTAGCGGTGGTTCAGGGTAGGCAGATCCTACGGACTGCGCCATATGAGTCATTTATTATTGGAATTAAAAAAAGTAGAATAGAGAAGCTGCACTAAGATATAAGACTAAAGGGTTTTCCGGGCTTTGAAGCCGTGGTCCAATGGAATTTCTTCCTGTCGTTTCGCCGGCAGCTGCAGCAGACATTATCAAAGGCGATGAGGCAAGTGACCTCCCGTGTTTCCCGACGTTGGCTGATTTGACTGTAGTGAGCTTCGTGGTATTTATTCCCTCGGCGTGGTGCTGCAGTGGAGGAACTGAGATGGGGGTAGTGGTGGCGCACTTAAAATATTGAACTCGCCTCCAGTCTGCATTTAGAAACGTAATTTCCTCCTTCCCGTTGAAATTTTTTTCGTGTTTAAAGATCTCATTGGCCTATCTCGTTAGTTTCGGATAGAAACGCTGCGAACGATATAAGATTGCCACCTCGTTAAAAAGGGGTGTTTTGACCTTGGGAGAGAGCGTGCTCTGGTACTAAAGATCACCAGTAGCGTCAGGAAAAAATTCCATTGGACCATAACTTCAAAGTCCGGAAAACACCTTTTGAGTGTCCAGTTATGAAAGTAACTCTTGTGCTGAGTGGCAGCTGGTACCAAAAAAAATGGAGACAAGAACGTCAGGAAGGGATGTATTAAGTCATTTTGCGTCAATGGATTGACGTGCTCTTATGTTATGGATTGCACAAACATGCCTAACTTCCATTCAAACACGAAACCAATTTTAGGCAATTGTCGGCAATTGCTTGCTACCTCCAGTCGTACCTCCGTGGGTAAATATTTGTTAAAAACTGTAGAAAAAAGGTTCTTTTGCTCTTGCTACTGCACACTACCCACTCAACAATACACGGCCAGCCATACAAAATCCTAGTCAAAGACACACTTCCAAGCACAGCTACCTTTCTTTCTTTCCATGCACTGCAGAAACAACGATATTCTTCAAAGCCACTTCAAAGAAAAATACAGTCCAGAAGCCGCACAACTCTCGATAAGACTCTGGATAAAGGTATTTCCGTCTGGAAATGCGCAATTCCGCACAATACGGCTGAAAAGATATTCGAGCCACTATTTCGCTAAAAACCGTAATTGCTTTCGAGTTAGTAGTAGTAAAAAGGGTCACATTTCACGCGGCAATAAAAACCCGATCCCGAATGCGGTCGCTGGAAGAAAAACGGCAAATAACGGAAGTTGAAATAATAAAGCCGTAAAAGGGGAGAGTTCGAATTCGGACAACACAGAGAGGGGTTTCAAAAAAAAAAAAAGCGACCCCGCGGTGGTTGAAAAAGCGCCTGGAAATGTGAAACTCTTGTTCGTTTTGCACATTTTTTGTTCCGCGTGGGACCAGCTTAAATTTCCTAATGTACCTTAACGCTACAGAGTCACACATTTTGCTTAATCCGTCTCTCACGTAGCAACAAAAGAAGAAGATCAAATTCGCTCGCTCAACCGAAGTGGAAATGCACCAGACGTGAAATCCATTACACGTTAGAGTTTCATGGCAAAGCCGTTCCACAATGAGTTATAGAACCAAAACGTCTGTCTCTGGCACGCGTTATGTTTCGCGAACTCCCGGGAAATTTTTATTAAGATTTATCCCATTCAACTCACCTCTAGGTCGTCGAATCCACAGAGAACACGAGGCACAGAAAAAAATTACGTCTAAACATTTACACGAGCAAAGTCAAGGCAAACTTTAAATATTTAAATTATCCTGACGTCAGTTCCCGGACTCGGTGGCGTCGCGTCAGGATCAACTCCTCCCTAATTAATAATCCGGGACCTCAAAGGGAGCTGATAAACCGGATTTTCCGAAGCAGGACGTCTTCAAAGAGACGACAATAATTATTTCAATCCGAAAATGGGGTCGGTTTCAGGCTTGACGCTGATTTGTATAATATTAATGGACACAATTATTCAGGCTTCCTCGCCACAAAAATAACAATTTTGGGCAAACAAAACTCACCTTTCCCCGGGGAGGCTGACGGAGCGTCGTGGGTTGGGTGGGCACGAACGTCCTCAAAGTGGTCAATGGAGCGGGCAGTCCAGTCAGCATCGGCTGGACGTGCATCGCCGGGGCCTGCAGGTGCAAGTGACCCGCAGGGTGGATGGGCACCGCCACCATTTTCTGTAGGGGCATGCCCCATGGCAGGTACCAAGTGCCCGGATGTTGCATTGTTCACCTAGAAAGAGAAGAAAAAAATAAGAAAATAAATCGTCCTCCATTAATAAAATATATTACACTGTTTTACAATGGTAACTTTTAGCTGCAACCCTTTTTTAACTAATATTAGACATGCCTTTTCCGTTTTTTTTTTAGGTCATATACTAATCTCGATTGTTGATGTATATACCATTCTTGACAAAAATTCGTTCAAAATTTAGGAAAAATCTCAATATTTTCCGGATTCGTAGGTTTTGTAGATTTGTAGATTCTCTCAATGTTGTCACACCAAAAAATGATATTTTCACTTAGCATTTTTTTACTTTTTACAAGTCGTTTCACCTCTCCTCCGGGGACACGAGGTATATACCGCTCTTATCAAAAATTCGTTCAAAATTTAGGAAAAAGGTCAATATTTTCAGGATTCGTAGATTTTGTAGTTTTGTAGATCTTCTCATTGTTGTCACCGCGAAAAATGATATTTTAAATTTGTATTTTTTTACTTTTTAAAAGAGTCGTTTCACCTCTCTCCGGGGACACGATGTATATACCATTCTTGACAAAAATTCGTTTAAAATTTTAGGAAAAAGGTCAATATTTTCCGAATTCGTAGTTTATGTAGATTTGTAGATTCTCTCATTGTTGTCAACCCCAAAAATATGAGCATTTTTTTACTTTTTACAAGAATCGTTTCACCTCTCCCCGGGTGCCTATATACATCGTGTCGATGTATATAGGTACAATTCTTGATAAAAATTCGTTCAAAATTTAGGAAAAAGGTCAATATTTCCCGGATTCGTAGATTTTGTAGATTTGTGGATTCCCTCATTGTCACCCCAAAAGATGACATTTTAAATTAGCATTTTTTTACTTTTTATAAGAGTCGTTTCACCTCTCCCCAGGGACACGATGCATATACCATTCTTGACAAAAATTCGTTCAAAATGTAGGAAAAAGATCAATATTTTCCGAATTCGTCGTTTCTGTAGATTTATAAATTCTCTCATTGTTGTCACTGCAAAAAATTACATTTTAAATTTCCATTTTTTTACTTTTTACAAGAGTCGTTTTACCTCTCTCCGGCGACACAGTGTATGTACCATTCTTAACAAAAATTCGTTAAAAATTTAGGAAAAAGGTCAATATTTTCAGGATTCGTAGATTTTGTAGATTCTCTTAATGTTGTCACCCCAAAAAGTTACATTTTAAATTAACATTATTTTACTTTTTGCAAGAGTCGTTTCACCTCTCCCCTGGGATACGTTGTATATACAATTGTTGACAAAAATTCGTTCAAAATTTAGGAAAAAACTCAATATTTCTCGTATTCGTATTTTCTGTAAATTTCTAGATTCTCCCATTGTTGTCACCCCAAAAAATGACATTTTAAATTAGCATTTTTTTACTTTTTATAAGAGTCGTTTCACCTCTCCCCAGGGACACGATGCATATACCATTCTTGACAAAAATTCGTTCAAAATTTAGGAAAAAGATCAATATTTTCCGAATTCGTAGTTTCTGTAGATTTATACATTCTCTCATTGTTGTCACAGCAAAAAATTACATTTTAAATTTCCATTTTTTTACTTTTTACAAGAGTCGTTTTACCTCTCTCCGGCGACACAGTGTATGTACCATTCTTAACAAAAATTCGTTCAAAATTTAGGAAAAAGGTCAATATTTTCAGGATTCGTAGATTTTGTAGATTCTCTTAATGTTGTCATCCCAAAAAGTTACATTTTAAATTAACATTATTTTACTTTTTGCAAGAGTCCTTTCACCTCTCCCCTGGGATACGTTGTATATACCATTGTTGACAAAAATTCGTTCAAAATTTAGGAAAAAACTCAATATTTCTCGTATTCGTATTTTCTGTAAATTTCTAGATTCTTCCATTGTTGTCACCCCAAAAAATGACATTTTAAATTAGCATTTTTTTACTTTTTATAAGAGTCGTTTCACCTCTCCCCAGGGACACGATGCATATACCATTCTTGACAAAAATTCGTTCAAAATTTAGGAAAAAGATCAATATTTTCCGAATTCGTAGTTTCTGTAGATTTATAAATTCTCTCATTGTTGTCACTACAAAAAATTACATTTTCAATTTCCATTTTTTTACTTTTACAAGAGTCGTTTTACCTCTCTCCGGCGACACAGTGTATATACCATTCTTAACAAAAATTTGATCAAAATTTAGGAAAAAGGTCAATATTTTCAGGATTCGTAGATTTTGTAGATTCTCTTAATGTTGTCACCCCAAAAAGTTACATTTTAAATTAACATTATTTTACTTTTTGCAAGAGTCGTTTCACCTCTCCCCTGGGACACGTTGTATATACCATTCTTGACAAAAATTCGTTCAAAATTTAGGAAAAAAACCAATATTTCCCGTATTCGTATTTTCTGTAGATTTCTAGATTCTCCCATTGTTGTCACCCCAAAAAATGACATTTTAAATTAGCATTTTTTTACTTTTTATAAGAGTCGTTTCACCTCTCCCCAGGGACACGATGCCTATACCATTCTTGACAAAAATTCGTTCAAAATTTAGGAAAACCATCAATATTTTCCGAATTCGTAGTTTCTGTAGATTTATAAATTCTCTCATTGTTGTCACTGCAAAAAATTACATTTTAAATTAGAATTTTTTTACTTTTTACAAGAGTCGTTTTACCTCTCTCCGGCGACACAGTGTATATACCATTCTTAACAAAAATTCGTTCAAAATTTAGGAAAAAGGTCAATATTTTCAGGATTCGTAGATTTTGTAGATTTTCTTAATGTTGTCACCCCAAAAAGTTACATTTTAAATTAACATTATTTTACTTTTTGCAACAGTCGTTTCACCTCTCCCCTGGGACACGTTTTATATACCATTCTTGACAAAAATTCGTTCAAAATTTAGGAAAAAACTCAATATTTTCCGTATTCGTAATTTCTGTAGATTTCTAGATTCTCCCATTGTTGTCACCCCAAAAAATGACATTTTAAATTAGCATTTTTTTACTTTTTATAAGAGTCGTTTCACCTCTCCCCAGGGACACGATGCCTATACCATTCTTGAAAAAAAATTCGTTCAAAATTTAGGAAAAAGATCAATATTTTCCGAATTCGTAGTTTATGTAGATTTATAAATTCTCTCATTGTTGTCACTACAAAAAATTACATTTTCAATTTCCATTTTTTTACTTTTTACAAGAGTCGTTTTACCTCTCTCCGGCGACACAGTGTATATACCATTCTTAACAAAAATGTTTTCAAAATTTAGGAAAAAGGTCAATATTTTCAGGATTCGTAGATTTTGTAGATTCTCTTAATGTTGTCACCCCAAAAAGTTACATTTTAAATTAACATTATTTTACTTTTTGCAAGAGTCGTTTCACCTCTCCCCTGGGACACGTTGTATATACAATTCTTGACAAAAATTCGTTCAAAATTTAGGAAAAAACTCAATATTTCCCGTATTCGTATTTTCTGTAGATTTCTAGATTCTCCCATTGTTGTCACCCCAAAAAATGACATTTTAAATTAGCATTTTTTTACTTTTTATAAGGGTCGTTTCACCTCTCCCCAGGGACACGATGCCTATACCATTCTTGACAAAAATTCGTTCAAAATTTAGGAAAACGATCAATATTTTCCGAATTCGTAGTTTCTGTAGATTTATAAATTCTCTCATTGTTGTCACTACAAAAAAGTATATTTTTAATTTCCATTTTTTTACTTTTACAAGAGTCGTTTTACCTCTCTCCGGCGACACAGTGTATATACCATTCTTAACAAAATTTTTTTCAAAATTTAGGAAAAAGGTCAATATTTTCAGGATTCGTAGATTATGTAGATTCTCTTAATGTTGTCACCCCAAAAAATTACATTTTAAATTAGCATTTTCTTACTTTTTACAAGAGTCGTTTCACCCCTCCCCTGGGACACGTTGTACATACCATTCTTGACAAAAATTCGTTCAAAATTTAGGAAAAAACTCAATATTTTCCGTATTCGTATTTTCTGTAGATTTCTAGATTCTCCCATTGTTGTCACCCCAAAAAATGACATTTTAAATTAGCATTTTTTTACTTTTTATAAGAGTCGTTTCACCTCTCCCCAGGGACACGATGCATATACCATTCTTGACAAAAATTCGTTCAAAATTTAGGAAAACGATCAATATTTTCCGAATTCGTAGTTTCTGTAGATTTATAAATTCTCTCATTGTTGTCACTACAAAAAATCACATTTTCAATTTCCATTTTTTTACTTTTTGCAAGAGTCGTTTTACCTCTCTCCGGCGACACAGTGTATATACCATTCTTAACAAAAATTCGTTCAAAATTTAGGAAAAAGGTCAATATTTTCAGGATTCGTAGATTTTGTAGATTCTCTTAATGTTGTCACCCCAAAAAGTTACATTTTAAATTAACATTATTTTACTTTTTGCAACAGTCGTTTCACCTCTCCCCTGGGACACGTTGTATATACCATTCTTGACAAAAATTTGTTCAAAATTTAGGAAAAAACTCAATATTTCCCGTATTCGTATTTTCTGTAGATTTCTAGATTCTCTCATTGTTTAACCCCAAAAATGACATTTTAAATCAGAATTTTTTTACTTTTTATAAGAGTCGTTTCACCTCTCCCCAGGGACACGATGCATATACCATTCTTGACAAAAATTCGTTCAAAATTTAGGAAAAAGATCAATATTTTCCGAATTCGTAGTTTCTGTAGATTTATAAATTCTCTCATTCTTGTCACTACAAAAAATTACATTTTCAATTTCCATTTTTTTACTTATTACAAGAGTCGTTTTACCTCTCTCCGGCGACACAGTGTATATACCATTCTTAACAAAAATTCGTTCGAAATTTAGGAAAAAGGTCAATATTTTCAGGATTCGTAGATTTTGTAGATTTTCTTAATGTTGTCACCCCAAAAAATTACATTTTAAATTAGCATTATTTTACTTTTTGCAAGAGTCGTTTCACCTCTCCCCTGGGACACGTTGTACATACCATTCTTGACAAAAATTCGTTCAAAATTTAGGTAAAAGCTCAATATTTCCCGTATTCGTATTTTCTGTAGATTTCTAGATTCTCTCATTGTTGTCACCCCAAAAAATGACATTTTAAATTAGCATGTTTTTACTTTTTACAAGAGTCGTTTCACCTCTCCCCGGGGACACGATGTATACACCATTATTTGCTCTTTTTTTTATTTTTTCTAGTGCAGCTTCACTGGTCACTCCCTATTTTGAAGTCTCCTTTTACCTTACAGAATAAGCTCCACCGTTTGAAAGATTCACTCTTTTTATCAGTTTCCAACTTTAACGGCATGTAACTTAAGAATGAGACGACCGATTTGAGTAAATATGACGGTTTTTGATTGCTCTTTGAAGTTCTCTTTCAACTCCCACCAAAGAAACCAAAAAAAGTCTCGTAAGTCCAATGGTTTGAAAGATAGACTCCATTTGTGTTCGATTTTTAGGTACTATCTTTAAAAGTCTGCTTTGGAGGCATTTAGAAACAATACCACTTATCGGACTTAATTCACTCTTATAAGGTTTGTTACGTTCAGAAGGGCTTGATATCGTGACTTTCCGATCAAAAATAGCAAAAGAAATTACCCTCGTTTGTTCGATATTGTAAAAACAGAGGGTATTCCCTCGTTTTCTCAATATCCAACTTGAGTCACCTGTAACTTTAGAACGAGTGAACCGATTACAGTGAGGCCAACTTTTTTTTTGTTCTTTTTTGAAGTTCTTTCCGTAGGTTCAACAGTTTTGAAGGTAGACCATATCCGTGGTCGATTTTTAGATACTATATTAGAGTCGCTTTGGAGGCATTAAGAAAAAGTCTGCGGTGTTTGAGATATAGCCACATTTCGAAAGCCTCTACTACTTCTTTCTATTGCTTCTTGCTTTAACTTGCCAATTTATCACCAAACTTAACAGTATACAGTAGAAAATACTTTTTGTTATATTTGCATGTAAAAAAATTGCAGAGAGACATTGACGTAAAAGTGAAAATTAAGAGTTACTGCCACCATACCGGATCACTTTTTTACTTTGTAATATGTATATAATTTGAAGTGATAATTGTTTCTCCGCCAGGTTTTAATGGCTTGAAAAAAATATTTAGAGTAGAAGCACCTTGAAGTGATAAAAAAGTAGCGGTTGACATTGACCTCCACAGGCGTTTAGCACTTTATAGTGGTAACCACTTCTCGAGGCAGACGAAAACAACCTTAAAGTTATTGTTTCTTTTAAATATCACTAAAAAGTTACCACCACTCCAAATGATACTTTACGTTTATTCTTCACTTTAGTATTACAAATTTACATTACAATAAATTAGTAGTGTAATTTCAACTAGTATCGTAAGTGGGATCACCAATGGGATGGAGGAGTTATATCGCATCCCAAGGCAGGTATCTCAAACTAAACTCAATATGCTTTCATTCTAATAAACCATCTATACCTCATTCACTTATTTTTGGCATCTCGTTACCTTTGAAACCTTCATTTTTTTTATATCTATCTCTTTATGGCGCATGTTGAGAAGATACGATAAAAGTGTCAAAGTCAGATTTTCAACGCCTACTTGACGGCAATAATAAGTGAATGGTTTATATGCCTTTAATTTTTATATTATTAATGACTAAACACTGTCTGTCTAAAATTCTGTAATTTGTACTTTTTTGAAAAACCGACCTTCACTGGTCAAATAGTCACTTCAAGTACGTAAAAGAAATTCAGTCAGTTTCTACCCTAACAGAGATATCTTTGAAGTGGCAAAAATAGGTGGCACTTGGATGCTGGATCGAATAAAAGGTTTTTTCCACTTTAAAGATGTATTTTACCCTCTTTTTTCAAGTTGGCCAATTTTTCTTATTTTAGGCAACTTTTTTTTTTGTTTTACCAGTTAGTGGTACTTAACAAGGTATTTTTGAAAAATCTTTAACATTAATAATTTGTGAGAAAAATGGCAATAAAGGCAGCTATGTCATAGTATATGTCAGACGACTTTTTTTATCGATTTTTGGATCTGACCCTAACCTGATTCTTTTCAAAAACTCTATAATTGACATAACATACACCTTACTTGAAATCCTCCAGACACTTTAAATTTGTATTTTTACACGATTCAAATAATGTTTAAGCGATTTTTGCCCTAATAATTATCAGATTTTTTTTAAAAGTTCCAAATTTGTTTTGTTTTACACTTTGAGTTCTTTTTTACTGATATTTGGCTCTACATATAAGCATATTGCGCTTTGCGTCCTATCAATAACTAGAAAGGTTTTGAATCGCAGGTGTAGGACAAATAGCCACTTTACTTTCTCGCCAACGTTTCGACCTTTATTTTTAGTTCTTCCTCAGGGCGTTTTTTTCTTCACTTCGAAAAAGCCTTGAGGAAAACCTAAAAAATAAAGGTCGAAGCGTTGGCGATTTCGAGACAGTAAAGTGGCTATTTGCTCTAGACGTGCGATCCAACACCTTTCTAAATATAACTTGATTTTCTTGAACAGCAGTTTTTAATATTTTGAGAACTTTTTAGTAAAATGTTACTTTTCAATGTCTTATTTTTAGTTTAAAAATTTTACTAAAAACTACAAGTTAGAAGGTTTCAATCAGTTTTGCCCGATTTTGTTCTTAAATTGATACATTAAAAGGTGCAAATTTCTAAATTTGGGTTATTTTTAAATAATTTTGTCCCTAATTATACAGGGATTTTGTTTCAAAAAATTCGAAATTGTAATACTACACGATTTAAGTTATTTTTCACCGATTTTGAACCTAATTCTAAACTGCGTTTTTCAAACTTTACACTTTGCATTTTTAGAGGTTTTAAGGCATTTGTAACCGATTTTGGTCCTCACCTGCATTTTTCCAAAAAAGTTTAGATTTTTTTTTAACTGCCATGATTCATTTTTAGTCGATTTTGGCTATAGATCTTATCTGAACCCCACCAAATACTCTATTAATTGGTGCTGTTACACGCTTTGAGTCAATTTTAACTGATTTTTGGCCTTAATCATTACCTGAATTAAAAAAAAAACACCAAATTTGTATTGTTATACCCTTTGAGTCATTGTTTATCGATCTTTGGCCCTAATCCTAGCTGGACTTTCTTTAAAAAACAGCATTTATTTATTTTGAGGCCTATTTAGTAAGATTTATTTTTTTGTTCGTCCATATTAATTTTCTAAACTAAAATTTATTTTTAGCAAAACAGCGAGTTAGAAAGTTTGAATCAGTTTTGCCTGATTGTGTCCTAAAATGATATGTTTTTGACCATAATCAGAATTTTTCCAAAAACTTCAAATTTATATTATTACACGATTTGAGTTATTTTCCATCGATTTTGACCTTAATCCCCCATCTGTGAGCAAAATTTTAATTTGCATTTTTAGAGGTTTTATAGTATTTTAAACAAATTTTAGACCTAATCCTAACTTGAATTTTTCCCATTTTTAATGGTTTTCAGGAATTTTTGCCGATTTTAGCCATAAATCTCACCTGAACTCCTCCAAGCACTTTAGAAATTTATTTTTAGAGGTTTTGAGGATCTGAATTTTTCAAAAACTCAAATTTGTATTGTTTTATGCTTTTAGTCATTTTCAGCCGATTTTTGGTCCTAATCCTAACTTGACTTAATAGAAAAAGAGCAATTTTTTATTTTGAGGCGTTTCCAATCCTAACATGCATTTTTTTAAAATTAAATTTTCTATTTTGTATTGCATTAACTGATTTTGAGCCGATTTTGCTCCCAAATTTTATCTAAACCACTCCAAACACTCAAAATTGATGCTTTTGCACCCTATGAGTCAATTTTAACCGATTTTGGCCCTAATCATTTTCTGAATTTTTCCAAAAACACTAAATTTGTATTGTTATACACTTTCAGTTATTTCTAATCTATTTTTGAATCTAACTTGACTTTTTTTGAAAAAATAGCAATTTTTCATTTATTTTTCATCCTACTCCTTTTTAGTGTAAAAATTAATTTTACCAAAAGCAACAAGTTGCAAGGTTTGAATCAGTTTGCCTGATTGTGTCCTAAAATGGTATTTTTCCAAAAACACTAAAAACTGCATTTTCTGGAAATGTGCTATATTTTTATATGAATTCGTCCCCAACCATAATCAGAATTTTTTCAAAACTCCAAATTTGAATTGTTACATTTGAGTATTTGAGTTTGAGTTATTTTCATCGATTTTAACCCTTATTCTAACCTGCGTTTTTGCAAAAAATCTAATTTGCATTTTTAGAGGTTTTATAGTATTTTAAACAAATTTTAGCCCTAATCTTATCCTGAATTTTTCCAATTTTTAATGGCTTTCAGTGATTTTTGCCGATTTCAGCCATAAATCTTACTTGAACTCCTCCAAGCTCTTTAGACGTTTGTTTTTACAGACTTTGAGTAATTTTTAACCGCGTCTCGCTCTAATCATTATCTGAATTTTTCAAAAACTCCAAATTTGTATTTTCATATGCTTTTAGTTAATTTTCACCCGATTCATGGTCGTATTCAAAACTTGAGTTACTAGAAAAACAGCGATTTTTTATTTTGAGGCATTTCTAATCCTAACCTGCATTTTTTTAACTTTAATTTTCTATTTTTTATTGCATTAAATCATTTTTTGCCGATTTTGCTCACAAATTTTAGCTAAACCACTCCAAACACTAAAATTGGTGCTGTTGAACGTTTTGAGTCATTTTTAATCTATTTTGGACCTAACTTGACTTTTTAGAAAAACAGCAATTTTTTATTTTGAGGTGTTTTTAGTCATTTTTTTTTCATTCATCTTATTTTGGTCTGAAAATTAAATGCACCAAAAACAACAAGGTTGGAAGGTTTCAATTAGTTTTTCCTGATTTTGTTCTAAAACAAAAATTTCTCCAAATTCATTACAAGTTGTATTTTTTAAAAATGTAGATGATTTTTAAATGATTTTTGTCTCCAACCCAACATTATCCGAATTGCTCCAAAAAAATCCAAATTTGTCTTTATTTTTCAACGATTTTGGTTTCAACCCTAATCTGCATTTTTCTAAAAATTTCAATTTGCATTTTTAGACGCTTAAAGGCATTTTTAACCGATTTTGGCCCTAATCCTAACCTGCATTTTTTTTTTAAATTTAATGTTCTATTTTTCATGGCATTCAGTCATTTTTATCTGATTTTGCTCATAAATTTCACCTAAAGCACTCCAAACACCCAAAATTGGTGCTGTTGCATGTTTTGATTTAATTGTAAATGATTTTGGGACTAATCATTTTTTGATTTTTTCAGAAACACCAAATTTGTATTGTTATACACTTTAAGTCATTTTTAATCTATTTTTGGACATAACTTGACTTTTCTTGAAAATCAGCATTTTTTTATTTTGAGGCGTTTTTAGTAAAATTTCATTTATTTTATATCCTACTTGTTTTTAGTATATATACAAAATATTTTTACCAAAAGCAAGAAGATACAAGGTTTGAAGCAGTTTTGCCTGATGGCTTCCTAAAATGGTATTTTACCAAAAACATTAAAAACTGCATTTTTGAAAATGTGCTAATTTTTATATGAATTCGTCCCCAACCATATTTAAAATTTTGTTCAAAAACTCAACAAATGTGTATTGTTACACGGATTGAGTTATTTTCATCGATTTTGATCCTTATTTTAACCTGCGTTTTTGCAAAAATTCTAATTTGCATTTTTAGACGTTTTATGGTATTGTGAACAAATTTTAGGCCTAATCCTATCTTGAATTTTTCCAATTTTTAATTGATTTGAGCGATTTTTGCCGATTTTAGCCATAAATCTTACCTGAACTCCTCCAAGCAGTTTAGAAATTTATTTTTACAGGCTTTGAGTACTTTTTAACCGATTCTTGCCCTATTTTTTTTTTTGACCTATTTCTGTTTTTGACCCTTACTTTAACCCGCGTTTTTGCAAAAATTATAATTTGCATTTTTACAGGTTTTATAGTATTGTGAACAAATTTTAGGCCCAATTCTAACTTGAATTTTTCCAATTTTTAATTGCTTTGAGTGATTTTTGCCGATTTTAGTTATAAATCGTACTCGAATTCCTCCAAGACCTTTAGAAATTTATTTTTACAGGCTTTGAGTACTTTTTAACCGATTCTTGCCCTATCTGAACTCTTCTCACCCATTATTTGAATTTCTTTAAAAACTCCAAATTTGAATTGTTATATGCTTTCAGTCATGTTTCCACTGATTTTTGGTCCAAATCCTAACTTGACTTACTAGAAAAACAGCAATTTTTTTATTTTGAGGCGTTTTTAGTAGAATTTCATTTTTTTATTTCTCATAGATCCATTTCTCATAGATTCAGTCTGAAAATTAATTTTACCAAAAAGAAAAAGTTAAAAGGTTTGAATAAGTTTTGCTGATTTTGCCTAAAATTAGTTTTCTTCCAAAAATACTAGGTTGCATTTTTTTGAAACCTGGGTCATTTTTATATGATTTTGTCTCTAACTATTACCTGAATTTTTCTAAATGTGTATTGTTATACGATGTGAATCACTTTTTATCGATTTTGACTGTAATCCTAATCTCCGTTTTTCCAAAAAGGGCAATTTGCATTTTTAGCGGTTTTACGGTATTTTTAGCCGATTTTGGCCCTAACTTGTATTTTTTCAAAAACTTTATATATGTGTTTTTAATTGCTTTTAGTCATTTTTAGCGAATTTTGGGCATAAATCTTACCTGGATCCCTCCAAACGCTCTAAACTGGTGCTTTTGCAAGCTTTGAGTTAATTTTAACCGACTTTGGCCCTAATCATTATTTGAATTTTTTCAAAATTTTTAAATTTGTATAGTTAATCTTATTCTAAATCTAATGTTAACTTGAATTTTATTAAAAACAGTTTTTTTTTTATTTATTATTTATCTTTTTTCTTGATTCTGTTATTAGTTAAAAGTCACTTATTTTGTTCTAAAAATTAATTTTACCAAAAACAAGTTACAAGGTTTGTATTAGTTTTGCCTGATGTTATCCTGAAAGTGAATTTCTCCACAAACATCAAAAGGTGTATTTTAGATATTATATGTCATTTTTACCGATAATATTAGCCCCAATTCTAACCTGTATTTCTCGAAAACACCAAATTATTAGTTTGAAGCATTGTTAGTCAAATTTCAATTTCAAATTCACTTGCGCCCTTTGGGTTTTGAAGGGGGTCCAGCTCATTTTATAGACATTTGGGGATACATGTTTATATAAATTTTTAATCTTATTTTTAATATAGAATCATGAGTCTAAAGTTTAGAATAAGAATTTTCGCAGACTTCGAATGAATAATTCAGTATTGGTTAAGTGGAAGCAACCACAATTCCACGACTTCTCCACGTGATTAAACCGTGGCAGGACCGCGAATCTATAATTTGCAGAAACGTGGCGAGACCGGTCCTAATACCATATTTGTTCCCCATTTTGGGGTTCACCACCTGGTATCCTTAGTTATTTTACTTGGTTGTTTCGTGGTTACTATTTTGGCAACATATTTTACAGTTTCTACGGAACAGTTTGTCAGGGTTATAAGTAAAGTACGTACTTTGGTGGTTACCACCGGGTAATCATCAAAATTTTGTTTGGTTAAAACTTTGATGGTTTGGATAACAGTTTGGTATTAGCATTGGTTCTACCACAACATATCTGTTCCTCATTTTAGTGGTTACCACCGGTTATACCGCCAATACACGGTTATTTCATGTGGTTGCCATGTGGTTAGCATTTTTGGCACTTCATAGTTTCTACAATAAAGATTGTCAAGTTTGTAAGTAGGTAGTAGTAGTAGTAGTAGTAGGGGGGGGGGGGGGGGGGGTGAAGCCTTGTGTCTAGGGCTTAGACGCCCTTTTTACAATCCCCCAATCCACCCATCTCTACTCGTAGAGGGAAGGAGGACCCGTCCCTCTGATGTAGGAGAGTAACCCATCCCATTTCAAAGTCGGAAACTCCTCTCGATGAGGAAGAGCAGCTCCAAGTGTCCTATGGTGCAGTCGCGCCCACCGATGGCACACTTCCAGAAAGTAGAGTGACGACCCTTTCCCTGCCCCACAGTGGGTGCAGGGTGGACTGTCAGCCATTCCTAGGAGGTGCATGTGTACTATTTAGTCTACAGTATCCAGCAAGGATTCCTACAAGGCCTCCCAGGAAGCCCACGAGGCTTTGGATCTATCCAGGTTAGGGCAGATTTTCTTGATCCGTCTGTATATCATACCTGATTATTCAGAAGGTTGCTGAAGCAGCTCTTCCTTGAATTTGTCCCTTGTTATGTTTATCCCAAATGGCTGTTTTAGTCTCAGCTCATCACGTGGGCGCCCCTTCTGCGACAGGACAATCGGGTTGAGGCTGGCGATCTGCGTGTGATCACTTCCCATTGCTGTATCCTTCCACTTGCATGCCCTGTCCACCGCATAGCAACCTCACCCCATAGCATGCCCATGTCCACCGCTGACCACCAGACCACGACCCCATTGAGGTTATCCGCAGTGTAGAGCCAGTGCAGGACGTATGGCTTTAGACCCCACTTGTGTTCCGTACGTAATACGCTTTTTACGACCCCCATTACTCAACGTTCTATTACAATCTATAATCTACACCTACCCGAGTATTCAAAAAAAAGTCTTGAAAATTGAGAGTTATCGCATTACTCCCGCGCGCGCTCCAACTTCTAATCCCAGCGGCGTAACTTCGGGAGTTTCGTCTCCCGCGCCTACTACTCCATAGACTATAAAATAATGCGTTCCTTCAATTTATACGAAGAGCGAGGGCTTTTCCTTCGGGATGGAGACGTTTGATCGATGCGGCACGCTCTCAGGCATTTCCGTGCCGGGTGACAAAACTCGCGGGGCATGCAGGCGAGGGCAAACTCTCAAAGGAAAAATGAAAAAGGAAGGGTTAGAGGGTTGCTTTTGTTGTTGACTTTATTCCCTCCCGATGCGAATCTTTTTCGAGAGTGAATGACCCGTAATGTGTTTCATTTTTTGTTTTAATACGACTTAGAGAAGCCTCCAAAGCAACTTCTTACTTACCTCCTTATTAGGAATGCGGTTTCCGTCCGCGGCACTTTCCAAACAAAGCAACTTTTTTTCTGTCTCTCTTTTCGCTCGGTCGGGAGGCCAGACACTACCGAAATAACTTTGCCGGCCCTACGGGTCGGGAATCATTGACGAGATGCACACCCGGCGACTTATTCCATTATATAAGTTCGACCGCCAGCTGCCGCGATCCGGTCCTGGAAAACCAATAAGCTGCTAGATGACTTCAGAATCCGATTACCATCGTTTTAATAAAACAAAGAAAAAAATGAAAGCGAAACAAAATAACAGGTTATGACATCATCGCCCACATGTGGGTGATAAAGAAGCGACGACGCGGACCTAGGTCGGGTCCGCGGTACGGCCAAGGTAAATGGATTTTGCAAATTAAGGGGCGTTTTTTTTTTCAAGCATGGCTAGCCTCACCTTCAGACGTTTTTAGTTATGGTCAATTTCGGACTTGCTGGGAGGTAGTTTTCAAGAATAAGCATGACAGCGAGTGACTTTAATGATATGCCCAACGACCTTTGATGTAGCTGTCTAATTTAATTGGGCCGGAAACGGGGGTCCGAAAGGTCCCTGGGGTATGATTAGGGCCGCAAAGGATACGGATTCGGGAAGGCTAAATACACTTTATCCGGTTAGGTGCGTTTCTTACCCCGTATATACAAAGACGAAATTAGTTTGCTTACGGATCTTCCCTTCGCCGAAGAAACTCATTTAGTTTTTAGGGTTCACGTGACATCGAATTAAAGAAGATTAATCTAGCTCAATTATCGTTAGGTTGATACTAAGCAGACGCCCAGTTTATTTTAAGACGATACATTATTTGAGTGCTTGTAAATTTAAACTTAAATTGGCTTGAACGAACCTTTAGTTAGACGTGTCGAATAACCACTACGCCCGTTTAAATTTAAATAGGCAATTAAACTTGATTTGCATTAGCTCAATTTTATTGAAATAACCGTACTAGCAACCATCGCATCGAAATTTCGTTTGCTCTAGTTTAATTTTTCTCAGAACACCAAGCCAAGTTTACAGTTGCGTTAAAAAAAACGGACAGGAAACCATTTAGAACATTAATCTGTACAAAGGCCAGATTTCTAACAATAAATCTGGCTCACGTGCCTGAAACGTGGACTTAAGCAAAAAAAAATGGACACCGTCCCAGATACATAAAATCTGGCGTAAGAGGTGTCCGAAACGAACGTCACGGAATTTTTTTTCCTGGAAGTACCCAGTTTATTTCAGACTTTTCTATTACCACTAATATTTACTGTTCCCGAAGAGAAAAGCAAATAATCTACCTGTACTGGAAAGCTGTAATATTACCACTAGACTTGAGTTATTACGTGGATTTGATATACGCAGGTAATAAAACCAGGTTATTACAGGACGTAAATGCCGGTTAAGTATCTCGTTTTCCATTCAAACCGATGTTTTCATGGAGCTTTTAATCTCAATGAGCGACAGAAATTGAAGCTAAGAATAGGCTTAAAAGCTTTCAAAAGCGACCTTTAAACATGGTGTTAATACAATAAGCCTTTTGTCATTTACATGAATAGCACGCGTAATTTAAAAATTGGATTTGTCCCCCTGGAAAAATATGTCTTTTGTAGCTTCCTTTTAAACTGGTGGCAAGCCAAGTCACGATACCACGCAGGTGTAAAAGTGCCAATTTTCAAAGTTTAGTTAAATTCCTATAGTAAATTGGTCCGGTTGTTTCTATAACCCATGACGTAATATCATCGCCACAATTTTGGCGAATCGCTATATCGAATCATTTGATCTAAATGTTAAGTGACGTCAGTTCTTGCCGAACTCGCTGCTATTTTTGTGTGTTCCACTGCTAAAAAGGTCTTTAAAACTAAAACAAACCGTTAATTAAACAATTACGTTATAAATATTGCTTGTATAATATACAGTGTGTCTAAGTCAAAAAACGTGAAGTTATAGAAGGTGTTCATTAAAAACGTTATCTAGTTGATTGTGCAAAGTCAAAAGAAAATGATGAAGGCGCAAAAGTCTGTTTACTTTGATTATGTCAAAAATGTTCTAGATGACGTTTTCTAATGAACACCAAGTATTATGGGCTCAAAAACCAAACACGACAAAAAGAATTTAATGATACCATACAATTTTTTTTGTTTGCAAATTTAGCAACCACTCATCTTGTTTGCTCCAGCGAATATTGGAAACGTCGTAACTTTAATTCAACAATTAGTTTCCCTTTTATTTACTCCTGACGTTTCGTCTACGGCTGCCGCAGACATTATCAAAGGCGATGAGGCAATGGGCGAAGTGATCTCCCGTGCTTCCCGACGTTGACTGATTCGAATGTGGTGCAGTGTTGTCAACACTTAAGAAAATAAATTCCCAGCACCAAAACTAGAAATTCCCAAATCTCTCACATCCCAAAACCTTACATTACAAGATACAAACATGGGCATACGGCGCAGAATAATCTCTAATGCGTGATCATTGCTTTTTCTAACCATCCTTTATATTCGGGATAATCCAGCTAACAATTTTTTTTCCCATCATACTTAAGTTTGCGCTTAATTTGAATTTTTTTCTTCTTTCCTTGAAGGCCATGTTTACCTTCGTTTGAACTCGAAGCGGAACTGGAACTACTGGGAGTTGGTTCATCCGTGGTTAACCCCAAACCTTGTAGTTGCCGCTAAAGTACATCACAACAGATATCCAAATTCACAATTGGAATTTGACTTCACTGATTCCTCAAAACTGGCACAAACGGTACTGAAGTACTAGCACTGACATCTTTCATTTGTCATGTCAAATCTACATCATATTTAAATGTGTCAAACGCCTAACAAATATAAATGCTATCTCGCTTTACAAAGCGTCATTAGAGAAAGATAGCCTACAAAATAATAGAATCATAAGGCTACCGAGTACAACGCCCGACCCGTAGGCGGATCAATTCGATCAATATACTAAACTAACGATGATTCCGGTTCGTGGTTCGAGCCCGACACTACTCCGGCAGAAATTCCCATTTTTGCTTAAAAAAGTAATTTTCTCCCCAATCTTCCCATTCAGGTTTTATGTCGAAAAATGTCCCAGAATTTGGAAAATTTCTCAGGTATTGGCAACACTGCTGTGGTGAGGGGCAGAGTTTCTCTTCTTGTCTGCTACTCGCTTTTTTATTAACATTTTTTCTTTTTTTGTCTGTTTTTGTTTTGTTCTCTAACTCTTTTTAAGCATAACTTTGCTTCCAACTTTAGAATTGTATTTGTCATTAATAACTTTGTTTGGTATCTTTCTTGCCTTTCTTAACACCGCTTTTGTTCAATTATTCATGTTTTTCACTTAAACTGTAGTTTTCTTTGGCTCTTCTTGAGTTCTCTAATTTTTTTATTGTACATGAAACTATCTCTATCTTATTTTTCATAATGTTTCTCTCTCTTTATTATTCTTTTTTTTCTATTTTTTATTGGAAAAGAAAATTAATTATAGAAATATATTTAAGCTTAGAAAAATTTATTTTGTTTGTGGGGCTCAGAATACCTATCTTTCTCTTATGATATTGTTTTTTTTAATTTTACTGTAGCATCGCACCTCTTCGTCACTCTTTCTCCAGCAAAAGTCAAAAAAACTTTTCCATTTTCAACCATAAGTTTTTTTTTCGTACCTCCCACCCTGTTCCGCTTATTAAAAATTTTTGACAACCAAAACTTTATTTCAAATTCTAGTTACTAAAGGTGTTATTGCCTTATGTCTTAGCACCTTCACATGGTTTTTGCGTATCTTTGTCCCTGCTGCTTCTCCAGGAAGGCAATATTCTCCATTGTAAATCTGGCTTTGCCGAAATTGTGAATCTGGTTTTGCTAGATTCACCATTTCGTTTTTAACCGTCCATGCTTTTGTTTGTTGTTCTCTTTTATTACCAGAACGTTTGTTCAAAATGTTTTTTTTTCTTGGTTTCAACTGTTGTCTTATATAATTTACATTCTTACCTTTTATCCAAATCTTTGCATTTTTACTCACTTACATATTTTTTTCAATAATTTTTCTTTATTTTAGCTGACAGGAGAATCTAGGGTTTTAGTTATCAAAAAGGAAAAAATTCGTTATTCTTCTTTATTTCTGTTTTAAAGTTTAGAGTTACAATTATTTTCTTGTTTCAGTATTTTTCATGCATATCTGGACCATTATATTTATTTACTCTATTCTTCATTATTGTACTCAACAGTTCAAATTTTTTGTCTGTGCTTTTTTGATTTTTTTATATTTATCGATTTTTCAAGTTTCGACTATTTTCAACTTTCATTCGACAGTTTGTATGATTGTAAGTTGAACTTACAATTTTACTTAAAGCTTGAACGTGAACCTCCAATTGAAACTTCAACCTACAATTTTTAGTTGATTTTACAAATGTAACTTCAACCGACAATTCTAACTTGAACGCACATTTGTAAGTTCAAATGTTCAAATGTGTTCAAAAGTTCAGTCATGAACTACCTTGTAGCTTCATGACTGAAGTAACAATTGTAGATTAAAATTACAATTATCACCTATATTGTAATCTACAGCTTCCAATTACATTATAACTTCAACTTAAATTTGTAGGTTTAAGTTACAATTGCATCTTCAAGTTACAATTGTAGTTTCAGGTTACAACTATAGCTCCAAGTTATAACTGTAAGTTGAAGTTACAACTATTATATGAAATACTTTTTTAGGTTGAACCTACAAATGTAGTTTTAATTTATAATTTTATCTTCAAATTACAATTATGTATTGAAGTTAACCCTGAAGGTTCAACTTATAATTGTAAGTTGAAGTTACAGTTTAAGTTAAAGCCAGATTGTAACTTAAAACTCCAATTAAAACCTCAACCTACAATTCTTACTTCAACGCACATTTGTAAGTTGAACTATTGTAAATGCAAGCTATAATTGTAACTTCATGACTGAAGTTACAATTGTAGATTAAAATTACAATTATCAGCTTTATTGTAATCTACAGCTTCCAATTAGGTTACAACTTCAATTTAAATTTGTAGATTTAAGTTACATTTGCATCTTCAAGTTACAATTGTAGCTCCAAGTTACGACTATAGCTCCAAGTTATAACTGTAAGTTGAAGTTACAACTATTATATGAAATGCATTCTTAAGTTAAACCTACAAATGTAGTTTTAGTTTACAATTGTATCTTGAAATTACAATTGTGGATTGAAGTTACTATTGAAGGTTCAACTTATAATTGTAAGTTGAAGGCACAATTTAACTTAAAGGTAGATTGTAACTTGAACCTCCAATTGAAACCTCAACCTACAGTTTTCAGTAGAATCTACAAATGTAACTTCAACCTACGATTTTAACTTAAACGCACATTTGTAAGTTGAACTATTGTAAATTCAAACTATAATGTTAGCTTCATGAATGAAGTTACAATTGTAGATTAAAGTTACAATTATCACCTATATTGTAATCTACAGCTGCCAATTACATTATAACTTCAACTTAAATTTGTAGGTTTAAATTACAATTGCATCTTCAAGTTACAATTGTAAATTCAGGTTACAACTATAGCTCCAAGTTATAACTGTAAGTTGAAGTAACAACTATTATATGAAATACATTTTTAAGCTGAACCTACAAATGTAGTTTTAATTTATAATTTTATCTTCAAATTACAATTATGGATTGAAGTTGCCATTGAAGCTTCAACTTATAATTGTAAGTTGAAGTTACAATTTAACTTAAAGCCAGATTGTAACTTGAACCTCCAATTAAAACCTCAACCTACAATTCTAACTTCAACGCAGATTTGTAAGTTGAACTATTGTAAATACAAGCTATAATTGTAGCTTCATGACTGAAGTTACAATTGTAGATTAAAATTACAATTATCACCTTTATTGTAATCTACAGCTTCCAATTACGTTATTACTTCAATTTAAATTTGTAGATTTAAGTTACATTTGCATCTTCAAGTTACAATTGTAGCTCCAAGTTACGACTATAGCTCCAAGTTATAACTGTAAGTTGAAGTTACAACTATTATATGAAATGCATTCTTAAGTTCAACCTACAAATGTAGTTTTAGTTTACAATTGTATCTTGAAATTACAATTGTGGATTGAAGTTACTATTGAAGGTTCAACTTATAATTGTAAGTTGAAGGCACAATTTAACTTAAAGGTAGATTGTAACTTGAACCTCCAATTGAAACCTCAACCTACAGTTTTCAGTAGAATCTAGAAATGTAACTTCAACCTACGATTTTAACTTAAACGCACATTTGTAAGTTGAACTATTGTAAATTCAAACTATAATGTTAGCTTCATGAATGAAGTTACAATTGTAGATTAAAGTTACAATTATCACCTATATTGTAATCTACAGCTGCCAATTACATTATAACTTCAACTTAAATTTTTAGGTTTAAATTACAATTGCATCTTCAAGTTACAATTGTAAATTCAGGTTACAACTATAGCTCCAAGTTATAACTGTAAGTTGAAGTTACAACTATTATATGAAATACATTTTTAAGCTGAACCTACAAATGTAGTTTTAATTTATAATTTTATCTTCAAATTACAATTATGGATTGAAGTTACCATTGAAGGTTCAACTTATAATTGTCAGTTGAAGTTACAATTTAAGTTAAAGCCAGATTGTAACTTAAAACTCCAATTAAAACCTCAACTTACAATTCTAACTTCAACGCAGATTTGTAAGTTGAACTATTGTAAATACAAGCTATAATTGTAGCTTCATGACTGAAGTTACAATTGTAGATTAAAAATTACAATTATCACCTTTATTGTAATCTACAGCTTCCAATTACGTTATAACTTCAATTTAATTTTGTAGATTTAAGTTACATTTGCATCTTCAAGTTACAATTGTAGCTCCAAGTTACGACTATAGCTCCAAGTTATAACTGTAAGTTGAAGTTACTACTATTATATGAAATGCATTCTTAAGTTAAACCTACAAATGTAGTTTTAGTTTACAATTGTATCTTGAAATTACAATTGTGGATTGAAGTTACCATTGAAGGTTCAACTTATAATTATAAGTTGAAGTTACAATTTAACTTAAAGCTAGATTGTAAATTAAACCTCCAATTGAAACCTCAACCTACAGTTTTCTGTAGAATCTACAAATATAACTTCAACCTACAATTTTAACTTAAACGCACATTTGTAAGTTGAACTATTGTAAACTCAAACTATAATGGTAGCTTCGTGAATGAAATTACAATTGTAGATTAAAATTACAATTATCACCTATATTGTAATCTACAGCTTCCAATTAAATTATAACTTCAACTTAAATTTGTTGGTTTAAGTTACAATTGCATCTTCAAGTTACAATTGTAGTTCCAGGTTACAACTATAGCTCCAAGTTATAACTGTAAGTTGAAGTTACAACTATTATATGAAATACATTTTTAAGCTGAACCTACAAATATAGTTTTAATTTATAATTTTATCTTCAAAATACAATTATGGATTGAAGTTACCATTGAAGGTTCAACTTATAATTGTAAGTTGAAGATACAATTTAACTTAAAGCCAGATTGTAACTTGAAACTCCAATTGAAACCTCAACCTACAATTCTAACTTCGACGCACATTTGTAAGTTGAACTATTGTAAATACAAGCTATAATTGTAGCTTCATGACTGAAGTTACAATTGTAGATTAAAATTACAATTATTACCTTTATTGTAATCTACAGCTTCCAATTACGTTATAACTTCAATTTAAATTTGTAGATTTAAGTTACATTTGCATCTTCAAGTTACAATTGTAGCTCCAAGTTACGACTATAGCTCCAAGTTATAACTGTAAGTTGAAGTTACAACTATTATATGAAATACATTCTTAAGTTAAACCTACAAATGTAGTGTTAGTTTACAATTGTATCTTGAAATTACAATTGTGGATTGAAGTTATTATTGAAGGATCAACTTATAATTGTAAGTTGAAGTTACAATTTAACTTAAAGCTAGATTGTAACTTGAACCTCCAATTAAAACCTCAACCTACAGTTTTCAGTAGAATCTACAAATATAACTTCAACCCACTATTTTAATTTAAACGCACATTTGTAAGTTGAACTATTGTAAATTCAAACTATAATGGTATCTTCATGAATGAAGTTACAATTGTAGATTAAAATTACAATTATCACCTATATTGTAATCTACAGCTTCCAATTACATTATAACTTCAACTTAAATTTGTGGGTTTAAGTTACAATTGCATCTTCAAGTTACAATTGTAGTTTCAGGTTACAACTATAGCTTCAAGTTATAACTGTAAGTTGAAGTTACAACTATTATATGAAATACTTTTTTAGGTTGAACCTACAAATGTAGTTTTAATTTGTAATTTTATCTTCAAATTACAATTATGGATTGAAGTTACCATTGAAGGTTCAACTTATAATTGTAAGTTGAAGTTACAGTTTAAGTTAAAGCCAGATTGTTACTTAAAACTCCAATTAAAACCTCAACCTACAATTCTAACTTCAACGCACATTTGTAAGTTGAACTATTGTAAATACAAGCTATAATTGTAGCTTTATGACTGAAGTTACAATTGTAGATTAAAATTACAATTATCAGCTTTATTGTAATCTACAGCTTCCAATTACGTTATAGCTTCAATTTAAATTTGTAGATTTAAGTCACATTTGCATCTTCAAGTTACAATTGTAGCTCCAAGTTACGACTATAGCTCCAAGTTATAACTGTAAGTTGAAGTTACAACTATTATATGAAATGCATTCTTAAGTTAAACCTACAAATGTAGTTTTAGTTTACAATTGTATCTTGAAATTACAATTGTGGATTGAAGTTACTATTGAAGGTTCAGCTTATAATTGTAAGTTGAAGGCACAATTTAACTTAAAGGTAGATTGTAACTTGAAACTCCAATTGAAACCTCAACCTACAATTCTAACTTCGACGCACATTTGTAAGTTGAACTATTGTAAATACAAGCTATAATTGTAGCTTCATGACTGAAGTTACAATTGTAGATTAAAATTACAATTATTACCTTTATTGTAATCTACAGCTTCCAATTACGTTATAACTTCAATTTAAATTTGTAGATTTAAGTTACATTTGCATCTTCAAGTTACAATTGTAGCTCCAAGTTACGACTATAGCTCCAAGTTATAACTGTAAGTTGAAGTTACAACTATTATATGAAATACATTCTTAAGTTAAACCTACAAATGTAGTGTTAGTTTACAATTGTATCTTGAAATTACAATTGTGGATTGAAGTTATTATTGAAGGATCAACTTATAATTGTAAGTTGAAGTTACAATTTAACTTAAAGCTAGATTGTAACTTGAACCTCCAATTAAAACCTCAACCTACAGTTTTCAGTAGAATCTACAAATATAACTTCAACCCACTATTTTAATTTAAACGCACATTTGTAAGTTGAACTATTGTAAATTCAAACTATAATGGTATCTTCATGAATGAAGTTACAATTGTAGATTAAAATTACAATTATCACCTATATTGTAATCTACAGCTTCCAATTACATTATAACTTCAACTTAAATTTGTGGGTTTAAGTTACAATTGCATCTTCAAGTTACAATTGTAGTTTCAGGTTACAACTATAGCTTCAAGTTATAACTGTAAGTTGAAGTTACAACTATTATATGAAATACTTTTTTAGGTTGAACCTACAAATGTAGTTTTAATTTGTAATTTTATCTTCAAATTACAATTATGGATTGAAGTTACCATTGAAGGTTCAACTTATAATTGTAAGTTGAAGTTACAGTTTAAGTTAAAGCCAGATTGTTACTTAAAACTCCAATTAAAACCTCAACCTACAATTCTAACTTCAACGCACATTTGTAAGTTGAACTATTGTAAATAAAAGCTATAATTGTAGCTTTATGACTGAAGTTACAATTGTAGATTAAAATTACAATTATCAGCTTTATTGTAATCTACAGCTTCCAATTACGTTATAGCTTCAATTTAAATTTGTAGATTTAAGTCACATTTGCATCTTCAAGTTACAATTGTAGCTCCAAGTTACGACTATAGCTCCAAGTTATAACTGTAAGTTGAAGTTACAACTATTATATGAAATGCATTCTTAAGTTAAACCTACAAATGTAGTTTTAGTTTACAATTGTATCTTGAAATTACAATTGTGGATTGAAGTTACTATTGAAGGTTCAGCTTATAATTGTAAGTTGAAGGCACAATTTAACTTAAAGGTAGATTGTAACTTGAACCTCCAATTGAAACCTCAACCTACAGTTTTCAGTTGAATCTACAAATGTAACTTCAACCTACAATTTTAACTTAAACGCACATTTGTAAGTTGAACTATTGTAAACTCAAACTATAATGGTAGCTTCGTGAATGAAATTACAATTGTAGATTAAAATTACAATTATCACCTATATTGTAATCTACAGCTTCCAATTACATTATAACTTCAACTTAAATTTGTGGGTTTAAGTTACAATTGCATCTTCAAGTTACAATTGTAGTTTCAGGTTACAACTATAGCTTCAAGTTATAACTGTAAGTTGAAGTTACAACTATTATATGAAATACTTTTTTAGGTTGAACCTACAAATGTAGTTTTAATTTATAATTTTATCTTCAAATTACAATTATGGATTGAAGTTACCATTGAAGGTTCAATTTATAATTGTAAGTTGAAGTTACAATTTAACTTAAAGCCAGATTGTAACTTGAACCTCCAATTAAAACCTCAACCTACAATTCTAACTTCAACGCAGATTTGTAAGTTGAACTATTGTAAATAGAAGCTATAATTGTAGCTTCATGACTGAAGTTACAATTGTAGATTAAAATTACAATTATCACCTTTATTGTAATCTACAGCTTCCAATTACGTTATTACTTCAATTTAAATTTGTAGATTTAAGTTACATTTGCATCTTCAAGTTACAATTGTAGCTCCAAGTTACGACTATAGCTCCAAGTTATAACTGTAAGTTGAAGTTACAACTATTATATGAAATGCATTCTTAAGTTCAACCTACAAATGTAGTTTTAGTTTACAATTGTATCTTGAAATTACAATTGTGGATTGAAGTTACTATTGAAGGTTCAACTTATAATTGTAAGTTGAAGGCACAATTTAACTTAAAGGTAGATTGTAACTTGAACCTCCAATTGAAACCTCAACCTACAGTTTTCAGTAGAATCTAGAAATGTAACTTCAACCTACGATTTTAACTTAAACGCACATTTGTAAGTTGAACTATTGTAAATTCAAACTATAATGTTAGCTTCATGAATGAAGTTACAATTGTAGATTAAAGTTACAATTATCACCTATATTGTAATCTACAGCTGCCAATTACATTATAACTTCAACTTAAACTTTTAGGTTTAAATTACAATTGCATCTTCAAGTTACAATTGTAAATTCAGGTTACAACTATAGCTCCAAGTTATAACTGTAAGTTGAAGTTACAACTATTATATGAAATACATTTTTAAGCTGAACCTACAAATGTAGTTTTAATTTATAATTTTATCTTCAAATTACAATTATGGATTGAAGTTACCATTGAAGGTTCAACTTATAATTGTCAGTTGAAGTTACAATTTAAGTTAAAGCCAGATTGTAACTTAAAACTCCAATTAAAACCTCAACTTACAATTCTAACTTCAACGCAGATTTGTAAGTTGAACTATTGTAAATACAAGCTATAATTGTAGCTTCATGACTGAAGTTACAATTGTAGATTAAAAATTACAATTATCACCTTTATTGTAATCTACAGCTTCCAATTACGTTATAACTTCAATTTAATTTTGTAGATTTAAGTTACATTTGCATCTTCAAGTTACAATTGTAGCTCCAAGTTACGACTATAGCTCCAAGTTATAACTGTAAGTTGAAGTTACTACTATTATATGAAATGCATTCTTAAGTTAAACCTACAAATGTAGTTTTAGTTTACAATTGTATCTTGAAATTACAATTGTGGATTGAAGTTACCATTGAAGGTTCAACTTATAATTATAAGTTGAAGTTACAATTTAACTTAAAGCTAGATTGTAAATTAAACCTCCAATTGAAACCTCAACCTACAGTTTTCTGTAGAATCTACAAATATAACTTCAACCTACAATTTTAACTTAAACGCACATTTGTAAGTTGAACTATTGTAAACTCAAACTATAATGGTAGCTTCGTGAATGAAATTACAATTGTAGATTAAAATTACAATTATCACCTATATTGTAATCTACAGCTTCCAATTAAATTATAACTTCAACTTAAATTTGTTGGTTTAAGTTACAATTGCATCTTCAAGTTACAATTGTAGTTCCAGGTTACAACTATAGCTCCAAGTTATAACTGTAAGTTGAAGTTACAACTATTATATGAAATACATTTTTAAGCTGAACCTACAAATATAGTTTTAATTTATAATTTTATCTTCAAAATACAATTATGGATTGAAGTTACCATTGAAGGTTCAACTTATAATTGTAAGTTGAAGATACAATTTAACTTAAAGCCAGATTGTAACTTGAAACTCCAATTGAAACCTCAACCTACAATTCTAACTTCGACGCACATTTGTAAGTTGAACTATTGTAAATACAAGCTATAATTGTAGCTTCATGACTGAAGTTACAATTGTAGATTAAAATTACAATTATTACCTTTATTGTAATCTACAGCTTCCAATTACGTTATAACTTCAATTTAAATTTGTAGATTTAAGTTACATTTGCATCTTCAAGTTACAATTGTAGCTCCAAGTTACGACTATAGCTCCAAGTTATAACTGTAAGTTGAAGTTACAACTATTATATGAAATACATTCTTAAGTTAAACCTACAAATGTAGTGTTAGTTTACAATTGTATCTTGAAATTACAATTGTGGATTGAAGTTATTATTGAAGGATCAACTTATAATTGTAAGTTGAAGTTACAATTTAACTTAAAGCTAGATTGTAACTTGAACCTCCAATTAAAACCTCAACCTACAGTTTTCAGTAGAATCTACAAATATAACTTCAACCCACTATTTTAATTTAAACGCACATTTGTAAGTTGAACTATTGTAAATTCAAACTATAATGGTATCTTCATGAATGAAGTTACAATTGTAGATTAAAATTACAATTATCACCTATATTGTAATCTACAGCTTCCAATTACATTATAACTTCAACTTAAATTTGTGGGTTTAAGTTACAATTGCATCTTCAAGTTACAATTGTAGTTTCAGGTTACAACTATAGCTTCAAGTTATAACTGTAAGTTGAAGTTACAACTATTATATGAAATACTTTTTTAGGTTGAACCTACAAATGTAGTTTTAATTTGTAATTTTATCTTCAAATTACAATTATGGATTGAAGTTACCATTGAAGGTTCAACTTATAATTGTAAGTTGAAGTTACAGTTTAAGTTAAAGCCAGATTGTTACTTAAAACTCCAATTAAAACCTCAACCTACAATTCTAACTTCAACGCACATTTGTAAGTTGAACTATTGTAAATACAAGCTATAATTGTAGCTTTATGACTGAAGTTACAATTGTAGATTAAAATTACAATTATCAGCTTTATTGTAATCTACAGCTTCCAATTACGTTATAGCTTCAATTTAAATTTGTAGATTTAAGTCACATTTGCATCTTCAAGTTACAATTGTAGCTCCAAGTTACGACTATAGCTCCAAGTTATAACTGTAAGTTGAAGTTACAACTATTATATGAAATGCATTCTTAAGTTAAACCTACAAATGTAGTTTTAGTTTACAATTGTATCTTGAAATTACAATTGTGGATTGAAGTTACTATTGAAGGTTCAGCTTATAATTGTAAGTTGAAGGCACAATTTAACTTAAAGGTAGATTGTAACTTGAACCTCCAATTGAAACCTCAACCTACAGTTTTCAGTTGAATCTACAAATGTAACTTCAACCTACAATTTTAACTTAAACGCACATTTGTAAGTTGAACTATTGTAAACTCAAACTATAATGGTAGCTTCGTGAATGAAATTACAATTGTAGATTAAAATTACAATTATCACCTATATTGTAATCTACAGCTTCCAATTACATTATAACTTCAACTTAAATTTGTGGGTTTAAGTTACAATTGCATCTTCAAGTTACAATTGTAGTTTCAGGTTACAACTATAGCTTCAAGTTATAACTGTAAGTTGAAGTTACAACTATTATATGAAATACTTTTTTAGGTTGAACCTACAAATGTAGTTTTAATTTATAATTTTATCTTCAAATTACAATTATGGATTGAAGTTACCATTGAAGGTTCAATTTATAATTGTAAGTTGAAGTTACAATTTAACTTAAAGCCAGATTGTAACTTGAACCTCCAATTAAAACCTCAACCTACAATTCTAACTTCAACGCAGATTTGTAAGTTGAACTATTGTAAATAGAAGCTATAATTGTAGCTTCATGACTGAAGTTACAATTGTAGATTAAAATTACAATTATCACCTTTATTGTAATCTACAGCTTCCAATTACGTTATTACTTCAATTTAAATTTGTAGATTTAAGTTACATTTGCATCTTCAAGTTACAATTGTAGCTCCAAGTTACGACTATAGCTCCAAGTTATAACTGTAAGTTGAAGTTACAACTATTATATGAAATGCATTCTTAAGTTCAACCTACAAATGTAACTTCAACCTACAATTTTAACTTAAACGCACATTTGTAAGTTGAACTATTGTAAACTCAAACTATAATGGTAGCTTCGTGAATGAAATTACAATTGTAGATTAAAATTACAATTATCACCTATATTGTAATCTACAGCTTCCAATTACATTATAACTTCAACTTAAATTTGTGGGTTTAAGTTACAATTGCATCTTCAAGTTACAATTGTAGTTTCAGGTTACAACTATAGCTTCAAGTTATAACTGTAAGTTGAAGTTACAACTATTATATGAAATACTTTTTTAGGTTGAACCTACAAATGTAGTTTTAATTTATAATTTTATCTTCAAATTACAATTATGGATTGAAGTTACCATTGAAGGTTCAATTTATAATTGTAAGTTGAAGTTACAGTTTAAGTTAAAGCCAGATCGTAACTTAAAACTACAATTAAAACCTCAACCTACAATTCTAACTTCAACGCACATTTGTAAGTTGAACTATTGTAAATACAAGCTATAATTGTAGCTTTATGACTGAAGTTACAATTGTAGACTAAAATTACAATTATCAGCTTTATTGTAATCTACAGCTTCCAATTACGTTATAGCTTCAATTTAAATTTGTAGATTTAAGTTACATTTGCATTTTCAAGTTACAATTGTAGCTCCAAGTTACGACTATAGCTCCAAGTTATAACTGTAAGTTGAAGTTACAACTATTATATGAAATGCATTTTTAAGTTAAACCTACAAATGTAGTTTTAGTTTACAATTGTATATTGAAATTAGAATTGTGGATTGAAGTTACTATTGAAGGTTCAACTTATAATTGTAAGTTGAAGTTACAATTTAACTTAAAGCTAGATTGTAACTTGAACCTCCAATTGAAACCTCAACCTACAGTTTTCAGTTGAATCTACAAATGTAACTTCAACCTACAATTTTAACTTGAATGTACATTTGTAAATTGAACTATTGTAAATTCAATCTATAATGGTAGCTTCATAAATGAAGTTACAATTGTAGATAAAAATTACAATTATCACCTATATTGTAATCTACAGCTTCCAATTACATTATAACTTCAACTTAAATTTGTAGGTTTAAATTACAATTGCATCTTCAAGTTACAATTGTAAATTCAGGTTACAACTATAGCTCCAAGTTATAACTGTAAGTTGAAGTTACAACTATTATATGAAATACATTTTTAAGCTGAACCTATAAATGTAGTTTTAATTTATAATTTTATCTTCAAATTACAATTATGGATTGAAGTTGCCATTGAAGCTTCAACTTATAATTGTAAGTTGAAGTTACAATTTAACTTAAAGCCAGATTGTAACTTGAAACTCCAATTAAAACCTCAACCTACAATTCTAACTTCAACGCAGATTTGTAAGTTGAACTATTGTAAATACAAGCTATAATTGTAGCTTCATGACTGAAGTTACAATTGTAGATTAAAAATTACAATTATCACCTTTATTGTAATCTACAGCTTCCAATTACGTTATAACTTCAATTTAAATTTGTAGATTTAAGTTACATTTGCATCTTCAAGTTACAATTGTAGCTCCAAGTTACGACTATAGCTCCAAGTTATAACTGTAAGTTGAAGTTACAACTATTATATGAAATGCATTCTTAAGTTAAACCTACAAATGTAGTTTTAGTTTACAATTGTATCTTGAAATTACAATTGTGGATTGAAGTTACTATTGAAGGTTCAACTTATAATTGTAAGTTGAAGTTACAATTTAACTTAAAGCTAGATTGTAACTTGAACCTCCAATTGAAACCTCAACCTACAGTTTTCAGTTGAATCTACAAATGTAACTTCAACCTACAATTTTAACTTGAATGTACATTTGTAAATTGAACTATTGTAAATTCAATCTATAATGGTAGCTTCATAAATGAAGTTACAATTGTAGATAAAAATTACAATTATTACCTATATTGTGATCTACAGCTTCCAATTACATTATAACTTCAACTTACAATTATTTTAGGTTATATGTATAATTTGTTGTTCTAAAAAATGCTTTTATTTAAAGATATTTTTTGTTTATTTACTAAAGTATCATCTGTTTTTTAGTTTCGTACACTTGGTTTTTGCTTGAGATGTTTACCATATTTTTACTAAAATTTTTAAATTTGTTATTTGTTGCTTTCTGTTATTGCAAATTATTTTTTCAATTTCGCTTTTTTATACTTTTTGTTTCTTATATTTTTTTTCAATTTCTCATGATTTTATCGGTTTGTTATTACCACCTGTCCCCTTCTTTATTTTGATTTTTTGCTGATAGTTCAAATGACTCGTATTTTTTTCTTCACTGTTAACTTTTTTTCTTCATTTTACCTGAAGCTCAGTTTATGTTTTCTGTCCTGCTGTTTACTTTTACTTTTACCTTCATTTAATACTTTCGTCTTTATTGATTTCTCAAAATCCTACTGTTTACCTTTCGCTGTATGTACGGTTTTCTTAATATGCTGTTTCTTTAAGAAACCTTCTGTTTTTCTAACTTTTTTGTTTATTTTATAAACTGGCATTTTTTTTTAATCGTACCTCTGTTATATTCAGGCATTTGCCTGATTACTACCATGTTTAAACTTCCGGAATTTGTTTGTTTCGCGTTCTGGTTTTAAATTTGCAATATTTCTGTTTTTTTTTCTCTTTTTAATTTCTTGTGAATAATCAGTTTGTTACTACCGGTCGTCCCTTATTTATTGATTTTTTGTTAATAGTTTAATTATTCATTTTTTTCCTTGTTTCGTTTTTTTTTTTGTAATTTATTCTTTGCATCATTACTGGCTTTTTCAAGTTACTACTGTTTCCTTTACTTACTTCCTTCTTTAATACTTTGCATTATATTTTCTATATTTTTAACTTATTAGAGTTATTAGAGACTATATTAGAGTCTAGAGATTTTAAGGTTTAAGTTTTAAAATTGATTATTCTCCTTTATTTCTGTTTAAGCTTAGACTCACACATTTCGCTCATTGCTTTTGTTCATCTTACCTATACTAAATATTGCTAATTAAAAAAATACAAAGGGGCGTAAAAATTTTTTGTTATTTTTCCCCCCCCCCCCCCTCTTAACAGAAGGCTAAATCCGCCACTGACTGTATGGAGTTGACATAATATAGTAAGAAACATAAAAAAATAATAGTATGTTACGTGTATGTAAACTATGTAGACAACTATTGAAAAAAACCTTTGTTACCTTTTTAATTTTTTCTTTTCTTTTTTTTTTAATTTGGCAAAATGTAAATCAGTTTGTACATCCAATTTTCAAACTTTCTAAACTATTGTAATGTACCTATTAGGGGCTGTAGACCAGACGATACCTTTTTACGCAAAACTTGGTTCAAAATGTATTAAAAATTTGAGATTGTCCACTTAAAAATTTGACTTGACTTTTATTTAAAAATGTTTTATTACAGTCGAAAAATTTAGCAAAAATTGCAAAAATCAAAAAGAGTATAAAAGTGGTTCTTAAACGAGATGGCAAAAAAAAACAGAATATAGACTGTGTCCCCGGACAAAAACTTATATAAAGTATAAAAAAATGACAATTTAAAATTAAATTTTCTGTAAAATTTGGTAAACTTTGAAAAATCAATAGAGCCATGGTTACCGAAGGTTGATATATTGACGTAGTTTTGTATATAATCAACTTTTATTAATGACTTTCTGTCGTATCTCTCTTAGAAAGGGATTTTTACCGAAAAACAGGTTTTCTGGCAACTTCCAAGGCCTTCTTGATTTAACAAAACATAAATTATTCTAGATTTTTTTTTCACCAAGCAGACATAAATTTCAAAAACCAAAATTTTAAACTGTTTACAAGTCATAGGTTTGGAACATAGTCGAACACATTTTTTCATTACCGCTCTACCCCGACGGTCAATTGTTTTAGATCGCTGCGTTCGAAATTTCTATAAAGATACTACTCGGGTTTAAACTTATCATGTTGAACTTTGTGATCTTATTTTGGAGATTGAAGTAACCGACCTCACAAAAGAGGTTTCTGAAATTTGGTATATTGGCGTAGTTTTTGATTCTAAGCAACTTTTCTTAGCGACTTTCTGTCGTATCTGTCAAAGAAGAGGAACTTTACTCTTTCGATAAAGATGTTTTCTGACAAT
The DNA here is from genome assembly GCA_951812265.1 of Taphrorychus bicolor. Classification (NCBI taxonomy): domain Eukaryota; kingdom Metazoa; phylum Arthropoda; class Insecta; order Coleoptera; family Curculionidae; genus Taphrorychus; species Taphrorychus bicolor. Next base: position 29,719,289 of record OX638304.1, read on the forward strand.
TTTCTTGATTTTTCAAAATTTAAATTATCTCAGAAACTACTCTTTGGCCAAGCAGTGCTAATCGTCAGAAAGCAAGATTTAAAATTTGGATTTTTTTTACTTTTTACAAAATTTGTTTCGCCTAGTCGAAAAAACACTATACAACCAGTTATTTATAAAATTAATTATTAAAACCGTTTTGTAAACATTATTCAACAAAAACGCAGTGGAAGTTTAACGGAAATTAAATTTAGGTAAAAAAGCTTTTAACTAAATAAATTAGATAATGAAAACTGCAAGTATTTCCTTCAAGAAAGAGCACTCAGTTATATTATACTCGTATTACTGGAAAAACAAATCGACGATTTTGATTTTTTTCATCTCTGGACCTTATCTATGGACACATATATTTCTGCATCATTAGCATGTTATAATAGTTCCATGTAATGGGTACATAGATCTAATCAATCGAAGTAGCCAAAATCTAATTGAAAAGCAATTTTTTATCGTTATTTATTATTAAAAAATACTTCAGACATTCACAAAAATGTATTGCTATGGTGTATGTGGGCTATGGCCTAATGTATCACATACACCAAAATATACAGTGTGAAATGAAGAAGGTGGTATCATGTGATAGCACATGTAGAATCAATAAAAAAATTCAGATACATTGCTAATATATCACATTACTAATAGTTCTTATGAATGAATACCGAGTTGCATTTCCTTCAATAGTTCTGGCAGTTAACTAAATCGCTAAGGCCAGATTATCTTTGTTCAATAATCCAATAATAATTAATTACTTTACCGAGGTATTATTGGTATTATTGTACCGAAATAGTGACTTAAATTTCATACGTGTTAGCTCACTTCGTGTACCATTGCGATGTGCAAACAAAGCGAATTTCTGTGAATTTCAATTATTAGAGCAATTAGCCCAAAGTGATAGATTTATGTGCATACCTACATGTTAAATCCGGATATTTGCCGGTTTACATTTTATAACTCATTATTTATCCTGTTTATACGATAAATCAACAGACACGGTCTAAGGAGAAATTGTTATTTATGTACCGTATTATTATTAGGTATTGCAGGATTAACTTAAAGATGGTTTCTTTAAATATGTAGTTTTTAAATTTGTGATATAACGAAACGATAAACAACAATAAGAGAACGTACTTGGAAGGAACCACGACACCCTGTAGATATTTTATGGAATGTTTTGGTTTTAGAACTCAAATTAAATTAAACTCAGTTACTGAGTGTCACTGGGTGACGTTTAAACGCTTTATGAGTATTTTTCAAAATGTGGCAGTCACTAAAATAAGGTTCCTATTTTCAAAAAGTTTTCCTAACCTTTTTCTGAATTACAAAGCAAAGATATGTGTTATGTTAAGAATGAAAAAATTTCGTAAATTAATTAGATCATGGAAAAAATTTAAAATAAGTATATTGATCTTTATTTTGAAATATAAGGTATGACCATTTCTTATCGGTTGTATTCCCAAAAATTTTCCAATAAAAATTTGTGCAAAATTTTTTGAAATGTTCTTGTTTTACAACCGATACCAAAAGTGCTTAATAACGTTTTTATTTTAAGATAAACATTAAAAAATGTACTTGACAATAAAAAAAGTGACAAAAAAAAAAGATATTGGAAGAAGACTACAAAAAATCGATCTACTCAGAGTGGTCCAAATGCTAATGCGACCAATTTGAAGACTCTACTTACCTCTAAAGACTTTAAAGTAATTTGGTTAAATGGAAGCAAAATTATTCTTGACATATTAACAAACTCGTATTACCGAATTACTTGCAAGTATGACCTACTGTAAAAATTACAAACTTTCTTGTTTTAAAAAAATGGAAAATAGTTTTGTAGTGTTTTTTTTTGTATCATACGCTAAAAAAGTATTATTTTATAGGATAAAAATGTCAAATGGTTTTTTTAATGGACTTGTAAGTAAACTGATGATGCTTTTACAAAACCGAAACATTGTATTCACATTTCATCTTACAAGTGATATATCCCAACAAGTTGCTCCAGAAATGTTTTCACAAATTTCGAGAATTATCTAAATAAAAAAAATTAAAACTGTTTTTCGTAATTTGAGTTGTTTTTAAAAAATTTCTCAAAAACCTCAATGCTTAGGGCAACACCTTTTTTACCTTACCAACAGAATTGTATTAAATTTTGCTCATTTAATAAATTTCATTTCCCATATTTTCTGAGATCCAAATACCTGAACATTCTTGACGTCTTCGTTCAACGGGTTACATTACGTCTTTTTTTTCTGAATTTTCAACTTTGACCGCCTGTAACTTTAGAACGAGTGAATCGATGCAAATGATTCGAACTGTTTTTTGATCTTCTTGAAGTCGTCTTTCACCTCCCTTCACTGAAAGTCCCATAAGTGCAATATTTTTGGAGATAAACTTCTTCGGTTGTCCATTTCTATGCACTTTTAGAATTTAGTTTTTTGCCATTTTTTTTAATCACTTTTGAATCTGCTTTAATTAGACTTAAGTTTGTTACGTTTTTAAGGGATTACCAACATACCATTCTGATCAAAAACAGCAAAAAACTGGCCCCACAGTTTTTTTTTTTTTAATTGACCAAATTAGAAAATATTACGTCTTTTTTTCTCAACTTTCAAATTTGACTGCATGCAACTTTAGAACGACTACACCGATTGCAGTAATTCGAAAACGAAAATTTCGAAAATGCATTTTTTTTGAAGATTTGACCTCTTCCTCAATTGCAAAATTTTCCAATTTTTGAAACTAAAAAAAAAACACTTTTGAGGAAAATTTAATTCGATTTAGGTTTATTATGATCTTTGAGGATTACAAACGTTCTATTCCGATCAAAAGCAGCAAAACAAATCCCTACATTTGCTTGTATTGAACAAATGGAAAGTACTACGTATTTTTCTCAATTTTTAAATCTGACCCCCTGTAACTTTGCAACGAGTGAACCGATTCTAACTATTTTTTGCTCTTCTTGATGCCCTCTTTCAATTGCCATATTTTCGGAAGACTCAACCTCTTCCTCAATTCCAAAAGTTTTAGAAACTTTTCAAATCGAGTTTTTTTTGAACCTAAAAAAATACTTTTGAGGAGAATTTCATTCGACTTAAGTCTCTTATATTTTTTTTGGGCAATTCCGATCAAAAACGGCAAAAAAAAATCCTACATTTTTTTGTATTGACAAATGAGGAGTATTACGTATTTTTTCTCAATTTTCAACTTATATTTTTTTGGGGATCACAAACGTGCCATTCCGATCAAAAACAGCCAAAAAAAATTCCAACATTTTTTTGTATTGACAAATGAGGAGTATTACGTATTTTTTCTCAATTTTCAACTCTGAACCCCTTGTAACTTTGGAACGAGTGAACCAATTCGAATTATTCTAACTATTTTTTGCTCTTCTTGATACCCTCTTTCATGCCAAACTAACAAAAATTCCGGAAATGCAATATTTTCGGAAGACTCGACCTCTTTCTTAATATCAAAAGTTTTTAGGAATTTTTTAAATTGAGTTTTTTTTTTGAATAAAGAAAAATCACTTTTGAAAATAACTTAATTCGATTTGAGTTTATTATGTGCTTTGGGGATTACAAACGTTCCATTCCGATCAAAAGCAGCAAAAAAAAACCCTAAATTTTTTTTGTATTGACCAAATAAGGAGTATTACGTATTTTTGCTCAATTTTCAAATTTGACCCCCTGTAACTTTGGAACGAGTGGACCGATTCCAATGATTCTAATTATTTTTTGCTCTTCTTGATGCCCTCTTTCGTACCTCACTAACAAAAATTCCGGAAATTCAATATTTTCGGAAGACTCGACCCCTTCCTTAATTCCATTGACCAAATGGGGAGTATTAAGTATTTCTTCTCAATTTTCAAGTCTGACCCCCTATATCTTTGGAGCGAGTGAACCGATTGGAATGATTCTAACTATTTTTTTGCTCTTCTTGATGCTCTCTTTCATGCCCTACTAACGAAAATTCCGGAAATGCAATATTTTCGGAAAACTTAACCCCTCCCTTAATTCCAAAAAAGTTTTAGGAACTTTTGATATCCAGCTTTTTTTTAATTAAAAAAAATTGTTTTGAGGATAGTTTCATTCAATTTAAGTTTATTATGTTCTATGGGGATTACAAATGTGCTATTCCGATCAAAAACAGCCAAAAAAAAATGTTTACATTGTTTTGTATTGACCAAATGGGGAGTATTAAATATTTCTTCTCAATTTTCAACTCTGACCACCTTGTAACATTGGAACGAGTGAACCAATTCGAATGATTCTAACAATTTTTTGCTCTTCGTGATGCCCTCTTTGATACCCTACTAACGAAAATTCCGGAAATACAATATTTTCGAAAAAATGGACGCCTTTCTTAATTCCAAAAGTTTTAGAAACTTTTGAAATCGAGTTTTTTAAATTTAAAACAATCACTTTTGAGAATAACTTCATTCGATTTAACTTTATAATGTTCTTTCGGGATTGTAAACGTGCCATTCCGGTCAAAAACAGCAAAAAAAAATTCCAAAATATTTTTGTAATGACCAAATGGGAAGTACTACGTATTCTTTCTCTATTTTCAAATCTAACCCCCTGTAACTTTGGAACGAGTGAACCGATTTGAATGACTCAAACTGGTTTTTGCTCTTCTTAATATCCTCTTTCACCTCCCACCATCGAAGGTAACTTAGGTGCAATACTTGATATCCTCCAGTGATCAAGTCTTAGGCACTTTTACAATCGAATTTTTTGTTTGCTAGAAGAACCAAAAATTGTGGTGAATGTATTTCCATCTCTATAATTCGCTTAAACTACCAAAGGATAGAAATACACTCAGTGCGCACTAGTGCTGTCAGTGAGACACGCTATTTAGAGATGCAGGCATCATGTCAAAGCGGGTTAATAGAGATGGGCTTATAAATAACTTCCTTCTGGAAATGTTAAATACAAACTGAAAGGGTCCAAACTGAAGTTATTATTACTAATTGCTCACCCGATAGTAACTTTATATCTGCGTAAGAACCACAATGAGATTTAGCAAGAAACTTTAGCATAGAAATGAGCTCAAAAAGTTAAGGAAGGATACTAGAGATGGCATATCATGATGCCTTGAACAAAAGAAATAAGATATTAAAATCAAGAAGAGTAACTGAAAGAATTTTGATTGTGATAAGTCCACAGATTTGAGTCCTAAACCTCCACAAGCTGAAGTTCAAAAGTTTGTCCAATTAGTGAAAGGAGTTTTGGAGCAAATTTTCACATGTTAAACAGAAACAATTAAAGATATATCTCCTGAAAAGGCGCAGAAGTTGGTTCAGATTAAAGAACCTGTAGAGAACTTAAAGGCAGTTGTCATCGAGACGAAGCAAGCAGCTAAAAAATCTGAAGAAGTTGAGGTACACAACAAGACGTTAAATATGTTGTAGATGTCGCTCTTCTGAGTTCCTCCGAAGCTCAAGGAATGAAAATATTGGAACTGTCATTAAAGGCCTCAGAAAGCTTTCTTTCTGAGGTCTTGTAGTACTGTGATATATCTTGAGAGGCAATACGTAGATGTAGCTAAAGATTTGTCAGGCGTATCTCAGAAGACTTCAGAAGAGTTTCAAGCTCTGAAAAATAGTCTTACACCGCAACAAGCTGAAGTTCAGCAGTTAGAATAGGTTTTTCAGTCAGTGAAAGAAGATTATTTTCCCAGAAGGATTGTTGGCATGAGTCCTCTAAGCCTCTTCCAACATAGAACCATATTTGCAATGTGGATGTGCTTTTTAATAGATGCAGCAACCCCAAAAACGTATTTCGTATCTGATATTTGACTCAATTAGAGCAAAACATGAGTTTCGGTACCTACACAAAACCGTATTTATTAGAGTCCGTCATCTAGCCACCTATGAAATTCATCTATTATTTTGAAGCATGTAGTGAATTACTTTCTTCTTAAGTAAGTCACTTTTGAATAGTTAAAAGTCCCGGGGTGCAACACTGACGTCTCCAGACCTCTTTGAATGTACCCCCATCCTTTGTTTTCTCGATTAGAATGTAAGGATGGGAATACTCTCAGACCTCTCTAGTGCTGCCACGCACAATGACGTACGACAATTATATTTCAGCGCTTCGTCCTCAAGATCACTTACTTCATTCTCTTCACACTCCATCATTCCCAACTTCACTCTTCTGATCATAACCTCATTCTGTTTTTTTGGCGCTTACCAGCGACACGTGTTTTTTTTATAAGTTCTAAGAAAATGGGTAAACATAAGAGAAAACGTTCCTCTCGAGATTCTTCGGAATCCAGGTCCTAAGAGGATTGAAGAAGCTCAAAAAGAGTTCGGCGAGTTAAGGACAAAGTTGATTTAGAGGCGTCATTTCGCCGCTGTAAAGCTGATATGCCTCATGACATGAGGCGGCGTTATAAAGCAGAAATGAAAAGACTGCGAAAGGAAATTAATAATATAAAAAAGGATTTAGGATCAAAAAGGAGATACAATTCTCCTTTGGTCAATAAAGAGTTTGACTCTTGTTCTGACCAGGTTGAAAGAGGCAGTCCATACTCACGCAGCAGGGCTGGGGGTAGTACTTATCTGGGTGGCTCGGATCCTCGGGATAGTGCCCCAAAAGGAGATCGAGAGGAGTCTCTTAGAAGAACCTCTGTGGATAGGTTATCAGATACCCATCAAGATGATGACGTTTTGGAAATTCCATTGTCAGCGGATATCCCTAATGACCCGCCCCATTCTCAGAGTCAGATTGTTGGGTCAAATGATCCCAAATTATCAGAGGAAATAATTGGCTTGTTAGGGCATGACCCAGAAGCAACAAATAATTCTCAATTTTATTTTATGCAAGAGATGGTCTCATATTTTGTCAAGGGGCCTTAAGATGGATATTAAAAAGATGTTGGAGAAACATTCATTACCCAATAATATAAGATTGGAAGCACCTAGTTTGAAACCAGAAGTAGCATCTGGAATGTCATCATCAGAAATCCGAAAAGATAAATATCTTATAAGCATCCAAGACCAGTTGGGAAAAGATTTGGGTATTCTTGGTAATTCAATTCAACATTTATTGCAGGAAGATGTTGCTGAAGAGACAAGGAAAAATTTGTTACCTGGTTTATCTGACTCGGCTGCAGTATTTTGTGATTTGCATTTTCCGCTGTCCATTCAAAGGAGGGCTTGTATCAACCCAACTTTACAAAAACATGTTTCAGAATTGGTTTCAGGGCTTCCTGTGGATGAGTTTTTAAATGGTAAAAACTTTTTTAGTCAGGCGTCTGCTGTGAAAGCAGCAAAAGGAATTAATAAGGACATAAGGTGTCAAAAATCCAAAGTTGGTCATACTAGAACATATGTGTCTACTTCACAATCAAAAAACTCATTTTGCCCACCGACCTTTAATCCAAGAGAGAGTCGGCAATTGGGGCAGAACTTGGATCGGTATCCAAGGAAAGTCCTAAACCAGAATCTAAGCAGACGGAGTTTCTCAAGACCAGGTCATCCCAAATTGCAACAGGATGCAAGAAAGGAACTATAATGGTAAGTATGGCACTTTCTAGAAGATTGAAACATTGCCTTGATGCCTGGGAAGCTATTACTACAAACACCACAGTGCTTGATTGGATACAGGGTTATAAAATACCTTTTACATGGCAACCTTATCAATTAAGACCACTCAGCTTTAGAAAAGTGTCAGAGGGGGAAAGGAATAACTTGAGCAGTGAGATTAGTAAGCTAATAAAACGAGGTGTTAGTGTAGAATGTAACCCTTGCAAGGATCAGTTTTTATCTTCATATTTTTTACTTGATAAACCTAATGGTGGAAAGAGGTTTGTTCTAAATTTGAAAAAACTAAATGCATTCATTAATCCACCACATTTTAAGTTAGAGGATGGTAGAACTGTTCTAAAGCTTATTAACAAGGGATGTTATATGACAAAAATAGACTTAAAGGATGCTTATTATTTGGTGCCAATTCATAAATCTTTATCAAAATTCTTGAGGTTTCAGTTCAAAACTAAACTTTATTAGTTCAAATCCCTTCCATTTGGTTTGTCTATTGCACCATTTTTATTTACAAAATTATTAAAGCCAGTTTTGGAATACTTGAGGAGTCAGGGATTATGGTGTGTTATTTATATACCGGGTATCCAGCACAACCCTGGACATAGGAGATTAACATGGGAAATCATTTTTTTGCGCCTGTAAGGTTGATTGAAAACCTTTTAAGAGTAAAGTTGTAGAGTGTATGGTCAGCTATCATCCTGTAATTTTTATCCCAGTTTTGGCCGTTTTTTGGAAAAACGCCTCGAAAAGTGCACAAATTTGAATTTAGCGCGTCACCCCCGCCATGATTTAAGAACATTATCTTCAGGTTTTCGGTAAATTTTCACTGCATAATCACGTTAATTACTACGTGATAGTCCCTCTAAATAAGTAAGAAAGGAAAATCGGCTCTGACTTTGACATAAGAAATTATTATGTTGGCGACACTGCACATGCATGGCGGGGGTGACGCTCTAAACTCAAATTCTTACACTTTTCGAGGCGTTTTTTCCAAAGAACAGCCAAAACTGAGGTATTGAAAAAAATACAGAATGATAGCTGACCATAAGCTCTACAACTTTACTCTTAAAAGTTTTTCAGTCAAATCAACCGTACAGGCGCAAAAAAATAAAAACCGATTTCCCATGTTAATCTCCTATGTCCAGGGTTCTGCTGGACACCCGGTAGATGACTTTATTTTGGTAGCAAAAAACAAGTTGATAGCAATTGAGCAGACACAGTTAGCTTGTGTCACATTGCAAAATCTTGGGTTTTTAATAAATAGAGTTAAGAGCTCTTTGGAGCCATCTCAACAATGTACATTTTTAGGTTTTATTTGTGACAGTTTGTTAATGACTATTGAACTTACCCTTGAGAAAAAACAAAAGATAAAAAATACAATAGAAAAATTAGCAAACAAGGAGTCTTGTTCTATTAGGTTTCTTGCTCATGTGGCAGGGCTGTTGGCAGCAGCATGCCCTGCTGTGAAATATGGTAGGCTTTATGTTAAAGGCATAGAAAGGGATACATTTTTAGCCTTAGAAAAAAGTAGAGGTAACTATGATGTGAGTCTCTATCCACCAGTCAATCTTGGTTTCCTATTTTTCAAAGCATGCTCATCCAAGAACCTATTTATTTTAAGGCTAATTCTCAACTCCTTACTTCTCCTTTTAGAAATCAGCACCCATTGGGAAAGCAGCTTATCTTGGTTGCAGGGCTTTTATCACCGAAGCATTAATTAGACGGAATTTTCCAAGGGAGGCAGTACCAACTATTTTAGATTCTGTATCGCCTAATACATTGAAGCAATATAATACAGCATACTGCGCCTGGTGGCAGTTCTCACAATCCAAAGGGATTAATATGTATGCCCCCCAAACATCAGAGGTTTTAATTTTTTTACAGGACATGCTGCATAATAAGAGATGGTCATATGGTATGTTTAATTCTTGTCGTGCAGCATTGTCTTTGGCCTTACAAGGCGATTTGGGTAAAGACTTGGGAATAAGGCATAGCCAGGATTAGACCAAGCAGACCGAGATATAATTATACTTGGGATCTAAGTATGGTTCTTAATTACTTAGAAACCTTATTTCCTCATAACATTCTTCCTGAAAAGGATCTTGCAAATAAGTTGTTGGTAATTTTATTATTAATTACAGGTCATCGTCTTCAAACTATATCTCTAATTAGAGTGGAAAATATTCACTTTCAGGAAAAGGGGGTACAAATTTTTATTACTGATTCAACAAAAACTTCGGCTTCAGGTGTCTGTCAGCCATGTTTATTTGTTCCTTTTTTTGAAGAGAATCCAAGGCTGTGTGCTGCATCAAGGCTTTTAGAATACATTGAGCGGACTGCTCCCAGACGGAATGAAGAAAGCCCTTTGTTAATTTATGACAAAGGGCCAGGGAAGAGCCTCTCTCGCCAAACCCTGGCAAATTGGGTAAAAATGGTCCTGAATAAATCAGGAGTAAACACACAGATATTCAAAGCTCACTCTACTAGGCATGCTTCTACTTCAAGTGCATTGAGAAAAGGAGTAAGCTTAGATATTATTAAGAGAACTGCAGGATGGCCTACAAATTCTAACTCTTTTAAGAAGTTTTACAACAGACCAATCCTTTCAGGGTCAGCCTTTGCGACTGCAATTCTTTTATAATAATTATTATCTGTTGTTTAAGAATTTGTTCTGTTACATATATTATAGGCAAAAATTGCTATTTCTGTTTCCATTAATTGAATATAACAGTATTGTATTTGAGCTGTGAGGATATTTTTTGGCAAATCTGTAAACCTCTACAATGTAAGTGATCTTGAGGACAAACGAACTTACCTGTGAAGCTTTGATCGTAATTATATGAAGCGCTTCGTCTGAAGAGATCACTACCCACCCTCCCCATCATCAGTGCTTTGATTCTAAGGAGTAAAAAACGTTCAGATCTGATGATTTTCCCTCCAAAAAATATCTTTTCTTTAAAAGGAATGAGGTTATGATCAGAGGAGTGAAGTTGGGAATGATGGAGTGTCACTACTGTCATTTTCTTTTTCTATATACACGTGGCGTCAAGTAGCACCTGAAAGCAGTACTACAATGTAAGTGATCTCTTCGGACAAAGCGCTTCATATAATTACGATCGAAGCTTCACAGGTAAGTTCGTTTGATCGAAAAATAAATGACCAGAATTACGGCCTAAAGCTTAAAGTTTTCTAGTACATTACGGAATAAGGGTGGTTATGACCTAGGAGATATGGACAGTGCAAATAAACCCCGATATTTTCCAAAAAATGGTTCCGTTTTTTTGGCCGGAAGTTTTTTTTGAAGTACCCATGACGTAAATTCATCGTCACATCACAACAATTGGCGAATCGCGATTTTGAGTTATTTGACGTAAGATGTTATGTGATAACACTTCCGGCGGATATCGCCGCGATTTTTAAAGTATCCATTGTACAACTCCAATCACATTGCATGCAATACAATACAATACAATATATACGAACTTAATCGACAAGAACGAATCTCGTTATCTTTGAAATCTTCATTTTCTTTATGTCTATCTCTCTTTAGCCCATTTGAGAAGGGCACACTATAAAAATGTTAACGTTACATTTCCAAGGCCTACTGGATATCAATATTAAGTGAATGGTTTATAAACAGTATTTGTAACTCGAAAGCAAGACTTTTTCCTCACGAAACAAAAATACGGCCTTATTTTGTCTTGTGCGTAAGATATGTTTCTTACTTCCCTTTTAATGTTATATACTATCACGCTGTTTTGTGGTGGATGGCGCGGTAGTACGGCCCTGGAACCCTGCGTGACCTAGCAAGGTAAAGTGGTTTCGCTTGTGTAAATAACTATATACAAATTCTTCAACGCATCGTGGAAATTAGATACTGTTAGAAGATGAAATCATTGTCTTATATTTAGAAATTAAGTTGTAATTTAGATTGTTAATAGTACGATAATGGATGTTCCGTACAATTTAACGTCGCGTTTGGCCTTGTTTTGTATTCAGGCGCTTTTTTGCCTGGGGAAACTTGAAAAACGGAAATCCACCTGAGAGAGGTCGAGCGCTTCCCTTCGAATTTATTTGGTCGCAAAAGTTTCCGAGGGAAAACCACTTAGACCTCACCTAGCCAATTTGTTTCGTTCCAGTTTCCAAAATAAAGCGAGCACACAGAGAGAGAGAGCTCCCGCCGCTGCCCAGTTTTAAAACTGAATAATTTAATTTTAGACCTTCTGCCAACATTAGTGCCGACAGGATGATGAAATGCCTCTACATTGTTCCAGGATATTTCGGGCGTAAAGGCCAAGTCCAGTCCTGCGACGAATCGCGGAAAAAACCGAAAATCGCGCTATAGTTCACTTCTCACCTCATAGGTTCACGCGATTACCTTGATCTCATCATCACAAGTCTCGTGAGCAGATTATAAATAAATGGACAGTTATATCATTTATACGTCATCGGTCGGTGCAATGTGCTCATATTAAATATGTGTTTTATAGTTTCATAATACGCCAACTTCTGTTTATTTTCACCTCAAAACCGCTAATTTCCTTTGCTTTCGCTGAAATTTTCAAGTCATTCCCTAAGTATCTGAGAATATTTCTAAAGACAATATGCGAGCACTAAAATTAGAAAATTAACGGACCAGGGCTTGGGCCCTGGTCCGTTAATCTCTTATCTTAAACTCTAATTAAAAATCTTATTAGCCAACACGCCCACGCCATTCAGAGGCGATCTTCTATAATTAAGTTTTTTGAATGTTTCAAAGTGGCGGGTATTCGGTGATTTATGTCGGTTTTGTGCTCGTTTATTTGGTGATAGTTGCTTGTTAATTAGTCATTCTTGGCTTTGGTTAAACTGGTACGAGTATAGAGCTAAAGCTATCGGCTTTTAAAAAAAAAAAACTATAAAACCTAGTGACGTATAGCGTAGGTGGAGTCAGTTGAGTATAGTGTGTGGCGCCATCTAACGATGGCAGGGTATTCAACAAAATGAAAAGTGAAACAAAGTTTATCTCTTAAGCATACAAAAACATGTTTATCAAATGAACCAAACAGCTTTCCACTATGTATTTGTCACTTTACAGAAACGGGCGATTAAGATTGTGACCTAAGCCGTGAGATGGCGGCACATTAGCAAAAGTAACTCTCTGACAGGCGAAGAGATTATAGACCGGTTTCGCTGTAACTTTAACACATCAAATCTCAAACTTGACAGGTAACGAAGATCGATCCCGTATTTACTTCGGATTCTTTCTGCGACAGCGGTAGGTGTGTTGTACGTGGCGCCATCTAACTATGACAGGGTCTCATACAAAGGGTATACAAAATCGTGTTTGCAAATGAATCAAGCAGTTGGTGATTAAGATTTCAACCGTCATGGGGTGACGTCATAGCAGAAGTAATCAAACTTCATTATCAGTCAGTCAGAAACCGGACAGGTAGTTCAATCCAATATTTGTTTCGAGCTCTTGCTGCAAGGGCGGTAGGTATGGTGTACGTGGCGCCATCTATCGATGACAGGGTTTTTTTAGAAAGGTCATAGAAAATCATGTTTGCAAATGAACTATTTTCGACTATTCATTTGTCACTTCACATAGACAATTGATCGAAATTGCGATCTAAACCGTCAGGTGGCAACTCTATAGCAGAAGTAACCAAACTTCATTATATGTCAGGCAGAGCAATCATAGACCGATTTTGCTAAATTTATAACTCATCAGTAAATTATATTTCAAACCTGACGGGTAATGAAGTTCGATCCAATAGTTCATTCGGGTTCTTCTTGCGAGAGCGGTGGTTGTGTGGCGCCATCTGACGCTAGCGTAAAGTACATCATATCCGCCAATATCATGGCGTAGATGGCGCCACTTACTCGTAACCACCGCTCTTGCAGGAAGAACCCGAATTAAATATTGAGTGACGTTCTACGATGGCGCCACTTTGATAATACTGAGTGACGTTCTACGATGTATCGTAGCCACTACTCTTGCAGCAAGAACCAGAATCAAATATTGGGTGACGTATCTGTCTATGGCTGGCAGGGAGTCGAGGACAGCACGACGTAGAATAGGCTCTCTTGTCTCTCGCCCTCATTTTATTTTGTTCTCTCCAACTCCTGAAATTTGTAAGTGGTGCCGCCACCTACATTATACCCACCAATCTTATGGCGCTATCTATGATGGCGCCACTTATATCGTATCCACTGCTCTGGCAGGAAGAACCAGAATTAAATATGGAGTGACGTATCTGTCTACAACTGGCAGGGAGTTGAGGATGACAGCATGATGCAGGGTCTCTTGTCTCCCAGCCTCATTTTATTTTGTTCTCTCCAACTCCTGAAATTTGTAAGTGGCGCCATCTAACGACGTCACCTACATCATATCCACTAATGTTATGGCCCTAGCTACGATGGCGCCACTTATTCGTATCCACCGCTCTTGCAGCAAGAATCCAAATGAAATATTCGGTGACATATCTGTCTATGGCTGGCAGGGAGTGAAGGAGGACAAATGAGAGAGAGTAAAGAGCGATGGAAGAGTTTTACGTCGAAGAGTGGACAAATAGGGGTTAAGAAAGAAGAAGAAAGTATATTAGAAAAATATTTCAAAAAGTCAATCTGGTTCGTGGAAGTTCTATTACTAAATACGGCGCAGAATAGACTCTCTTGCCTCACACCCCCCTTGTGTTTTGTTCCCTCTAACTCTTTAAATTTGTAAATGGGGCCTTCGCCAGATGGCGCCTTTGTAGTACATTACCTTCTTATTAGTTCAAACTTTTGTTGCAAAAAAACAATTGCAAGGATTCTATATAGCAATTTAAACAAATATTCTTGCTGTAAATCTTCAAATTTTGAAGAACTTTTACCTTAAATTTCTTCAAGTTTCTTCTAAAAGTTTCTTTTAAGTATTTAAGTCGCCTCTAAGCAGTAATTTTACTTAATCAGGGAGAGGTATTCATATTGTAAAAAGTGTTCCTTCTATTTCTTAGAGCTAATTGCCTCTGTCATAATTTTTTTCAATTTTTCAAAGAAATATTTCTTCATTAATATCTTCCAGTTACTGATTCTCATCTCGTGTACAATCTAAAGTGTTTTCGGTACTCTCAACCAGTAAAAAGAGTAATTATGGTATAATGGGTAATTTTGCTGTCTAGGTTTAGATTTTCTGATTATAGTAAACGAGAAGAAAGATGTCAAGATCTAGAAGCTCATTGTGTATTTCTTCTATTTCTTCAATTTTGAAGAAAATATATTTGCCTCCACTTTTGTTGCTAAATAATATTTTCCCAAATATATTCTAAAAACCATTCTGTAACTATTCAGTTTTCAACCATTCACGATCTAGAAAGTAACCTAAACTTTTTACTTTTTAAAGTATGGGTAACTTAAGTTTCTTAAAATACTACAGCTTTAGTTGCTAAGTTTTAACGGTACTTTTAAGCTCTAATCTAAGCTCTCATAATCTGCTCCATTTTTTCAGGTTTTGAGAAAGCGTTATTTGTATCATAGATTCAAGAAATTCACTTAAACGGGTTTTTAAATAACTTTGACTTTATGAAGCACCATCAGTTTTTCGCCAGGTAATTTAGTGTGAATCTGTGTTAGGCGAACGTGAAGAACTATTTCAGTGAAGTACATTTTTTCATTCTCTCTATCTCCTCTTTAATTTTTGAAAAAAAGGTTAGTTATGATTTTCTTACTTATGAGCTTGTCGGTTAAATTTCATTTCCTAAATAACATTTGAGCTGATTCTGAAAGAATGATTCAATCTAACCTAATCTTCCATAATTCTTAAATTTTAGAAGAACGAGTATCTTGGTTTTTTCTTCCTACCGAGGCTTTTGTAAAGCTACTGCTTTTGTACATTTAGCTAATTCTAAGCAGTAGTCTGCACTAACCCGATCTGCTCCATTTCTTCAATGTTTGAAGAAGTCTGTCTTCAATATCTTCGAATCGTGCATACAGTAGGTATATAGTAAATCTTTCCAACGCCAAGCCGCAGAAATATTTCATACAAGTGCACTTACTCCCCGAAATGATGGAGAAAGTTAAATTTTTTAAATTTTCAGGAAAATAAGGAAAAAGGGGAAAAAAGACTTTGTTTCCGGAAATAGGAACCACAAAGCGGCTCTTTATTCCAAGAAATGCAAAAAAAATAATTATCTGTCGTTTCGTTGAGTAGTATTGAGCCATTTCTCATCCGACTTGCTCAGCTCAGTCTAATTCTTGCTTCCACAAATTTTTGAAATTTAGTTAAGGGTGTCTTTAAGTAGTAATAAGTCCGATTTAGACACTGAAGTAAGGAGGTTTAACCTGCTCTACTTCCTCCGTTTAAGTAAAGGGTTTCTTCAATTTTTTTTTAGTTCATTGCTTCGCTAACAATCTTCCCTAAGTTAAATTGAAAAACAAAAGAGGTAGTACAGAAAGAGTTTCCTTAATCATTGGCGCTAAGAAACATTTTAAGATCCACAAGGTCACTTTGTATTTCCTCTATATTTTCAATTTTTGAGTGCATTTTTAAGTGCAACTTCTTTTCATCTACTTAAACATTTTGGTGATAAAAAATTTTAAGACACAGTTAGGGCAAATAATACACCTCTTTATCGGAAAATGGCCAACGTTTCGACTATTTATTTTTTCTTCCCAAGGGCCGAAACCCAAGAAAATGTAGTTGTAAGAAATGCTAAAACTCAACATTCAACCACAAACAATGCTTGTTATAAAAATGATGGAAAGTAATATAGGTATAGTAAACTCACTTTCTATCATTTTTCTAACAAGCATTGTTTGTGATTGAATGTTGAGTTTGTTACACCTACATTTCCTTGGGTTTCAGCCCTGAAGAAGATTGAATAAATAGTCGAAACGTTGGCCATTTTCTGATAAAGAAGAGGTGTATTACTTGTCCTAATCCTGCTACTTTCACCAGTACATACAACTCAAGGACGCGAATCACAAT
The DNA here is from genome assembly GCA_951812265.1 of Taphrorychus bicolor. NCBI lineage: Eukaryota > Metazoa > Arthropoda > Insecta > Coleoptera > Curculionidae > Taphrorychus > Taphrorychus bicolor. The sequence goes on from OX638304.1 coordinate 29,735,818, forward strand.
CATTAAAACAGAGATTATAAAGGGCGCCTATGACTATGGTAATTCCTTAAGTTTTGAAGAACATGAGATACCTTTATTTCTTCATACCATAGTTGCTTCAGCATTGAAAATTAGTGGTCAGCCAACTTTCGAAGAATCATTTCTTCAATTTCTTCGAACCATTTTTCCAGTTTTAGCTAAATATGTTTTCAATGGTATTGGGATGATTTTTGAGAATGATCTGAGGCAATCTAACAACCTTTTTGTGATATTTCCAATAATTCCCTTCTTCAAAAATTGTAGGGATAGAGGAAATAATAAAATGATGATTTTTCGGGGTTGAGTTTTTATGATGATAGAGATAAGATGATATAGTTTAGTGAAGTTCTATGGTTCTGTTGGAGTCTAGTAATTAAATATCTCTGATCTGGTAACTTAAAATTTTCGATTCCAGTTTTTCATGTAACCTAGCGCCTCGTCGAGACCAGGCAAGATCTTGGGCGATCTCAAGCTCTGTTGAATTGTACGATTTGGTTAAAGACAGTATTAACATTAGGCTTTCCCAGTAGCCTGCCGCTTCTCTCCGTTTCTTTGTGGATGTATGGTATACTAGTCCATCCGCACTTTTCTTCATCTTCTCCCGTTGTTCTTTCCTATAGTGCTCTACATTCCTTAAACGGACGGCTTTATCGAACTCGTGCTTGCTATATCCATTCCAGGGCATCCCCAAAGGCTCTTGACTATCACAGTCAAGAGCCAGTAGCCTGCCGATCCTCTCTGTTCCTTTGTGGATGTATGGTAGACTAGTCCATCCGCGCTTGTCTTCATCTTCTTCTGTTGTTCCTTCCTGGCGCTCTACATTCCTTGGACGGACGGCCTTATCGAACTCGTGCTTGCTGTATCCATTCCAGGGCATCCCCAAAGGCTCTTTCCTGATGCTTCATTTCCCGTTCCAATTCAGCCGGCTCACAAATTCTCTTGGTTCTCACACATTCTCCTGACTCGTGGCGACACACGTGGAGTCTCTATGACTCCCCTTTTCTGTCTGGGATGATAACTTGATCCATTATTCAGGTATTGGTCAGAATGTGTTGGTGTTCTATAAACGATGTGCGCACGCTGCCCATTAGGTTGATACCAAAACATCCAAAAACGGTAGGCGTCTTACCTTTTTTATCTCCATTTTTAGTGAATTGCTTTTTGGGGTGAATAGAGTTGAGGTGTAAGTAGAAGTTTTGAAGTTCTCCCTCGCCATGGCTCCACATAACAAAGGTGTCGTCCACGTATGAAAACCAGCACTTTCGCCTCTTATTTGAAGTTGCCAACGCCTTGGCGTCGAAAATTCTAACTAAGGAGGCTGCCCATAGCTACATCATCAGTTTTTCTCGTAGAAATCTTCCTTCCTCTGTAAATATGTAGTGGTTAGGCAATGTTGGAACAATTGGCAATATCTTGTGGAAATTCCTGGTTAATATATCGTGCCCCATGAAGAGACAAGGAAGGCAGTTTTTTGACGAAATGAGTGGAGTCTTTTATAAAGCTGTCAGTATTTCCTATTTTATGTTGCAACAGTTTTTTGAGATGTTGCGCGATTTTGTAGGTGGTGCTCACGATGGATCTCAGTGGCACGTTCAATTTATAGATCTCTGGAAAACCGTACAGCCTTGGTGGCAAGGCTTCTGACTTTTTAAGCTTAGTCATTTCATCCGATGCCACGTCTTTGATTAAATCGTTGCTGGGCCTCAGAATTCGGGTGGTTGGATCACGAGTTAGCTTCTTGTAGGTGGTGAGATCTACCAGTGTCCTGATTTTTCCTTCGTAATCAGATGTTGACATTACTACTGTTGAGTTTCCCTTATCTGCTGGTAAAATGAGAATATCCTTGTCTTCGTTCAAGGCTTCCATAGCTTTCCTTTCTGCAAAGATCAGATTGCTTTTTGGTGGATGGTGTTATGGTAATATTTCCTCCCTTGTCCAGAAAGCTCAGCTAGTCTGTTGACAGTTCTTTGTCGGTCAAATTGGCTACAAACTTGTGTTGCCTCTCGTCGGATGTGAGGCTTAATGTGTCCGGCGCATTGTTGGTAGCCCTTAGGGCGTCAAATTTCTGCCATTGTCGGTTCGTTGCGACGGCATGAGCTGCAATCTTCCGTTCATGTATCAAACGATCCACCTTTTCCTAGTTGCTCCAATCCAACAGCCCGACCTCGACATTGCTGCTGAAGTTGATGGTGGTACTGCACTCGATGTCGCACTGTCAAGAGAACGATCAGATGTAATAAAACTTCTACTGGATCGTGGAGTGCAGTTTCAATTATTCAATAATCTCCGTGAGGCCGTAATATCCGGGTATCCAAATGCTGTAAAAGCTTTGCTAGATATGAATGGAAATGTTAATTCAATCATTGATGCCACTTCTGGTGACACTGCTCTCCATGTTGCATCTCTAATGGGATATCACAGTGTTGTTGAGGTTTTGATAAAATATGGCGCCAACGTTAATGCAGTAGATAATATTGGCCGTACTCCTTTGCATCACCCTTCTGTCTTTGGACATGCTCTTATAGTTAAGGAACTAGTGAAAGCAAAAGCGGAAGTCAATATGCAATTATTCTCCAATGGAGAAACCTCGCTTTTTCTAGCATCAGCTTTTGGCCAAGCCGATATTGTAGAATTATTGTTAAGGAGCGGTGCTAACCCAAACATTATAACGAACGAATACAGCACACCAATCCATGTAGCTGTGCAACTAGGACATGAGTCAATCGACTGTTAGATAGTTCTAAATAGACAAATAAGTCATTATACGCAAGATCTCTACGGAGATCTACTGCTTCTTGTCTTGTGTTACGACTACACCAAAAACCTTCCATCTTTAACTTTTTTCTAGATGATCGTAAAACGAAGAACAAAAAATGAAGAGCTATGAATTGAATAATGTGCTTTACCTTCTATAGAAACCCAACCAAATCTCACGAGCTTCAAATTATGCTAATTATCATATAATTACGCAAATTACTTGATGGCAAGGCCACAAACAAGCATTTCATTTCCTTAAACGATATAAGGTCACTTCTTTAAAAGTAACCAAATGTTGTTTATTATTTATCGAACCCACATTCGGCCTAACCGTATACGTATTGCTTTTTATACCGTTGATGTTTCTTCCTGTGTAGAGTTTTTTTCCTAAAGGAGGCCACAAAGCTAGATTTGCATAATCGAAAAGTTTCCCAACAAACACCCCTTCAGGTTTAAGCGGGGTGGGATTTGCGTTTCGGACTGAAACACCCGCAAGCCCCGTTTTACTCGATGTTCTTCCTTATCGCACCATTTGAGCCCCCCCCTCTGAGATACACACCGCTTCATCAGCTAGCATTGAGTTTAAATACTAATGGCGAGAGGAAAAACTAATTCTTTTCTTGAAAACAAAAACTTCCTGGATGAAAAACGATGGAAATCCACGTTATATTTTATATTGCTGCAAGCGATATATCTGTCGATAAGGCTCAGTGAATTATGTGGGTACAACAAGGAAAATATTTACGTTACGAAGATTAGCAAATAAATGGTTTATTGTGTAATTTCGTATAACATAAAGTCTGGTAAAGGTGCCTCGGGCTGTTGACGGATTGATAAACGAATAAATAATTGCCGCATTCTTGCCTAAACCAGGCAACCGGTGCATTAAGTTGACGTTACGCAACCGAGACCTTCACGCGAAATTAAAATTTTATTGATGGGTAATTCGAGGCTTTAGTATTACCCAGATTTCTATTTGCAATTGATATAATGATTTTACGCTTGTTTTTGAACAAAGTGCCGGAAAATGGGACTGCGATCTTTCCCGTTATACGTCTATTTGCGAATAAGTAAGCTGCAACCTCGTGTGTATAGAGTATATTGTGGTGAAGCCTCACTTGATAGGATCGAATAAAAATCCATTTTCCGCCTTATTTACCGACCGATTTTCAAGCGGAAAACCTCTTCGGATAGAGAATTTCATACTCGGCGTCGAGGTAAGTGCGGAAAATAAAGTGTTTTACTTTATAGAGCGCAAGAATCAGTATAACAAATAATGAAGACGCGACGTCTCAGGGGCAGTAATTCGATTTTATTTAAAAACTAGCGAAGTTGGAACGGCACCAAAGCTCTATGCAGGCTTAAGAAAGATTTCACGGCAATTAGTTTTAGATTTTTGAGACGTGTTGCCATTGGATTCGTTTATCTGCACTTCAATTTGTTCACTGTTTTCGTTGATTCGGTAATTGAAATTCGAAAGCGAAGCTTCTTTCGCTCGCCTATATACGAGGCGCTTTGGCAATTAATTATTGAAAATGTACGTGTATTGTGCAAAACGAACGTATCATTATACATTGTGAAAGGAGGTATTACGTGGTTAGTGCTTCGTAGATGGAACTAATGTGCCCTAAAATATGAGTGTTATTACTGCTATTCGGCAATAACTAATAACGTTTGGTGTAGACGAGAAAATGTATGTGATTATTGTGAGTAAAAATTGTTAAGTTGAACGTGTGTGTGCTAAACGTGTTAAGTAATAAAATAAACTAAAAAGTAAGATAGCAGATCCTAGTTATGCCTAATTTATACTTTCTGTGATCACTTTATTAAAGCTATAAAAAAATCTAGTAGCTGTATATGAAGGGTTATTTAACGGATAATTATTAAGAGTAACAAAAATGTGTTAATTTCACACATATATAATATACATTATATATACCGGGTTGTTCAACAAAAAGTAGCCACCCTCAATATCTTTCAAAACTATATTTTCTTTGAAAATTGCCAATACATGTCAACAAAGGGACATCTTTTTACAGAAAGTCTGTCAGGTATCTCAGTCAGGTAGGAGTAGTAGTAAACAATGGGCACCCGACTAAACCTTAGAGGCCCTTTTCACAGTCCCCCGGTCCACCCATCCCTACTCCACCAGGGCTCTCATCCCCTCCACGAATCAACCCATCCCTCTAATGAAGGGGAGTATCCCGTCCCATTTCAGAGTCGGAAGCTCCTCTCGATGAAGAAAAGCGGCTCCAAATGTCCTATGGCGCAGTCGCGCCCACCAATGAAACACTCTGCCCCAAAGTGGGTTCAGAGAGAACTGTCAGCCATTCCTAGGAGGTGCATGTGCCTGTTTAGTCTGCAGTGTCCAGTAAGGACTCCAATAAGGTCTTCCAGGCACCGCCGGCTTCCCCCAAGAAGCCACAAGGCCTTGGATCTAACCGGGTTAGGGTATATTTCCTTGGTCTGTCTACATATCCTGACTGTGTCCAGTTTGTCCTTGTACTCTCCCACACCTAGTCATTCAGAGTGTTAGAAACCTACCTTCTACTTACTTCAAGACATGGCTCTGGTCAAGTAAAGCATGTCGGGGAACCCCGCTTGGCCAATTCGTCGGCATGCTAGTTCCCGTCGATGCCCCTATGTGCAGGAAACCATCCCAGAGTTACCCTTTTTGTTTCTGCCAGTGACATTAGAGCATCCCTGCAGTGCTCAACGAGCTTTGAACTCGTTCCGCTCCTGCCTGACTCCTGTCTGACTTCTGTTCGTGCGGCTACCTCGAGTATTGCAAACACCTCCGCTTGGAAAACCGTCGTGTGGCTTCCCAAGGGGAAGACCTCGCCCTCTACATGCCCTGCTTGTATATTTCGGCTCCTGACGATTGTATATTAGCCATTTTGTGTCTGTGTGCCGGTGTACCATACCTAATTATTCTCAGAAGGTTGCTAAAGCAGCTCTTCCTTGAATTCGTCCCTTGTTGAGATATTTATCCCAAATGGCTGTTTCAGTCTCAGCTGATCGCGTGGGCGTCCCTCCTGCGACAGGATAATTGAGAAGTCCCGCTAAATAAGGCTGACAATTTGCGTGTGACCCACATTCCCATAGCTGTGTGTTTTCACTGGCCGCAGCAATCCATCCTCCTGCAGAACGCCATCGCCCCCCTCTTAACCGAGACTGGAAGCTCCGGCAGACCCAGTGAGGCATTGAGTGCTGCTCCCGGTGTTGCTCCCGTTATCGCTAGGCAGATCGGTCTCTGGAGTCCGGCCAACCTTAGCCCATAGCATACCCTGTCCACCGCTGGCCACCACACCACAGCTTCATAGGTAGGTTATCCTCCGTCTGATTACCACAGGGTAGAGCCAGTGCAGGATTGCTTTAGACCCCACTTCCTGCCCACTGCCCTGCGAAGTTGCCATATCAGTGCTGTTGCCTTATTTTATGCCGTTTCCAGGTCAGCCCGCTGTCGATGGTCACTCCCAGGTACTTAGCATCAGGTTTTAGTAGCAGAGGTTCAACGTATAACGTGGGTGAGCGGAATCCTGTAGTTTTCCTTCTTTTGGTGTAGAGTACAAGCTCTGCCTTTGCCAGGGTTGACTAACAGTTCCGTCTCGGTATACCATTTTTCTAGTATCCTAGATGCCCTTTGCATTCGATTACAAACGCTGCTAACGAATTTTCCTGGTATCATGCCCAGTCCATCCTCCGCATACGCTTGCGCATTAAACCCCTCGACTTGTAGCCTCTGCAAAAGACCATCCTTTAAGATACACGATAGTCGAGGTGGTAAGCAGCTCCCTTGTGGACAGCCGCCCTCGACCTCGATTTCCCTCCGGTGATCTCTCAGAGAAGCCGTAACCTTACGGTTGCAGAGTGCCGATCTGACCCAGCTTACCAACTGTGTTGGGGTTCCCCGGGCTCCAAGGACCTCACAAATGTTGTTTGTTCTGACTTTGTTGAATGCTCCCTCAATGTCGAAAAAGAGTGCCAACAGCACTTCTTTATTCGGGTATACCTTCTCTATTTTATGCACTATAGAGTAGAGAACTTTGTCTGTCGACTTACCCTTGATGTAGGCATGTTGTTCTTTGTGTAAGGAATATCTTCCCAAAATTTCCTCTGTGCTACTACTGCCGAAAGAATCGAGATTGTGCGTTTTTATTTAAAAAATAACGACTGCGCACGAGCTGTAGATCGTGGTTTCAATGAAATTCATCCCGGTAAATTCGTTAGTCATCAATGTGTTTTAGAAGTTGAAGCAAAAATTCATGGAAACTGGGTCAGTGGCAAATAAAGGACATCAACCCGTAAGACCAATTATGAAGGAAGCTGTTGAAGTTGCTGTTTCAAAACAACAAAACAACCAGCCTTTAAATCAACTTTCCCAGGGATCCGGGGTCTCAACAAGCACTATGAGGAGAATTTTTAAAAAGCACAAATTTCACCCATAGAAGATAAAATTTGTTCAAGAACTAAATGAACAGGACAATGATCGAAGACCACTAGAGTTCTTTCAAATTAGGTCTAATAATCTATGCAATAACGAGAACTTGCTGTTCAATATTTGTTTAATGGGAGGAGAACTAAACAGGCGTAACTGCAAGTATTGGTCAGACACGAATCCAGATTTGTTTAGGGAAACCCATACCCAATATCCACAGAAACTGAAGGTTTGGACAGGGATCCGAGGAGATCACATCGTTGGCCCTCTTTTTATTGAGGGTAATTTGAATGGCGCTATTTACCTTCAGCTTCTTGAAACTAACGTTGTTCGGCACGTAACAGAAGTACTGGAAAATGCTGAAAATTTGCTTCAAAATGAAGTAGTATGAATCCAACTCAGTGTCCAACATTGTCCAACGGTGACAGTTGATCACCCGACCTGTCACCGTTGGATTATTTTTTATAGGGGCATTTGAAATCCAAAGTGTATGCAACACAACCGGCCAACATTGAACTTATCTCTTTCTCTTTCAAAGTCAACTGTATTATTCTATGAAAGTTGACGGAAGTCACTTTGAACAATTACTTTAACGGTAATTGCTAGCTTATAACTAGTTATTTTACTAGTTACTAATAACTAAAATAAATATTTTTATTTTTTTATTTTTTTATGTTTCAATTTCATGCGAATAGACAAAATTGATAGTAGAATGCATTCCTCATGAAATAACCTTTGCAACGATGTGCGACATATGGTGACATTTGAAAATTTAAAGGGGGTGGCTGTGACTGTTAAGGGGTTGATGACAGCAACTCAGGTTTTCTGTGAAAAGATGTCCCCTTTGCTATCTTTCTTGACATGTATTGCCAATTTTCATACAAAAGATACTTTTCGTTGAACAACCCTGTGTAACGAAAACTTAATTTATCTCAGAAGTGAAAACCAGTTAAATAAGCTTAGAACTTAAATGTGTTCACCCTCAGCAACCCTAACTAGCAACCCCTTACATACTTTCCAATACGCTTCATTAGAACATCAAAAAACCGAGGACAGGAATGAATGGATAAAACTTCTGGAAACATTTAAAGGATGATTTTAATCCTACACACCCTGTATAACATTTTTACAATTATTAAGTTATAATAGGTACAAAAGATATCCAATATTATTGTGGGTCTCCTTTCGAATCGTTAATTGAGCTTTCGGAGGGATCAAGACGCAATTAGAGCAGTAAACCTAGTTCATCCAAACTTGAACATACTTAAATGCTTTAAAAACCTTAAAATCTCAAAATTAAAATAAATTTTTAGGTTTTACAGATTCTTTTAATGTATAATTTCATGCAATTAATGTGTTTAATTTCAAAAATGTTTCAACTCGAATAGCAACGTCGCCATTTATTGCAAAACTAAAAATTAGTCCACGTGCTGCAGTATTTTACTAGAAATCCAAATAAGGAAAAACATACAGGGCGTTCAACATGAAATAGCAAAAAATGCGATACCATGTATACCTAAAGGAAATTTAAGTTGTAGATCTGATCGACATGAACCACTTTAAAGTAGAAAATTTTTCGAAAAATAGAAAATAATAATATGGGGACTTTGCCACATTATTGCGCTTCCCTGTATATGATGAAAACTTATACCAGCTGAGAAGTGAAAACTAGTTAAATAAGCGTTAAATTACATACTTTCGAATACACTTCATTAGAGTATCAAACAAAAAGATTTTTTTTGTATCGCAAAATGACTTGAAGACCCCCACCCACCAACACGCAACAAACCAAATTTTTAATTCCTCAAAAACTCGAAATTTCCTAATTTTGAGAGTTTGATATATTTTTGTTTTATTTTTGAGTCATTTTTTTCTCCAGTTTCTCACTTTTCATTTTTTTTTATTTGCACTCGTCTTCCTTCTTTAGTAGTTTTTTTGTTGTTTTGTGTGGAATTTTTTTTTGTCTTAATACTCTTTATTAATTACTAAAATCCGACATTTTATTTTCTCTATGATTCTGACTGTTTAGAGTTTGATATAGACCGAATATCGATTGCCAGAAACGCTACTGAAATTACCAGTTGGAAATCATCGATTTCACAAGTAGCTTATGTTAAAGAAATATCAAAAGTTCCTGACTTCCACAAACCATCGACTTTTAAAAAATCCCAAAATATATTTTCTGGAGAGAGAGGGAATTGTGATTCTGCTTTTTTTGAAGATAAGTGAGATACAACCAATACGGTTATGTGTTTCTTGATACCGTTATGTAAACGAAGAATGTGGTCTAAGAAGTGATTTTCTCTGTTCTTTAGGTTGCCTTTCCTCACGCAAAACTGCAAACACGCAAAACTGTTTCTTTCAAACCATTTGTTTCCATGTATTTGAGCTAAGAGAATTGTTACGACAAAAAGTGATAAAGTTGCAATCTAAAGTGTTTTCCGGGCTTTGAGACCGTGGTCCAATAGAATCTTTTACTGACTTCTTTCAACAGGAAGGAAGGAGGAAATTACGTTTCTAAATGCAGACTGGAAGCGAGTTCTACGACATACTTCAAGTGCGCCAAAACCCCGCTAAACCACTACCCCTACCCCAGTCCCTCCACCGCAGAGCGACAGCGGGAGAATAAATACCACGGAGACCATCACAGTCGAATCAGTCAACGTCGGGAAGCACGGGAGATCTCTTCGCCCATTGCCTCATCGCCTTTGATAATATCTGCCGCAGCTGTAGACGAAAAGTCAGGGAGAAATTTCATTGGACCACGGCTTCAAAGCCCGGATTTTAGAAAGGTGTTTTAAACGCCCGTGCAAGCCTTCACACTGATAAAGTTGTCTATTGACACAGATTTTTTTCACACATGCAAAATTTTACTAGAATCAAAATATGCAAAATTATAGGGAGTGTTCCACTTGAAATAACAAAAAATGATTCTGCCCCGCGCTTACAAGACACACTGTATAGCCGAAAGAATTTTTAAGTTATAGACCATATCATTGCGAATAACATTGATACAAGAAGTTTTTTCGTAAAATAAAAAATAGCGATGGTTTGGGACTTTAACACATTATTGCGCCACCTTGTATATATAGTGAAAACTTATATTATCTGAGAAGTAAAAACCAGTTAAATAAGGGAAAAACTTAAATGTAAACCACCATAACTGAATAATTATAACTAGCAACCTCTTACACATTTCGAATACATTTCATTCGAGTATCAAACAAAAAGGAGACAGTAGTCAATTGATAAAACTTAAAGGAAAAAAGAAAAATTCTTTTAAGGGATTATTTTAAATAATACACACCCTGTATAACATTTTTACAATTACTAAATAAAGACATCCAATATTTTTTTGGGACACCAACACGCAATTAGAGCAGCAAATCCACTTGTATATACACATTTTGATACAAATCAAAAACTCAAAATTGATTTAATTTTTAGGTTTGAGAGTTTGACAGACTTTTTTTTTATCAATCTCCTATTTGATTGAGTCCTCAGTTATTTTTTTGCAGTTTCTCCCCCTTCATTTTTTTGACTTGCACTCGTCTTTCTTCTTTAGCACTTTTTTTTCTGTGTTTGACACTTTTAAAATTTTCTTAATACTCTTCCTTGCTTACTAAAATCTGGCATTTAATTTTAAAGATTCCCAGAAACTACCTTAAGAAAAATCACAGCAATGGCTATTTATACAGTGGAGAGAGTTGTCCTGGTTTTCAGTTTTCAGACTGAGATTTGGAAGAAAGATTCATAGCAGAATCAATACGGTAATAGTTATTTACTTCATATTGTATCATTTAGGACACTTTTACGTACTTGATTTTAGTCCGGAAATTATACCGGATTTTTCAGAAATATTTGCCTATAAAAAATTATATAGTACGAAGGAAAACTCTATTTTTAAGATACGGTGTTAACAAAGTTACAAAAACTAAAATATGTAATAAATTAGGGCTTTTACGGATTATAAGAAGGAGAATATTTACGGATTATAAGAAGGAACATATGGTTCTTTATAAAAAAAAAACTCTTGTCTTTTCTTTGATGAACTAGCAGTGAAAAGTGTATGAGTATTTGGAGCCCTACAATAGCTAAGCTTTTTGTTTGTATATAAATGGAAATGGAGCCCAACAATCGCTAAGCCTTGTATGTATGAATGAATGAAAGGGGCCCAACAAACGCTATACAACCCCTGGGTGCGTAAGTGGGGTCCAACAATCGCTAAGCTTTCTATGTTTGAATGAACAAGAGGGGCCCAACCGACTCTATGACATAAAAAATTTTTGATTTGTTTTTTATAATAGTTTGCAGCTGAAATGCTTTGTAATACATTTCTAAAATTTCGATATCTCCAAAATCAAATAGAATATAGGAAACAAAAGAGAGTAGCATATACAATTATTAAATATATTGCAAAATTTCAACTTTTTATTCATTTCGATTTATATATGACATATTCGAAACATAAAAGCCAGTTAATGGAATACTCTGTGCAAACCAGCAAACAGAGTTATGTAAATATCAAATTGATGTTTCTATGAATCGACGTGTTTCAAAGCAAAATATATTTTGAATTTCGTTAATAGGACACCGTTGCCACATATGTATATGCCTATATGACATAACAAAAATTTACATAAGCAGTAATTTGTACTAATAATACTTGTAACGTGTAAAGATTGACCATAATTCAATCTCCTTCCAACACAATGTGTTTATCACTTTCACAAAATTTAAGAATATGTTATTTATTTTTTTTAATAACCTACTAAAGTTTGAGTTTTGCAAACATAATTGTCATAAGGCAAAAATTACACATTATTCTGCTGTGAACATTATAATATGCCACTTTAAAGGACAAAACAGATAGTTTCTAAAAATGACACTTTCCCTGATATAACTCCAAATGAGGAGTTTTTCACTAAAAGTAAATGACATAAAGAATGCCAACTTATCGTTAATTTTAGGGAACCCATATAGAGCCAAGTCAATCGAGCGGCAACTAATAGAACATTAACTAAATCTTAATAGAGGCTGCTCAAGAGGGAAATTCTACTAAAGAAGTATATAGGTTTATGACCCAAATAATGAATATTTCATTTTTCATCTACGATGGTTGAATCTGTTATTCTTGATACTCAAACCAACATAAGTAAATGACAGAGGAAAAATACTGCAACACAACAAATGGGAATAAATTAGTGAACCATCTTAATTACTGTTATAATTAAGAGCAAGTTCCCAAAATATAGTTTTATTAAAACCAAATTTGACGTCTTGTAAAGCAAAACTAGAGCTGCACCCATCCTTGTCTTGTGAATCACTTCAATTTCCCATGTAAAGGGTGGTCATAAAAAAAAACTCGTAGCAAACCATGGAATCAAAACTCATGTCTGAGATAAGTTCATTAAAAAAAACCAGAACATTTTATAAAATTTCCAACTTTCAATTGTTTTTATAAAATCATCTTAGATCTACTGTTCAAATTCCATGGCAAAGTTGATTTTTTTTTAAATAAACGCATGATATTTTTCTTTATTTGCAACCATATTTCAGATTTTTTACCCATTTTGCCTTGAACCCAAGCTACAAAATAAACATCCCCAAAAAAAAATATTTACCCCAAAGCAATCAAGCAACCAGGAAGCAAAAACACTATATCAGTTCGACACTCATACACTATATACGGGGTGTTAAGTTCGCAAAAGCCCCACTGTCACCCGCAGCTGAGAAACCGATCGCTCAGTGGCAGTTGAGTCCTTAATGGGTTGTCTGTTTTTTTTCAATGGTCATTTACATGGGACTACGTACGCGTGTTCGCCAATTCCTGCGGCCGCAGACTTCACGCAAACGATTGCTGCGAATGGCGGTCGAGGACTGAACGCAGCACTCCGCAAGCTTTGGAAGCGACGGCGACGCTCGCGTTTAGACGTCGACGTCGCGAGTGCAGGACGACCCCGGTTGGTGCGCCATTCTTGCAGGAATAATAATTACGAGTCACGTAACTAAGGGTGGTCCTGTTATTATTACTCAATCACACGTCAAATTATAAGGAAGAATTGGTAACTTGGATTCGGGTAAAAGTGAGGGTGGAGGGTGGTATGCAGAATTTGGTGGGGGTACTATCACCCAACTGTAAATAAAATGGTGCAAGGCAAGTGGTTTGTCCACTAAGTATAAACATACAGAACATAATATCATGCGTTCATTAAAAAAAATTCAAGCAGGCTATGGAATTAGAACAGCAGGTTTGATGACGTTATAAAAAAAATTAAAATTTTTAATATGGCTAGCACTATTTGATTCCACACATTTTTAAGTCGGAAGTCCGCCATTTTTACGGTTCTCATAGCGTAATATTATCATCAGAGCACATCAATTGGCGAATCACGACTTCGAATAAATTAACGTAATATGTCAGGTGACGTCAATTTGCCGGAAGTGACGCAGCATTTCTTTGGTTCCCACTGCTGTAAAACAGTAAAACAGCAGGATCTCTCCAGATAAAATATACTAGCTCGTTGGTTTGATCACTAAGTCGGTGATTGAGATATTTATTCATAAAATAAAGTGTGTAGGCAAAAAATAATAACTATTTTATTGAACAATAAAAACAAACAAAAATAATTTTTTCTAAGTCAATGTAAAAATAAACCACTTTCGTCATACTTTGCCCCTTGCCCTAGCCGAAAACGTAACTTTCGTCTCTAGTGAGAGAAAATCCCATAACGTTAACTTTCGTCTCTAGTGACGAAAGTAGGTTGTTCTAATTTCGCCTGTATATCGCCAGTTAAATGCGATTTAACTGGTCTAATCTTATACGAGTAAAACACCATGGAAAATGGTGATATCATACAAAAACATGTATATTGTATTGGCCCAACGAATAATGGACTGTAATATCACCTTTTGGTTTGTGCTTCGAGAAAATGATGCACAACGAAGTTCAATGGACCTTTATTTATTATTAAAACAACGATATTTATTATTTGTCGCTCAAAATACGAAAAAGAATTATAAAAACAAATCACACGTTGTTGTGCTAAGCGACCCGACCCCCATTCGCCTTCAGGCGAGAGTCCCATTCGTCCCGATCACTCGCGAAAACACCCGATGACTGTTTCTTGCGACGGTGACACCAGTGCCGGTCCTGCGCTCACGGACAATGCGCTTAGTTATACGGAGATCACAACATGCCCCCCGCCTTGAAGCACTACACCTTGTCTTCAACACTGCATCCACTCTCCACATCTTCTATGTTGCTTCGATGTTCTACTGGCAAAGGACAAACTTTCGAAAACGCTCGTCTAATGGTTCCATTGGCCGTTTTAATGTCTGCGACACGACTGACACCGTCTGAGCCGGGAAATACAGCAGACACACGACTTAAGCGCCATTTCGAAGGTGGGCTGTTTTCGTCCTTAATTAAAACCATGCATCCTTTCTGAAGCTGCGATTGCGTCCGCTTCCACTTCGTTCTTTGCTGAAGTTTGCTCACATACTCCTTGCTCCAGCGGTTCCAGAAGTGTTGTTTTAGTTGCTGGATTCTTTGATAAAGCGTTAATCTGGATATTCTGGTATATGACGGTAAATAATCTGGATCAGGTAAATCCATAAAGCTTCTTCCAATTAGGAAGTGTGAGGGAGTTAGGGGTTATAATCATTAGGATCGGATGAGAGGCGGATGAGAGGTCGGGAATTTAGGATTGATTCGATTTGTGCCAACAGAGTAGTCAACTCCTCAAAAGTCAAACTAGCGTTACCTGAAACCCGCTTTAAGTGATGCTTAGCCGATTTAACACCGGCCTCCCATAGGCCACCAAAATGGGGAGAGTTTGCAGGTATAAAGTGCCACTGGACATTTTCACGAGAATACATTTCAGTAAGACTCTCAGCATTTTCTTGCAAGTAACGTCCTAATTCCTTTAACTCCCTATTAGCACCCACAAAGTTTAACCCATTGTCAGAGTACACATGACTTGGCTTCCCGCGGCGCGAAACAAATCTTCTAAAAGCCATCAGAAAACATTCGCTAGTAAGATCTGATACTACTTCAAGATGCATCGCTTTAGAGGCGAAGCATACAAAAACACTTACGTAGCACTTGGACAATTTTGCACCCCTGCCCCTTTTGTCTTTAATATTAAGAGGACCCATATAATCCACTCCAACAGAATCAAAAACATTACCACCCTTCAACCTCCTTTCAGGTAAATTTCCCATAATAGGCTGTAAGCTTTGCGCATTAAATCTACAGCATTTAATGCAAGTGCGAACAACTGATTTCTCTAAATTTCTACCAGCTATAGGCCAATAGGTTTCTCTTATAGATGCTAATAATATCTGTGGACCTGTTCTTATATGCTCCTCCTCGCATATCATTTTAGACCAGTGATAATTGCTCGATATTAACATGGGATGACGCTTATTGAAACAAAATTGAGCATTCTTTAACCTACCTCCTACGCGAATTATACCATCGTCATCCATGAATGGATTTAAGGAAAGTAATCTGCTTTTAGAGTGTAATGGTTCTTTAGATTCAAAACGTAAATAATCATCGGGATATTTTTTGAGAGAGCCGTACCAACGAGGTTTCTGCCGAGTCAAGTTCTTTTACTTCAATATGACCATTAATCGGTTCTAACCCCGCCATCTTACGCTTGCAATTATTGATGAACCTATAAACCAAAGCGGTTACTCTTATTAATTTAGTAAAACTAGAGAACCTATCAAAAATCCAAGAATCAAGCTCAGTAGCTAAAAACGATAATTTTTTGTTAACACGCAAATCGAGTAAACCATTTGCCTTTGCAATAGATTGAAGCCAATCCGTCTCATTCAGAGCCAAAAAATGTGGTCCTAAAAACCAAGTTTCTAGCCCTAAAAACTGACCTGGGTAGACACCCCGAGATAGAACGTCAGACGGATTGTTCTCAGTTGCTATATACCTTCATTCAAAATCCTTTGTTATTGATTGTATTTCGGAAACTCGATTACTAACAAATGTTTTAAGCATATTAGGAGGTGTTCTCAACCACCCTAACACAATTGTCGAATCCGTCCATAGCAAACATCTATTAAGCTTTAAGTTTGTTGAGCTCAAAATCTTACCAACCAAACGCGCCAACACAAGAGCACCACAAATTTCAAGACGCGGAGTTGTCAAAGTTTTTAAAGGACTCACCTTACTTTTAGCACATATCAAACGCACAGCAATCCTACCATCAATGTCAATGGTCCTCATATATACCGCACCTCCATATGCTCGGTCACTCGCATCCGAAAAGCCATGCAATTCATAGTACACTGCATTCACGCAAACAATATGCCTTGGAATCTCTAGTTTATTCAACTTAGGCAATTCCTTATAGAATTTAATCCAAATTTGGTGAAGATCACTAGGTAGCGATTCATCGCAGGACAATTTTTCAAGCCACAACCTCTGGAGAAGTATTTTTGCTACAATGACGCAAGGAGCCAGTAATCCAAGGGGATCAAAAATCTGCGAGATGCAAGACAAAACAGAACGTTTAGTGACCTTAATAGGCTCTCCCGGTGTACCAACTTTGTAAGTCAAACTATCGGAAGAACTTGACTATAACAAACACAAAGTATTAGTTTTCTCCTTTTCACCAAGGTCAAGGATATTAAATTTCTCCGATCCTGCTCTTACTGGCTCCAGGACACGAGGCTCGTTCGAAATCCACTTACGCAACTGAAAGCAACCCTTGCTTAGGACTTCAGAAACCTTACCACAAATATAGGCTCCTTCCTTGATGCTATCTACGGAACACAAGAAATCGTCGACATAAAAAGAGGTTTTAATTATTTTTGAAATATGTGGAAGTTCAGTCTCACACTCATTCGCCAATTGTACCACGCACCTTACGGCCAGAAAGCTAGCACACGCTTGACCATATGTCACTGTGTTTAAATCAAAGACCTTTATCGGCTCATCAGGTGAATTGCGCCAAAGTATTCTTTGCAAAGGACGCTGAGATGGTTCAATTAAAACCTGGCGATACATTTCCGTAATATCGGCTGAAATCACATACCGACCTTCTCGAAAGCGAATCAAAATGCTGAGCAAATCCGGCTGCAATACTGGGCCAACGATTTGAATGTCATTCAGAGACTTTCCTGACGTGCTCTTTGTACTACAGTCAAAAACAACGCGTAGCTTCATAGTAAGACTTTCCTCCCTCAATACTCCATGATGGGGCATATAGTAAGCAACTGTTGGTGTCTGGTCCCTTCCAGAAATGCCTCCAAACTTACTCACTTCAGTCATGTGTTCTAGACTTTGATATTCGTCGAAAAACTCACGATATCTTTCACGAAATTTTGGATCTGATTGAAATCTTCGTTGCAGAGAGCAGAAACGGCGCTTAGCTATTTCTAATGTCTCACCCAAAACAGTTGGTGCTTCCCTGAGAGGCATAGATACCACAAATCTTCCATTCAAGTCTCTCTTAAATGAATTTTCAAAATCAAGCTCACACATTCTCTCTTCATCAGACAACGACCTACTATATTATCTGAAAACTCATGCTCAATATCCCAGAATTTTTGCAAGTCGAACAACATTTCCGAATTGTTACAATTCTTGCTGAAGTTACAAACTGACTTACGAGGATAAGTAGTCGGAATTGGACCTGACATCACCCATCCAAAACGTGTTTTCTGCAAAATTGGATTTTGCGGTCCTAAATTTATTTGACCTATACATAACAAGCTATAAAATAACTCACATCATATCAAAATATCTATGGAGCTAGGTTTATGAAAAGAAGGATCTGCCAAAATGATGTTTTTGGGAATATTTAAGTTTTGAACATTAATCCTGTTTGCGGGAATGGATTCAGTTATCTGAGGCAAAACCAGGCAATCCAACTCAGAGTGATATGAATTATGCAAAGCCCTAATGCTCAAGTGACATCTCTTTGACACCCTGGCATTACTCTGACCTAGGCCTCCAATTGTAAGATCAAAACTGTCTTTATTAATTTTTAATTTGTCACTAAACCTATCAGTCACAAAACTAGATTGACTACCCGAATCAAGAATAGTCCGTGCAACATGCCAAAAGCCTTCACTATCTTTAACCTCAAGTAAAACTGTAGAAAGTAAAATATCATTACCAACTGAGAGGGATGAAAATGCTATTCTGGCATTTGAAGTTGTATTATCCTCAATAGGTGAATTATTATTGGCTGATTGCAAGGACCCCAAATGCAACAAAACATTATGTTTAGATTTACATTTCGAACAAAGATCTGCTCGACAAACTTGACTGAAATGTCCAGGTTTAAGACAATTTAAACAAAACTTTAGCTAATTTTTTCATAACGTTCTTTGGGTGTTAACTTAAGAAAATCACCGCATTTACGGACAACATGATTATCTTTGCAAATGGGGCACCTAATTTCGCTACCCAGAAAACTTTTGTCTTTATGACCAAAACGACGATGTCCTTGAGAACCCAATGGCTCTAAAGGTTTTTCTGACTTTCGACGCTCTAATGTCTCAAGCAGGTCCGCACGTGGCTTTAAAAAACATTTCAAATCATCCCATGAAAGTTCGCCCTGACTTGAGTCCTTAAATTGTTCCCATTCACGATCAGTTACACTATCCAATTTTGTACCAACTATGTACACAATCATAGAACCCCAATGTTCGGTGCTTTGACCCAAAGCCTTTAAAGAATTTAAATTTTTTGACACTGGGTCTATTAAAGTTCTAATTCTAACGGACGATTCTTTTTGTATTGTTTCTATTTCATAAATTGACTTTAAATGCATGTGAACTAATAAACGAGAATTATTATATCTCTCACAAAGGGCAGTCCAAGCGATACTGTAATTTGCACCTGAAAAATCTAACGAGCGAATGACCTCTGCGGCTGCATCCTGCAAGGAGGCCCTTAAATAGTGAAACCTCTGTATGGGACTTAAAGACTCATTTTCGTGTATCAAACTACTAAATATGTCTCGAAATTCAAGCCATGCCCTATAGTCACCAGAAAACTTAGGCAAAGTTATAACAGGAAGTTTAACACCGCCCAAATTTGAACCAAGCTCTCCTGAGTCGCCTTTTAGCTTCGGCACTGTATTTTTGAAGTAAACTTTTTGCTTTTGACTTTAAAACGAAATAGAGATCATCAAAATGAACACGTTAAAGAGCCTGACCATCTCGATCTGTATTGTTGCGAACTCAGAGTTCAATAATTCCAGTGTAACGATTCAACACGAAAACACTATTTATTTACTCCACAAATACACACAACTACTAAATAACTCCTTACTTAACACTTTATAGCCTTCTATTATCGCTTCGTAACTTTAGCTTACTTATAGCTCGATTAAAATACGACTACTACTTAACCGCCGCTCTATGCGCCTTTTATATGCAATCCTAAAATTACAGAAAAACCTAGAAAGTTCTTTATAAGAATTCTTGAATAATCTCACATAAAAAAACGGTTGTAAACAACTGCCTTCTAGATTCAGCCAGCCGAGCAATAAATCACTCGTGTCAGCCATGACGCAGCGCGGATAAATCGCGAAGCTCCACCAACCAACACGCTCCATGCGTTGCCCCGCCTCCCATGCGGCGTTGCTGCGAATCGTAACATTGCCCTCCTCCTAAGGCTGTTCGTCCCGAACAGATAGAGTTCCATGGTATCGTGCTAATCGATCCAAATGAACGACCTTCATCTTTGACCTGGGGGTCCGCTGGATCCTATACACCACATCATTAATCTTCTTTATAATAGTATAAGGTCCTTCCCAATTTTGGTTAAGTTTGGGCGACTTCCCCACCTTTCGCCTCGGATTGTATAGCCACACCAAATCACCATCCTGGAAGCCGCGGGAGTTAGCTAGTAAGTCATATCTTGCTTTGGCTCGATCACTGGATATCCGCAGTTTATTCCTGACTTGTTCATGAACATTGTTCAGCCTCTCCTTAAGCTCCTCCACAAAATTCTCAGAGCTGAGCGACTCTTTTTCTGGTGTTCCATACATCAAATCCGCAGGAAGCCTCATTTCCCTTCCGAACATTACTCTCGCCGGAGTATAACCAGTGGCTTCATGCGTAGAGCCTCGATATGCCATCAACATGAGAGGTAGATGTTGGTCCCAATCACGCTGATGATCTGCCACCATTTCAGACAGGTAATGTTCCATAGTCCGATTAAACCTCTCTACCATTCCATCCGACTGTGGATGCAAAGGAGTTGTTCTGGTCTTGCGAATTCCGAGAAGTTCCATGACCTTCTGGAAAACAGCCGATTCAAAATTTCGGCCCTGGTCAGAATGAAGTTCGAGAGGGACCCCAAATCTGCAGAACATTTCATTTACTAGCACCGTTGCCACAGTCGTTGCTTCTTGATTAGATAGGGCGTATGCTTCAGGCCATTTAGTGAAGTAATCCATGGCGACCAAGATGTATTTATTGCCCGACTCAGTCTGAGGAAACGGTCCCGCGACATCAATTGCTACCCTCTCGAATGGAACACCTACAGTGTACTGCACCATTCGACCCCGTGATCTTGTTCCAGGTCCTTTTGTGGCACAACAAACTTCACACTTGCGGCACCAAGATTCGACGTCTTCATGATAATTAACCCAGTAATACCGCTCTTTAATTTTGGCCAATGTTTTGTTGACCCCAAAATGGCTTCCGCTTGTTCCGTTGTGCATTTCCTGTAGTACATCTGATTTTCTGCTACCAGGAACAACCAACTGACTGACTATGGACTTGCCATCCGGACTCTCCCACGCTCTCTTCAGTAGTCCATTTTCTATTTTAAGAGAGTGCCACTGGGCCCATAGCGCCTTCAGGTTTGGACTTTTATCAGCAATTTCTTGCTATTCTGGTCTCTTGTCGTCAGTCTTTGCAGAAAGGATGGGTCCAATATCTGGATCATTCATTTGTTCTTCTCGAAGGGTCTGTGTGGTCCAGCCATCGTTTATTTCCACCGACGTTCTCCTTACAGAAGGATGTCCCTCACGTTGCTCAGTTCTTCGACAATGCTGACTATCTTCTTTACATGGCCCTCTAAACAATGCATCGGCATTTCCGTGAGACCTTCCTGGTCGATGTTCAGTTTGGATCTTCTGTCCTTTAATGCGTCCGGCCTCTGTAACACTTTTGCCACCCAAATTATTGCCTTGACTTGATTGGTTGAATTGACTGATCCTGCATTTGCACCTGCATCCTGCAGAAGGGAGTAAGTCGGGTGCACCTGAGTGTCTGCTTGCTAGACAGGTGCAAGTATTGTTGTCCACGGCAAATGTTAGAGTGAGTGTGGGAGGTAAATGTGTCAATGCGCGTGCTCTATTAGACAGCGGATCTCAAAGTAATTTTACTTCCAGAGAACTGTGCAATAAATTGGGTGTAAAACCATCAAAGATTAATTACAGAGTAAAAGGCATAGGAGAGAATGTTACAGATATAAACTCATATGTGAATGTATGTATCGGTTCGTGCGTTGGTAGTTATGAAACTGTGGCTGGTTGTCTGGTGCTAACAAGGATTACTGAGAAATTGCCTACTATTTCCTTTGACAAGAATCAATTATTGATTCCACGGTGTTTAGCGCTGGTTGATACAGAATTTAATGTAGCATCTGAAGTGGACATGTTGTTGGGATCTAATATATTTTGGTCTGTGGTAAGTGAGTGGTCAGATTAAACTGGGTGATAATATGCCCATTTTGCATGAAACAGAATTTGGATACGTAATAGCTGGAAATCTTTGTTTGGAAATTCCTCCCAGTAACAGTTTGATTTCTTGCCATTCTCTTGATGTTTTAAACAACAACATAGTAAAATTTTGGGAAATAGAACAAGCTCCAGGCAAGGATATAATACGTTCTGAGTCTGAAAAGTATTGTGAGGAATATTTTGAGAAAAGTACCAAAAGAAATGATGATGGTAGATTCGTAGTTAGAATTCCTTTCAAAAATAATGTTACCGACTTGGGTAACTCGAAAGACACAGCTTTAAAGCGATTTAATATACTGGAACATAAATTAAATAGAAATGAAGACTTAAAAAAGGATTATAAAGAATTTATGAGTGAGTACAAAGAACTTGGTCACATGTCAGTCAGCAAAGATAGTAGTGATAATGGTTATTTTATGCCGCATCATGCTGTTATAAAAAGTGATAGTTTAACGATAAAATGTAGAGTCGTTTTCCACGCTTCGGCTAAAACGACATCAGAATTGTCGTTGAATGATGTCCAGTTTGTTGGACCTACTCTACAACAGGATGTTTTCTCAATTTTTCTAAGATTTCGTTTACATACTTACGTATTTACAGGCGACATTTCAAGAATGTACAGGCAGATTTTGGTTAATGACGAGGGCATAAAATTCCAAAAAACACTTTGGCGTGATGAGGCTGATGACGACTTAATTGTATATGAATTGAATACAGTTACATACGGATGTGCATCTTCACCGTATTTGGCTGTTCGTTGTTTGCAACAGTTATCTGACGAAAATGAGGACCAAAATGCAGTTGCTTGTCAAATAATCAAGACTGATTTTTACATGGATGATTTGCTGACTGGTGCAAGCACCAAAGACGAGCTTTTAACTATTCAAAAGGATATTGTAAAAATATTGGCCACCGCAGGGTTTGAATTACGAAAGTTTTTGTGTAACGACTGTGAGTTGTTGAATGAGTTTCAAGTTAACAAGAGCGTAAGTATGAATATTCTAGAGATAGGAGAAAACAACCAAAACAAGACGTTAGGGATTTATTGGGATGCTAAGCAAGACTATATCAAATATAAAGTCAAATTGCAAAGAGAAAGGTCGTTACAAGAAGTGACTAAGAGATCAGTGTTATCTCTTATCTGTCAAATTTTGATTTGACATTGTTTCTTATCTGAGTATGTGAAGGTGGAACTGCATGGCTTTTCGGATGCTTCTATGAAAGCATACGGCGCCTGTATGTATGTTCGTTGTGTGTGCTCCTCAAACAAGGTTTATCTAAGCCTGCTTTGTGCGAAGTCTAGGGTTGCGCCATTAAAGCAAGTAACACTTCCCAGACTGGAGCTCTGCGGTGCACTGTTGCTTGCTGAGTTAGCAAAAAGGGTAAAGGATTCACTTAACATAGATATTCATGAATACTACTATTGGACAGACTCTATGATTACACTGCATTGGATAAATAGCGAACCTAGGAGATGGAAAATTTTTGTCGCTAATCGGGTAAGTGAGATCAGGGAGTTAACTGAACCAAATGAATGGCATCATGTGAAGACCGAGGATAATCCTGCTGACTTAATATCTCGAGGGACATCAGTAGCTGCTCTAAGAGAATCAAGTTTGTGGTGGCAGGGTCCGAGTTTCTTAAAATTGGATAATTCCCAATGGAATTTGCGAGAATTGGAACAATCTGTTTCTGAAATTCCTGAAACAAGGGTTTTGGTTCATGTGTCTGTTAAACAGTGCAATGAAATACAGCAATTGATGATTCAGCATAGTTCGTTTAAAAAAGCACACCGAATTCTTGCATACGTCATGCGTTTTGTATATAATTTAAAAAATAAATCTGGAAAATATTATGGAAGCTTATGTATTTATTTGAATTTGTTCATTAGAGAAGCTCAAATTGAATGTTTTTTATCTGAATATAACTCCTTAATAAATAGTAGACCCATATCAAATACTCGTAAGATCCTTGCTTTGAATCATTTTATCAAGAATGGGCTCTTAAGAGTGGGTGGTAGGATAGATAAGGCCAACCAGATATATTCAAAAAGACACCCTATTCTATTGCCAAATAATCATTTGGTTACAGAGCATATTTTAACTAGTGAAAATCAAAGACTTGTTGAACTTATTATACTCTATACGCGAAAATTACTGGCTTATTGGCGGCCGAAACATGTGTAAGAAAGTGGTAGGGAAATGTATTAGATGTTTTGGGGTGAATCCCAAACCCAATGCATATCTTATGGGTCAATTGCCAGAAGTGCGCGTTGATTGCATTGGTCCTTTTGTTAATGTCGGAACTGATTTTGGTGGTCCTTTTCTTTTAAAGGATCGTCAAACTAGGAACCCAAAGATGATCAAGGCATATTTATGTTTATTTGTTTGTATGAGTACCAAGGCGGTACACCTTGAATTAGTGTCGGGGGACTGAGCACTGAGGCCTTTCTTGCAGTATTTCGACGTTTTATAAATCGTCGCGGAAGACCTTTAAATATTTATTCAGACAATGGTTTGAGCTACGTAGGAGCTAATAATGAACCAAAAAAAATGTATTTGTTTTTAGAGGAAAATTCTGAAATTATTGCCCATGACTTAGTAAATGAACGGATAAACTGGCATTTTATTCCAGCGTACTCGCCTAATTTCGGAGGTATCTGGGAGGCTGGAATTAAGAGCACGAAGGCTCACCTAAAGCGAATAATCGGTAACACTTCATTAACGTTTGAGCAATTCAGCACTCTCTTGACTAAAATCGAAGGAGTCCTGAATTCCCGTCCTCTTTGCCCTTTTACCGAAGATGTAGACGATACACTTGCCTTGTCACCTGGACATTTTCTAATTGGGAGACCAATCACAAATCTTCCGGATTCGAGCATCGTAGCGGAAGTGTCCTCCAATCGTTTGAACAAATAGCAACACATTCAGCAAATGGTACAGCATTATTGGAGACGTTGTCAGAAGGAGTACCTTGCAGAATTGCAGGGCCGAGTAAAATGGAAGAGGAGGTGTTCTGAGCTATTAAAAGTGGGTTCCCTAATTATAGTGAAGGAGGATAATACACCACCACTTTCTTGGCCTCTAGGACGAGTGGTTAAATTACATCCCGGCAAAGATGGAGTACTAAGAGTGATTGATATAAGATTGCGTAACACTATTGTAACTCGAGCTGTAAACCGCGTATGTACGTTACCATTAGAAGACTGTTAAGGGAAGTTTCGCTATCTGAATATATTTATTGTATATCACTAATTTAAAAAAAAGAAAAGGTTTAGTTTTTATAAAGTGAGTTTATTTAGAGTAAGCTGTCGGATTTGTTGAAAGAACTGGGTTCATTCAAGGGGGCCGGTATGTTAAGATTGTAAATATTAAATATTAAGAATCGACAACAGCGCCGCTAAAAATTAGAATGTGACAAGCTTACGCCAAGAATGTGATTTTTGTGATCGCCATTGTAAGAAGCAACACGGTTTTGTTTTGCTGCGATTTGCAGTCGGATTTCTTAATTAAAATCAAGGATACAGTCCACAGTCAGTGTTTTAATATTACCCCTAACACAAACTAGGTGTGAACACTTTAAAATCCAAATTCTGTCTATTTGGGAAAAGACACAGTTTGAAAAGCGTCAATTTGGAAAGTATAAATATAAATATTAACAATGACAAACTCCTGCATGAAACGGAAGTCAAGTGTCTGGGAGTTATTTTTGATTCCCAATTGAACTTCTACGCACATGCAGACTACGTAACAAGAAAGTTTGCAAAAAGGGTGGGTTTTATTTCCAGGGTGGGGAATCAATTGTCTTTCCTTTCCAAGCTTTTATTATATAACAGCATAGCTGCACCTCACCTCGAATGTTGTTCCGTCCTCTTGTACAATTTGCCAGCGTTCAAGATCGAGCAGATTCAGGTGGTACAGAATCGAGCAATGAGATGTATATTGATGTGCAATAGGTATACTCCTGTCGAAACAATGCTGAGTGTTTTGAGTATGTTGCCTGTGAGGAAAAAGATTGTTTATGCTGTTCATGTGTTCGTTTATAAGAAAAGGCATGGACTGTTGCCACCCTATATATGTGATAGGATAAAGTCTTTTAGGGATATTCATCAGTACTGCACAAGAAATTGTTCCGATTTTATATTGGACCAGAAGTGTAGAACTAGTCAATTGCTTAATTCTGTGCTGTGTAAAGGTTTATATGATTTTAATATGTTGCCCACTTATATTAAGAACTGTGATAATCTAAATTCATTTAAAAGGGCGCTGAGAAAATTTATCTTAGCTTAAGTTTTACACTTTTATTAAAGTGAGTTTGAAAAAAATTAAATTTTTATTTTACAGTTTTAAATTATTAGTTTTAGATTTGAGTTTTATGTTTTTGCAATTTGAATATAGTTGTAATTTTATTAAATTTGTAAAGTTGATTTTATAGTGCTGCTTAAAAGATTTTTTGTTTTTTTACTTTAGTGTTACAAGTTTCATTCTGCCTGACTCTATTTTTAGTTTTTAAGGTTATTTCTTATGTTACATTGTTTGTTTTTGGTCTCCATTCAGCACGTAATTTTTTTTTGTATAAGTTTTTGTGTATAGCTTTTATGCTAAATAAATGCCATTATTATTTCTACTAGCTATAGGTTTACTCAAAAAAACTGACTACAAGAGGAAACCAAAGAAGTTTCTGTATTGAACTTAAACGGTTCAAGAATTATTACAGAACTGTGGTTTGTCCTATAAAACTAAGTTTCTGAGAATATGCCAATACAGTTAATTATGGTGCCAATATTTCCTGAAGGTGTATTTCGGTTGCTGAGTTTAACTAAGTGTTTGCTAATTTGTTATATTTTGCACAACAAGATTAGCAATTTAGTGTCATTAACTGGACCAGAGTTATTTCCAAATAATATCGACATTGTACTCGAGTTAACTCAAAGAACCAAGAAATAAAAAGGATAAAAAGTTGAGAAACAACTTTCATTTAAAAAATTATTAGTTATATAAATAGAATATACGTACTTGTAAATATATATTTGTTTCATTAAATGGATTTCTTTTTTCTGCGTGACAAAGAGATGTTTTTGGATTCTCATGTATTATTTGTTCTGCAGCTTCCTGAACTTCTGGGGTCCTTTTTGTAGGACACCCACATCCCTGTTTATGTAAAGCACAGTCTCTCAAAATAGATCCACGCATCTATAGGGTATGAATAGTCAACAAGAACACATCAAAAGCACCACGAAACTCTCCCAAACAGGGCTGACTAATTAGAGTAAGTTCAAACCCCATTCACTTCACAAAATCACAAAAAGGCTTTGTTTTTGTGAGTGTAACCATTGTCAGATTCAAGCTCAACTAGTAGAACTGGTTGAAAAGTACTGATTTTAATTAAAAAGACAGAAATTTCATCATAAGGCGAAACAAAACCTCTGAGATGACAG
This sequence comes from Taphrorychus bicolor, assembly GCA_951812265.1. Classification (NCBI taxonomy): domain Eukaryota; kingdom Metazoa; phylum Arthropoda; class Insecta; order Coleoptera; family Curculionidae; genus Taphrorychus; species Taphrorychus bicolor. The sequence continues at coordinate 29,763,203 of OX638304.1, forward strand.
CCACCTAACCATACATTTCAAATTGTCAATTTCTCTCAACTAGAGATGGGCGAATTCTGGGTGCGAAGTTGATGCAAAGATGAAAGGATTTCGACAATTTAAGAGTAATTCAACGCGGAAAGATAACGCAAATTATATTTTAAGAAACGTTGACTACACTCTACAACTGAATTTTAACAACAGCGAAATTAGTTATATTAGCCGATCTTTAATACCCATTTCTATTCTATGTTCAATTTTTTTTATGAACTTATCTAAGACAAGGGTTTTAATTCCATTGCATGTTGCGAGTATTTTTTTGAACACCCGTTATAATTCTCCAAAAAGCTCTTAAAACAACCTCAGTTTTCAGAAAAAGAATTCTGTTTTCTGCTCTAACTGCTTATTGTTGTCTCCGGGAGTTCAATGCGCGATAAGCAGGGAAACCCACAAACATTATCGATACACGTGATATTTCTATTACTTTCAAGAATAAGAAAACTGTCTTTGCAACATTTTCTGAAATTGTTCTATTGTGTGCCTTCATGCTACATGAAAATTAGACCAAAAATGACACGACACGCGATCGTTCGCGTAGTTTGCGATGGGGGTTAAATCAAATTTGGCCGGCCTCAACAACCGGAAAGTTTTCCCCACGGGGCCCCCGGCCCTTTGCCGCCCCGCAACTCAAACGTCCGGCCACGGTTAGAAGTTGATAACTTGCGTAATAATTTAATTGGAAGTTCCTCGGTTTGTTTATGGATGCTTTATGGAGTGGCTGGATCGTAAATGCGGCAGTGCATTACACTGGAGTGCGGGCACTTGCAGCAACAGGAATGCTCTCCTGCATTGTCCTAAAGGAGCTTGTTTGCTTGAAGCGCTATAATTGAGTTAATACTTACATCAAGGCACAAACGAAAGTCCCATTGGTGAAGAAATTTTGTTTGGTGGAAAATAAGAAAACAGTGTTTTGGAAGTTGGCACTTTACGTGGATATTGTTAGTAAAATTGTGCCATTTTACCGGACATGATTTCCTTATTCAGCTAGTTGCGTGAGGTTTTGATGAATGACGAAATATGAAAAATAAAACAAAAAAACTTGATTAAAAACCGCAAGGAAAAGAAGACATTAGGAAATAGATGCCCTAGGAGGGGAAGGCAAACAACCCCAAACGATAGTCACTTTGTTCTGGTATTTTGTTGGTTACTTAGGAAAGGAACCAATACTTAAAGCGCCGGAAAAAACTGAGATTGTTACTATAGAGAAAAAGATAAAAAACCTTAAACAACAACGCTTACGGTTGAAGAGGTTTCTAAGATTATCCTGGAGAAATATCTGAGCAAATACGAGTGACGGATATTATTGAGGTATTTTATTACTAAGAAACTTACGAAAGTAATTAAAAAATTAATTTTAGGTATATAAAAAAAGGACGGGAAAGAAGAAAAAGCACTTGAAGAGCCGGAATCAAGAAACCTCAAGAACCACCCGAGATTGTTCAATAAATAACAGTTTTTGAACGTGAAGTACCTAAGTAGGTTGTGTAGAGGAGAGTATTTATTAAAAAGAAGAAGTATGACGAAAGAGGAGAAAACCGATATTGTGACTGATGGCAAAAGCCTCAAACCACGATCACTGTGGATGAGAGTCCAACTCCTACTTGAAGAGTATGAGTTGGCCTCTTATACTACATTGAAGAGCTACCGCTAGAGGCTTCAGCTAGAGGAACGTATTGGTTCCAAAAAAAAGAATCATTAAGAAAAAGGAGAAAAAACTGAAATTACTGATGTTGAAAAGAACATTAAGTTAGCAGAAACTACTGTGCTGAGGTTGGTCAGACTGCAGAGAACAGTCTGCCTAGCCATAACTGGTGCCTTCAGAAGAACTCCGAGAGCAGCACTCAATGCCTTGCTGGGTCTGCCAGAGCTTCCAATCTGGGTTAAGAGTGAGGCGATGGTGTCCTATAGGAGGATGGATTGACAGTCAGTAGAAGGATACAGCTATAGGAAGTGGGCACATATAGATCGCCAGCCTCATTTAGCGGGACCTCCCGATTGTCCTGTCCCAGGAGGGTTGCCCACGCGATCAGATTAGACTGAAACAGCCATTTGGGATTAACATCCCAACAAGGGCAAATTCAAGGAAGAGCTGCTTCAGCAACCTTCTGAGAATAATCAGATATGGTATGCAGACGGATCAAGAATGGCTAAAAAACAATTGTCAGGGGCCGGAATATACAAAGCAGGCCATGTAGAGGGCGATGGCTTCGCCTTGGGAAGACACCCGACGGGCTTCTAGGCGGAGATGTTTGCAACACTCGAGGTGGCCACATGAACAAGTCAGACAGGGAGCAGAGCAGGACATCTACATCTATCCGCCAGTCAGACGGCTGCGCCAGAGCCATGCCTAGGAGTAAGTAAAAGGTACATCTCTCCCATTCTGAATGAGGGGGCATGGGAGAGTACAAGGACAAACTGGACACAGTCAGGAATATGTACACAGACGAAGAAAATCTACCTTAACTCGGGATCTTGGGAGAAGCCCCCGGTGCCTGGGAGACCTTATAGGAATCCTTACTGAACACTACAGACTAAACAGGCACACGCATCTCCTAAACGGCTGGGCTGACACTCCACTCTGCACCAACTGTAGGGCAGGGGAAGAGTCGTAGCCATAGGACACTTGGAACCGCTTTTCTTCATCGAGAGGAGCTTTTGACTCTGAAATGGAACGAGATACTCTGTTTCATTAGAGGGACAGATTGACTCGTGGAGGGAATGAGGGCCCTGGTGGAGTAGGGATTGGTGGACCGGGGACTGTGAAAAGGGCCTCTAAGGCCAAGTCGCAAGGATTTGGCTCCCCCAATGTAAAACAAAGAGAGATTACGAGGGTAAGAATAGAAAAATATGAGAAACGAGAAAAAAATTAAGCAAAAACTACAAAAGTATCGAAGGAAAATATAGAGAAAAATAAGAATATAATAGAGATAGGTAGAGACATAAATTTAAAATATTTATAATTTTATATATAATCATCGAAAAATTATAAAATCTAGGATAAAAGCGGTTGAAAAAAAAATTGATTTTTGGCTCAATGGACGTTCTGTTTTTAGTCAGCTTTTGTCAGTTGTCTGTTTCTGTCAATTGTCTGTTTTCAGTCAGTTTTGTTTAGTAGGTATAAAAATCTTGATAAATTAGGAATCATTAATTTAAAAAAAAACACAGTTTTAGCCTAAAAATAAGTCTCAATGAAAATCTATTTACATTACAATTGTACCAACCTTTTGGAAAAACTCAATAAAAAGGCCAAATTAGATCGATGAAAAAAATTGAAAGGACAAAAACTTGACTGAAACATGATAAAAAATAGTAATAAAAAACATGAGCAGTAAAGGAAACAGTAAGAAATAAATAATTACAACAAAAAAATCTATAAAGGCATGAAAAGTAAAAAACAATCTCCAATAGGAAATTCTAGACAAACTATGTCCAAGGGAAGCAGATAGTTAAGGGAATAAATTTAAAATATTTATAATTTTAGGCAAAATCATTTCCAAAATTTGAAAATTTTGCTAAAGAGCGTAATTTTTTAAATAAAAATTGATAAAAAACATAGTTTTGAGCCAAGATTGTCTCAGTAGAAATCAGTTTATATTACAAGTGTTCACTCGTTGGAAAAGTTCAATCTTAAATCAAAATTACCTAGAAACACTGAAAACAAAGCAAAGTGCAAATTAGATCAATAAAAAAAATATATAAAACAACAAAAAGTTTGACGAAATATGACAAGTATTAAAAACACGGAGATAACAAGAAGAAAGAACAATAAGAAAGGAGAAAATAAAACCTACAAAAGCACATACGCAACTTAAAAACTGCAACAGTTAAAAAAAAGTAGAAAAATATAAAACTCTTAAAAAAGTCTAAAAGGCACAAATTGAAGTATTTCTAATTTTGGGCCAAATCTTTCGATACGTTGGAAAAGTTTATTATGGGCAAAGCCGCATAAAAAACTTGGTAAATCAAGAATCATTAACTTTAATAACACAGATTTTGGACAAAATTGCCTCAATGCAATTCAATTTACATTACAGTTGATAATATACAACATGCAATATACATTACAGTTGAAAGCATAAAACAAATTGAAAAGAAACCCGAAGAAAAAATTTTACATTTTTAAAAATCCCAAAATTGGGCTTTTCTTCAAAGTTGTAACCAAATGACCAAAGTTACCAAAAATCACCGAATATGATTTGTTGGACGCTATTAATATTATATTTTTTAGTAGCGAACGAGGGTATTATTTTCTGGTGAGTCTGTGTAAGCGCCAATAGCAGAAAAATACTAGAAAAAACTACTTTACCATTTTGGAAAAAAAACTGTGGTTCTTGAAAAACTATCTATTACTCTCTGGCACATTAAAAAATTTCACCAAATGACGGTCATAATGCTAAAAATGTCGTACACCCCAACTCTTAAAACGAGTTTGGGCAATTTAATTGTACGTTTGGGCGCATTTCGTCGACACCAAAAAATTTTGGAAAGAATGAAAAACACAATAAATAGCCTAATGTAAAATTTGAAAAACATACCAGAACAAATAATTCAACCAAACATGCAAAAAAAACGAGTTGAGAAACCTGAAAAAATCAGGAAATGATTGGAAAAATATAATCCTAAAACTAGGTAGAGGCACAAATTAAAATATTTCAAATTGTTTCCAAAATATTCTAAAAACTCTGTTAAAATATTTTTTTCGGACCAAAATTTTTTTAGTAAAAATCGATTTTTGGCTTCTTGGTGAAGTAACTTTGCGTCAAATTTAATTCGGAGGACTAAAGCCCAATAAAATGTCTAATTTAGGTCAATGAAAGGCCAAAGGATACCTTTTTTCAATTTCCAAGATTAACCGTCTCTAACTTTCGAGCCAGTGGTCCGATCACAATGAGTTCAACAGTTCTTTTTTTTTTTCTTGATGTCCTCTTTTACCCGCCATAAACGAAAGTTCCATTGGTTTAAAGGCTCCTACAGTGGTCAATTTTTGGGCATGTTTAGAATCAGCACTTTGGTTATTTTTCGACAACTCACTAATTGGTCTAATTTCACCCAAATTCAGTTTTTTAGGTTCTTAGGTGATCACAATAGACTCACTATAATCAAAAACAGTATAAAAAAATTATAAAATGTTTTTGAAATCAACCGAAAGGGAGAGTATTATCATTAAATAATAGATATTGACAAGCTGTCATTTCCCGGTTAACCGGCTGACAAATTTGGAGACTAACACACGCCCCTTGAGAAGATTTAAACGACCCAATGGGGACAGATTGGGAGCTCTCCAAGAAATTGGTCAGACCAACCCTGCTAAAATCCACGATTATGGCTTTCCATTCGCTGGGAAGGATGGAATGTGGTGAGGGTGGTTTACATACCAAAAATCGGATGTAGGGGAAAAGATCTTAAATCGCTCAGGCCTATCAGTCTATCCTCGTTCCTGCTGAAAAGCTTGGAGAAGCTGCTAATACGGAACAGTATGCATACCAGACTAACAAAACAACAGAACTAGCACTCCACAACCTGGTGCAGAAAATCCAAGATACCCTGGATAAAAAGGGTGTCGCATTTTCATAGAAATCGTAGGGGATTCGCAACATGTTAGAATCCAGACTGATCACTACATCACTAAACGATGATACTGTCAGATTCACATCAGCGGGAGGTTGTCCACAGAGTGGAGTCCTTTCACCACTCCTGTGGTCCCTACTAGTGGACGACCTTCTGGCAATTTTGGAACTATGGGGAGTCGATGTCGAGGGACGACATCGTTATATTTATAAGAAACCACCCAGACCAGCAAATCTCCAGCACGCTGCAAGAGGTACTGGATGTTGTACACAGCTGGTGTTCAAAGAAAACCTAGCAATAAACCCTAGGAAAACGCTGATTGTGCCATTTACCCGAAAATAGAGGCTGGACTTCCTGAAACCGCTATCTCTGTTCGGGACGACAGTCCCGTTTACCAACGAAGTAAAATTTCTAAAGAGTCGGGCAGGGCTTCTAGCGCTTATATCTTGGCGCTGCAATTCCAAAACTGCTTGAAACTGCCACAGGATTTTGAACACCCTATCGAAGGAGAACCAGCGTCACACTGATATGGATCCCGGGCCATCATAGTCACGAAGGCAGTGAGAGGGCCGACACTCAATCCAGGAGGGCGGCGGGCTCTGCATTTGTAGGCCCGGGGCCGGAATTGGGAATCCCGTACTCTCTGGACAAGGCTGAACTCCAGAAATGGAACAATGCCAAGTCCCAAGACTGGTGGAAGAACCTACCCGGACTATCACACTCCAAAAAAATTATCACGGGAACAGAGGGCAAAAGCCCAAACATTCCTCAGACTAAATAAGAGACAAATCAGATGCACTGTAGACAAGATATAGCCACCTAAGATTTCACATGCACATACTCGGACTGTCCGAAGAGACGGTGTGGAGGCTATGCTTGGAGGACGATGAGACAGTTGAGCACGTCCTATGTGACTTCCCGGCTATTGCCAGGTCGTGATACTCACTGTTCGGAAGCACGTGGTGGGGATGGGCGATGTAAGGGCCACAGTCGGAAACAGCATGAAGATCCTGGGAATTATTGTGGACAACAACACTGTACGCCTCGGTGGTACAGTCGGCGCTGCTTTACGGTGCAGAGATCTGAGGAAAGAGGGGCCTGGATAGCAGGGTGCAGAGGCAACTGTGCACAGCACAGAGACCCTTCCTGCTGATTATTTCAAGGGCATGCAGAACGGTCGCAACGGAGAGCCTTGGGATGGTGTGCGGGGTTGCTCCGCTGTATGGCGACAAGCATGCACGAAGGCTTCATGGAATGTCTGAGGTTGAAGAATAAGTGTAGGGTGAAAGAGAATGAAAGAGTGTACCCGGCTTGGATGCTTGAGAGGTTTTGCAGGAACGATAATAAATGGGAGGGGAAGGTCTGGGTGGATGCGGGGAGCAGTGGGGAGGGGAGAGAGAGCTACGGCTCGTTCAGCACGTTTGCGCTAGCGGCAGGGGAAACCGAGGGAGGAGGCAACATGAGTGAAGAGATTGACACATTAGAGGGGAAAATTACGGGGATTAAGGTGGTAACTAGAATTCTCATTGATAGAGGAGTTCAAGGTAAGTACATGGTAGTAAATGACAACGCCTCGTGCGTCAGCCTGTACCAAGGAAACCAAAGAGGCCGCAAAATAATAGGGGATGTACTGTCAGATATATCGGAGGCATGCGGGGTGAGGGGCATTTGTATAAAAATCGGCTGGAAAGGGAGGGGAACAGATGGAATGAAGAGGACGCATCACAGGGCAAAGTTGATCGAATCCACGGAGATTGCAGTGGAAGGAGCAAGACTCTGGAATAAAAGAAGCATTAAAAAACTCAAGAAGCTGGCTGAGAGGGCAACATGGCAAGGAAAATGGGAGTCGGGAACTAAGAGGAGGTGGGGTTTGACAAAATAGACTTGGGTTTTAAAGCCACACAATTGGTAACAGGGGGGCGGGGCACGGGAACGTGGGGGCGTACTTGGTTAGGTTTAGGAGGGGAAATTGGGAGGGAGGGGGGGATATGAGAGTGCGGCGAGGAAATTGAGTCCATACAGCATATACAAGAACGCTGCACTTGGAGTGCCAAACAGGGAAAGGACAAGGGAAATCTTGACTGCGAACGGAGTAAGTTGGGAACATACTCAGTTGAGACGGAGGGCAGGGTCGACATCAACATGTGGAGGATGATTGATCACTTTGCGGAACTTGTAATAAATAACACTGTGGTCGAGCAGCCACACTGGCGGGAGAAAAGATTGACGCATGCCGATAATTGGATTACAGAACACATTGTTGAGCCCTGAACGCTGGTTCTACTGCTCTTATCATAATGATTTTTACTTGACTGATGACTGCTTCTTGTGGATGAATGAAATTACAAGCTGTAGAAACGTTGTATAATGTTGACGATTCGACACTAGATTAGTGCCATCTTCAGGACAATACAACACTAATTTAGGGCCACCAAGATGGCACTAATTTAGTGCCGAAACGTCGACGTTATACAACGTTTCTACACCCTCTACACCCTGTAGTTTCATTGATCCAGAGCAAACAATCATCAGTGAAATATATACTTGGGATCACTAGAACCATAATTTAAACTGGTGATTTTTAGTTTGTATTTATTTGTAGTTCTAGTTTCTAGATTATATCTTAAGCTGTTAAATGGCTAATTAGTTTTCCTTGGGAAGTTTCGGGGGAAAAAGGAAATTGTCAGTATTGATTTACTATAGTTTGGTTTTTCTTAGTTTCATTTTAGTTCCAGTCTATTTAAAGCGCTATTTTTAGGGTATGTATTTACGCGGAAAACTTAGTTTAGAGTGTGACAGGTATGTTTTGTGGTTGCTATCATTTCATGGTTGTATTTGTTTTTGAATTTTGATTTTCTTGTTGGAGTTTCCGGTGGCCGGTCGGGCCCATGTTTCAGTTGTTTGTTAGCTTGATTACGAATAATGTTATGTGAGGAATTTGTTTTGATTTTTGTGAATTCTGCTTTATTTTGAAATTGGAGGTTTACTTTCCCCGCTGAGTACTTGTCCTGCTTTCCAAGGGGGGGGGGGGGTCCCAATAGTTCTCCATTTTCGGAGGTTGGACCCTTGGTTGTTCGATTTTTTAGTCCGAATTCGGTTGGTAACGTTCTTAAGGGGATTGCAATCGAACCAATCGAATCAAAAACAGCAAAACAAAAGTATAATTTTTTTTAATTGACCAAATGGTGGGGTACTACGTCTTATTTCTCAATTTCCAGCTTTGAGCGCCTGTAACTTGAGAAAGAATTATTCGATCAAAGTGCCATTGATTCAATAATTTGGCAGTTTGACCCCCTCGGATATCGATTTTTGCATTTGCAGTGTTCTCACTGCTTTCTCATATTTAATTATTTTATATGGAAAATATGGCGAACTGAATATAAATAATACTAAATAATTAATTTTAATATAATTCACGAAGACACATTAATTCAGTTGCATCTTTGTGCTTTTAATGTGCCCGTCCAAAAATTCTATACAAAAAATTTATTGCCGTTTACGCTATACCATACAATAATGTATCCATATAAAATAATTGAAACGTATATATTTGGCATACTTTATAGAGGCGTACATTGTACGAAATTGACAGCAATAATTACTGCCACAGGAATCGTTCTGGACGTTTAAATTAATCGGACAATAAATAATCCCTAATATGGAGTACGCTTATCATCAATCTACCATGACAGAGTTTTTAGTTTCATAGAGGCCGAACCGAACAAATCAACATTGTGATGAATTTATCTGTTTGGAGTAAGGAGAATAGTACATTTTGTTTGGTTATTTTCAAATGATTTGGTTGAGAGGAGCTCTCATTCATTAAGCACAAAACTGGGAAATACGTTCTGAGAGATCAACTAGATTTTCAAGGGGATTCATCAAGTCAAGTAACTTGATAATTTTAAGAAATAGTTGACCTGAAAAATTGAATGCTTCGGTAATTGACTTAAGTATTTTCAAACTACTTGATACTTGAACACAAATTATCAAGATGATCTTAAACATGGTTACGTAACAGTCAACTTGAGAACATTCAATGATGACCAGAAATCTACAGATTGAACCTTTTATGGTCTGACGGTACTATAAGGGTGACAGAATTGCGACGCTTTTTCAACTCTGCCACTTTGAAAACCAACAACATTTTGATCAAGAAGATATAGGTTTTTGTTATGTCATCATTTATAACTTATAAGTAACACAAATAAGTTACATAAACAAAAACTTGTAAAGTGCATTGTGAGATTTAGATAAGAAACCAACTACAAGTTTAGGTTTTTAGTAACAAGGAAAGAGAATGTTTCTGGTCATTATCTGAGAAAAAAAAACAGAACGCGGCACGAAGAGCAGTTCAATAAATTTGGAAAACGTGAGGAGACTTAAGGAATTCAAAATTTTTATTCCGATTCACAAAAACTCAAAGTAAATGTGACAAGCAAACTAACCCCCATCTGAAGTAACAGGCAAATGCTGGGTAACGGGGAGTTATATCAAAAAGACTAGAAGAAATTGGTTTGTAAATCTTCATTAAAGAAGCAAATTGAAGAAATTTTCTCAAATAAACAGAAACGTATAATTCTTCCTCACAGAAGGAGGTGAAGAAAACTTTGAAAAAAAAATGGATTCTTTATGGAGAGGATCTAACAAAATAGAAACAACGGTTTTAGATCTTCAGAGATCTATTGAAGACACTTTCTAGAAATTATCCGAAAAAAAAAATAACGAATTGTCAAGAAAGTAAAATTTGTATCTCAAAATAAAACACAAAATTGACGAAAAACATTTCAAAATTTATATTGGGAAGGAAAATGAAGCAAATTTTTCTAGCAAGATGGTTCATTTGGAAGTAATAATGGAAGTTTAAAATTTTAAACAAAGAAGGGAACTAAAGGAATTTAGTTTCTACTTCATTAAAGAAATTGATTTTGCAGATCAACTCAAATAAATTGCGAGATTCTTCAAGGACACTGAACCAAAATGCTTTGCAGTAAACATATAAGTATTTATCAGAAGGGAGATTGTATTTAAGTACCTTTATGGGGACTAAAATTACCAAAATTATAAAGATTTTTTTTTAAAAAACGCCAATAGCCGCTACAAAAAACACTTTTTGACCTTTAGAAAAAAAATTAGAAGTTAATTTTATTCTAATTGAGCTTGTTACGTACTTAGGGGATTGCAAAGGTGCTATTCCGATCAGAAACAGAAAAAAAATGTTCTCAATTTTTTTTTTAATTGACCGAAGGGGTAACTTTTTTTTCAATTCTCAACTTTGACCGCCTGTAACTTGAGACCACCTCCACTGATTGGTGTGAGTCCAACTGAGTTTCCCTCTTCTTGATGTCCTATTTCACCTCCCATCATCTAAGTATCCACAAGTGCAAAATTTTTGGTGATAGACCTTTTCGGTTGTCGTTTTTTATGCAAGTTTAAATTCGCGTTTTTTGATCATTTAAAAAAAAGAAACAATTTTGAAGATGATTTCATTCGAACTGAGTTTATCACGTTCTTAAGGGATTCAAAACGTGCCATTCCAATCAAAAATAGGAAACATAAAATCGATTTTTTTTTGAAAATGATCAAAAGTGCGGGGGGGGGAGGGTATTATGAGTTTATTCTCAATTCTCAATTTTCACCGCCTGTAACTTAAGAATGCCTTGACCGATTGGAGTGAGTCCAACTGTTTTTCCACTTCTTGATGTCCTCTTTCACCTCCCACACCCGAAGTTCCGTAGGTGCAATATTTTTGGAGACGGACCCCTTCGGTGGTCGTTTTTTAGGCACTTTTAAAATCGTGTTTTTTTACCATTTTTAAAAAACCAATTTTGAAGTTCGAATTCTGTTGGTTACGTTCTTAGGGGATTGCAGATGTGCCATTCCGATAAAAAACAGGAAAACAAAATGTTCGATATTTTTTTGAAAATGACCAAAATTGGATATTACGACTTTTTTCTCAATTTTTAACTTTGACCGCCTGTAACTTAAGAACGCCTTGACCGATTGGAGTAATACCAACTGTTTTTGCCGCTTCTTGATGGTTTCTTTCACCTCCCACCGGAAGATCCGTAGGTGCAATAAATTTCGGTTTCTGTTCTTCATCGAAATGGCACATTTTTGCAATTCCTTAATTTAAAGAACAAAAATCAAATGACAGAAACTTCGTCTTATATTTGCTTATTCAGTAAAATGTGTAAATACACGTAGATAGTTTGTATACAAATGCAAACCCTTTTTTTGTGCTTCCAAGGCGAAGCGATAAGATTCCTTTTTTAAGAATCTAGCTAGTGTGAGTAATGGTAATATACAGTCGAGCGTTCTTTGTGTTTGATTGAGTTTATTACATCCTTAGGAGGATAACAAACATGCCATTCCGATCAGTCTGTCCCATGAGTCCAACTGTTTTTGTCCTCTTTCACCTCCCGCCACCGGAACATTTGCAAGAAGTGCAACATTTTTTGACATAGGCACCTTCGGTGGACGTTTTTTAAGCACTTTTAAAATCGCTTTTTTTTACCATAACAAAACACACTTTTAAGGTTAATTTCATTCGAATTGAGTTTGCTACGTTCTTAGAGGATCGCAAACGTGCCATTCTGATCAATAACAGCAAAAAAACATTGAAAATTTCTTTGAAAATAACCAAAACTCTCATATGTGTCTACGTTGCGTATTACGACTTTTTTCTCAGTTCTCAAATTTGACCGCCTGTAACTTAAGATCGCCTTGACCGATTGGAGTAAATCTAACAGATTTTTCCTCACCTTGATTTCCTCTTTTGCCTTCCATCACCGGAAGTTGAAAGGTGCAATAATTTCGCAAATAGACCCCTTCGGTGGTCGATCTTTAGGCCTCTTTAAGAAACGCGTTATTTGACCATTTAAAAAAAAACACTTTGGAGGTTAATTTCATTCGAATTAAGTCTGTTATGCTATTAGGGGATTTCAAGCGTGTAATTTCGATCAAAAACAGAAAAAAATTTTGATTTTTTTTTTAAATTGACCAAAGCGTCGGGGGTATTACGACTTTTTTCTCAATTCTCAAATTTAACCACCTGTAACTTGAGAACGTCTCGACCGATCAGAGTGAATCCAACAGTTTTGTCCTCTTCTTAATGTTCTTTTTCACCTCCCATCACCGGAAGTTCCGTATGTGCAACATTTTCGAAGTCGAACGACCCCTTCGGTGGTCGATTTTTAGGCACTTTTAGAATCGCATTTCTTTACCATTTAAAAACAAGCCCTTTGGAGGTTAATTTCATTTGAATTGAGTTTGTTACGTTCTTAGGGGATTGCAAACAAAAAGTTGGGAGGTATTACGACTTTTTACTCAATTCTCAACTTTGACCGCTGGTAGTGGTCGAATTGTTTTTTTCCTCTTCTTGATGTCCTCTTTTACCTCCCATCACCGGAACAACCGTAGGTGCAATATTTTCGGAGATAGACCCAGTGATCGATTTTTAGGCACTTTTAGAATCGCGTTTTTTTTTACCATTTTTAAAAAAATCATTTTAGAAGATAAACTTATTCGAATTGAGTTTCTTACACTCTTAAGGTATTGAAAACGTGCCATTTCGATCAAAAACAGAAAAAAATCCGAAATTCTTTTCGAAATTGACCAAAGTGGGGGGTATTACGACTTTTTTTTCCAATTCTCAACTTTGGCCGCCTGTAACTTGAGAACGCCTCCACGGATTCACTTTCACCTTGAGTCAATCAATCTTAAACTGACCGAACCTACACGAAGTAAAACATAAAGAAACTAACCTATTCTAACAAAGGAAAATTCGAAAAGTGATGACCGTAAAATGATGACCATTGGCGCAAAGGTTTCTCCGATCCTAAATTTTTGGGTCAGGCATGATTGCACCAATAGTCACTATTTTAGTGTATCATCCTGTATATTGTATGCATGCCCATCTACTTCATCTGTTCATAGTGCCAGTGTCATGAATGTTTTTGAACCATAACCATTATCCACTGACAAAGGAAAATCCTAGAAAAACAGCAAATCTGTATGTTAAATGGTGACCACTGGCGCAAGCGATCCTCATCAGAAAGTTGATAGTATTTTCGGATAACGCACGTTTGCGCCAATGGTCGCTATTTTAATGCATCATCCTATATTATCACAGTAGATTGTACGCTCAACAGTATACTCCATCTGTTCAGGGTACCAGTATCAATGATTTGTTTGAACCTATTGGGAGTTGGCTTTTGGCAATAGACGTGTTTAATACTGTGATAATATCTTTTTATTCCAAAGTAAAAATTACTAATGAGATGGACCTGAAGTGGATTCAATACAATAACTAACTAATCTTATCCAACACTTAAAAACATTGGTAAATATATTTTCTTGTGCCCTTCTAGTTTATAGGTAACTTGATAGTGACACTTTTGAGTCTATATTTTTGGATGAGACACGCTTGTATCTATGGTCACTAGTTTAGTGCATCATCCTGTATATTGTATGCATATTTCAATCTGTTAAAAATCTTATAAACTATAATAGTCATTTTCAGCAATGAAAAATCGAAAAGTGGAGGTTCTGCACGTGAAATATGACAACCATTGGCGCTAACGTTTTTTATCCGAAAGTTGATAGTTTCCCCCCTCTCTATATTATCGAATAAAGCACGTGTGCGTCAGTGGTTACTAGTTTTTATGAATAATTCTGTACATTTCTGAAAATTTGGCAATCTCGAAGTAGACTCTTAAAGAAGCTGGACAAAAGCAAAATTGACCTAATTTAAACGACCTTATAACTCTTAGCGTTTTGGTGAAAGCAATGGTGGGAACACATAAAAAAAACACCCTGTATTCCAAATATTACTATATTTCTCATCCGATCAAATCAAGTCATTCCGATCAAAAATAGGAAAAACACTATCCCGAAATTTTTTGGAAATTCACTAAAATCCTCCGGATTGCAGGCGTTCTCAAGAGTCCAACTGTTTTTTTCTCTTCTTGATGTCCTCTTTCACCTTACACCACCGTGAATGCAACATGTTTGGACATAGACCCCTTAGGTGGCCGTTTTTTAAGCTTTTTGACCATAAAAAAAAAACATTTTTGAGGTTAATTTCATTTGAATTCAGTTTGCTATTTTCTTAGAGGATCGGAAACGTGTCACTCAAAACCACAAAATTACCAAAGTTGTCAAATGTGTCGATTTTTAGGCATTTTTAAAATCGCATTTTTTTACCATTTTTATAAAAATAACTTCAGAGGTTAATTTCATTCGAATAGAGTTTACATATGTGCCATTCCGATCAAAAACAGCAAAATATTTTTCCGAAATTTCCAAAGTGTTTGAGGAGGTATTACGACTTTTTGATGTCCTCTTTCACCTACCACTATCGGAAGTTCCAATATTGGTGCAATATTTTTGGAGATAGATCGCTTCGTTTGTCGAGCTTTAGGCACTTCTAGAATCGCGATTATTGACCACTTTTACGTTTTTTGCACGATTATTAAATGAAAGATAAATTCTAATCACCAACATTTTTATCTACCAACAAAAAAACGTGACATAAACGTAATAATTATAAACGTTTTAACTAGAAATCAGCTTTAAGCTCGCTGATTTCAAAAGGGTCCAAAAAAACAAACCATCGGAGAGGTCTTAAACTACTGAACCAATGGGACTTGCAGCATTTGAAAGAGGGCAAGCAAAGAAAAAAAACGTCGGATTCACTCCAATCCGTTTATTATTTCTCGAGTTACAGAGGTTCAAAGTTGGAAATCGTGAAAAAAGAACGAAAACTACTATCAAAGAGGGTGTCGAGTAAAGAAAAACTTAAAAAAAAAAAGTTTTTTTCCATCAGAATGGGACGAGTTCAATCCCTTCTGATCGTAGCAAACCGAATTTGAGATAAGTTAATCCATAAGTTAATAATTTTAACAAGAAATCAGCTTTAAACACGGTGATTTCAAAAGGGTCCAAAAAACGACCATCGAAGAGGTCTCAATCTACTGAACCAATGAGACTGCCGTTTGCAGTATTTGAAAGGGGACAAAAAAAGAACAAAAACGTTGGATTCACTCCAATCGGTCTCTTGTTTGTAGAGTTATAGAGGTTTAAAGTTTCAATCTTTGATTGAACTTCTAATAGAAGAAATATCCTCCTTTGTTATTCCGTTATACTGGTGATAAAAAGTACCTCAAATTTTTGAAATATCCAGTTCCGTATTTAAAAAAACGAATTGATAGATAGTGATAACTCTGTTGATAAGAGGTCAATGGATTTTTTGCATCTTTTTGGTATTACTCCCTCGAAGAACGGTACGGTTTAGATTCCATAAACCTTAATAAAACTACCTTTACTTTTGTCCGTAGATACCGAAAATACATTAATATACTAGGTGTTTCATTTAAAAAAATAAAACTTTAATCAATTTTATACTTTTGGGACCACCTGTATACAATGACATTAATTTAAAAATGTACTTCCAACAGACCCCCATCCATTCCATATACAAAACTTTTTAAAATCTATAAGTTTAGCCATAATCTTCCGTGTCGAGTAACGTGAATCACCCTTGGATATTTTGACCTTTGCTTCCTTTTCACTACTTTGATTTTCTTATCTTTCCTTTCTATCATTTCTTTAAGCCTGACTGGTGTTTCGGTTTTTGTAACCACTTTTTACTGTTTTTTTTACTCACAAATTTTTTCACATTATCTCAAATATTCTTCTTCATTGTTTATTATTTACTTAATTTTGTTATATCTACGTTTCCTTGCCTTGAATTGTGCGACACAATTCAAGAGAAGAAAGAGCGTCAAAGAAAGGCGACCTTTGAATTTGTTTAGTTGAAAAAATATATCCTTTTTTTAATTGAAATATTTAGATTATTAATAGATTTAGAACACTAAAATCTAATAAAACAGATACGAAACAGGCAGGCAAAATTCAAATCAAAGTAATTATTTATTTTTTTTATTTTTTAAAGTTATTTTAAGTTGCTCAAATTCAGTTTTTGAAAATGGTGTCATGACCTTTTTTATGCCTAACTTGTTTCTTCTTAAAGCTGCCTTATTGATGCCAATAAAGCTGTGTTTTCAATGTATGTATTAGAATTCATTTTGTATTTTACTATTTTTGAAACGTTTCTTTTAAGGTCATATTTCAGTCACATTAATGACGTTTAATATTGGTCATATAATAGGCACTCATTTACTCTCACCAATTAGGCCCGTATAATCACGTTAATTCACGTCATGGGTGACTTCCTGGTCGGCTGGGCAGTTGTATGGTATATCGAATTTAACGTGCCATGTAACACAATCTTAAAACTAGGTTGACAGAAAGTCAAATTACGCCAATTACGGTCCTGTAATGTCAAAAGAAACCAAATTCGTATATTAATTCCATCAAGAAAAACGGCATGGCAGTGTAGAGGACCTCAAATTACGTTTATTCATCTTATCACTCACATACAGTATGTTGGAAATGAAAGGAATAAATTCATTATTTCGTAAGTCAGAGACTGGAGAGAAAAATCCTGAGACCCGTCGATTTTTAATTTCAGTTGCGCATTCTGTCCGATTTTCTTTTTATTTCTTATGTCATCTGTATAAGCGTGATGACGTCATCGATGATTTTCTTAAATGGAAACGTGGTTGATGCGGTACATCATTTGAAAGGTCTTGTAATTCTCCATTCAACCATATCAATACTTTTAAATAAATGACGTTTGTAAAGTGTCAAATAGTTTTATTATTAAAATTAACATTTTTGTTATTGTCCGAAATAACAACCAAATCCAAAGCTGCTCAAATTGATGACCCTCAGCGATGAGGCAATGAGATAAGCGAGCAACGAATTCATCCTGAACGTTCTGAAGAACTTCCGCACTTATTTGCGCCATCTCGAGCCGTATGCGTTCCTTGAGTTCATTGATAGAATGTGGTCTATTTTTGTGCACTCGACCTTTCAAGTATCCCCATAAACAGAAATCAAGCGGAGTGAGATCTGGCGACCTGGGTGGCCACTCGATTGATCCTCTTCCCCAATCCACCTATCTGTAAAAACTCTTTCCAAGTAGTTTCTTATCAAGACCGCATAGTGCGGGGGCGCACCATCTTGCTGCAGCCATAAATCATCTCTATTTGGGAACAGTCGATGCAACTCTGGTATTAAGAAATGTTGGAGAAATTCTAAATATCGAGGAACTGTTAAAGTCTCCTCGAAAAAGTATGGTCCTATAATTTTATTACCTATTATTCCCGCCCATACATTTAATTTCTCCGACACGTCTGACGATTTACATGACCATTTAGAAGAAATGTAGCTTCATCCGAGAAAAGGACCTTTCTTAAAAACATTGGATCTGTGTTATTTTTTTCCATCATAATGTTGCAAAATTGAATGCGTCTATCAAAGTCATCTTCCAGAAGCTTCTGGACTAAAAAACTTAATTGGCGATTAAAATTACCGATGAGGGCGCTGCGAATGTAAACAAATATGGCGACTTAGGAAGTAATCCAAAAGTGACGTTTGTTAAATTTTAAGAAGTTTTTTTGATTGAAACGACTTTTTTCTTCTAGTTTCAAGGTATACTTACTGTGTGAACACCGTTTTTAGAAAATTACTGTTTAAATTACGTGCTAATGATATATTTATAGTTCAACAGTGGTTTCTGTGATTATTTGGAAGTGTTTTTTGTGAAACATTTTGGGGGCATAATTTCCTGTGAAGCAAAAATTGCTTGAAAAAGTAAGTTTCCATGAAAAAGTGTACCTTTTTTTCGATTCTATTCCATAATTGTGATTTTTTTGAATTCAGGTATGGCTGAACCTGAAGCATACCTAAAACTAGATACAGTCTTCCAGTACTAAGAAGCCTGGCTGTAACCAGCAGATGTATTGTGGAAGGAGAAAACATCTTAAATTCCAAACACTTAATTTTTTGTGGCCATTATGGAAATCTACCAACACTGGAAGGTGAAGTGATAAAGATCGTAGCATTGTGCCGTCAGACAACCTTATTCAAAATTAGGGAAATAATGTCCAGCCATGAAGTGACTGGGGCCGTGATGATCCATGCGTCAGGTTACAAAATTTTAAACTTTAAATGCAGCTGTAAAGTAGGTGCATATGGAAACTATTTAAGTAGGTACATAGTAAAAAACTATAGTAAAGTGGATGTGTTGTCACCAAAGTGTGTTTAAAATTTAAATGCAAATTATTGCATCGAAAAGCCTTTTATCTATATTAATAGATAAAAGGCTTTTCGACGGTGTGCCACAACCAAAATCTGCAACTGGTCGTGACAAGAACTTTTCATCACTAGTTACGAAAGATTTTACTTTTCGTAACTAGTTACGAAAAGTAGGACGTTACGTCACTGTCATCAGTATTGAAAAGTGCCACTTTATATGTCAAAATTAGAAAAAAACCTTTTTTGTGTACCTCATTCAAATTGCAAACATTCATTCGTTACACAAAATCGGACTTTTCGTAACTGGTTACATAACTAGCTATTAATTAATTGTTTTATTTTGAAACCTGGGATAATAACAACTTAAGCTCTTATTTGGCAAGCAATGTTGAAGTTGAGAGGTAAACCATTGCTTTAAATTTTGTACTCCATAATGCCACAGTGGCCACCCCTTGGTCCTCAGTTGAAGTATGGGCTTTCATGTTCGGCCTAAAGGTTTTGCTCCAAGAGAATTAGGTAGCACCTGTCTTTGTTTACCTATTACATCACTACCTAAGTATGAACAATTTCTTATTACCAATACAAAATTAAATATAAATCC
Organism: Taphrorychus bicolor; assembly: GCA_951812265.1. Classification (NCBI taxonomy): domain Eukaryota; kingdom Metazoa; phylum Arthropoda; class Insecta; order Coleoptera; family Curculionidae; genus Taphrorychus; species Taphrorychus bicolor. The sequence goes on from OX638304.1 coordinate 29,782,578, forward strand.
TTTGAAAATAAAATGCCTAGTACCTTCCTTATTTCTTTGGAAAAAAATTTCAAGTGTAAGTAAGTAACTTTGTGCAAGGTAGATTGTTTTACTTGCAAAGTTTATTAACCAATAATCTTTATAAAGATGAGATACTTTAGTCTCAACTTTAGTTATGTTATGTATTAGTAACAGTTTCTGATTTTAGTGAGATTGATCCAAACAATTATGTTATAAAAATGAAGTCATTAAAGTTTGAACTGGTTGTCTAGGAATAATGTACTTTGTGACACTTTTTATAGGTATTAAAACTTGTCATCTGGTAATACTGAAGACATTAAATTTACTACAACTGCACATATTACAGTAATAATTTTATCAATATTGCTAATTAAATTCCTAGGTATATAAAGGACTTTTTAATATATCAAATATTTTTATTCTCTAATTAATTCTCTCAATATGTACTCTTGCTTTTGACAGTAGTTTTGGGTCAAAATACTAATAATTTTGGACAAGCAGGTATACAAGGAGCGACAAAACCAAATGCATCGACCTTTAGGTCGAACTATGTTGCATTTACTTCGCCTACCTTCCAATCTTTCTCGATAGATATTCCAATGTTGAGTGACTTGCAAATTGTAATTTCTGAAGATAATCAGCTAGACCACAGTAGGGATTGCTAAAAGGTTGAGGTGGGTGGGACTTCAGAGTTAAAGGGGGCCTCTACCAACAGCTAGATCTTGTAGAGTTTTCTTGAGGGGTTTAAATTTGTAGTTCATCCTTCTTTGCTTGGGACAGATTGCAGAAAAAAATATGACAAGCTTTTTTTTATTTTATATCAATCAATCATATCTATGTCAATGCAACGATTAACCTAACTATATACACAAAGAGGAATAGAACCATCTTTGCGAAAGCTGTTTCGAAACAATCACCACTTGTCACTTGGACACTTTTATCCAAAAACTTAGACTGTGGTACTTCTTGGTGCACTGATGTTTTCATATTCACCATTTACTTACAGCATTTACTACCAATTGTTCCTTAGGTGTTAGATCACTCAATCGTAACAACTTTGCTTCACTAGGTTCAGAATTTAAAGTCATATGTTCTTTATGACAACTGTTACAAACACTACTAAAGTCTGGGATAGAGAAATCATTGTCTGACAAACTTTGCCTGGAGGAAGATTTCTTGATGGTCTCGCAAAAGCTTTTAACTTAGGTCTCAACAAGTTTGATGCTAGTTTTACTGAAAAAATATTACCCAAAAATGTTAAACAAAAAACACCTAATTGAAAAATATGTTTAAATACCTCTATTGTAATCATGTTTCTTAAAGTGCAATGAACAAATTCTCAAATGTTTGCTAACTGGTTTTGTTATTGATAGGACTTTGTTTCGGGCTTTTCTCCTTTCCACAAACTCATCCATGCGAAACTCGTCTTTGGAAATACATCTGTTGGTGTTTTTGCGGGAATTGCAATTGAATACGCAGCAATTTGTATTATGTATAGTTTACTTCTGCTTTTTTCTTGTACTGAACATGACACTGACAATTTGGACCACAAAACTAACTAAATATTAAACACCGTGATACATGAAGTAAAAAAAAACTATACAAAATGTAGACAATTTCGGAAAATGCAGGGAAATTTAAAAATAAATCAAACTTTGTTGATGCAACTAAGAATATCAGGAGACAACTACAGAACTCGGAAACAAGGACGAAAATACGTATAAATAAAAATAAACAGAAAAGTAAAAATGATTACTTCCCAACTAGTTTTACATTTTTGCCCCCAGGTGGCGTCTAGATTTTTTTAATCGCCAATAGGGATGCCACTTTTCCTTTTTTTGCGTAGCAAGAACTGTTGCATGGTGTATGTTATTGTCTAATGCTACTTGCCGAGAACTGGTATGACTATCCTCTTGAAACGCTAGTAGAACATATAATTTTGTGTTTTCTGCGACTGGTTTTATAATGCCTTTTGGGAGGTCCCTTACATGGCCTGTTTCTCTGATTTTTTTCTCAATTTTGCTGACGGTGGATTGCGCAGTTGGTTCTCGGTCGGGATATTTATCGTTGAATAATGCACAAACCTCCATTTGTGTCCTTGTCTTATCTCCACAACCAATCATTATAAGAATTGCAATTCTCTGCGTTTCACTAATTTTCATTTTGGAACAAAGTAACAATGAATAATAATTATAATTCAATTTGACTGCAATGTAATCGATCTAATACTATTTACATGTGACATGTCAAAAATGGTTTAATTTGTATGTAGCACTCTTGTTAAGAATCAGATTTTTTTACAAGACAAGTCAAGCAAAAATTTAACAGTTTATTTCCAGTGACAATCTACCAAATTCACATATCCATATTGCAAAAGAGCCAAAAATTAATATTAAATAAATTATAAATATTAATGATTAGTATTGACACTTTACAAACGTCATTTATTTAAAAGTGTTGATATGGTTGAATGGAGAATTACAAGACCTTTCAAATGATGTACCGCATCAACCACGTTTCCATTTAAAAAAAAACATCGATGACGTCATCACGCTTATACAGATGACATAAGAAACAAAAAGAAAATCGGACAGAATGCGCAACTGAAATTAAAAATCGACGGGTCTCAGGATTTTTCTCTCCAGTCTCTGACTTACGAAATAATGAATTTATTCCTATCATTTCCACCATACTGTCTAATAGGCAGGTAAATAGAGCAGCAAAAAACATCCTCCAGTTTTAAAAAATTTTAAATAATCTGGGATTTGACCCCCGAGCGACATCTATTATAGTTTTAGCTAAATAGAAGTCCGGGAGAAATTGAGCCTTTTGGACTGTCTGACTAGATGTATATAAATAATACCTACAGGTATACGAATTGATTGTTTGCCATCCCGGAAACCTCGAAACCAATGTTCAATCGGTCATGTCGTCGTATCGTGCGACCCTTTCTCAGTTTATTTACAAAACACGTGTCTCTGGCGTTCTTCGGGGACAATCAATTATTGGAGGGCTTTTTGACCGGACTTTACCGAGAGCCCCACGGGATTCCCATTGTGTTGTAAAATGTTCGATGTTTTACTTCTGTTTTAGGACGATAATCCAGGGAGCGAGCGGCCTGAGTTTCTTATTTGCGCCTTTTTCTCTCTCCCCCCACCACCAACCGAGCTCCGAAATTAATTTCCAAAAATTAGTCTAGACCCCGTTACAGGGCCAGTAATTGAATTTAAAATTGGCCCTACACCGATCTGGAGACACTTGGTTATTAAAGTTCTTCAACCTCTCATCTCGTAGCAGCTTAATGCGGAGGCGCGTTTGAGAAATTAATTAGAACCGAGGGCTAACGCTTGGAACACACTTATTCAGAGTAAATGAACCTTCCAGAGTAAACAAATTCTGATACAAATTAAAGGTAATTTCAATGGCGCTAGAAATCTCAACACCTGAGACAAGGTCGAACGACTAATGACCGATGGTAGCATTGTTATTACGTCTGCAGGTATGTAATCATTCTTATTGGCTCGGGGATATGGTGGTTCAAGGTGGTTTGTTCGTTTCGTAATAAATGTATTTAAGAAGAGGACTAAGAGGAGGAGTGAAGAACTACTGCAGGCTTATTCATTGTTGTTGACCCACTAATTTTAGCGGCGGTAAACAATCTTTAGACAAGAGCCTTCCACGTCGTTAATCAATAGGCTGGAAAAGTTTTCAAATTAACCACTTTGCCTAACTAATTTCGTCGAGCACGCATTCGGGGAACAAAACCTATTCTACAATCTAAAACAAGAAGTGTAAATCCAGACTGGGAGATAATATAATTTAAAATAAAGCCTGTTTGGGGCTGTTTGAAAGGAGCCCCGTTACAACGATATTTCAACGGGCACTTCATGCTCCGGCACGTTTCCACATTAATTAAATCAGTAAAACTTACTTCAAAATTACTTTACGTCATCCCTGACACAGAGCATCGGAATATTGAATATTTACCATGTTTGCCGGGAATATTCATGTCAATTTTTAGTCTTCTGCTCACACTTTCAACAGAGGGAATGGCGGAAAAATTACCTTGGGATTTTAATGGAAAACGGTGCTCGAGTCGAGTTCGATTTGATAAGTAGTGTACATTTTGTAGATTTTCGAGCCTGGAGTGTAAATTTGAAGACGATGTGCCACGAATTCGCAAGCAGGGCGAAACACGGCACGTATTTAAATTTAAGCGCTTTTCGCAACTATGTTTTCTTATATCTAGCTCCCCGATGGCTGAACCGTGCCCTACGAAGATGTGGGTCGCATATAAAAACTGCCCCGGGCACTCCAATAAAATTTATTTGTTAGAGGCGAGGTTGCACTTTCAAAATTAAAGATCCAATGGCACAAGGGCTCAAGTTAAAGAATTATGTCACGATTTGGTGAGATTGGCAATTATTGGGTATATTACCACTAAATTTAACCGGCGACCACCAGGCGGAGGTAAATGTATTCAATGCAAAGCCGTCCATATAAATAATGCATAAGTAGCAGGAGCTTCCCCTTCAAGGCTGGATAGCTTCTCAGATTGAGCACTGGCTACAGTGAAGCTATAACTCGGCAGCCGCCAAAGTTAGGGGAGTTAGCCATTGTTAGGTTTTTTTTTATAATATTTTTGCCTAAAGTCTCGATTCTAGAGGTGATACTGAGGAGAATTATTTAGTCATAAATCATCTTTTGTTTTATTTCAAATACAGTATCTCTGATCACTAATTGATGCACAAGTTGGAAATATCAATCCTTATTTGAAATAATTAGATTACCCATCTCTAATTTCTGAGTTTCTTTCAATGAATTAACAAAATGAAAACAATAACAAATCACCATACTCTGCATCCTGATTGGCCATAAATAATTGTTGATATGTGTGGCCTCACTAAATACAACCAATTGGAAGGAAACTAACAATAATACTAAGTTTACAAACTTGACCTATTTTGGTACATACAATAATTTCTGGCACAACCTCAGTTTCCTGTTTTTGGAAGGATTTGAAATCTGGTCGTTAGGTTTTTTTTGAAGACTTTTGAAGAATTTTATAGAATGTAATTAATAGAAATTAATAGAATCAATCTTCAATTTTATTGGGTTTTGTTACCTTTTATTTAGTCCTCAATGACTGATTTGTTTAATTGAAACAGATTTGTAAGTAATCCTAATAAAAGCACTCGAAGTACCATACCATAGTGTATATACCACATGATCCAGGCTCCATAAGGCCATCCACCACCCTCTGGTATGTACCTTTTCATTTCTTTCGATAAGCTAAAACACAGTGTGCTTCAAGACATGCCTCTACCTTAAAGTTCATTTTTACTTGCCTTTGATGTCCGTGATTCTTCGGGGGTGAGGGAAATATCTTTGTTTCAGGACTTTTTTTTCTTTGTCCCGACTATTATCTTTATCTTACAACCTTGTTGTATGCTATTAATCTGCAACATTTAAAATAATATGTATCACCTGCTGCTAAGGGGACAAACTTCCTACCTCTACTACCCTCCGGAACACCTCGATACTCAAGTGAACACCGCAAAAGGCTGCTGATCCAAGTAGACTGCCTCAACTACCCATCCTCCCGCCCAGCTTTGAGCCAACTTCCAAACAATCTTTTATACAGGGTGTTACGGGACAAAATGAAGCTTTTGACCATGCCAACACATAGTCATTACTAAAAATGTTCAGAACTCATTTCTTATTGATATACAGGGTTTTGTATAAATTTTCCCCAAAACAAAAATCAATTATAATTCCCAGTATTTTTGCAGAAATTAATTCAAATTGCATGTGCGTGAGACGTTGGAAGAGAACAACCCAGGAAGGAAACAAAAAGTAAAAAAAAATCCAAAGTCGGACTAATAAAGTTGTTCTTTTCATGATGCGGCAAAACAAAAACTCAATATACGATTTTTTAAAACTTTTGCAATAGATGTAAAGTTCACAAACTCCAGACAATAAGAAATTGGAACAATTTAAGTTGTCGCATTTTTGTTTTTTTTTACAATTTTTAAATGTTGCAATCAACTGCGTTTTGTGTTACCAATGACTTGTTAGGTTTAAATTAGTGTAACTTCTTATTATTGATTATACCATTTCTTGACATTTATGATTTTATAATAATAAACAAATTCTGAAACATGAAGCACTTTATCCTTATCACATTCAGCAGTTCAACGCCTTGAACCCGGTGACAGTGTGCGCCGTTTGGCTTTCTGCGATTGGATTGTGATCCATAGTCCCCCGATTTACAGAACGCTGTTCTCGGACGAATCGCAGTTCCCTAGAGATGGGATTAACAACCTTCACAAAGAACATGTTGGGCTGAAATAAACCCAAAAGCCATTCGTGAAACCAGATCCCAACATCGATTCTCAGTAAATGTTTGGTGTGGTGTCTTCAACAACAAACTGGTGGGACCTCATTTCTTGGAGGGCCCTCCACAGGACTTGTTTATCTCGATTTCCTGCAAAACGTATCACCGGGTCTAAAATAACAAACAGTAAAACAAAGAGGAATGGAAGAGATCGATGGACTGGAATAGGAGGTCCGCACCCTTGGCCCCCAAAGAGTCCAGATTTAGCTCCTCTAGATTATGTTTTATGGGATCGCCTTAAGTCAACGGTTTATTTTGAACAAATTAGCAATACAATGTAACTGATTCAAAAAATTAGAACTTGTTGTGACTACATAAAAATAGTCCACAGGAAATGCGTAAGTCTGTGACTCAATTGTTGAAGAGACAAGAGAAATACAGAGAGAATGGATGCCTTAATTTTTAAAGAGTTTTATAATCTTGGTTTTTATTTGTCATTGTTTCTAAGATTTAAATTTGTAAATTTGAAATAAATAATTAAAAAATTATAATTATGAATTTCTGTTTTATCATATGATTTTATTTCTCTTCCTGTCACAAATATTAATAAAGAACGAAATAAGCAATAAGCAGAACAAATTTTAACTGAGTAACTCACTAGTAATACAAAATGCTGTAAATTAAGGAAAAATAATTTTAAAAAAAGCAACAGTGCGACAACGAAAATGCGCCAAAATAAATAAATTGTTTTTTGAAGCCCTAATAGTCCAGTGTTCAGTCCAAGTGGTAGAATAACGCCAACTTTGGAATCACTCTGTAGGTAATTGGTCTTGCTCTAGCGACCTAAAGTAAATTAAAAGTGGCGACACTTTATGTGACGAATCTAAATTTTATACTTTGTTACAATTTTTACGGGTGTCAACTTTAATACTTAGATTCGTCTTGAAGAGTTAAGATAGAAGTGTGTAAAATCGTTTTGCTTTAACTCAAACCATTTGAAATATTTCGAAAGCACTAGAAAATCGGAACATATGTTACATATATTATTAAACGAATCCAAAATTTCCAAAATATACAGGGTGTTTTATTTAAAATACATAAGTTAACATCTTAAATATATTTAATGGGTTTTTATGTGATGTACTATAGACCTTCAGACACCATGTATACTTCACCCAGTTTCTTAATACAAACCCTTTATTAACCGGTTTCGACACACTCTTTTTGAATTGAACTTTGTCGGTAGTTTGAAATCTTTAGTTTTTATACGTGTCAACTTCTATTTTTTCTAATTTCTTTAGTTTCTCTATTTGTTTCTTTATCAATTGAACCTATTGACCTTATTAATTCTTTCTTTCATAACTTTCTCCTCATTCTCATTATTTTTTTTGTATTTTTACTCAAAACGTTGTCTTTTCTCCCTACCGTTCTGATCCATAGTGATCCATCTAATCTGTTAACTTTTTGGTTGTTTCAGTTACCTCTAGCCATTTTTCAATTAGTATATTATTTATAGAAAAATGTCATGAAATTACATTACTTGCAAGTAACATTGAACCACCTTACGTTTTCGATGATTAAAACTACATGATGATTAAAACAGACAATTTAACATTGGCTACTGTTACTTTGCCAGCCGGCGATAAGCGGCAAGAAAAATACTTTTCATGTCATTGAGTGTAGTTATTGTGGTTAAGTCTCTGAGTATTTGTTACAGTATAATTCTAAGGATTTGGAGCAAATTACCACATGTTTTATTCGGAGGAGTTAAACATCTTGAGATGCAACCGAAATTACATAAAGTACTAAACTTAGGAGTGGCTCAGAATTAGAAAGTAACCGGGAACATAATTTTGCAACAATGTACCAATAACTAACTACATTTAGCAAAAGGTTAGTTCAGGTTAGTCTTGGACTTGTCAGTAAGGCATGGTATACCCCTGTCTTATAAGCCAGCGTGAGAGCTCATAGCTGGAAATTGTATATTTGAAGACAAATTCGGCGCAAGAAGCGCGGTGTGATGTTATGAAGGATTTTGAGTAATGCTGCCACCTGTGAGTCGGTGGATGAAGTTCTGCCACAGATTGTAATTTTTACCAGCCGTTAAAGACTTCACAGTCTTATAAAAATCATATAGACAACTAATGTCATGCACACGACCACGAGCAAATAGCTTGGAAAAAAATGGGTGTATTATACAGGGTGTTTGACTGTCAATTATGGTTAAACTTTTATGGAGAAGAAAACCCAGGATTTTTCTGAAAACTTGCAACTATGCAAGGTGATTCCAAAGTTGGCGATATCTTTCCACCTGCAAATAGAGCTTCAAAAAATAAGGTTTTGTTCTTTGATGCTTTTTTGAGGCATTGACATTAACGGAGATACAGAAATGTATTAATTCCTGTCAAACCACTTAAGATCATTACACAAAATTTTGTAAGTTTTAATAATGCAATTTGACTGTCATTTGCCGTAAAAATCGTTGCAAGTTAAATTTTGAATTTTAATAAAAACTCACTGAAGTGAATTAAAAAATATACGTTAAAAGAGTTTTTATTTTCTTATCAAAATCGGTGCTTCGTACTGTAAAATAGTTAAAAAACTTTTCGTTTTTAGAATCGAACAGAGAAGTCAGTAATAATTATTTATTTTTAAAAAAATCAGTGGCGTACGTAAAATAGTAAAAAACTTTTTATAGGTGCGCCATTGATAAATCCAAAAATTGTTTTTATAGAAGAATTTCCTGTCCACGTGCTATCAACATCTGCAAAATTTTGTTTAATTATGTCAAGTGGTTTGACAGGTATTAATAATTTTTAATTTTGTAAAGATGGTTAATGTCAATATTTAAAAAAAGCGCCAAAATAAATAAATTGCTTTTTGAAGCCCTAATAGTCCAGTGTTCAGTCCAAGTGGTAGGATAACGCCAAGTTTGGAATCACTCTGTAGGTAATTGGTCTTGCTCTAGCGACCTAAAGTAAATTAAAAGTGGCGACACTTTATGTGACGAATCTAAATATTAAATTTTATATTTTGTTACAATGTTTACGGGTGTCAACTTTAATACTTAGATTCGTCTTGAAGAGTTAAGATAGAAGTGTGTAAAATCGTTTTGCTTTAACTCAAACCATTTGAAATATTTCGAAAGCACTAGAAAATCGGAACATATGTTACATATATTATTAAACGAATCCAAAATTTCCAAAATATACAGGGTGTTTTATTTAAAATACATAAGTTAACATCTTAAAAATATTTAATGGGTTTTTATGTGATGTACTATAGACCTTCAGACACCATGTATACTTCACCCAGTTTCTTAATACAAACCCTTTATTAACCGGTTTCGACACAGTCTTTTTGAGCTCAACTTTGTCGCTTGAAATCTTTAGTTTTTATACGTGTCAACTTGTATTTTTTTTATTTCTTTAATTTTTTTATTTGTTTCTTTATCAATTGAACCTATTGACCTTATTACTTCTTTCTTTCATAGCTTTCTCCTCATTCTCATTATTTTTTTTTGTATTTTTACTCAAAACGTTGTCTTTTCTCCCTACCGTTCTGGTCCATAATGATCCATTTAATCTGTTAAATTTTTGGTTGTTTCAGTTACCTCTAGCCATTTTTCAATTAGTATATTATTTATAGAAAAATGTCATGAAATTACATTACTTGCAAGTAACATTGATCCACCTTACGTTTTCGATGATTAAAACAGACAGTTTAACATTGGCTACTGTTACTTTTCCAGCCGGCGATAAGCGGCAAGAAAAATACTTTGCATGTCATTGTGGTTAAGTCTCTGAGAATTTGTTACAGTATAATTCTAAGGATTTGGAGCAAATAACCACATGTTTTATTCGGAGGAGTTAAACATCTTGAGATGCAACTGAAAATACATAAAGTAATAAACTTAGGAGTGGCTCAGAATTAGAAAGTAACCGGGAACATAATTTTGCAACAATGTACCAATAACTACCTACATTTAGCAAAGGGTTAGTTCAGGTTAGTCTTGGACTTGTCAGTAAGGCATGGTAGACCCCTGTCTTATATGCCGGCGTGAGAGTTCATAGCTGGAAATTGTATATTTGAAAACAAATTCGGCGCAAGAAACGCGGTGTGATGTTATGAAGGATTTTGATTAATGCTGCCACCTGTAAGTCGGTGGATGAAGTTCTGCCACAGATTGTAATTTTTACCAGCCGTTATAGACTTCACAGTCTTATACAAATCATATAGACAACTAATGTCATGCAATCGGCCACGAGCAGATGGGTGTATTATACAGGGTGTTTGACTGTCAATTATGGTTAAACGCTTATGGAGAAGAAAACCAGGATCCATCTAAAAACTTGCAACTATACTGTAAAATAGTTAAAGAATTTTTCGTTTATGGAACCGAACAGAGAAGTCAGTAATAAATATTTATTTTTATAAAAATCAGTGGCATACGTAAAATAATAAAAAAACTTTTTATAGGTGCGCCATTGATAAATCCAAAAATTGTTTTTATAGAAGAATTTCCTGTCCACGTGCTATCAACATCTGCAAAATTTTCTTTAATTATGTCAAGTGGTTTGACAGGTATTAATAATTTTTAATTTTGTAAAGGTGGTTAATGTCAATATTTATAAAAAAAACGCCAAAATAAATAAATTGCGTTTTGAAGCCCTAATAGTCCAGTGTTCAGTCCAAGTGGTAGGATAACGCCAACTTTGGAATCACTCTGTAGGTAATTGGTCTTGCTCTAGCGACCTAAAGTAAATTAAAAGTGGCGACACTTTATGTGACGAATCTAATTATGAAATTTTATACTTTGTTACAACTTTGACAGGTGTCAACGTTAATACTAAGATCTCGAAGAGTTAAGATAGAAGTGTGTAAAATTTTTTGGGTTTGCTTCAAATCAATCCATTTGAAATATTTCGAAAACCCTAGAAAATCGGAACATATGTTACATATAATATTGAACGAATCCAAAATTTCCAAAATATACGGGTGTTTTATTTAAAATACATAAACATCTCAAAAATATTTTATGTGGTTTTATGTGACATACTATAGACCTTCAGACACCATGTATACTTCACCCAGTTTCTTAATACAAACCCTTTATTAACCGGTTTCGACACACTCTTTTTGAGCTCAACTTTGTCGCTAATTTGAAATCTTTAGTTTTTATACGTGTCAACTTGTATTTTTTTTATTTCTTTAGTTTTTTTATTTGTTTGTTTATTAATTGAACCTATTGACCTTATTAATTCTTTCTTTCATAACTTTCTCCTCGTTCTCATTATTTTTTTTTATATTTTCCTTTGTTTAACGATGATCTGGGTCGAATATTTCAGTGGCTTTGCAACAATAAATTGAGTTTGAACACCTCAAAATCAAGATTTTGCTTGTTTGGGAAAAAAAATCAAGTTGAAAGACATCAATCTGGCTGATTTAAACATCATAATTAATAAAGAAAAAATTATTCATCAGGAACAGATCGAATATTTGGGTGTTGTATTTGACGCAAATTTAAATTTTTATGCTCACGTGGAATATGTAAATAGAAAGTTTGCCAAAAAGGTGGGTTTTATTGCTAAAGTAGGGAAAGAACTGTCACTAGGTACAACATTGTTGTTATATAACAGCATAGCTGCTCCTCATTTGAATTTTTGTGCTACATTTCTTTATAATCTACCTAATTTTAAGATTGAACTATTACAATTTGTACAAAATAGAGCAATGAGAACCATTTTAAAATGTAACAGATACACCCCTATTGAAACGATGCTTAGTGTTTTAAATATGTTGTCAGTCAAACAAAAAGTTGTGTTTAGTGTCTATATGTTTATATTTAAAATTAAAAATAACTTACTCCCGACTTATATATGTGATAAAAGAAAGTTTTTTAAAGATATCCATTGATATTACACAAGAAATTCCAATGATTTTATACTTTTATCAATGTGCAATAGCTTTCAGAGATTAAACTCGGTTATGTACAAAGGATTGCTAGATTTTAACATGTTGCCAAAAAATGTGAAAGAGTGCAAAAAAGGTTTTAAAAATATGGTGCGGACCCATGTAATGTTTTTTTAAATATGTTCTACTAATTTTAATGTTAAATGATATGTAAAAAAAAAATATTTTGTTATTACCATTATGATTCTTGTATAGCGATATGCTAAATAAATAAATATTATTATTATTATTATTATTATTATTATTATTACTCAAAACGTTGTCTTTTCTTCCTACCGTTCTGGCCCATAATGATCCACCTAATCTGTTAACTTTTTGGTGGTTTCAGTTACCTCTAGCCATTTTTCAATTAGCATATTATTTATAGAAAAATGTCATGAAATTACATTATTTGCAACTAACATTGAACTACCTTACGTTTTCGATGATTAAAACTACATGATGATTAAAACAGGCAGTTTAACATTGGGTACTGTTAGTTTGAGTATTTGTTACAGTATAATTCTAAAGTTTTGGAGCAAATAACCACGTGTTTTATTCGGAGGAGTTAAACATTATCTTAAGATGCCACCGAAATTAACATAAAGTAACCGGGAACATAATTTTGCAACAATGTACCAATAACTACCTACATTTAGCAAAAGGTTTGCCAAATTTTTGATTGCAGGTTTTATGCACTGCAATCATTACCATCGTTTATTAACAATTCAAAATGGAAATTTAATTCTACGTCTGGTGGCATTTTGCCTGACTGCCGTTTTCAAATAATCGATTTTGATGACAGCTATTTGCGTTAATCGCAGTATATATTTTTAATGCCCATTTAATCTCGATGAAAGTTATTACGTTTTAAGACATAATGGGTATGTCGGTGTCGGAAAGTAAACATGTGCACATTGTATAACGATTAGCGCTGTTGAGTGCCAGTAATATTAGGTATTTATAGATTGAAAGCTTTAGGTTTTGATTGTTCTTTTAATGAAGATGGGAACCAAAATTTTAATATTCGCGGTGCCCGGAAACTAAACCGACAATCGAAACAATCCTAAATTGCTAAAACGTACCGTAAACGAGACAAATCAAATTATAATGTTTCGTTTGGTTTTTGCAAATTTGTGATAATTATAAAATTTCACAGTGTTTCCTAAACTTACTAGGAGGCTTTAAAACACCAACTAGTTAAAATTTTGGTGTTGAATAATATGACAAAATGACCAAAACTGAATTTGCCAATCATTAAGGAAACGAATAACTTTATGATGCACTGAAACTAATGATAACCATGTAGAACATCTTTTGTAAGTTATGATTTTATTTGTTTTGGTCAATCGGTTTTTTCTTATAATATATGCCGTTTTGTAATATTATTTAACAGCAAATTTCAAGTAGTCATTACGACATGAGCGCTCATGTCATAATGACGAACAATATGTCACAAATGGGAACCCTGATATGGATACTCGAAGTACTTATCTTGAATTTCAGCTCGTTTTTTTACCATTCTTTAAAAGTTGTTAGGTTTGCGAATATGAAATACAGTCTTTCAGACGTTTCGAAATTTCCGCTACTTTTAGGCATTATCAGGTTCTTTTTTCATAATTTTACGGTAGTTTTTACAACATAAGAGGAACGTTCGGATATTTCCTAAACAAAGGGCGCTCCGCGGGCGTGGTTTTGACTCACAAAACTTCTACATCGGTTTGCACACAGCGTTCGAATATTTTCTAAAAAAAAAATCTAAAAATGACGCGTTCAAATCTAAACACACCATACACAAAGACACATCTCAAGATTTTTGCTGAACAACTTGTTTTGTCGTGCATTGATTCTATTTTGTTATATACATCTTTTAGCCCTGATGATGGCAGAAAAAAACTAACAAAACTTTGACGAATATTGCATGAGCATTAGAAGAAATAGCTCGTGTTTTTTTGTGTTATTGAAACTTACACAAGACGTGACTCTCAAATCAATAAAATTATTAACACTCTCCCACTAATACTGCCACTGTATCGTTGATTACTGTCAACAAAGTTTGGAAGCAAACAGAAACTAACTGCGAAATTAACAGTTGCAATTTGAGGCGTCCAAATTATTTGTAGGTTCAAGAATACGAGGTTGATGGGGTCAGTTGGAGAAACTTTCAAGTTTAGGTGACACGTATTGTTTAAGTTTTTGATTGAAACTTTCAAACCAGGTTGATGATTAACAAAGGAAAGAGAGCTTAGCAAAGTTCTTAAAATTAAAATAAGGTTGTTTGTTCTTTTTCGGTAAGTAAATAATCTGCTTTACAAAGCAAGTAAATGAGGACAGCAATAATTTAGGATGCTCGCTACTTTTTCTTTTAGTTCATGTAACAAGAAAAAAATAAAAGATGTACTAATGAAAGAGGTTTTGTTGTTGGAACTTGCTAAAAAGTATATGCTTCGTGTTCATTAGAAAATATCATCTTTAAGGATTTGAATAGGACCTTTAAGGACTTTCGTTCTTTCATCCTTTTCTTTTGACATTTCCCAACGAATTAGATGACGTTTACAAATGAACTCCCCGTATTGTGTATGATACAAATGGTTAAAAAAAAGACCTGACTCAACTGTCAGGACCAAAATGAGGTTTCTGTGCTTCTTACTGACTTCAGGAGTTCAATTGGCATTAAGAATTAAAACCTAAAATCTACAACATCTCTAATAGCTCCATAGATTTAAAACTTCCACAATAATTACACAGAAAGTTGGACGCCCTGTAGCTTAAGCAAATTTGTATTTTGATGCATCTTTCAATACTGGAATTTCCATTTACATGACTTCTGGAAAGGATTATTAATAGTAGAATATAGATTCATGGTTTGACTTGAGTTTCAAGCCACTTGACTTGACTTGATTTAAAGTCAAGCTCAAGTCAGGTTTGAAACAGTGAATGTCAAGTCAAGTCAAGTAGCTGATCTTTTAAGTGCTTGAAAAATCAAGTAGTATGAAAAACTTAGTTTTGGTTTTATCTTGAAATCAAGATAAAACCTTGTCAAAACAAAGCAGTGGCAAGAAAATGTTATATCTTGTATCTTGAGTCTTGTCTTGTTTCCTGTAAAATCTAGGGCAGAATTAGGTTCAAAATCGGTCAAAAATGGCTTAGTCCGTTAAAAAAATTAATTAAGAATTTTTGAAAAAATACAGGGTACGAATAGGGAAGATAATCGGTTAAACATGACTCATAAGGGTTAATATGGAAGGAATTCAGGGCAAGATTAAGGTCAAAAATCAATAAAAACTCACGAACAACCGAAACTGCAAATGTGGAGAAATTGAGGTTATAATTTGGGCTAAAACATTGTCATAACACATTGTCTAAAAATGTAAATTTTGATGATTTTAGTAATTGCAACACCAGTCAAATCGAAGGAAATCTTTTAATCTCTGTTTTAGCAATATGATTTTTGGATCTAAATATGTAAATTTGAACTAAAAATATCTCAGAACAAAAGAATGGCATTTTTTTGGGAAAGTCATGTAGGGATCAGGGTCAAAATCATAAATGTATAAATTTAAAGTTTCGTAACAAATTCAGATAATGATTAGTGAAAAAATTGGTTAGAAAATGACTTAAGGCGTCTACAAATATGGAAATTTTTGAGAAAGTATTTTCTACATATAAATCTCTATATAAAGTAATTAGGATAATGCCAAAATTGGTTAAAAATTACTGCAAATATATAAGAATATAAATTTGGATAGATTGAAGGAGTTCATTTCAGGAATTTTGTTAAAATCGCTTTAAAACGACTCAAAGTATTTAGAAACGCAATTTAAGTTTTTGAAAAAATTTACTTTATAATAGGGGCCAAAATCAGTTGAAAAATAAAAAAAATTTAAATTTGGAAAATTGCAGGTTTGGATTGGGACCCAAATTTCTGTTTTGTTGTTTTTTTTTTCAATTTTTTTGGAAAAATGTAGGTCCCTCAAGGTCAAAATCCATTAAAAATGACTCAAACCATCTAGAAATGCATATTTAAAGGTTTTGGAGTAATTGAGATAAGAATTTTAAAGGCAAAATCCATATGGAATAAGTTAAAACGTTTAAAACAGCCAATTTGAAATTGTTGTAAAAATACAGGTTAGGATCGAAGAGAAAATCGGTTTAGAAAGACTTAAAACATTTCAAAATTCAAATTTCGAGTTTGTAAAAAAATCAAGGCAGGATTGGGAAGAAAAATGCCTAAGAATAATTCTGAGCCCCTAAAAAAAGTTTTTGGAGAAAACGCGGTAAGAAATAAATAAAAAATCAGTTAAAAATAACTTACACCTTTCAAAAAATGCAAATTTAAACATTTTGGAGAAATGCTGGGTCGAAATAGAACTAAAATTGATTAAAATGGGTGTTTTTTAATTAATTTTAGTTCCTCCTTTTAGATCCTGTAAAAATGTAGATTTTGATATTTTTGGGTAGACTCACTATTAGGACAAAATAATGTAAAACTGCCCCAAAATTTTATGATATATTGTTGTTAGTACAATACACTTTTGGACTGAAATATATGAAATTTGGCTCAAAATGATAATCTTGGAATTTTTCGAGAAAGTCAAGTTAGTTGCCAAAATGCCAAAATTGGTTAAAAATGACTCTAAACTTAGAATTAAGTTAAAAATCTTAAAATTAAGAATATAAACTTGGAGTATTTGAAAATTATTATAGGAAATATGGCCAAATCGGTTAAAAATGACAAAGCATTTAAAAAGGCAACTAAAAAATTTTTCAAACAAATTTTGGATATGATAAAGACCAAAATCAGGTAAAAAATATTTAAAGCGTTGATAAAATAGATATTTAAAAAGTTTGGAAAATTGCAAGTTAAGATTAGGACCACAAACCGGCTAAAATGTTTCGAAACAATCTAAAAATGTAATCTAAAAGTTTTTGAAAAAAATCAAGTTCTCTAAGTTCAAAATCCATTAAAAAATACTTAAAGCATCAAAAACGTATTTTTAAAATGTCTGGAGTAATTGAGATACGAATTTTAAAGCCAAAATCGGTTTAAAATAAGTCAAAACATTTAAAATAGACAATTTTGACTTTTTCATAAAATACAGGTTAGGATTAAGGCCAAAATCAGTTGAAAAAATTCAAAGCGTTACAAAAATTAAATTTGAAATTTGTAAAAAATTCAAGTTAGGATTGGGACGAAAAATGGCTAAGAATGATTCAGAGCGTCTAAAACAAAGTTTTTGGAGAAAATGCGGTTAGGATAAAGACAAAATAATCAGTTGAGAATGATTCAAAGCTTTTAAAAAAATGACCTAAATTTTATGATATATTGTTGTTAGTACAATACACTTTTGGACTGAAATATATGAAATTTGGTGCAAAATTTAAGGTTACAATTTTTCAAGAATGCCAAAATTGGTTAAAAATGACTCCTAACTTATAAGAACTTGTATTTTGATTGTATATTGAGTATTTCAAAGTTATTATAGGAATATGGCAAAATCGGTTACAAATGACTGAAAGCATTCAAAATGCGAATAAAGAAAATTTTCAAAAAAAATTTGGGTTATGATAAAGGCCAAAATTAGGGAAAAAAATACTTAAAGCGCTGAAAAAAATAAAATTTAAAAATTCTGGAAAATTCCCGGTTAAGATTAGGACCAAAAACCGACTAAAAATGATTAAAACCAATCTAAAAATGCAAACTGAAAGTTTTTGAAAAAAATCAGGTTTTTTAAGTTCAAAAGCCATTAAGAATGACTAAAAGCATCTAAAAATGTATTTTTAAAGTTTCTGGAGTAATTGAGACAAGAATTTTAATGCCAAAGTCGGTTTAAAATAAGTGAAAACATTTAGAATAGCCAATTTGGAATTTTTGTTAAACTACAGGTTAGGTTTAAGCCCAAGATTTGTTGAAACAAATTCAGTGCGTTAAAAAATTAAAATTTGGATCTATGACTAACAATGACTCAGAACGTCTAAAAAGAGGTATTTGGGAAAAATTAAAGCCAAAATCAGTTAAAAGTTACTTAAAACTTAAAAATAAACGCAAATTTCAAATTTCTGGAGAGATGCTGGATTAGAAATACAACTAAAATTGATTAAAAATAACCCATATCCTCTAAAAATGCATATTTTGATGGTTTCGGGTAAACTCATTATTAGTACAAAATAACGGAACTCAAATTTTCTGATATATTGTTGTTAGTAAATTACACTTCTAGACTAAAGAACAATCAAGTAAAAAATATTTAAAGCGTTTAAAAAATAAAAATGTAAAAAATTTGGAAAATTGCAGGTTAAGATTATGATCAAAAACCAACTAAAAATGATTCCAAGCAATCTAAAAATATGAATTAAAATTTTTTGAAAAAAATCAGGTTCATTAAGGTCAAAATGCATTAAAAATTACTCAAAGCATCTAAAAATGTATATTTAAAGTTTCTGGAGTAATTGAGATAAGCCAAAGTCGGTTTAAAATTGGGATTAAGGCCAAAATCGGTTGAAAAAAAATTGAAAACGTTGAAAAGTTTCAATTTCAAATTTATAAAGAAAATTAAGTTAGGATTGGAAATAAAATCGATTAACAATAACTCAGAACGTCTAAAATCAGGTATTTGGGGAAAATGCGGTGAGAATTAAAGCCAAAATCAGTTAAAAATGTTAAAGCATAAAAAAATGCAAATTTCAAATTTCCGAAAAGTGGCTGGATTACAAATACAACTAAAATTGATTTAAAATAACCCATGTCCTCTAAAAATGCACGTTATGATGGTTTTGGATCATAATTAGTACAAAATAATGCAATTTCTGATATCTTGTTGTTATTAAATTACACTTCTAGATTAAAATTATTTAAGGCGTTTTAAAAATAGAAATATAAAAACTTTGGAAAATTGCAGGTTAGGATTATGACCAAAAAACGACTAAAAATGAATTGAGACAATCTAAGATTGTAAATTGAAACTTTTTGAAATAAATCAGGTTCTTTAAGTTCAAAATCCATTAAAAATAATTCAAAGCATCTAAATAGGTATTTTTAAAGTTTCTGGAGTAATTGAGATAAGAATTTTAAGGCCAAAATCGGTTTAAAGTAAGTCAAAACACTTAAAATAGCCAATTTGGGATTTTTGATAAGATACAGGTTAGGATTAAGGCCAAAATCAGTTAAAAAAAATTCAAAGCGTTAAAAAAATTAATTTTGGAATTTGTACAAAAATTTAAGTTAGGATTGGGACCAAAATCGATTAACAATGACTCAGAGCGTTTAAAAAGAGGTTATTAGGAAAAATGCGGTGAGAAATAAAGCCGAAATCAGTTAAAAATTTCTTAAAATTTTTGAAAAAATGAAAATTTCAAATTTCTGGAGAGATGCTGGATTAGAAATACAACCAAAATTGATTAAAAGTAACCCATATCCTCTAAAAATGCACATTTTGGTGGTTTTGGGTAAACTCATTATTAGTACAAAATAAGGGAACTCAAATTTTCTGATTTATTGTTGTTATTAAATTACACTTGTAGACTTAAAAAAAATCAAGTTAAAAATATTTAAGGCGTTTAAAAAATAGAAATCTAAAAATTCTGGAAAATAGCAGCTTAAGATTATGTCCAAAAACCAACTAAAAATTATTCGAAGCAATCTAAAAACCTAAATTAAAACTTATTGAAAAAAATCAGGTTCATTAAGTTCAAAATGCATTCAAAATTACTCAAAGCATCTAAAAATGTATATTTAAAGTTTCTGGAATAATTGAGATAAAAATTTTAAATCCAAAATCGGTTTAAAATAAGTCAAAACATTTAAAATAGCCATCTTGGAATTTTTGGTAAAATACAGGTTAAGATCGGCTGAGAAAAAATAGTTGAGAAAAATTCAAAACCTTAAGAAATTTAAATTAATAAATAAGAAATTTGTAAAAAAATCAAGTTAGAATTGGAACTATAATCGATTAAGAATAACTCAGAGCGTCTAAAAAGACGTTTGTGGAGAAAATGAGGTGAGAGATAAAGCCAATATTAGTTCAAAATTACTTAAAGCTTTAAAAAATGAAAATTTCAAATTTCTGGGGAGATGCTTTGTTAGAAATACAACTAAAATGTATTAAAATAACCCTTATCTTCTAAAAATGCACGTTTTGATGTTTCTGGATAAACTCATAATTAGTACAAAATAATGCAAAAGTGTCAAGTTAGATTAATGTCAAAATTGGTTAAAAATGACTCCATACTTATAGGAAGATAAACTTGGAGTATTTGAAAAGTTTATTATAGGAATTATGCCCAAAATCAGTTAAAAATGTCTCAAAACAATTAAAAACGCAAGACAAAAATTAAAAAAATAAAGTTATGATAAAGGCCAAAATGAAGTAAAAAATATTTAGAGCACTTAAAAAATGAAATTTAAAAACTTTGGAAAATTGCAGGGGAAGATTAGGAACAAAAACCGGACAAAAATGGTTCAAAACAATCTAAAAATGCAAATTAAAAGTTTTTGGAACAACCGATTTTCTTTAAGGACAAAATCTATTTAAAAAAACTCAAAACCATCTAAAAATGCATATTTGAATGCTTTGGAGCATTTGTGATAAGTGTTTTAAAGGCAAAATCGATATTAAATAATAAGTCAAAGCGTTTAAAAGAGCCAAGTTGAAATTTAAAAAAAAATACAAGTTAGGATAAATGACAAAATCGGTTTAAAAAGATTAGAAGCGTTTAAAACTTTAAATTTCAAGTTTGTAAAAAAAATCAAATTACGATTTTGAAGAAAAATTGCTAAAAACAATTCAGAGCCTCTAAAAATAAGTTTTTGGAGAAAACTCGGTAAGAAATAAAGAAATAAAGACAAAATCAGTTAAAAATAACTTAAAGCTTCTAAAAAATACAAATTTGGAACTAAATTTAGAATTTGGAGATGGAATTTCTGGAGAGATGCTGAATTAGAAAATACAACTAAAATTGATTAAAAATAACTCATATCCTCTAAAATGCACATTTTGATGTATTTGGATAAACTCGTAAGTAGTACAAAATAATGCAAAAGTTAACTCAAATTTTCTGATCTATTGTTGTTAATAAAATACACTTCTACGTTAAAATATATGAAATTTGGCTCAAACCGCAAGGTTGGAGTTTTTTGTGAAAGTCAAGTTAAATTAATGTCAAAATTGGTTAAAAATGACTCCAAACTTATAGGAATATAAACTTGGAGTATTTGAAAAGTTTATTATAGGAATTATGTACAACATCAGTTAAAAATACTCAAAACAGTTAAAAATGCAACTTAACAATGTTTTTAAAAAATTTAAGTTATGATAAAGGCCATAATCAAGTTAAATAGGTCTAAAGAGTTTAAAAAATGGAAACTAAAAAAATTGAGAAAATTGCAGGTTAAGATTAGGACCAAAGACCTGCTAAAAATGGTACAAAATAATCTAAGATTGCAAATTAAATTTTTTTGGAAAAATTGAGGTTCTTTAAGGTTAAAATTCATTAAAAACTACTCAAAACAATCTAAAAATGCATATTTGAAAGTTTTGGTGTAATTGAGATGATAATTATAAAGGCAAAACCGATATGACATAACTCAAAGCGGTGAAATCAGCCAATTTGGAATTTTTGGAAAAATACAGGTTAGGATCAAGGCTAAAATCGGATAAAAAAAATCCAATGCGTTTAAAAATTCAAATTTGTATAAAAATTCAAATTAGGATTATTCAGAACTTCTAAGTATTAGGAGGACTAAGCATTATAAGGAAAATTAAAGCCAAAATCGGTTAAAAATTACTTAAAGCTTTAAAATGAAATGCAAAATTGGTGTTGAGAGGGCAAAACAAGACAAAAGACGTTTTGTGTTGCATTATAACTAGACTTGTCTGCATACGTCTCTTCCTTCTAAACAATTGCCTATAAAATAAAGAGCTTTCAAAGAAATAGTAAAAAATTCTAATATAGAAAAGTCAATTCTAGATCCTAAAACTGGGCTTTAGAAACTCACCAAGAATAAAGTCAAAAGTCAAAAGACTCGTATAGCTAACTAGTGCTCACAACTGGGATCAAGAAACTGACTAAAAATGGAGTTAGAATCTCAAAAAAAGTCAAAGTAGAGCACCTACTTCAAAAATATTTATCAATTTCAATTTTGTGGTCCGAAATGGGAAGTTTTAAAAGGAGTATCAGAAAAGATTGAGAGGATGACAATGAGGAACTAATGTTCAAAACATGAGTTTAAGAAGTTACCAAAAAGATCAGAAGTCTAAAAAATAGTACCTACATTTTCAAAAATATTCTCTATTATCGATACTGTGGTTCAAAATAATAAATTTTTGAAAAATAGTAAAAAGATGCCGAAGAAGAAAAAAAGTGAATATCTACTGGCAAACTGGATTCTAGAAACTTACTAAAAAGGAATTAGAAACTCAAAGCTGAAATCACTAGTAGTTCCAAAGTTTTGAAAATATTGGCCCTTTTCATTCCGATGCAAAATGTAAATTTTTAAAGAAATAGTATAAAAGATATAGAAGAAGAATGTGAGGAACTATGCACAAAATTGGGCTTAATAATATTTTTCATTTCCCGTCTTGTCCCTGAATTGGAACGGGAAATGGAGCATCGGAGTTTACCGAGTTCCATGCAGCTGTGGCTCGGTATACATTGGCACCACAAAACGCAGTGACAACACGAGGATTATGGAACACAAGAGGAGTTCAGGTTGGGACAAATACAAAAGTCAGCAATAGCAGAGAACGCTTTCTTCGGAGGGCACGACATCCTTCTCAACGAGGTGAATATCTTATATCAATCGCAGCGTTTCTATCGGAGACTAACTAGAGAGGCCATTGAGATCTTGAAACACGACCACAAACAGGAAGGAGGAAATTACGTTCCGTCCATTGCAGCGCGACGGCGCCGTGCCGGGGGGGGGGGGGAGAAATAAATACCATGGAGCTCCCCACAGTCGAATCAGTCAACGTTAAGAAGCATGGGAGATCACTTCGCCCATTGCCTCTTCGCCTTTGATAATGTCTGCCGCAGTTGTAGACGAAATGTCAGGAAGAAATTCCATTGGACCACGGCTTCAAAGACCGGAAAACACTTTAGATTGAACTATAGAGTAGATATTTCTAGACGTATGGTATGTTATACAATTTTTCTTTAAAAATGAGTGGCCAATTTAGTTATGAAAAATACTCAGATTAGTTCGTTTTCGACAAATAGACTGATTGGAATTACGTAGCCACTCTGGACACTGTGTCAAGCAGTTTGAAAATACCTGACATCAAGCTCCACTATAAAAAAGTCAAGTACCGACTTTTCAAGCATTTAATTTTTCAAATCAAGTATATCTCAAAAATGTCAACCTACTTGATGAATCTCTACTTTTTCTAATAGTTTTAAAGATAATTATGAGTACTGTCAGTTAATGTTACTTTTAATAATTTCGAAAATTTAACAAATTTTAAACGTTTTTTATTATTTTTTTAATAAAAAAGGGTTGATTGGTAGACTTTTCCAGAAACATGCAATTCCTTTGGTTTTAGCTCTATTTATATTAGAGCGAGAAACTTTTGGACGTAAATATCTCGTAAACCATTACAGATGTCCGTCTGCGAGTTGCCAAAATCATACCTAAATTAGGATAACTCTAAAAGTGTAATTATTGACTTGCTAAATAATGTGATATGACAAAGTATAGTATAGATACATAATGCCTAGATCTTATACTTATTATCATACCTTAACAGTAGGTGTCTAGCTGAGACTGCGGCCCTTGGGCCAGTCATCCCTCGTGACGTACAGCATGCAAATGCGATAGTTTGCCAATGGCGTGTCATATTCTATTAGAGGAAAATTGTATGAATTTTAAGTAAACTTATTTCCTAATGCCGCTGCGGTAACATCGTTTCGGACCTGCACTACACGACATGAAAATGGCCAGCAGGATCGAAACTCGGTTGTTAAATTTAGACTAGACGATTATCGCGCTTTTGTCCAGCCAAATTTTTTTTTTCTTATTGAAATATTTCCGCGTCCACATGTATCGTTAAATTAGCGACCTACGAGTAATAAACACAATTCTGCCAAGTTTCGTGCCGCGGTCCATGACCAGGACCATTTTTCAAGAGAACTAATTACTGCCGTTGTTCATGCTGCCAAATACTTCTTTGATTCGCACCGTTGACAAACGTACAAGGGTGTCCCGTTAGAAACGCCAACCTCTTTAACTTTTTCGGTTTTCGTTTAAAAAGAAAAGTATCATATAAAAGTTGAGGCATTTTAGAACGCAGCTCATAGTTAAGGGGTAACAAAACCTATAATTTTTAAATGGCACACCCTATAAGTCTATCGCGGATTAGATAAAGAAGATTGAGGCGATTTTATTGCTTGATAGGTTTCTCTTTAATAGCTATGCCAAAAAACGTAAAAATGCAAATTTTGTGTTAGGACCCTTAAAGAATTTTGTTTACTACAGAAGCAGCTGTAATATCCCAAAAGACGCAATAAATCACGAAATAAATAGAATTAACATTGAGAACGTTTCTTTCGACCTTTTAAACGTCTGATGAACCATCATGCGGCTCGTCATTGAGGCTTTGACACAATCAGAACTTGTGAAATTTTCGGTACTCGAGACACGTTTCATAGCAGCACCGAGAAAAGTTTCCCGGTGGCCCCATCTGTATCCGCTTGTTGAACTAACGACATTGCACTCGTTAAGTATCAACGTCATTCCCGGTCTAAGGCAAAATTATGCAGATTACTGTAAAATACAGAAATCAATTTTTAGCCGTCGATGCTATGAAAACGCTGTTTTTGATCTTTGAGAGTCTGGGACTCAAAGGTCTATGTGTCTACTCTAGGTACTAAAAATATATTTGTTTGGTCTGGCACACTTTTCTGGGACACCCGGAATACTCGAAATCGACGGTGTTCAAATCTTTCACTATAATGCTACAACTTTTTTTCTTAAATGAGAAACAGGTGGGTGGCTTTTATAGTTAAGAGACAGTGTTGCCAAATGTAGAAATTGTTTAACAGTAGAAGAGCCACAACTAGGTTATACACATCTAGCACAATTTTAAAAACCCAAATTCGGCGTTTTTGGGGAAATTCAGAATGAGATTAAAGTTAAAACGGGTTAAAAATTATCAAACCGTCAAAAAATGCACATTTGAAACTTTTGAATTAATTCAAGATGAAATCAAGTAAAAAATCATTTTGGTTTTTTGAGAAAATAAAATAACATTATTTGAAGAGTTTATTAAAAGCTAAGATAGGAATGTGCAATTCATAGATTTTATAGATTTTTTGAAGGTTTAAATGTTCAAAATTTAATTTCTTAGTCACCACTGTCCCAAAACAGCTAATTGTCGGGTGTGCGCATTCAAACACATCCACGCTTTTTTCTTTACCTTTTTTTACACTTCTTATTCACCCTTTTTTTATATATGTTTTTACCCTCTTTTTCTGCACTTTTATATATTTTTTTCTTTACCTACACTTTTTTCTACTTTTTTACACTATTTTTTTCACACTTTTGTTGTGATACAAAACAATTTTTGTTTCTAAACGCACCTCAAAAACACACATGCTTTTTTCTAGACTTTTTTTACACCTTTTCTTTACACTTTTTCTACATTTTTTTTTCACACTTTACACTTTTCTGCACTTTCTTTTATATTTTTTTTCAACCCTTTTTTTCTACACCTTAGAAAAAAATACACTTTAACGCTTTTTTTGCACTATTTTTTACACTTGTTTGGTTTAACAACAATTATTTATAAAACTTCTTTTACAAATTTTATGAAGTGATTTTCTCGTCGAGTTTCGGACAAAACTTTATATTTTAGACCACATATTGCATTTCGTTCAAATTGCGAAAAAAATACTTTTTAATCGTTACAAAACGTTTTTTGTGTGATTTGTTTTTAAATAAATGAAAACGTGTTTTTTTTTGCTTTGAATCCAAAACTAGATCTTTTAATTAAACGAATTGTGATGATTTTAACCAATTATCACGATGAAAGGAATGAAAAAAAAGCTGATTTTTTTATTAACTGTAACTATTTTGATCGATTTTGACCCAAGAAATTAAATTTTTTAATTAGTTGTTCCAAAAAATGAATTTTTGCCTCAGCACCGTTTTTATTTAAAAAAAAACGAGAGATTTTTTCAGTTGATTTTGGAGCAAAACTTGAAATTTTTGTCCACAAATTGAGTTTCATTGAAATTTGCAAAAAAAAATGCGTTTTAGTCGTTACAAAACGTTTTTGTGTGATTTTTTTTTACTAAACGAAAATGCAGTTTTTTTGATTTTGAACAAAAATCTAGATATTCTGGTTTAACGAATTATGACGGTTTTAACCAATTATGACGATTAACGAAATTAACAAAAAAACTGATTTTTTTTATTAACTGTAACACAATCTTGATCGATTTTGGCCCAAGTACTTAAATTTTTTAATTATTTTCTCCAAAAAGTACAGTTTTGCCCCAGTACCGATTTTATTAAAAAACGAAATTTTCTCAGTTGATTTTGGAGCAAGATTTGAGACTTTAGTCCACAAATTGAGTTTCATTAAAATTTATAAAAAAAAAAGTACGTTTTAGTCGTTACAAAACGTTTTTGTGCGATTTTTTTTACTAAACGAAAATGCACTTTTTTTGTTTTTGAACCAAGAACTAGATCACTTGGTTGAACGAATTGTGATGGTTTTAACTAATTACGACGATAAAGGAAATGAATGAAAACTGATTTTTTTTTTATCTGTGACACTATCTTGATCGATTTTGGCCCAAGAATTTAAATTTTTTATTTATTTTTTCCAAGAAATACAGTTTTGTCCCAGTACTGAGTTTATTAAAAAACGAGATTTTCTCAGTTGATTTTGGAGCAAGACTTAAGATTTTAGTCCACAAATTGAGTTTCATTAAAATTTAAAAAGAAAAATGCGTTTTAGTCGTTACAAAACGTTTTGGTGTGATTTTTTTTTACTAAGGGAAAATGCAGACTAAACTTCTACTAAAAGAAAATTAATTTTTTTTAATTTTGAACCAAAAACTAGATCATTTGGTTGAACGAATTGTGACGGTTTTAACCAATTACGACGATAAAGAAAATTAATAAAAACTGTTTTTTTTTTATATTAAATGTGACACTCTCTTGATCGATTTTGGCCCAAGAACTTAAATTTTTTAATTGTTTTTTCCATAAAGTACAGTTTAGTCCCAGTACCGATTTTATTAAAAAAATAAATTTTCTCAGTTGATTTTGGAGCAACTCTTGAGATTTTAGTCCACAAATTGAGTTTCATTAAAATTTAAAAAGAAAAATGCATACAAAACGTTTTTGTGTGATTTTTTTTACTAAACGAAAATTCAGTTTTTTAATTTAAACCAAAAAACTAGAACTTTTCAGTGAACGAATTGTGACGGTTTTAACCAATTATGTAACCAATTATGTATATGATAAAAAAAATGCGTTTTAGTCGTTACAAAACGTTTTGGTGTGATTTTTTTTTTTTATTTTAATGAAACTCAATTTGTGGACTAAAATCTCAAGTCTTGCTCCAAAATCAACTGAGAAAATTTCGTTTTTTAATAAAATTGGTACTGGGGCAAAACTGTACTTTTTGGAGAAAGTTATTAAAAAATTTAAGTACTTGAGCCAAAATCGATCAAGATAGTGTTACAGTTAATAAAAAAATCAGTTTTTTTGTTAATTTCTTTAATCGTCATAATTGGTTAAAACCGTGACAATTCGTTCAACCAGAACATCTAGATTTTGGTTCAAAATCAAAAAAACTGCATTTTCGTTTAGTAAAAAAAATCACCCAAAAAATTTTTGTAACGACTAAGACGCATTTTTCTTTATAAATTTTAATGAAACTCAATTTGTGGACTAAAATTTCAAGTCTTGCTCCAAAATCAACTGAAAAATTCTTGTTTTTTTTTTTTTTTTTAATAAAATCGATGCTGAAGCAAAAATTCACTTTTTGGAACAAATAATTAAAAAGTTTAATTTCTTGGGCCAAAATAGTCACAGTTAATAAAAAAAAAATCAGTTTTTTTTTCATTCCTTTCATCGTCATAATTGGTTAAAATCATCACAATTCGTTTAATTAAAAGATCTAGTTTTTGATTCAAAGGAAAAAAAACTACGTTTTCATTTATTTAAAAACAAATCACACAAAAAACGTTTTGATACGATTAAAACGCATTTTTTCGCAATATGAACGAAATGCAATATGTGGTCTAAAATATCGAGTTTTGTCCGAAACTCGACGAGAAAATCACTTCATAAAATGTGTAAAAGAAGTTTTAAAAAGAGATTTAATTTTTTCAATTCTTTGTTCCAAAATTTACAGTTTTGTCCCGGTACCGATTTAATTAAAAAAAAAAAAACGAGAATTTTTCAGTTGATTTTGGAGCGAAACTTGAGATTTTAGTCCACAAATTGAGTTTCATTAAAATTTACGAAAAAAAAATGTGTTTTAGTCGTTACAAAACGTTATTGTGTTTTTTTTTACTAAACAAAAATGCAGTTTTTTTTATTTAA
Source organism: Taphrorychus bicolor (assembly GCA_951812265.1). NCBI lineage: Eukaryota > Metazoa > Arthropoda > Insecta > Coleoptera > Curculionidae > Taphrorychus > Taphrorychus bicolor. Next base: position 29,811,422 of record OX638304.1, read on the forward strand.
AACTTGATCTTTTGGTTGAACGAATTGTGAGGGTTTTATCCAATTACGACGATAAAGGAAATTAATAAAAACTGTTTTTTTTTATTAACTGTGACACTATCTTGATTTATTTTGTCCCAAGAACTTAAATTTTTGAATTGTTTTTTCCATAAAGTACAGTTTAGTCTCAGTACCGATTTTATTAAAAAAAGAAATTTTCTCAGTTGATTTTGGAGCAAGACTTGAGATTTTAGTCCACAAATGGAGTTTCATTAAAATTTATAAAGAAAAATACATTTTAGTCGTTACAAAACGTTTTTGTGCGATTTTTTTACTAAATGAAAATGCATTTGTTTTTATTTTGAACCAAAAACTAGATCTTTTGGTTGAACGAATTGTGACGGTTTTATCCAATTACGACGATAAAGGAAATGAATGAAAACTGTTGTTTTTTATTAACTGTGACACTATCTTGATCGACTTTGGCCCAAGAACTTAAATTTTTTTAATTATTTTCTTCAAAAAGTACAGTTTTGTCCCAGTACCGATTTTATTAAAAAAACGAGATTTTTTCAGTTAACTTTGGAGCGAAACTTGAGATTTTAGTCCACAAATTGAGTTTAATTAAAATTTGCGAGAAAAAAGTGTTTTAGTAGTTACAACACGTTTTGGTGACTTTTTCGCAGTTTTTTTTTTATTCTGAACCAAAACTAGATTTTCGATTGAAGGAATTGTGACGGTTTTAAACAATTATGAGAGGCAGACAAGAAATGAATGAAAACTGATTTTTTTTATTAACTGTGACACTATTTTGATCGATTTTGGCACAAGAATTTAATTTTTTTAATTCTTTGTTCCAAAAAGTACAGTTTTGCCCCAGTCCCATTTTATTAAAAAAACAGATTTTTTCAGTTAACTTTGGAACGAAACTTGAGATTTTAGTCGACAAATTGAGTTTCATTAAAATTTACAAAAAAAAAAAATGTGTTTTAGTCGTTACAAAACGTTTAGGTGACTTTTTCGCAGTTTCTTTTTTATTTTGAACCAAAACTAGATCTTTTGATTGAAGGAATTGTGACGGTTTTAAACAATTATAACGAAAGAAATGAATCAAAACTGATTTTTTTTATTAGCTGTGACACTATTTTGATCGATTTTGGCCCAAAAATTAAATTTTCTTAATTATTTGTTCCAAAAATTAGTTTTGTCCCGGTACCGATTTTAGTTAAAAAAAAAAACAACGAGATTTTTTCAGTTGATTTTGTAGCGAAACTTGAGATTTTAGTCCACAAATTGAGTTTCATTAAAATTTACGAAAAAAACAATGTGTTTTAGTCGTTACAAAACGTTTTGGTGACTGTTTCGCAGTTTTTTTTTTATTTTGAACCAAAACTAGATCTTTTGGTTGAAGGAATTGTGACGGTTTTAAACAATTATAATGAAAGAAATGAATCAAAACTGATTTTTTTTATTAGCTGTGACACTATTTTGATCGATTTTGGCCCAAAAATTAAATTTTCTTAATTATTTGTTCCAAAAATTAGTTTTGTCCCGGTACCGATTTTAGTTAAAAAAAAAAACGAGATTTTTTTAGTTGATTTTGTAGCGAAACTTGAGATTTTAGTCCACAAATTGAGTTTCATTAAAATTTACGAAAAAAACAATGTGTTTTAGTCGTTACAAAACGTTTTGGTGACTGTTTCGCAGTTTTTTTTTTTTATTTTGAACCAAAACTAGATCTTTTGATTGAAGGAATTGTGACGGTTTCAAACAATTATGAAGAAAGAAATGAATGAAAACTGATTTTTTTTATTAACTGTGACACTATTTTGATCGATTTTGGCACAAGAATTTAATTTTTTTAAATCTTTGTTCCAAAAATTACAGATTTGTCCCGGTAACGATTTTATTAAAAAAAAAACGAGACTTTTTCAGTTGATTTTGGAGCGAAACTTGAGACTTTAGTCCACAAATTGAGTTTCATTAAAATTTACGAAAAAAAATATGTTTTAGTCGTTACAAAACGTTTTTGTGATTTTTTTTGTACTAAAGGAAAATGCAGTTTTTTTTTATTTAAAGCTAGATCTTTAGGTTGAACGAATTGTGAAGGTTTTAACCAATTATGACGATAAAAGAAATGAAAAAAAAAACTGATTTTTTTGTGACACTATCTTAATCGATTTTGGCCCAAAAAAACTTAAATTTTTTAATTGTTTTTTTCCATAAAGTACAGTTTAGTCCCAGTACCGATTTTATTAAAACAAGAAATTTTCTCAGTTGATTTTGGAGCAAGACTTCAGATTTTAGTCCACAAATTGAGTTTCATTACAATTTAAAAAGAAAAATGCGTTTTAGTCGTTACAAAACGTTTTTGTGTGATTTTTTTACTAAACAAAAATGCAAGTTTTTTGATTTTGTACCAAAAACTAGATCTTTTGGATGAACTAATTGTGAAGGTTTTAACCAATTATGACGATAAAGGAAATGAATGAAAACTGATTTTTTTTATTAACTGTGGAGCGAAAATTGAGATTTTAGTCCACAAATTGAGTTTCATTAAAATTTGCGAAAAAAAATGTGTTTTAGTCGTTCCAAAACGTTTTGGTGGCTTTTTCGCAGTTGTTTTTTAGTTTGAACCAAAACTAGATCTTTTGATTGAAGACATTGTGACGGTTTTAAACAATTATGACGAAAGAAATGAATAAAAACTGACTTTTTTTTATTACCTGTGACACTATTTTGATCGATTTTGGCCATAGAATTTAAATTTTTTAATTATTTGTTCCAAAAATTACAGTTTTGTCCCGGTACCAATTTTATTAAAAAAAAAACGAGACTTTTTCAGTTGATTTTGGAGCGAAACTTGAGATTTTAGTGCACAAATTGAGTTTCATTAAAATTTACGAAAAAAAATTTGTTTTAGTCGTTACAAAACGTTTTTGTGATTTTTTTACTAAACAAAAGTGCAGTTCTTTTTTATTTTGAACCAAAAACAAAATATTTTGATGAAACGAATTGTGGCGGTCTTAACTAATTATGACGATAAAAGAAATGAATAAAAAAACTGATTTTTTTTGTTAACTGTTACACTATTTTGATCGATTTTGGCGCAAGAACTTTGATTTTGAACCAAAAACTAGATCTTTTGATTGAACAAATTATGACGGTTGTAACCAACTGTGAACTGATGAAAGAAATAAATAGAAATTGATTTTTTTTATTTACAATGACTATTTTAGCCCAAGAAATTAAATTTTTTAATAATTTTTTCTATTTTAATAATTAGTCTATTTTCGTCCCAATGCCGATTTTATTTAAAAAAAAAACGAGATTTTTTCAGTTGATTTTGGAGCAAAACTTGAGATGTTAGTCCACAAATTGAGTTTTATTAAAATGTGCAAGAAAAAGTGCGTTTTAGTCGTTACATAACGTTTTTTTTTAATTTTTTTTTTCTAAACGAAAATATAGTTTTTGTGAATTTGAACCAGAACGAATTGTTTGTTGAATAACATGAACGAATTATGACGATAAAAGAAATGAATGAAAACTGATTTTCTTTTTATTAACTGTGACACTATTTTCATCGATTTTGGCTCAAGAACTTAAATTTTTTAATTATGTGTTCCAAAGTTGTGTCCCAGTACCGATTTTATTAAAAAAACGAGATTTTTTCATTTGATTTTGGAGAAAAACTTGAGATATTAGTCCACAAATTGAGTTTCATTAATATTTGCGAAAAAAAAAAATGTGTTTTTGTCGTTACAAGACGCTTGTTTTTTTTTTAACTAAACGAAAATGTTTTTTTTTTATTTTGAACCAAAAATTAATTTTTTGATTGAATGCTTTATGAGGGTTTTGATCGTCTTAGCCGAAAAAGTTATTTTTTCAATGAGTTTGCAAAAGGGCCTGAACGAAAAAGTGAATATTTCTTCCCCTTGACATCTTACATCAAAAGATGACGTCATGGATACCTTAAAAATGGCGAACTTTCGGCCAAAAAGCGTGGCGATTTTTTGGGAAATATTTGGCGTTTTTTTGCTCTGTTTATATATCCGGTCATTGATTGACATAATAGCTTCACGCGATTTCCAATATCTTATGGAAGTGCGCTTTTTTATTAACTGTGACTATTTTGATAGGTTTTGGCCCAAGAAATTACAGTTTTTAATTATTTTTTCAAAAAGTGAATTTTTGCCACAGCACCAATTTTGTTAAAAAAAAAACAGATTTTTTTAGTTGATTTTGGAACAATACTTGAGATTTTAGTCCACAAATTGAGTCTCATTAAAATTTGCAAAAAATGCGTTTTAGTCGTTACACAACGTTTTTGTGTGATTTTTCTTTACTAAACAAAAATGCAGTTTTTTTTTATTTTGAACCAAAAACTAGATCTTTTGGATGAACGAATTGTGACGGTTTAAACCAATTACGTCCTCACAATTTTTACATTTACTGTCCTGATATTTACCGTTCTCTCTGTGCCATGTTCAGTGCTGCTACATTTTTGTCCTTACAGTCTTTCCCCATATGCCCAAATGTACAAAAGTTAAAACATCTCACGACCCCATACTCATTATAAGTTCGGCATCGATTCCATCTAATATTCACCTTTTCCTTATCCATTAGCAAATCGTATGTATTTGACTCCACTTCAAACACTAGATTACAGCTTTTATTGAAGACATTTGTTTTTTTTTATTATTTTCATCTTCCGATGCTTCGCAATATTGCCCAAATCATTATGATTGATAATCTTTTTTATTAAGGCTTCATCGGTATTTTCATACTCAGTCTCATTTACCCCTACCACCTTAATTCGATGCTGATGTATTTTTGGCTTATCCACCTGATACCGTTCTCCAAAGTTTTCCTGTACAAAAGCTTGGGTGGTGTCAATTTCTATCTTATTCCCACAGTTTAGAATAATGCCCCCACTTTTTGTAGAACGCCCCATCGCCACGCCAAATCCAATTTCAGCTGGATTTACTTTTCCTTTTAAATCTTCTTTGCTTCCACTTGCTTAATGACAGGGACTTATTTTTTTTTTAACAGACTCTGCGTAAGACTTTGGACCGGTAGATAAAACCAACTCCCCATTTGCTATAATTTTCTTCAATTCCATAATTTCTCTTTTTAACATTTGATTTTCCTCAATCAAGAGGTCGATTTTTTTATTAATTTCGCTCGAATTGTTCATAATCTTTTGCAAACTCGAACTTATCATATCAATTATAACATCTTGATCAATATATTTCCTTATGTGAAACCCCCTCATATCGAGGCTTTCACATTTTCCATGGTAATAATTTTTACATACGGTACATTGAATTGAAGAATATATCGTCAAATACAAGCCCACAACCAAGACACGTACCTGTTATCTCAATCGGCATCGTCCTCGGTACATTCCATCACTTTACAATAGTTTGTTTACTTATCGGAGTGGGTATACCACAAAAACCGTAAACACTTTTTATTGTTTATCAGGTTAGTTCTAATTCTGCAAGTTACGACTTACATTCATTTTTTTTAATTTAATACACCGACGGTAGATGTAATGAGCAATATTATGTGAAAACAATCACAATTTTCCACTTATTTTTTCTCACTCAAACCAGTAAATTTCAGCAGCAAGCCAAAACACGCGTCCGACACCGACGAATCGAAATCGAACTGTCTTATCTGTTCCAAGAAGTGAATTTTTTACCCAGTACCTATTTTATTAAAAAAATGAGATGTTAGTTATGTAACCAGCCCTAAGTAGAAATACCTGACCATGCACCTGACTCAGCCCTGCAGTACCAGAACAAAGAAAATGCTGATAGTGCCTATTATGCTTTGAGCTTTCTTTAACGCTTTAAATAAAATTATATTCATTCTCTGCCTAAGCTTTGTACCCAGTAGTTGCGTATGTCCTTTTTGTAAAATAAATATTTTTAAAAAGGCATTTTGGTAGTCGAGATCTTTAATTGGCGCAGTCGGTAGGATTGTGCAGTCGTGCGTCGGATTTTCGCGGAGTTTTCCGGACAGTTTTCCGTCGTGCAACGTGATTTCCCAAAATCTTCAGCACAATCATCAAGAATCCACGACCTACTACTCTACCAGCCACTGGGACCACTCTGTAAGGGCAGGAATCGGGAAGGAAAGAAGACGACGTCACTACGTAAGTGTCTTTCCTTTCGCTCCATTTTCCTCTGTTTAAGGGTACAAATGGCATAATTTTACGTTCAGTCTATTGGAGACAAATTAATTTTAGTATCAGTCTATTGGAGACAAATTAATTTTAGTATCAGTCTATTGGAGACAAATTAATTTTAGTATCAGTCTATTGGAGACAAAAAATAATTTTACGATCAGTCTATTGGAGACAAATTAATTTTAGTATCAGTCTATTGGAGACAAATTAATTTTAGTATCAGTCTATTGGAGACAAAAAATAATTTTACGATCAGTCTATTGGAGACAAATTAATTTTAGTATCAGTCTATTGGAGACAAAAAATAGTTTTAATCCAGTCTATCGGAGACAAAATAATTTTAGTTCAGTCTATTGAAGGCAAAATAATTTAATATAGGTCGTAATATTAATCAATCTATACCAATACCTAGTCATTAATTATATATATTTTTTTTTATTGCTGAATGAGCAATATCGATCAAAAAGAAGTAGATCATTTGACCGAATTATTTAATAATTTACTTAGAGATACTGAGCAAATCCAAATTCAAGAGTCAAATATGGCAGTCAACAATGACCCAGCCGGTGTAAATTGGCAACTTTTTAAGTCTAAGATCGAGGTTGTCAGGCCCTTTGACGGTAATAGCAATCTTTTGAATAGATTTATTTCTAGTTGTGAAAGCCTAATCGAAACATATCGGGCAGTTAATGATGATGCTTTTCAAAAACACATTTTGGACTGTATCAGATCAAAATTAGTTGGTAAAGCGGAAATAATGATCGGTAATAGATCAGAGTTAACGACTTGGGATTTATTGAGATCTGCTTTATTGCAATGTTTTGCTGACCGTAGGAATCTTGATATATTGGTACAAGAATTGTCTTGTGCACGTCCTCACAAAGGTGAAGACATAAATACTTTTGGCACTAGATTGCAAATGCTGCGTAGCGAAGTCATTCAACGAATTTCGAATGATATAAATCTAACAAGAGCTGAAAAAGTCTGTCATATGAATCTATATGACAAAACAGCTTTGAATACATTTACTGCCAGTTGCACTGGAACAATGAGAAATAATTTATATCTTAAACATCCAAATTCGTTGGAAGATGCATTAGCATATGCAACAGAATACGAAAATTTTGAAAGATTTTGCGGAAGTGCGAATAGTTTACCAAAGTTTAATCAACCAATGAATAAACCACAACAATTTCAACCCAGAAATTCTTTTGGCCATTACCAATCTAATTCAAACCATTTCCCACAAAACTTTAATAATTCAAATTTTAGTTCGCCTAACATTCCACCAAATCCAGTATTTAATACACCCACATTTAACTCAACACCATTTAATGTGAGACCTCGACAAATGCCGCCACAAAAGTTTTTCACAAATCGTCAAGTATTTGGCCCACCGCAAAATGTCTTCAGGCCAAATCAGACTCCTGAAAAACAACTGCCTAAACCCATACCCATGTCTGTTGTATCCCGAAACACTATGGGATTAACTAAAAGGCAACCCAATCCGAGTATGTATCAACACAACAATAATTACTTCCAACCTCGATATCAGAAACCAAATTTCACCTCACAGGAACTTTATTTCACTGAAGATCCTATGTTCGATAACAATTCCGATTCAATGTACTACGACGAATCATTATATTGGGATAACGATCAATACAACCCTGGAAATTTTGATCAGGAATACCCTTCTCAAAATGACCACATGACCCACATGTCTAATAATTTAGGTGAAATACAAAATTCTGATCATTGTTCAATGAACTCCCCAACAAACGAAATACAAAATGACTCAAATTTTCCCCAAGCAAGTTCGTCAAAACTCCCCAGTTGATTGAAATTAATATTTCATCAAACAATGCTCTCCCCTATATTGAACTTTTTACTCTTCAAATTAAACTTCTAATTGATACTGGTAGTTCAAGATCCATTTTAAGACCCACTATTGCCGAAGAATTCTTTCCTCATTGCATTTATCGTCATAATAATGCTATTAAAACAGCTGTAGGTAAGGAAAGTACGCAATTTCAAGCTGATATACCAGCATTTTTAGAATTTAACATTGATAAAGAAATCAAGTTTATACTCTTCGATTTTCATGATTTCTTTGACGGAGTTATAGGGTTGAATGACTTAAGGAATTTAAACCTGAACATTGACCTCACGAACAGACGACTTATTGGACATAATGTTCAAATCCCATTTAAGTACAGACAACCATGTCAAGCAAATTTTACAATCACATGTAACCCGAACGAAAGAGTTGTAAAAAGACTCCCCGTATCAGTGTATGACGGAGATATAATTGTTAACAGCAGAAAGGTAAATGATTTGATTATTCCGGAAATCTTGTCGCAAGCAGAAAACGGCTTTGCTGCAATTGAAATACAAAACCCCACTGATAAATATGTCTCATTAAAGTTCACAGAACCCTTAGAAGTGAATACTTTCGATGACGAAACTTTCGAATTATATACCTTTGACCACACAGAAATAAACAACCAACTAAGAGATTATACGCAAAAAGAGGTTCATAATGTAGATCGATTAATACGTACAGCGCATATGAATTCCGAAGAAAAAACTGCTATTATCAGGTTGTGCAGACAATATAAAGACATATTTTATGAACCTGGAGAAAAGCTATCTTTTACCTCAAAAATTAAACACGAAATAAAAACATCAGACGAGCTTCCAGTTCATACGAAATCGTATAGATATCCATATATACATAAGGAGGAAGTTCGGAGACAAATAAACGAAATGTTAGAAAAAGAAATAATTAGGCCATCCTGTTCACCATGGTCTTCTCCAATATGGATAGTTCCTAAAAAGATAGATGCATCTGGAGAACAGAAATGGAGAATAGTAGTGGACTATAGGAAAATAAACGAAAAAACAATATCTGACAGATATCCTATACCTAACATCAGTGATATTTTGGACAAACTCGGACGTTCTCAATATTTTTCCACATTAGACCTTGCTAGCGGTTTTCACCAAATTGAGATGGAAAAGAACTCGGTAGAAAAAACTGCATTTAGCGTGGAGAACGGCCATTATGAATACCTAAGAATGCCGTTTGGTCTTAAAAATGCTCCATCCACTTTTCAGAGAGTAATGGATGAAGTACTTAAAGATGTTCAAAATAAGATCTGCATGGTATTCATGGACGATGTTATTATTTTCAGCTCTGGCTTAACAGAACACATTCAAAATTTAAAACTTGTCTTTCAGAAACTCAGAGACGCAAATTTGAAAATTCAAGTTGATAAGTGTGAATTCCTATGCCACGAAGTTGAATTTTTAGGACATTTAATTACCCAAGATGGAATAAAACCTAATAAAAAGAAAATAAGTGCAATACAAAAATATCCAATACCAAAAACACAGAGAGAAATAAAATCGTTTTTGGGATTATTAGGATATTATAGGAAATTTATAAAAAACTTTGCGAAAATTACTAAACCAATGACTCAGTGTTTAAAGAAGGAAGGAAAAGTGGAACACACGAAAGAGTTTGTAGATTGTTTTAACACGTGCAAAAATGTTTTAACATCAGAACCCGTGTTAGCTTATCCTGATTTTTCTAAACCTTTTGAGCTCACTACTGACGCTTCAAACTTCGCAATATCAGGAGTTCTATCGCAAGACAATCATCCCATATGTTACGCTTCAAGAACACTGAACCCAGCAGAAATTAACTATTCCACCATAGAGAAAGAACTTCTTGCTATTGTGTGGAGTTGCAAATATTTTCGACCTTATTTATTCGGGAGAAACTTTATTATTTACACGGATCATAAACCCCTACAATGGCTCATGTCATTAAAAGAACCAAGTTCTAGACTTGTCAGATGGCGCTTGAAACTAGAAGAATTTACTTACGAAATACAATATAAAAAAGGAAAAAATAATCAAGCTGCTGATGCCCTTTCTAGGCACCCTGTTGACATGAATGCTTTAGAAACCGAATCAATAACAAATAATGTAGGTGATTCAGACCAAATAATTGAAGAATTTTTAATCAACCCAAACTACGACTTACCAGACCTAAATCTACTTAACCTAGACAGGAATTTAGTGGATGAAATTTTTGAGCCCTTTGAAGAACAAACAACACAAAGACCAAATGTCCATATTATATCCGATATACAAATCAAACCACCGGATAGAAATCAAGATGCAGAGTCTTCTACAGATACAGTACATTCAGCTATGGAGAATCCAATATTTGAAATGCCCATTACTGAGAAAGCTGTAAACATGTACAAAAATCAAATCATCATCACAAATGGAGATACAGAAAAAATGCAAATAAGGCAGGAAAAAGTATTTAACAATAACAGAATTTACGTTACTCTACCAAACAGAGATATTGTAATGCATATTGTTAAATTAGTAAAGGAATATATAAACCCAAAGCACTTATATGCAATATTCTTTCGAAATCATGAATTAGCTCCAAATTTCACCGTGACACTACAACAAAATTTTAAGAACTCTTCTTACAAAATGGTTCATTCTACTAATTTTCTTGAAGATGTAGAACGAGGTGAAGAACAATTAGAAAAACTCAAACTATACCATACCACAAAAACATGCCATAGAGGTATGAATGAAATGAAAGCTGCAATTAGTCGAAGATTCTATTGGCCAAAACAAAATGAAGACATAGAAATCTATATCAACAATTGCGAAACGTGCCAGAAGAATAAATATGATAGAAATCCACCAATCATAAAATTTAATTTAACTCCAACCGCATCGCGACCCTTCGAGCACATTCACGTAGACACGTTCAGAATGAACTATGACGCCTTTGTAACCATAATAGACTCCTTTTCAAGATATGGCCAAGCCTATCCACTTACGAGCATAACTGGAGTGGAAGTTGTGGAAAATCTACTGAACTTTATTACACATCATGGTTTACCACTTAAAATTACTGCGGATCAAGGTACAGAATTTAAAAACAAAGATTTAGAGGACTTTTGCAAGTTGTACAAAATCGAATTGCATTTTACAACAGCAAAAAACAGTAACTCAAATTCTCCTGTAGAAAGATTCCATTCTTCAATAATAGAAGCATACCGATGTCTGAAGGAAGAAAATAGTGATTTAAGCGTTAACCAGCTAATCAAAAGAGCAGTATTGGGATATAATAACTCAATTCATAGTGTGACAAAATATACACCCTTTGAAGTTGTTAATGGTCATTTGAAATGCCCTAATCCATTTGAACTAAATGACAATGCTGTAATATCCAGCTACGTACAAAGTCATAAAGAGGCATCTAACAGACTTTACGACAAACTTCAAGAAACCAATCAAGAAACAAAAGAGAGGATAATTACAAAAAGAAATGAAAATAGGTCAGATCCCCCGGATTTTAAGAACCAAAATGTTGCTTATATTAATACTAAAGCACGTGCAAAAGACCACCCAAAATTCAGAAAGGTAGAAATCACCGGACAAAGAGGAATTAAATTAAAAACCAAAAAATTAGACTATCACAAAAGTAGCGCCAGAAAACCAAAACCTAATAAAAATAAACGTTTTCAGGTAAATAATGACGACAAAAACGCTGATAGTCCTGGTCCTGGTCCATCTTACCAAAATTTCGACTCAAACTCAAATTCAAATAACTAATTTGGACAACCCTCTCTTACCAATCCAACTAGGCAAAGCAAGGTTAATAAATAACCGACATACGTTTTTACATTATGTAGATTTAAGCTACTTAGTTAAACAAGTAGAAAACCTAAAAACATATTTTGCTAGCATCAAAAAGAATATTAAACGCACACATATATCTAATCATATTTCCTATCATGCAATATCTGAATATATTCTAAAAAGAACAGAGTATCTGGTCCAAACAGCCATCGATAAGTTTGAAAACTTATACCCACGCATACGTAAGCGTAGAGGCCTAATAAATGTTGTAGGCAAAGTAAACAAATGGCTTTTTGGCACTCTAGATTCTGAGGATGGCGAAAGGTACAATAAAGCAATATTAAGATTGGAAAGCGCTCACAAAAACATTGCTAATGAAATACAGATGCAAATTTCATTATCAAAGGCACTAATCGACAATTACAATAAAACTATTAGTACCCTTAGTGCTAATCAAAATAAGCTCGAACTAGGCTTAAAGGGACTCCAAATATCAATCAATCAAACAATTAACAGTCTTCAAGACTATATTAGTTTTAACGGCATTATTACACAATTGAACCTGGATTGCCAGAATCTAATCATGTTCTTGGACAACCTCGAAGACGCTATTATGTTCTCAAAGGTTAATGCCCTACATAATAGTATCCTTTCTAGTTCTGAATTAAGAAACACTTTAGCTTATTTAAGTAATATCTATAATAATCATACATTACCCAGTTTTGATAATTTATTATCATATTATCAATTTTTGGGAACGCAAGTTAGTTTTTCCAATAATAAAATAATATTTGCCATTCATGTACCTCTGCTAAAGCCTGAACACTTCTCCCTTTATCATTTATATCCGACCATCAAAAATCAATCCATACTTGTTCCAAAATACTCCTATATGGCACAAGAAGATTCCAAAAGAAGAATATACCTACCAGACAGCTGTCCTGTTATTGAAGACACCCACTATTGTCCTGAAAAGCCCTACTCACAGGATACCTGCCTCAATGGTCTACTAGATGGACAACAACCACCTGATTGCCCTATAGTGAGAGTGAATACACAAGAGCCAATAGTTGAACAAATTAGTCAAGGAATGGTTCTTGTATTACCAGTTATGACTACCCAGTTATTAGCAAAGTGCAATGGTGATCAATACATAACAATTAAACAATCTGTATTGATTCAAATTCCAAAAGAATGTGAAATTGTAGTTAACGGGAAAGAGTACTTCAATGATGAGAAAATAGAAGATGCTAAACCTCTTATCCTTCCGGAAGTTCAGATGCCAGTGTCAACTGACCCTAGAAAAGTGTTCGAGACGCCAAACATCACTCAAATCAATCTTGATGAAATCTACCAACTCAAAAACATGGCCGATCGCATGATACTACCTATCAACGATTCTGAAACCACTCGACCCATTGACACATATTTTTGGACCTTTTCGGGAATAATCTTGTTGCTGATAGTGCTGCTAGTAATAAGAAACAAGCTGCCATACCAGAAGCTCTTCATATGGAAAACCAGAATGTCCAAGGAACCACCAATGGAAAATACCAGTACTACCCCTGATGGATCTTCGAAAAACCATTCTGTATTTTTCGAAACTTAAGGAGGGAGGAGTTATGTAACCAGCCCTAAGTAGAAATACCTGACCATGCACCTGACTCAGCCCTGCAGTACCAGAACAAAGAAAATGCTGATAGTGCCTATTATGCTTTGAGCTTTCTTTAACGCTTTAAATAAAATTATATTCATTCTCTGCCTAAGCTTTGTACCCAGTAGTTGCGTATGTCCTTTTTGTAAAATAAATATTTTTAAAAAGGCATTTTGGTAGTCGAGATCTTTAATTTGTTGTCAGTGGATTTTTGAGCAAAAACTAGATCTGTTGATTGAACGAAATGTGACGGTTTTAACCAATTACGACGATAAAGAAGTTAATAAAAACTGATTTCTTTTATTAACTGTGACTATTTTAATCGATTTTAGTCCAAGAAATTAATTTTTTTAATTATTCGTTACAAAAAAGGAAACTTTTGTCCCTCTACCGATTTTATTAAAAAAGGAGTTTTTTCAATTGCTCTTAGAGCAAAACTTGAAATTTTAGTTCACAAATAGAGTTTCATTAAAATTTGCGAAAAATGCGTTTTTCGTTATAAAACGTTTTTTGTGTGATTTTTTTTAACTAAGCGAAAATGTAGTTTTTTGAGTTTGAACCAAAAACTAGATCTTTTGATTGAAAGAATTGTGATGGTTTTAACCACTTATGACAATAAAAGAATGAATAAAAAACTGATTTTTTTTATTAACTATGACTATTTTGATCGATTTTTTTATTTATTTATTTTTTAATAAGTGAATTTTTGCCTCAATACCGATTTTATTAAAGAAACGAGATTTTCTCGGTTGATTTTAGAGCAAAACTTGAAGTTCTAGTCCACAAATTGAATATCATTAAAATTTGAGAAAAAAATGCTTTTTAACAGTTAGAAAACGTTTTTAATGTGATTTTCTTTATCTAAACGAAAATCTTTTTTTTATTTTTGAACCAAAAGTCAGATCTTTTGATTGAACGAATTGTGACGGTTTTAACTAATTATAACGATAAAATAACTAAGTAAAAACAATTTTTTTTTATTAACTGTGACTATTTTGATCGATTTTGGGCCAAGAAATTAAACGTTTTAATTATTTTTTCTAAAAAGTACATTTTTGTCCCTAGAACGATTTTATTAAAATACGAGATCTTTTCAGTGGATTTTAGAGCAAAACTTGAGATTTTAGTCCACAAACTGAGTTTCATTAAAATTAGCAAAAAAAAATGCGTTTTAGTCGTTACGAAACGTTTTTTGTGTAATTTTTCTAACTAAACCACAATGTTGTTGTTTGTTTGTTTGTTGTTGTTGCAACCACCAGATCTTTTGATTGAACGAATTGTGACGGCTTTAAAAAAATTATGACGATAAAAGAAATGATTAAAACCTGATTTTTTTTATTAAATGTGATAATTTTTATCGATTTTGGCCCAAGAAATTTAATTTTTTAATTATTTGTTCCAAAAAATGAATTCTTGTCCCAGTACCGATTTTACTTAAAAAACGAGGTTTTTTTCAGTTGATTTTGGAGCAAAACTTGAAATTTTAGTCCACGAATTGAGTTGCATTAAAATTTGCGAAAAAAAATGCATTTTAGTCGTTACGAAACGTTTTTTGTGTGATTTTTCTAACTAAACGATAATGTTGTTTTTTTGATTTTGAACCAAAAACCAGATCTTTTGATTGAACTAATTGTGACAACTTTTAAAAATTATGACGATAAAGGAAATTAATAAAAACTGATTTTTTGTTATTAACTGTGATTGTTTTGATCGATTTTGGCCCAAGAAATTAAATTTTTTAAGTATTTGTTCCAAAAAGTGAATTTTTGTCTCAGTACCGATATTATTAAAAAAACTAGACTTTTTCAGTGGATTTTAGAGCAAAACTTGAGATTTTAGTCCACAAACTGAGTTTCATTAAAATTAGCAAAAAAAAAATGCGTTTTAGTCGTTACGAAACGTTTTTTGTGTGATTTTTCTAACTAAACGACAATGTTGATTTTTTGATTTTGAACCAAAAACCAGATCTTTTGATTGAACTAATTATGACAACTTTTAAAAAATTATGACGATGAAAGAAATGATTAAAAACTGATTTTTTTTCGTAACTGTGATTATTTTAATCGATTTTGGCCCAAGAAATTAAATTTTTTAATTATTTGTCCCAAAAAATAAATTTTGGTCCAGTACCGATTTTACTTAAAAAAACGAGGTTTTTTTCAGTTGATTTTGGAGCAAAACTTGAAATTTTAGTCCACAAATTGAGTGGCATTAAAATTTGCGAAAAAAAAATGCATTTTAGTCGTTACGAAACGTTTTTTGTGTGATTTTTCTAACTAAACGACAAAGTTGTTTTTTTGATTTTGAACCAAAAACCAGATCTTTTGATTGAACTAATTATGACAACTTTTAAAAGATTATGACGATGAAAGAAATGAATAAAAACTGATTTTTTTGTTATTAACTGTGATTGTTTTGATCGATTTTGGCCCAAGAAATTAAATTTTTTAAGTATTTGTTCCAAAAAGTGAATTTTTGTCACAGTACCGATGTTATTAAAAAAACGAGGATTTTTTCAGTTGATTCTGGAGCAAAACTTGAGATTTTAGTCCACAAATTGAGTTGCATTAAAATTTGCGAAAAAAAAATGCGTTTTAGTCGTTACGAAACGTTTTTTGTGTGATTTTTCTACCTAAACGACAATGTTGATTTTTTGATTTTGAACCAAAAAAAAGATCTTTTGATTGAACGAATTGTGACGACTTTAAAAAAATTATGACAATAAAAGAAATGAATAAAAACTGATTTTTTTTATTAACTGTGATTATTTTAATCGATTTTGGCCCAAGAAATTAATTTTTTTAATTATTTGTTCCAAAAAATAAATTTTGGTCCCAGTACCGATTTTACTTAAAAAACGACGTTTTTTTCATTTGATTTTGGAGCAAAACTTAAAATTTTAATCCACAAATTGAGTTGCATTAAAATTTGCGCAAAGAATGCATTTTAGTCGTTACGAGGTTTTTTTTGTGTGATTTTTCTAACTAAACGACAATGTTGTTTTTTTGATTTTGAACCAAAAACCAGATCTTTTGATTGAACGAATTGTGGCAACTTTTAAAAAATTATGACGATAAAAGAAATTAATACAAACTGATTTTTTTTATTAACTGTGATTATTTTGATCGATTTTGGCCCAAGAATTTAAATTTTTTAATTATTTGTTCCAAAAAGTTAATTTTTGTCCCAGTACCGATTTTATTTAAAAAACGAGGTTTTTTTCAGTTGATTTTGGAGCAAAACTTGAAGTTTTAATCCACAAATTGAGTGGCATTAAAATTTGCGAAAAAAAATGCATTTTAGTCTAGATTTTTCTAACTAAACGACAATGTTGTTTTTTTGATTTTGAACCAAAAACCAGATCTTTTGATTGAACTAATTATGACAACTTTTAAAAAATTATGACGATGAAAGAAATGAATAAAAAGATTTTTTTGTTATTAACTGTGATTGTTTTGATCGATTTTGGCCCAAGAAATTAAATTTTTTAAGTATTTGCTCCAAAAAGTGAATTTTTGTCTCAGTACCGATGTTATCAAAAAAACGAGGTTTTTTCCAGTTGATTTTGGAGCAAGACTTGAGATTTTAGTCCACAAATTGAGTTGAATTAAAATTTGCGAAAAAAAATGCGATTTAATCATTACGAAACGTTTTTTGTGTGATTTTTCTAACTAAACGACAATGTAGTTTTTTTTATTTTGAACCAAAAACTAGATCTTTTGATTGAACGAATTGTGACGGTTTTAACCAATTATGACGATGAGAGGAGTTAATAAAAACTATTTTTTGTTAAGTGTGACTATTTTGATCGATTTGGGCCCAAGAAATGAAATTTTTAAATAATTTTTTCCAAAAAGTCAATTTTTTTCTTTCGATTTTATTATTAAAAAAAAATCAATTGATTTTGGAGCAAAACTTGAGATTTTAGTCCACAAATTCAGTCTCATTAAAATTTGAGAAAAAAATGCTTTTTAATCGTTACAAAACGTATTTCATGTGATTTTCTTTAACTAAAACAAAAATGTAGTTTTTTTTATTTATGAACCAAGAACCATGTTTTTGATTAATCGAATTGTGACGGTTTTAATCAATTATGACGATAAAAGAAAAGAATAAAGACTAATTTTTTTTTATCAACTGCGACTATTTTGATCGATTTCGGCCCAAGAAATCAATTTTTTTTGGTTTTTTTCCATAAGTGAATTACTCATACTACATATTTGTCTCAGTACCGGATTTATTTAAAAAACGAGATTTCTTTAGTTGATTTTTAGAACCAAACTTAAGATTTTAGTCCACAAATTGAGTTTCATTAAAATTTGCAAAAAAAATGCGTTTTTTCTCAAGCGGACTAAAAGTACGTCATTTGTTTTCTCCATACGCACACCTAAAGTGGGCTTTCTAATCCTGAGATCAAAAAAGTAGCAAAAAAGTCCTAGGCAGTAAAAGTAAAGTCAAAAGTCACCGCTACTGTCATGGTGGCGTAGATAGACCGATCTGAGCGTATTGCCATCTTTACCATCTTATTGAGAAAACAAAGGATAGGAATACTCTCAAAGCGCTCGAGAGCACCACCCGAAATCGTTATTAGTCGAAATCGCATAGGTTCTCGAATTCTGACTTCGTCTGTTAAATGTCATGCGTGTCATCATATTTATCTGTCAATGTGATTTTTATTAATTTAGTATTGATAATAATGCTACAAATTTTTAGTTTGCCATAACTACTGATACTGATTTAATACCATTAAGTCCATTGAACATTGAACATTGAAAAACCACTATTCTAACACATTCAATTTATTTTACAAATAATATACACCACTAATCGGGTAAGTACCCAGACCCGCTTAAAGAGGATGAGAGAAAATTGGAAAACTGAAGCACTCTGAAATAGACTTCTTATTTCCTGCATGCTTGAAAAAAAATAGTATATATTACTCGGAGTAAAAGGTCTTTTTGTGCTTCGCCAGGTTGCAGGCCTCAGCTTCGCTTCGGCCGTCAATCTCTGGGCTCAGCACGAAAAGACCCACTTTTACTCCTAGTAACATAATCTACTATTTAGTCGTTACAAAACGTTTTTTGTGTGATTTATTTTACCTAAACAAAATGTAGTTTTTTTTTATTTTGAACCAAAACCACATTTTTTAGTTGAACGAATTGTGACGGTTTTAACCAATAATGACGATAAAAGGAATAAACAAAACTATTTTTTTTTTAACTGTGACTATTTGGTTGATTTTGGCGCTAGAAATTATATGTTTTTAATTATTTCTTCCAAAAAGTGAAATTTTGTACCCAGTACCGATTTTATTAAAAAAAAACGAGATTTTTTCAGTTGATAGAGTTTTCAGTTCAAAGCAAAACTTGAGATTTTAGTACACAAATTGGGTTTCAATAAAATTTGCGAAAAAAAAATATGTTTTAGTCGTTACAAAAGGTTTTTTGTATGATTTTTTTTTAACTAAACCAAAATGTATTAATTTGTGCCCTTTTTAGTTTTTTTTTATTTTACACTTTTCGGTGAACGAAATATGACGGTTCTAACCAATTATTACCATAAAAGAAATGAATAAAAACTGATTTTTTTTTATTAACTATGACATTATTTTGATCGATTTTGGCCCAAAAATTAAATTTTTTAATAATTTGTTCCAAAAAGTGAATTTCTGTCCCAGTAACGATATTAATAGAAAAACGAGATTTTCTTAGTTGATTTTAGAGCAAAACGTGAGATTTTAGTCCATAAATTGAGGTTCATTATAATTTGCTACAAAAAAAATTGTTTTAGTCGTTACAAAACGTTTTTTGTATGATTTTTTTTTGACAAAAGAAAAACGTAGTTTTTTTTTATTTTGAACTAAAAACTAGATCTTTTCATTGAACAAATTGTGAAGGTTTTAGCCAATTATGACGAAAACAGAAATGGATAAAAACTTATTTTTTTTTAATAACTGTGACAATTTTGATCGATTTTTGGCCCAAGAAATTAAATTTTTTAATATTTTTTTTCCAAAAAAAGCAAAATTTTGCCCCAGTACCGATTTCATTAAAAATCCGAGATTATCTCAATTGATTTTAGAGCAAAACTTGAGATTTTAATCCACAAATTGAATTTCATTAAAATTTGAGAAAAATGCGTTTTAATTGTTACAAATCGTTTTTCGTGTGATTTTCTTTAACTAAACGAAAATTTATTTTTTTTATTTTGGAACCAAAAACTAGATCTTTTGATTGAAAGAATTGTGACGGTTTTAACCACTTATGACAACAAAAAAAACGAATAAATACTATGTTTTTATTATTAACTGTGACTATTGTGATCGATTTTGGCCCAAGAAATTAAATTTTTTAATCATTTGTTTCAAAAAGTTAATTTTTTAAACGTTAATGTAGTTTTTTTTATTTTATTTTTGACATCAATATTGACATTAAGATTGATTAATTGACATTTATTTTTTGAAAAACTGCGACTATTTTGATCGATTTCGGCCCAAGAAATCAAATTTTTTTGTTTTTTTCCATAAGTGAATTACTCATACAACATATTTGTCTCAGTACCAGATTTATTTAAAAAACGAGATTTCTTTAGTTGATTTTAGAACCAAACTTAAGATTTTAGTCCACAAATTGAGTTTCATTAAAATTTGCAAAAAAAATGCATTTTAGTTGTTAGAAAACGTTTTTTGTGTGATTTATTTTAACTAAACGAAATGTAGTTTTTTTGATTTTGAACCACAACCACATTTTTTAGTTGAACTAATTGTGACGGTTTTAACCAATAATGACGATAAAAGGAATTAATAAAAACTATTTTTTTATTAACTGTGACTATTTGGTCGAATTAGGCGCTAGAAATTATATGTTTTTAATTATTTTTTCCAAAAAGTGAAATTTTGTCCCAGTACCGATTTTACTAAAAAAAATACGAGATTTTTTCAGTTGATAGATTTTTCAGTTTAGAGCAAAACTTGAGATTTTAGTACACAAATTGAGTTTCAATAAAATTAGCGAAATAAAATGTGGTTTAGTCGTTACAAAACGTTTTTTGTGTGATTCTTTTTAGCTAAATGAAAAATTAGTTTTTTGATTTTTAACCAAAAACTAGATCTTTTGATTGAACGAATTGTAATGGTTTTAAGTAATTATGACGATAAAAGAAATTAATAAAAACTGATTTTTTTTTAATAACTGTGACTATTTTTTATCGATTTTGGCCCAAGAAATTAATTTTTTTAATTATTTGTTTCCGAAAACTTAAATCTTGTCCCAGTACCGATTTTACTAAAAAATTGTTTTTTCATTATTTGGAGCAAACATTTGAGATTCTAGTCCACAAATTCAGTTTCGTTAAAATTTGCGAAGAAAAATGCATTTTAGTCGTTACAAAATGTTTTTTGTGTATGTTTTTTTCTAAGTAAACAAAAATGCAGTTTTTTTTATTTTGAACCAAAAACTAGATCTTTTGATTGAACGAATTGTGACGGTTTTAAAAAAATTATGACGATAAAAGAAATTAATAAGAACTGATTTTTTTTATTTTAACTGTGATTATTTTGATCGATTTTGGCCAAAGAAATTAAATTTTTTAAATATTTGTTCCAAAAAGTGAATTTTTGTCTCAGTACCGATTTCATTAAAAAAACAAGATTTTTTTATTTGATTTTAGAGGAAAACTTTTACGATTTTATTATAAAAACGAGATTTTTTTCAGTGGATGTTAGAGCAAAATTTGAGGTTTTAGCCCACAAACTGAGTTTCATTAAAATTTGCGAAAAAAAAATATGTTTCAGTCGTTACAAAACGTTTTTTGTATGATTTTTTTTAAATAAACCAAAAGTTTTTTAATTTGTGACTTTTTTTGTTTTTTTAATTTTGCACTAGCAACTAGATTTTTTCGCTGAACGAACTATGACGGTTTTAACTAATAATTACCATAAAAGAAATTAATGAAAACTGATTTTTTTTATTAACTATGACATTATTTTGATCGATTTTGGCCCAAAAATTAAATTTTTTAATAATTTGTTCCAAAAAGTGAATTTCTGTCCCAGTAACGATATTAATAGAAAAACGACATTTTCTTAGTTGATTTTAGAGCAAAACGTGAGATTTTAGTCCATAAATTGAGGTTCATTAAAATTTGCTACAAAAAAATTTGTTTTAGTCGTTACAAAACGTTTTTTGTATGATTTTTTTTTTTGACAAAAGAAAAACGTAGTTTTTTTTTAATTTGAACTAAAAACTAGATCTTTTCATTGAACAAATTGTGAAGGTTTTAGCCAATTATGACGAAAACAGAAATGGATAAAAACTTATTTTTTTTAATAACTGTGACAATTTTGATCGATTTTTGGCCCAAGAAATTAAATTTTTTAATATTTTTTTTCCAAAAAAAGCAAAATTTTGCCCCAGTACCGATTTCATTAAAAATCCGAGATTATCTCAATTGATTTTAGAGCAAGACTTGAGATTTTACTCCACAAATTGAATTTCATTAAAATTTGAGAAAAATGCGTTTTAATTGTTACAAATCGTTTTTCGTGTGATTTTCTTTAACTAAACGAAAATTTATTTTTTTTATTTTGGAACCAAAAACTGGATCTTTTGATTGAAAGAATTGTGACGGTTTTAACCACTTATGACAACAAAAAAAACGAATAAATACTATGTTTTTATTATTAACTGTGACTATTATGATCGATTTTGGCCCAAGAAATTAAATTTTTTAATCATTTGTTTCAAAAAGTTAATTTTTTAAACGTTAATGTAGTTTTTTTTATTTTATTTTTGACATCAATATTGACATTAAGATTGATTAATTGACATTTATTTTTTGAAAAACTGCGACTATTTTGATCGATTTCGGCCCAAGAAATCAAATTTTTTTGTTTTTTTCCATAAGTGAATTACTCATACAACATATTTGTCTCAGTACCAGATTTATTTAAAAAACGAGATTTCTTTAGTTGATTTTAGAACCAAACTTAAGATTTTAGTCCACAAATTGAGTTTCATTAAAATTTGCAAAAAAAATGCGTTTCAGTCGTTACAAAACGTTTCTTGTGTGATTTATTTTACCTAAACAAAATGTAGTTTTTTTTTATTTTGAACCAAAACCACATTTTTTAGTTGAAGGAATTGTGACGGTTTTAACCAATAATGACGATAAAAGGAATTAACAAAACTATTTCTTTTTAACTGTGACTATTTGGTCGATTTTGGCGCTAGAAATTATATGTTTTTAATTATTTCTTCAAAAAAGTGAAATTTTGTACCCAGTACCGATTTTTTAAAAAAAAAACGAGATTTTTTAGTTGATAGATTTTTCAGTTCAGAGCAAAACTTGCGATTTTAGTACACAAATTGAGTTTCAATAAAATTTGCGAAAAAAGATGTGGTTTAGTCGTTACGAAACGTTTTGTGATTCTTTTTAACTAAATGAACATTTATTTTTTTGATTTTGAACCAAAAACTACTTCTTTTGATTGAACGAATTGTGATGGTTATAAGCAATTATGACGATAAAAGAAATTAATAAAAACTGACTATTTTTTATCGATTTTGGCCCAAGAAATTAATTTTTTTAATTATTTGTTTCCGAAAACTTAAATTTTGTCCCAGTACCGATTTTATTAATATTTTTTTTTTATTTTTTGGAGCAAAAACTTGAGATTCTAGCCCACAAATTCAATGTCGTTAAAATTTGCGAAAAAAAATGCATTTTAGTCGTTACAAAACGTTTTTTGTGTATGTTTTTTTCTAAGTAAACAAAACTGCAGTTTTTTTTATTTTGAACCAAAAACTAGATCTTTTGATTGAACGAATTGTGACGGTTTTAAAAAAATTATGACGATAAAAGAAATGAATAAGAACTGATTTTTTTTATTAACTGTGACTATTTTGATCGATTTTGGCCCAAGAAATTAAATTTTTTAAATATTTGTTCCAAAAAGTGAATTTTTGTCTCAGTACCGATTTCATTAAAAAAACAAGATTTTTTTATTTGATTTTAGAGGAAAACTTTTACGATTTTATTATAAAAACGAGATTTTTTTCAGTGGATGTTAGAGCAAAATTTGAGGTTTTAGCCCACAAACTGAGTTTCATTAAAATTTGCGAAAAAAAAATATGTTTCAGTCGTTACAAAACGTTTTTTGTATGATTTTTTTTAACTAAAC
The DNA here is from genome assembly GCA_951812265.1 of Taphrorychus bicolor. Lineage (NCBI taxonomy): Eukaryota > Metazoa > Arthropoda > Insecta > Coleoptera > Curculionidae > Taphrorychus > Taphrorychus bicolor. Next base: position 29,835,116 of record OX638304.1, read on the forward strand.
CAAAACTTTTTTAATTTGTGACTTTTTTTGTTTTTTTAATTTTGCACTAGCAACTAGATCTTTTCGCTGAACGAACTATGACGGTTTTAACTAATAATTACCATAAAAGAAATTAATGAAAACTGATTTTTTTTATTAACTATGACATTATTTTGATCGATTTTGGCCCAAAAATTAAATTTTTTAATAATTTGTTCCAAAAAGTGAATTTCTGTCCCAGTAACGATATTAATAGAAAAACGAAATTTTCTTAGTTGATTTTAGAGCAAAACGTGAGATTTTAGTCCATAAATTGAGGTTCATTAAAATTTGCTACAAAAAAATTTGTTTTAGTCGTTACAAAACGTTTTTTGTATGATTTTTTTTTGACAAAAGAAAAACGTAGTTTTTTTTTAATTTGAACTAAAAACTAGATCTTTTCATTGAACAAATTGTGAAGGTTTTAGCCAATTATGACGAAAACAGAAATGGATAAAAACTTTTTATAATAAAATAAAAAAATTTTTTTAATAACTGTGACAATTTTTATCGATTTTTCGGCCCAAGAAATTAAATTTTTTAATATTTTTTTTTCAAAAAAAGCAAAATTTTGCCCCAGTACCGATTTCATTAAAAATCCGAGATTATCTCAATTGATTTTAGAGCAAAACTTGAGATTTTAATCCACAAATTGAATTTCATTAAAATTTGAGAAAAATGCGTTTTAATTGTTACAAATCGTTTTTCGTGTGATTTTCTTTAACTATACGAAAATGTATTTTTTTTTATTTTGGAACCAAAAACTAGATCTTTTGATTGAAAGAATTGTGACGGTTTTAACCACTTATGACAACAAAAAAAAACGAATAAATACTATGTTTTTATTATTAACTGTGACTATTGTGATCGATTTTGGCCCAAGAAATTAAATCTTTTAATCATTTGTTTCAAAAAGTTAATTTTTTAAACGTTAATGTAGTTTTTTTTATTTTATTTTTGACATCAATATTGACATTAAGATTGATTAATTGACATTTATTTTTTGAAAAACTGCTACTATTTTGATCGATTTCGGCCCAAGAAATCAAATTTTTTTGTTTTTTCCCATAAGTGAATTACTCATACAACATATTTGTCTCAGTACCAGATTTATTTAAAAAACGAGATTTCTTTAGTTGATTTTAGAACCAAACTTAAGATTTTAGTCCACAAATTGAGTTTCATTAAAATTTGCAAAAAAAATGCGTTTTAGTCGTTACAAAACGTTTCTTGTGTGATTTATTTTACCTAAACAAAATGTAGTTTTTTTTTATTTTGAACCAAAACCACATTTTTTAGTTGAAGGAATTGTGACGGTTTTAACCAATAATGACGATAAAAGGAATTAACAAAACTATTTCTTTTTAACTGTGACTATTTGGTCGATTTTGGCGCTAGAAACTATATGTTTTTAATTATTTCTTCCAAAATGTGAAAATTTGTACCCAGTACCGATTTTATTAAAAAAAACGAGATTTTTTAGTTGATAGATTTTTCAGTTCAGAGCAAAACTTGCGATTTTAGTACACAAATTGAGTTTCAATAAAATTTGCGAAAAAAGATGTGGTTTAGTCGTTACGAAACGTTTTGTGTGATTCTTTTTAGCTAAATGAACATTTATTTTTTTGATTTTGAACCAAAAACTACATCTTTTGATTGAACGAATTGTGATGGTTATAAGCAACTATGACGATAAAAGAAATTAATAAAAACTGATTTTTTTTAATAACTGACTATTTTTTATCGATTTTGGCCCAAGAAATTATTTTTTTTAATTATTTGTTTCCGAAAACTTAAATTTTGTCCCAGTACCGATTTTATTAATATATTTTTTTTATTTCTTGGAGCAAAAACTTGAGATTCTAGTCCACAAATTCAATTTCGTTAAAATTTGCGAAAAAAAATGCATTTTAGTCGTTACAAAACGTTTTTTGTGTGTGTTTTTTTCTAACTAAACAAAAATGCAGTTTTTTTATTTTGAACCAAAAACTAGATCTTTTGATTGAACGAGTTGTGACGGCTTTAAAAAATTTACGACGATAAAAGAAATTAATAAAAACTGATTTTTTTATTTAACTGTGACTATTTTGATCGATTTTGGCCCAAGGAATTAAATTTTTTAAATATTTGTTCCAAAACGTGAATTTTTGTCTCAGTACCGATTTCATTAAAAAAACAAGATTTTTTTATTTGATTTTAGAGGAAAACTTTTACGATTTTATTATAAAAACGAGATTTTTTTCAGTGGATGTTAGAGCAAAATTTGAGATTTTAGCCCACAAACTGAGTTTCATTAAAATTTGCGAAAAAAAAATATGTTTCAATCGTTACAAAAAGTTTTTTGTATGATTTTTTTTTAACTAAACCAAAACTTTTTTAATTTGTGCCCTTTTTAGTTTTTTTTTATTTTGCACTAGCAACTAGAACTTTTCGGTGAACGAACTATGACGGTTCTAACCAATTATTACCATAAAAGAAATGAATGAAAACTGATTTTTTTTTATTAACTATGACATTATTTTGATTGATTTTGGCCCAAAAAATTAAATTTTTTAATAATTTGTTCCAAAAAGTGAATTTTCTCTCCCAGTACCGATATTAATAGAAAAACAAGATTTTCTTAGTTGGTTTTAGAGCAAAACGTGAGATTTTAGTCCATAAATTGAGGTTCATTATAATTTGCTACAAAAAAATTTGTTTTAGTCGTTACAAATCGTTTTTTGTATGATTTTTTTTTGACAAAAGAAAAACGTATCCTTTTTTTTTTTGAACTAAAAACTAGATCTTTTCATTGAACAAATTGTGAAGGTTTTAGCCAATTATGACGAAAACAGAAATGGATAAAAACTTATATATTTTTTTTTTTAATAACTGTGACAATTTTGATCGATTTTTGGCCCAAGAAATTAAATTTTTTAATATTTTTTTCCAAAAAAAGCAAAATTTTGCCCCAGTACCGATTTCATTAAAAATCCGAGATTATCTCAATTGATTTTAGAGCAAGACTTGAGATTTTACTCCACAAATTGAATTTCATTAAAATTTGAGAAAAATGCGTTTTAATTGTTACAAATCGTTTTTCGTGTGATTTTCTTTAACTAAACGAAAATGTATTTTTTTTTATTTTGGAACCAAAAACTAGATCTTTTGATTGAAAGAATTGTGACGGTTTTAACCACTTATGACAACAAAAAAACGAATAAATACTATGTTTTTATTATTAACTGTGACTATTGTGATCGATTTTGGCCCAAGAAATTAAATTTTTTAATCATTTGTTTCAAAAAGTTAATTTTTTAAACGTTAATGTAGTTTTTTTTATTTTATTTTTGACATCAATATTGACATTAAGATTGATTAATTGACATTTATTTTTTGAAAAACTGCGACTATTTTGATCGATTTCGGCCCAAGAAATCAAATTTTTTTGTTTTTTTCCATAAGTGAGTTACTCATACAACATATTTGTCTCAGTACCAGATTTATTTAAAAAACGAGATTTCTTTAGTTGATTTTAGAACCAAACTTAAGATTTTAGTCCACAAATAGAGTTTCATTAAAATTTGCAAAAAAATGCGTTTTAGTCGTTACAAAACGTTTCTTGTGTGATTTATTTTACCTAAACAAAATGTAGTTTTTTTTTATTTTGAACCAAAACCACATTTTTTGGTTGAAGGAATTGTGACGGTTTTAACCAATAATGACGATAAAAGGAATTAACAAAACTATTTCTTTTTAACTGTGACTATTTGGTCGATTTTGGCGCTAGAAATTATATGTTTTTAATTATTTCTTCCAAAAAGTGAAATTTTGTACCCAGTACCGATTTTTAAAAAAAAAACGAGATTTTTTAGTTGATAGATTTTTCAGTTCAGAGCAAAACTTGAGATTTTAGTACACAATTTGAGTTTCAATAAAATTTGCGAAAAAAGATGTGGTTTAGTCGTTACGAAACGTTTTGTGATTCTTTTTAGCTAAATGAACATTTATTTTTTTGATTTTGAACCAAAAACTACTTCTTTTGATTGAACGAATTGTGATGGTTATAAGCAATTATGACGATAAAAGAAATTAATAAAAACTGATTTTTTTTAATAACTGACTATTTTTTATCGATTTTGGCCCAAGACATTAATTTTTTTAATTATTTGTTTCCGAAAACTTAAATTTTGTCCCAGTACCGATTTTATTAATATTTTTTTTTTTATTTTTTGGAGCAAAAACTTGAGATTCTAGTCCACAAATTCAATTTCGTTAAAATTTGCGAAGAAAAATGCATTTTAGTCGTTACAAAACGTTTTTTGTGTATGTTTTTTTCTAAGTAAAAAAAAATGCAGTTTTTTTTATTTTGAACCAAAAACTAGATCTTTTGATTGAACGAATTGTGACGGTTTTAAAAAAATTATGACGATAAAAGAAATGAATAAGAACTGATTTTTTTTATTAACTGTGACTATTTTGATCGATTTTGGCCCAAGAAATTAAATTTTTTAAATATTTGTTCCAAAAAGTGAATTTTTGTCTCAGGACCGATTTCATTAAGAAAACAAAATTTTTTTATTTGATTTTAGAGCAAAACTTTTACGGTTTTATTATAAAAACGAGATTTTTTTCAGTGGATGCTAGAGCAAAATTTGAGATTTTAGCTCACAAACTAAATTTCAATAAAATTTGCGAAAAAAAAAATATGTTTTAGTCGTTACAAAAGGTTTTTTTTATGATTTTTTTTTAACTAAACCAAAATTTTTTAATTTGTGCCCTTTTTAGTTTTTTTTTATTTTGCATTAGCAACTAGAACTTTTCGGTGAACGAACTATGACGGTTCTAACCAATTATTACCATAAAAGAAATGAATGAAAACTAATTTTTTTTTATTAACTATGACATTATGTCGAGGATACGAGATTTTCTATGTCGAGGATACGAGATTTTCTTAGTTGGTTTTAGAGCAAAACGTGAGATTTTAGTCCATAAATTGAGGTTCATTATAATTTGCTACAAAAAAATTTGTTTTAGTCGTTACAAAACGTTTTTTGTATGATTTTTTTTTTGACAAAAGAAAAACGTAGTCTTTTTTTTTAACTAAAAACTAGATCTTTTCATTGAACAAATTGTGAAGGTTTTAGCCAATTATGACGAAAACAGAAATGGATAAAAACTTATTTTTTTTTAATAACTGTGACAGTTTTGATCGATTTTTGGCCCAAGAAATTAAATTTTTTAATATTTTTTTCCAAAAAAAGCAAAATTTTGCCCCAGTACCGATTTCATTAAAAATCCGAGATTATCTCAATTGATTTTAGAGCAAGACTTGAGATTTTACTCCAGAAATTGAATTTCATTAATATTTGAGAAAAATGCGTTTTAACTGTTACAAATCGTTTTTCGTGTGATTTTCTTTAACTAAACGAAAATGTATTTTTTTTTTTATTTTGGAACCAAAAACTAGATCTTTTGATTGAAAGAATTGTGACGGTTTTAACCACTTATGACAACAAAAGAAACGAATAAATACTATGTTTTTATTATTAACTGTGACTATTATGATCGATTTTGGCCCAAGAAATTAAATTTTTTAATCATTTGTTCCAAAAAGTGAATTTTTTAAACGTTAATGTAGTTTTTTTGATTTTATTTTTGACATCAATATTGACATTAAGATTGATTAATTGACATTAATTTTTTGATTGAATGCTTTGTGAGGGTTTTGATCATCTTGGACCAAAAAGTTAATTTTTAAACGATTTTTCAAAAGAGCCTGAACGAAAAAGTGAATTTTTCATTTGACATCTTACGTCAAAAAAATACGCCATGGACACCTTAAAAAAGGCGGATTTTCGGCCAAAAAACGTGGCGATCTTTTTCGGAAATATTTGGCATTTGTTTGCTCTGTCCATATATCCTAGGTCATTGATTGACGTAATAGCTTCACGCGATTTCCAATATCTTATGGAAGTGCGCTTAGAGCTTTCGATAATTCGATACTTGAGTTACACTTTGTTACTGATAATAAATATAAATATTCGTTTTTATTTGCTTTTCGAGATACTTAGAAATAAAAAAAGTTATAATATACATACAATATATTTTGCAATAACTGAAGTTTGACAAAATATAAAAAAACAGTAGATGTAATATTGAAAACAGTAGAACAGTAGCTAGGTGGTGAAAACAGTAGATCTCAACACTGCCAAGAGATGCATCTGTGCAAATACTGCAAATTTACATTGTTACATTTCGTGAAGTTTATGTGTCGTAAAAGCGGCTCCGGATCTGGAACTTGATTGTAATGTCGAATCTAACGGACCGCTTAATTATTATGATGACGGTCCAATCGTTAACCGCCACTTTTCTTGCATCTTAATCGCCAATAAACTAAGTTTTAGTGCCGTTTGAGAAGTTTTAACAAGCTTTTAAAGTCGCCGCTGCCATTATGTTTCGCAATTTCGAAGGCCAGGAACGGGGTAGTCTTACCACTAAAAGGGAAGTTTGCTTTTCCATCGATATCTCTTTTAGCTGGTTATTGCTGAACTCCCACAACAACACTTTTTGTGGCCTAAAAAAAACTATACAATTTTTGTTTTAAATTTTTATTAATTTTCGTAATGCACGAGGGGGCGGTTTTTAGTACTCTCCCGTGGGACGGAGGAAACACAAACAATTTTTTTTAAGGCCAAAGTCGTATTATGGTAATTTCACCCGAATGTACACGTAAAACGTGATCGGAATACGGCCTTCAGCTTCGCTTCATTAGAATAATGAATTAACTTCTTGTTAAACGCCTGATTGCGGGCCCCCTTTTTAATTACTTTTCGGACCACCCTTCTAATTTAGCAGGGATTTTTGCGACTTACGAAAATTGCTCTTTATTACTCATAAAAAATTCAAAATTTGCTTTGAAATTTAAACGTAACTTTTCCCCTTATTGGTCTTGATTTGCATCGGCGGCGCATATAGGGGGTAAAAAAAAATCGATCGATTTAGTGCTTAAAGTTGACATATTGGTATTTAAATTATTCGCAACCCTCTGGATTGGAAACAATGGGGGGGTCGGAGCCTTGCGACTAGGCCTTAGAGGCCCTTTTCACAGACCCCCTCATTCCCTCAAAGAGTCGACTCGTCCCTCTAATGAAGGAGAGTACCCGTCCCATTTTAGAGTCGGATGCACCTCTCGATGAACAAAAGGCTCCAAGTGTCCTATGGCGCAGTCCCAGAAAGTGATATTGCGACTCTGCCCCTGCCCCCCAGTGGGTGCAGAGTAGACTGTCAGCAATTCCTAGGAGGAGCATGTGCTCGTTTAGTCTACAGTAAAGATTACTATAAGGTCTCCCAGGCACTGCCTGCTTCTCCCAAGAACCCACAAGGCCTTGGATCTATCCGGGTTAGGGTAGATTTTCTTGATCTATCTACATATTCCTGACTGTGTCCAGTTTGTCCTTGTGCTTTTCCATGAGAAACCTCTTCGAACATGTAGATGAAAAAAAATTAGAAAAACAGTTTTAAACATAAGGTAATAGATCATACATTTAAAAGAATTCACTTTGTGCACTTCAAAATGGAAATATTTGGTTAAGATTTTTGAAAACTCTGTATATTTATAAAGCAAAGTGAGCAAACATTATGTAGTTACAAAATATTGTTTGTAAACCCATTAAAAATCATTAAATAAGGTATGTCTTGTCTGTTTGTCTGTTTCGACTATTTATTAAGTCTTCTTCAGGGCTGAAACCCAAGAAAATGTGGGTATAACAAATCCCAAGGCTCAACATTCAACAACAAACAATGGTTGATAGAAAAATGATGGAAAGTAATAGTCATTTCCATCAACATTATAGTTGTTGTGTGTGTACTATAACGTTAAGCCGACTAGGGCGGCCACCCGAAAACGCTGTTACTATTATATAGTCCACTAGCTCATTGCCCTGGTCTTTGTATTCCAGTCTTGGGGCTGTCATACCTTTGTAAAGTTTTTCATCATTCAGACCAGCGATTTCCTGTTACTAGACACCAATACGGCGATATAACTTGTTGTCAAAACGTCAGAAACTTATCTTTTTTATTATAAAGGAACTCCGATATTTTATCTCTGTTTTGGCATCAGACTACAAGAGAGTCTCAGATATCCTTATCAGAATTTGTATTGCAGAAAAAAATAGGTAGAAAAAAGAGTACTGGACCTTTTGGAAACAGTGTATGGCAAGGTCGGTGTCTAGTAACACAAGGTCTCTGATGACTGAAATGGCACATGGTAGGGAGGTTATAGTGTTTTCAAATTGACCATTCCAGAATAACGTTTGACGAGCAATCGAAGATTCAAGGTACTTGAAAGCCCAGGTACCCAAGTGATTTAGAGGTTTATTTAGCCATTTACGGCTTGCAAGCAGCTGACTAAATGGCTAATAAATCTCAAACATGCTTCCGAGGATTGAGCCACAGTTCTCAGTCTTCGTCAGCTGGAATTTTGCTAACCAAAGTTCCTGTCAGATTAGAAAATGCAAGAATTCCGGAGAAGACCAGCCCACCATGGACGCGGAAGAGGCACTGAGTAAAATTGAAGAGTAAAGTTGAACCCTAATTATAAGTTTTTATGTAAGAAGGTAAAAACTACTAGCTTAGGAGTTGTTTGTCTCAACTTAAGGCTAAATACAAATCACTACCTGGAGATGATAAGAGTCAACTTCTGAAGAAGATGAGATAGAGGTTTTCTAAGACGATTTTCATGAAGTCCTATAAGGGTATTCTGAGACGTATGGCAAGGTTGGTGTCTAGTGATACAAGGTCTCTGATTCAAACAGAACATGGTAGGGAGGAGATAGTGTTTTCATATTGACCATTCCAGAATAACGTTTGACGAGCAATCAAAGGTTCAAGGTAGTTTGAAAGCTCATGTAGCCGATTGAGCTAGGTGTTCATCAAGATTATCATTCAGGCGTAAATGGCTAATAAATCTCAAACATGCTTCCGAGGAATAGGCCACAGTTCTCAGTCTTCGTCAGCTGCAATTTCGCTAACTAAAGTGCCGGTCGGATCGGAAAATGCAAAAATACTCGAAGAAGATCATCTACCATTGACGCGGAATTGGAACTGAGTAAAGTAGAAGAGAAGGAAGAAGCCTAATCATAAGTTTCCATATAAGGAGGTAACAACCACTAGCTCAAGAGTTACTTGTCTCACCTTGAGGCTAAATACCAGGCACTATCTGGAGATTATAAGAGTCAACTTCTGAAGAAGATGAGATAGAGGTTTTCTAAGACGATTTTCATGAAGTCCTATAAGGGTATTCTGAGACGTATGGCAAGGTTGGTGTCTAGTGATACAAGGTCTCTGATTCAAACAGCACATGGTAGGGAGGAGATAGTGTTTTCATATTGACCATTCCAGAATAACGTTTGACGAGCAATCAAAAGTTCAAGGTAGTTTGAAAGCTCATGTAGCCGATCGAGCTAGGTGTTCATCAAGATTATCATTCAGGCGTAAATGGCTAATAAATCTCAAACATGCTTCCGAGGAATGGGCCACAGTTCTCAGTCTTCGTCAGCTGCAATTTCGCTAACTAAAGTGCCGGTCGGATCGGAAAATGCAAAAATACTCGAAGAAGATCATCTACCATTGACGCGGAAGGGGAACTGAGTAAAGTAGAAGAGAAGGAAGAAGCCTAATCATAAGTTTCCATATAAGGAGGTAACAACCACTAGCTCAAGAGTTACTTGTCTCACCTTGAGGCTAAATACCAGGCACTATCTGGAGATTATAAGAGTCAACTTCTGAAGAAGATGAGATAGAGGTTTTCTAAGACGATTTTCATGAAGTCCTATAAGGGTATTCTGAGACGTATGGCAAGGTTGGTGTCTAGTGATACAAGGTCTCTGATTCAAACAGCACATGGTAGGGAGGAGATAGTGTTTTCATATTGACCATTTCAGAATAACGTTTGACGAGCAATCAAAGGTTCAAGGTAGTTTGAAAGCTCATGTAGCCGATTGAGCTAGGTGTTCATCAAGATTATCATTCAGGCGTAAATGGATAATAAATCTCAAACATGCTTCCGAGGAATAGGCCACAGTTTTCAGTCTTCGTCAGCTGCAATTTCGCTAACTAAAGTGCCGGTCGGATCGGAAAATGCAAAAATACTCGAAGAAGATCATCTACCATTGACGCGGAAGGGCAACTGAGTAAAGTAGAAGAGAAGGAAGAAGCCTAATCATAAGTTTCCATATAAGGAGGTAACAACCACTAGCTCAAGAGTTACTTGTCTCACCTTGAGGCTAAATACAAGGCACTATCTGGAGATTATAAGAATCAACTTTTGAAGAAGATGAGATAGAGATCTTCTACGACGATCTTCACAAAGTCCTATAAGGGTATTCTGAGACGTATGGCAAGGTTAGTGTCTAGTGATACAAGGTCTCTGATTCAAACAGCACATGGTAGGGAGGAGATAGTGTTTTCATATTGACCATTCCAGAATAACGTTTGACGAGCAATCAAAGGTTCAAGGTAGTTTGAAAGCTCATGTAGCCGATCGAGCTAGGTGTTCATCAAGATTATCATTCAGGCGTAAATGGCTAATAAATCTCAAACATGCTTCCGAGGAATGGGCCACAGTTCTCAGTCTTCGTCAGCTGCAATTTCGCTAACTAAAGTGCCGGTCTGATCGGAAAATGCAAAAATACTCGAAGAAGATCATCTACCATTGACGCGGAAGGGGAACTGAGTAAAGTAGAAGAGAAGGAAGAAGCCTAATCATAAGTTTCCATATAAGGAGGTAACAACCACTAGCTCAAGAGTTACTTGTCTCACCTTGAGGCTAAATACAAGGCACTATCTGGAGATTATAAGAATCAACTTTTGAAGAGGATGAGATAGAAATTTTCTAAGATGATCTTCATGAAATCCTATAAGGGTATTCTGAGACGTATGGCAAGGTTAGTGTCTAGTGATACAAGGTCTCTGATTCAAACAGCACATGGTAGGGAGGAGATAGTGTTTTCATATTGACCATTCCAGAATAACGTTTGACGAGCAATCAAAAGTTCAAGGTAGTTTGAAAGCTCATGTAGCCGATCGAGCTAGGTGTTCATCAAGATTATCATTCAGGCGTAAATGGCTAATAAATCTCAAACATGCTTCCGAGGAATGGGCCACAGTTCTCAGTCTTCGTCAGCTGCAATTTCGCTAACTAAAGTGCCGGTCGGATCGGAAAATGCAAAAATACTCGAAGAAGATCATCTACCATTGACGCGGAATTGGAACTGAGTAAAGTAGAAGAGAAGGAAGAAGCCTAATCATAAGATTCCATATAAGGAGGTAACAACCACTAGCTCAAGAGTTACTTGTCTCACCTTGAGGCTAAATACCAGGCACTATCTGGAGATTATAAGAGTCAACTTCTGAAGAAGATGAGATAGAGGTTTTCTAAGACGATTTTCATGAAGTCCTATAAGGGTATTCTGAGACGTATGGCAAGGTTGGTGTCTAGTGATACAAGGTCTCTGATTCAAACAGCACATGGTAGGGAGGAGATAGTGTTTTCATATTGACCATTTCAGAATAACGTTTGACGAGCAATCAAAGGTTCAAGGTAGTTTGAAAGCTCATGTAGCCGATTGAGCTAGGTGTTCATCAAGATTATCATTCAGGCGTAAATGGATAATAAATCTCAAACATGCTTCCGAGGAATAGGCCACAGTTTTCAGTCTTCGTCAGCTGCAATTTCGCTAACTAAAGTGGCGGTCGGATCGGAAAATGCAAAAATACTCGAAGAAGATCATCTACCATTGACGCGGAAGGACAACTGAGTAAAGTAGAAGAGAAGGAAGAAGCCTAATCATAAGTTTCCATATAAGGAGGTAACAACCACTAGCTCAAGAGTTACTTGTCTCACCTTGAGGCTAAATACAAGGCACTATCTGGAGATTATAAGAATCAACTTTTGAAGAAGATGAGATAGAGATTTTCTACGACGATCTTCACAAAGTCCTATAAGGGTATTCTGAGACGTATGGCAAGGTTAGTGTCTAGTGATACAAGGTCTCTGATTCAAACAGCACATGGTAGGGAGGAGATAGTGTTTTCATATTGACCATTCCAGAATAACGTTTGACGAGCAATCAAAGGTTCAAGGTAGTTTGAAAGCTCATGTAGCCGATTGAGCTAGGTGTTCATCAAGATTATCATTCAAGCGTAAATGGCTAATAAATCTCAAACATGCTTCCGAGGAATAGGCCACAGTTCTCAGTCTTCGTCAGCTGCAATTTCGCTAACTAAAGTGCCGGTCGGATCGGAAAATGCAAAAATACTCGAAGAAGATCATCTACCATTGACGCGGAAGGAAAACTGAGTAAAGTAGAAGAGAAGGAAGAAGCCTAATCATAAGTTTCCATATAAGGAGGTAACAACCACTAGCTCAAGAGTTACTTGTCTCACCTTGAGGCTAAATACAAGGCACTATCTGGAGATTATAAGAATCAACTTTTGAAGAAGATGAGATAGAGATTTTCTACGACGATCTTCACAAAGTCCTATAAGGGTATTCTGAGACGTATGGCAAGGTTGGTGTCTAATAATATAAGGTCTCTGATTCTAACAGCACATGGTAGGGAGGTAATAGTGTTTTCATATTGACCATTCCAGAATAACGTTTGACGAGCAATCGAAGGTTCAAGGTAGTTTGAAAGCCCTTGTAGCCGATTGAGCTAAAGGTGTACCAAGATTACCATTCAGGCGTAAATGGCTAATAAATCTCAAATATGCTTCCGAGGAATGGGCCACAGTTCTCAGTCTTCGTTAGATGCAATTTCGCTAACTAAAGTGCCTGTCGGATCGGAAAATGCAAGAATACTTGAAGAAGACCAGCCTACCATTGACGCGGAAGGGGAACTGAGTAAAGTAGAAGGGAAGGAAGAAGCCTAATTATAAGTTTCCATGTAAGGAGGTAAAAACCACTAGCTCAAGAGTTACTTGTCTTACCTTGAGGCTAAATACAAGGCACTATCTGGAGATTATAAGAATCAACTTTTGAAGAAGATGAGATAGAGATTTTCTAAGATGATCTTCATGAAGTCCTATAAGGGTATTCTGAGACGTATGGCAAGGTTGGTGTCTAGTGATACAAGGTCTCTGATTCAAACAGCACATGGTAGGGAGGTAATAGTGTTTTCATATTGACCATTCCAGAATAACGTTTGACGAGCAATCAAAGGCTCAAGGTAGTTTGAAAGCCCATGTAGCCGATTGAGCTAGATGTTTATCAAGATTATCATTCAGGCGTAAATGGCTAATAAATCTCAAATATGCTTCCGAGGAATGGGCCACAGTTCTCAGTCTTCGTCAGCTGCAATTTCGCTAACTAAAGTGCCGGTCGGATCGGAAAATGCAAAAATACTTGAAAAAGATCATCTACCATTGACGCGGAAGGGGAACTGAGTAAAGTAGAAGAGAAGGAAGAAGCCTAATCATAAGTTTCCATATAAGGAGGTAACAACCACTAGCTCAAGAGTTACTTGTCTCACCTTGAGGCTAAATACAAGGCACTATCTGGAGATTATAAGAATCAACTTTTGAAGAAGACGAGATAGAGATTTTCTAAGATGATCTTCATGAAGTCCTATAAGGGTATTCTGAGACGTATGGCAAGGTTGGTGTCTAGTGATACAAGGTCTCTGATTCAAACAGCACATGGTAGGGAGGTAATAGTGTTTTCATATTGACCATTCCAGAATAACGTTTGACGAGCAATCAAAGGCTCAAGGTAGTTTGAAAGCCCATGTAGCCGATTGAGCTAGATGTTTATCAAGATTATCATTTAGGCGTAAACGGCTAATAAATCTCAAATATGCTTCCGAGGAATGGGCCACAGTTCTCAGTCTTCGTCAGCTGCAATTTCGCTAACTAAAGTGCCGGTCGGATCGGAAAATGCAAAAATACTCGAAGAAGATCATCTACCATTGACGCGGAAGGGCAACTGAGTAAAGTAGAAGAGAAGGAAGAAGCCTAATCATAAGTTTCCATATAAGGAGGTAACAACCACTAGCTCAAGAGTTACTTGTCTCACCTTGAGGCTAAATACAAGGCACTATCTGGAGATTATAAGAATCAACTTTTGAAGAGGATGAGATAGAGATTTTCTAAGATGACCTTCATGAAATCCTATAAGGGTATTCTGAGACGTATGGCAAGGTTAGTGTCTAGTGATACAAGGTCTCTGATTCAAACAGCACATGGTAGGGAGGAGATAGTGTTTTCATATTGACCATTCCAGAATAACGTTTGACGAGCAATCAAAGGTTCAAGGTAGTTTGAAAGCTCATGTAGCCGATTGAACTAGGTGTTCATCAAGATTATCATTCAGGCGTAAATGGATAATAAATCTCAAACATGCTTCCGAGGAATAGGCCACAGTTCTCAGTCTTCGTCAGCTGCAATTTCGCTAACTAAAGTGCCGGTCGGATCGGAAAATGCAAAAATACTCGAAGAAGATCATCTACCATTGACGCGGAAGGGGAACTGAGTAAAGTAGAAGAGAAGGAAGAAGCCTAATCACAAGTTTCCATATAAGGAGGTAACAACCACTAGCTCAAGAGTTACTTGTCTCACCTTGAGGCTAAATACAAGGCACTATCTGGAGATTATAAGAATCAACTTTTGAAGATGATGAGATAGAGATTTTCTAAGATGATCTTCATGAAGTCCTATAAGGATATTCTGAGACGTATGGCAAGGTTGGTGTCTAATGATACAAGGTCTCTGATTCAAACAGCACATGGTAGGGAGGTAATAGTGTTTTCATATTGACCATTCCAGAATAACGTTTGACGAGCAATCAAAAGTCCAAGGTAGTTTGAAAGCTCATGTAGCCGATTGAGCTAGATGTTTATCAAGATTATCATTCAGGCGTAAATGGCTAATAAATCTCAAATATGCTTCCGAGGAATGGGCCACAGTTCTCAGTCTTCGTTAGATGCAATTTCGCTAACTAAAGTGCCTGTCGGATCGGAAAATGCAAGAATACCCGGAGAAGATCAGCCTACCATTGACGCGGAAGGGAAAGGGGAACTGAGTAAAGTAGAAGAGAAGGAAGAAGCCTAATTATAAGTTTCCATGTAAGCAGGTACAAACTACTAGCTCAAGAGTTACTTGTCTCACCTTGAGGCTAAATACAAGGCACTACCTGGAGATTATAAGAATCAACTTCTGAAGAAGATGAGATAAAAGTTTTCTACGATGATCTTCATAAAGTCCTATATGGCAAGGTCGGTGTCTAGTAATACAAGATCTCTGATTCAAACAGCACATGGTAGGGAGGTTATTGTGTTTTCAAATTGACAATTCCAGAATAACGTTTGACGAGCAATCGAAGGTTCAAGGTAGTTTGGTACGCCCAGGTACCCGGTTGATCTAGAGGTTTATCAAAGTTCCGTTCAGGCGTAAATGACTAATAAATCTCAAACATGCTTCCGAAGAATGGGCCACAGTTCCCAGTCTTTGCCAGCTGAAATCTCGCCAACCAAAGTGCTTGTCAGATCGGAAAATGCAAGAATACCCGGAAAAGACCAGCCTACCATTGACACGAAAGCAAAAGGGGACCTGAGAAAAGTAGAAGAGAAGGAAGAAGCCTAATTAGAAGTTTCCATGTAAGGAGGTAAAAACTTCTAGCTTAAGAGTTGCTTGTCTCACCTTGAGTCTAAATACAAAGCACTGTAGATTATAAGAATAAACTTCTGAAGAAGATGAGATAAAACGACGAGATATCTACGACGATCTTCATAAAGTCCTATAAGGGTATTCTGAAACGTATGACAAGGTTGGTGTCTAGTAATATAAGGTCTCTGATTCAAACAGCACATGGTAAGGAGGTAATAGGGTTTTCATATTGACCATTCCAGAATAACGTTTGACGAGCAATTGAAGGTTTAAGGTAGTCTGAAAGCCCATGTAGCCGACTGAGCTAGAGGTTTATGAAGATTATCATTCACGCGTAAACAATGGGCCACAGTTCTCAGTCTTTGTCAGCTGCATTACTTTCCAAGATGAGTTTGTAACTTGTTTTCCGCTAATTTTTTTCCAATTAAGAAAATAGTTGCAACCTCAAACCATTGCTAGTAGGTATTGACTAATTTCTGAAATATTAAAAATGTTTGCTGTTTTTCAATAGAGACCCAAGGCAGCAGTCAAGTTTTGTTATTTTCTACCATAAACACATGATGTTTGTATTCGTTTCCCGACTAGTTTTTTCCAATAAGACAACTGTTTATTCCAATTTTGGCCATCAAATACCATTCTCGAGACATCTGCTGCTTTCCGAAATAGTAAAAATGCTTACTATTACCCAAAATAGACAAAATAGGGTTGTCTACCTGCGTTACTTTCCAAGATAAATGCATGAGTTTAAACTTGTTTTCGGCTATTTTTTTTCCAATTAAGAAGATAGTTTATTCTAGTTGTTGCAACCTCAAACCATTGTCGAGGACTATTTTCTGAAATATTAAAAAAATGTTCTCTTTCTCAATAATAATATTAATAATAATAATAATAATATTCTTTGTTGCCATCCAAGTCCTCCCGGGACATTAGCAACGTCAAAAACAAGAAAACAACAACAAGTACAAAATTTGAATACACATAAAATGAGGACCAGAGTCCACTTAAATGCTAACATCATAATTTGCTTAAATTTGTGTACATGAATTTCTGACTTTATATAGTCAGGAAGTCTGTTATATTCCCTAACAGAAATGTTTTTTGGAAGAATGCAGTTATGTGATTTGGTACACTCAAGTTCTCTCTATGTCTCGTAGTGATGGTCATGTTATCTGCATAACGCTGTGCATTCGTTTCAAAGGGGGTCGGATTTTTTTTACAAAAAGAACCAAGGACAATATATATAAAGATGTTAGAGTTAGCAGTCTTAAATGTACAACCCAAGGCGGCAGTCGAGTTTTGTTATTTTCTAGGCTAAACAAACGATGTTTGCATTCGCTTACCGACTAGTTTTTCCCAATAAGACAACTGTTTATTCCAATTTTTGCAATCAAATACCGTTCTCGAGATATCTGCTGTTTTCCGAAAAACTAAAAATTTTTATTCTTATCCAAAATAGACAAACTAGAGTTGTCTACCTTCGTTACTTTCCTAGAGAAACACATGAGTTTAAACTTGTTTTCGGCTATTTTTTTTCCAATTAAGATGATAGTTTATTCTAATTTTTGCAACCTTAAACCATTGCCGAGGTATTGACTATTTTCTGAAGTATTAAACATTTTTGCTGTTTTTCAAAATAGACCCAACGCAACAGCCGAATTTTTCTTTGTCCAACTCAGGCAATGGTTTATTCCAATTTTTGCAACTCCATACCAATTTTGACTTTTGAGATATTTGCTATTTTTTGAGATATTAAAAATGTTTACTATTTCCCAAAATAGATTCAGGAGAGCTGTCCAATTTTGTTATTTTCCAAAATAAATACATGAAGTTGAACCTTGCTTTCCGTTAATTTTTTCTAATTAAAAAGAGAGGCATATTTTAACTTTTGCGACATGAAACCATTATAGAGTTATTGACTACTTTCTGAGATACTAAAAATTTGTGCTATTTTTCAAAATAGACCCAAGAGAGCAGTCGAATCTTGTTATTTATCCAAGACAAACACATATTGCATTTTTTCGTTTCTCGCTGTTTTGCCTAACTAAGACAACGATTTGTTCCAATTTTTGCAATGTTATGCCATTTCCGAGATATTTGCAATTTTTTAAGATACTAAAAATGTTTATTACTTCCTAAAATACACCCAAGAGAGCTGCCCAGTTTTGTTCTTAACCAAGATAAATACATGAGGTTTAAACTTGTTTTCTGCTATTTTTTTTCAAATAAGACAATGATTTAGTCTAATTTTTGCTACCTCAAACCATTTGCGAGATATTTGCTATTTTCTGAAATCTAAAAATTTCCTACAAACTCCTAAAAGAGACACAAGAGAGCTGCCCACTTTTGTTACTTTTTGCACTAAATACACTAAATTTGTTTTTCGCTTTTTTTTAGAATTATGGTTTAGTCTAATGTTTTCAACTGCAAACCATTGCCGAGGTATTGGCTACTTCCTGAAATTAAAATTTATTTCCTATTTTCCAAAATAGCCCCAAGGCAGCAGTCGAATTTTGTTATTTTATGCACGATTTATTCCAATCGTTGCAATCTTATACCATTTCCGAGATATATGCTATTTTCTGAGATATTAGAAATGTTGCTTTCCAAAACGGACTCAAGACAGCAGTAGAATTTTGTGATTTTCCAAGATAAACAAATTATATTTGTATTCTGCTTACTTATTTGTTCCAATAAGACAATGGTTTATTTCAATTTTTGCAATCTCACACCACTATTGAAATATTAGCTGTTTTCTGAAATACAAAAAATCTTTACTATTTCTTAAAATAGACCCAAGAGAGCTGGTCAATTTTACTACTTTCCAAGAGAAATTTACACTTGTTTTCCGCTGAATTTTCTGAATTTTACAAATTTCTAACCTCAATCTAACTTAGAATTTTCTTTATGTTTTAATTTTTTCATGTTATTTTGACTTAAAATTGATTTTTTCCCACGAGTGAATAATTGTAATGTAAATAGATTTATTTAGAGAAAATTGTGGCACAAAACTGTGTTTATTAACGATTAATCACTCCTTTTCATTTTTTTTTTACATTTTTGACCCGAAGTAGAAATTCTAAAACAAGGCAAAAACTGATGTTTTATGAGAGAATTATGGTTTGAAAATCGACTTTTTTTATCGACCCAAATAGAAATATTTAAACTTTGTGCCTCTAACTGACTCCCACTCTTGGACATATATTTCCCTATAATTTTCTAACCGCCAACTACACGTGATATCAATACGTACCCACAAGTACCTTCTACTGGAATGTTCTACTGGAATAACGTTTCTCTTTGTTAATAAAAAAAAAACGTATATGTTCAGGAACTGTTGTAATTGTTTTGTTATCGTGGGTTATCAAATTATATCTTTTACGATACCTTGTTTTTAACTTTGAATGAGACAGTAAATTGGAAAATTTGTATAATATTACTTTTTAAGATATACTCAGGTTAAAATGAACTTTTACCATCATTTTTACCACTTCTGTGGTCCCTACTAGTAGACGGCCTTCTGGCTATTTTGGAAGTATGATCCTTATAAGAAACCACCCAGGCCAACAAATCTCCAGCACGTTGCAAGAGTTGCTGGATGTTGTACACAGCTGGTGTTCAAAAGAAAACCTAGCAATAAACCCTAGAAAAACGTTGATTGTGCCATTTACCCGAAGGAAGGGGCTGGATTTCTTGAAACCGCTTTCTTTGTTCGGGACGGCAATTTTATATTTTGATTTACGCATAACATGCCCAAGAAACTCTAGTTTTCTTCTCTTAATTGTGAAAAGAATTTCCATTTCCTTATCAATTCTTTCCAGAACTTGTTCGATCGTAATGCGGTCCCTCCAGGAGATCTTTAACATTCGGCGGTACACCACTCAAACGATGCCAGTCTCTTCGATGTATATCTTCCATATAGTAATAGTGGAAAGACGTAACACCGCACCATACTGATTCTCAAAGTTAACATCAATCGACAAATTAGTGACCACCTACTCTTTGCACTTCGTTCTGGTTCCGATAACCTGCTAGATACAGAGCAATATGGGCTGCTGCTCGATCTGAGAGCCATCTGCTATGCAGTATTAGATCTAATACGCTGATGAATGTCACCTGCTCCTGCTCACTACAACATCTCACCGGTTTTCCGTAAATTTTTGGCTTTAAAACGCGAATTCACGGTCTCCAATTTGTCGACCAGCTAAAGCTGTATTGATGAGGGGTTGATCGACAAATTGGTGACCACCCAATCAGAACGAATAATTTTTACTACTTAAAGGCATTCCTCTTCAAAATAGAAAGGGAATATTTTTTTCACATTATGGTGTTCCGGTCCACGTTGCATTTATCAATGAAAAGTATCGAAATCGATGCATAGGTCGTAATGGTCGGATTGCGCGGCCACCGCGAACGGCAGACTTCAACCCACTGGACTTGTTCCAGCCAACGTAGTGGAAAAGCGTATGTAATACTAACTAATTATGTATAAAATCAGTGTGCACATTAGCCGTTTTAATAGCGTAATTTATTGCCATTTCGCACAAATTAAATCAATTATCAACGTTTCTAATTGAAGTCATCATTCGCCGTTTAAATAATTAATAACTACAAATCTGTTACAAGGCCTAATCAATTAGTTGCAGAACCCAAACATTCGAGTCATTAGCATTCACTCTGTTGCTCTTCAAACCATTGCGCTGACGCACATCCTTATAAACCATTATTTGAGTTTGCACTTAGATACGTGTAAAATTCCATATCTTTTTATTATATGCCATTGGGATCTAAATATATGTGAAGGCCTGTTTTATACGTTTCTGTTGTCCTTTCGAGGAGCAAAGTGCAAATTTCCGTTCGACAAATGCATCTATTTCAGCTGACATCAAACGCGCGGGACACGAAAAGCTTTTAGGTTTTTCCTTCTTGTTGTCTACTTTGACCTGGATTTGCATAAGTTTATTGTGTTAAAAGGTGCCAACCAAAAGCTCCTCAGTTTGTACATTAGTTAGTGTTTTATTCGAACCCTTTTCAGGGTTCAGAAGTTGATGATGTCTCCCCGCAAAGACTGTTTCAAATTCCAATTTGTAGTTTCATATATACCGGACAACTCCAATCTAAAATACACCTGCTCCCGGAAAATAAAAAGACGTCCGAAAAAGAGTTCTAAAGTTTTATTATATCGGTGGTCGAGGAAGTTGAGGGTTTAAGGCTCGAGATCCAGCTTGACGCTTAAAAGCCGATGCTTTCAAAAGTTGTTTTGAAAGCCGAAGAGTTTTTGAGGTGTTTACACTGCTAGAGTAAAGTGTACGATGATCTTGTTAAAAGTAAGGATTTTTGATACATTAAATGGCGCGACAAAAGTTGTGGTCCTACTTGGGGATTCAGGGGTTGACTTGATTTCAAGTCAAGCTCAAGTCAAGTTTGAGGCAGTAATACATGTCAAGTCAAGTAGTTTTTCTTTCAAGTACTTGAAAAATCAAGTAGTTGAACTTGGCTTTATTATTTTTAATAGTGGATACTTAGTAAACTAGTTTGAGGAAATGTTTTTGCTTAATGCCTGGAAAATCGCTGACGAAAGTTCTTTTTCCGACTTTAGAATCTTGCTTTGACGATTACCAAGTTCAAATGACTTATTGTACTTACAAACTTAATGATAATAATGAGCATTTCGAACTTTGACACACTGTTGGAAGACCCTGATGTGATTTAATCGAACTATTTTGGTCAATAATATTTGCAGTTGTGATGTGTAGTCACCTTTCTGAGTGATGTGTAGTCACCTTTCTGAGTCTATGTAAAGTTAATTTTCTCAAAGAACTAAAAGGAAAAATAATTAAAAAGAAGGAAACACGAAGTAGCTGATAGGAACAGGATGTATGGTAAGAACTAAAAACTGTAACTACTGTGATAAAAATTCAGAGACCCAAATTTCATAACTTGGTAAATAGTTTTTATTTGTTTCATTTTTGTATATACAGGTTACAATCTAAAATGTTTAGGGAAGATCCGTGGGATAACTATTTTTCTTACATAATTGTGTACCAAGTCAAGATTGTTTAAATTGCTTTTCTTAAACAATCTTTTTATAGCCAGCAAAATTGTTTATTTGAATGCATATTTTTTAGATTCTTCCAAAATCTTTTACAAAATTACTAGAAACTGGTATTTTAATCAGTTTTTGACTTCAATTCTTACAGACTACAGAAACGTTTTTTTCTTGTTTTTTTAAAGATTTTTAATAATTATTTTTAACAGAATTATTTACCTAGTCTCGTCAAGATCATGGATTATGAAAAAATTGTTTAAAGGATTCTTCTCGTTTAAAAATGTTTTTTTTTTTTAAGATTTCTTTCCTGGATCTAGAAAACCACTAAAAACTAGTATTTTAGTCATTCTTTTCAACTTGTATATAGAAACTTTGTTTGTACAGTTTTTCTTAGAAAAACTTCCACAAAATCACTAGAAGGAAATTGTTTATTGATCTGTTACAAATTCTTTTAGTATCACTACAATATCTTTAATAAATGAAGACATAAGTGGATGAAGGTGTCATGCCCCACTTTTTACAAAATTCTTACACTTTTAGGGTGGTCAGGGGTCAGGGTTTGTTTAAAATTGGGTTTATACCATGAAAGTTTAACAGATCGAAAAATTGGTTAAAAGTGCGACTTTATCCACTTATGTCTCCAATTATTTTGTTACAGGATTGTTTACCCATGGATTGTTTAAATTACTTTTCTTTATTACTTAATTAGTTGCACAATCAAGTAAAACTGGTTTTTCAATCGGGTTCCTACCTCACTTTTTACATCTTATAGAAACGTCTTTATTATTGTTTTTCTTACAAGATCCCTAGGCGACAAATTTTGCAATATCTCTTATAATTACTAAAAAAAATTGTGTTAAGTGTTTTTCTTACAGAATGTTTTGCCAAGTTAGGACAAGGTCTTGGATTGTTCAAACTATATTTCTTAAAATATCCTTCTAAAACATTTATTTGGAAATAATCTTCTTATAGAATATTTTAAAAAATCACCAAATACTGGTATTTTAATCAGTATTTTACATCATTCTTTACAGCCTATGGAAACATTGGAAACGTCTTTTTGAGAGTTTCATCTTTCACAAAATTGTCGTACATAATCGACCAAGATAATAGAAGACTATTTGTATATTAGTCTCTTACAAGATCTGTTACAATCGCAAATATTTTTCTTACATAATAGTTTATTAAATCACGACAAGGTCATGGAAGGTTTAAACCAGTTCGAAAAGCAACTCATATTGTTCTGTACCTCGCAGGTTATCGGAACCAAAACAAAGTGTTAAACAGTAGGTGGTCACCAATTTGTCCATCAACCCATCTGCATACTAGTTTCGGGGTCTACCCCTCATCAGTACAGCTTTGGCTGGTCGACAAATTGGAGACCGTGTGTCGTGGCTTAAATCCAAAAAGCTATGGAATAGCGGTGGTAGTTGTACAGAGCAAGCCACATCCAACATTGTATTAGATCTTATACTGCATGGCAGATGGCTCTCAGTTCGAGAAGCGGCCCATATTGCTCTCAACCTCGCAGGTTATCGGAACCAAAACAAAGTTTTAGAGAGTAGATGGTTGATCTTTTTGTGACGGTAAGGATCTTTTTATAGTCAGCAAAATTGTTTATTTGTATGTATATTTCTTCCAAAATCTTTTACAAAATTACTAGAAATTGGTATTTTAATCAGTTTTTGACATCAATTTTAATAATTATTTTTAACAAAATTATGAATTATTTACTTAGTCACATCAAGGTAATGGATTATAAAAACAATTTTTAAGGGTTTTTTTTAGAAAGTTACCAAAAATGTTTTTTTTTTTTTTAAAAAGGTTCCTTCCAGAATCTTTAAGAAAATCACTAAATACTAGTATTTTAACGGGTCTTTTAGATCATCATTTCCAGCCTATATATAGAAACTTTTTTGTATAGTTTTTCTTAAAAAAACATTTCACAAAATCACTAGAAGGAGATTTTTTATTGATCTGTTACAGATTTTTTTAGTATCTCTACAATATATTTAATAATTATTTTGTTACAGAATTGTTTACCAATGGATTGTTTAAACTACTTTTCTTTGATACTTAATTAGTTACACAATCAAGTGAAACTGGATTTTCAAT
This sequence comes from Taphrorychus bicolor, assembly GCA_951812265.1. Classification (NCBI taxonomy): domain Eukaryota; kingdom Metazoa; phylum Arthropoda; class Insecta; order Coleoptera; family Curculionidae; genus Taphrorychus; species Taphrorychus bicolor. The sequence goes on from OX638304.1 coordinate 29,858,937, forward strand.
CGGGTTTTTACCTCAATTTTTACACCTCATAGAAACGTCTTTATTATTGTTTTTCTTACAAAATCACTAGGCGACAAATTTTACAATATCCCTTAAAATTACTAAAAAAAAATGTGTTAATTGTTTTTCTTATAGAATAATTTGCCAAGTTAGGACAAGGTCTTGGATTGTTCAAACTATGCTTCTTAAATATCCTTCTAGAGTCACTAAAAATATTTATGCAAGTAGGGCCTGCGAGATATTAGTGAACTGAAACCAAACTAGTTTTCTGCCGAAGTTGTCGTTTTCCACAGGCAGATGGCCGAGATTCGTACCTTAACTGTCTGGGGACGACATTCAGCAGAGTATCAAACTCATTTCTCTATCAGGCAGAGGAACCATAGACCGGTTTCGCTCTTATTAGAGCTTATCAGTATGGAATACCTCAAACCTGATAGAAGTACGAGTTCGAAAAATACTTGGTCACCTCTCTTGCTCAAGGCACTGTGTATGTATGCAAGTGGCGCCATCGGACGACGGCAGGTGCTTCTACTAGGGGTTGCGAGATGTTTTCTGTCGGAGTTGTCGCTTCCCACAGACAGATGGCGGAGATTTCGTACCTATACAATCCGGGGACGACGTTCAGCAGAGTATCAAACTCATTTCTCTATCAGGCAGAGTAACCATAGACCGGTTTGGTCTATGGGTCCTCTCAGGTACGATATTGACCTGCCGTTGTCCGATGGCGTCACTTGCATATACGCACAGTGCTTTGAGCAATAGAGGAAACCAAGTCAAATTCAAATTCGTATTTCTATCAGGTTTAAGGTATACCGTACTGATGAGCTCCAATAAGAGCGAAACCGGTCTATGGTTCCTCTACCTGATAAAGAAATAAGTTTGATACTCTGCTGAACGTCGCGTCGTCCCCGGAGGGTATAGGTACGAAATCTCGACCATATGTCTGTGGGAAGCTCCGGGACAACTCCGGCAGAAAAGTGGCTTGATTTCACTTCACAGACATCTCGCTTGCTCTAGTGGTAGCACCTGCTGTCGTCCGATGTCGCCACTAGCAAATATTCACAGTGTCTTGAGCAATAGAGGAAACCAAGTCAAATTCAAATTCGTACTTCTATCAGGTTTGAGGTATACCACACTGATGAGCTCCAATAAGAGCGAAACCGGTCTATGATTCCTCTGCCTGATCAACAAATAAGTTTGATACTCTGCTGAACGTCGCGTCGTCCCCGGACGGTATAGGTATGAAATCTCGGCCATATGTCTGTGGGAAGCGACAACTCTGGCAGAAAACTGGCTTGGTTTCACTTCACAGACATATCGCTTGCCCTAGTGGTAGCACCTGCTGTCGTCCGATGTCGCCACTAGCAAATATTCACAGTGCCTTGAGCAATAGAGGAAACCAAGTTAAATTCGAATTCGTATTTCTATCAGGTTTGAGGTATACCACACTGATGAGCTCCAATAAGAGCAAAACCGGTCTATGGTTCCTCTGCCTGATAGAGAAATGAGTTTGATACTCTACTGAACGTCGTCCCCGGACAGTATAAGTACCAGCCATCTGTCTCTGGGAAGCGACAACTCCGGCAGAAAACTGGCTTGGTTTTACTAAAAATATTTATTTGCAAATAATTTTCTTACAGATACCTTACAAAATCACTATAAATACTGGTATTTTAATCAGTATTTTACATTATTTTTTACAGCCTATGAAAACGTTAGAAACATTATTTTGAGAGTATTTGGGAGAAATTTTCTTACATAATCTTTTAACATAACAATAGAAGGCGATTTTTTATTAAACTCTTACAAAATCTATTACAATCGCAAATATTTTTGCTAATTATTTTTCTTACATAATACTTCATTAAGTCATGTCCATGGAGGGTTTAAACTACTTTTTGTAAAGAATTCTCAAAAATTCACTAATAACGCTTTTTTGAAACATGTCATTTCTTAAAGTATCCTTAGAGAATCACTAAAATATTTATTTGAAACCATCTTTCTTACAGAATCCTTTATAAAATCACTAAGAACTGATACTATAATCAGAGTTTTACCTCGTTTTTAAAGCCTGTAGAACCTTTTTTTTAGTGTTTTATATTTTACAAATACTTTTTTAGAAAATCTCTTACACTCACTAAAATAATTTTAAAAATGTGTCATGGATCTTTTAAACTACTCTCCCTAAAGGTTCACCAAAAATGTTTATTTGAAAGCATCTCTCGTCTTCATTAAGAACTTCAAACTGGTATTTTAATTTGTCTTTTAGATCATTTTTTACAGCCTATACAAGCGTCTTTTTTGTTACACTGTAAATGCTTTCACGGCCGGTCAAAAATCAATCAAAGTGTTTTCGAGGCTTAGAAGCCCAGAAAGAATGAAAGCGTAGTCCAATAGAATTTCTTCCTGACGCTTTGTCTACAGCTGCGGCAGACTTTGTAAAAGACGATGAGGTAATGGGCGAAGTGATCTCCCGTGCTTCCCGACGTTGACTGATTTGACTGTGGTGAGTCCGTGGTATTTATTCTCCCACCGCGGCGCCGTCGCGCTGCATTGGAACGACTGGGGTGGGGGTAGTGGTGGCGCGGGGTTTCGGCGCACTTGAGGTTGATGTAGAACTCGCTTCCAGTCTGCATTTAGAAACGTATTTTCCTCCTTCCTGTTGAAATTGTTGTCGTGTTTAAAGACCTCAATGGCCTCTCTAGTTAGTCTCGGATAGAAACGCTGCGACTGATATAAGATAACCATCTCGTTGAAAAGGATGTCTTCGGTCTTGGGAGAAAGCGTGCTCTGCTACTGCTGACTTTTGTGTTTGTCCCAGCCTGTACCTCCTCTTGTGTTCCGTAATCCTGGTGTTGACACGACATTCTTTTCAACGAGGTAGATATCTTCGAGGTGGTATCAATCGCAGCATTTCTATCCGAGACTAACGAGAGAAGTCATTGAGATTTTTAAACACGACAACAATTTCAACAGGAAAGAGGAAATTAAGTTTTTAAATGCAGACTGGAAGAAGTGCGCCGAAAGCCTGCGCCACCACTGTCCCCACCCCAGCCAATAAATACCACGGAGCTCACCACAGTCGAATCAGTCAACGTCGGGAAGCACAGGAGATCACCTCGCCCATTGCCTCATCGCTTTTGATAATGTCTGCCGCAGTCTTTCCATTTGATAATGTTTATAGAATTATTTACAAAGTCTAGTCGCGTTCACAGAATGACAAGAAGCATTTCTTAAAGACACTTTTCGTTCAGAATTCTTTACAAATAGACTAGAATCTGATGCTTTTAATCTTCTGAAGCCCTCTAAGAGTTAGTTATCAACAAACTAACTAGTCTGATACATTAGATCTTAGATTCTATAGGATTTTTTTATTATTTATATTTTTTTCCTTACTTAATAATTGATGGGTGAGTTAATGAATGAAGAGGCGTTTAACTCTTAATATTCGCCATGTTCCTATATTCATTCCGAATACCATGGTCTCTTACCCTTACCATCTCCAAGAAAAACGTTAGGATATGAAAGTTAAAGAAAATGAACAATATTGTTTTTGATCAAGTAAAAATAATATAACGTGTCAGTCAGTGCTTGTAAAAAATTTTAACTCGTGCAAGAAAGAGACTTTTCTGCTCGAGCATAGGAAAATGAAATTGTCCATGTGAAATTTGCGGGATGATGTATGAAATTTCACAGTTTCTTCGGAAGATTTAGAGTTAAATAGAACTTATATTAAATTTTCGTATAAACAACATAATTTTAGACAGCTCTTCCTTTAAAATAGTTGGAGCAATTGGATATAAATCGATCATTTTTACTGCTGTTTTACCTTCCCATAGTCGAATCTGTATCTCATTCCAATAGAATCGATGAAAGCCTTATCCATTGTTTACCCTAAATCATTATTCAAAACCGCTTTTCGTTCCAAACACTCTTAAGACGAACAAATTGCAAGGGATTGGCTCCCTAATCGGCGCGAATACGGTCCATTTGCACATCAAAAGGGCGGCTGGTTCTGCGGTTTGCAATTCCCTTGTTGCATTGCGTATTCATCCGGCCTTGTTCGGCGGGTAATTTACATTGCTAATTAATATCAAATGGGGCCGTTCGAGTGGCTAATGCCAACTCAGCCTGGTTTTTGTCGAGGATTGATTGCCTCCAACTAGGTTATGGTTAAATTAAGTGGGAGAATTAACACCCCAACAGAAGCGGATCTATTATTATTAATTTCGAGCAGTAGAGGCCATCGGTGCATAGTGCGTTATGGAAATCAACAATAATGGGCGGTTTTTGCTTTTTAATAAGATCAGACGAGACTTGATTTGTTTTCTGAAAAATCTAGGCCAGAGTTGGGGTCAAAATCGGTAAAAAATGGCTTAAACTCTCTATAAATGGATATTAAGAATTTTTGAAAAAATTTTCCAAATGACATTTTTCAGTCAGTCTTTCGTCTAAATGTGCATCATATCCGACATCGAAACAGGTGAAAATCGTGGTTGCTCAATGACCAATTTATTTATTTTATTTAGTTCAATGACCAATAATCAAATAAATCGATTCAAATTCCTTGTATTTAGCGAAATTATATTTTAGATCAAAACATGTAAATTTGGACTAAAAATACCTCAAAATGAAAATTTGGCGTTTGTTTGGAAAGTCCTGTTCGTGAAATGTTTCGTTATGATTGGGGCAAAAATTGGTTAGAAAATGACTTAAAGCGTCTAAAAATTCAAATATGTAAGATTATAAATTTTGAGTGTTTGAAAAAAATCATTTTAGGATATTTGCCAAGATTGGTTTAAAATGACTCAGATTATTTCAAAATGCAACATAAAAGTTTTTGAAAAATTCAGGTTCATTAAGGTCAAAATCCATTAAAAATTACTCAAAGCCTCTAAAAATCTTAAAAAGTTTTTGAAGTAATTGAGATAAGAATTTTCGTCAATCGTCAAATCGTCAAATCGTATAAAATTACAAATTTTTAATTCTTGGAAAAATGATATTTAGGACCAACGCCAAAATTGGTTAAAAAAGATTCAAAGCGTTTAAAAATTTAAATTTGAAGTTTGTAAGTTAGAAATGGAACCAAAGTCGATTAAGAATGACTCAAAGCGTATATAAAAGGAGTTTTTTAAGAAAATACGGTAAGAATTAAAGCCAAAATCAAATTGGGTAAATCGATTCAAATCTTCTCATTTTGTGTGGTTAGCGAAATTATATTTTAGATCAAAATATGTAAATTTGGACTAAAAATACTTCTCAAAAAAAATTTAGCGTTTTTTTGGAAAGTCCTGTTGGGATTAGGGTCAAAAATCATAAAAATACAAATTTGAAGTTTCTTGAAATATTTAGATCATGATTAGGGCAAAAATTGGTTAGAAAATTACTTAAAGCATCAAAAACCCAAATTTAAAATTTTTGGAGAAATGCAAAGTTAGAATTAGTTAAAAATTATAAATTTAAAGTGTTTGAAGAATATGATTTTAGGAATTTTGTCAAAATCTGTTAAAAATTACTCTGATTATTTAAAAATGCAACTTAAAAGTTTTTTGACAAATTCAGGTTCATTAAGGTCAAAATCCATTAAAAATTACTCAAAGCATATTAAAATGCATATTTTAAGTGTCTGGAGTAAAATAAGCCTAATCGTTTAAAATAGCAAATTTGTAATTCTTGGAAAAATGAGGTTTAGGACCAAGGCCAAAATCAGTTAAAAAAGATTCAAAGCGTTTAAAAAATTAAATTTGAAGTTTGTAAGTTAGAAATGGTACCAAAATCGATTAAGAATGACTCAAAGCGTCTAAAAACAAGTTTTTTAAGAAAATACGATAAGAGTTAAAGCCAAAATCAGATTGGGTAAATCGATTCAAATCGTTTAGCGAAATTATATTTTAGATCAAAATATGTAAATTTGGACTAAAAATACCTCAAAATAAAAATTTGGGGTCTTTTGGGAAAGTGCTGTTAGGATCAGTGTCAAAAATCATCACAAATTTGAAGTTTCGTGAAATAGTTAGATCTTTTTAAGGGCAAAAATTGGTTAAAAAATTACTTAAAGCGTCCAAAAATCCATCTATTTAATTTTTGGAGAAAGGCAGGTTTTGGAGAAATGCAACAAAATATGTAAATTTGGACTAAAAATACTTCAAAATGAAAATGTGACTTTTTTTGGGAAAGGATCAGGGTCAAAAATCTTAAAAATACAAGTTTTAAATTTCGTGAAATATTTAGATTATGATAGGGAAAAAATTGGTTAGAAAATGACTTAAAGCGTCTAAAAATCCAAATTTTTTATTTTTGGGGAAATGCAGGGTTAGAAGTGGTTAAAATTGGTTAAAAATGACTCCAAACATGTAAGATTATCAATTTGATGTGTTTTAAGGAATCCGTTTTAGGAATCTTGCCAAAATCGGTTTAAAATTACTCAGATTATTTAAAAACGCAACTTAAAAGTTTTCGGAAAAATTCAGGTTCATTAAGGTAAAAATCCATTAAAAATTACTCAAATAATTTTAAAATGCACATTTGAAGTTTTTTGGAGTAAGTGAGATAAGAATTTTAAAGCCAAAATCGGTGAAAATAAGCAAAATCGTTTAAAATAACAAATTTGGAGATCTTGGAAAAACTGATGTTTAGGACCAAGGCCAAAATCAGGTAACATATAGGGAACGATAGGTTTAGGACAAATTGGTTAGAAAAATACTTAAAGCATTTAAAATCGAAATTTTAAATTATTGGAGAAATTCATATTAGAAATTTTGCCAAAATCGGTTAAAAATTACTCAGATTATTTAGAAATGCAACTTAAAAGTTTTTGGAAAAATTCAGGTTCATTAAGGTCAAAATCCATTAAAAATTACTCAAAGAATCTAAAAATGCATATATGAAATTTTTGGAGGAAGTGAGATAAGAATTTAAAGCCAAAATCGGTTTAAAATATGCCAAATCGTTTAAAATAGCAATTTTGGAATTCTTGGAAAAATGCAGCTTAGTACCAAAGCCAACATTGGTTAAAAGCAATTCAAAGCCTTTAAGAATATAAATTTGCAGTTTGTTAGTTAGAAATGGGATCAAAATCGTTCAAGAATGACTCATAGAGTCTAAAAAGAAGTTTTTGAAGAGAATACGGTAAGAATTAAAACCAAAATCAGATTGAATAAATCGATTCAAATCTTCTCATTTTGGGTGCTTAGCGAAATTATATTTTAGATCAAGATATGTAAATTTGGACTAAAAATACTTCTCAAAAAAAATGTAGCGTTTTTTTGAAAAGTCCTGTTAGGGTTAGGGTCAAAAATCATAAAAATACAAATTTGAAGTTTCTTGAAACATTTAGATCATGATTGGGGCCAAAATTGGTTAGAAAATTACTTAAAGCATCTCAAAACCCAATTTTTTTATTTTTGGAGATTTGCAAAGTTGGAATTAGTTAAAAATTATAAATTTAGATGTTTGAAGAAGTTCATTTTAAGATTTTTGCCAAAATCGCTTAAAAATTACTCAAATTATTTAAAAATGCAACTTAAAAGTTTTTGAAAAAATTGGGGTTGATTAAGATCACAATCCATTAAAAATTACTCAAAAAATCTAAAAATGCATATTTGTAATTCTTGGAAAAATGCAGATTAGGACGAAGTCCAAAATTGGTTAAAAAATTCAAAGCGTTTAAAAAATTTAAATTTGAAGTTTGTAAGTTACAAATGGGACCAAACTCGATTAAGAATGACTCAAAACGTCTAGAAAGAAGTTTTTGAAGAAAATACTGTAAGAATTAAAGCCAAAATCAGATAGGGTAAATCGAATCATTACTTATAATTTCTTGTGTTTAGCGAAATCATATTTTAGATCAAAATATATAAATTTAGACTAAAAATAGCAATAGAGTTTAAAAAAATACCTCAAAATTTGACATTTTTTTGGAAAGTCCTGTAGGGATCAGGGTCAAAAATCAGAAAAATACAAATTTGAAGTTTTGTGAAATATTTATTTGGTTATATTATTTATATGTTGGTTAGAAAACGACTTAAAGCGTCTAAAAATCCAAGTTTTATATTTTTTGAGAAATGCAAGGTTACAATTGGTTAAAATTAGTTAAAAATGACTCCAAACGTGTAAGATTATAAATTTGCAGTGTTTGACGGAATTTATTTTAGGAATTTTGCCAAAATCACTTAGAAATTACTCAAAGAATCTGAAAATGCATATTTCAAGTTTTAGAAGTAAGTGAGATAAGAATTTTAAAGCCAAAATTGGTTTAAAATAAGCCAAATCGTTTAAAATAGCAATTTTGGGATTCTTGAAAAAATGCAGTTTAGGACCAAGGCCAAAATTGGTTAAAAATGGTTCAAAGCGCTTAAAAAATTTTTATTTGAAGTTTGTAAGTTAGAAATGGGACCAAAATGCGGTAAGAATTAAAGCCAAAATCAGATTGGGTAAATCGATTCAAATCTTCTAATTTGTTGTGTTTAGCGAAATTATATTTGAGATCAAAATATGTGAATTTGGACTAAACATACCTCAGAATGAAAATTTGGTTTTTTTTTGGAAAGTCCTGTTAGGATCAGGGTAAAAAATTATAAAAATACAAATTTGAAGTTTCTCGAAATATTTAAGTCATGATTAGGACAAAAATTGGTTAGGACTTGAAGCGTCTAAAAATCCAAATTTAATTTTTGGAGAAATCCAGGGTTAGAATTGGTTAAAATTTGTTAAAAAAAGCTAAAAATAGTCAAATCGTTTAAAATAGCAAATTTGAAACCCTTGGAAAAATGCAGTTTAGGACTAAGGCCTAAGGACAAACTAGACTAAGGCCACTCTATTTTAACCAAAATTGGTTAAAATAGAGTTCTTGCTTTTAGCAAAATTAATTTTTGGATCGTAATATGTAAATTTGGACTAACAGTACCTCAAATTGAAAATGTGGCATTTCTTGGGAAAGTCTCGCTAAGATGAGGGTCAAAACCTATAAAAATACAAGTTTGAAGTTTCGTGGAAAAATCAAACCATAATTAGGGCACAAATTGGTTAGAAAATGACTTAAAGCATCTAAAAATAAAAGTTTTAAATTTTTGGAGAAATTCATTTTAGGAATTTTTGCAAAATCGTTTAAAAATTACTCAGATTATTTAAAAATGCAACTTAAAAGTTTTTGGAAAAATTCAGGTTCATTAAAGTCAAAATCCATTAAAAATTACTCAAAGAATTTAAAAATGCATATTTGAGGTTTTCGGAGTGAGATAAGAATTTGAAGGCCAAAATCGGTTTAAAATAAGTCAAATCAATTAAAATTGCAATTTTGGAATTCTTGGAAAAATGCAGTTTAGGACCAAGACCAAAATCGATTAAGAATGACTCAAAGCGTCTAAAAAGGAGTTTTTAAACAAAATATGCTAAGAATTAAAGCCAAAGTCAGAGTGGGAAAATCGATTCAAATCTTTTAATTTCTTGTATTTAGCGAAATTATATTTGACATCAAAATATGTTAATTTGGACTAAAAATACCTCAAAATGAAAATTTGGCATTTTTTTTTGGAAAGTCCTGTTAGGGTCAGAGTCAAAAATCATAAAAATACAAGTTTGAAGTTTTGTGAAATATTTAGATCATGATTAGGGCAACAATTGTTTAGAAAATGACTTAAAGCGTCTAAAAATCCAAATTTTTAACTTTTGGGAGAAATGCGGGGTCAGAATTGGTTAGAAATGACTCCAAACGTGTACGATTATAAAATTGGAGTGCTTGAAGAAATTCATTTTATAAATTTTGCCAAAATCGGTTAAAAAGTACTCAGATTATTTAAAAATGCAACTTAAAAGTTGCTGTAAAAAATCAGGTTCAATAAGGTCAAAATCCATTAAAAATTACTCAAAGAATCTAAAAATGCATATTTGAAGTTTTTGGAGTAAGTGAGATAAGAATTTTAAAGCCAAAATCGGTTTAAATCGGATCTGAAGTTCTGGATGTGTTTGGGACCAAGACCAACATTGGTTAAAATAGATTCAAAGCGTTTATAAATTTAAATTTGAAGTTTATAAGTTAGAAAGGGGACCAAGATCGATTAAGAATAACTCAAAGCGTCTAAAAAGAAATTTTCGAAGAAAATACGGTATGAATTAAAGGCAAAATCAAATTGGGTAAATCGATTCAAATCTCTAAATTTTTCTGTTTAGCGAAATTATAGTTTAGATCAAAATATGTAAATTTGGACTAAAAATACCTCAAAATGAAAATTTGGCGGTTTTTGGAAAGTCCTGTTAGGGTCAAAAATCATAAAAATACAACATGATTAGGGCACAAATTGGTTAAAAAATGACTTAAAGCGTCTAAAAATCAAAATTTTTAATTTTTTGAAAAATGCAGGGTTAGAATTGGTTAAAAATTACTCCAAACGTGTAAGATTATTCAAACGCTCCAAACTTGGAGTGTTGGAAGATATTCATTTTAGGAATTTTGCCAAAATAGGTTATAAATTACTCAGATTATTTAAAAATGCAACTAAAAATGTTTTGGAAAAATTCAGGTTCATGAAGGTCAAAATTCATTAAAAATTACTCAAAGCATCCAAAATGCATATTTGAAGTTTTTGAAGTAATTGAGATAAGAATTTGAAAGCCAAAATTGGTTTAAAATAAGCCAAATCGTTTAAAATTACAAATTTTTAAATCTTGGAAAAATGATGTTTAGGACCAAGGCCAAAATTGGTTAGAAAAGATTCAAAGCGTTTAAAAATTTAAATTTGAAGTTTGTAAGTTAGAAATGGGACCAAAATCGATTAAGAATAACTCAAAGCGTTCCAGAAGAAGTTTTTGAAGAAAATGCGGTAGTAATTAAAGCCAAAATCAGATTGGGTAAATCGATTCAAATCTTCTAATTTCTCGTGTTTAGCGAAATTATATTTTACATCAAAATATGTAAATTTGGACTAAAAATACCTCAAAATAAAAATGTGATGTCTTCTTTGGGAAAGGATCAGGGTCAAAAATCATACAAGTACAAATTTGAAGTTTCGTGAAATATGTAGATCATGATTAGGGTAAAAATTGGTTAGAAAATGACTTAAAGCGTCTAAAATTCAACTTTTTAATTGTTGGAGAGATGCAGGGTTAGAATTGGTTAAAATTGGTTAAAAATGACTCTAAACGTCTAAGATTATATATTTGGAGTGTTTGAAGAAATTTATTTTAGGAATTTTGCTAAAATCGGTTAAAAATGACTGAGATTATTCAAAAATGCAACTTAGTTTTTGGAAAAATTCAGGTTTATTAAGGTCAAAATCCATTAAAAATTACTCAAAAAAATCTAAAAATGCATATTTGAAGTTTTTCGGAGTAAGTGAGATAAGAATTTTAAAGCCAAAATCGGTTAAAATAAACAAAATCATTTAAAATAACAAATTTTGAGATCTTGAAAAAATGCAGTTTAGCACCAAGCCAAAATTGGTGAAAAAAGATTCAAAGCGGTTAAAAATTTAAATTTGAAGTTTGTAGAGAACTTAGAAATGGGACCAAAATCGATTAAGAATGACTCAAACCGTCTAAGAAGAAGTTTTTGAAGAAAATACGGTAAGGATTAAAGCCAAAATCAGAGTAGGTAAATCGATTCAAATCTCCTAATTTCTTGTGTTTAGCGAAATTATATTTTAGATCAAAATATGTAAATCTGGACTAAAAATACCACAAAGTCAAAATTTGTCGTATTTTTTTGGAGAGAGGATCAGGGTCAAAACACAAAAAAATTAAATTTGAAGTTTTGAGAAAAATTCAGTTTATGATTAAGACAAAAATTCGTTAGAAAATGACTTAAAGCGTCTAAAAAATTCAAATTTGGAATTTTTTGGAGCAATGCAGGGTTATAATTAGAACTAGAATTGATTAAAATAAACTCACATCTTTTTAAGATGCAAGTTTTGATGTTTTTGGATTAACACATTATTAGGACAAAACAATGTAATTAAAATTTTCTGATATATTGTTTTTGGTAAATACACTGTTGGACTAAAATTTATGAAATTTGGCTCAAAATACAAAGTTGGCTTTTTTGAGAAATTGAGCTGTGGATTAATGGTTACAAATGACTCCAAACGTCTAAGGTTATAAATTTAGAGTGTCTGACGAACTAAAACTCATTTTAGGAATTATGCCAAAATCGTTTTAAAATTAATGAAATTATTTAAAAATGCAACTTAAAGTTTTGAAAAAATTCAGTTTCATTAAGGGCAAAATCCGATAAAAATTACTAAAAAAAAACCAGAAATGCATATTTGAAGTTTTTGGGGTAGTATAATAGCCAAGAGTCAATTCAAATTTAAAGTTTTTAGAAAAATTCAAGTTAAGATTCTGACCAAAATCGATTCAAAATGACATAAAGCGTCTAAAAAGAAATTTTTGGTAAAAATGCGATAAGAATTAAAGCCAAAAACGGTTAAAAATGACTTAAAGCTTAAATGTAAATTTGGAGTTATAGGAAAATGAAAGTTAGATTAGGATCAAAATCGTTTGAAACTGACTCAAGAACTCAAGGCATTTCTTGTCTTTATTCTTGTTGACTAGTTTTCGTTAAACCCAACGTAAGAAAGAAGAACAAACGCATTTTAAAACGATTTCAAACAGTAAACATCCAAATAAATCTTCTGTTTCTATGCAGACAAAAAGGCAATAAATCGTGCTGGATGTCTTCATATTCAAAGAAAGCCGTCGTAATAAAATCTAAAAATAGCCCAAACTACAGTCTTATTACCAGAGGCGAGGACGTCGGTATGCGTTTGCTGATTTTTTCATTGGTTGTGCTGCGTCGCGATTGATTAATGGTATGGATCGCTCGATATGATTAGTTGAAGTCTGCATAAATGCATTCGTTCACGAGTTTGAATGGGAGTTTAAGTTGAGCTTTCCTAGGTGAAAGATCGCTGTCTGCAGGGCGGGAAATATATCGATGTCAGTATGTCAGCAAGTTGGTTAAAAGTTCAGTAGAGTAACCGTTTGTTGTCCGCTTCTACTTGAGTAGAAGAAAAAAAAATGCTACAGAATATAGTAGTAACTACTCAGACATCACACAGCACAAATCAGGTTTCAGATTTAATTCGACTTCGATGTAAATCTTTACTTAGACGACGCGACGTTCATTTTTTTTTCACTTTTCCTTTTTTTGGTGGAAAACTCAACGGTAACTGTAACACGGCTGCGATTTGCAATTATTTAAATGCAGCCGGAACGGCGGAACGTAATTTATGTCTCCAGACTGTGAATGTCGATGGGGGCGACACGATTTATCGTTTGCCTTGCAAATTGTGCGGATTGCTCCAATTGTTTGAACAAACGAAAAACGATCTTGCACCGCGAAGGAAAAATAGTCAGCTGCTACACGTAATGAAGTTGTGACCGAGCTCGTAGAGAAGTCAAAACTCTTGAGAGATAAAGTGTAAATTAAATAAAAGGGCAAAGTACAATAGGGTTTAACATCCAGGGAGCAATTACAATTCCTTTTTTTTTCCTTTTTTTTTTAATAGCCCGGCCGCCGCCGACCGCCAACGGGGGCGGCTTTTGTCTCACCGAGGTCGGATTCATCCATTAATTAAGCCGTTTTGTCCTCACTAGCTTCCATAGTCCATTGTTTGAATCTATCATTAAATTTGTACGTTAATGACCCTTTGACGGGTGGTAGAGATAAGCGAATTTTCACTTTAGCTTTCCATCTTTTATTCGCAGTTATTTACCAAAATTCAGTTATAACAAACAAGGTACATATACGGGGTGCCCCAACGCTGTCAAAGTTCAAAATCTTAGTGTCACAAGAAGGTGAGTACAACTGTAGAAGGTAGAATTAATTGTACTCAAATATACAGTGGGAAGGTGTATACTTCGGGCATCAATTTAATATCTTTTAGACGCACCGTTTCGACTAAAAGCCATCATCAGCGCCAAAACAAGTAACTAATTACTACATTGTACATGCACTTTTCCCTACCTAGTACTAATAAAGTCTACTTAGGCATTCAGCTTCAGTTAAAAGTGAAGGCCTAGGTTATTGCCAATTTCGAGCTACATAGCTGTTTGGGACAGACATCAGACGTTGTTCGAGTCGCTTACTAAAGGACAAGGAAATTAACGTGTCCCACAGTCTCAGACCGAACACTTTGTGCATATTAGACACATCAAGTGTCAGATTAAAATGCGCGCCCTTGTCTCGGGCTTGCGGTGCTGCAGCCAACCAAATAATCGCAGCACTTAATGAACTTTGAGCTATGTCACCCCATTGTGACGTCAGCCTTCCGGACCACGCCGGAAAATACGCTCTCCCCGGCACCCGTAGTACACGTCGATAGTGGAAAATGCTGCATTTCCGCCGTCGTTGGAAGCGGGCGGCAGATTGAAGCAGGTAAACTGAATGGATCGCCGTTCAATTTCGATAATAAGAGCTTGTGTTGTATGTTTTCGGATTTTAAAAGGCCCTGCTAATGGCGATCGATTTGCTCGGCATCCTGCTCGGAAATGGGGGGCTTTCAGGCGAGACGATTTGTCAAAAATTGCCCGTACCTCGGATAAATTGAGGTTGTTTTGGAAACTTTCCGAAATAGTGGATAGCTAGGAACGCATTACTGGCCTTCTTGATTGCTACATTTCGATCAATGGTTGGGGATAATAGTTATTGTGGACAGGGAACTAATATTAATTTCTTAATCTATGCGAACAAAAATAGCACAGAACAGGCAAGACAACACCAAAATTGACAAGCGAAGGGCAATAAAATTTTTAAGCCTCTCTAGCAAATACCATCGGCTTAATTATAAAATCAAGAGCATTAACTGGCCTTCTTTTATTGCTAGATTTCTGTCAATGGTTGAGGATATAGTTTTTGTGGGCCGGAAACTAATATTAATTTCTAAATATGTAGGAAAGTCTGGATGTTTTCGTGTGTTTTATTGATTATGAAAAGGCCTTCGACACAGTGCAACACGAAAAGCTCATAAATATATTGAGAGATACTGGAGTTGAAGGGAAAGATTTACGAATAATTTAGAATCTGTACTGGCGACAGAAGGCAGTCGTTCGAGTTATTGGAAAATTTACAGGAACTGAATAGAACGGATAGACAGGAATGTGCCTTGTCTCCACTGTTGTTCAACCTATATTCTGACAAGGTCTTCAAAGAGGCTTTATATGAAAAAGAGTTCGGGGTCAAAATCAACGGCGAGCTGACATTCGCTATGCTGACGATACGGCTATTTTATGTGATGATCTTCAGGGTCTCCAAAGTCTCATAAATTCTGTTAGTGCAGTGGGACAGGAAATGGGACTGAACATAAATGTTGCTAAGACAAAGTTTATGGTCTTTAGCCTTCAACCATACCTCAACGCGTCACTACAGATAAATGGATATAACGTTGAGAGAGTATCCAATTTTAAATACCTCGGATGCTACATCACCAAGCAACTCGACCCCGATAAGGAAATTAGATGTAGGATTGAAACAACCCGTACAACGATCCGGAAGATGGGATCACTGCTTTGAATGACAGCTTGAACCTAAAGCTGAGACAAAGAATGATTAAATGTTACATTTGGTCTGTGCTGTTGTACGGAGCTGAAGTCTGGACCACAAAACATACCCATATAGAACGGAAAGTGAAATGTTACACCTTGGCGATATCTTTCAGCGCCATCTGTTAATAGGAAGGCATAGTTTTAGGAATCCTGGCGCATTCACCATTTTTTATTCCGCGTTTTGGAAGGCACCGCATTATACAGGGTGTTTCAGAAGAAGTTGCATGTGATGCAGTATGTTATTCTACATTTCATTCTAAGCAAAAATGTTCCTTTATACACTTATATCGGCAGAGGCTTTATGTAGGATATACTCTAATTATATCCCAAGTTTATAGGAACATTTTTACTTAAAAAATATATAGAATAACATATTGAGGCACATACCTTCTTCCTGAAACAACATGCTGCTCTATCTAATAGATTATGGTATTTATAGGGAGATGTTTTCGATGTGAATAATCTTAAACAATTTATATTTAACAGCCTACCTATTATTAATAGTATTAATAGTTTACGGACTATTTAGTACTTAAATATTGTGATTGAAGTTAGAAGGATTAAGATAAAAGTGACACAGATATTCTTTTATCTGCTGTGAGTTCGAATCTCTACCAGATTAAGCAAATAAATACTATAACCTGAATCCAGTTAACTTAAATTGGGATACAAATAAGTAGTGTTTTAAATAAAGTCGCTATTAATATTTCAGTATGTGGACAACTGCAAAATAAATAATGAAAAAGCACTATGCATCCCTGTTTAAACTTAAAAAACCAAAAATGTTTCCACATATTTTTAAACTTGCTGTCACGTATAAAGCAAAAATAAGTATTTTTTTTAATGGTTTTAGCTGATAAAAATTATCTACCAGTTCCCATTTTCGGTTATAAGCTTATTTCAAGTTATACTTTTTAAACGAGAAGCATAAAGATAAAAACATAGAAAAGTACTATTAGTAAACCCTCCAAAAATCAGTCAGAAAGAAGAAAAGATATTCTTATTTTTTGTTAATTATTTTTTGTTTATTTATGATTCATATGATAATGGCACTAAGGTTTCTTAACACCTAAAGTTAATAGGTTATAAGATTATAATTGTTTGTGTTTTTAGAGGCCTTCTGTCAAACAGTGTTTGATTTTAAAATCAATAGTCCTGCACAGTTTAAATTCTATGAAATTAAAAAAAAAACATAAAAGTGCTGTGGCATTAACTAAAATTAACTAAAACATAGATAGTTTTTACAATTTTAGTATCCAAATATATACAGGTATGTCTTGCAAGTCGTTATTTTACCACAAGTTTAGAAAGGTCGTATTTCAATACTATTTATCTAAACTTAGTTTAGAAGAGTTTAGTGTATATAGTCGTTTTCAGGAAGATATTCATCTAGCCACCCATGACATTGTAAATGCATCTTAAAAAAACAATTGAAAAGTTACCAGAAAAGTTACTAGATTGGAGATCGGTGCGAAGCGAGCTTAAGGTTCATAACAACACTGTTTTAACCTCAAAATTTGTGTTTTGGTAAACATTTACCAATTTTGTTTAAATCCAGTTATTATTCTGCGTTCCTATTGTTCCTAATGTGAGAAAAGTATAGTGACCAAATAGTTGAGTAACTACCATCCAGAACTACATTTACAATTCACTGCATGAGCCAAAATCTCATCAAGAAATGCTTGTTAGAAAAGAGGATAAACATAAGGCCAGAGTACCGTTTTTTATTTAAACCTGCTTCATCCTTGCAGGATCATGAGGAAAGATAAAATACTGCAAATATATAACATTACATTTTGGAAGAAATTTTATACTGCCTGAGAAATTGAATTGATAGGCTAGCTCTCAAGCTACCTCAATATTTTGGCTGGTAGAAATAATAATTAATTACAAACAAATAGGTAATAAAGATTAGAGTGGAACATAACATTCAAAGAAGGAATCATATTGTTAGCTAGACTATGAATGTTAAGCTAGTATGTTTCATGCAAATGAAAGAACTGGAACCATGTGACTTGAAGACTTCCAAATACTCACTCAGAAGACTACTTATTTAAGGTAGCAGTCTACATATTGCATAATAAAATCACATTTGTGACTACCCAGTACATTGGAGATCTTCAAAGGAGTTCAAAGTGAAGTGTGTATGAATAAGCAATTGAAGATTGCCTCAAAAACAAAGACTTTTTCATGAACCAATTTTATCTCAAGTCATATGGCTTGTGTAAAGCTCCATAGTAAGATCAGATTTGGCGTTTTCATAGATGTGTGTAGAAGTAAAATAAAAGTGTAATTTTTGTTTACTATAAGTAAATACATTCTTAGGTAGGTATTTCCTGTTTATGTATGTAATTATATTAGGTTCAGTGAAATATCCTGTTTAGTAAATAACAAGGGACTAAAACATTTTTGCCTCGATAAGAAATATAATCTTTTTTTTCTTGGGACAAATGTTTCAATTATATAATAATAATAATAATAATAATAATGACTTTATTGCAGTTCAATCTTACATACGTAAATCTAAAAAAAAAACAATAAACCCAGCAAAAAACGAACTGCAAAGGGCGAAGTCGAATCGCAGATTCCTCACTTAACCCATATCTCATAGGTACCTAATTTGACCAATGTGTCAATCTCACATAGGGTGTCTAACCCTATACATAAGAATCAGATAACTCCTGTTAGTTACTTTCGGTCTGAAAAGTAAGTATGTACTTGCCTTGGTACTGTTTTATATATAACTTACTTGAAATGAAAATGCTGCACTTAGCAGTCACAATAACTTTTTATTTCATAGACTTCAAAGTAGGTATAGCTTATTAATACAATATCACTATTATCTTGAATATTATGTACCCTATCTCTATGAAACACCTTCATAGTAATTGATCAAGAAGTTTTACAAATAATACTTTCTTTGATATAAACATTATACATAATGAAAAGAACAGATTTATTACTACCTGTTCAATAGAAAAGTCATCAAGTTGGCTATATAAATTCTTGACAGAAAAGAATGGAATATCTGAAAAGTTAAAAGATAAGGATGAACTGTTTTGACTTGTTGCAGCCAACTTGATGACTACTTAGATTCCTATTAAACAAGCCCTTAAAATGTCATATATATATGATCACTATAACAAGGCACTGAGGAGCTTTGTCAATATTATGATAATAGGATATAGTTGATAAACATAGGACTTTTTCTGAACAAATATGGAATAGTTGAGAAGCCCATGGTACTTAGGTGGCCTGTAGACTTCAACTGAGAAAAGGGTGGCTCAACACATGAAACAGTAAATAAATGATTACTGCTCTGCTCAACAAAATGCAGTGGTAGGTAACTCACCCGGGCCTCTATGCCCTTGTTTAGGCTGGGATGTATGGATAGGATAAATGTGCATGTGATCTTGCATAGGATAAGTGTGCATATTATGTTAGAATGTGTGAGTGTGTGTTAGGAGGGGGGGGGGGGTTGCGGTTTGTGTTGGTATATGCTTGTGAGAGTAAATGGGTGCGTCTATGTGATGTGGTATGGTCCCATTATGTCTTCTAAAGAGTCTTGAGGTAGACCTAAAACAATAAAAAGATAATTTAATTAATGGGTGTTTAATAATTAAAATTGTTGTCATATTTGGGTAATTGTCTCATCCAGTTCACTGCTTCCTTCAACACATTATCACTTGTTAGATGTCTTCATTTGTGATTGTGTGTGATTCTCCATCTTTCAGCCTCAAAGATACTAGCTTTAGCATTTGTCTTTTTTTTAACACAATTGCATATGTGTTTGGCAAATTAAAGTCATATATGGAACTTGTCACACAGTTTTTTCAGGGCCGTGACTTATTCCTGCAAGTACCATGTCAGTAATAAGATTACTGGATTTGGCCCTAAAAATTGCTTTGTTGTCTGCAAGGTGCTAGGATGTAAGTTGATGATGCTATGAATATAAAAGGTCTGTTCAGAAACCAGTTTCCGATATTATGACATTAATTATTGGTTCAATTCACTTAAGAGACTATCCAATCAGAACCTGACTGTTACTGGAAAACTATTTTGGGATTGCTACAAGAACAGACTTACTGTTGAAATGAAAAAGTCTTTGAAAAATGTGTTATTTGTGAATAAAAGATTTTGTAATGCTGTTTTGTCATTATCCTTTTCTTCAACTTTGATCTCCTTGACCCCCACATCAGTTTTTTTCTATCTTTATTATAAGCTTCTCATTTACATCTTAAGGTCCTCCTTTAAAAGTGTCCATCTCAGTGTTCAATTTATACAGAGTGTCCCAAATTAGATGGTGATAAAAATCTAGGATCTTTAAAACCCTAACGCCCAATTTATACCTTGAAATTAATAATCTAAGTAAGCTTTCATTTACACTAAACTTAATTTATCACAGTTTAAAGGAACTAGGGGGACTCACTTATACGTCTTGGAAATTGGAAATCTAAGCAGGTTTACCTGTAAGTACACTTTTAACTTTGATAAATGAAATATATGTACATGAAACTTAAGTTAATTGTTTGCTAAAAGATATAACACAGGCACATAATGGATATAAGAATTAATTAAAATGTGGCAAAAATCTCTTTATGGAGGGCAAATTATCTCTTTATATCCAAACAAAATAGTACTTGGTAGCTAGATCAAATAGTAAATTGTCAATTATCCAAATGGAATTTTGTTGGGGAAATATTTTAGTAACTTTTCCACTATTTGACTGTACCTGAGAGTTTTTAAGATTCCAATGGTCACACTGAAATTTGGGCCACCTTATAAAATTGTTGCAGAGCATCTTTTCAATTTATTCACTGTCTGTATCATCAACGACCATAAGAGTGATTTCTTCACAACCTGACTGGGAGTCTGAACAGTTGGATTCAGTTGTTCGTGAGTCGATATTATGCATTCCAGATCCACTTGCTGTACTTGCACTTTGTATTCCAGATCCACTTGCATCTTCTTCATCTTCATAATCACTCAGGTCAGTTGAAAGATCATCAGTGTCAGAAGAATCAGTTTCATCAACATTTATGATAAATGGGGGGACAGAATCAATGTCATCCACACCCATATATTTTCTCCAGTCCATTTTGATTTCATTCTCTGTGTGTTTGATGAAATTTTCCCACTTTTCCTTGGTGCACTGCTGGATTGCCGCCTGCCAAATGTTTTTGACTTTATTAATTGAACTAATACTACAATCAAGTTGAGAAGGAACAAGTTTGTTGTAAAAGTTTTTGCAGTCAGCCCAAGCCAATTCAATTGGATTATATTGACAGTTATAAGGTGGTAATCTCAATACTTCATGTCCTGCAGCCTTTAGAAGCTCGTCTACTTCATATTTTGTACAGTCAGGGCCTGCATGTGATGTTATTAAGTCCAAAAGTTGTTTTTTTGAGTAAGAATTTTCATATGGTATACCTCTGCTTTCTAACCACTGCTGTAAAACTTCTTTTTTTGATGATACATTTGGAGGTTTATTGATTTTAACAGAGTGATAAGATGCATTGTCCATAACAACAACACATTTGGTATTTATTAATCCTAATGCGGGAATCAATTTTTCTTTTACCCATTTTAAAAAAATTTCTCCATTCATGGTCTTATGATAATCTCGATCATTAATGTTGGTGTCTAGAATTAAGTCGCATCCTGGTAAAAAGCCTTCATCACATCCAGCATTTACGATGGTAAACCGTTTGCCTTCCTGTTTGAATTTGGAAGGAACCCCTTTAGGATTATTTTCCAAAACCCACTGTCGAACTGGGCTTCCATTTTGGTATATCCATGTTTCATCCAAAAAAACCAATTTAGTATCATTCTGTTTTAATAATTGAAGGTACTTGTAACAAAATCTTATTCTCCAATGTACAATTTGTTGACGTTCTATGAGAATTTTTCTTCTATCAACTTTTTTGAATGAATATCCCATAGACTTTATTATTCTATAAAGACTGGTAGAACTGTGTGAAAAGTCCGGATATTCTTTGGCATAATCATAGATAACTTGGATGGTCAAATGTTCATTCTTCTTGATCTTAGAGAATATAAAAGCATTCAATTCTTCTTTGAAAGCATAACTTGACTGCTGGATAATGGATTTTCGTCTTGTCTTGATAGTGTCTGTGAATGGTATTCCTTTTCTTTTCATGTCAAGCACTTTGCTTACGGTCCTCGTGCAAACTTGAAAAACAAGAGCTACCCGATGCATGCTGCTACTGGAGTTATCAGATTCTTTTAAAAATTCCTTGTAGCAACGGACAATAGCTTCGCACTCGCGGGCGCTCAAATTGGCCATTTTAAAGAATTTCCTCGAGAATTTCTAAATGTTCTGAAATAGAATAGTCCTATGAAGGACTGTTTATGATATTAGCTGAAGTAGTTTTATGAAAAATCAAAAATTACTCAAAGAAAATAAATAAAATGAGGACATAAATTAGAAAACTAGAAAATTTAAAAATTTGAACGTAACGAATCGACCAACGAATATTATGCTCTCTCTGTCTCTCTCTCTCAAAATATGTACAGCAAACAAGGATAGAACATAAGCGTCATGTCGGCTCTTAAATTTTAATGGCGATGCCCTTGATACCAACAGAATGATGAGAATTTTCCCAGATTTCAGTTGAAAAATTTTTGGAAGAAGGGCTACCACTACAAATCCGATATTTCCATAGCTGGCTAGATGAATATCTTCCTGAAAACGACTATACAAGACAGCATTTCAAAACAAAGAAAACAGATAAATTGAAATGTGGGTTTTTTTCACAAATATTGTTACACTTAGGGCCGGTAGTTTAAATTTCGATTACTACATTTGAACACTGATTATCTATGACTTATATTATTATGACTGTAACATTTGACCGATGATTACTTAATCAAGTTCGTGATCGGGATTCAAAATACCGGCCCTTAGTAGAAATGGACAGAAAATCATCTACTCTGTCACCTCCCAAAATTATTGTAACAACTGACAAGACTTACTTAATATGTTACTATAATTATTAGTACACTAGTAAATTATAATCATTAAATTTCTCATGTTTGAATATTGTGCAATAATGCAATAATAACTCATTTATGGAGTATTATACCTGTTAATGTTTGAGTATCCAGAATAAATCTTCTTTGATGGATTGCATTGCCAGAGAAAGAAGGCGAGTTAAGTTGACTGTGTGCTTAGGGTTTTTCAGATGCATTTCCATGATTTTGTAGAATCTCTTTATTTGACGATGTATAAATCCATGTTTTTCAATTGTACCATCAATGTTCTTCAGAGTTTTAATTTCTTTGATAATCTCTGCAAATGTTCTTGATGTAAATATGTATTTTTTTTTGCTGAAATAACATGTGAACATTAGGAAACAATACTATCTATCATACATGTGCAATTGTATAATAGATAGTATAAAATATCATGTTCAACTTGGTAATCTGGCTCATATATACCGTTTTTTTTTTAATGTCATATTAATAAGAGAATTTTAGAGAGTAGATAAACTAGAATGATGATAGGCTGAATAGGCGAACTTTCGCAAAAATCACCTTATTTTCATTTTTTTTATGAGATACTGTATGTCCAAACACATTCAATTCGAGAAAATCGCATAAAGTATATTTTACAAACGTATTCCTTATAAATTTGAGAATTCTTACCTTGGGGTATATATAAACAGGAAAGCGCCTGGAGTAAGATTTCTACCATCCTCAAGTAACCATATATTTGCAATAATTAACTTTTTTGGACTAAATGATACACTCAATAAGTAGCAAGTCGAAATAATTGAAATTAAACGAAATTTGTGCCCAAATTTGAGTACTGCCAAGTTGAGAAAGACGTGAATTTGAAGTGTCCCGTCATTGTCACCTTCAACTTAACCCAGTTTTTTGGTATTTTTTTAAGATAACTGTAACCTTTCAAAATGGAGTACTAGTGGCGCTCTCACACAATAGGAAGGCATACTTAAAACAGTTAACCGAGCCTTCCATTTGATCTTTCCTTTCTATATGGTTATGTTTTGTGGTGTGGACACTGAAAGCTGCCACAATCAACCGTCTAAAAGCATTTGTAATTATTTATTTGAAAAAGCCTATTACCGCGGGGTCTAGTTTTAACACAAGTTTTTTCTGTCATTAATGTCACATGACGTCATGATCAACAGATTCACGGAAATGTCGTGGTTTTAACCACAACTTTCTGACCACTTAAAACTTCGCTTCGAGGTAATAGGGGTAAAAAAACTAAAAACAATGAGGTTAGGGTTAATTTTGTGTGGTACTAAACAAAAAAGATATTAAAAATGTTTCAAAACTCAAACTGAGCTTTAGAATAAAAGTTAATTTTTCAATAAAACATGACGGGTCCAAAAGACGTAGAGATGTTATTCCTGTATTTTGCTTATGAAGATTTATTTGCAAAAGATGTCAGAATCGGTATTGACAAAAAACTTTAGACGATTGGGATTCATCAAAGCATTGGTTCTTTGCCCGCTGTTTTATAAAAACTTACCTTTAAAAAGCAAAATTAACAAGTTTGAGTTTGTTGACAGAGTATAGCGACAATGAATTTTATAAGATGTTTAGAGTACGTCATACCACATATGAAGAGTTATCAAATGTTATGTGCAGAGTTGATCATAATAAATATCATTTAATAACTCATAAATATCGTGGTGGCAAATTCCTTATTCTACCAGAACATTCTATTTTACTGCTTTTGTCGTATATGGGCACGCAAGACACACTGTTCAGTATTAGTAATCGTTTCAAATTGGCCGCAAAAACAGTAATGAAAATTGTAGACTGTTGCTTATTTTTTATTTTAAGCATATTTTCTGGTCAAAAACACGAGAAGAATTTGATCTCTGGAAAGAACATTTACTCATTATCCTGGTAATTTATTGCAAAATACATCAAACTTATTCACTTATCTACAGTTTGTTCAAATTGTAGGAGCAATAGATGGATGCCATATATTTTTACGAGTACCAAAACGCCGACAGGACAGTTATATTGACCGCTATCATCGTCACTCCATTAATTTAATGGGCAAAAAAAATATTCACTTATATTTTTGTAGACTTTCCTGGGTCAGCACATGACTCAAGGGTAAGTTTCAAATTTAATGAAAAGTATAATTTTTGTCCTTTCAATAACACTCTTGCATGGACTCATGACAGTCAGTGTCACTCACCTGTGCATAGCACAGGGTATGTCATGATTCATGACTTAACTCCTCGATATCCTTATTCAGACCTTATCTAAGCTTAATTATTAATATATTCAAATTATTATTTACTTCAGGTCTTTGCAAATTCGTCATTTTTATATTCAAAGATATGGACCAAGTATGTACTTTCCAAGGAAAAATAATGTAATAGATTACTATCATATCCTAACAGATAGTGTTTTCGCTATAAGGAGATGGCTTATGACACCTTATCGCCGTAATGAAAATTTGGATGCCATTAAAAGAAGGCACAACTACCTTTTAGGTGCTGACAGAGTGTGTATTGAAAACACATTTGGTATATTGAAAGCCAGAACCTTTTCAAAAGCTGTAGAAATTGTTTCAGCAGCTTGCACTCTGCACAATTTTTCCTACATAAAAATGATGAATCGAATAACATATATTTTGAAAATGTTGATGATGTTCATTGTGAAAATCCAATTGGCACTAATGAAGAAACACAACTAGGTCGTGAAAAGAGAAACAGATTAGCATCGGATATGTGATTATAGAACAGAATAGACGTATTAAGCTTGTACCTACAGGTTTTATTTGTATAAAATTATTGTTTTTTTTTATTTATGTTAAGTCTAGTGTTAAGTATAAATTTTATTTCTTGTAATATTTACATGGATTTCTAAATCAATAAAACATTTGTAAGAAAACGAAATCTTTATTAATATAATAACAAGTCTTAAATGTGGTTATAAAAAAACTGGTTAAACATATACCTAATACTATAAAATAAATATTTATTAATCCTCTCAAACTTAAATCTTCAGTCTTATTAAGTAAGCAAGGAAACACTGATTTGAAATGTGTTACTTTTATAAGTTATAAAAGGGTGGCCAGATAAGAATAATAGAAAAAGAAGTTTAAATAAAACAACATTTTGAGATGTCCAGAGATATAAAATTGAAGCTTGAATTAAGATTTGCTGTTTCGTATCTACAGACATGCATGTAGGTTTGTAATATAACTAAAATGTAGATAAAATCAATCTGATATCACATCTTATATCACTGTCATTTTATTTAAATTTCTTTCCTATCATTTTTATCTGGTCACCCTATATAATTATCATTTAATGCCTAATCATCAACATCATCGCTCTCCCTGGCCTTCTTTTTTTCAGTACACTTTGGCACAAGCTGTTTCATAATGCTGAGAAATTCACCTCTTTGCTCTATAGTCTTTTTCGTAAATTTTTCTAATTTCTGAAACTGTTTGTTTCTCATTCCTCTATCTTTTTGGAATTCGGTTTTCATTGCCTCTAGATATTTATCTGCAGTTGAAGTTGCTTTTTGTTGTCTGTTTAAGCTAAATCTATTAATTATTTTATCCTTTGGTATCTCAGTTTGCTCAGTTTTTTCCTCTCGAAGTTCCCTTTGTTCAGTGTCCACTAAATGCACTGGTTTAGTTTTATCTTTACTACCTACAAACAACAGAAGCCTAATCATTTGAGAATTACTGACATGGAAATTACTTCTACCTAATATAGAATGCAACTTATCCCAATATTTGGGAAAATCTCTTTTCTCCTCTCCAGTTTTTCTCACATGCAACTTATAGTCATTATATTTTTTTGTAAGGTTTAAAAATGTTTGTCTACATTTCTCTGCTCCATCATTTCCCAATTTGTATCCCATTTCTTCCAATTTTTCAGCAATAGTCTTCCATAGAACTAGTTTGTGTGTTTTTGAGTCATTAAACTTGTCTCGTAACTGCTCTCTTAAATCCAATAGTGCTCCTGTAGCTTCAATGTCTCTTTCGTCTCCTTTCCTTTTTGTCAAAATTTCCTCACTATTACCATTGTATGTCCTACATGTTGTGGGACATACGAGTTTTTCGAGGAGTTTTTAGGGGGATGCAATTGAGCTGCTGCTGATTGATCTTCAAAGTAAAAAATAAAAAATTCTTTGTGCCCCAAGTTGTATTGGAAATGGTAAAATTTACATACTTAAATTAGGAAAAAGGTGCCAATTTGGGCGCGATTCTTGCCTATATGAATTATAAAAAAAGGAAGTGTTATTTGCTTACCATTTCCACCTGTGTTACACATTGTAGATGACCCTGGAATGGGAAATTTGTTTGGATCCATATTATTTAGAAATTGGATGGCTGCTGATTGATCTAGAATAATTTTACATCGTTAAATTAATGCAAAATGTAGACCAAGTACAACAAAACTGCTAGAAAATGCGGGCATCCTTTTTTTTGTATTTGCATAACGGCTTACCATTCAAAAGTAAACTGGCTGTTAGTAGGTCCGCGTGAACCTGTATATTTTCACCTAAATAATTAAGGGTAAACTTCTCCCATTGTATCGACAATACACTCTGCGATGGTTATTTTGTGCCTTTATTCCTATAGTTGAACGATCGGCCTCAAAATATGACCAAAATCAATAATTCCGTTATTTTACAAATTTGAAATATCCATGAGACCATGAAATGTCAAATCACATGTCAACCACTCAAACTCTGCTCTCGCTATCGGTTAATACATTTTTAACCGTGACGCCATAATTACGTAAACTAATGACGTCAAAGTTCAAACCAAAGCTCGCGGTAAGAAAGCAGTTTTAACCATAGTTAAAACTAGGATTCGCGGTAATAGGCTAATGGTTACATAGACAGATGCTAAGAATACCAAGGGTGGCTTTGCAAAGAAATGAAGCACTCTTAGAGGGGGCAAATACAGTTCGTGAGCTTTTGACAACAGTTAATTCCCGAAAACTGGCATACCTCGGCCATGATCTCAGAGGAAATTGCTACTGGATCCTACAGCTTATAATGAAGGGCAAAATAGAAGGCCGCAGGGGCGTAAGAAGGAAACAAATCTCCTGGTCAAAAAACATCCGGGAATGGACAGGCATAAATAGCGTCGAACAATTGTTTAGAGAGGGTGAAGACAGGGATCAGCTCGCCAACGTGATTGCCAACGTCAGGGGGACCTGACAGGGCACAATAAGAAGAAGAACAAGTAGGAAAGTCTAAAGCAGATGACCAGTCCCGGAGAAGCGAGATAATAAAAATGACAAACGAGAACAATAAAATTATTAAACCAATCTAACAATTGCTTTTGGTTCAATTATCAAGTCAAGAGCTTCGACTGGCCTTTCTTGATTGTATTGTTTTTGTGGGCTGGGAACTAATAATAATCTCTGTTATGACTATTACGCCACTAGCATCGATACAGGTGAGAACTGGTAACAATAGAGTATGTACCAACAGGGTATGACACATCCGTCTTGTCAGAAAGCTTTTATATTATCTTTTCCAATAATTTGTATGTAATTAGATGTTTACAGTACCATTACAAACAGTTTGTCAGTATACTCCTGGGTTTTCATTTACCGCAGTTCCGTAGTCCAATACGTCCGGACTCGGATATACAACAGTTGGCGACGAGGTACGTACGAGCCCCAGGCTTTCAAGTCAGGTTTTGGATCCTCATTCAACATGCCTAATCAAGGAGAAGCAGCAGTGCCTACAGGCGTGGTACATTCGGTACAAACCGTATTTTCAATAGAAACTTACGACACTTCAAAAAAGTTTGATGGTTGGTTAATGAGCTTGGAAAGTGCTTTCAAAGTATTTTCAGTGCCAGATGATAAGAAAGAGGCATAACTATTACATTATATGGGTCCAGATGCATACGACGTCCTATGTGACAAAATTTCGCCAGATTTGCCGCCAACAAAGACTTACGAATAACTCATACTGACCATGAAGCAACACTACAATCCAGAACCATCGAGATACCAAGAGGTTGCAAAAATATTTCGATTTTTCTAAAGAAAACAATACGAGGGGGAATCTGCACAATGTTATTTGACTGCACTACAAAGATTAGCTACCAGCTGCAATTTTGGTGATTATTTAAAAAAAGCTTGACGGAATCAATTTGTTTTTGGATTAAGTACACAAGCTAATCAAAGACGACTATATATCTTCCTACTATAAATCTATAAATAACAGTAAAATTATCTCATCCAGCGACAAAACCAAAACTTGGTGGTCCATACCAACAACAGCAATACAATTATTCAGCAATTGCCATCGGCTCAATTATCAAGTCAAGGGCTTTGACTATATATTTTGTGCGGACAGGGAACTTATATTGCGTTTTCAATATGGAGGAACGGAAATCTAAAATCAGCAGCACCAAACAGACAATGCAAAACCAAAATTATCCAGCGAAAAACAATACAATTTTTCAGAATTACCATCGGTTCAAGTATCAAGTCAAGAGCTTTAACAATGTAGTTTTTGTGGGCAGGGAACTTAAATTTCTTTTTTAATATGGAGGAAAGAAAAGTCTAAAGATCAGCAGCACCAAACAGACAATGCAAAACCAAAATTGGCAAGTGAAAAGCAATAAAATTATTCAGCAATTGCCAGGGGCTCAATTGTGAAGTCAAGCGCTTTGACTATATAGTTTTTGTGGGCCACGAACTTACATTCTTTTTTAATATGGCAGAACGGAAATTCTAAAGATCAACAACACCAAACGGGCAATACAAAACAAAAATTGGTAAGCGATAAGCAATAAAAATTATTCAGCAATTGCCGCTCAATTATCAAGTCAAGCACTTTGACTATATAATTTTGTGGGCCGGTAACTTATATTTCTTTTTTAACATGGAAGAAAGGAATGTTTAAAGATGAACAGCACCAAACAGGCAATACAAAACCGCAATTAGCAAGCGAAAAGCAATAAAATTATTTAGCAATTGTCAGCGGCTCAATTGTGAAGTAAAGCGCTTTGACTATATAGTTTTTGTGGGCTATGAACTTACACTCTTTTTTAATATGGCAGAAGGGAAATTCTAAAGATCAACAGAACCAAACGGGCAATACAAAACCAAAATTGGCAAGCGAAAAGCAATAAAACTATTCAGCAATTGCCATCGGCTCAAATAACAAGTCAAGAACTTTGTCTATATAGTTTTTGTAGGCCATAAACTTACATTTTTTTAATATGGCAGAAGAGAAATTCTAAAGATCAACAGCACCAAACGGGCAATACAAAACCAAAATTGATAAGCAAAAAGCAACAATATGATTTCAGCAATTGCCATCGGCTCAATTATCAAGTCAAGAGCTTTAACTATAGAGTTTTTGTGGGCCGAGAACTTATATTCCTTTTTTAATATGGATGAGAGGACCCCAAACAGGCAATACAAAACCAAAATTGATAAGCAAAAAGCAACAATATGATTTCAGCAATTGCCATCGGCTCAATTATCAAGTCAAGAGCTTTAACTATAGAGTTTTTGTGGGCCGAGAACTTATATTCCTTTTTTAATATGGATGAGAGGACCCCAAACAGGCAATACACAACTAAAATTGGCAAGCGAAAAGCAATAAAATTATTAGGCAATTGAAATCGACTCAATTATCAATTCCAGCGCTTTGACTATATAGCTTTCGTGGGCCGGGAACTTATATTTCTTTTTTAATATGGAGGGAAGTAAGTCTAAAGATCAACAGCACCAAACAGGTGATACAAAACCAAAATTGGCAAGCGATAAGCAATACAAATTATTCAGCAATTGCCGCTCAATTATCAAGTCAAGCGTTTTGACTATATAATTTTGTGGGCCGGTAACTTATATTTCTATTTTAACATGGAAGAAAGGAATGTCTAAAGATCAACAGCACCAAACAGGCAATGCAAAACCGCAATTGGCAAGCGAAAAGCAATAAAATTATCCAGCAATTGCCAACGTCTTAATTATCAAATCAATACCTTTCACTATATAGTTTTTGTGGGCCAGGACCTCATATTCCTTTTTTAATACGGAGGAAGGGAAAATCTAAAGATCAACGCACCAAACAGACAAAACCAGAACTGGCAAGCAAAAAGCAATAAAATTATTCAGCAATTGCCATCGGCTCAAATATCAAGTCAAGACCTTTCACTATATAGTTTTTATGGGCCA
The DNA here is from genome assembly GCA_951812265.1 of Taphrorychus bicolor. Classification (NCBI taxonomy): domain Eukaryota; kingdom Metazoa; phylum Arthropoda; class Insecta; order Coleoptera; family Curculionidae; genus Taphrorychus; species Taphrorychus bicolor. Next base: position 29,889,665 of record OX638304.1, read on the forward strand.
GGACCTTATATTCCTTTTTTAATATGGAGGAAGGGAAAATCTAAAGATCAACGCACCAAACAGACAAAACCAAAATTGGCAAGCAAAAAGCAATAAAATTATTCAGCAATCGCCATCGGTTCAAACATCGAGTCAAGACCTTTGTCTGGCCATTTTTGATTCCTGGATTCTCTCAATCGTTGGAAATTATAGTTTTTGCATGACAAGAATTAAAATTAATTTCACATTTCATAAAGATCACCAGCGCCGAACTGCCTGTTTAGGCAAACAACGCTAAAATTGAGTTAGTAGTAGAATTAGGTAATATTCTACTCGACGAATTTTTGGCCCTGAAGGTGGTCTAGAGCCAAAACCCAGTTTGCTTTTCCCGCTTAACCAATCTGACTATTTTGAGATCGTTTCTCAGTTTACATAGTGGCTCAGGCTGATTTTCAGCCGCTTGCTTACCTTATCCATAAAATTCAGCAGAGGCGGACCTTAAAATTGACCATGTAAAATGATTGGCTGACGTTTCACCCATCGGAGGTAGGTAAAGAGACAGTGGCCAATGATGAAACAGTCGGGCGGCAGAACAAGACTTTATCTGTCTCCGGGATTACAGTAATAGAAATTGTTTCAAAAGTAGGTTTGTCTGGTTTCAAGCACTCTCCACCATGCTTTCAACCGTGTATTCACATTTATCACGTTATCACGTTTATAGATCGCAGTAGAGACCTAATTTGTGTTTTCCTTCCTTGTTTTGTTTACTCTCTTCATTTTCGCTCACTAATCTCAAGAACAAATTACGATGCAAGCAGAAACCTTCCATTTAACACATACTCATTTTTTTTTCTCCGTGTATATCTCTCTGCCTTGTTCGAGTGGTTTCTTTATCTCTGTGTCTCTCTATCTCTCTCCCTTTTTCGACCAAATTTGGGGTTGTCTTTAAAGATATACCAACTTTGTCACAATGAAGGCAAGCCATATCTATGATTTTTTTACCAAAGTTTCTTATTATTTTCTTGTTTACTCTTTTTTTCATTTTTCCTCACTTAATTTTGAAGAGGTTACGATGCAAGCAAAGAATTTCAAATTTTTACATACTCATTTCTTTCTCTCTAGGTCTATCTCTCTCCCCTTTTAGACTGTTTTCTTTCTCTCTGTGTCTCTCTATCTCTCCCCCATCTTCAACCTAATTTGTGTTTTCTCACTCTTAATTTTGAAGAGGTTACGATGCAAGCAGAAACCTTCAAGTTTGACATACTTTTTTTTTCTCCTTGTATCTCTCTCCCTTTTTAAATTGTTTTTTTTCTTTCTGTGTCTTCTTATCTCTTTCCCTGCTTCGACAATAATTGTTTTTTTTTCATTAAAGAAGTACAAAATTTATTATGATTACATCAGACCATTTCTATGCATTATCCATCAAGCTGTGGAGTACCTTATTTGTTGAATGTTGTCTTTATTTTCGTTTATTCTGTATTCTGAAGAACATGTATAAATTTTTCTCTCATATACTCATTTGGTTCTCTATGTGGTTCTCTATCTCTGTCCCATATTTGACTCAGAATATAGAAACTTTCTATGAATAACTCACCAAACTTTCTCCTTGTTCCTTTTCGTTTACTCTTTGGTTCTCTTCTCCATTTTTCATCTCGATTGTCCCATTTTTGCTTACTCCTAACCGCTTATACATGTAATAAAACCAGAAATAATCAGATTAAAAGCTTAAAAAAAAGAAGAGTAATGAGCAAAAGAACTCCGTATTTATTTAAGTGTCCATTTGCTTCAATTCCTTTTCCTCTTCTTTTAAAAACGAACAATACAAGAAAAAAAAATCAATTTTCTTAATTTTTAAATTTTTAGGTTTTCTTAATCTTCAATAGAAAATTTCGTCAAGTTGGAAGAGACAAGGACATTACGCTTTTGTTGCCCACACCTCGCAACTTTTTTGAAGAATTTCCTATATCGAATATTTCCTATCAAAGTCCATAACTGTCATCTAATCACCAATGTATTGCTTCTTGCTTTCTTCGTTTTGGTTCTCTTATTATACAAAAAATTTTTAACTTTTCACTCGATGGCATTACAAGTTATAGGCACTGGTAGTGTTGCCGCCCTTGCGAATAAGGGCAACTAGAGTAGGTTTTAGGCATTTAAGAAAGACACCTGCTTTGATGGCATAGTTGATCGAATCAGCAAGAGGCAACCACGCCTCATGAGGAAGCTCTTGAAAAACCCTTAGAGACAACCTAGGGGAGCGCCCCTGAGAGGTGCGATCAGAGGGGCGATCTCCCATTTTTTCCTTCAGAATCATCAATCCGAGTATAAAGGAAAACAAGCTAATTAATCATTAATCACATACTTACTTATTTTTTTCTTCTACTTGGACTATTGACGCATATAATGGTGATTCAACAAAAATTACTCTTTTTGTCCGCAGGCCCACTATCAGTAGTAGTTCTGAAGAACGTTTACAGAGAAACCATCACTCCCCCCCCCCCCCCCTTTCAAGTCATCAATCCGAGTATAAACGAGAATAGTCTCGTTTATCAATTTCCTCATACTTATTTGTTCCTTTTTTCTACTTGGACCATTGTCAATTCTAAAGCTAATGCACCCATTAGTTTTTTCCCTTGTTTTCCTGCTTGTTTTGTTGTTTTCCTGCTTTTCCAGCCCACCCACTGTCGCACATACAGACGTAGTTCTTATTTTTTTCACTTTCGCTCATTTTCAATTCCTCAAGAATGTTTACTAAGAAATATTCAACCACCATTATGTTTACACTTGACTCTGATACTCCAAAATCATTTTTATACATTCAGATTTAGGGTCCTTGTATTTCAGATTACGAATATACTATTTCCGCACCCATGCTCTGATAACAGAATCACTAGGCCCGAAAGCACAATCCGACAAAATGTAAACAAACCCTTAAAACCGGTTGAATGAGCTCAGCTTAATCATCATTTTCATGATTTGTTCTAATTTTAGTTAAATTCGGGATGATGCTCTTTGCCAAACAAAAGAGAAAAGAGCTGACAAAATCCGTTTTGCTCTAGAAATATGGCAAAAAAAAATAGATAAAGACATAAAAATGATAAGGAAACACACAACTATAAGAAACCTTTCCGTCGCTTAAAGGGAAAAAAACCGGACTTACCTAATAACAAAATAAACCTAAGCATGTTTATCTTCGTCGATCTGTCCCGTATCTTTTGCCATCAAAACTCCCAAAAGGGGGACAAGAAACGGTTTTAATTTATCTTTTCGTCTTATCCTCTTTGTCCCGTTTGTCCTAATAGCTCCGTTTACTCAGCTGATTACGCTAAGATATAAATGAAAGTCGGTTAATGTTGTTTAAGAAAAACCCGACCTAACTAAGCTATAAACTGCGAAATCAACACTCTGAATTCAACAACGCACCTCATCCAGCCATCACGAAGAGAGTTGTTGATCAATAATTTCCTCGTACAACTCCAGTCGGCTGTCGTCGTTACTCGGGCGACTTTTTTTGTTTTACAACTTCTTTCCGATGAATATTCAATTTCGGCCCTTGACGTTTGAAGGCCCTTAATAATTAAAATTCTTTTTCGGAATTTCTTGTCTCGAGCCGACCCAGAGTCACGTACTTCTATCGGGCCGGGACAAGAGAAATTTCCAAAGTCCTTTTCATAATTTATCGGGGTTTTAAAGTTGCATCATCCAGATTTCATTTTGTAATATCAACGACCCTTCAAGGAATTTATAATTTTCGAACTGGTGACAGCTGATGAAAAATGCTATTGTGAAGCAAAATGTATAATTTCCAGTGTTACCATGACATATTATGGAGTACTCACAAGGGAAATGAAATTGAAGGTTACTTAGCATTGGTGCCTCTGACTGGAAGGTTAAAAATCTTCAATTTTTTGATGACAAAAGATCACATAATTTAGATTTCACAAAAGAACTCGATTTATTGAAGGCTCAGAAAAAAGTCAGCGTTTCTCAGCTTTCAGGAGGATATGATAAGTAACTTTTATTAGATCCGTTTCAAGGAGCTTTTTTGATATGTTCTGTTTTATTCGAGTTTGTTACATTCTGAAGGGATCGCTAGCGTGCCATTCCGATCAAAAACAGCAAAAAAAATTTCCAGATTTTTTTTCAAAATGTCCAAAGGGGGGTATTACCACTTTTTTCTCAATTCTCAAATTTGACCGCCTGTAACTTGAAAACGCCTTGACCGATTGTAGTGAATCCAGGAGTTTTTCCTACTTCTTTATGTCCTATTTCACCTCCCACCCTCGGAAGTTTCGTAGGTGCAACATTTTCGGAGATAGACCCCTTCGGAAGTCGATTTTTAAGCACTTTTAGAATCGCGTTTTTGGACTATTTTTAAAAAACTTCTTTAGAGGTTAATTTCATAGGAATTGAGTTTGTTACATTCTGAAGGGATCGCTAGCGTGCCATTCCGATCAAAAACAGCAAACAAAATTTCCAGATTTTTTTTCAAAATGTCCAAAGGGGGGTATTACCACTTTTTTCTCAAATTTGACCGCCTGTAACTTCAAAACGCCTTGACCGATTGTAGTGAATCCAGGAGTATTTCCTTCTTCTTTATGTCCTCTTTCACCTCCCGACATCGGAAGTTTCGTAGGTGCAACATTTTCGGAGATAGACCCCCTCGGAACTCGATTTTTAGGCACTTTTAGAATCGCGTTTTGGGATCATTTTTAAAAAACCTCTTTAGAGGTTAATTTAATTCGAATTGAGTTAGTTACATTTTTAAGGGATCGCCAGCGTGCAATTCCGATCAAAAACAGCAAATTTTTTTTCCAGATTTCTAGTTTTTGAAAATGTCTAAAGGGGGTGGGGGGGGGTATTACGACGTTTTTCTCAATTCTCAAATTTGACCGCCTGTAACTTGAAAACGCCTTGACCGATTGTAGAGAATCCAGGAGTATTTCCTTCTTCTTTATGTCCTCTTTCACCTCCCACCATCGGAAGTTTCGTAGGTGCAACATTTTCGGAGATAGACCCCTTCGGAGGTCGATTTTTAGGCACTTTTAGTATCGTGTTTTTGGACCATTTTTAAAAAACCTCTTTAGAGGTTAATTTAACTCGAATTGAGTTTGATACATTTTTAAGGGATCGCCAGCGTGCCATTCCGATCAAAACCAGCAAAAAAATTTTCCAGATTTTTTTTTGAAAATGTTCAAAGTTGGGGTTATTACGACGTTTTTCTCAATTCTCAACTTTGACCGCCTGTAACTTGAAAACGCCTTGACCGATTGTAGTGAATTCAGGAGTTTTTCCTTCTTCTTTGTGCCCTATTTCACCTCCCACCCTCGGAAGTTTCGTAGGTGCAACATTTTCGGAGATAGACCCCTTTGGAGGTCGATTTTTAGGCACTTTTAGAATCGCGTTTTTGGACCATTTTTAAAAAACTTCTTTAGAGGTTAATTTAATTCGAATTGAGTTAGTTACATTTTTAAGGGATCGCCAGCGTGCCATTCCGATCAAAAACAGCAAAAAAATTTTCCACATTTTTTTTTTTAAATTTCCAAAGTTCGTGTTATTACGACGTTTTTCTCAATTCTTAACTTTGACCGCCTGTAACTTGAAAACGCCTTGACCGATTGTAGTGAATTCAGGAGTTTTTCCTTCTTCTTAGTGTCCTATTTCACCTCCCACCCTCGGAAGTTTCGTAGGTGCAACATTTTCGGAGATAGACCCCTTTGGAGGTCGATTTTTAGGCACTTTTAGAATCGCGTTTTTGGACTATTTTTAAAAAACTTCTTTAGAGGTTAATTTAATTCGAATTGAGTTAGTTACATTTTTAAGGGATCGCCAGCGTGCCATTCCGATCAAAAACAGAAAAAAATTTTCCAGATTTTTTTTTGAAAATGTCCAAAGTTGGGGTTATTACGACGTTTTTCTCAATTCTCAACTTTGACCGCCCGTAACTTGAAAACGCCTTGACCGATTGTAGTGAATTCAGGAGTTTTTCCTTCTTCTTTGTGTCCTATTTCACCTCCAACCCTCGGAAGTTTCGTAGGTGCAACATTTTCGGAGATGGACCCCTTCGGAGGTCGATTTTTAGGCACTTTTAGAATCGCGTTTTTCGACTATTTTTAAAAAACTTCTTTAGAGGTTAATTTAATTCGAATTGAGTTAGTTACATTTTTAAGGGATCGCCAGCGTGCCATTCCGATCAAAAACAGAAAAAAAATTTCCAGATTTTTTTTTGAAAATGTCCAAAGTTGGGGTTATTACGACGTTTTTCTCAATTCTCAACTTTGACCGCCCGTAACTTGAAAACGCCTTGACCGATTGTAGTGAATTCAGGAGTTTTTCCTTCTTCTTTGTGTCCTATTTCACCTCCAACCCTCGGAAGTTTCGTAGGTGCAACATTTTCGGAGATGGACCCCTTCGGAGGTCGATTTTTAGGCACTTTTAGAATCGCGTTTTTCGACTATTTTTAAAAAACTTCTTTAGAGGTTAATTTAATTCGAATTGAGTTAGTTACATTTTTAAGGGATCGCCAGCGTGCCATTCCGATCAAAAACGGCAAAAAAATATTCCAGATATTTTTTTGAAAATGTTCAAAGGGGGGGGTATTACGACGTTTTTCTCGATTCTCAACTTTGACCGCCTGTAACTTGAAAACGCCTTGACCTATTGGAGTGAATCCAGCAGTTTTTCCTTCTTCTTGATGTCCTCTTTCACCTCCCACCATCGGAAGTTTCGTAGGTGCAACATTTTCGGAGATAGACCCCTTCGGAGGTCGATTTTTAAGCACTTTTAGAATCGCGTTTTTGGACTATTTTTAAAAAACTTCTTTAGAGAGGTTAATTTAATTCGAATTGAGTTAGTTACATTTTTGAGGGATCGCCAGCATGCCATTCCGATCAAAAACAGCAAAAAAATTTTCCAAATTTTTTTTTGAAAATGTCCAAAGGGGGGGGGGGGTATTACGACCTTTTTCTCGATTCTCAACTTTGACCGCCTGTAACTTGAAAACGCCTTGACCTATTGGAGTGAATCCAGCAGTTTTTCCTTCTTCTTGATGTCCTCTTTCACCTCCCACCATCGGAAGTTTCGTAGGTGCAACATTTTCGGAGATAGACCCCTTCGGAGGTCGATTTTTAGGCACTTTTAGAATCGCGTTTTTGGACCATTTTTAAAAAACTTCTTTAGAGGTTAATTTAATTCGAATTGAGTTAGTTACATTTTTAAGGGATCGCCAGCGTGCCATTCCGATCAAAAACAGCAAAAAAATTTTCCAAATTTTTTTTTTTTAAATGTCCAAAGTTGGGGTTATTACGACGTTTTTCTCAATTCTCAACTTTGACCGCCTGTAACTTGAAAACGCCTTGACCGATTGTAGTGAATCCAGGATTATTTCCTTCTTCTTTATGTCCTCTTTCACCTCCCACCATTGGAATTTTCGTAGGTGCAACATTTTCGGAGACAGACCCCTTCGGAGGTCGATTTTTAGTCACTTTTAGAATCGCGGTTTTGGACCATTTTTAAAAAACTTCTTTAGAGGTTAATTTAATTCGAATTGAGTTAGTTACATTTTTAAGGGATCGCCAGCGTGCCATTCCGATCAAAAACAGCAAAACATTTTCCAGATTTTTTTTTTTAAAATGTCCAAAGGGTGGGGGTATTACCACTTTTTTCTCAATTCTCAACTTTGACCGCCTGTAACTTGAAAACGCCTCGCCCGATTGTAGTGGATCCAGGAGTATTTCCTTCTTCTATATGTCCTCTTTCACCTCCCACTATCGGAAGTTTGGTAGGTGCAACATTTTCGGAGATAGACCCCCTCGGAGGTCGATTATTAGCCACTTTTAGAATCGCGTTTTTGGACCATTTTTAAAAAACTTCTTTAGAGGTTAGTTTCATACGAATTGAGTTTGTTACATTCTTAAGGGATTGCCAGCGTGCCATTCCGATCAAAAACAGCAAAAAAAAGTTCCAGATTTTTTTTTGAAAATGTCCAAAGTTGGGGTTATTACGACGTTTTTCTCAATTCTCAACTTTGACCGCCTGTAACTTGAAAACGCCTTGACCGATTGTAGTGAATTCAGGAGTATTTCCTTCTTCTTTATGTCGTCTTTCACCTCCCACCATCGGAAGTTTCGTGGGTGCAACATTTTCGGAGATAGACCTCTTCGGAGGTCGATTTTTAGGCACTTTTAGAATCGCGTTTTTGGACCAAAAATATAATTTGTGAGAATAGTTGATACTCATTATTTTTATGTTGTGTGGATCAACAGATAAGGAAAAGCTATTTAATGAATCTGAATGTCAGAATGTTTCCATAATGTCATTGACTTTTGTGGAAAAATTCGCAAGCTCAAAGAACTAAAAATTATATTTTAAAAATAATTAATCTCTACTTTTATCAGTTATTTTGTCGTTTAACGATATTCAACGAAATTTAGCAAAAAGTTTGTCGCAATCGACATTTATTAGATCGGTTTCAACAAACGTTTTGGAATTGTTCTTTTTTTTGTTCCTTTTTTGGCAAAAATTGCAAGCTCTAAGAACTAAAAAGCAACTTTTGAGAATTTTATTAATCAGTAATTTTGAAAACGCGGTTTTCCACCTTTTAAATAATTGACTAACCATCATTTCGCAAGCTCTAACTGTGCCCATCCCCAGACTAGTTTCGTTGAACTAACGAGAATGCACTCATCCACAGATGGCGCCACCGGAGATTTTTCTCGGTGCTGCTATGAAACGTGTCTTGAGTAGCGAAAAGTTCTGATTGTGTCAAAGCCTCACTGACGAGCCGTATTCTAGTACCGACGGCTAAAAACTGATTTCTGTATTTTACAATAATCTGCATCATTTTTCCTTAGACCAGGCAATGACGTTGATACTGGACTAGTGCAATCTCGTCAGTTCAACAAACGGACCCAGATGGCGCCACCAGGAGACTTTTCTCGGTGCTGCTATGAAACGCGTGTCTTGATTACCTACCGAAAATCTTACTTATTTTACCTACAAAGATTACTGTATTTTACAGTAATTTTTATCATAATCAATAATTTTACTGGGGATAGTGCGAAAGTTGGTGTCCAACATCTTAAGAAACACCCAAAAAATTGTGTTGGGACTAAATACCCATAAGTAAGTAGCAAAGAATTTGAATAATCCGCCTAAAAAATTTAGGAGTTATCTACGTCATACAGCCAAAACTGTAAGGCAGGAGGGTCTCTCCAGATGTAATATACCAGCTCGTTGGTTGACACATTTTCTTTCAATTTTCAATTTCTTCCCATCCATTTCCTTTCTTTGGATTTGAAATTTGTTACGTTGGAGATTATTAGAGTGGAAAGACTATGGAGGAATTTTTGTTTTGCGCGATTGACTGTGTGATTTGTTCAGTTAAAAGTAAACGTTTTTTCAGACTCGCTAATCAAATAATTTGAAAATCTCTGTAGTTATTTTAAATCGTTCTTGTTTCCCCAACAACATCGTGTGACAACAAAGTGATTTCTGGGCTCAGAAGCCGCGACCCAATGGAATTTCTTCCTGACGTTTCGTCTACAGCTGCGGCAAACATTATCAAACGCGATGACACAATGGGCGAAGTGATCTCCCGTGCTTTCCGACCCTGACTGATTCGACTCTGGTGAGCTCCGTGGTATTTATTTCCCCGCCTTCGCGATGCAGTGGAGGGACTGGGGTGGGGGTAGTGACGTCACACTTGAAGAATGTCGTAAAAACTCGCTTTCAGTCTGCATTTAGTAACGTAATTTCCTCCTTCCCTGATGTTTTGACCGGCCGCGAAAGCCTTTACAGTCTTATAACGTCGTAACTATAGCCTTTAAGCAGATTCCAATAATGGATATTTCTTAAATTCCCCACCCTGCATAGCCCCCTCATAGCAGCTCGGTATAGCCCTTCATAACAATAACAAATACTTTATTTTAGCAGCAAAATTATACCCTAATCCCGCAATTTCCTATTTTTAGCGTGTTCCAAGTCTTGTTTAACTGACACGAAGACATGCACATCGGATGCAGATTATACATTATTATTATTGTGGAAACTATTAAAACTTTGGCTGTCATGCGTTAATTAAAACTTTTAAGGGTAAACCTAAACCACAAATGTTTCGGGATTGTTATTAATCCCTCGCCACGTACAAGCCCACACGCCTTTTTTACGCCCCTCCATCCCAATGGGGATTACGGCATTAAAGGTCAAAAGTACCAATTAGGGTTTTGTTTCAAAAATTAAAAGAATTTTTTATAATTTGTTCGCTACGTGCAGTGACATTAGTTTTACAGGATGTAAGTGCTCTATTTACGGCCCTTTTGATCCATTATGGCCGGTTTTTTTCTTTTTTTAAGGGGGGACAATTTCGCTTTTGCCATTCTCCGTTGTCGTTTCTCCCTTTGATCCTTTATAATGGAATCCAAGCCATCTGCTCCCGATCGTATAAGCTTGACGGGGAGAATAAAATAGAATTTTGATTATATCGAGGCTCTCCTTTGACACGATTTGATGATCTATGAGCGACAACGAAACGTCTCCTTTAACAAGAGGGGGCGCCCTCGTCCCAGCTGCGCCAGCACTGAAATGGCGATAATTGCCGAAAAAAAAATGATTCAAAGCCGTAATTAAAAATCTGGTAAAACGATTAAAAGCCCTTTCATTCTATTTGCCTTGGGGATAACAGATTGGGGAACATTTTTAATAATATTCATCCTTTTGTCTTGTTATTAAAGCATCTTTTTACTGCCTTGAGGCATTAATTTCCTCGAGTGCTCTAGCTGGGATTTAAATGTTCGCATTGTTGAGTGAGGAGAAAAGACGCTTTAAGTGATACTGAGCTGTAAAAGTTGCTGTTTTGCTGCTAATTGCTTTTATAGTGAGACGCGACACTAGAAATTCTTGTACCAGAAGCTTTACTGACCTCATTCGGCAAAGGTATCGAAAAAAATTTAAAAACACCAAAATAGATGCGTTTCTACATTATAATCTTGCTTGGGGTCTTTTGCTCCAATTTTGTTGTTACATAGTTTTATATTTACACAGCTTAAGGCATCAATAACTTTTTCAAGCGTTACTTATTTTAAACGTGATTTGGGTTACGTTTTTTTAACAATGTTTGTTTAACGTTTGCGTTTTTGTTGGAAAGCGACATAAAAAAATAAATCAAAATACAAGGAATGTGGCAATTTTGGTGAATATTTCAATAAACTAAAACTTCTAGAAAAAGTCAGTTCTTCTCTAAGAGACTGATAGAAATTCAAATTTGAAAATAGCGAACTCCAAGACAACAGTCTCAAGTTTATTAAAGTTTTTTTGCATACATGTTGTGCCTAAAAGGGCATCATCAGACCGCAATCAAAACACACGTTTAAATTGTTAAAAAGTGTAGAATACGCTCACTCTTTTACTTATTGTCGAGGACGTTGTAAGTGGAGATTTTGATGGATATTTCAATAAACTCAAACTTGTAGAAAAAGTTCAATCTTCTCTAAGAGACTGGTAGAAACCCAAGTTTGAAAATAGCGAACTCCAAGTCAACAGTTTCAAGTCTATTTAAGTTTTTTAGCTACATGTTTTGCCTAAAAAGGCATCATCAGGCCGCAACCAAAACACACGTTAAAATTGTTAAAAGAACAAAATACGTTCACATTGTCGTGGACGTTGTAAGTGGACATTTTAGTGGATATTTCAATAAACTCAAACTTGTAGAAAAAGTCCAATCTTCTCTAAGAGACTGGTAGAAACTCAAGTTTGACAATAGCGAACTCCAAGTCAACACTCTCAGGTTTATTATGTTTTTTTGGCTACATGTTATGCCTAAAAAGGCATCATGAGGCCGCAACCAAAACACACGTTAAAATTGTTAAAAGAACAAAATACGTTCACATTTTTACATATTGTCGAGGAGGTTGTAAGTGGACATTTTAGTGGACATTTCAATAAACTCAAACTTGTAGAAAAAGTCCAATGTTCTCTAAGAGACTGGAAGAAACTCAAGTTTGAAAATAGCGAACTCCAAGTCAACAGTCTCACTTTTATTATGTTTTTTTGGCTACATGTTTTCCCTAAAAAGGCATCATGAGGCCGCAACCAAAACACACGTTAAAATTGTTGAAAGGATAATATACGTTCACATTTTGACATATTGTCGAGAACGTTGTAAGTGGAGATTTTGGTGGATATTTCAATAAACTTAAACTTGTGGAAAAAGTTCATTTTTCTCGAGGATACTGGTAGAAACTCAAGTTTGAAAATAGCGAACTCCAAGTCAACAGTGTCAAGTTTATGAAAGTTTTTTGGCTTCATGTTTTGACTAAAAAGGCATAGTCAGGCCGTAACCAAAACACACGTTAAAATTGTTAAAAAGAATAAAATGCGTTCACATTTTTACATATTGTCGAGGACGTTGTAAGTGGAGATTTTGGTTGATATTTCAATAAATTCAGACTGGTAGAGAAAGTCCATTCTTCTCTAAGAGACTGGTAAAAACTTAAGTTTGAAAATAGCGAACTCCAAGTCAACAGTGTCAAGTTTATGAAAGTTTTTTGGCTACATGTTTTGACTAAAAAGGCATCGTCAGGCCGTAACCAAAACACACGTTAAAATTGTTAAAAAGAATAAAATGCGTTCACATTTTTACATATTGTCGAGGACGATGTAAGTAGAGATTTTGGTTGATATTCCAATAAACTCAGACTGGTAGAAAAAGTCCAATGTTCTCTAAGAGACTGGAAGAAACTCAAGTTTTGAAAATAGCGAACTCCAAGTCAACAGTCTCAGGTTTATTATGTTTTTTTGGCTACATGTTTTCCCTAAAAAGGCATCATGAGGCCGCAACCAAAACACACGTTAAAATTGTTGAAAGGATAATATACGTTCACATTTTGACATATTGTCGAGAACGTTGTAAGTGGAGATTTTGGTGGATATTTCAATAAACTTAAGCTTGTGGAAAAAGTTCATTTTTCTCGAAGATACTGGTAGAAACTCAAGTTTGAAAATAGCGAACTCCAAGTCAACAGTGTCAAGTTTATGAAAGTTTTTTGGCTACATGTTTTGACTAAAAAGGCATCGTCAGGCCGTAACCAAAAGACACGTTAAAATTGTTAAAAGAATAAAATGCGTTCACATTTTTACATATTGTCGAGGACGTTGTAAGTAGAGATTTTGGTTGATATTCCAATAAACTCAGACTGGTAGAAAAAGTCCAATGTTCTCTAAGAGACTGGAAGAAACTCAAGTTTTGAAAATAGCGAACTCCAAGTCAACAGTCTCAGGTTTATTATGTTTTTTTGGCTACATGTTTTCCCTAAAAAGGCATGATGAGGCCGCAACCAAAACACACGTTAAAATTGTTGAAAGGATAATATACGTTCACATTTTGACATATTGTCGAGAACGGTGTAAGTGGAGATTTTGGTGGATATTTCAATAAACTTAAACTTGTGGAAAAAGTCCATTTTTCTCAAAGATACTGGTAGAAACTCAAGTTTGAAAACACCGAACTCCAAGTCAACAGTGTCAAGTTTATGAAAGTTTTTTGGCTACATGTTTTGACTAAAAAGGCATCGTCAGGCCGTAACCAAAACACACGTTAAAATTGTTAAAAAGAATAAAATGCGTTCACATTTTTACATATTGTCGAGGACGTTGTAAGTGGAGATTTTGGTTGATATTTCAGTAAACTCAGACTGGTAGAAAAAGTCCAATGTTCTCTAAGAGACTGGAAGAAACTCAAGTTTTGAAAATAGCGTACTCCAAGTCGACAGTCTCAGGTTTATTATGTTTTTTTGGCTACATGTTTTCCCTAAAAAGGCATCATGAGGCCGCAACCAAAACACACGTTAAAATTGTTGAAACGATAATATACGTTCACATTTTGACATATTGTCGAGAACGTTGTAAGTGGAGATTTTGGTGGATATTTCAATAAACTTAAACTTGTGGAAAAAGTCCATTTTTCTCGAAGATACTATTAGAAACTCAAGTTTGAAAACACCGAACTCCAAGTCAACAGTGTCAAGTTTATGAAAGTTTTTTGGCTACATGTTTTGACTAAAAAGGCATCGTCAGGCCGTAACCAAAACACACGTTAAAATTGTTAAAAAGAATAAAATGCGTTCACATTTTTACATATTGTCGAGGACGTTGTAAGTGGAGATTTTGGTTGATATTTCAATAAATTCAGACTGGTAGAGAAAGTCCATTCTTCTCTAAGAGACTGGAAGAAACTCAAGTTTGAAAATAGCGAACTCCAAGTCAACAGTCTCAGGTTTATTATGTTTTTTTGGCTACATGTTTTCCCTAAAAAGGCATCATGAGGCCGCCACCAAAACACACGTTAAAATTGTTGAAAGGATAATATACGTTCACATTTTGACATATTGTCGAGAACGTTGTAAGTGGAGATTTTGGTGGATATTTCAATAAACTTAAACTTGTGGAAAAAGTTCATTTTTCTCGAAGATACTGGTAGAAACTCAAGTTTGAAAATAGCGAACTCCAAGTCAACAGTGTCAAGTTTATGAAAGTTTTTGCCTACATGTTTTGACTAAAAAGGCATCGTCAGGCCGTAACCAAAACACACGTTAAAATTGTTAAAAAGAATAAAATGCGTTCACATTTTTACATATTGTCGAGGACGTTGTAAGTGGAGATTTTGGTTGATATTTCAATAAATTCAGACTGGTAGAGAAAGTCCATTCTTCTCTAAGAGACTGGTAAAAACTCAAGTTTGAAAATAGCGAACTCCAAGTCAACAGTGTCAAGTTTATGAAAGTTTTTTGGCTACATGTTTTGACTAAAAAGGCATCGTCAGGCCGTAACCAAAACACACGTTAAAATTGTTAAAAAGAATAAAATGCGTTCACATTTTTACATATTGACGAGGACGTTGTAAGTGGAGATTTTGGTTGATATTCCAATAAACTGGTAGACTGGTAGAAAAAGTCCAATGTTCTCTAAGAGACTGGAAGAAACTCAAGTTTTGAAAATAGCGAACTCCAAGTCAACAGTCTCAGGATTATTATGTTTTTTTGGCTACATGTTTACCCTAAAAAGGCATCATGAGGCCGCAACCAAAACACAAGTTAAAATTGTTGAAAGGATAATATACGTTCACATTTTGACATATTGTCGAGAACGTTGTAAGTGGAGATTTTGGTTGATATTTCAATAAACTCAGACTGGTAGAAAAAATCCAATGTTCTCTAAGAGACTGGCAGAAACTCAAGTTTGAAAATAGCGAACTCCAAGTCAACAGTGTCAAGTGTATGAAAGTTTCTTGGCTACATGTTTTGACTAAAAAGGCATCGTCAGGCCGTAACCAAAACACACGTTAAAATTGTTAAAAAGAATAAAGTGCGGTCACATTTTTACATATTGTCGAGGACGTTGTAAGTGGAGATTTTGGTTGATATTTCAATAAACTCAGACTGGTAGAAAAAGTCCAATGTTCTCTAAGAGACTGGAAGAAACTCAAGTTTGAAAATAGCGAACTCCAAGTCAACAGTCTCAGGTTTATTATGTTTTTTTGGCTACATGTTTTCCCTAAAAAGGCATCATGAGGCCGCAACCAAAACACACGTTAAAATTGTTGAAAGGATAATATACGTTCACATTTTGACATATTGTTTAGAACGTTGTAAGTGGAGATTTTGGTGGATATTTCAATAAACTTAAACTTGTGGAAAAAGTCCATTTTTCTCGAAGATACTGGTAGAAACTCAAGTTTGAAAATAGCAAACTCCAAGTCAACAGTGTCAAGTTTATGAAAGTTTTTTGGCTACATGTTTTGACTAAAAAGGCATCGTCAGGCCGTAACCAAAACACACGTTATAATTGTTAAAAAGAATAAAATGCGTTCACATTTTTACATTTTGTCGAGGACGTTGTAAGTAGAGATTTTGGTTGATATTCCAATAAACTCAGACTGGTAGAAAAAGTCCAATGTTCTCTAAGAGACTGGAAGAAACTCAAGTTTTGAAAATAGCGAACTCCATGTCAACAGTCTCAGGTTTATTATGTTTTTTTGGCTACATGTTTGCCCTAAAAAGGCATCATGAGGCCGCAACCAAAATACACGTTAAAATTGTTGAAAGGATAATATACGTTCACATTTTGACATATTGTCGTGAACGTTGTAAGTGGAGATTTTGGTGGATATTTCAATAAACTTAAACTTGTGGAAAAAGTCCATTTTTCTCAAAGATACTGGTAGAAACTCAAGTTTGCAAATAGCGAACCCCAAGTCAACAGTGTCAAGTTTATGAAAGTTTTTTGGCTACATGTTTTGACTTAAAAGGCATCGTCAGGCCGTAACCAAAACACACGTTAAAATTGTTAAAAAGAATAAAATGCGTTCACATTTTTACATATTGTCGAGGACGTTGTAAGTGGAGATTTTGGTTGATATTTCAATAAATTCAGACTGGTAGAGAAAGTCCGTTCTTCTCTAAGAGACTGGTAAAAACTCAAGTTTGAAAACAGCGAACTCTAAGTCAACGGAAAAAACCACTAGATGTGGCCACAATCAGTATTGAAACAAGGAAAGAGAAACTGGATGTTTTCTCCACGTCTACCTAATTTGGTCGGGTTCGATTTGTTGATAGAATGGCGAAGGTCAATATTTCGTAGTATTTGAAAGACTGAACTGGTCGCAGAGTACTTATTCTAAATAATTTCAGTGTATCATTATTAGTATTCTAAATTCCAATAATTATCAGATATATGGAGAATTATGAATTGCCCTTTATTAATTCTTGCTTTTCAATAAACAAGTTTCATAGAATAATTATTATATAATATAATATATTATTAACAATACAAATAGGATTTTACGTTTTCTTCGGGACTGTTGTGCCTATTAGATGGAGAAGCTTGGGTAGGTTCATAGCGCGTTGGTACGGTAACTTGCGGCAACAATCGCAGCGTTTCTATCCGAGACTAACGAGAGAGGCCATTGAGATCTTTAAAGACCACAATTTCAACAGGAAGGAGAAAATTCCCTTTTTAAATGCAAAATGGAGGCGAGTTCTACGACATACTTCAAGTGCGCCGATTCCCTTTGCCACCACTACCCCCACCCCAGTCACTCCACTTCAGCGCGACGGCGGGGGAATAAATACCACGTAGCTCACCACAGTCAAATCAGTCGGCATCGGGAAGCACGGGAGATCACTTCGCCCATTGCCTCATCACTTTTGATAATGTCTACCTCAGCTGTAAAGGAAACGTCAGCAAGAAATTCCATTGGATCACGGCTTAGAGATTAACACTTTTTTCGAACGCAATTTTAAAGTTAGGTTGTGGCTTTTTGCAACGTTCTTTTAACATTGTAAAAAGTTGTTCGATGTTTTTTTTGCGTTTTAAATAGATAGCTTAAAGCTAGCAAAGAAAGTGGAGATTGTGTCAATTTTTTTTTAAAACTTAAACTTGAACCACAAAGGCAAAAATTAAGAAAAAGAGAGAAAAATTAATGGAAAGAGAACGTAATACATGAAGAAGTGGGAAATGGGTAAAGCAATTGTTTTTGATTTTGCTCATGTTTTCTTTTATTTAGAATTAGGAATCTAAAAAAAAATTCTCTAATCCCGTAGCGAGAATCACCCTTTGCCCTTCAGTATTAGTTCCCAAAATTGAGATGTCTGCGTTGCCGTAAGGTGAAGCAATAAGTTAATAAATACGTAGAAGCATAAGTAAGCAAGGCCTGTTTAAACTCCAAATAGGGTTTGGGGCTCGGTAGCGTCTCATTAAGGGGATTATAGGGCGTTTTGTTTCGTTTTCGGCGCATCAGGTTGTTTGTTGGGATAAATTATTAACCGGGGAGCGAAACTTCATTTCGCAGCTCATACAGGGTATTAGCGTCAGCTCTCGCTCGAACCAGATTCGGAATTTAAATAAACACGTTTCGGGTTTAATTTCTCCCCGTGTGCTCTCTTCGGTGCTAATTTATATCAGGACTAAGAAAGACAGAAACGAGACCACCAGAAAGGCTTTTAATTGCGATTCTGCGAGGTGCCACAACGTTGAACAATGGGGCTTTTTAGGGGGCAGAACCGCAAAGCGTAATGGGCCGCATTCCCGTTCGTCCGAGCACTGCTCTTCAAAATCGTCAGTAATTTACACCGACGCTTTTCCCGTTTATTAATTCCCCTTTCCAGGCTCTCTACAAAGTTTCAAAACGGTACAAAACTATGTCATGTTTTTGGTCCAATCCCCGAATTTGGTGCGCAATCAGATCTCGAGAGCCGTAATTAAATGTCCGGCCGACAGGACTGAGCCAAACATCAAAGTGTCTCCCTGATGCTAAATTTGTTCAGCATTATTGAAATGGCGGCCTTTGCGCTCTCATCCGAGATAAGAGGTCTAAACCTGTGAACAAAAACAATTTATTTGGGTAAAATCCCTTTCATGTTTTCCTGGAAACTAGCTGAACCGCCCTATTAGCTTTCGGACCGGTGTTCCACGACAGCGTGTATACGCTTGATTGTTGCTTTAGGTTTGTTCTAATTTAATTTTAACTTCTTAAGCGGGCTGTCTTAAGGTTACCTACGTATGCAAATTTTGTATCCCGGATATAAATAAATCCAAACTCGAAAGGGATAGTCCTGGAGGAAGGCTCGCATCCATCACCGTTAATTAAAACGGGGCTTTCAGTTTATTAATATGCATAAGGATAGAGATTTTTCAGCGGGAAAATCATTTTTCTCCGAATACGAAATGAGTTTTGTTGTGGTCGGCACCTGCGCGCATCACAAAAAGGTGAATTATAAAAGAGTTCACCCTTCCGTGGTGCATAAGTTGACACAGATTTTAATTAATATTTGCACCTTCAGCAAACCCAATTATCTTAGAAATCATTCTAGCTATACGACTGTTTGATGAAGTTTTAATAGCTATTTATGTAACCAGTTACGAAAAGTCCGATTTTGTGTAAAGAATGAATGTTTACGGGACGAGCGCAGCGAGTTCCCGCAATTTGAATGAGATACACAAAAAAGGCTTTTCGTCACGTGTTTCATACCAGATTTTTTCTAATTTTGACTACAAATACCTACTTAGAGAGAGAGAGAGTTATGATTACTAAACTTCAATATTTACTTTTAAACCACTTTGTATTTACTTAATACCGTAAAACTATAGCAACGGTGTGCCACAACCGAAACCCGCAACTGGTGGTGAAACGAACTTTTCATCACTAGTTACGAAAGATTTTACTTTTCGTAACTAGTTACGAAAAGTAGGACGTTACGTCACTGTCATCAGTATTGAAAAGTGCCACTTTATATGTCAAAATTAGAAAAAATAATTTTTCTAGAGTGTGTCAAAGTCAACACTAGTTTTTAAAGGGATTTCAAAATAGGAGAGATTTTTTAAAAATTATATATAAATATTAAATAATTAAATTGTTTATTGCTCATAAGATCAAAAATATGACACAGCACGAGCAATGAATAAATAATCTCTTTAAGCAAAAAAGACTTGACACGGTGTTTGGAAACCATGACATTCTGAAGGCGCTGTAATTCAAAGGGTAACAAATTGTATGCTTTAATGGCTCTATATGAGGACCCTCTCCCAAAAAAAGTAGTTTTTTGAGAGAGGTTTTCAAAAATACACCGAGAAATTCTTTTTTGAGCTTTAAAGATATTCATTAGGGTGCGTCCAGATCCCCAAAATAGTATTCCGTAACTTATGATTGACTGGATGTTGGAGAAATAAAATAGCCTTATAGTGTCCACAGTGAACTGATCTTTAAGTCGTCTGATTAACCCATAATATCTATTTAGCCTAGATTGTAACATGCGGATATGAGTTTCCCAGTTCAGACAAGAGTCCAAATGGACCGCTAGAAACTTTAAGTTGTTCTGCACAGGCAGAGATCTTCCAATCAAGGCTACTTAAAGGGACTCATCAGTACAATGTTGTTTGCTAAAGCACAACAACCCGGTTTTTTCAAGATTTAATTTTAAATTATTGTTTATGCACCAACTACTCATTTTTTGAGTCGAAGTTCTGCACCGAGCAGATAGGTCAGCTATTGGTGGAGAGGCAATTAAAATGAAGGTGTCATCAGCATACTGACAGAGTAAGCTTCGTTCGTCGTTCCATTAACATATACTAATAGCATTTTTCACTGGGCCGCACTAGAACCGCATTCAGTTCTAGGAGATCTGTCAAATTAGTGCAAAACAGTGCACTTTCCAGTGAAAGAAGAAAAACCATGGAAAGGTTTCGGGAGTACCGGGCTGATGTCTAACCTCACCTATTTAAAATACATGTAAAGTAATGACATCTTTTCATTTAATTACATTTTATTCAATTATCTTAAATCGAATGAGACTTAAATTTTGCTGGAGGCCTTCTAGAATTATCATTCTTAATAGTGAAGAAAAAAAGAATTACCTTCATGCCGAAATAAGTGATTAGGAGAGCTATATTTTGTGGACCTACAAGACCTACCACCATCCTTTTTATGCCTCAAAACTACTTCAAATTCAGATAAAGGAGCATGGATATAGAGGTTTGGCATTGCCACTTTGCCATAAAAACTAGAAAGAAGCGGATTGTTAAAAGGTATAATACTTGGATTACTTGGCTCGAAGCTGGAATACCATATCTAAAAGTTTGTAGGCGTGAATCCTGAGTCATATATGCCCTGGACTTGGAAATCTTGCACCAAATTTAGCACTTTTGTGTCTACAAAGAAATAATTTAAAAAAAAATTTGATGAGTGTGGTCAGAAATCGATAACACTTGATCTATAACTGTTCGAATTACTCGAAACCTTTTTATGCTTCAAAACTACTTCAAATTTATATTGGATTGTTAAAAAGTATAATGTGATTACTTGGCTGAAAGATGGAATAAGATATTTAAATATTCGTAGGCGTGAATTCTGAGTCATATATGCTCTAGACTTGGATATCTTGCACCAAATCCATATAATTCAAGGACTTTTGTGTTTACAAGGAAATAATTGTAAAAGAAATTGGCAATTACTGTGGTCAGAAATAGATAAGACTTGAACTGTGCAGTGATAAATTAAGGCAAAATAACCTTCATAGGCTACCAGACCAGAACATTGGTGATTTGTTAAGAAGATGTAGTATTTAGAATAAATTATAAATATTCCTCCTCAATTTAATATAAAAATATTTTTACTTTTGTGGTTATAATTGTTTATCGGAGAATTTAAGACTAAACCTGTCTCTTAATGGAACACACATTTTATTATAACAAACACTTATTCAAAGATTAAATAATGCAATACAATCTGACTGGTACTGCTAGAATATAAAAATATATAAATTATATACATAAATTAGCTACTTAAGTAAATATGTTGTAAATATGTAATTATTTGCTACCTTCTTTTTAATATAACTTTGTCCTTTCATTGCGTTACATACTACTTATAAGGATTGGCTTCTGTTTCCTACAAAAAACAGCAAAAATAATGTGATTGGTATGTTAAGCACCAATGAGAGTATAATTCTTTATTTAGTATTACTGTATCTTCCTTGGCCTTGGATAAGTTAAGCACTATGAAGATAAACATTGCAAAGTAAAAACAAACAAAATTCTGATTTCAACATTTCTTATTCCCAAAATATTTGGAGTTGAAATGATGGGCTACTTAACAGTTGTTCCAATCACCAATGCTCAGATATCAATAATGTGATTTGAAAGTACATTTTTAAACGGTACCTAAAGCAGATTAGAGTCTGTGTAGGCAGAATTTGCAAACTTCCAATTTTATTTAATTCCTGTACAGTTATGCGGCAATGTTATCCAATAGCTCCGACCTGGATATGGGAAGTTCGATGATAGGTCACGTGCTGCACCAAACCTATTGTATCTCTGTAGGGATTCAATTTCTTTTTTCTTTGTTAGCGTCGGTTTTCGGTTTGGATTATGTTTTAGTTCGATTTTGCGAAATTTTTTTGTTTTTTTTTTATTTATTTTTTGTCTATCAGTAAGCTCTACAAGAACATGGTCATTATCAGTACTGCAGGGTGTATAATTTAAATGCTTGTCCTCAGCCTGAATGATATGATGAAAATAAGTAGTTATTTAGTAATAAAAGTAGGTACATACCTACAAAGCTACAAAAAATATATTTCTGAATAGAGATACATGTAATATTATAATGTATGGAGGTTTATTTTACATACAAAACGTTCTCATTTGACTGGGCTCTAGAGTTGAATCCTCAGTATTGTTCCTGACTTCACCAACTAAAAGACTGGATAGGTATTTTTAAGGAAATATTATTATTATTATTATTATTAAAAACGTGTAAATATTGAAGTACATACATTTTAATACTTAATTATTAATAATTATTGGTAAATAATTAACAAAAACTGCATCTAACATGACAATTATTTTCCGCCGTCAGCCTCCACGTTTGTTTTGAACTACATTGGCCCCGACGCCAACCCTCAGGTCCATTATTTCCGCCCTCAGTGCGCACTTTTCCGGTGCAAGTCGCCCAGTGAAACATACGACTCCGAAAAAGTGCGCCCTGGATCTCCCAGTAAAACATGGAATCGGCACCGAGTTCAGCCCAGGGCGCCCCGAGTGCAGCCAGTGAAAAACGCTATAAGAAAAGTGTGGGCCCCAAGATAGAGCCCTGGGTCACACCCCGACCAAGGCCAGTAGAGCCGGAATAATGTGGCCTACCATTGGTCATTATGCAGGCAAACTGCTCCCGACCGGAGAGGTAAGACGGTACACAAGCCGCGTAAGCCATAACTATATAAGCCCGCCATTAAAATATCGTGGTATATGATGTCGAAGGCCTTGGACAAGTCAAAAAACATGTGTCTAGCAACACACCTACCCTGGACCAGATTGGGAACAATAAATTCAATTGCTCTATATATATAGCCTGTTCACTAGATCTGCCTAATCTGAACCGAAACTGGCAGTCACCAAGCCTCCAAAAACCTGACAATACGAATATTTAAGGTCCTACAAATACCTTCGACATAGTGGGCAGGATGGAGACTGGTCTGTAGTCGCCAACCATTGATCGATCACCTTTCTTGAAGACCGGCACCACTTTGGGATATGGTTACATAATGGACAGTATTAACGCGATGACGAAGAGGATGAGGCAGCAGAAAATGCCTCTGTGGCTTTAACTGAGGATTCAAATTCCGAGGTGCGTTGTTTCATTCTTTTTATCTAAATGTATTCAACATGCATTGAAATTGGCAGTTTATTATCAGATGGAAAAAGGCTTCAATGAGACAAAAAACAAATTCTCAAATCTTCAACAATAAAAATGTACTGAAGGTGTAATTCGGAATATCAAGGGCAATGATTATAATGGAACAGAAGGAGGCCCTAAAAATAAAATTGATAAACAAACAATTTCAAATCAATTCTCAAACATACAATTTTGGATGTTTGAGGGAGCCCTACTATTGCCAGGCACACGTGATGCCCTACTACTACCACACGCAGTGTGGATGTGGGGTCCTAGTAGATATGCAGCAAGGCTTCTGGCACAATTTAAGTCATTTTCCCATGTAAGTTCCCATAAGAATATCTAAAAAATCGAAGAAATAGTCCATCTTACTCAAAGAGACTTCCTTGTAACAAGTGAAGAACTGACCAACTCAAAGTCAAAGTCTGATAATATATTAAGTAATTGCGTTACTCGAGTTTCGCACCTGAGAGCATCATCAGACGCCTAAAATATGAGTAAAAACCTAATATACACGTAACAGGCAAAAATAAAATTAAAAACTTACATTACGTTTTCTTTAAAATCTACAACACACTGAACATCCACCTACTGAACTCTATACTAAAATGAGGAGCTGAATAAAAGCAAAACTGTGCCGAGGTAAAGCGTCGAGTCATTCGGAAGCCGACACAGACAGTTTTTGTTATGAATCGAACACTTTCTCAAGTAGATCCAGCTTCTTGCCCTTATTGCACTGATGGATAACCTCAATTGAATCCAGTTCGCGGAAGGCATGCACAAAAGACAAAAGATGATCTGCAAATGCTGATTTGGTCTCAGTTATGTATGAGTTTTTATTATTATTGTAACAACTAAGATGTTCCCGAACCCTAACAGAAATCCTACGACCCGACTGTCCTATCACCACAGCTAAGGCGATAAACACCTGACTTCGAAAGCTTCTCAGTGGTGTCCTTCGTTATTTAAATATCTAAAGCCTATTTTGCAGAAAACCTTGTGGTAAGTTCTTTTGATCTGCGCCTGGCCAAGGGTCATCTTTATTACATCATATCCCATCACTCATCTCACATCTGCTTCCATCACAATCATTTATAATACCGATCATCTCATGACAGGTTAGCTCATTTGTCGGGGCGAAGGCTATTTAAAAGCTATCTGACTCCAAAATTCGAACTCGGGATCTCTGCTTCACTGAGCAAGATCTCACAGTATGCAAAAAGTTCCACACATTGTGCCAGCCTATTATCTATGCTCTGGAGAGCTCTGAGAGTAACTCTATCGTTCAATTTTTAATGGGAAAAAGATAAGAGAAGTCCCAGAGCGGTCCAAAGCGTCCACTCGTAAATACTGTTAATAACGTAGTATAAATCTGTAATGTTTACACATTATAACTGAAATCAATTACTCTCTCCTATCTCATCTCTCCCATTTTTTTATTTTTTATTAAGTTTTTAAATACACTTAACAACTACACTTTTCATATTCTTTTTTTCCATTAGACTTAGACCAGCAAATTTTGTTTTTTTTCCAAATGTGTTCTTTCTTTGGGTTTTCAACAGCATTTTGTCCATTTTTTTTTTGTTTCTTTACTAACTGAGGATTGTTGGTTGTTTGAACTGTTTCATCTAATTTAAATAAAAAAAAACTCTCGTCCTCTTCTAATACAAATGTGATTCTGTGAGCTGTATTTTTTTGTTTTTCATGCCTACGTTTGCTCTAAGACATTCTTTGTCAATGTCTTTGTTCATTTACTACCATTCAATTCAAGAAATATTTTTGATTGATATCCAGCGTAATAAGTTTGTGGCTTTCCTTATAATTTGCTATTTGACCATGATTCTTCTGTATTGTTTTTCTTGCATTTAGTGGCTATAGATCAGTGTTCAACTTTTTCATATACAGCTTTTTGTTTCAGATTTTGATATGTTTTTGTTTGGTTTTTTAACAGTATTTTATCCTGCTTTTTCTCATTTTTGATTTTTGGTTGTTTGCGCTGTTTCATTATTATTACATTTTAAAAAAGCCGATGTTTTTTTTTGTGTCACATGCGATTCTATGAGCCAATTTAGTTTTTTTATTTCTACGTTTTTCTTTCATCCTACAATCTAAAGTGTTTTCCGGGCTTGCAAGCCGTGGTCCAATGGAATTTTTTTCTGACGTTTCGTCTACAGCTTATCAATGGCATTATCAAAGGCGATGAGGCAATGGGCAAAGTGATCTCCCGTGCTTTTTTCCCGTGATTCTCTTGGCTCTCAAACACAGTCTTTATGACTCTCCTTTTCTGCCTGGAATGATGATATGATCCGTTGTTTTTATTTTTAGCTCTGTATCGTTTCCCAATCTCGTTACTCTAAAGTTTGTTTAAAGGTGGTAGACAATGATGTACTATTAAACAAAACATCTTGGACTTCCATTGTCTTCATTGAGTTTTTTACACGACGGTGACGTTTCGAGCAGTGGAATCTCTGCTGTTTTTCAAGTGAAACTGAGCATTAAGCTCGAGGCTACTTGCTTATGTTAACCACAGTTAACCACGCCCACACAGTTAACCACGCCCACCATTCCTATTGGCCGGATCATCCGATAAGAGCAAATGCATCTTTGAAAGAGCGAACATCACTGCCTGTGGAGGGGGTGTTTATTTATTAATATTATTAAAGATCAGTTTTGGCTGATTGAGCAGGAGGATGGGCTTTAAAAAGGGTCATCACTATCACCGGTTACGGCAAATATTTACATGGAGTGGTTTGAAAGACACGCCATTGAAAAAGCATACACTCAAAGTCTGACTCCGGTATGTCGATGACACTTTTATTATGTGGGACGGAAATGACAGGCAGTTGCAAGAGTTCTTGAATCATTTAAATAATATAAGACCAACTATAAAATTCATAATGGAAACTGAAACTAACTACTGTATGCCATTTCTGGATGTACTGGTGCGTAAATCGGAGGGTCATATAAGAACTTCTGTTTACTGTAAGCCCACGCACATGGAACAGTACCTGAACATCCTTTCAAACCATCATGCATCGACCAAAATGGAAATAATTAAAACTGTATATAGGCGCGCCGTAACAATATCTCTCAGAATCCATAAATTTGGAACTTCAGAATATTAAACAGTTAAACAGTACTTGTTTCTAACATTCAGTTCAAGAAATATTTTTTATATCCAGCCTAATAAGCTTTTGGCTTTCCTTAAAAGAATTTTCCCAGGAGAGGTGAAACTACATGGTAGTGGATTGATCAAGGATAGTCCAACAGAACTCTACGTAAAAATAAACTCTTCCCGAGTCTGAGAATGGTATGCTTAGAGCTGGCTCAATGTCAAAGCGATCGGGGTAACGAGTTTTCGACTTAAAACCGCAAACTGCACACGCTTACATACAACGGCGTAATATGTTAAGGGAATCGCACTGACGTTGCTGTCTCGCTGGCTTAAGCACATAAATTTTGTTGAAATGTAAATAAATCTAGAACGAAGAGTAGGAAAACACACAGCCGGTTGGCATTTTGTTAAACGGAAACGCGAATAGATATTAAATATTTGCATGATCCGGTGCAGACACGAGCTCACCGGATTTTATTTTGCATCTATCCACATAAAGACCCTTCCATTCTCTTCCACTCGATGCTGATGTTTGTATTATTGCGCCCATCCGAGAATTTGTTTACGTAATACCGCAACATAATCGTAAATGCAGGTCTAAATACTATCGATTCGAGTCGCTGTCGAGGGCATTAATAAAGTTTTGCATTCGGTTGGTTTAGCGCAAACGTCTGCAAAATCTTGAAGAAAACGCGAACGAAATTCCACTCGAGGGAGAACTACATAAAACTAGGAACCGGCAACAAATACATTTCACATTGTATAAATTTTAAACCTGAAGGGAAAAGTGTAGGTATTGAATACAGCTGCAAAACCGTTTTACGACCGACAGTAAACTGATGTAAAGTGAATTTCAAATATTTATTTTTGCCCCCTCAATAGGGGGAAGAAAAAGATGTCGACCCGAAAGGCAAACACGTGGCATTGTAAGGTGTGTTAAAAAAGGAGAGTAACTAAAACTCTTATTCTGAGATAGTAGTAGTAGTAATAGTTCTTTTTCTTCTCGTGAGGTGTGGAAATGCTTTTTTTCTACAAACGTCAAATAATGACGCATTTTACGCTTTCATTAGACAAACGAAAACCTAACCTTTTTGAGGATCAGAATGTGAGTTCACTTTTACGCGCGTTGCCCAGGACAGCAAGCGAAAAAGA
Organism: Taphrorychus bicolor; assembly: GCA_951812265.1. Taxonomy (NCBI): domain Eukaryota; kingdom Metazoa; phylum Arthropoda; class Insecta; order Coleoptera; family Curculionidae; genus Taphrorychus; species Taphrorychus bicolor. The sequence continues at coordinate 29,917,129 of OX638304.1, forward strand.
TTTTATCGCTTGCTGTCAATAGCAACTACCACCATTCAACCAAATATTTAAAACGTCATTGTCACTTTGATTTAAATTTTCAGTTTGTGTCTTCATTCAAATTTCAGATTATTTGGAATTGATTGTTTGTAGAAAAAACATTGTATGCATTACGAGCACAAAGTAACTTTTTTGCTCTCGAGTGATTGCCGCTCTCCGCTTCGCGTCGAGCGGCAAACTTCATTCTCCGAGCAAAAAAGTTGTACTTTTCGCTCTTAATACATAAATAACTATTTCGCACGATGTGTGAGACTCGCGTCCTCGACTCACTAAAACGCCCTACCCACTAAAACCACACCCCACTGCCCGCTGGTATTGCTTCAAAGAGGTTGTCTAATATGTGCTGTTGTGCTTCTCCTTGTCTAACTCCCTTCTTGCATCTTTATGTCTTTTTCCTTTGTTTTTAGAATAGATTTAGATAAGTTGCATATGCAAATCCAATTTTCCTCCTTTTCCAGTATCTTTTCCACAATATTTTGTGGTGTTATTTCTCCCATGGTATTCACTGCTATCATTCTGTCGCTTCCCATCTGTTGCACTCGAAGAATGTATGCTCAACGGTATCTGTCTTGTTGCAATGTATGCATTGGTCGTTCGCTGCCACCTTAAAACGATGTCAATATGACTGGAAGCATCCACGACCTGACATTAGGTGAGTCAGATAGTAGGTCACCTCGCCGTGTCTTCTGTTAACCCATGCTTCTGTGTTCGGTATGAGTGTACAATTCCACCTGCCCTTTTCCGCATTCTCTTGCCATTTTTCTTTCCATCTTCGGAGGGTTATTGTTCTGGCATTTTTTGTCGATCTCTTCTTGTATTCTGCATCTCTCCTCCACAAGTAGGTAGATTCGAGGGGTTCTGGCTATTACCAGTACGACCTGGGTTGAAACTGTTCTCTATGCGCTTGCTATTCGTATCGCGGATTTTCTTTGCGCACTTAAGAGGATATCCCTGTAGATGTTTCTTTTCATCGCCCTTCCCTATATTTCTGCACCGTAGAGGATTATGGACTGCATGAATGTGAACAGTATTCATCTATATCTCCGATGTTTGGTAGTAAACGGTTTACGTTTCGTTCGACGGCACGTCCTGCTTTTCTTGCCACAGTCCTAACGTGTTGTCCCATTGTCATGTTTCTATCCAGGTAAACCCCCAAGTACTTATTACATGCCTGGCTTCTGATAGTAACGTCTTCTACCCTGACTTCAACATCCTTCACAGTTCTCCCTGCTGCTTGAACAACTAACTCTGTCTTTTCTGGACCCAAACTTAGCTGTTTTGGTCTCAGCTACGTTGCTACGTCTTCCATTACTTGATTTGCCGTTTCCTGTAACCGCCTCGCATCTTTCTCCACAACAACGATCCCTAAGTCATCGGCGCATCCGATTAGTTTCACCGTTCGTGGAACTGGTAATTTTAGAATACCGTCATAGTAGACGTTCCACAGCGTTGGCCCTAAGGCTCACCCCTGAGGTACTCCGCATGTAGATTTCATTTTTCTCTTTTCTCCTCCGCATCTTTCCTCTAGGTAGCTGGCTATGTTGTTGTATAGGTAGTTTGATATGTTCCTTGTTCTAAGTTCCCCCAAAATGCCGAGACCAAGGAGCAGAGTTGAACGCGTTTCGTATATCTATTGTTACCAGGATGCATCTTATTCGGCTGCCTCTTACATTGCCTTTATCAATATTGGGTACAAGGGTGCAAGCAATTTCTTGCACCCTTTTTAAGTAGTAGTAGTAGTAGTAGTAGTAATAGTAAACATTGCGACTAGGCATTAAAGGCCCTTTTCACAGTCCTCCGATCCTCCCATATTTTCTCCGCCTGGGCCGTGAGTTAGCAAAAATTTGTATTTTGTAGTGCTTAAAACGGAACAAGCTGCTTTTCGAAAGGGATTTGGCACAACCGACCATCTACAGACAATAAGAACACTGATAGAAAAGAGCACGGAATATAACCTACCAATACACTTGGCCTTCATAGATTACCGGAAAGCCTTTGACTCTGTCGAAACCTGGTCAATCCTGAAAGCTAGATATTCAAATCTCATCAAACATCTGCGAGAATGCCTATATCCAAATCAAGATAGACGAAGAAGAAACAACAACAAATAAAATGCCAGTCGAAAGAGGAATAAAACAAGGAGATACAATCTCCCCTAAATTATTCACATTAGCCCTAGAAGATATGTTTAAGAACTTAAACTGGCATAACAAGGGCATTAACATAGATGGAGTGTATCTGAGTCACCTGCGGTTTGCAGACGATATAGTCATCATAGTCAGCATAGGCCCACTAAGCTCCTCTCAAAGCAGAAAAGCGTCTCCCAGTGTCCTGTGGCGCAGTCGCGCCCTCCTATAGCACACTCCCAGAACGTGGTAAGACGACTCTTCCCCTGTTCCACAGCGTGTGCAGAGTGGACTGTTCAACATTCCTAGGAGGTGCATGTATCTGTTTAGGCCGCAGTGAGCAGTGAGGATTCCTATAAGGTATCACAGGTACTGCCGACTTCTATGCCACGAATTCTACTGCCACGATCTATCAGGGTTAGGGTAGATTTCCTTGATCTGTCTATATATTTCTGGCTGTGTCCAGTTTGTCTTTCTACTCCCCATGCCCCCTCATTTAGAGTGTGAGAGACGTACCTATTGCTTACTCCTAGATATGGCTCCGGTCCAGTAAAGCACGTCTGGAAAACACGCTTGGCCGATTCATCGGCGCGCTCATTTCCCTCAATGCCCCTATGTCCAGGAAAGCTCTCGCCCTCGTCATGGCTTGCTTAGTATATTCCGTCTCTTGATGACTGTGAATCAACCATTCTTGATCCGTCTGTATACCATACCTGATTATTCTCAGAAGGTTGCTGAAGCGCTCTGTTGAGCTTTTCTTTGAATTCTTCTCTTTTGGTTGGGATGTTTATCTCAAATGGCTGTTTTAGTCTCAGCCGATCGCAAGGACGCCCCTCCTGCGACAGGATAATTGGGATGTCCAGCTGGATGAGGCTGGTGATCTGATGCCGACGAAATTTTTTGGTATTATGACCAGTACGTCATCCGCAAAGGCCTGCGTACTGAACCCCGCGAGTAGATAGACAAAGCGGATTCCAGGACACTTTCAAGGTCATAGAAATATCCATGGGTCTCATAGATAGAGCCAGACGAGGTTTTTGTAACTTGACCTTGAAAATCGCGAGCCGTGACCTTGAAAAGTCGCTGAAAGGTGACCTTGAAATTCGTGAGCCGGTTGTTCACGCTAGTCGCGGACCTTGACGTCGGCGACATGCGTAACCTCGAGCGTGCGCCTGGACTTTGAGAGCTATCCATCATAGTGTGGGTTTCATTGGAACTTTATTCCACCTCCCAGGTAACACAACTGACCAGTTGGAGGTCTGCTGGACGTCGGTTTTAAGTCATTTTTGGTCAATACGTCAATTGACCTAAGCAGGACGTCTCGGAGACGTCAACTTTTTGACGTCCAATGGGCAGCAACAGATGGACGTCCAGTGGACGACCAAAAATGGGCGTCATATCATGTTAAAATATCATCATAAGTCATGAATCATCATTATCAATTATAAGATCATAAATCATATTATAACGATCAAAATAATCTAATAATTTTTTCTGCTCATACTTCTAACTAGTAGGTAGGTATCTAGGAACCTACTGATATATCTTTAATATGTTTAGCATATAATAGAAATACATGCTTATTTAAGGTGATGGAAAGCAAGTCTTTTGCATCGATTATTGCCTAACTAAATTCATATATGATAAATAGTAAAGTGTAAACACTACAAGTAAAAAAGATTCCAGAATGCTAAAAAAAAATTAAGGGTGACTTTTACAACTTCAGTTTGAAGATAAAACACCATTAATGACGTAGATTGCATTGTTTGTAACAAAGCAACCAAAACATGTAATGACGTAGATTGCATTGTTTGTAACAATGCAATCCAAAAAATTACTGGTGTTTTATCTTCAAATTGAAGTTTTACTGATAGTTGTAAAAGTCACCCTAAACAAGTTTGAGCCGTACCTACCAGCGGTGGAAACTTAAGTGTTAGTTTCTGCTTCCATGAGGTAGGTACTCACTCCTTTTTACTTTCTGTTTATTATTGTGAAATGTTAAATCCTTGTATAGTGTTTACACTTTCGTATTTATCTTATATACGAATTGAGTTAGATAATGGTCAACGGAAAAGACTTTCGTTCCATCATCTTAAATAAGCATGTATTTCTATAATATGCTGAGCCTAGGGATTCGTCACACATAGCTTTACTTGCGTTTCAGCTCTGAGGAAGATTAAATAAATAGTCGAAACGTTGTGATAGTTTTTTTGTGTTCAGTCGAAATGTTCTGTTAAAGTATCTATCTATCTGAGTATTATTTCATCTGACCCTGCTAACCACCAGTATTATATTTCCAATAAAACATGTTTAAAATATACAATAATTTTTTTTATGATAAACTGCAAAGCTTGATATATTAAATATGTAGCGACGTCAATAAATGGACTTCGGAAGACGTCTATTGGGTATAAATGGACGTCTTTTGGATGTGACATGTAGCCGTCATTTGGACGTCTTTCTGCTCAATCTCATGTCGTCATTTAGATGTTCATACGACGTAGTGTGCTACCTGGGCTTGCAGCAAGGACGGGTCCACGAGGTTATACTGTAAAACTCATTCCCACCATAACGCAGTCTGGCAGTCATACGACCAGACCTCTAAAATCCTCCAGTCTGTAGTCTCTCCAAACGGCCGTTCATTAAAAGACACCATAGTCGAGGTGATAAGCAGCTGCCTTATGGATAGCCGCCCTTCGATTTCCCTCCGGTGATCTCCCAGAGAAGCCGTCTGACCCAGCTTATCAACTGTTGATGGAGTCCTCCTGGCCGTAAGGGCCTCGCAGTTGTTGTTTGTTCTAGCTTTGTCGAATGCTCCCTCAAAACCGAAAAAGAGTGCAAGCAGCACTTATTTATTCGAGTATGCCTTCTCTATTTTATGCACTATAAAATGGAGAGCGGTGTCGGTCGACTTCTTTTTACTGTAGGCATGTTGAACTCTCAAAAATCAAAAATTTACTGCCGTGTGCACGGTGACAAATAAGTAGGTAGGTATGGGAAGGTATACTTCGTGCATTTGCTTCAAAATCCTGAATTGGCGGACCGGTTTCGGCGCAAAGACCATTATCAGCGCCCAAAAATTTCTCAAAAGAGGGGAAGTGAAGGGTGAGGAGTCATCGCGCCAAGGCACTCCAAAAACGCAGTCAGTTTAAAACTTTTGCTAATATAAACATGTAATTGACAACAACAGACCACAATGACAACAAAAAAAAGGGTCACACCAGCAAGGAGGTCACTTGTAGGAATATGAAAGGCACAAAGAGCGTGGATACTTGCAAATCGTCCTTGGTCTCCTAACCTGATAGTTTTTTAAAGGTTTTAAAATTGTCGTGCCTGTTATGTGTGGTCTGTTTTTGTCAGCACAAGTTTTAAACTGACTGCGTTTTGGGGTGCCTTGGCGCGATGACTCATCACCCTTCACTTCCCCTCTTTTGATGAATTTTTGGGCGCTGATAATGATCTTTGCGCCGAAACCGGTCCGCCAATTCAGGATTTTGAAGCAAATGCACGAAGTATACCTTCCCACACCTACCTATTTATGTTGATCTTTGTTTATGGGTTGTCTTGCCAAAATTACCTTGTGATACACCTATCGACTATCTTTTCTAATGTCAAACTTATGGGTCTAAACGACTTAGCGACATTGTAGTTGCTTTTTCCTGCTTTTTGTATGAAGACTGCGTTCGCAGATCTCCACGTCCTAGTGCCACGCTCGCCATGAACACTCTGTTCAGCAACGGGAACACATTGTTCAGCCCCTCCTGCAGCAGTGCTGGAAATATACCTTGTGGTCTCGCTCCCTTAAATGGACTAAATTCGCCCACCGCCCATCTAATGACTTCGTCGGTTACTACTTCCCTTCCTCCCGGACTGAAACCATTTTCTCCAGGAAAGCGTATCTGCAGGAGAATCTCTTGGGTGCCTGTCCATGTTCCTTTTTCTGGGATAAGTTCATTCAAAAAAATGAACATTGGAACATATTTGTTATGCTTAGAGCCAGTAGTAGTGTATAGTCAACATTTTAAATCATTAATTGCGTTATCTTTCAGATTACAGAAAGCATTGAATAACTTAAAAATGGTCGAAATCCTTTGATCTTTAGTATTGATATTAATGGAACTTCTCACCCCTTAAAATCTTCAGGATTTTTGTGTGCGAAGTGATCTCCCGTGTTTCTCGACGTTGACTGATTCGACTGTAATGAGCCCACAACGGGGCAACAATTTCAACAGGAAGGAGGAAATTACGTTTCTAAATGCAGATTGGAAGCGAGATCTACGACAAACTTCAAGTGCGCCGAAACTCCGCGCCGCAACTACCCCCACCCCAGTCCCTTCACTGCAGCGCGACGGCGATGGAATAAATAACACGGAGGTCACCACAGTGGAATCAGTTAACGTCAGGAAGAAGAGATCACTTCGCCCATTGCCTCATCGCCTTTGATAATATCTTCCACAGCGTTACACGAAACGTCAGGGAGAAAGAAATTTCATTTTGACCGGCCGTGAAAGCCTTCACAGTCTTACAAAATTATTTTTGATTCTTTTTATTGTTCAATAAATGTATTATTATTTTATTTAGTGAAAAAATTACCTCCAACCTTTAATTTAAGACTAAATATCTCAATTACCAACTTAGTGATCAAATAGTCCAGCCCTAGGGCTAGCCATATTGAAAATCTTTGATTGAATTTTTTTATGGTGTTCTCATTCCATGGCTTGCTTGAGTTTTTTAATGAAACTTAAAATTAGAGCATTTTTGTCTAATTTTATGTTTATTGAAACGTCATCACCAAAACCAAAGAAGAATATATTTGATAATTCATAAATCAGGTGCAAGAAAGGGTTTCAAAGAAAAGCCACAATAATCTCATTCGTACTTGATTAGCTCGTCCATTTTAGTTACCTCGAAGCGATCCATTCGAAACAGACAAATGGATTTCCAAGACACGATACTGTACGACAGACCCCTGGCGTTGATGTATATTGTTTTCCTTTCAATTTGCTCAATCCAAAAGTAATTTTAAGGGGGATCACACACGTAGGTACTCGCTCTCTCATTAAATTGTTTTCAATCCCCCATACTCGGGTATATGGCGCAATCCTCGAATTTTAAATTGGCACGTACGAGCACGTAGGCATACCGAGGTAATTTCTTTAATGCACACTTTTACAACATATTATGTGGAGCAAGGTAACTCCTGCTTGAAAAATGAGGTGGTGCACAATGGTTCAGTCTTCTGAAAAGGCGTCTCGCCCTCTGAAATTTGAAATAATTCGCTCAGGCACATCCTAGCATTAATTAATGCAGCCCCTCTTTGTTCACGCTACCCTTTCATAGCTGCATAAGCTAGGTTGTGTTATAGTTTCGGAAACGTACCTTTGTGTGCTGGGCAAATAAATCGGTCCAAAAAAGTCACATTAATTAATTTTTGCTTTTACGTTAAACACTGGCTTAAATCGAGAAAGAGAAGAAATTGAAAAGTTTGACTGAAAGGCTTCGAAAAAAGGGGTGCTTAAATATTAAAAGACTACCCTTGGAAGAGGGGGGGGGGGGTGGCTGCAGCCTCCAACGGTGTATCGTTATAAATTTATAATCCCTAATCGTTCAGGCCGGCGAATTAATTAACGAAAGAAGCTGCTGCCTTCATTAAGTTCAGCGAAAAGATCCGTCGTTTTGAAACGGGGAAGTGAAAGGAGTAGAAAAATATTTATCTTGAATATAATTATTTAAGAAATCGCTATGAGCCTAATAATAAATATAACTCAACGAATATAGCCGTGACTAACAGGGGAGATTAAGCGGCAAAAGCTTAAAAGGTTTCTGAAGAAAAGGAAGCGAGATGGAGGTTTATAAATGCCTTAAGAATGGATTGATTTATTCCAAATAAGTGGTCCCACGAGGGCGAGGGGAGGGGCCTGCACCGCAACCTACAAGATCTATTGTGCCTCAATGTCAATTAAAGTTCACTCAGAAGCCCTTTTAGAAAGTCCATTATCTTCTTGAGTGACATTTTGTGGAAGTCCGGTGGTCGGATGTGTATTATTCCCAAGTTCTGAAATTTAAGTCTTTGAGCCGCAGGACAATCACTCAGGAAATGTTCTACAGTCTCATAATGCACAGTCTGCATTGTCTGCTAGGCCTATCGCATGCATGTGGTATTTTAATCGACAGTGCCCAGTGGACAAACCGATAGCGGCTTTGAGTTGTTGTCTGTCGAGGTTTAATAAGTCTTTTGTCATTTTCTCACAGAGTCCTTGTGTGAACGCCTTTGAGTGGACAAGGCCCGGGCTGTCTATCCAGCAGCGTTCTAGACTAGTCTTTCCTTGGCCAATGTTAGAATGGTGCCAAATGGCCCTCTGATGGCCAGGCAGGCTTGACGCTGCAAGTTACTCAGTTTCCACCTCGCACTTCTATGTCCGCCAGACAATAGCTCCATAGGTGATCACTGGTCTACACCTGAACGTCCTGAACATCCACATCCCACAGTTCAATCACAGCAAGCAGATCATCAACCAGCACAGACCACAGAAGAGGTGATAGATCTGCTCTCTGCGGACACCCCCGACACCCTCTGGCAGCTCTGAAGCAAACTGTTTTGTTCTGAAGGGCTGTGGTGATTGCACTGTTGTTCAGCATGCTGCGCGTCCAGACCTGATTAGTCTGCTCGACCTCTCTAACACCAAGCGCTTTACAGACAGTCAGGGGCAGCATTGTTGAAAGCTCCTTCAACTTCCAGGAATATCCTTACCGCTATGATCTCCCCTCCTTGAGGTTATGCGAGATCTTCCCGACGAGGTGGTTCAGTGCTAGATCGGTCGATTTGCCGCTCTGATATGCATACAGATGTGGGTTGAATGGGCGTTGGGTCAACGCACCTTGCCAAATGTATAAATCTATCATCTTTTCCAGACTTTTCAGTAGGAAGGATATTAGACTTATGGGTCTTAGAGTCTTAGGTAGCGGTTCGTTACGTCCCGCTTTTAGTATATATTCCACTTTAAATTTGGCACAGTTGGTTGGAATGTATCCCCAAGCCAGGCTTGCTCTAAAAATCTTAGTTAGTGTTGGAGCAAGTATGTCCAGACCTTCCTGTAGAAATACCGGTCTTAGATCAGGCGCCTTAAATGTTTGGAATGAACCCACCAGCTTTAAGAATACAGATATTGCATATGGGTCCAATGAAAAAGGTCCGAAAAATGATTTTGACTAATCATAAATTTGCAGTTAACAGTCAAAATTGAAGACATCGGATGTTTCATCAAGTTAAAAAAAGTATTATCAAATTATTCTGGTTTGTGATATATAAACACAGTGAACCATAAGAACAAAATTCGTACGCTCATGTTATCCTCAAACACGATTTTTTAATTTTTTGCAAAAATTTAAGAGAAAAGATGAGATTCTTGTGGTTTTAAAAAATATTTACAGTTTTATGACAGTAAATTGAGGGATTTACTGTCGTTTTAATTCATTTATTATTTTAATCTACGAGGAGGGGGACGCAATTTATGGCCACCATGCAGTCCAGACTTGAATCCTATATATCACTTCGTTTTGAATCAGTTGGAGAAATCGGTTTTCAATCGAATACGAATTCGTGGTATTAATCACTTAAAAGGACGAATAGTGGAAAGCTGGAATCGTCTAAATCACCGACAAATAGTTTCTGCAATTGAGCAGCCAAGCAGACAACTACAAATGGTCTCTAGTGAAAATGGAGGACATATTGAACCTATATATTGTAATCTTTTTATTCTTGATCAAATGTTTTGATAAAAATAAATAGAGCTGATTTTATTCGAATTTAGTTTGCTACGTTCTTAGGGGATTGAAATTGTCTCCATTCGATCAAAAAACAACGTAAAAAATGTCCCAACTTTTTTTTAAATAACCAAATTAAGACTATCAGTTTTTTTTCTTAATTTCAAATTTTGACTTCTTGTAACTTTAGAATAAATAAACGAATAGAGTAATCCCACTGGGTTTTCCTCTTCGTAATGTTCTCTTTTTCTTCCCACAAACAAATAATAATTTCGATATTCAGGCTCAAAGGTTCAATCATTTCAAAGATGGAACCAATCGGTCAATTTTTAATCACTTATACAATCGATTTTTTTGCAGTTTTTTTAAAATTACTCATTGGTTTAATGTCATCAAATTTAGTTTTGTTGCGTTCTTAGGGGATTGCAATAGTCTCATTTTAGTCAAAAACAGCACAAAAAAAATTGCAAAATTCTCGTGAAGTGAACTAAAGAAGGGGGTACTTTATTTACATAATTTTCATATTTGACCGCCTATAGCCTGAGGCGAATGGACCGATCAGGATGTCTCAATCTGTTTTTGCCTCTTCTTGATATCGTTTTTCTCCTTTAAACAAAGACAATCCTACAGGTTTAATAATTTTTAAGATAGACCCAATCGTTGGTAAATTTTTAACCATTATTAGAACGGACTTTATTGACATTTTAAAAACAATCACAATGAAGCTAATTTCATTACAATTTACTCGTTACACTCTTAGGGGATTGCAGTCATCCCATTCAAATTAAAAACAGAACCCAAAAAATAATTTTTTTTTTTTTTAATATTGGTCAAAGTTCCCCCACTTTAAACAAAAATTCCAAAATTTTCTTGAAATTGACTCAAGAATGAGGATTTTACATATTTTTTCTTTTTGTTTGTTCACCTATAAATTTACAACGAATGAACCGATCAGGATTAATTTTACTGCTTCTGCCTCTTCTTGTTGCCCTTTTCCTCCTTCCACAAACTTAAGTCTCAATAGTTTAATAATTTTGAAGATATACCCCTTTGATAGTCCATTCTTAGGCACTTTTAGAATCGATTTTTTGCCATTTTTATCAACATCCTTCTGTTACTTTAGGCCAAAAATTTGCATCACCAGCTGCAATTTTGAAGACACTAACTGTGGCATAATTTCTTATAAAAAATTTATCTAGAGAGAGAGAGATTTGTAATAGAAAGGAGTTCCATTCAATGGTCAAAAATCAACATCCTCTGTTACTTTATGCCATAAATTTGCATCACCAGCTGCAGTTTTGAAGACACTAACCGTCGCATTATTTCTTTAAAAAAATTTATCTACAGAGAGAGATTCATAATGGGAACGAGGTCCACTCAATGGTCAAAAATCAACATCCTTTTGTTACTTTATGCCAAAGATTTGCATAACTATAGCTGCAGTTGTGAAGACACTAACTGTGGCATTATTTCTTCAAAAAAATATATCTAAAGAGAGAGAGAAAGAGATTCGTAATGGGCAAGAGTGTCACTCATTGTCAAATATTGAGATCCTTCTTTACTTATGCTAAAGATTTGCTTCACTGGCTGTAGTTTTAAAGTTATAAGCTGTGGCATTATTTCTTTACAAAAAATGCATCTTGAAAGAGAGATTCGTAATGACAATGATTTCTCCACTCAATGTTAAAATCCCTCTTTACTTATGCCAAAGGTTTGCATCCCTAATTGTGAGATTATTTGTTAAAAAAAGATGTATCTAGATAGAGAGATTCGTTGCAGTTTTAAAGATACTAACTGTGGCATAATTTCTTTAAAAAAAGGAATACATATAGAGAGGGAGAGATTCGTAATGTGAGGGAGTTCCACTCAATGGTCAAAATCAACATCCTTTTGTTAGTTTATGGCAAAGATTTGCATCACCAACTGCAGTTTTAAAGATAATAACTATATCATTATTTCTTTAAAAAAATTTGTCTAGAAAGAGAGATTCGCAATGGGAGAAAGTTCCGCTCAATGGTAAAATATCAAGATTCCTCTTTACTTATGCCAAAGGTTTGCTTCACTGCAGTTTTAAAGATACCAACTGTGACATAATTCCTTTAAAAAAAGAAATGTATCTAGAGAGAGAGAGAGAGAGAGAGAGAGAGAGAGATTCGTAAAGGGAAGGAGTTCCACTCATCAATGGTCAAAAATCAACATTCTTTTGTTACTTTATGCCAAAGATTTGCATCACCAGCGGCAGTTTTGAAGACACTAATTGTGGCATCATTTCTTTAAAAAAAAATCTAGAGAGAGAGAGAGAGAGAGAGAGAGACAGATTCGTAATGGGAGAGAGTTCCACTCAATGGTCAAAATCAACATCGTTTTCTTACTTTATGCCAAAGATTTGCATCACTAGATGTGGTTTTAAAGATAGTAACCGTGGAATTATTTATTTGAAAAAAAAAATGTATCTAGAAAGAGAGAATCGTAATTGGAAGAAGTTCCGCTCAATGGTCAAATATCAAGACTCCTCTTTACTTATGCCAAAGGTTTGCTTCACTAGCTGCAGTTTTAAAGATACGAACTGTGGCATAATTCCTTTAAAAAAAGAAATGTATCTAGAGAGAGAGAGAGAGAGAGAGAGAGAGAGATTCGTAAAGGGAAGGAGTTCCCCTCATCAATGGTCAAAACTCAACATTCTTTTGTTACTTTATGCCAAAGATTTGCATCACCAGCGGCAGTTTTGAAGACACTAACTGTGACATCATTTCTTTAAAAAAAAATCTAGAGAGAGAGAGAGATTCGTAATGAGAGGGAGTTCCAGTCAATGGTCCAATTCAACATCGTTTTGTTACTTTATGCCAAAGATTTGCATGACTAGATGTAGTTTTAAAGGTAGTAACCGTGGAATTATTTATTTGAAAAAAAAAATTATCTAGAAAGAGAGAAGCGTAATTGAAAGAAGTTCCGCTCAATGGTCAAATATCAAGACTCCTCTTTACTTATGTCAAAGGTTTGCTTCACTAGCTGCAGTTTTAAAGATACCAACTGTGGCATAATTCCTTTAAAAAAAGAAATGTATCTAGATAGAGAGAGATTCGTAAAGGAAAGGAGTTCCCCTCATCAATGGTCAAAAATCAACATTCTTTTGTTACTTTATGCCAAAGATTTGCATCACCAGCGGCAGTTTTGAAGACACTAACTGTGGCATCATTTCTTTAAAAAAAATAATCTAGAGAGAGAGAGAGAGAGAGAGAGAGAGAGAGAGAGAGAGAGAGAGAGAGAGAGAGATTCGTAATGGGAGGGAGTTCCACTCAATGGTCAAAATCAACATCGTTTTGTTACTTTATGCCAAAGATTTGCATCACTAGAAGTAGTTTTAAAGATAGTAACCGTGGAAGTATTTATTTGAAAAAAAATTTATCTAGAAAGAGAGAATCGTAATTGGAAGAAGTTCCGCTCAATTGTCAAATATCAAGACTCCTCTTTACTTATGCCAAAGGTTTGCTTCACTAGCTGCAGTTTTAAAGATACCAACTGTGGCATAATTCCTTTAAAAAAAGAAATGTATCTAGAGAGAGAGAGAGAGAGAGAGAGAGAGAGAGAGAGAGAGGTTCGTAAAGGGAAGGAGTTCCCCTCATCAATGGTCAAAAATCAACATTCTCTTGTTACTTTATGCCAAAGATTTGCATCACCAGCGGCAGTTTTGAAGACACTAACTGTGACATCATTTCTTTAAAAAAAAATCTAGAGAGAGAGAGAGAGAGAGAGAGAGAGAGAGAGAGAGAGAGAGAGAGAGAGAGAGAGAGAGAGAGAGAGATTCGTAATGAGAGGGAGTTCCAGTCAATGGTCAAATTCAACATCGATTTGTTACTTTATGCCAAAGATTTGCATGACTAGATGTAGTTTTAAAGGTAGTAACCGTGGAATTATTTATTTGAAAAAAAAATTATCTAGAAAGAGAGAAGCGTAATTGAAAGAAGTTCCGCTCAATGATCAAATATCAAGACTCCTCTTTACTTATGTCAAAGGTTTGCTTCACTAGCTGCAGTTTTAAAGATACCAACTGTGGCATAATTCCTTTAAAAAAAGAAATGTATCTAGATAGAGAGAGATTCGTAAAGGAAAGGAGTTCCCCTCATCAATGGTCAAAAATCAACATTCTTTTGTTACTTTATGCCAAAGATTTGCATCACCAGCGGCAGTTTTGAAGACACTAACGGTGGCATCATTTCTTTAAAAAAAATATTCTAGAGAGAGAGAGAGAGAGAGAGAGAGAGAGAGAGATTCGTAATGGGAGGGAGTTCCACTCAATGGTCAAAATCAACATCGTTTTGTTACTTTATGCCATAGATTTGCATCACTAAAAGTAGTTTTAAAGATAGTAACCGTGGAAGTATTTATTTGAAAAAAAAATGTATCTAGAAAGATAGAATCGTAATTGGAAGAAGCTCCGCTCAATTGTCAAATATCAAGACTCCTCTTTATTTATGCCAAAGGTTTGCTTCACTAGCTGCAGTTTTAAAGATACCAACTGTGGCATAATTCCTTTAAAGAAAGAAATGTATCTAGAGAGAGAGAGAGAGAGAGAGAGAGAGAGAGAGAGAGAAAGGTTCGTAAAGGGAAGGAGTTCCCCTCATCAATGCTCAAAAATCAACATTCTTTTGTTACTTTATGCCAAAGATTTGCATCACCAGCGGCAGTTTTGAAGACACTAACTGTGACATCATTTCTTTAAAAAAAAATCTATAGAGAGAGAGAGAGAGAGAGAGAGAGAGAGAGAGAGAGAGAGAGAGAGAGAGAGAGAGAGAGAGAGAGAGAGAGAGATATTCGTAATGAGAGGGAGTTCCAGTCAATGGTCAAATTCAACATCGATTTGTTACTTTATGCCAAAGATTTGCATGACTAGATGTAGTTTTAAAGGTAGAAACCGTGGAATTATTTATTTGAAAAAAAAATTATCTAGAAAGAGAGAAGCGTAATTGAAAGAAGTTCCGCTCAATGGTCAAATATCAAGACTCCTCTTTACTTATGTCAAAGGTTTGCTTCACTAGCTGCAGTTTTAAAGATACCAAATGTGGCATAATTCCTTTAAAAAAAGAAATGTATCTAGATAGAGAGAGATTCGTAAAGGAAAGGAGTTCCCCTCATCAATGGTCAAAAATCAACATTCTTTTGTCACTTTATGCCAAAGATTTGCAGAGAGAGAGAGAGAGAGAGAGAGAGAGAGAGAGAGAGAGAGAGAGAGAGAGAGAGAGAGAGATTTGCATCACTAGCTGTAGTTTTAAAGATACTAATTGTGGCAGTATTTCTTTAAAAAAAATGTATCTAGAGAGAGAGATTCGTAACGGGAAAAGACGGGGGTTTCACTCAATATCAAAATCCTTCTTTACTCATGCCAAAGGTTTGCATCACTAGTTGCAGTTTTAAAGATACCAACTGGGGACATAATTTTTTTTAAAAAAGAAATTTATCTAGGCCAGAAATGGCCTTACGCCAAAGATGTGCATCACCAACTGCAGTTTTAAAGATACTAACTGTTATAAAATGTAATGGAAAAATATTAGTATCTATAGAAGATTTCGTAATGGAAACGAGTATTTTTTACTAATTCTTAATGGAAGGTTAGTATTTATAGAGTTATTGGTAATGTTTGTTTCCTTTAGTTGCTTTCCCTTTCTTGAAAGTGCAAAATGGCAACGAGAAGGCGGTTTTTCACACAAATAAGTCTCTGACAGCACCTTAACTGTAGTGCTTTTACCAAAGACTTTTACTTTGGTCATGGCAGTTGAGTGGTTCCATAAATTCTTGTGAGGATGCCATTTTACCTTACACTGACCACCAACCTTTAGTCGCCTTATTCAATACTAAAAACATGAAGGTACTCAGCAAGTGCATATTACCTCGAAATCAATTATTAAGAGATTGGATTAATTCGTTCAATAAATCAAATTAAGTCCTGATCCAACACTCCCTGATTTAGCCTGAACTGACACAATAACAAAAAAACTTAAAATTTTTGAACACAAAATTTGGTAAAACTTAATATCAACAAAACCCCAAATTTCGATTTAAAGCTTTTAAAAACATGAAACTATCAACAAGAAAACAATAAAATACAGAAATTGGAAACAAATGTAAAAGGCGTATCTAGAGGTAAACTCAAAAACATGATGAATTCGGTAGATCAACCCTACAAACATAAAGGTTTAATAAGCCTTGATAGCACGATTAATATGGTGACAGACTGTGTAGCCACCAGAAACTCAGTTCTTGCCTCAAAGGCTAACAGTGAGTTGCAGGCTTACATTTATTCAAATTTTGTAAACTCACCACATCAATATTCTGGTAATTTTAAAAGGAACAAAATTTTCATTAGTCTATTGGCCAAAAAATCTGGCCAATGTGGTCAATGTTCCAATCATCAGACATATTTTTATATGTTCGACCTTAAAATTAAAAACCTTGAGAATCTAAAAAATATGTGAAAAATATCCTTTGACTAACTTGCCAGAACACTAATCTCTTTCTTTTTTTTACGATTTTTCTATTTTGTCCTTAATGGCAATATCTCAGCCATTTCTGTGGTTACTCTAGTTCTTTTGTCACGACAATCTAGGTCACAGAATCGCCAAGAAACTATGTAAAAAGATTTGGAGCATACTAATAGATTTTTCTCTTTGCCTTAAGGTAGTCTAAAATTCTGAAGGACAGTCCTAAAAACACGGCGTTTTAATGAACCTTGACATTACGGTTAATAGGGCGACCGTCTCCGTGACCAATAAGAATTCACTTGACGCCGCAAACGCCAATAATAAGTTACAGGCTTAGCAAAGCCTCTCGACTGTTAAACCAAGACGTGACTGAGACTATCTTGTATTTTGAATATACTATTACACTAAATGGCGATTAGAGTAATGGTAGGAGAATTGGTGAGACAAAAATTCTGTCTTGTACATCCTGGACCCGGAAATCTTGCACCATGTACCAACTTTGTAGATCAGGGTGTATACAATGAAAAGATTGGAAAAAGTTATTTTTATATGCGAATCCACATATACATAGAGAAGCCAAAATTTAAAAAAAATTGTTTTTGGTGTACAAAAACGAAGAAAGAAGAAATATTTTAAAGATATCTTTTATGGATCGAATAATTTAAAACCTCGGAGTACAAAGCTCTACACATTGTAAAATTTTTATATCTTTTGCATTTATTTCTTTAATCAATAACTTAGAAACCACATTCACTTATTTACAATAAGACCAAAATAAAATTTCGTTAAGAATAATCTGCGATAAATCTTTAATAAAAACTGAATAACTATTATGTCATTGGACGGTCAAATAACTTCAAGTAGTAAATTAGTACTAAACTACACACTAAAGGACATAATATAATATAGCGACATAACGTATAGTGATACTGTTAACACAATGGTAAAGTCATAATGTGCCCGTATTGATTACTCTTTTTTTATATGGTTGTGAACCTACTTAGGTATGGAAAAAGAACTTATTTTATAAGCAAATTTTTATTAAGGGTAAATTGAAGACTCTAACTAACAATATATTAAATACGCTGGTCAACAACAAGCATTTTGCTTTGAAAACTAACTTTAAATAGTACGGATAACTCTGCTCCCCAAGTGCTTTTAGCACTGGTTAATATACAACTTTATAGTACCTACTCTCTAACTTAGTTTTAAAACTTGATTAACGCATTACTGAACTACGTATCTTTATCCAGCCTTAGTTTCTTCTTACAAGTCCTACTGTGATGCTTCTTAGATCATGAAATAGCAGTCTAAATAATACATTAAATAGTCATATAATAGATCACATTTTGTTGTCAATCTAATCTCTAATATAAATACTACATAGCTACTTAGAATTTTTATATAAAATAGCTCCTGTAGTCATTTTGAAGTCACTTGATTTCATTAGGTAGGTAGGAAGGTGTTCTATTACAATCTTTAGAGTTTTATAATTTGTAATATTAAGGGGAATTTTAGTTTTAACGTTATTATTTAATCCTTCGATGTTACAGATTTTGTACTGATCGTTGAGCTGGGGGTAAACTGCACTTTTCAGGTCAGCGACATGTAACAGCCAGACAGCATTACCTATATAGTTACGAGTATCCTAATAAACACCTTAAAGCTCTATGTAGGCGCTTCGAATTGAAGGTTTCAGGCTGCTTCTATATAACGAATTGAGTATATAATTAAATAGCCTACTTAGTACTAGTAGATCCAATTGACCGGCACCCATTGATGTTCAGTGGTTAAAGCTTCCAAAGCCTCAACGATTTGCCGGAAAGTCACGTCGAAATCGTTGTTGGTTATGACCTGGTCGATGTACTTGTCGTACGTCCTTTGCATGCTTGCGCTGTCTTCTAAAGCCCTTTTCAAGTCTTCTTCCTAAAACACAAATGTCTTAAGTAGTTTGCATGAAATACTTTATTCAACAAACAAGTTATAAGAGTGTGAAGGTGCACGGCCGGTCATAATATAATCTAAAGCGTTTTCCGGACTTTAAACCCAATGGAATATCTTTCTGACGTTTTGTGTACAGCTGCGGCAGATATTACGCAGACATAAACGCGCTGAGGCAATGGACGAAGTGATCCCCCCCCTGCTTCCTGAGGTTGACTGATTCGATTATGGTGAGCTCCGTGGTATTTATTCCCACTTCGGCGCCTTCACGCTGCAGTGGAGGGACTGGGTTGGTGGTAGTTTCGGCCCACTTGAAGTATGTCGATAACTCGCCTCCAGTCTGCATTTGGAAACGTAATTTCCTCCTTCCTGTTGAAATTGCTGTCGCGCTTTGGAGCGTGTCTATGCGAGACTAACGAGAGGGGCCATTGAGATCTTTAAAAACGACAACAATTTCAACAAGAAGGAGGAAATTACGTTTCTAAATACAGACTGGAACGCGAGTTATACGATATACTTTAAGTGCGCCGAAGCCCCGCGTCACTACCCCCACCTCAGTCCCTCCACTGCAGCGCGACGGCGCCGAATTGGGAATAAATACCACGGAGCTCACCACAGTCGAATCAGTCGACCTAAGTAAGCAGGGGGGATCACTTCGTTTATTGCTTCATCGCCTTTGGTGACCGCCACTGTGGTGACCCCCCCCCCCACCCGGCGCCGTCGCGCTGCTGTGGGGGTACTTTCAGGGGCCCCTTGAAGTATGTCGTATAATTCGCCTTTAGTCTGCATTTAGAAACGTAATTTCCTCCTTTCTGTTGAAATTACTGTCGTATTTCGCAGCGTTTCTATCCGAGACTAACAAGAGAGGTCATTGAGATCTTTAAACATGACAACAATTTTAACAGGAAGGAGGGAATTACGTTGCTAAATGCAGGCTGGAACAGCGAGTTATACGACATACTTTAAGTGCGCCGAAAACCCGCGCCGTCACTACCCCCACCCCAGTCCCTCCACTGCAGCGTGACGGCGCCGGCGCGGGGAAATAAATACCACGGAGCCCACCACAGTCGAATCAGTCAACATCCGGAAGCAGGGGAGATCACTTCGCTCATTGACTCATGGCCTTGGGTAGGTACTATCACCCTCGGCATCGACCATTAAATTACCACAGAAACAAAGATTTATGTTTTTATTTCTGAAGTGTGCAAAGACTTTTGTTTTTTTTTAGCGAAGAGATCTCAGAAACTAACCGAGTTACATGAGTCTTAAATGGCGAAATATTTGGTTTTAGATCAACTCAAAAATTCTTTCATATTATTGAGAAATTTTATGAGTAATTTTGCAATGTCTTAGGTCCGAATGTACTTTCACTTAAATAACTATAGAAATAAAGGTTGTGGAAGAAAATAAAAACATCCTGGTTGTTATTGATGTCTATTTATAGAGGTAGCATTTTTTCGATTTTTAGCGAAGGGAATTCAGAAACTAGCAGAGTTAGAAAGTGAGATAAATGAGAAAATAACTTAGATCAATAGAAAATCACTTCCACATTTGTGAAAAACTTCAGAAGTAACAAGAAAATTGACGATTTCTTTGGTGTGACTGTCGACAGAAAAAAAAGTTATTATCCCATATTATTCACTGTAAAATTATCTACAACTTTTGTATTCATCTTACTTCTATAGAGCTACTACAGCACGGCTAGATCGATTTAAAAAAATAATCAAAATTTGATCATTATTCAAAAATAACAATTGTCATGAAAAATCTAATAAACTCAGCTCGTTCAGAGTAAAAAACGTTCGTATGGACATAATTTTTGCTGCAAATAGGTCTCTAACATAAGAGAGTGCTTCTAGTAGTCCCATCGCAGGGTTCTTAAGAGATTGTCGGAGTCCCATTCTGACCCAAAAACCCAAAATAATCCAATAATGTTTTGAAATGGACCAAAGTGGGACACTACGTATTTTTTTTTAGCATTTTTCAACAATGACGAAAACAAGATCGAGATTTTTACATCTAACATAAAACTAGTCGAAAATCGTCTAATTTCTTTGTTTTTTTCAATTTGGTTTTCTATATGACAACGCATTTTTTAGCTCCTTTAACAACAGAAATTCAATGGTGAAAAGAGAATTCAGACAGATGGTTTTTTACTGCAAATTTTCAAAAAAAAAATGGTAAAAAATCAGCAAAAAGTGTCAAAAAAGCTTGAAGGAAAAGTCGAAATGCATAAATTGTTCTTAGACGTTGTAGAATCACAAATAATATCCTAAAAGATAAGTTAAAAAGAAAAACGTAAATTTTTCGTTTTTCAGACCAATGGGGATTTGTACAAAAGAGCTGACATTTGTACATAGAGCTGAGATTTCAATTGTAATACTTGTACACTTTTAGTAATTCCAGCAACGTTAGTTTTGAATTGTTTTCATGATTTTCCTATTTTTTTCTACAATTGTCCTCTTTCTTTTTTTTTAATTCTCCCTTTCTTTTCTTTAGGACTTACACTTTTTCTTTTTAAGTCACCTCCGTTTTCTGTTGGTTTTTCTTTTATTCCGGCTGTTTTTTTGATGATCTTCAATATGTTGGTCTTACTCTTCACAATGATTTGCTGAGAATTTTTTTGAGGTTTCGACAGAATGATGTGGTAATGTGAGTCGATATTATTGGGAAGATGTATCGGATGACAGTTGTAGAAGAGGACCAGAAATGTCTACAAAAGATATTTTTAGAGGGACGATTTGAGGGTCTACACATCGAATACAGTTTCTTGTGGTACTAGTTTTGCTTCATAACTAGGGGGGTAATGTCTCGAAGATCTTAGTTTGAAGAACAGAAATAACTTTCTAAAAGCATCCAATTGCATAACTTTTATGTGGGTTTTCTTTCCAGATGTTGAAGATGCCGCATCCGTCTCTGACAGGGTGTCAAAGTTGAGATAAAGGCAAAACAAAGTCGATAAAAACTTTTTTTTTATTGTTCATTTTGTAAGAGCCTTAATGCTTTTTTGATCAAAAGACCTGCGAGGATCCATGTACTGAAGTCTAAAGCTGAGATCTAAACCTGACGTTGATTTTTTCTTTAATATCTAACATCTCAATAAAAGTATGAGGAAAAAAGTATTCTATTGTTGTAAAGGAATCTGTGTGCTTTTACTAAAACTGATAGTGCTGACGATTCGTAACTTTTAGATGATACATACAGATAAATGCTACAGGAAAATGTATAAACTCGGTTGGGCTAGTGGTTGGTTTTATATTATTTGTTTTATATCAAGTTCTTTTTGATTAAGCTAAACTATGTCCCAAACTAGACCAAATAGCTAAACAATATTTGGAACCTTTGGAACAAAACTAGCATTTAGAGAAGAAGCCATTTAGAGAAGAAGTTTTCATAAAACAATCGCCTTTTATTATAAGTAGTGTCTCACATTATATACTTTATCAAGATGCTCAGAAAGTTTTAACGAAAGCAGCTATTACTATCTTTTTCTAAAACAATGCAACTTACCTCATACAACGAAGCTAGAGATTCCAAAGTTCGAGCCCGCCTGGAGCTGTAGCGAATCGAGCTTTGCCTGTCAAACTATCATGCAAAAAGATAAAAAAAAAGAAACATTAAAAACCTACAGAAATTGTTTAAAAAAAGAGGCACACAGTACATGCCAAATTCCTTTTCTCAACAGTCATCAAAGACACTCTATACAATCAAAGTACTCAATACGCACCGTTAAGTTTCTGCTCGAATATCGGAGATTTGAGTTGCTCTTCGAGATATCATAGAGACTTTTGAGCTGTTCCATGCCAGGAGCCGCAATGAAGATCACGTAGGGCAGAAATTCCGAACTGTTATGCAGGATTTTTAGGGACATCGGACTGCAGTCTAATATACACATTTTGCCCTGCATTAAACACACATTTAAAAACGAAAAATATATATAATTTAGATAAGGCCGTACTTGCTTAATGACTTCTCTGATCGAATCCAAATGGGTGCCGTACAAATGCCCATTGTATTCACCGTACTCAAGGAATCTATTGTTTCTAATGTCTTCTTCCATTTGTTCTCGGTCTGTGAACCAGTAGGTTTGACCATTTTCTTCGAGAACTCTTTGAGGCCTTGTGGTATCTATTTTAGGAAATATTTTTTTAGTAAATAATGAGGTTTAAAATTCAAATTTTTAGCTTTTTTGTAGAAACCTCTAGTATAAAATATAAAAAATTCGCAGCAAATAAATTCTTTTCAAGTTTAAAATTTGAACTTACATGGAATGACTCCGGCAAATTTGTCAGGATCGCTGTTGATCAGTCTGTTCTTCAGGGTCCTCCTGCCCACCCCTTGAGTACCAATCAGCACCAGTGTTTTCCGTTTAAACGGGGGCATTTTCGTTACTTCCTCATAAAGCAGAAGCTCTGCCTTGTCAAAGTCACAATTGCTCTTCGATTGATAGTTGATCTTTTTCTTCTTGCGAGAAATTCTTGCCCCTGTTGTCCCTTGTTAATTTAGCAAATTTCAATCACATTATTAACTCCCTACTCACCACATATGCTAATTTTATGTACAAAATCGTTTTCCGGGGGGACGTAGGCCTTCCGCCTTTCTTCTAATTCCATCGAGGGAATGAGGCCAGTTCTATTGTCTCCGCCCACTTTCTTCGCCTGCCACCAATTGGGATCTCGCTGGTCCACAACTTGAAGGATGTCTCCTCGGTCGAAAGGTAAACCGATTTCTTTGCAAGGCAGTAGGCTGTCCTCTTCGGGGTTGTACTCAAAGAGGGCTCTCATGTAGCACTAAGAGGAATAATTTGAATTAAATACCAGGCCTTGTCAGAGCCCTTTTTAAAATATTTGCTACCAAAATTGGTTATTTCAATAGAGCGATAATTATGAATTATTTTGCTGTGGAGAGTTCTGAAAAGTGAGAAGATTTCCATGTGGAAATATGGCGTGGCATAGATGGAAAATGTATTCCCAGAGAAGATTTTTTTGTTATTTAGGGGGGAAACCCAACTAGGACGACCTGAGGTCGCTATTTATAACCTATTTATGAAGCGTTGGCGTTTCGCCCCAGGGTCTACCTTGGACTCGTTAGTAAGACGTGGTAGATCCCTGTCTTTTACGCCGGGATGAGAATTCATATGTGGAACTTGAAGACACGTATTTGAAGACAAATTCGGCGCAGGAAAATCGGTGTGATGTTATGAAGGATTTCGACTAATGCTGTCACCTGTGAGTCGGTGGCTGAAGTTTCGGCGCTGCCACCTGGAGTCGGTGGATGAAGTTCCGATTCGGAGCAGGAAAGGTGTTGTAATGTTATAAAAGATTTCGACTATTGCTGCCACCTGTGTGTCGGTGGATGAAGTTCCGCCACAGAAACAACATGCCTGCATATTTCAAGGATTCCATGGAAACTAAAATTGAAGTAAAATACTCACAGTTAGTTTTTTAGTGACTCCATTAACTCCGTTTGAGACAATTGAAGCGTGAGTTTCGTTATTTTGAGCGTTTCCCACTTTGAGATTGACTGAGTCCTTGCTTTTCGCTACTTCGACCTGGAGATCTTCCGGGGTTTTGACGGGGTTGCCGTTGACCTCGAGGATGACGTCTCCCATGTGCAACAAACCCTGTTTCTCTATCATTCCTCCCTCCAAAATGCGAGCTATTACTAAGTTGTCGTTGTCATCTTGTTGCACCTAAATATAAGAAAAAATCAATTCATCTAATCTACAAATTCTTACGAAAAGGTGATGGGTTTAACACACTAGGAGATGAAAAAAAACTAGTTGTTTTTCTTTCTTGGGTTAGAACTTAATTCACGCTTGTGGTAACTTGAACTAAACTCTATTGACGTAACTATGTTCTCAACCTTATAAAAGCCCTGAAGAAGATTGCAATATAATATCGAAACGTCGGAAAACTTTTAAATAATACTTGGTTTTATTCCTTCCTATACCGCAAGACCTACCAGTAACCATTTCCAGGAAGAAGAAGAAGGAGGCTTAACAACACATAATGGCTTGTGCTAACGTTTTTATAGCATTGATAAATTCTAGTTTATTTCAAGTTACCAGATAAAGTTACCACAGTTAAGCACCTAGAGGTTAGGAAAAACATATTTTTTTTTTTGGGTTAGAATGTGATTGACGCTTGTGGTAACTTGAAGGAAACTCTATTGACATAACTATGTTATCAACTTTAAAAAAAAACCTGAAGAAGATTGCTATATACAATCGAAACGTCGGCAAGTTTTTAAACGAGAGGTGCTTTTATTGCCTCCTATACTAGAAAACCTACCACTACCCATTTTAAAGAAGGACACTAACAAAACCCAATGGCTTGTGCTGGCGTTTTAATAACGATGATAAATTCTAGATCGTCCTTGAATTTAAAAAACCTTATTCTGAAATTAGAGCTTGCAACACGCGAGAAATAGAGGGTTTTTTGAAAAATAAAGGTTGGGGTTAAAATAGGTTACAAATGTTAAAAAAAGTACAGATTAGAAATATGGCCAAAAATCGGTTAAAAAATTACGCAAAACATGTTAAAATGCAAATTTAGATGTGTTTTGAGAAAGTCAGGCTAGGGACATGGGCCTAAATTGGTTAAGCATGGTTCAAAGTGCCTAAAAAGAGATATTTTTAAAAATTGAGAAATTTTAAAAAAGGGCAGGTTGGAATTATGGTCAAAATATGTTAAAAAAAGGACACAAAGCATCTAAAAAATGCAAATTTGGTGTTATGGAGAATAACAGGTTAGAATTAGGTCTAAAGTGGGCTGAAAATTAATTAGAGCATTCAAAAATGTAAATTTGACAATTTTGAAAAAATGCAGGTTAAAACTATGGCCAAAATCTATTTAAAAATGACATAAAGTATCTAAAATTTGGACTCTATGGGGAAATTCAGGTTCGAATTAGGACTAAAATTGAATAAAAATTACCCACCTCAACTAAAATTGTAAATTTTTATATTTTTTGAGGTCAGTCTAGGATTAAGGCCAAAATCTGTAAAAAATAATGTGTAGAAATGCAAATTTGGAGGGTTTGGAGAAACTCAAATTAAGATTATGGATAAAAAATTACTGAAAGCGTCTAAAAATATAAATTTGGGGTTTGTGGTCAAAATTAAGTTAGAATTAGGTCTAATGCCGGTTAACAATTAAATATCGTCGGTCCAATGCCAAAACGACGAATGTACATATCTATTGTTCAGCACATTCGTGGTTTTGGCATTGGACCGACGATTTATCGTCTAAAAATGCAAATTTGGAAATTTTTAAAAATTAAAGGTTAGGGTTGTGGCCAAAATCGATTAAAGAATGACACAGACCATCTAAAATGCAAATTTCGTGTCTATGGAGAAATTCAGGTTAGAATTAGGACTAAAATTGGTTAAAAATTACCCACCTCAACTAAAATTGCAAATTTTTATATTTTTGAGCTCAGTTTAGGATTAAGGTCAAAATCGGTGAAAAATAATGTGTAGAAATGCAAATTTGGAGGGTTCGGAGAAACTCAAATTAAGATTATGGATAAAAAATTACTAAAAGCGTCTAAAAATGCAAATTTGAAATTGTTGGCAGATGGTTAAAATTGGTTAAAAATGTCTTTAAAAAGTGTAGATTAGAATGATGGTCAAAATCGTGTAAAAAAAAGATACAAAGCATTTCAAAACGTAATTTTGGGTCTATGAAAAATTCAGGTTAGAATTAGGACTGAAATCGATTTAATTGAAAAACAACACATTTTAGACGTTCCAAGGAGCAGCATGGTTTTGCTTGCTTTCCTATGTTAGAGTGTAATTGATCTTTGTACTAACGTTATTATAACGTTGAAAATTGTAGTTTTTTCTCCAATTTAAAGATTTTTAAAAGGACCATAAATAAAACTAAAACTCTGTCAGAAATACGAATAAAAGGTCAAAAATGTGGGTTTATTGTTTCGCAAAGCATTAAATAGAAAAAAACTCACGTTTTAAAAACTTTAATTTAAACGTAAAAATAGAAAGTCAAACTGTTAGTGAACAATACATTTTACATGTTTTAAAAACTTGTTTTTCTGTTCTGAGTTATGGTGCAATTAATCTTTATGGTACCGATTTCGTAACGTTCATACATTCTCCAGTTTAAGAGGACTCTATTTATAAAAAAAAAATAAAAAAAATAACAAAATAAAACTTGTTTTTTATAAAACATCGTATTACGTTACTTCAAAAATTGTGTCGATCCATATGTAACTCTTTGATTGGTTAAAATAATTTCTATCAAAATAGGATTCAAAAAATCCAGGTTTGTATTTACAAAATAATAATAAAATAGAGCCGAAATATCAAAAACTAAGCAAAACATAAAACGCATGATATTATCAGTGAGTAGGAGGTAAAAATTTTTTTTTTACATTTTTTTTAGAACCATTAGTTTTAGATTTATTTTCAAACAACTGTTGGCAGCATCAAAAATAATTTTAAATGTTTCTCTCGATTTGCTCTTTTCTTACTTCAGATTTTAAAAAATTTGGAGAAAGCGTATTAAAATTTAAAAAATCTCACGTTTAGTAAAGACTGTCAGGGATATCAATTCGTTTTTGAATAATAAATTTACGATGTTTTTTTCTTCAGTGGGCTTGAGTGTGATTGACGTTTTTGCTAACGTTTTTATAGCGTTATTAAATCCTTATTTGTACTCCAGTTTAAGGAATCTATTAATTTCAATGTAAACACAGATGAGAGATGTACATTCGTTATTGAGCATTATATTTTAGACGTTTTTAAAACGTTTTCCTTTTTCCTGGGTTTGTGTGTAATTGTCGTTTGAATAGCGTTGAAAAATCCTTTTTGTACTCCAGTTTAAGTTAATCATTGCATTTCAGTTAAAACATTATATTTAAAATGTTTTTAAAACGTTTTTTTTTCTTTCCTGGATTGACTTTTCTATAACGTCGATAAATTCTCTTATTTGCACTCCAGTTTAAGACGTCTTTTTATTTAATTTCAATTGAAATACACAATAGAGATATAAATTTGTTAGTAAACAATATTAGAGGTTTTTAAAACATTTTCTTCTTTCAGGATTTGAGACGTTTTTATAGTGTTGATATATAATTGTTTGTACGCCAGATTAAGAAGTTCTTTCATTTCATTTAACACTTAGAACAGAGACGTAAATTCGTTAATGAATAGTTTATTTAAGACGTTTTTGAAACGTTTCCTTCTTTCCTGGGTTTGACTGTGATTGTTTGGACTGAATGTGAGGGTTTTCTAACGCTTTAATAGCATTGATGAATCCCTACTTGTACCACAGTTTAAGAAGTCTTTTCTGTTTCAAATGAAATATAAAATAGAGGTCTAAGTTCGTTAGTGAACAATATATTTTAGAAGTTTTTAAAACATGTTCTTATTTTCTTTGTCTGAATGGAATGTAATTGATGTAGTTTGGTGATGCTTTCATACTCTTGGTAAAATATAGGTTTAAAGAGTCGTAATATGACTTTAAAATTAAAATTTATGAGCACGTCAGAAGTACGGGTTTAGAGCTCTCTTCTTTTCTCGGCTAGTACCAGTACTATCAATACAATCTAAAGTGTTTTCCGGGGACATACTTCAAGTGCGCCGAAACCCCGCTCCACTACTACCCCCACCCCAGTCCCTCCACTGCTGCGCGACGGCGCGGCGGAGGAATAAATACCACGAAGCTCACCACAGTCAAATCAGTTAACGACGGGAAGCACGGGAGATCACTTCGCCCATTGCCTCATCGTCTTTGATAAAGTTCGGCGAAGCTGTAGACGAAACATCATAAAGAAATTCCATTGGACCACGGCCTCAAGGCCCGGAAAACACTTTAGATTGTATTCTGATCGGCCGTGAAAGACTTCACAGTCTATATAGTACTAGTAATATATATATTATATAGTACTAGCTATCACAGAATTGATATAATTGATGTTGTAGTCTGATTGATCGTGATGCTGCTATAACTTTGATAAAACTTTGGTTAAATAAGAAAATAAAACTTTGTGCTAGAGTCAATAGTTCGCGCATTGTTTTCTAGAAAAAAATGAAAACCGGACTAAAAAATGATAATTCTAAAAAAAGCATTTTTAAATTCAGAATATGGGTTTTCTCCTCCGTAAAAATCGCTAAAATATCTCAAACTGTGGCGAAAAAAAACCTGATTTTTAAATAAAACTTCAAAACCCTCTTTTTTCGTAACACATTTCGACTATAGTTTATATAGTAATTAAGGGCTACAGTAATTAATATATATAGTAATAAGGTGTAGTGTGGTATAAGCTATATTGTATTAGTGTTTCTAAATTTTTGCTTCGTACCCCCAAGGCCAGAAGTTATCTATTGTTTATCTAGAAACGCCAAATTTGCATTTCCAAGTTTTCGGTCAATTTTAACCGACTTTGAAACTAATCCTAACCAGCATTTTTTGAGAACCTTCAAGTTCGAACCCCACTTTCTCGAAAAACTTTTTTCTTGCATTTCCTAACAACCCTATTTCAAAATCAGTAAACTTACACTTTTTACTTTTTTTGACGCTTTGTGTAATTTTTAAACGATTTTGGCCCTAATAATAACCAGAATTTTTCTTCAAACTCCAATCTCATTTTTATACTATTTTCGTCCTGATCCTAACCAGCATTTTTTCAAAACATCCAATTATGCGTGTTTTTAGACGCTTTAACACATAGCTTTAACTGAGTTTTATTTTCGCACGCTTTGAGTCATTTTTTTCCAATTCTGATCTTAGTACTAACATGGCTATCCCAATAAACTTAAAATTTGCGTTTTGAAAACTTTTGTTCAGTCAAATTTCGGTTATTTTGGTCCAAAAATATAATTCAGCAAAGAAAAAACAACCAAATAGAAGATTTTAACCAGTTTTGCCTGATTTTGTCACAAAACTAGACTTCTTCATAAACATTAAAATGTGCATTTTTAGTTAATGTGGGTAATTTTTTACCGATTTTAGTTTTCTAACCTGCGTTTCTCTCTAAAGACCCAAAATTTATATTTGTAGACGTTTTGTCCACGTTTTAAACGATTTTGCCTTTAGTTCTGACCTGCACTTCTCCAGAAATTTGCAGTTATAAATGTTTTAGGTAATTTTTAACCTATTTTGGTCCTAATCCTAAGCTGAATTAGTTCTAAAAACTTTTACTTTGCATTTTCTAATTTTAAAATTAGTTTCTCCAATTATTCTAAATTTATATTTTTGACGCTGTGAGACATTTTTTACGGATTCCGGTTTTAATTCTAACATAACCATCCCTAAAAAACATAAATTTGCATTTCCAGATACTTTAAGTCAAATTTCACTTATTTTGGTCCAAAAATGTAATTGTACTAAAAAAACCTTTATTAATTTAATTTTTCGCCATATCAAGACAAGTTGTCATACATGGTTGAAAAGGTCTTTTTACGTGCTATTTAATGACGTATAAATCCAATATGGCGTCCATAAGAAATAACAAAGTTGACTATGGTTGCAAAAAATCTAAAATATCCAGAAAAATATCGTCAACGTCAATCGATTGGTCGTAGTAGATAACCCAAAACTACCAAATTTTTATTAAAATCGGATTCAAGATGGCGAGATTATTGCAGGTTTTCTAAAAACCCAATTTTTAGATTTAGCCCGATATTTTGAAAACCTCTATAGATATCGTGGTTGTTAATATCGCATCTGATTGGGCTTGGAACAGCACAACTTTTTCCCCATTTAAATGAAACTGTATCTCTTACTGTTTACGAAATCCCCGTGTATATCATTTTATCTGGGACACCCCGTATACTCATATCTCTGGATGTAGTATCATTATACACAAATATTCCTATAGATTAAGTTCATTTCCCAATACATTCTAATACGCTAAAAACATACCTACCAAAAAATTCGCAAAAAAAGAGAAACATTTATGTTTACAATACGCTCGATATCCTACACCTGAAGACCGATTTGCAGTAAACATTTCGTCGTGATAAATGAATGACTAGCTTCCACATTATTATGGGTTGTTGTAAACTTACAAATTTTAAATAAAAAGTAATTTATTATTAAAAACTATCTGTAGTGTATCTTTAAAAACTACTCTATATGATTGATTGTGCGGATATTATGTTTAAATTTTGAGCAACAATGTTGAGTAAGTTATGTAATTAACATAAACAGTTTCCAGGGGTTAATTTGCTTGGATATGTACTTAAAATCCTTGTTTTTAAAACAACAAGTTGCATACAACAACGGCAATATTTAGTTATATCAGTTCGTGTTTCTCGGTTACAGTGTAAACCTCCCTGATGAGGGCAATCATTGCTGCCTAAACGTCGAAAAAACAAAATTTTACTAGAATATAAAGCGATGTTGCACCAGTAACATATGATTATATTTATATTATTATTTACTTACTATTATTTTTTTTATGGTTAGTGTGTTATTTTTAATTTATTTTTGGACCTACTTTTAAGGCGAATAATTCTAAGCACTCCGAATTTTCATTTATGGCTTTCTAAGTAATATTTACCCAATTATGGCCCTAATTCTAACCTGAATTATTCCACAAACTTCAAATTCCCCTTCTGGCAGGCTTTAAGTCATTTCGGAACTAACCCTAATATGGATTAATCGAAAGAACCATTCCGGTTTTTTTTGACGTTTTGAGTCAAATTTCATTTATTTTGGTCCAAAAATTTATTCTACTAAAAGCAACAAATTGGAAGTTTTTAATCAGTTTTCTTTGATTTTATCTTAAACTCAATTTCCTAAAAAAACGTCGAAATTGACATTTAGAAAAATGTTTGTAATGATTGTAGCTCGAATTTTTCCAAACATTAAAATCTTTACTTTTAGACCATTTGATTAATTTTTAAACGATTTTGGCCCTAATCATAAATTTTTTTACAATTTACAAATTTGAATTTTTACATGCTTTGAGTCGTTTTTCACCGGTCCTTAAATCTAACCTGACTATTCATAGAAACAAAAAATTCGCATTTTGATGCTTCTTTGTCTAAAATTTCACTTATTTTGGTCCATGGATTTAACCAAATACGAGTAGTGAGTTTTTATAGGGAGTTTTTTTTTTTGAGTCATTGAAAGTCTCAGTGTCGTTTGGTTGGTGTTTACAGATGCATTATATCATGTTTAATAGTGTATTAGACAACAAGCATTTAAAAACGCTCATTAAATGCAAGCAAAATACTATACTTTATGCACGACCAAGATTCCGGGTTTTCCTCAAATATGGTAGGTTATAGGTGCCCCAAAGATAATTCACAATTTAAAAAAAAAAGACTGGTTTCGCTAATCGACGGCGCGACGTTTGATGCGTCAGATAGATGACGGTCTAGTCCCCCGTGCATGTTCATTTCACTGCGACGAGGGTGGACGATAAATTACTTCATTCTATGGCCTATTTTAAGTATTTTTTTTTAGTGAAAAGTACATATTTTAGTGAAAAAGAGACACCGTAACCTACATTTGTCTCAATACATCCTAATAGAAGGATAATTATTTGAATGAACCAGTGGTAACTCCCGATTTCACGTATAGGGCGGTTTACTTTTGAGTTTCCAGTTGCTTACGACATGTTTCGTTTCCATGACAACTCATTATTCACAAGTGCATAAAGATGAGCATTAATCTTGAGAGTGTAGAAGAATAATGTGATTTATATAGTATGGTCGTGGATAAAGTTATTTCTTAATTTTTGTTACATTTGGCAGTGTTACATAATGACCTGACTAGAAAAAAAGTTTTTGCATCACGCGGTTTACAATGAAATAAATTTATTTTATTAATTTACTATAAAAGACCCGTGGTATGGTACGTGCTGATTTAAATAGGCCTGGTACGAGATGTTGTTAAGCCAACTTTAACAACTCAAAGTTCAAAAGTCTTCTGTTTTGTAAAACTTTACTCCTCTTGCAGTAGTATTCGTGTAATCAAATTTGTTAAAATTCCTCTCAAGAAGCATAAATAACGTTTCATACCAAGATGTTTTATATCATGACGTTTCATACCGGGACGTTTCATGCCAAGAACGTTTTCATACCAGAACTTTTTTTTTCATCTTTCAATTTATTGCATATTGCACTGCGGAAGAAGGAAGAGCTTTCGAATACATAAAAAAAATTAAATTTCTTTAATTTTACAACTCTTTGATATGAAAGATCCATGGTCGTCAACATCTCTAGTCAATAATCCTGGCCTCAAACGTCCTTTGCATGAAAATGTCTGTGGTATGAATATCTTGCGGTAAGATCTCTGAAGAGGACCATGTTATTGAATGTTTTTGGTGCTGGGTTGAGCCATACTATCAAAGGTATTCAATTGGTATTTAAATACGATTAACAACCATGATCACAAAAATGTCGTTATGTAAACCATTTGTTTCAAGCATTTAATTTTACGATTATCAAACTGTAAATTTTTGTAACTGCAGTTTGACTGCAGTTTCTACGATACAAATTCCTTTAAAACCTTTAATTATTGCACATTTAGCCCTCCCAGAAATTTGGTACACATTACCAACTTCGACTTTTTAGGCTTAATTCTCACCACCGAGCTATCAATTCTCATTTATTTACAACGAGCAAACACAAACGCTTCCCGCTGATATGAGACCCCCTAACAAGGCGTCTTTGTAAACATCACACCTGATGTGGATTTCTACCTGTTCCAAAGGTCGTTTCTGTCCCTTGATAAAAGTCAAAAGGTCGAGACGGTGGGTTGAATGAATTCGAATAGAAGCAGGTAGATGATAAATTTATCAGGGATGGATTTAAAAAATTCTATAGGGTTATTGAATAAAGGGATCTACTTACTGTAAGCCCTAAGGGTTCCCCATTCTTCTTCCTCACCCCGACCATCCTAATGGCGTCGTTCGTCATCCCGTTGGGAAACAGCTTCGGGGGCTGTGTTCGTTTGTTGGGCTTAGGATTTTGAGTTAGGTCGGCTATTTGATCGTGACTTTCCAACAAACTTCTACAATGCACAAATTACGTTAAATACGAGCTGCAAGGCCCCACTGAAGGTCGTAATATTTAAATATGACTAATATAAGTCACGTAATATAATTTGCGAAATGACGACAATTAAGCCTAATTGAGTTCATTAACGAGTTGTTTACCTGAATTGAGGTTTATTGAGAATGTCGGCTAATTCCCTGGCGTCCCTATTCCACGATCGGCTACATCTGATGTAAATATCTTTTTGTATGTTTAGGCTAGTTAAAGTTTCGGGGGGCGAGAGGACGGGCGGTTTTTCTTCTAGACGGTCCTGGACCTGAAACCCAAAAAACTCAATATACAGTAGCGTTGTGAAAACACCCCAAAAAGGTGTTATTTGACGATGTACTAATCGATTATTTATGGCTTCCTATTGTGTTTTCTTTGCTAGACTTTTACCTGAATAGATGCATTAAGACAACGTTAAGCCATGAAGGAGTGAGATTTGCTTTCAGACTTATTAAGATGCATTTCGCTTCGCGGTTCTGCTCAAATTCTAGGTCAATTCAACGTTTCACTCTGTTGTGAAAAAAGCATTGATAAAAGGTTTTCGCTGATCGTGCATAACATGACTCTTATGACACATCGTTGATGCACTTTAGGAATAATAAACAACCAGTCAGACACGCGCTAACTTGGCAAAACATTACCTTGGACAAGTTTATTTAACACTTTCAGATAAGGGCAACGAGCTTAAATTAAATCGGATTCTTTTAAAGTGCGTAATCGATATTTTCGGGATGCATCGACCGTGGTTCCTTTGCGATTAATTGGGTGCATTTCCTCAGGAAAAATAGGTTTTATTGAACAATGTTGCCACATGGCCGGCCTCGCACACAAGGCCCTTTCAACTATAGTTTCTACCGGCCACAAGCCACAGGTGTGGCACTTAAACGGTCAAGCACCATGGTTCACATCCTCTTTTTCACTAAATATTGAACTTTAAATATGGCAACTGATCAGCAACTAACGGCCCATTGTTAGCACTAGATTTTATTGACTCACCGCTTAATAGTCTAATGCACTTTACTGACGTAACGCTGCACCCGCACACAAAGCAATCCACCTCACCAATGCAAAACGAAGAATTTTTAGCCCGGAAAAGCCCGTGAAAAGCAGGTGTGTTTCAGTTAATAATGGTACGCGGTACTAACGCGATGGTACCTGGTGGAGCCGACAGAAAATGGCCACGCGAGTGGGGGACCCGCGGTACCACCAAATGACTCGACTTCTTTATCGACGGTACCCAAACCGTCTTGGAAAATGTTAATATAAGCGAACCCATCCGCTGTTGTTTTGTTTCATTTTAACGGTTGTTGAGCTTGGGTTTCAAGGTAGGCACCGGTGTGGTGACTGGTGAGAGGTTTAAATAGGCAATAGGAGTATAATGACTCTAAAATTGTACGTCAATTAGTGCAGACATTAAGGATAGAGAAATTATAGTTTTTATTGCAGACGCCAATGACTTCGATACAAAATCTTAAATCCATTTGCCTTGCCCCATATCTTAAAAGCCTAGACGCAAGCGGTTTTTGAAAGAATTATTATGGACTTGATCTTCTGCTCGAAAGCGGGAAGTTTTGCTTTCTTGTTTGCTAAAATTTAGGACGAACTAGAGTTAACCTTCCTCTAATGCGGATAAGATCTATTGTGGGTGAAAATTTACGATCTCTAAAACGAACTAAAACCCATTTAATTCGCAGAGAAACATCCAGGCATCTCGTATCCTCGATCCACCATCGTATCTCATAGCTCAAGTTGATAAGAGACAAAAGTCAGGACTGCAAAAAACTTACACATGTAAAATGTATCAAACTCAGTACAAGAAACTAATAATAATAATAAGAAGAAACCCAAAACGTCAAACTCAAAAAAAAAACAGTAAAAAGTTTAAATAACATAATAATTTTTCAAAACAAGTTCTCTAGGCTTCAAAAGACAAAAAACCTAGAACCTGACAGAGATTGAAAAAGGTGTAAATTTTAAGAATCGCTAAAAAGACACTGAGAACTAGAAGAACTAAGATACTAAATATCAAAACAGGAGACAAAATTTACACAAAAAACCAAAAAAAAAGAACATTGTAAAGAACTTGCGAAAAATACCATTCAAGTTTCAAAATATCAAAAAGCAAACGTTTTTTACGTACTTTACGTACGTAAAGTAGTCAAAAACTATTGGATTTAGGTATGAAAGAGTACACGCCGATTTGTCCTAAATTGATTGACCTTTCACTGAGAAGAACAATCCCCAAGTGGTTCAATTTAAAGAAACAAATTTTGGCAATTTCTTTTTATGATGAATGAAAGTTAATTGTGGACCCTGTGGTTTTTTAGTTTTTTAGAGTTAGGCAATCGCTAACTGCTGTAGATTGACATGTAGGTTTTCATCGCTAACTGCCCGTGTGTTATTCAGGCACATAACCATGTGACTGATTAAGTCCCCGCAATCAGAGCTGCAATAAGTAATCGACTAAACTACTTCAAGTAGTAAGTAATAAGTAACCGCAATTTAAAATCTACTAAGAGTATTAAGTAAAATTATTGAACGGAAGTACTTTTAAACAATAAGTAAAAGTACTTAAATGAAAGCATTTGAAGTATAAGTAATAAGTAACATTCCCGTTAAGTATTTTAAGTAAAAAAAATATTTCATTTATATTTAAATAATCTGTATTACTTAAGTACTTCTAAATTCAAAAATAGCGATTTTTTGACAATAAACTTCAACTATATTCAAAATAATCTGGTAAGAATTTCATTCGTTTAGAAGCCTTTTGAGGGTCGAAAGTCTGGATCACTATCTTCCGAGTTTTCAAAAGGTTCAATATGTATATTATATATGTATATAATCATCATCATCAGTTAGGTTTGAGACGGGTATATTTTGCGTTTCCATATCTAAACTGATGTTTTTTTGAACAGATTGCTTGAATTTTTGAACGCTACAATCTCATAATTCGAATGTTCTCTATCTAGATTTTCACATCCGTTAACGGCTAAAAATAATGTAATATTTGTTTATTACCTGGTTTACTTGCTTAACTTACTGTTAGTTCTTAAGTAGGTAATTGTTCCACTTGGGGTCTAAATAGGCTCAACCTGTGGTAGTATAGGCTTGTCTCAGTTTATTTTTATTTTTATTTTTAGTATCTAGGTACTTCTAAGATTATTTTCAGTACTAAATAAGTACTTATTAAGAGCACTTAAATAATGTTGGTACTTATAGGTAGATTTAATTACTTGAGTAGAATAAAAACAACCTTGCAATACTATTTTGAAATAATAAGTAGATATGTATTACTTCTTCCATAAGCCGAATTTTTAACTAATAAGTATAAGTAATTGTTTGAAAAATACTAAATATTTTTTTAATAAGTACCCACTTTTTAAAGATACTTAAGTGAAATACTTAAAGTATCAAAAGTACTGATTATTTTACTTAAAATAGATTTTAGTACTGAATATTCCAGCTCTGCTCGCAATCATAACGTTAATGAGATTTTAATTATTATTTAAAGTTCTATTTTTTGTTTCAAAAACAAGAAATTATTAAATATCTGCGAAACGGTGTAAGATAGGTATAGGATTGTTAATGTGGTATCATAAAGGAATCTATGAGGAACCCAAAAATAACTTTGAATAAATGGTGATAAATGCTCTTGAACAAATGTGTTCAAATCTATTTAGTTTACAGAAAGAGCATACAAAATGTGTGATAACATACCAAATTTCATTGATATTAATTTCTACACGTTTCAGAAATATTAATTAAAACCCATCCTCAAGCTTTAACTTTTCACACCCTGTATATGTTAAACAAAGCATTATTCGATGTATGTTTATACATATAAATTTTAGCTCTGGTACACTTGAGGGAAATCGTTATTACTCATTTTTTTTCGAACATTTTCTTTAGGAATTAATAAAATGGACAAAATAGAAAATTATAGGTGGTGGTAGAACTTAAAAACATTTATAATAATATCAATTTTTAGAATAAATATAATAATAAAGTTCGCTTACCAGAAACAAACTAAACACTGTCATGGGGATATAAATTTCAAAGACATTTGTCACAAATGTCAACAAGTGAAGCTGGTGAAAAACTCTGAGTAACCTTGTATTCTATTTTGAAAAAAAAAAGGTAAAAGTTACATTAGGGCCGCTTTGGCCATACAGACCAACGTTGCTATAAAGGGACTATAAGGTGTTTTTCTATGAGAAATCTTTTGGTTAGGTTAGCTAAGGTTAGTTCAGGTTAGGACAGTTCTAGTTTTCCTGTGGTTAGGTTAGTTCAGGTATTTTTTTCCTTTGATCAGGTTAGTTTAGGTTAGATCAGGTTAGTTGAATTCTAGTTTTCTTTTGGTTAAGTTAGTTCAGTTATGTTTCTCCTTTGACCAGGTTAGTTAAACCCTGATGGGCCGCTTTGTTTTTCTGAGTTTGGTTAGGTTAGTGCAGAATAGAAACGACTAAACTCTAAAGCAGTGCGTTTTACAATATTTTTCAAGATAATCTACATTATTTACAAGCATACGCAGAGTTTCTCAAAAATGTCACTTGCTGACATTTGTGACAAATGTCGTTTCAATTTATATTCCCATGACAGTGTTTTAACATAACCTTCAAGTCAACTTCCATTGTATAGTTTGTTTCAAGTAAGCGAAATTTGTTATTATATTTATTCTAAAAATTGATTATATTATAAATGTTTTTAAGTTTTTCCACCACCTATAATTTTCTATTTGGTCCATTCTATTGATGCCTAAAGAAAATTTTCGAAAAAAATTAGTAATAACGACTTCCCTCAACTGTACCAGCCCCTAAATTTTTTTCTTATTTTGAAGCCTAAAAATAAGTGGACACTATATTAAAAAACACCTTGCAAAAGATTAGAAAAAGTTCTATATTTAGGGGTTTATTAATGAGAAAAAAGGGCACTCACCTCTTCATCGAACCCCCAAACGTCCCACATTGCCCCGGCGGTAGCGTGGCCAGTGTAAACAAGCCACTAAGGCACATGGTTTCAATCGATAGCTTAAACATACGCGTTTACCTGCTCTTGCAGCTAAGAGACGACCGTCTGTTACTTCATTTCAAATTAAAGGGGACTAATTAGCCGGGAAACATTATAAATAAATGAAATAAGAACTTCGAAAAAAGGTTATTTGATGAGGGAAGTTTCGGTGACAGCAGGTTGATGTTGTTCGTGGGCAGGAAAAACAGGGAGCTGCGCAGTCAGAAATCGGGGGTTGTGTTCGATAAAACGAGACAGGGGTGCATTATGTATTCTAAGTATTAATTTAATTATATTCAAGAGATTTGCATGGATTTTTTTTTAATTTTCTGACTAATCGTGAAAGAGTAGATAGTATTGAAAATACATGTTTTTGACCAATTCGGAAGACAGAAAGCTTTAATATATACGGGTATGGATGGGTATGGTGCAGTAACCAGAAAGATTTTTCAAGGGCGCCATCTGCACCCTGTGTCTTGACCTAATGAGATTACACAAGTTGAATATCAAAGTTTAACGTCTAAGGAAAAATGATGCAGATTATCACAACATTTACAGAATTGTACTTTTGGCGAGTTTCTTCAACGAGTTTAAACTTGTTAAGTCAACAAAGACTCTACAGATGGCATCACCGGAACAATCTTCTCAGTACTGCACAATACCTCAATATAACCATTTATTTCGCATTCGCTAATTGTGTCCCTGAAGGAGGGAAAAGCAGCAAAATGAACCAGCCTATGAAGAGGAAAGTCAGAAAAACGGAAGCAAGGAGGAGTTGCTAAGAGATCCACACTATCTCATGGCAATGGTAAAGAACCTTCATATAAAGAACAAACAGCTGAGTGAAGCAAATGCTACACTCATCAAAAAGATGACGGACATGGATGAATCTATAAATAAGCAAACAATATTTCTAGAGAAAATGTCCAGTCAGATGTCCAACAAAAACGACGAAGAAACCAAGAGGAAAAAGAAGAGGACAGACAAACCAACTGAGGACATACCTGGGGCTCCAAAAACAAGCCAACCAGAAATCGATGTCGAGGAAATGGCAGAGCCTGGGCTGGAAAAACTCCAGCAAGAGGAAAAGGAAGCCACGAAAATGAAAAAAGAAGCCAGCAAGGAGCCAGGCATTCCAGCCCCCAAGTAGGAACGCGCAAAGAGGCCAAAAGTACCCCCAGTGGTACTTAAAAACGCAGGCGACCGGTAGGTAACACGGATGAGGTCTGACGACAAAAAGGAGTACCATGCGTACTCCCTGTCAGAGGGCAAGAGAGTGAGAGCAGTAATCAAAGCTGTGCCGACGAATCTGACTGCCCAAAATATAAAGCAGAACCTCAGGAGCAAGAATATTTTCCCTGTCTCGGTCCAAAAGATGAGGAACTAGAGGGAACAAGAAGCCGATGCTCCTGATGCTCATACAAGTCCCGCAGGACCAGAGAGAGGCAATATTTGAACTAAAAAGTTGCTGCGACGTGGTCGTAACCTTGGAGCGTTAGAGACGACAACAAGGCTGAGCACAGATGCCGTTACGGACACGCACAACGTTTCTGCACTGCAGAAGCCAAGTGTGTTAAGTGCGCTAGCAGCCATCACTCGGGAGAGTGTAAAAAGACCGAGGAAACGCCAGCGAAATGCGCAAACTGTGGGCCCACACCCAGCAAGCTACACAGGATGTAGCAAGTACCCACAGCAAAGGAAGACAACAACGGGCAAGCCAACAGGACAACAACAAAAACCAGGGACAAACAAGCCAGCAGGTGGACCGGTTTCGGGTGGAATAAGCTTCGCTGCTGCCATCAAGGCAGGAAACAGCGCAGCAAAAATCACCCCAGGCATGAGCCAGCCAGCTGACTTTGTTAGCGTGCTCAGTAGGGGGAGGGTGGGCTTTCCTCCCTTACCCACAGCCCAAACCCAAACTCCTTAGGGTGGGGTAAAGATGTAATAATTCTTCACTATTGTATTATTTACCACGCTTTAAAAACAAGACAATCAAAAAGGAAGACAGCCGACGAAGAAACAAAAGTCAAAACAAGAAGAGCGACTGAGGAACTCCAGTCGGCGGGGTATCCCTAAATAGGACCCAGAAATGACCACCTTGCGCAGGACTGGACAATCTTCAAGTTTGCTCAGAAGCGAGAAAGGCTTAAAGGCAGACTATGACCTGAACTAACCTGAAATTTCTGTTACAAGACTGGTCCGGTCTACAGCGATGATAGAGTAAAAGACAATAGTCCTGCCTGACTGTTTTATTTCTGGCAATCTTTTAATCACTGATAGTGGCGCTAATTGTGTACACACTTCGGCTCATCGTTGGATCAGATGAAGCACAATCGATGAATTTATGGCTAACCTTCCCATATTTCTGCAGATAACATCAGGGAACATAAGTGGAATTAAGTTTAGAAAACCTGAGCTACAGGATTTTCTCGAGAGACATAAAGTTGATATTGGAGCCTTAATTCGTCTCAGAGATGCTGAATAGTTTAGTTTGGCAGGGTACTTAGGACACAGGAAGGACCAACCAGAGCAAACAGGAGGTGTTCTACTGTTCGTCAGGAAAAAAATTCCACACACACCACCAGTGCAAAAATACCCACAGTGCAGTTGGAAAATTTGGCAATTGATGTGGAAACCAGAAGGGGTAAACTTAAGATTGCCACCTGCTACCAACCAAATCAAGGAATTAACATCTAGAGGAGACGAAGGAGATAGCACGTCGCCTTGGAAACAAACGCAAAATTAGCTGGAGTAGCAGAACTACCGAACAGAATAATACCAGAATGGAGGAGTCAGGTATTCTGGTCATGGGGCTAGATGAGCCTAACTTATTTAGCCATTAATAGAAGAATCGACGTCTTTCACATAGTTCTCATCAAAAAACAAAAAATTGGAGCTGAGCTCACTGCTGCCCTTCGTTCACCGTAATCCACTGATTCGGTTACTGACTGATAAACATGCCCATTACCATCAAAACTTCTATTAAAATGTAATTCAGAAAATTGTTAAATCTAGTTAAACACGCAACCAAAGTTTTAATTCAGTTTTTCTTGAAGACGTAAATAGATACAACATTCGAAACGTTGACTAGGTTGTGCGCTTGTACCCTTTCAGAGTAAATCGCGATTTCCAGTTAAGTCTCTGGCTCACTCTACATAATGCGTAATTTGTTTTTTTATAGTTATTATGTACGTACTAATTGCAGTAAGGATGGTTATTGACAGTTATGAGCGATTTTTAAATTATTTTTTAAAATTCGTCAACCGGTATGCAAAGAAGGTGACTGTACAGAATGCTTTCTCGGATATTGTCACGCTTCTAATCTTCGTAAACTTCGTGCAGAATTCACAAAAATAAATCGGTGTTATTGGCGAACCAGTTTCGGGACACATCCCTTCATCAGCGCCCAAAATTGGTCAGAAACAGCTGGCTTCAAAAGGTGTAGACAAAACACCGCGCTATAGACCCCCAAGTAAAAACCTAATGCGAAGTATGATGTCAAGTTAAAAAAGTTTAAAACTTATAAACTAACACAAGCAGCAAAAATGGAGCAAAAAACTAAACAAAACAGGCACGACAACTATTTGGTCAAGAAGAACTTACTTTACCTTGTGTTTTATTTTAAATTATGTACAAGTTTTTTACCCTTGAATGTTTTCTATTGGAATTTCATCCCAAACAGGGAGAGAATTTCTACTGTCATATGTCAATTTTTGTATATCTAAAAGTAAAATAAATATTTTAATAAAACTTGAAAATATAAAAAATGGGGATATGTCCTCTGGGACGGTAATACAGCTTATTACGACTTAAGTTTGCTATGTTGTAAAAGCAATTGCTATCGTCCCATTCCCATCAAAAACAGCATAAAATAGTCCCCAACATGGTGTTCAAAATGAGCCCAAATGAGAGCGTATTATGGCCTTTATCCCAATTTCCAAGTTCGATCGCCTATAACTTTAG
The DNA here is from genome assembly GCA_951812265.1 of Taphrorychus bicolor. Taxonomy (NCBI): domain Eukaryota; kingdom Metazoa; phylum Arthropoda; class Insecta; order Coleoptera; family Curculionidae; genus Taphrorychus; species Taphrorychus bicolor. The sequence goes on from OX638304.1 coordinate 29,959,467, forward strand.
AGCAAATGGACCGATTAGCATGAATCTAACTGTTATTTCCTCTTGATGTCCTGTTTCTCCTCTAATAAACAAAAGTCCCATTGGTTCTACATTTACGAAGATAGACCCCTTCGGTGGTCAATTTTTAGGTACTTTTAGCCTCGTAATTTTAGACTTTGTATTTTTTTTTTTTTTTTTTGGAAACCAATAGAGGATTGCAATCGTTCCATTCCCATCAAAAACAGCATAAACAGGAGGGGGAGGGGGGTGTATTACGTCTTTTTTTTCTCAATATTCAACTTTCTTCTTTCTCCTACCGCAAATTAAAGTTTTCTTGGTTCAATAATTTCGAAGAAGCCACTTTGATGATCGATTTTTTGGGACTTTTAGAATCGGCATTTTCACTGTTTTTTAAAAACTTACTAATTGGTTTGATTTGACCCGAATTTAGTTCAGATTAGTTCAGTGTTGCGTTCTTAGGAGTTGCAATCAACTTACTCTGATTAAGAAAATTATAAAACGTTTTTCAAATTGACCACAAAGGGGCGGGCATCATGTCCCTTTTCTGAATTTTCAACTTTGACCTTCTGTAACTTTAGAGAGCGAATGGACCGATTGTGATGAATCCAACTGTTTTTTTTTTAATGTTTTCTTTTTCCTCCAACGAACAAAAGTCCCATTTGGGAGCTTAACCCCTTGCATTTTGCCAATTATTTAAGAGCACACTAATTGGGCTGATTTCACCCGCATTCAGTTTGTTCCATTCTTAAAGGTCTATGTTGGTCAAAAGCAGCATAAAAAATTTATAGAATTTTATAATTTTGTTCTAACTGACGAAAGGGGCGGGGGGGGGGGGGTATTATGCTTTTTTCTCAATTTACAATTTCGCTTGTGAGTTTAGAACGATAGCACAGATCAGAATGAGTTCAACTGTTATTTCTTTTCGATGTCCTCTTTCTCTTCAATAAACAAAAGTCCCCTTGGTTCTACATTTACAAAAATAGATCCATTCGGTGGTCAATTTTTAGGTATTTTTAGACTCAACTTTGTATTTTTTTTAAACATATGGGGCAAATTTCATTCGAATTAAGTTTGCTATGCTCTTAGAGGATTGCAATCGTTCCATTCTTATTAAAAACATCATGAAAAATTTTCCAAAATTTTTTCGAAATTGACCGAAGGGGGGTATTACGTCTTTTCTCTCAATATTTTACAATATTCTTTTAACTACCGCAAATTAAAGTTTTCTTGGATCACTAGTTTCGTAAGAAGCACCTTTGAAGATCGATTTTTGGGTACTTTAAAATCGGCTTTTTAAAATCTTACTAATTTGGCTAATTTTACCCAAATTTAGTTTGTTGCGTTCTTACCAATCAACTGACTAAAAAAATTATAAAATGTATTTGAAATTAACAAAAGGGGGGCGAGCATTATGCCTTTTTTCTGAATTTTCAACTTTGATCCTTTGTAACTTTATAGAGCGAGTGGACCGATTGTGGTGAATCCAATTGTATTTTTTCTTGATGTTTTCTTTCTTCTCCAAGGAACAAAAGTCCCATTTGGGATCTAGACCCCTTCGGCGATAGATTTTTAGGAACTTTTAGAATCGACATTTTGCTAATTTGTTAAGAGCTCACTAATCGGTCTATTATGATCAAAAGCAGTATAAAAAAACTTATAAAAATTTTTACTTTTGCTCTAATTGAAAGAGGGGCGTGTCACGCACTTTTTCTCAGTTTACAACTTCGCCTGTAAGTTTAGAACGATTGAACTGATCAGAATGAGTCCAACTGTTTTTTCTTCTTCTTGAAGTTCTCTTTGACTTACCATAAACGAAACTCCTATAAGTACAATAATTTGGGAGATAGACCCTTTCGGAAGTAGATTTTTGTGTACTTTTACCATCGACATTTTGGCCATTTTTTAAAAATTCAGAAATTGGGCTAATTTCACCCAAATTCAATTTGTTACGTTCTTAAGGGGTTGCAATCGGTCTACTTTGATCAAAAGCAGCAAAAAAAAATTATAAAAATTTATGATTTTGTTCTAATTGACGAAAGGGGGCATATTACGTCTTTTTTCTCAATTTACAACTTCGCCTGTAAGTTTAGAACGATTGAACTGATCAGAATGAGTCCAACTGTTTTTTCTTCTTCTTGAAGTTCTCTTTGACTTACCATACACGAAACTCCTATAAGTACAATAATTTGGGAGATACACCCTTTCGGAAGTAGATTTTTGTGTACTTTTACCATCGACATTTTGGGCATTTTTTAAAAATTCAGAAATTGGGCTAATTTTACCCAAATTCAATTTGTTACGTTCTTAAGGGGTTGCAATCGGTCTACTTTGATCAAAAGCAGCAAAAAAAAATTATAAAAATTTATGATTTTGTTCTAATTGACGAAAGGGGGGCATATTACGTCTTTTTTCTCAATTTACAACTTCGCCTGTAAGTTTAGAACGATTGAACTGATCAGAATGAGTCCAACTGTTTTTTCTTCTTCTTGAAGTTCTCTTTGACTTACCATACACGAAACTCCTATAAGTACAATAATTTGGGAGATACACCCTTTCGGAAGTAGATTTTTGTGTACTTTTACCATCGACATTTTGGGCATTTTTTAAAAATTCAGAAATTGGGCTAATTTTACCCAAATTCAATTTGTTACGTTCTTAAGGGGTTGCAATCGGTCTACTTTGATCAAAAGCAGCAAAAAAAAATTATAAAAATTTATGATTTTGTTCTAATTGACGAAAGGGGGGCATATTACGTCTTTTTTCTCAATTTACAACATCGCCTGTGAGTTTAGAACGATTGCACTGATCAGAATGAGTCCAACTGTTTTTTCTTCTTTTCGAAGTTTTCTTTCACTTACTATAAACGAAGCTCCTAGTGGTTCAATATTTTTGGAGGTAGAACCTTTCGGAGGCCAATTTTTGTGCATTTTTACAATCGGCATTTTAGCCATTTTTTAAAAATGCACGAATAGGGCTAATTTTACCCAAATTCAATTTGTTACGTTCGTATGGGGTTGCAATCGGTCTATTTCGATCAAAAGCAGCATAAAAAAAATTATAATTTTTTTCTAATTGACGAAAGGGGAGCTTATTTCGTTTTTTTTTTCTCAATTTACAACATCGCCTGTACGTTTAGAACGATTGAACTGATCAGAATGAGTCCAACTGTTTTTTCTTCTTCTTGAAGTTCTCTTTGACTTACCATAAACGAAACTCCTATAAGTACAATAATTTGGGAGGTACACCCTTTCGGAAGTAGATTTTTGTGTACTTTTACCATCGACATTTTGGCCATTTTTTAAAAATTCACAAATTGGGCTAATTTCACCCAAATTCAATTTGTTACGTTCTTAAGGGGTTGCAATCGGTCTACTTTGATCAAAAGCAGCAAAAAAAAATTATAAAAATTTGTGATTTTGTTCTAATTGACGAAAGGGGGGCATATTACGTCTTTTTTCTCAATTTACAACATCGCCTGTGAGTTTAGAACGATTGCACTGATCAGAATGAGTCCAACTGTTTTTTCTTCTTTTTGAAGTTTTCTTTCACTTACTATAAACGAAGCTCCTATTGGTTCAATATTTTTGGAGGTAGAACCTTTCGGAGGCCAATTTTTTTGCATTTTTATAATCGGCATTTTAGCCATTTTTTAAAAATTCACGAATAGGGCTAATTTCACCCAAATTCAATTTGTTACGTTCTTAATATATACTTGGATCAAAAGCAGCATAAATTTTTTTTTTTTAATTTATGATTTTGTTCTATTCGACGGAAAGGGGGCGTATTACGTCTTTTTTCTCAATTTACAACTTAGCCTGTGAGTTTATAACGATTGCTCTGATCAGAATATGTAAAACAGTTTTTTTTTCTTCTTGAAATTTTCTTGCACTTACCATACACGAAACTCATATTGGTTCAATATTTTGGGAGATAGACTTTTTTGGAGCCAATTTTTGTGCACTTTTGCAATCTGCATTTTGGCAATTTTTTCAAATTTGACGAATTGAGCTAATTTCACCAGAATTCAATTTGTTACGTCCTTAAGGAGTTGCAGTCGGTCTATTTTGATTAAAAGCAGCATAAAAAAATTACAAACATTTTTAATTTGGTTCTAATTGACGAAAGGGGGGAGCATTTTGTCTTTTTTCTCAATTTACAACTTCGTCTGTGGGTTTAGAACGATTGCACTGATCAGAATGAGTCCAACTGTTTTTTCTTCTTCTTGAAGTTCTCTTTTACCTATTATAAACGAAACTCCTATTGGTTCAATAATTTAGGAGATAGACCCTTTCGGAGGCAAATTTTTGTGCACTTTTACAATGGGCATTTTGGCCATTTTTTAAAAATGCAGAAATTGGGTTAATTTCACCCGAATTCAATTTGTTACCTTCTTAAGGGGTTGCAATCGGTATATTTTCATCAAAAACAGCATAAAAAAAATTATAAAAAATTATAATTTTGATCTCATTGACGGAAGGGGGGCGCATTACGTCTTTTCCTCAATTCACAACTTCGCCTGTGAGTTTAGAACGATTGCACTGATCAGAATGAGTCCAACTGTTTTTTCTTCTTCTTGAAGTTTTCTTTCACTTACCATAGACAGAACTCCCTATTGGTTCGATAATTTTGGGAAATTTTTAGCACGATTTTTGTGCACTTTTACAATCGGCATTTTGGCCATTTTTTTAAAATTGGGCTAATTTCATCCGAATTCAGTTTGTTACGTTCTTAGGGGGTTACAGTCCACCTACTCTGATCAAACATAGAATAAATAAAATCTTAACCTTTTTTCGAAAGTAACCAAATTGGGGATATTACGACTTTTTTTCTCAATTTCCAACTGAAACCGCCTGTAACTCTATAAACATTGCAGCGATCAGAATCAATATAACTATTTTTTCCTCTTCTAGATGTTCTCTTTCACCACAAAGGAAAGCCCCATTGGTTTAATAATTTTGGAGATAGACCCCTTTGATGGTTAAACTTTACGCACTTTTGGAATTGATTATATTCATATATTTAAAAAATTAATTAATGGGGTTAGTCTCGTTTAAATCAAGTTAACCACTTAGAACTTTAGAACGAATGGACCGAGAAGAGTGATTCGAACTTATTTTTCCCTCTTCTTGATGTCCCCTTTCTCTTCCCACAAAAAGAGTCCCATTGGTGCACTTTTATAATGTCTAATTGGGTGATTATTACATTCTGTTAAATTGCATTTTGCTTATTAAATGGGATTTGGTTTTGGTGCTTTTATCACCTTTTATAGCCAAATAGGGCATACAAAATTACGTCCTTTATGTTATTATATATTATAGGATGCGTCATTTAATCCAAATTTCAAATATATAAAATTTTATAGAATTGTCTTTAATGGTTTCCTTGTAAATTAGTAATGATACCTTTTAGAATGACGACAGTCCAAAGTCCTCTCTTCTCTCGTTATTTGCTTTTGAAATATTTATTAAAGTTTTATTTGAAAGGTCTTCACGAATAAATTATGATTAGTCTTCATCATGAAGACTACAACCACCAAATTTACGTCAAACATATTTTTAAATAGTTTCGAACCAATTGAAAAAAGGCTAATTTTAGAAAATATGTTGAGGGCCGTTTGCACCAACGTGATTAAGTTAAATCAAGTGATATAATAATAAACCAGGTGTCCGGCGGGGGGGGGGGGGGGGTCACCCAAGAAGTGGAAGGGGTCACTATAATATGAAAAACAACCTTGAAGACTATAACTAAACTAAAGAATATAATTTTGTAGCCCCCTTTTTTTGTTCAGTAGAAGATATGCATTTAATTATTATCAATTTAGTCACCATCATCACATATTTTACTCTGATTATTAAGAATGACTCATTTCGAAAGTGGGCGGCTATAAACAAAATCTCGCTAAGTGTCATCGAATTGAACTCGACCCACTTTCGCGGATGGACGATTGAATAACGGTGACCTTCTTGACAATAACAGTACGAAAAGCGCAGATTTAGCGGAAATTAACGCTTATAGTGTTAATCGGCAATGGTACAATAACAACAACTAGATTCTTGGTGGTGCTTACCTTAGCCAAGTTATGCAGGACGGGGCTGTCCATCAGACCTTTCAGGAATATTAAATCAGTCTCATCGATTGCATTCTCTCCATCCAACTCGTTTTCTTCTTGGACGTGATGGAATGCCTCTGGAAGTGAAAACCATTTATTTAATGTTTCGAAAAAATCATTTTTTCGTATGTGAAGCACGAGTTCTATATTATAAAAAAGAAGGAAACTTATACGCTATTTTACGGGCCTATAAATACGTCATTCTAAGGTTTTGTTATTGTACGAGATGGTTGTAGTGACGTCTTCTCATTAAAAAAGCAATTTTCATCAGTAAAACAAATATTATAAAAACGAATCGATATGCTGACACAAAAGTTAAACTTCCGAAAAAAACTTTTTTTGAAAAAGTGCACCCATCGAAATCAAATAATAGAAATGAACACATCTGGCACGTTATAAACACAACTAAACTAAATAGATCATTCGATTTATTATGGTAATATGCACTTACCCACTGTTCACTAATAATAAACAGTTCAAATGGGATATTAAATCGTATCACTTTCAAAAGGTGTTTTGTTGACATAACCGAGATGTATGATTATTGCTTTTATTACGCATTAATAGTAAAAATGTATTTTTGGTTTGAGTTACTTACGAATTTGGATTTTCACTCTAAATCAAAGCGCAGCTTTGAGAAGGAATGACATTGTTTAACAAGTACATACGCCTGATGCTTGTGTAGTAGGTACCGAAGGAGAATGAATTATTAAAAATAGAACTCTTATTTGCCCCACTTGCTACTACTCTTTCAGCGTTTTCCACAATTTATTTACTTCCAGCAAATTTAAATGCGCTTCTGCTGGGTTTGCTTACATTTCACACAAAATAATAGAAATAAACTCGAGCTTTTATTTTACAACGTTTCAACGAAACTTCCCATACCATTGTCATTAGTAATGTGATTGTGGTGCTTGCCGTTGGGTTCCAGGCTCATCTCCTTCAGGCTCTGCAACAGTTCGCGCCTCTCCTGGCTCTCTCCGTTCTTGCCGAATCGTACCATTGTCTTTTACACTTTTTCTTCAAAACCACGAAACCGGCCCCCAGGTACCTACGGCACCTGCCGCGTCTAACATACTTCTAACCTGATGATGGTGCGGGCCCACGCAGACGACACGGACTTCTGACCGAAACGTTACGCCTCCAATCTACTACAACTCCCGAAGTGGTTGCTACGATACATGCAGGGTCGGATTTTGGGGATTGTGACGCAGCTTCCTCGGAGTTTCCGGTGTTTGATGGGGATGTAAGTTGTCCCTCTGGGGGAGCTAGAAACACATTCGATAATGCTGGCGCCTATTGGAAATTTGGAATCTCGCCCACGTATATGGATGAGTTGGGGTGATGGGATGAAGGGCAGTGGGGTGCGTTGTTAAAGTAAAAAAGAGACAAAATTTAAAAAGGAAGAAATACGTTAAATTATTTTAGTATGTAGGCCGAAATTAATGCTTCAAGTTGAAGTTAGATGTTTTTAGTTTTGTTACTGAAAAGTACGTTAGAGTTAAGTTTTAATAATAGCTAATGTAAAAAGGGCATTAATTTATGTTTTGGGGCAATTATAATCAAATTTTCAGCAAAAATAATATTTTTTTTTAAGAGTAATGTGAAAGGGATTTTTAAAAAAGCGTATAGTTGCTTGTTTGTCGCTTTTAGATAACCAATTTACATGTATTTTTTGTATATTTTCTTTAGTTACTTAGAGTTTTCAACGACACTTTGAACTTTACTAGAACAAAATTTTTTTTGTGACAGCAAATTATGATTTTGAAATAATTTTCTTCGCTCCTAAAATTTTCAGTCAAAAAAACGTAAATTTAGTATTAAAAGTTACCAAAAACGTAAAAAAATATTTCTATCGTTTTAGATCTAAAAATTTTGCATTTGGGCAACCGGCCCTTTGTAAACAAAGTTTTTGTTTTTCTCTAGAAATTTAGGTCATAGCCGTTTTTTTAATTATAAAAATATTTAAAAACAAAATCGGTTTTAAAAATATAACAGTGTGAAGGCCTTCATGGCCGGTCAAAATTCTATCTAAAGTATTTTCCAGGCTTTGAAGCAATGGAATTTCTTCCTGACGTTTCGTTTATTGCTGCGGCAGACATTACCAAAGGCGATGAGGTGAAGTGATCTCCTGTGCTTTCCGACGTTGACTGATTTGACTGTGGTGAGCTACGTGGTATTTATTCCCCCTCCGTCGCGCTGCAGTGGAAGGACTGGAGTGGGGGTAGTGGTGGCGCGGGGTTACAGCGCACTTGAAGTGAGTTCTAGATCTCGCTTCAAGTCTCCAATTAGAAACGTAATTTCCTCCTTCATGGCCTCTCTCTTTAAACTCGGATAGAAATGCTGCGAAAGATAAAAGTTATCCACCTCGTTGAAAAGGATGTCGTGACCTTCAGAGAAAGCGTGCTCTGCTACTGCTGACTTTTGTGTTTGTCCCAGCCTGCAACTCTTCTTGTATTCCGTAATCCTCATGTTGACACTAGGTTTTGACCCCTGGGCCGATAGGGAATCTCTGCTCTGTTTTGCTGTACGAGTAGGTTTAAAGACAGTTTTAACATTGCGCTTTTCCAGTAGCCTACCGATCCTGTCCGTTACTTTGTGGATGTATGGTAGACTAGTCCATCCGCGCTTTTCTTCACCTTCTCTCGTTGTTCCTTCCTGGCGCTCTGCATTCCTTGGACGGGCGGCCCTATGGAACTCGAGCTTCTCCATCCATTACAACGAAAGGGTCTTTCCAGATGCTTCATTTCCCGTTCCAAATCAGCCGGGTCACAAATTCCCTTGGCGCTCACAGACAGTCTTTATGACTCCCCTTTTCTGACTGGGTTGATGATTTTTTCCGTTATTGATCTATGGTAGACTAGTCCATCCGCACTTTTCTTCATCTTCTCCCGTTGTTCCTTCCTGGCACTCTATATTTCTTGGACGGACGGCCCTATCGAACTCGAGTTTGCTGTATCCATTCCAACGAAAGGCTCTTTAAAGATGCTTCATTTCCCATTCCAAATCAACCGCCTTCCAAATTCTCTTGGTTTTCACAGACAGAGTCTTTATGACTCCCCCTTTTTGTCTGGAATGATGATTTGATCCGTTATTGAGGTATCGGTCAGTGTGTGTTGGTTTTCTATAAATAGTGTGCGTAAACTTCCCATTCGTCTTCCTTGATACGAAAACATACAAAAACAATAGGCGTCCTTCCTTTTCTATCTCCATAGTGAATTGAATTTTTGGGTTGAGGTGAAAGAGGAAATTTTGAAATTTGCTCTCAGCTCTAAATGACAAAGGTGTCGTCTACGTATCGGAACCACCACTTTGGCTTTTTATTTGCCATTACCAACGCCTTGGCCTCGAAAATTTCCATAAACTAGTTGGCTATTACTGGGCTAAGGGGGCTGCCCATAGCTACACCATCAGTTTGTTCCTAAAAATCTTCCTTCCATAGTTCAAATGCGCCGAAACCCCGCGCCAACACTCTCCCCATCCCAGTCCCTCTATGTAGCGCGACGGCGGGTGGGGGAATAAATAAATACCACGGAGCTCACCATAGTCGGGTCAGTCAACGTCGGGAAGCACGGGAGACCACTTCGCCAATTTCCTCATCGCCTTTGATAATATCTGCCGCAGCTGTAGACGAAATTCCTATAGATCACGACTTCAAAGCCCGGAAAACACTTTAGATTGTTTTAAAAATGTTTTAGTCTATTATATTCCAACACTTAAAGTCCAGGAAATCAGTTTAATAACACATAAAATCTTGAAAAATAAAAAAAATTTATTATACGTATAGTGAGTTGCTTTCAATGATTTTTTGATCGTTTTTAGTCAATTTTCCATGAATTTTATTTCTATATTTTTGTTCAGTTATTTGTGTTTTGTTGCCGTGGCTTTACAATTTTGTTCGATTTTGCTCCGAAAATTCAACCCAAATATAGTGATTTTAATATTAAAACAGTTTTGCTAAAAACGCAAAAGGATTATTTCTATCGTTTTAGTATTTTCATAAATTGACATTTTCATAAAATTGATTTAGAGAACAGAAAAGAATCGATTTTACATAACGTAACAAAGTTGTTTTGGATTTTAAGACTCAATTAGAATCGAATTTGCAACAAAAACTGCGTTTATTGATTAATTTTCATTTTTAAGAATAATTTGCAACGCAGTTTTTAGATATAGATCCTATTTTTTTAATTCTAAATTTTTATTTTATTCTAATTACTTATTGACGTTTTAGACCACAACCTGATTTTTGTAGACTCCAGAAATGCATTTTTCTTAAGCGTCACTTTGAAATAATTTTAAGAGAATCTGAGTTTTAAGTGACATTTATTAATTGCGCTTCAAAAATCTTTGGTTATAAGTTTTGTTTTCAGTATAAAAATGGTTTTGACGAATTCGCAAAAAAATATATGATTTTTTTCTTTTTTTGAGCTAAAAACTTTCTAAAAAGATTTTTGAATTTTCTCTTTAATTTCGTTTCTTGTCTCAATTAGAACGTTTCTTTAATAACGCTTAAAATATGCTTTAAAAATTGTCTGTCTTAGTCCAACACTTTGGGAAGTTAGTGTCACTAACAATAACTAAAATATTCCTTTTCGTCCTTTTGAAACGATTTTGTTCATTTCTGGCTTACTAATAGAACGTTCTTTTTTTATATATTTTAGTCTTTGGAGTTTCTAATGTTTTTGTTTTTGTGCAAAGTGGCATTTTTTGTCAATACTTTGAGAAGATCATTTTGATATTGGGCAAAAAAAAATTGTTTCTCAACTTTGGTTTAAACTATACTTATGGATTTCTATCGATTGAGTGAAAAAAATCAAATTCAAAATTAAACTACTTTGTAAAAAAAACTAAAAAGACGACACGAAAACCAGTTTTTCTTCATTTATAAACGATTTCACTTAATGTTTTGATAAATTGACATCAAAAGCAAAATTTACTTAGAGATCAGAAAAATCCGATTTGATTTAAAAATCAGAGTTTTATTAATTATTTAACGTCACAAAACGAATTATTTTTCTATTTTTGGACTCACTGACACTCGATTATAAACGAATTGTATTTATTGATAAATTTTATTTTTTAAGAATAATTTGTGACTTAAAAGTTGTTTTTTTTTTCATCAAAATTTTAGATTTTTAAACAATTTTTTTGCTGGATTTTATTCTAGTTACTTACTGAGGTTCGAGACCATAAACTGAGATTTTTGTAGACTCAAGAAATGCATTTTTCTTTTGCGAGTTTGGAAATGATTTTAACTGTTTTATAATTGATTTTTATTAATTTTGCTACAAAAATCTTTTGTTATAAAAATTGTGTTTTTAGTAAAAAAACATGTTTTGCCAAATAAGCAAAAAAAAAAGATTTTTTTACGTTTTAGAGACATTTGAATTTTCTCTTTTTAGAAATTTTTGGCAAAAGTCGTTTTGCCTTTTTTTAAAAAACGCTTAAAATAATATGTTCTAAAAACGTTTTGATTTATTTAGCCTACAAGTAGTAGTTTTTTTTATCTATTTTTATTAGTCTTCACTCAGGCGTTTCAGTTTTACTAGACACGTGCAAAGTTGCATTTTTCGCCACGAGTTTGAGTGGATCATGTTTTTCTTTTTAAAATTAAAATTTTGTATCAAACTTGGACCACGAATGGATTTGTTTGTCGACTTTGGTCCAAAATAGACTTTTGTAGATTTTTTCTCTTCAGTAACCACAAGTTGAGATATAGACTCATAAAATGCTTTATGTGAAAGTTTTGAAACGATTTTAGCTAATTTTGAATTTTTAAGGGATTCGTAATGGTTTAGTAGCTAAAAGATACAAAAAAATATATACTTTTCTGCTCTTTAAACTTATATATTTAACTTTCATGTAACACCATCTCTTTCGAGAAATCTTAGCCAAAATCGTTTTGGTTCGTTTACAGATGATTCAATTGTGTTCCAAAAATGGTTTGGAACAGAATTTTGGATACATTTCCAGTCGGAAAAATCAGTTTTATTAGCAGTCGTAAACATACAGTGCGTTTCTTTTAACGCGCAACATAGGATTTTACATGTTACATTTTCGGACCCATGTTGAGGCATTTTTTGCCAATACTTTGAGATGATCATTTCGATATTGGGCCAAAAAAAATTTGTTTTTTAACTTTGGTCTAAACTATACTTTTGAATTTATATCGATTGAGTGAAAAAAATCAAATTCGAAGACTAAAATATGTTATGTAAAAAACTGTAAAGACGACATGAAAACCAGTTTTTCTTCATTTATAAACGATTTCGCTTAGCATTTCCATAAATTTTCACCAAAAGGAAAATTTATTTAGGGAATAGAAAAAGCGGGTTTGATTTAAAAATCAGAGTTTTATTAATGATTTAACGTCACAAAATGAATCATTTTGGATTTTTGGACTTATTACTCAATTATAAACCAATTGTATTTATTGATACAATTCGAAAAATTGTATTTATTGATAAATTTTACTTTTTGAGAATAATTTGTGACGTAAAGTTGTTTTTAGATGTTTTTTTGTGCTGGATTTTACTCCAGTTACTTACTGAGGTTCGAGACCATAAACTGAGATTTTTGTAGACTCAAGAAATGCATTTTTCTTTTGCGAGTTTGGAAATGATTTGAACTGTTTTATAATTGATTTTTATTAATTTTGCTACAAAAATCTTTTGTTAGAAAAATTGTGTTTTCAGTAAAAAAAATTGTGTTGCCAAGTAAGCAAAAAAAAATATTTTTTTACGTTTTAGAGACATTTGAATTTTCTGTTATTAGAGATTTTTGGCAAAAGCCGTTTTGCCTTTTTTTAAAAAGCGCTTACAATAATATGTTCTAAAAACGTTTTTATTTATTTAGCATACAAGTAGTAGTTTTTTTTATCTATTATAGTCTTCACTCAGGCGTTTCAGTTTTACTAGACACGTGCAAAATTGCATTTTTCGCCACGAGGTTGAGTAGATAATGTTTTTCTTTTAAAAGTTAAAATTTTGTATCAAACTTGGACCACGAATGGATTTTTTTGTCGATTTTGGTCCAAAAGAGACTTGTAGATTTTTCCTTTTTAGTAACCACAAGTTGAGATCTCTGTGGACTCATAAAATGCGTTATGTGAGAGTTTTGAAAAGCTTATTTTGAATTTTGAGGGGATTTGTATTGATTTAGTAGCTAAAAGATATAAAAAAAGCCGGCTCACAAAGGCCGAACTTCAAAACTTCCTATTACACCTCAACTCTATCAAATTAAAAATTCAATTCACTATGGAGATGGAAAAGGAAGGACGCCTACAGTTTTTGGATGTTTTGGAATCAAGAACGAGAGTTTATAAAATTCTCAGCATATCCAAAACTACTTCAGCAGGTACCTAAAGGATTCTAAAGGATCCAGGCCATGTCAACATTACGTGTAAAAGGGTAGCAAACCCATTTTCTTCCCTAACAGATATGCGGTGTTTTTCCAACAATAATCCTCCTCTTTTAGGCGAAAAATGAGTTTATGACTGGTAAAGAAATTATCAAAATAAACAAGATGTTTTCTAAAATTTTCCACAGTTCTCAGCACATCCAAATCTATTATCCTTTGATAGAATTGTGACAACTCATTACCCTTGGAAATTTGACTTCGGCATGGTTTACCAATCTTTTTGAGATGAGCAAAAGAGAAATGGGTAAAGAAAAACTGGACATTCTAAGGCTACTAAGATTCAGAAAAGGCCTGAATGGAAAATACTTGCGTAGATACTTAAGAGATCGATCGATTGAACGCCTTGTATTTTTCCATAAGGAAGGTCAAAATTGTAACAATAACCATATTCTCCATGACAGTTTGGAACCAAATTTTATTGGTTTATTATTAATAGTATTCAACTATAGCCAGGTGGTGGTAAAAAGCTTCCCACTGCTGGAAAAGGTAAGTCCATCAAAAGTCTAATTTTTAAAGTCTATGTCATTCCTGTTCTCAACATTGTAATTATCTTCAAAATAAATAAGCGTCTTAATTTATTTACTAGTATTGAGACTAAAGGAATTTTTCACAAAAGGCTTCGAGTCCTTTTCTTCAGTCCAATAATCAGCCTAAATGAATGTTATTCCGTAAACATCAAAAATCCAATAAATATTTTTATTTTCTCTTTGAATAGGCAGTAATGATGTTTTTTTCTGTTGTGTAGCACATGTGTGGATCTGAGAGTCACTGAGATCCATCGTGAGCACCACAGAAAGTCCAAACTACAAACTGTTGCTCATAAAGCTGTTCTAGCCAAAATAAGAAAAAACTGTACAAATATTTCACTTATTTTGTTGAAAAGTTGCATTTTTTGACTCTCTGCCCAAAACGTGTCTTCGTTGGACTCATAAGGAGTCAATAGAACACTAAAGAATAATTTCTATGAGATTTGTAAATGTTTCATAACCGCTACATATTTTTAATAGTTAAAGGAAGAATCCTGATGAAGAAACTGGCGGTGTGGCCATGGAATTCCTACTTAGTCCATTAATAGCTATTTTATGGAAAGTTTCGATGAATGAAGCCGCGATGAAGAGGGACTACAAAAACTTCCTTTTACACCTCAGCTCCATAATAGTTATTTATGTTTCAAGGGCGTTAAGTACATGTTTATGCCCTGAGGACGACGAGGTTAGGATAACCGAGGGCCTCTGGCCTGAAGGTCCCTAAGACTCTAAAACTCCCGGCTGACTCAGGAAAAGAAATGAAACTTCTGGAAAAAACCTTTGTTAGGAATGGATATTGCAGCATGAGTTTGATAGAGCAGTTTATCCAAGAAATATAGTTGCTAGAATATCTTGCCTTACTTCAATCGTTACTATCTGATTCCAGGGAAGCCATTGAGATCTTCGAACATACGAGAACAATTAGGAGGAAATTTTCTAACAAAGAAATAAGGAAAGACGGCCCTGAAGTACCCTTCACCCATCATTGAAGAGAAGTAACGTCCGCAGCAGTTGTGGATGAAATGTCAGGAAAAAATTCCACTCGACCATGGCTTTAAAGCCCCGACAACACATTAGAATATATTTTGACCGGCAGTAAAAACACACTTCACAATCTGCTACATGTCAACTTCGTTTGAGAGGTCAAAATGGAGTTCAGATACACAGTTTTCCTTATCAAGCATTTGAATAATGTGTTTCACGGCATTGGAGATAGCCATATCCATGATTTTTTTTTGGCTTAAAGCCAAACTGGCAACTCTTTAAGGCTCCGAACCAGATTAGAATGGCATCATTGTGTTGTAGATCACTTTTTCAAAGATTATAGAAATGGATTCTAAAAGGGAAGTTGGTCGATAGCTTTCTATATCAGCGAGTCGTTTTTAGAAATATTTATGATTATAGGAAGAATTTCATTAGTATCAGCAGCTTTATATTTCCATGATAATTTATATTTTTATAATAGTTGATGATTTTTGTTAAAGAACCAATAGCTCATAGAAATGCATGTTCCTTGAAGCTGAAATTAAAAAAAAAAATCAATTTTTTTCAAAGAACGTCAATCTCTTGCCTACCAGTTCAGGAACAAACGTATTTTCTTGCTGGCTGAAACAGTTTCAGAATGTTATGAGGAATATTCTGATTTCCTCTTGAAAATGGTGGCAGACAACTTTTCCATCAGAGGCACCTGCATCGAAACTAATTGAGCCATTATACAGATAATCAAAAAACTGACGATCAGACTAATTTGTTAACACTTTCATAGAGAGACTGTGAAGACTGTCACGGCCTGTCAAAATACAATCCAAATTGCTTTCCGGGCTTTCGTGGCGCGCCACCACTACCCCCACCCCAGTCCCTCCACTGCAGCGCGACGGCGGGGGAATAAATACCACAGAGCTCGCCACAGTCGTATCAGTCAACGTCGGGAAGCAATGGAGATCACTTCGCCTATTTCCTCAGCGCCTTTGATAATGTCGTAGCTGTAGCAAAACTTCAGGAAGAAATTCCATTGGACCATGGCCTCAAAGCCCGAAAAACACTTTTTTTTTTCAAGCGGACTAAAAGTACGTCATTTGTTTTCTTTATACGCACACCTAAAGTGGGCGTTCTAATCCTGATACCAAAAAAATAGCAAAAAAGTCCTAGGCAGTAAAAGTAAAGTCAAAAGTCACCGCTATTGTCATGGTGGCGCATATATAGACGATTTTCATTCACCAAAATTATTTGAACACTAGATGACACCGGATAGATCGATCTGAGTGTATTGCCATCTTTACGTTCTTATTGAAAAAACAAAGGATAGGAATACTCTCAGAGCGCTCGAGAGCACCACCCGAAACCGTTATTAGTCGAAAGTCGAGTCAGGTTCTCGAATTTTAGTTCGTCTGTTAAATGTCATGCACGTCATCATATTTATCTGTCAATGTCATTTTTATTAATTTGGTATTGATAATAATGCTACAAATTTTTTGTTTACCACCTAAACCATTGGTTATGACCATTATAACCATTGAACATTGAAAACCACCGTTCTAACACATTCTATTTATTTTACAAATAATATACACCACTAATTGGGTAAGTACCTAGACCCGCTTAAAGAGGATGAGAGAAAATTGCAAAACTGAATTACTCTGAAATAGACTTCTTATTACCTGCATGCTTGAAAAAAAAAATATGTTACTCGGAGTAAAAGTTCTTTTTGTGCCTCACCCAGTTGCAGGCCTCAGCTTCGCTTCGGCCGTCAATCTCTGGGCTCAGCACGGAAACCCTCACTTTTACTCCTAGTGACATTATTTACTATTTATTGTACTTTCATAGTGAGCCCACAATCAATTTCGCTTTTTTTTTAAATCATTGTCTATGAGAATTTTTGTAGAAGAAAGATAGAGAAGAGTTGCTGAAGCAGTCAGGAGTTGTGTATCGCATATCTTGCACTGAATCCACTGAGGTAGATACAGATCAAACTTCAAATTTTAATGTCTTCAACACCAGAATCTTTAAACATGTGAGTGTTGTGGCTACTGAGAGCTTGCAAAGCACTATGTCAGCATCAGTTTTATCTGATCACTGAATGGATTTTCATGGCGTAAATGGTGGTCTTAAATCTTAGATAGAAAACCTGTCTTCCACAAAAGGGTTTTTCTGGAAACATGAATTGTGTCCTCTTTAAACCTAAATATTTAATTTTCATATAACACCAACTCTTTCGAGAAATCTTAGCTAAAATCGCTTTGGTTCCTTTACAGATAATTAAATTGTATTGAAAAAATTGTTTGGAACAGAACTGTGGATGCATTTCCAGTAAAACAAATCAGTTTTATTAGCAATCGTATTCTGTGTTTTTACAGTAACACATGTGTTTTTATAGTTTTGAATTGATTTTAAAAAAGTACGTTAATTAAGGTGAAAACAATCACATTTACTTTGTCCTCAGCTTTAAAACTGAATTTTTTTCTTCAAGAAAAAAAAACGAATTATTTGATGTTTCTTCCAAGAATGGATTGTTTTTGTTATTCTTTAGAGCTGCATTTTGCTTCATTTTTACCAGTGCTAATCGCTTCCAACCTAGTTTTTACTAGGTGACCACGTTGAACGTATGGTAACAAAATTTCCAATCGAATGCCTTGAGAGAAACGTCAATAAACTGTTTAAAGGCTTTCACGATCTGTCAAAATGTAATCTAAAGTGTTTTCCGGGCTTTGAAGCCGTGGTCCAATGGAATTTCTTCCTGACGTTTCGTCTACAGCTGCGGCAGCCTAGTCTACCGTACATCCACAAAGTAATGGAGAGGATCGGCAGGCTACTGGAAAAACACAATGTTAAAACTGTGTTTAAACCCCGTTGTACAATACAACAGAGCTTGAGATCTAGGGCTAAAGACCGCAGAGATCCCCTATCGACACCCGAAGTTTACCGAGAACACAAAAAGAGTTGCAGGCTGGGACAAACACGAAAGTCAGCAGTAGTAAAGCACACTCTCTCCGAAGGTCACCACATCCTTTTCAACGAGATGGATATCTTATATCAATCGCAGCTTTTCTATCCGAGACTAACGAGAGAGCCCATTGAGATTTTTAAAACTCGACTACAATTTCAACAGGAAAGAGGAAATTACGTTTCTAAATGTACGCTGGAAGCGAGTTCTACGACATACTCATGTGCGCCGAAACCCCGCGCCACCACTACCCCCACCCCAGTCCCTCCATTGCCGGGCGACGGCGGAGGAACAAATACCACGGAGCTCACCACGGCCAAATCAGTCAACGTCGGGAAGTACGGGAGATCACTTCGCCTATTGCCTCGTCGTGATGCCTTTGATAATGTCTGCTGCAGCTGTAAACAAAGCGTCAAGACATTCCATCGGACACGGCTTCAAAGCCCGGAAAACACTTTATATTGTACTTTCTGCTTAAATGGTGCATTTTTTTTTCTTCCTGATAACATCAGCACATTTAAATTAAAAACAAAACTGAATACACTTTAAGAAGAGGTGAGTGTTATTTTTCAAGTTATGTTGTGTACTGATTATTTCGGCCACTTTTCCCCTGCTGCACGATACACCAATGGTTATTAAATATTTATAGATTCCATTATGTTCAGACAAGGCGTTTGGTGCAGGAAATAAGGCCCTTAATGTAACGATAAAAATAACACTGAATAATTTGAGGCCTCGTTGGCGCCGAGAATCTCTAATCCCGAAAAAGCCTCTAATCTAAGTGACTAGTCTATAAACAACATTGAACTATTTTACAGTTTTACCTAAGGCAGACTTAGCAAGCTGTCCGGTGGCACATTTGGCGGTACCGCTGCAATAACGGGTGGTACCAGACCCTGAACATTGTCTCCGTCGGTATTGTCTAAATCCGTAGCAAGCTTTAACCATTTTTTCTTTAACTTTAGAAAGTAAGTCAGGACGCGACTAATACGCAACTTTGAGCCCCAAGTGATGGCAATCTGTGCGGGGCACTGGCCCTGAAGATTTCCATTTTATGTGGTTTGATCACGAAATCGCATAATACACCTGGAAATGGAAAATAATCGATGGAAAGACACGAATCTGGGTCAAAGGTTTATGCTGACTGATGTTAAATTTTGCATTTTATTTGCTTATCAGATATGGGTAAATTACTTGCTTTGAAAAATATCCTTTGTTTCTTTTCTTTCTATGCATGTACCCATGCACGTGTTAATTAGTACGAAGCACGAAACTCGCCCTTTGGGGCATTATTGTTACGTCACCAACACTGCCATAGCAACGTTTTGTCATTATTGTATCACACACTTCAGCTCTATCGCCTAGATTCGTGATTAGTGATATTTCAAAATTACTGTCATCCTAAAAACCCAAACCGCCATGAGCACTGAAGTGGATTATACCAATAACTGTAAGCCCTTTTGAGTTATAATCGTCACAACTTGAAACAAATTAAATTTTCAGGTGAGTTTGATATCTCTCACTATTGCACCGAAACCTCAGAACGCAACTTCGCTCAGATCGTCGGCTGTATAGAAAACACCATCATCAGTGACGATTTCCTGGAAATACAAAGCAAATTCCTGGAAGAGTACTACCGGGAATTCGTGGATGATGAGGAAAACCGCCTCGTTTATATGGATATTTTTAAAAAGTACCTGTCTTCAGTTGAAAAGTACATCGAAGAGCAGCTCGTAAAGAATGTTCCCGGCTTTGACATCAGGACTTTTGAGGCAGAGTTAGAGGAGAAATCCAGTGAGTTAGATGGGGAGGTTTACGAGATATTAGCTACTTTCTGGGACTTCAACACGTTTAAGCAAATGTTCTTGGAGTATAAGAAGGTATGAACTCCGTCAAGAGTTTTATAAAAGTGATTATACTATTAACAGATAATTTGTTAGATGAAGGAAGGCGCTGGTCCAGACTTATCCGAGGGAATACTGGTGACGAAATACAACTTCCATCAGGAAATGTGAATACTCCACTTAACGAATGAACTGAACTGAGAGAAAGGACTAAAGTACGACCACGACTTATGTACAGTCACTGTGTTTGATAATAATAAATTGATTATGAAGTCAATGTTCCGAATTATGATTGATGATTTGTTTTTCTATACCAAAAAGGTTTTGAATAATACCATTGTTTTTAGATAAGATATAGTTGTTCAATGAGCTTCCACAAGAAATCAATAGATGTGGCCACAATCAGTGTTGAAACGAGGAAAGGGAAACTGGATGTTTTCTCCACGTCTACCTGATTTGGTCGGGTTCAAGTTGTTGATATAATGGCGAAGGCCCATATTTCGTACTATTTCAAAAACTCTGAACTGATCGCAGAGTACTTATTCTTACTAATTCCAGTGTATCATTATTAGTATTCTAAATTCCAATAACTAATGTATTGAATTAATATAATTGAAGTAAATTTTTTAGCAGTTAACAGACAAGAGAGGAGAAAACTGGGAAAACGGCAGATACTTTTGCAAACACTGGAATTCACACACTGAAGACACTGATAAACACACTGAATGAAACCCCTTATATAAACTTCGCTTCTTTCTACACGTCGTTTCAGTGATTATCTCTCTTTTCACTGGAGATTATATTACTAATTCATCTTTATCTTCAACGTACTCCCTACCCAGTGCCATCCCACGACTGAAAAAAAAGGGGAATACGCTGGAACTCTTGCGTCATCGGCAGTGATTGGTCAGCACACATGGACACGCTCGCCATCTAGTAATGGGCATATTTACTAACCACTCATTGATAGCCTATGAACATAAAGACAATGATAATACATAGAATTGACTAAAGGCAAGAAATTAATGTTTAGGGTTATCAAACCGATGGTATTTAAATAGAGAAACAGCAATTATACATTCGCCATTATATGAACAAACGTTTAAAATCGAGCATTATTCTTACTCAACTTTATGAAGTACGGGATGTTCATTATAAAACTTCATCTAGTTGGCTGTGAAATGTCAAAAGAAAAGAATTTTTTGACTATGTCATCCTTTTCTGTCAAAATTTCATAGACTGCTAGATGAAGTTTTATAATGAACACCCCGTAGAATAAATAGGCTTTTTCTTAAATATTCTAGATCTCATTTATTTTATTTTTCATTCACTTCTGAAATCAAATTATGAATAATTACACATTTTTATTTATTTACAGACAACTCCACTTAAAACATTTTTACTTCGGAAGTTTTCAGCAACTCCCTAATATTACTTTTAATACTGTCCACCACTTCGTCACTAGAATTCGTTCCTCCGATATCGAGAGTATGCACCTTGTCTTCGGTCAATGTCTTCGTGATGGCCGCGTGTATGAGCTCTGCATATTCGTTCTCTTTCAGGTAGTACAGCAGATCTATTGAGGCGTTTAGCATTGCGATTGGATTCAAGGTGTCCTCGTCTGAAAAATTACCACAGTTAAAGAAATGTAAGAGGTCGGTGATGTTTCATACCAGGACGTTTCCAATCAGAACAATTTATGGATCATCGCTTCACAGCAATGACCTTTTTGTTACAAGGACGTTTGGAACATTTCATACCAAAAAAAAATTAAAGTATTTTTCTCTTTTATTGGAAAGTGCTATATGAACTGAAACGCCCCGGTATGTTTCATACCAAGATTTTTAGCAAGGACGTTCGGAACAAGGATCATTTCATACCACGGATGCTCATACCAAAGAAAAATTAAAGTAATTTCAAATTTACTTTATTGAAAGCTGCAATATGAATTGAAAACCTTGGTATGTTTCATACCAAAAAAATTAATAAAGTAATTTCAAATTTCTTTTATTGAAAAGTGCTAAATCAATTGAAACTTCTTGGTGAGTTGGTATTTTCATACCAAGACGTTTAAAACCAGATCAATTCATACCAAGAGGTTTCATTTTAATGAAATGTTGTATCTAGGACGTTTTAAGGAACACTTCATACCAGGGATGTTTTATACCAAAAAAAAAATTAAACTAATTTCAAATTTTTTTTATTGAAAACTGCTATATGAATTGAAAATTCTGATATGTTTCATACCAAGACAATTCACACTAATAATATTTTGTATCAAGGACGTTTGAGACAAGGAATATTTCATACCAAGGCCAATAAACATTTTACACCATTTTATATACCAAAAAAAATAATTTAAATTCCTTTTATTGAAAACTGCATTATGAAATGAAACTTACTGTATGTTTCAAATCAGAACGATCCATGCCACAATATTTCATACCAATGACTTTTGTACCAAGGACGTTTGGGACAAAAAATATTTTATACCAGATATGTTTCATAGCAAAGAAAAATAAAGATATTTCAAATTTATTTAAATGTATACTGCAATATGAAACTGCATATAATTCATGCCAAGACGTTTCATACCAAGGACTTGTGTACCAAAGACGTGTGGAACAAGTAACATTTCATACCAAAGAAAAATTAAAGACATTTGCAATTTCTTTCAATGAAAAGTGCAATATAAATTTAAAAACCTTGCTATATTTCATACCAAAAAAAAATAATATTTTTCAATTTCTTTTACTTAAAACTGCTGAAATTGAAACATCCTGGTATGTTTCAGACCAGAACAGTTCATGCCAAAACTTTTCATACCAATGACATTTTGTACCAAGGAAGTTTTTTTGTTGAAAACTGCAATATGAATTGAAGAGCTTTGGCATGCTGATATGTTTCATACCAAGACCAAAAGGTTTCATACCAATGACGTTTTATGTCAAAAATCTTTGGAACAAGGAACATTTCATGCCCGAGGTGTTTTATACCAAAAAAAAAAGTTATTATACATTTTTTTTATTGAAAACTGCAATATTAATTGAAGAGTCTTGGCAAGTTTCATACCAAGACGTTTCAAACCAGAACAATTAATAGCAAGACGTTTCATACCAATGACATTTTGCGCCAAGGGCGTTTGGGACAAGAAATATTAAAGTAAAAGAAAAATTAAAGTAATTTCAAATTTATTTTATTGAAAACTGCTAAATGAATTGAAACGCCTTGGTGAGGTGGTATTTTCATACCAAAATGTTTAGGACTAGATCAATTCATATCAAGAGGTTTCATACCAATGATATGTTCTATTCAGGACGTTTGGGATAAGGAATATTTCATACCAAAAAAAAAGTCAATATGAATTGAAAGTCTGATATGTTTCATACCAAGACATTTCATACCAATTATCAAGGACCTTTGGGACGAGGAATATTTCTTACTAAAGCCAAGAAACATTTTACACCAGGGATGTTACATACCAAAAAAAAATTAATAATTCCTTTTGTTGCAAAACTGCATTATGAACTGAAACTTTATGTCGCGATTCAGAACGATCAATGCCACAATATTTCTATCAATGACTTTGGTTGCAAGGACGTTTGGAATAAAGAATAGTTCATACAAGAAATGTTTTATACCAAAAAAAAACTAAAGATATTCCAAATTTATTTAATTGTATACTGCAATATGGATTGGAACATCCTGGTATGTCTCGTACTAGGACTGTTCAATCCAGAAAAATTCAAGCCAAGACGTTTCATACCAAGGACGTTTTGTACCAAAGACGTTTGGAACAAGTAACATTTCATACCAGAGATGTTTCATACTAAAAAAAAATAGAAATTTGAAATTTCTTTTATTGAAAAGGGCAATATGTAGTAGTATGTTTCAGACCAGAACAGTTCATGCTAAAACTTTTCATACTAACGATATTTTGTACGAAGAACGTTTTTTTGTTGCAAATTGCAATATGAATTGAAAAAGCTTTCGTATGCTGGTATGTTTCATACCAAGACGTTTATAAAAGCAGAACAATTCATACCAAAACTTTACATACTATAGACGTTTTGTACCAAGGACGTTTGGGAGAAGGAATTTTTATACCAGGAAAGTTTCATAGAAAAATTGAAGGAACTTTAAATTTCTTTTATTGAAAACTGCAATATGAATTGAAAAGTGTTGGTATGTTTCATACCAAGACCTTTCAAACCAGAAAAATGCATGTCAAGACCTTTCATACCAATGACTTTTGTACCAAAGACGTTTGGGACAAGAAACTTTCATACCAGGAATGGTTCATACCAAAGAGAAATTAAAGTTACTTCAAATTTCTTTTATTTAAAAACTGCAGTATGAATTGAAAAGTTTGATATGTTTCATACCAAGAAGTTTCATGCCAACAATATTTTGTATCAAGGACGTTTGGAACAAGGAATATTTCATACCAGGTATAAAGAACATTTTATACCAGGGATGTTTTATACCGAAAAAATTTAAAGTAATTTTAAATTTCTTTTATTGAAAACTGAATTATGAACTGAAACTTACTGGTATGTTCCATACCAGGACGTTTAAAACTAAAACAAATTATTCTAAGACATTTCATACCAATGATGTTTTTTTAACAAAAACGTTTGGAGCAGGGAACATTTCATAGCAGCAGAAGCATTTCATTCTTACCAAAGAAAACGTAATGTAATTTTAATTTTTTTTAATTGAAAACTGCAATAACGATTGACCTGAAAAACGTTTCATACCAACCCGTTGCAGACCATAACAATTCTTGCCAAGAGGTTTCATACCAATGACGTTTCGTACCAAGGACTTTTGGATCAAGGAACATTTCACCCCAGAGATATTTCATACCACAGAAACATTAAAGTTATTTCAAATTTCTTTTAATGAAAACTCCAATATGAATTGGAAAGTCTTGGTATGTTTCCTACCGAGACGTTTCAAGTCAGAACAATTCATGTCAAGACCTTTCATACTAATGACGTTTTGTACGAAGAACGTTTGGGACGAGGAACTTTCATACCAGGAATGTTCATACCAAAGAAACATTAAAGTAGTTTCAAATTCCTTTTATTGAAAACTGCAATATGAATTGAAAAGTCTTGGTATGTTTCATGCCAAGACGTTTCAAGTGAGAACAATTCAGGCCAAGACCTTTCATACCAATGACGTTTGGGACAAGGAACTATCATACCAGGAATGTTTCATACCAAAGAAAAATTAAAGTATTTTCAAATTTCTTTTATCTAAAAACTGCAATATGAATTGAAAAGTCTTGATATGTTTCGTACCGAGAAGTTTCATATCAAAAAAATTTTGTAGCAAGGAATATTTCATTTATACCACAGACAAGGAACATTCTATACCAGGGATATTTAGTACCAAAAAAAATGGTATGTTTCATACCAAGACGTTGCAAAGCAGAAAAATTCATGTCAAGACCTTTCACATCAATGACGTTTTATTCCAAAGACGTTTGGGACAAAGAACTTTCATACCACAAATGTTTCATACCAAAGAAAAATTAAAGCTATTTCAAATTTCTTTTATTGATAACTATAATATGCAATGAAATGTTTTGGTATGTTTCATGCCAAGACGTTTCCAGTGAGAACAATTCAGGCCAAGATCTTTCATACCAATGACGTTTGGGACAAGGAACTTTCGTACCAGGAATGTTTCATACCAAAGAAAAATTAAAATAAGTATTTTAAAATTTCTTTTATCTAAAAACTGCAATATGAATTGAAAAGTCTTGATATGTTTCATACCGAGAAGTTTCATATCAATAAAATTTTGTAGCAAGGAATATTTCATTTATACCACAGACAAGGAACATTCTATACCAGGGATATTTCGTACCAAAAAAAAAATTGTATGTTTCATACCAAGACGTTTCAAAGCAGAAAAGTTCATGTCAAGACCTTTCACATCAATGACGTTTTATTCCAAAGATGTTTGGGACAAAGGACTTTCATACCAAAAATGTTTCATACCAAAGAAAAATTAAAGCTATTTCAAATTTCTTTTATTGATAACTACAATATGCAATGAAATGTTTTGGTATGTTTCATGCCAAGACGTTTCCAGTGAGAACAATTCAGGCCAAGACCTTTCATACCAATGACGTTTGGGACAAGGAACTTTCATACCAGGAATGTTTCATACCAAAGAAAAATTAAAATAAGTATTTTAAAATTTCTTTTATCTAAAAACTGCAATATGAATTGAAAAGTCTTGATATGTTTCATACCGAGAAGTTTCATATCAATAAAATTTTGTAGCAAGGAATATTTCATTTATACCACAGACAAGGAACATTCTATACCAGGGATATTTCGTACCAAAAAAAAATTGTATGTTTCATACCAAGACGTTTCAAAGCAGAAAAATTCATGTCAAGACCTTTCACATAAATGACGTTTTATTCCAAAGATGTTTGGGACAAAGAACTTTCATACCAAAAATGTTTCATACCAAAGAAAAATTAAAGCTATTTCAAATTTCTTTTATTGATAACTACAATATGCAATGAAATGTTTTGGTATGTTTCATGCCAAGATGTTTCAAGCCAGAAAAATTCAGGCCAAGATCTTTCATATCAATGACGTTTTGTACTAAGGACGTTTGGGGGAAAGAACATTTCATACCTGGGATATTTTTTACCAAAGATAAATGAAAGAAATTCCAAATTTCTTTTATTGAAAACTGCATTATAAATTGGAACGTCCTCCTATGTTTCATACCGTTTCAAACCAGAACAATTCGTACGTCAAGGCGTTTCATACAGTGACAATATGTACCAAGAACATTTGGGAGAAGGGACATTTCATACCAGGGATGTATCATACCACACCTCTCCTGCTCCAGCAGGTCAATATGCAGCTTTGCCAAATGTAATTAAATTAAAGAAAATAAAGAAGTAACTGAACTAATCTGACCTAACCTGAAAAGATAACTAAAGTGACCTGAGTTACCTTAAAATGTCTCATTACATCCTTCATTTAGGATTGTATAGCCATTATAGAAAGGGATCCATAAGGAAGGCATTGTTTCTAAATAGCTAAAAAGGATAAAAAGTTTTGGTACCTCTAAAATGGACCCTGGTATGAAACGGCTTTGGTATATGAAACGTCTTTGGCATGAAAAGTCTCCGGTATGACACGTCCTGGTATCAAACGTCTTAGAATGAATCGCGATTGCACCATATATATAAGAAATGACTTCAGAAATCAAGAATCACGCAATCCAGAAATAACTCACCTAAAAACGTTAAATGGCGGGAACCAGCCTCAAACAACGCACAGGAGGGACCAAAGTTCTTGCCCGACATCAGTCCTGCACCCCCAACAAGGCCGCAGGCGATATTTGAAAGGATGTTACCGTACAAATTGGGTGTGACCAGTACGTCGAACTGAGTGGGGTCCTGGACGAGCTGCATGGTGGCGTTATCCACTATCATGTCGTTCACAATGATATCTGGATACAGTCTGGATACTTCTTTTACCACTTTCATAAAAAGGCCATCGGAAAGCTTCCTAAGAGGTGAGAGGGGAGTACTTTATTAGTGCTCTTAATTTGATGCGCATTGGGGCAGTCACCATACTGTTAAGAAATTTAATTACCTTTTAATTTATTACCTAAAACGATAACGCAGTTGGGCTGTCACCATATTGTTTAGAAATTCCATTACCCCCCCCCCCCCCCCCCCCCTGAATCTATTATCTAAACTGATAACGCAAATTTGCATTCACCATATTGTTCAGAAATTCAATCACCCATAATAAATAAAGCTTTGTATTAATAACTTTGACCTACAATCTCCTGATAAGCAAATAACCGACACGAATCAATAAATCACCATAACCTACATCAATTCCTAAAATATTCAACTTACATTATGTTAGCCTTGTGCACAATCGTCACCTTTCTTCTGCTCTCCTGCAAGGCAAACTTGAAGCACCAATCGGCGAACCTCCAGGTGTTCTCCTCGGTTATGATCTTCAAGCTCTCTACCACCCCCGGCTTGGCCGAATGCTCCAACATGGCGTACTCCCCTTTATGGTGGTTTATACAAATTTTTCTCTAAACAATATATACTAAATACCTTCGGTGTTTTGCCTGCAAATGTATATGTCCATGTTGGGGTATTTGCACTTGACGTGAGGGTAGCTTTTGGCGTGCACTACGCAAACGTAGAGATCGAGTTCCTGTCTTAATGCTACATTTGTGCTGTTGGTTAGATTTGGGCTTAATATGTTGCCCTAAAAGATTAAACCCTTAGTTGGGTTTTTTGCAAGTCATGTCCAGACTAACCTTGAGTCCCACCCCGTTTCTGTGCATCGACAAAAGGGCTAGTCGTCCAAACTCTTCGATTTCCGAGGCATCCTCCGAACCACTGTAAGGTATTTCCTCGAAATCTACTGGTACATGAGCTTGCTTAAACACGTCCTTGACGTACGACATTAACATGGGTCCCGGCGCTGCCCCTAGATTGAACCAAAAACAACAATACATCTGGTTTTAAGTCATGCTTTTAAGACTTACCAGGCAACATTGTAACCACATACCTTCCCCCATACTTCACCGGTGTCCTGGAATCATCCCTTTCTACTAGCCGGGATTTGGGAATTACTTTGCCTTCAAATAAGTCGGCAGGTAGTACCGAGTGATGGGATTTCACGTACTGCCTAAAGCTGGTTCTCAAAATCCTGCTGGTAACTTTCAGTACCATTTTGAATTTAAATTTAGTGAATGTACTCGATCACGTTCATCATGTTACGCTTGTTATTTTCGTGTAATCTGGAGCACTGTTGCTTAAAATAAAATTAAAATTTGTTTATCTATGTTTATGTTCTCATCGGCTTATCAAAGGATTTTTTACAGGGAGGGCTAATAAAACTCCCATAAAGCAGTCCACAAATTGACAATTTATTTCATTTTAAAAAATAGGTTTAACAGCGGGTAGTAGTTAACAACTAATGTCTGTCTGATTGTTACTGGTATTATTTACTCGTTCCTCTCTCTCTAGATAGGGTCAGGTGACTGATAAATTGTCGAATTGTTGCTAACAAACAGATTATAAAAACAATTAACTATTCTGTTTAAAATGTATCCCTGATTTTTCTTACGCACATTATCAACAACAATAGTTTAACATTAGCAAAAGTGAACCTAAAAATGTACAAATTATCAAATATTTCGGAACAAAGTTAGTTTACGTAGCACCTATTCCGCTATTTACAAAATTCAGTTTATTAACAAAATGTGTTAACCAGAAGGTGTTAATTCTGATAATCGCACATTATATACGTAGTTTAATCATAATATACGTTATGGGTTAGTATTTTCTATATTATGTATGTAAGTAATAAATGTACAGAGCGGGTTCTCTACTATCAGCAGAGGTGATTGAAACAAATTATTTTAGTTAATGAGTAATTATGTTCCTAATTATTTACGTCTAAATACCATGTCTTTGCTTAAAGGTTAACAGTGCTTATGCAATATGCAGTGAAGGCAGACATTGATATTATTTTAGTTTGTCAACTGTGATTTATTGCTAATTAAAATGATTTTGGATAGAATGTCCAAATTTGTTTAATGGAAAAAATTCATATTTTTATTGCCGTTTCAGTCATAAATAATAATGAGTGTAGTAATGAAGAAAAAGTAAAGTTTTCGTTGGGAATCGAACCCCTATCTCCCCAACTTCCTGGGCGGATGTTCTGAGAAAGTGGAAGGTTTGGGTTCGATTCGCAGCAGAAGAGGCTTTTTTTTTTTTTGGTATAATTTATTATGTCCGAAACGCCACTATAAATTTCAATTCTTATGAGGATGTTAAATATGTAACTAAATAACAATTAAAATTACGTATGTTTTAGGGTTGGGAAATTTAAAAGTAGAAATGGCTATATCTTTTTCTAACGTAAAAAAAATAGAGTAACCAAGTAACAGATAAAAATGTTGAATAATGGGAGGACAGTTTAGTAAATAATTAACTCCTATGAAGTTCAGATTTTTTGACATTGAGAATCCCATTCAGTTTTAAACCCTTCTTTATTGGAAATCTTGTGTAAGCCCTTTTGGTAGATATTTGTTAGAGTGGCACTGCATCAACTTAGGCCTTCGCAAATTTTCTGCTCATGACTTATGCTTATACGGGGTGGTCCAACGAACAGGATCCACCCCGTATTACTCACGCCGCTTAAATTATTCACGAACGTTTAAAGATGATTCAAGTTGGGGCTTGATATCTTGAGGTTCAGGTTAGTGGGTTGAAACTGCTCAAAAAACGTTTTTCCCTAAAAACAAAAATTGACGTGTTCGAACTATTTTCGATGTATAAACTCAAGACATATATAAGTAAAAGTCAAAATTACTCATGGAAGCTCTGGTCAATTTCAATAAAACAAAATTCTTGGATATAGCCATTAACACTTCTAAAATTTTTACCCTGTATACAGGGTTTCCACCTAAGCGGGATTGTTCTATTTTTATTTTCTGTAGTTTTCTTGACTCTTGAATCTGCCTGCTAGAAACAAAAATAGGTACGTAGGCAGATGGTCTCATATCTAAAGAACTTTATATAACCTCGATATTTTAAATAGAACGCCATGTATATTATAAGATTTTTAAATTCTTGGACCGTTTTAGAAATATTGACCTGTATAATTTTTTTTTCTTTTTAGAAAGCTGTATTTTCCAAACGGTTTAACTTACATCAAAACGGTTTTTTACAAAACAATCTTGACTTTGCAAGATTACTCAAAATTTGACAGTTTCTATCATCAGAATTTTTGTTTCGTCTTGAAAGTATAGAAGGGGAGAACCCTTGGGAGTTGCAAAAAAGAAAAATTGTCACTTATCGTGTCACTATTACAAAGCCATCATACATAGTGTTCCACTTAAAATGTTCAAAAAACTTAAGATATGCACCCTCCGTATATCAAGCGAAAAATGAAGAGGCTGCAGAATCAAATGAGGAAAAGCCATTTTTACCTTTAAAAAGCGAAGAGTCCAGTGAAGAAATGGTGAAAGAAGAAACTGCAGAAGACGAATCGAAAAAACAAGACCACAAAGAGGTGGAACAGCAGGAAGAATCAGAAGAGGAAAACCCCAACGAAGAATTGAAAGTAGATGAATCCATTAAAGAAGTGAAAGTAGATGAATCCATTAAAGAAGTGAAAACAGGTGACATTGAAGAAGTAAACGAAGAAGAATCCAAGGAACTAACGCCATTTTTAGGTTACATCACTTTTCAATCCACTGAACCCAATGGTATAAAAATTCGAGTTTAAATGTAGTACATTCGATTAATGTGCAAAATTCGAGACTTCGATTGACAAATCGAATCGTTCGAAAAGCCAGAAGTAATCACGTTTTTTGTAGAAGATAAGAAAAATTACGACGAAAGCGAAGACGAAAACTAAAAAGAGGAAACCAAAAAGTCAGAAGTAACCACCTCCTTCAAGGGATCCAAAGAAGGAAATGAAAAATTAGAAGAGAGAGAACGTCTACTGAAGTCAGTCAGGAAGAAGAGCCAGAAGAAGATGAAGAATTTCCATTGGTAATTTTTAGGTAGTTCAGGTTTCCAGTTAAATCCAAGTAATACCTAAGGTAATTTGCTTAATCTAGACAAAAATGTTTCTATTAAAACTAAAATGCAGTTAGGTGAATGCTAAAACGAAACAATACCGCTTAGGTAGAGCACCATGTATAATTCACAAAATAAGTTAAATTAACTAATTATACTTCACACATTGTTCTATAAAAAATGTTGTTCAATTGGTATTTAAATACAGAGTGAGTTTTATTTGACGTTTTACTTCAAATATTTTAAAAACTGATTTGTTTGTCGATTTTTTGAGCAATTTTAGAACCGGGAATTCGGCTTTTTTCAGTTTTTTACGTTCCTAGAGGAGTATAGTCAACCCATTCTGATGAAAAACGGCACACAGAAATTACCATTTTTGTTTTTGAAATTGACTAAAGGGGGATTAGGTTTTTTTTTGTCAATTTCCAACTTTGACCGCCTGTAACTTTAGAACGAATACACCTTTCAGAGTGAATCTAACTGCTTTTTCCTCCCCTTGATGTCCGCTTTCTCCCTCTCAGCACTTGAGAGTGACATTGGTTCGATAATTTTGGATAGAAACCTCTTGGGTAGTCGACTTTTGGGATCTTTTAAAACCGGTAGTTTGGCAATTTTTTCTAACTAACTAATTGGGTTAATTCAACTCGAGTTTAGTTTGTTACGTTCTTAGAGGAAAAAATATAAATTTTTGAATTTGCTAAAGAGAGATTAGGACTTTTTTCTCAATTTACAACTTTGACCTCCTGTAACTTTAGAACAAATACACCTATCAGAGTGAATCCAACTGCTTTTTCTTCCCCTTGATGTCCTCTTTCACCCTCTCTGCACATGAAAGTGCCATTGGTTCAACAATTTTGGATAGATACCTCTTGGGTAGTCGATTTTTGGTCTCTTTTAAAACTCACTAATTGGGTTAATTCCACTCTAGTTTAGTTTGTTACATTCTTAGGGGATTGTAGTAGATCCACTCTATTTAAAAGCAGCAAAAACACATTTTTTTATTTTTTCCAACAATGAATGCCTTGCCTGTAACTTTAGAACGAATGCACCGAGCAGAATGAGTCTAACTATTTTTTCCTCTTCTTGATGTCCTTTTTCACATGCCATAAATGAAGTCCCATTAGACCAATAATTTCGGAGAAAGACAACTTCGGGGGTAAATTTTTGGGCACTTTTATAACTGGCAATTATGCCATATTTTAAAAACTTGGACTCATTTCACTTGCATTCAGTTTGCTATCTTTTAGGGGATTGCAATGCAATCAACTCATTCTGATCAAAAAGAGCATACACAATTTTACAAAAAAAATTTTTCAACTGACCAAAGGGTGACGGGGGGGGGGGGGGGGTATAAAGCCATTTTTTCCCATTTTCCAAAGTTGACCGCCTGTAACTTAAGAACGAATGCACCGGTCAGCGTGAATCACACTGTTTTTCTTTTTTAATGTGGTCTTTCATCTACCATAAACGAAAGTCCCATTGGCTCAATAATATCGGAGATAAACCCATTCAATGGTCGAATTTTGGGCACCTTTAGCATCAATATTTCGCCCATTTTTTAAGAGCTCACTACTTGGACTCATTTCCCTACTTGGACCCCCGCCCCCTAATAGACCCATTCTGATCTAAAACACAATGAAAAATACATAAAAAATATTTTGAAAGTGACCAAATAGTTTTTCGATTTTTTTCTCATTTTCCAACTTTGGCCGCCTATAACTTTAGAACGAAAATACCAATCTTAATTAGTCTAACTATTTTTTCCTCTTCTTGATGGTCTTTTTCACCTGCCATAAACGAAATTCCCATAGGATCAATAATTTCCGAGATAAATCCCTTCGGGAGTAGATTTTGTGCACTTCTAGAATCGGAAAGTAGGCCATTTTTTAAAAACATGCTAATTGGATTAATTTCACTTGAACTAAGTTTTCTACGTTCTTAGGGGATTGCAATTAACTCATTCTGATTAAAAATAGCATAAAAAAATCTATGTATTTTTTTTTTTTAATTGACCAAAAGCTGGGGGGAGAATGAAGCCTCTTTTTCCATTTTCAAAATTTGACCGCCTGTAACTTTAGAACGAATGCACTGATCAGAGTCCCTCCCCATATTTTTTCCTCTTCTTGATGTCCTTTTTCACCTGCCATAAACGAAAGTCCCATTTGTTCAATAATTTCCGAGATAAACCCCTTCGAGCGTAGATTTTTGGGCACTTTTAGAATTGGCAATTAAGCCATTTTTTTAAAAACTTTCCAATTGGACTAATTTCACTTGAATTCAGTTTTCTACGTTCTTAGGGAATTGCAATTAACTCATTCTGTTCAAAACCAGCATAAAAAAATTCATACATTTCTTTTATTATTTTATTGCTATTTACATTAATTGACCAAAAGCTGGGGGTATAAAGCCTTTATTCCCATTTTCCAAATTTGACCGCCTGTAACTTCAGAACGAATGCACTGATCAGAGTGTTTCCCACTACTTTTTTCTCTTTTGGTGTCCTTTTTCACCTGCCATAAACGAAAGTCCCATTGGTTCAATAATTTCCGAGATAGACTCCTTCGGGGGTAGAATTTTGGGCAGTTTTAGAATTGGAAATTGGGCAATTTTTTTAAAACAAGCTAATTGGACTGATTGCACTTGAATTCAGTTTTCTACGTTCTTAGGGGATTGCAATTAACTCATTTTAATCAAAAACAGCATAAAAAAATGTAGGTTAATTGACCAAAGGGGGGGGGGGGGGCGGGTATAAAGCCTTTTTTCCATTTTCCAAATTTGACTGCCTGTAACTTTAGAACGAACGCACCGATCAGAGTGTCTCCCACTATTTTTTCCTCTTCTTGGTGTCCTTTTTCACCAGCCATAAACGAACGTCCCATTGGTTCAATAATTTTGAGATAGACTCCTTCGGTGGGCACTTTTAGAATCGGCAATTCAGCAATTTTTTAAAAACTTGATAATTGGACTAATTTCTTTTGAACTCAGCTTTCGACGTTCTTAGGGGATTCCAATTAACTCATTCTGCTCAAAAACAGCATCAGAAAATGTATATATATTTTTTTAAATTGACCAAAGGGCGGATGGGGGGGGGGTATAAATTTTTATTTCCATTTTCGAAACTTGCCGCCTGTAACTTTAGAACGAATGCACTGATGAGAGTGTCTCCCACTATTTTTTCCTCTTCTTGGTGTCCTTTTTCACCTGCCATAAACGAAAGTCCCATTGGTTCAATAATTTCCGAGATAAACCCTTTCGGGGGTAGATTTTTGGGCATTTTTAGAATCGGAAATTGGGCCATTTTTTAAAACCATTCTAATTGGACCAATTTCACTTTAATTCAGCATTCTACGTTCTTAGGGGATTGCAATCAACTCAGTCTGATTAAAAACAGCATAAAAAAACTGACCGCACAATTTCTAGACTGATTTAAACTGGCCAAAGGGTAGTTATCAAAGAGTTTTTCGACTATTTCTTATTTTCCAATTTTTACCGCCTATAGCTTTAGAACAAATAGACCGATGAGAGTGACTCCAACTGCTTTTTCCTCCTCTCGATTTCGTCCTCTTTCTCCTCTCCTAAGTGAATGGTGCAATAATTTGGAGCATAGAGCTCTTGGTTGATCGATTTTTGGGCATCTTCACAGGTAGTCAAAGCCACAGAAATGAGCAGGTATTTAAAATCACCAAAGGATTTATTCTGACAGAAGCAGCCAGACATTTCAATCTTTTTGGCCTCCTGGGCCCAAAAATATTTCGACAAAAGTTACGGTCTTTTAAGATACTTGTGATGGAAAGCTACAAAAGAAAGAGAGGGGTCATAATGTTTACATGCACCTTCACACCTCGAAAACGAGGGTAGCTCCTTTAAAGTCTATAACAGTTCTTAGATTAGAGCTTTGTGCAGCCTTTTCTTTATTCTTTCTTCACTTTTTTTCCAAAGTTGCCCTCTCAATCGAAAACAATTGATAATTCATTTTGTTTCATCACAATTTTACCTCGCAATTTCTGGTCTTTGTGGGGAATTGAATTGTGTGTATATGGACCTGTGTTGTGTTATTGCAAACCTATTACCCTGTCTCCACAATTTTTTCTTTCATTTGACTTGGACGAAAATGACTTTCATTTTACGATTTATTCAAAACTCTTTTGTACCAAAATAAAAAGTACCAAAGTAGATCGTCCATATTGTCGCCCTTTTACAAAAATGTGATTCAGTATCGACTTTTGTTAGCATTTTAAACTCAAGATTCCCACCACACCATTAATTGCTTGAATAGAATATTTTTAGTGACAACTCACCCTGTATATAAATACAATACTGTGACGTAAAATGCAGTAAACAATTAAATTAAACATAGGTTTTTTTTACAGTAGGTGACATAATTTCATTGTTTAACAAACCGGAGCCCAGACCTTCCAAGCTATAACTGGTTTATTTTCACTTAATGATATATAATCTCTCTGTAAACTGTTAATTTGTTTAAACAACTAACTAAAATTATTGTAACTCGATAAATATTATTATTAGATAAATTTCTCTAAAACAATCTCACTAAATCACGTGATTACACGATGGTAATGTTTTGGATGTACATAACGTAAATGAAGAGGAGAATACTTTTCAATAAAAATTGTACTTAAAGAAGGATTTTTGGAACTTTCAAGTTTCAAGGCTTCAATAACATAATATATTAATTAAAAAGCAGTTGTTCTAATTAAGCCATCTTTTAATAACCATAATATTTTTGTAAAGAAACTAAAAAGTTTCATTCACCAAAATATTCAGAAATTTTATAACTTCTAGACAATTTTCAAAATAGGAAAAATAGTTTACTACCAAATAAGATTATTGAAGCCCAGAAATCCCTTTTAACCTTTCCAGTTTGTTAATATGCCAACACCTTGCCTTACTAAGTTCAAAAAGTGCAACACGAGGCGACCATCATCAGAGGATGTAAATTCATGCAATAATGATTCTTACTTGAGTATAATAAGTTATGTAGGTTCTTTGGCACGGCCATATTAATACGAGTTATCAATAACTTCGCAATTATATAATAATAATAATTGTATAAAACCAATATTATATAATATAGCTAAAAATAGTGTATTTACAAATTTGTTTATATCTTGTGAGTCTAATAAGTGCCTCTCCCTCTAGATATCGCAGGATGTGTCACCGATTGTCATATTTTAAACATGTTTGTTTTAATGCAGAGATTGCTTCTTATTACGATCGAAAATAGATTTACAATCTGAAACGGTTATATTTAAAATACGACACTGTATAATATGCACAACCATGTTTTGCTTGCGAGCTAACGACGAAAGCTGTACACAACAATTAATTATAACAATTAACAATTTATTTCCGATGATTGATGTTCTTTGGTACAAATGGTTCGAATGCATATTATATATTTACGTTTGAAAGTGGCTGAATAACTGTCTACAAATTTAGCGATTGCTTTTACATTCGGCGACAATAGTCTCATCACAATTAATAATAAAATTTAACTCTTTTTCCCATGATATTAGCAATAATGCACTCTTGTCCCTTTTTTGGATACATCAGTCAGAAATGGATTGGTTTTGGGCGTTGTTGTGGTTGAATTTGTTGGTTACGGAAACGGTAATAGAAATATTGACTAACTTTGTTATTTTCAGAAATAATACACACTGAAGTGGGTTCTCATCTCATTTTCAGCTACTTATTTCCAACTAAAACGAAGGTATAGTTATAATTTTGATATCTCTAACCGTAACGGAGGTATTGAGCAACTTTTTTATTTTGAAAACTGAACCCTTGAAGTAGGTACTCATTTTCCAGCTAGCTTTTTCCAGCTTAAACGATGGTGTAATAATATAATATTTTTTTTATAATAATTTTGGTATCTGTAACCGTAACGGAGATACTGGGCAACTTTGTTATTATCAAAAATGAACCCCTGTAGTGGGTATTCATTTTCAGCTACTTTTTCCCAACTAAAATAATGGTATTATTGGAACTTTGTTATCTTTAACCGCAACGGAGATATTTGCTAATTTTGTTATTTTCAAAGATAGACTCCCGAAGTGTGTACTCGTTTTCAGCAAAGGTTTTCCAACTAAGACGACAGTGTAATTATAATTTTGATAGCTCTAACTGTAATGGAGATATTAACTGACTTTGTTATTTTTAAATATAGACCCCTGAAGTGGGTACTCAGTTTCAGATACGTCTCACCAACTAAAACGACAGTGTAAACGGAATTTTGATATTTCTAACCGTAAAAAAAAAATTGGTAAATTTTCTTATTTTCAAAGTTGGACTTCTTAAGTGAGTACTCGTTTTTAGCTGAAATTTTCCAACGAAGACGATGGTGTAATTGGAATTTTGATATCTCTTATGGTAAAGAAAATGTAGACAAATTTTGTATTTTCAAAAATAGTCCCCTGTAGTGGGTATTCATTTCCACCAAAAATTTTTCCAATTAAAACGATGATGGAATTATAATTTTGATATCTCTAACAGTCAC
Source organism: Taphrorychus bicolor (assembly GCA_951812265.1). Classification (NCBI taxonomy): domain Eukaryota; kingdom Metazoa; phylum Arthropoda; class Insecta; order Coleoptera; family Curculionidae; genus Taphrorychus; species Taphrorychus bicolor. Next base: position 29,997,440 of record OX638304.1, read on the forward strand.
GGAGATATTGGCTAGCTTTGTTATTTTCAACGGTGGACCCCTGAAGTGGGTACTCATTTTCAGGTACTTTTTCCCAACTAAGACAACAGTGTAATTAGAATTTTAATATATCTAACCCTAACGGAATTATTTGCTAATTTTGTTATTTACAAAGATAGACCCCTGAAGTGGGTACTCATTTTCAGACAATTTTTTTCCAACTACGACAACAGTGTAATTATAATTTTGATAGCTCTAATTGTAATGGAGATATTAGTTAACTTTGTTATTTTTAAATATGGACCCCTGAAGTGGATACTGGTTTTCAGCTACGTCTCACCAACTAAAACGATAGTGTAAATGGAATTTTGATATCTCCAACCGTAACGGAAATATTGGCTAATTTTCTAATTTTCAAAATTGGACTTCTTAAGTGAGTACTCGTTTTCAGTTGAAATTTTCCAACTAAGACGAAGAGGTAATTGAAATTTTGGTATCTCTAACCGTAGCGGAGATATTGGCTAACTTGCTTATTTTCAAATTGGAATTTTTATATCTCTAATCGTAACGGAAATGTAGAAAAAATTTTGTATTGTCAAAAATGGTTTCCTGAAGTGGGTATTTATTTTCAGCAAAAATTTTTCCAATTAAAACGATGATGGAATTACAATATTTATCTCTAACCGTAACGGAGATATTGGCTAGCTTGGTTATTTTCAACGGTACCCCCGAAGCGGGTACCGTTGAAAATAACCAACAAATACCCCCGAAGTGGGTACTCATATTCAGTTACTTTTTCCCAACTAAGACAATAGTGTAATTAGAATTTTAATATCTCCAACCCTAACGGAATTATTTGCTACTTTTGATATTTACAAAGATAGACCCCTGAAGTGGGTACTCATTTTCAGGTAGCTTTTTTCCAACTAAGACAATAATGTAATCAGAATTTTGATAGCTCTAATTGTAACGGAGATATTAGTTAACTTTATTAGTTTTAAATATCGACCCCTGAAGTGGATACTCGTTTTCAGCTACGTCTCACCACCTAAAACGATAGTGTAAATGGAATTTTGATATCTCCAACCGTAACGGAAATATTGGCTAATTTTCTAATTTTCAAAATTGGACTTCTTAAGTGAGTACTCGTTTTCAGTTGAAATTTTCCAACTAAGACGAAGAGGTAATTGAAATTTTGGTATCTCTAACAGTAGCGGAGATATTGGCTAACTTGCTTATTTTCAAATTCGAATTTTTATATCTCTAATCGTAACGGAAATGTAGAAAAAATTTTGTATTGTCAAAAATGGTTTCCTGAAGTGGGTATTTATTTTCAGCAAAAATTTTTCCAATTAAAACGATGATGGAATTACAATATTTATCTCTAACCGTAACGGAGATATTGGCTAGCTTGGTTATTTTCAACGGTACCCCCGAAGCGGGTACCGTTGAAAATAACCAACAAATACCCCCGAAGTGGGTACTCATATTCAGTTACTTTTTCCCAACTAAGACAATAGTGTAATTAGAATTTTAATATCTCCAACCCTAACGGAATTATTTGCTACTTTTGATATTTACAAAGATAGACCCCTGAAGTGGGTACTCATTTTCAGGTAGCTTTTTTCCAACTAAGACAATAATGTAATCAGAATTTTGATAGCTCTAATTGTAACGGAGATATTAGTTAACTTTGTTATTTTTAAATATGGACGTCTGAAGTGGATACTGATTTTCAGCTACGTCTCACCAACTAAAACGATAGTGTAAATGGAATTTTGATATCTCCAACCGTAACGGAAATATTGGCTAATTTTCTAATTTTCAAAGTTGGACTCCTTAAGTAAGTACTCGTTTTCAGCTGAAATTTTCCAACTAAGACGAAGGAGTAATTGAAATTTTGATATCTCTAACCGTAGCGGAGATATTGGCTACCTTGCTTATTTTCAAATTGGAATTTTTATATCTCTAATCGTAACGGAAATATAAACACATTTTGTATTGTCAAAAATGGTTTCCTGTAGTGGCTATTAATTTTCAGTAAAATTTTTGCAAATAAAACGACGGTGGAATTACAACTTTGATATCTCTAACTGTAACGGAGATATTGGCTAGCTTGGTTATTTTCAACAATGGACCCTTGAAGTGGATACTCATTTTCAGCTACTTTTTCCCCCACTAAGACAACACTGTAGTTGGAATTTTGATGTCTCTAACTATATTTGCTAATTTTGTTATTTTCAAAAATAGATTCCCGAAGTGGGTACTCGCTTTGAGCTATATTTTTCCAACTAAGACGATGGTGTAATTAGAATTTTGTTAGCTCTAACTGTAATGGAGAAGTTAGCTAACTTTGTTATTTTAAAATATGGACCCCTGAAGTGGGTACTCGTTTTTAGCTACGTCTCCCCAACTAAAACGATAGTGTAAATGAAATTTTGATATCTGTAACCGTAAGTAATTTTCTTATTTTCAAAGTTGAACTCCGTGAGTGACTACTCGTTTTCAGCTGAAATGTTTCGACTAAGAAGAGGGTGTAATTGGTATTTTGATATCTCTAACCGTAGCGGAGATATTGGCTAAATTGCTCATTTTCAAATTGGAGTTTTTATATCTCTAATTGTAACGGAAATATAGACAAATTTTGTATTGTCAAAGATGGTCTCCTCAAGTGGGTATTTATGTTCAGCAAAATTTTTCCAATTAAAACGATGTGGTATTACAATGTTGATATCTCTAGCCGTAACGGAGATATTGGCTACCTTTGTTATTTTCAAAGATGGACCCCTGAAGTGGGTACTTATTTTCAGCTACTTTTTTCCAAGTAAGACAACAGTGGAATTAGAATTTTAATAACTCTAACCGCAACGGAGATATTTGCTAATTTTGTTATTTTCAAAAATAGACCCCCGAAGTGGGTACTTGTTTTTAGCTATATTTTCCCAACTAAGGCGATGATGTAATTAGAATTTTGATAGCTCTAACTGTAGCGGAGATATTAGCTAATTATGTTATTTTTAAATATGGAACTCTGAAGTGGGTACTCGTTTTCAGCTACGTCTCACCAACTAAAACGATAGTATAAATGAAATTGTGATATCTCTAACTGTAACGGAAATATTGGCTAATTTTCTTATTTTGAAAGTTGAACTCCTTAGGTGACTACTTGTTTTCAGCTGAAATTTTCCAACTAATCGATGGTGGAATCTTGATATCTCTAAACGTAGCGGAGATATTGGCTAACTTGCTTATTTTCAAAGATGGACCCCTAAAGTTGATACTCATCTTGAGCTACTTTTCACCAACTAAAACGATGGTGTAATTGGAAATTTTATATCTCTAATCGTAACGGAAATATTGGCAAATTTTGTATTTTAAACGATGGTCTCCTGAAGTGGGTATTCATTATCTTCAAAATTTGTCCAGTTAAAACGATGGTGAATTTACAATTTTGATATCTCTAACCGTAACGGAGATATTTGCTAACTTTGTTATTTACAAAGATGGATCCCTGAAGTGAGTACTCATTTTCAGCTACTTTTTCCCAACTAAGACAACAGTGTAATTAGAATTTTAATAGCTCTAACCACAGCGGAGATATTTGTTAATTTTGTTATTTTCAAAAATAGACCCCCGAAGTGGGTACTCGTTTTCAGCTATATTTTGCCAATTAAGTCTATGGTGTACTCAGAATTTTGATAGCTCTAACTGTAATGGAGATATTAACTAACATTTTTATTTTTAAATATGGACCTTTGAAATGGGTACTCGTTTTCAACTAAATTTTTCCAATTAAGACGATGGTTTAATTAGAATTTTTGATATCTCTAACCGTAACGGAGATATTTGCTAACTTTGTTATTTACAAGGATAGACCCTTGAAGTGGGTACTCGTTTTCAGCTAAGTTTTCCCAACTAAAACGATGGTGTATTTAGAATTTTGACAGCTCTAACTGTAATGGAGATATTGGCTGATTTTGTTATTTTCAGAAATCGTCCCCTGAGGTGTAACCGAGATATTGGGTAACTTTGTTATTTTCAAAGATGGATCCCTGAAGTGAGTACTCATTTTCAGCTACTTTTTCCCAACTAAGACAACAGTGTAATTAGAATTTTAATAGCTCTAACCACAGCGGAGATATTTGTTAATTTTGTTATTTTCAAAAATAGACCCCCGAAGTGGGTACTCGTTTTCAGCTATATTTTGCCAATTAAGTCTATGGTGTACTCAGAATTTTGATAGCTCTAACTGTAATGGAGATATTAACTAACATTTTTATTTTTAAATATGGACCTTTGAAATGGGTACTCGTTTTCAACTAAATTTTTCCAATTAAGACGATGGTTTAATTAGAATTTTTGATATCTCTAACCGTAACGGAGATATTTGCTAACTTTGTTATTTACAAGGATAGACCCTTGAAGTGGGTACTCGTTTTCAGCTAAGTTTTCCCAACTAAAACGATGGTGTATTTAGAATTTTGACAGCTCTAACTGTAATGGAGATATTGGCTGATTTTGTTATTTTCAGAAATCGTCCCCTGAGGTGTAACCGAGATATTGGGTAACTTTGTTATTTTCAAAGATGGATCCCTGAAGTGAGTACTCATTTTCAGCTACTTTTTCCCAACTAAGACAACAGTGTAATTAGAATTTTAATAGCTCTAACCACAGCGGAGATATTTGTTAATTTTGTTATTTTCAAAAATAGACCCCCGAAGTGGGTACTCGTTTTCAGCTATATTTTGCCAATTAAGTCTATGGTGTACTCAGAATTTTGATAGCTCTAACTGTAATGGAGATATTAACTAACATTTTTATTTTTAAATATGGACCTTTGAAATGGGTACTCGTTTTCAACTAAATTTTTCCAATTAAGACGATGGTTTAATTAGAATTTTTGATATCTCTAACCGTAACGGAGATATTTGCTAACTTTGTTATTTACAAGGATAGTCCCTTGAAGTGGGTACTCGTTTTCAGCTAAGTTTTCCCAACTAAAACGATGGTGTATTTAGAATTTTGACAGCTCTAACTGTAATGGAGATATTGGCTGATTTTGTTATTTTTAGAAATCGTCCCCTGAGGTGTAACCGAGATATTGGGTAACTTTGTTATTTTCAAAGATGGGCTCCTGAAGTGGGTACTCGTTTTTAACTACTTTTTCCCAACTAAGACAATAGTGCAATTAAAATTTTGATATCTCTAACCGCAACGAAGATATTGTCTAATTTTGTTATATTCAGAGATGAACAGAACCGAAAAGACCTTTAGTTACCTATCTTGACGACAATAAATCAAGGAGAGTAAGTTATTAACATCTCGCCCAGGTCATCACCTAGCATCTGGGTATTACTAGTTAAATAAAATCTTTTGCAGAAGAAATTGTTTACAACAAGTATAATTTTTTTGAAAAACAAGTATTGAGCTTCGCCGCCACCAATTGGTGACAGAGAAAAGAAAAAATGTAGGTACCAGCTCTGACGATCAAAAATTTTCTACTAGAAATAACGATATTAAGGTGACATCACACCGGTTGCGCGAATCTGATGATGATGTGATCGTCTATCTGGAGTGCCTAGAGCACCAGCCTGTGGCCAACAAAATTGAGGATAAGGAGCTAAAAATTGGAGTAACATCTAATCACAAGAAAAGAAAAACATGTAAGTTGCTGAGTGGACCATGATGTACAAGAGTGAACAGTATGGAGAGAGAGGAGGAGGTTCTATAAACTGAGACAGAGCGAGAAGGAGTATGTGGCGGATTGGTAAGCAAAAGTTTTCAGTACTGCCATTAACTGTGACTTTGGGAATGATTTAAAGCCAACGCTAGATGCAGATAACATCTTCACAAGCGATGTTTAATTTGGTATAGAAAGAGAACCAGCAAGTTCAACATCTTTGCGTAGTTCTGCTCACTACCAGCTAAGCCAACATCTCTTCACAGTACCAGCTTTTTTCAAGAAAACTCTGAGAAAGTTCGATTAATTCAGTTAAGTATTAGCACATTCACAAGCGATATTCAACTTGGTATAGAGGAAAACCCAGCTAGTTCAACGTCTCTGCAACTAGGTCATCAACATCTCTACAGAGTTCTGCTCACTACCAGCTAAGTCAACATTTCTGCAGAGCACCAACTTATCTTAAGAAGATTCTGAAGGAGTTCGTTCTCTTCAGCCAGGTATTAGCATCTTCACAAGCAATATTTAATTTGGTATAGAAGAACCTTCAGCAACATGGGCTGACATTTTAGACCCAGCTGAGGGTGATGTTACTGATCCAGAAATTTGGCACTGCCAAATGGATAGACAGAGAGACACTATTGTCTGTACCCTCTTAAACTGTTACTCCAAAATACACTAATACTCCACAGTTCCCCGTTTTTTTGCTCCCCAATATTAAAGTTACAAATATTGTTAGTCCTGCCTGAGTCTGTTCTTACAAATGACAATTTGGCCATTCTTTCCTTAGGTCAGGCCCTAGATATTATTTTAAAAGAGACCATCTCCTTTATCTAGAAGACTGGTTTTTGGCAGTTCTTAGAGCAGAATTGTGTCGCAGAAGATAGACAGAGTGAGAGTTTCTTCACAAATTACTAAAGATGAGAATAGCTGATTGAAATGGCATTTATAATAGTTTGTCATTTGCATGTGAACGATGTAAGTAGACCTGTCTGTCAATAACCTCTGTCAAATAACTGGTGGCAGCGCATTATCTAACTATAAAGTACAAAGCCAAAGAGGCAAATTAAATATGGCAGGTTTGACGCCTCTTTATATGACATTAATGAGACATAATGAATGAGACCTCAATGTCATACACTAGATGTCAGAGTAAGCTTGACAATCTGTCAAAGCTCAATCGATCAATGTGAACGTCAGTTTATTGACAATTTCATTTTTAAGCGTCAAGATGGAATGAGCATAAAAAAGTATTGAACGGATACAGCGGGCAGCTGGCTGTTAAGTTTATTAAAAGTGTCAATTATTATGAGTTATTTGCTAATTTATTCTATTTAAGCTTCTATTAGTAGCTGCAAAAGTTGTAGAATCCTGGGACCTTCAACTTAGTATTTTTTTGGTTACCTTTTTGTGGCTTCACAGAAGCCTTTGTTGTCAAATACAAATATTGATGTCTGTCAAATCGGTAATTGTCACTTATGGCGCCACTTGCGCGATAATGTGACGTCTCATACTTACATGAAGTGTCAAATTTCCAGGCTTTAAACTGGTTTTAATGGAAGATTTCAATCTAGTAGTTAAGTTTGTCTATGTTATCTATCTCAGTCATCACATCCATTAGTTGTGTGATTTCTCTTCACCCAAAACCAACCTTTTCTTCCATCACATCATCAGGACAAATAGGAAAATGACAAATGTACAAGCAACACTATTTCCTACCACAACTATTTTTCACTTTTTTTTGGTCAAGTTGAACGCCCTCCCATCCAAAATACAGTATATTTCTTTCTTAGAAGCACATTCCGTGACCAGATCAAAAAGGGCTTAAGTGCAATATAGGGCGAATTCCAAATCTCACCAGATCATCTACCGGATAGATCAATCACCTGCTTAATCCATTAAATTGCTAGATGGCCATCACATGACCAGCTTAACCGGTAGATGACCCGGTGAATTTTGGAATTTGCCCGTCTTCTTTTATTAATCTTGTCACTAAAGATGGTTGTCGAACAGCGTTTTCTGAGAGTATTCCCATCCTTTCATTCTGATCGTGAAAACAAAGGATGAGAATACTTTCAGAGCGCTCTACGGCTGTCACCCAAAATGGAAACTGGAACATTACGTAATATAGAAATCTTCAATTAAAATCTGTAGCAAACTAACCTGGATTAACAAAACGAACATAAACTAACTTTGATTAACCTGACCTAACAAGAACTTTTTTTAATTTGTACTTCTTCCCTTCTTCGACTGAGCTACGGATGTGTTTCCTGCTACATGCTACAGAGTGAAAAGGAAGGCGTTCCGCTCGCGTTTAATTAAGAAATGATATGTAGTAGTTGTAGATTTCGGTCCTGGACCGGGGCGCAGGTGCCCAACTGGTTACTGGCACAAACACCAGGAGCACGCGGTCTTCGGCACCTGCTCGACGGCCATCGGCTCGGACCGTCAGTCCTCGATTTCCGACTGTTGATCGGTGACGATCGGCCCCGGGGGGTCGCTAGGGGGGAGGCGCAGCAAATGTTATGCTTCAAGGAAGATCAGAGCGGTCGGTTTCGGTTCCATGTTGCTCTTCTTCGCTTCCACCACCTTAAAGTAGAAATTAAGCCTTAACATTTACAACAGAATAGTAACTAACCGTAAACTCTATATCACTGCGGTCTCTCCTGGCAAAAGACTCAGCTATCAGTCGTGCCACGTCCTGGTGTTGCAGCCCTTCCACTCGGGTACCGTCTACTGAGAGTATGAGCTGGCCCACTTCTAGGCCACCGCAGAAATAGGCTGCACCATTTTCCTTAAAAAAAAATATTTTTCAATAGGGTTTCGAGCTTTGAGGACGTGATTTAATGGGTTTTTTAGTGACGCTTTGCCTGCACCTACGGTGGACATTAACAGGCAATACTTCTTAAAAAGCAACCGTATCTAACTGCTTTTGCTCAATTTGGCGAATGAAAAATGGTTAGACCTTGGATACGAAATTGATACGTGACTCACTCTAAAGGTTTTTTATAAGAAATACAAAACATGAAACCAGCGCCACAATTTGTTTAAAAATAATTAGATGTTTTGAGCCATATCTAACTGCTTTTACACAATCTGGCAACTCAAAAATGGTTAGACCTTAGATTTTGCTGCTGTCGCACCGTTGAGCTGGTGTAGGGTGCTGCCGCCTATGTGCAGGATAGGAAACCTCTCAGTACTCCCCTTTCAATGATGGAGTCAGAAACCATATTATAAGAGAGAGACAGATGATAATAGATTGTGGTCTTTTATTGAAACCACTTGAGATTATTATACAAGTTGCCACAGTAGCTACTCCAGTACTCCCTTTCGAAAGAAACCATATAAGGTGCGAGGATTTGGATTTTAGATAGTTGTGCCTGTAACATAGCTTGCCTCTGTCAGTGGCACTGATGGTGGATCGAGTGCCAAAACTAATGCCTGGGAGAAAGATAATTAAAACTTTGCACCAGAGGAATGTTTTGATTATTTTTCTAATGACACACGCCTTTTTCTTCACCATCTGCTTACTTGATATCTAATAATTGTAAATTTTGTGCAATTTAAGTGTATTCAATTGTTACTCAAGAAATGCTTACAGGGAGCTGTCGAAATTAAGGAATAATAAGAACGAAAGGATTCAATTTGTTTTACTTGACTTACGTTAATATTAATAATTCTAGGCAAAGGGTGCTTGGTATTGGCACCCCCTTCGATCGCAATGCCCAAGATGGGTTTGTTCTTCTTAACCAGCACCCTCAGGTTGCCCTCCTCGTCCAGCTGCACTCTAGGCGGTTCCCTAGGCTCGTTAGCCCCGTCCCTGTTCAACCTTTGCATCGATTGGTGTCGACGCATGACTCCATCCCCTTCTAGCATGCTGGTGTCTTCCTTCATGTCAAAGCTGCGCGACAACTTGTGGGCCAGTTCCTGCAAGAAAATTTCCCTAGTACCTTGAAAAATAACCAATTAACTGGACAAAAAAGAACACACACTGCTATAATAAGAAGAATCAACGGAAGTGCTACTCAAGGTGCACATATTTAACCATAACAAAGTGAATTAAGGATTGTTAGAAAAGTCTAAGACCTAGCAAGAGACATTGCAGGATCACGTTTGTGATATCTACAGGAAAGTTCACATAAGCTCTATTCACAGTCCGAAACACAACGTACACAGAGTAATCCACAACGGAATCTACAGGGTGCTCTAACAAGAGAGACCGACTCTAAGAAAGGTAAAAACGTGCCCCCATGCATGCCGTGTGATGAATCTTGACACTGAAACAACCTTCAAAAGTGTAAGTTTAAAGTAGGTTCTGATAAATGTCAAAATTATGTGGCCGTGAAATATCTGTTTAAAGATACAACACTACTAAATTTGCATTAATTCCAGTTTAGTGTTCTTGTTATAGGAAATGGTAGACCTAAGGCCAAAAAATGTATCTACAAAGCTCTTTATCAAAACAGGAAAAAAGTCAAAGCAGTGTTAAATACTAGAGAGAAAAATAGTGCAATAATTTCAAAAATTTGTGTTACCATGTGGTCAGCAATAACACTTAAAAATTTCGCAACGTCCACGAGAACTAGATCCAAAGCAATTTCATCATCCTTTCAAGCACTTGTGCCCCTCCCCCAAAAAATCACCAAACCGCGTATCTCGTGCTGAATTAAAAAGTGCTTCAAGCTTCAAAAGTACGTTTGAAAAAAATGGTAGTACTCTAGAACCACCGGAGGCATGCTCATTTCGTAGTGCTGTATATTGAAGAAAACAGGACCTACGATGACTTACTAAAGGTCTGCCCCAGTACCAAGACTTCACCTTCTGAGTCCACCCGCCTAAGCTCCATCGGAGACTACCCAGGTAGCCGCTCTGCAACATTTAAACGCCATTTTAAAGTAGGTGGTACCCTAGCCCTTCAACGGGTAACAAAGCGCCCGGTGCCACCGCCGACTTATACCTTCCTAATAAGTATGTAGTGCAAGTGGGGACTTAAAAGGGGTTTAAATGACCAAAAAGCAAAACGTGACCTATCTATCTGTATCTTCGAATAAAACCTCACTGAAGATAGATAGACAATTAAATGTTTTAATTAACTCTATAATATACCTCCTTAAATACGTAAGCACCTGATGAAACCAAAACTACAAAATCAATATCGATTGCGTTTTATTCAAATCTTCCTCTTCATGTCATAATCTTCCTCTAGCAAATCATGATCACCTAATAACTTACTCGTTGCGAAGATCAACAGATGGAGTCACTTAGTTTCAACAATCTTCCTTATTAAACGCACATTGTGTGTGACGTAGAATGTCTTGCGAAACGCTGTTTTCCTAATATCTACTTCTTCTTGAAGATCAACGGGTTAAGACCTTCATCTATTCGTGTCAAAGAGACTAATAATACCAATATCGCTTTTATCTCTTGCAACTTCTGCTCCTCTAATAGTCCGTGCTTCTTCTAGATCATTCGGTTGAGTCGCTTTGATCTTCAAATGAAGATCATTTTGTTTTCCAAGTAGGCAAGAAACCCGGTGCAATGCAATACAACCGCTTTTGTGGTAACAATTTGAAGATCTTCATGAACCTAAGTTTCAATGAAGAACCGCAATACCTTCTGCATGAAGCAAAGAAGAAAGTTTAGTGGTACTGCCACGGGTTTCTTTACTTTATGGGTTCCTAATAAAAGCGGAGCTGAATGAAGATCAATGGGTTAAGGTTCTTTGGTCTACCTTCAAAAATTGTACTGGTTTCTTAAGCTGATTTTTTCTGGCCAAGGTTTCTTCTTTTCATGGTACCACACTTTATTTTCGTATATTTAGTTTCAGCTTTTGCTTTTTTTTAAAGCCCCTTTAAACAAAGATCTGAAACTTGTATGAAACAAACAAAGAGTGGTTTGGTACCACTTACGTGGCACTAACGGCTTTCGTGGTATTGAAACCAACCCGGTGGTACCGCGATGGAAAGGTTTGCTGAAGAAGTTATTAGGTATGCATAAGTTTCCGTCGATGTGGATGGTACTTCGTACAAGAAGTACTTTGCTTTAGGTCCTAGATCAAGATATAAGGCTTTTTTAAATAATTTGTTTTTTATATAGAATGATCTATTGCAAATTATCGTGAATCGTTCTGATTGTAAGGTTTTATATTAATCACAAGGAGGAAGTTTCGGTCGATGTGGATGGCACTTCCTACAAGAAGTACCTTGCTTTAGCCCTTAGATCAAGATTGCTCTGTTAAATAAAACTTTTTTAAATAACTTCCTTTTTATATAAAAAAATCTATTGCAAATTGTCGTAAATTTTTACAATACCAGGGTCAGGTATGTGACAAGGAGGGAGTACCATATTCGGTACCGAAGCCTATAGCGTATATTATTTATTATACAAAAACTAATAGTAGTAATTGTATAATGAGTAAATATAAAACAAAAGAACAAAAGTATGTACGTTCAAAGTACCATGGATCCTACAAATGGTACCAATCAATACGTTTTGTATTTATGTAGTCCTAGTACGAATTCTTGTTCCATTGTACCCAACCGAACACCCAGTAAAATGGTCGGTCAAAGTAAACAATCTAAACTTCACACAGCTCAGGTAGAACGTACCACCGAAGAACAAAGAATACCATTGGTATAAACATTCTTCGCCTTTGCTACCTTCCTGATATAAGTGGTTGCCGAATGGTACCATGGTGACCAAATCGATCGTGGTGGTGCCTGCCACCTCTTCTAAAGCGGGTACTAGCATATAAGCACACCAGTATCCAAAGTGGTTTTAAACATTAATGGTGGTGGGTTGATGGTATTTCATGGTACTCTGGAGTACCATCGTTTAACCATATGTATCAGGCCGCCATGAAGAGTGGCTAGGAAACTTGACCAATGGTCAAGCCTCTCAGGTGGGTACCGCTAAGCAGGTGTTACACCTGCGTCCACCAAAGCGTACCCGCGTTTTATGTGGTCCTGGTAAAATTCTCTTACAACAAAACCACCATGATGATGTCTCATTACGCGACCGGCTAATCGGTGGTACTGAAGAATAGGGAAACTGCTTGGCACCTCTGCTTTCCTAATAAATTTCTTATAGAATCAAGCCTATTCTATACTAATATCGTTAATCAATTAGTTATTGATCTATCGACACAAACAAAACCACGGTACCCACAGTTCTAGTTCCTCTGCGCGTTCTGTTACTTTGATCTTTGGGTTGCTCAACCAAATGAATAAAATGCGTCCTCTCTCTTCAAACTAGTCCTCAAAGCAACTATTTTATACCTTTTAGATTACATAGTCTCCTGGTACTGTAGATGCTGAACGAAACAGTTAAAATGCCATTCGGAAATACCACTCATAACTGGAATGTCCGTACTAGACTGCCTAGGTACTGCCGTGTACATGTAAGTGTTAAACCTCATAAGTTTTCTGATATCCTGTCCGATTTCTTAGCCATGAAACAACTGAAATGCCATCTACAAATGCCGGAGATTCCACCACATTGCTTCGGATTCGTGATAGTAGTTAGTACCACTGATGACAGTACTACGAATTTCTGTTGCTCTAATTATTTTTAACGTTAAAATGATGAAACGGTGTACGTTTAGAATGACAACGCAATTCCTGATTGCCTAGTACATTACAATTAAAATCATCATTGAGGAGGTTCCTTACTTACAAAGTTCCTTCTTAGATGATGGTACCGCTTCTTTTTAGTGTCTGAGATATTAAAATGGTACTGCAGTTAAAGTTATATAGGTAACTACGTATAACTATAAAAAAAAAATTTTTAGTTAAGTAAAATTACGTTCTAGAGGCTATTAGGTACTGTACATCTTTCCTTCATAACCAATATAGTACTGCCTCTCACTATATCACTATTATGTGCTCCTATTACCAGCGCACCCAAATACCTACTTGCGAAAGCGAGAGTGATCGTGTATCCTATACACCACGAGTTGGTACCCAAGGCCATTTAGTACTGGTGGTGTAGTACTTAACGTTTACTCAAGGTTGACAATGTTGCAGGTTGCAGTCGCCTCGGAACTTTCGAAAGGGAAATCGATTTACCGTTATAGCACTATCAAGAGACCAGAAAAGGTTGTAGGTGCAAGCTCTCGATGGGTATACTTATAGGTACTGGCCTTTCCCTTTCAATGGTTGCTGGGAAGTCTGACTACTGCAGCCAGGTAGAAATGTAATGCTTTATTGGCTAAGAATGATCGATATTATAATGAGGATCTGAAGCAACAACAACATCCTATTGCATGTTGTGGCAGCACTCAATAACAGAGTTCTTCAAGCCTGGTACTGATGTAGCAATAAACCCACTTGGTTGTTTACTTAGAAAATGCACTAAGAAATTCAACGTGTGGAAATGGTTTATTATTAATTAATTCGTAAAGTTATTATTATACACTGCCAACAGGCTTTTGAATTAGGCCTTTAAGGCTAACAAAACACGTTATTAGGAGGCCTAAACTCCAACTAAATGGCTGTTACCTGTTGTAGAATAAGTAATCAATTAACCTGCGTTTATTTTCTGCAGTCCTGATGGCGAGGTACCACCTGTTGATGTGGTACCACCAGGTGTGTTTAGGTGAGGATATTTTCAAGTACCCTTATTTAGTACTAAACAAAATTAAAAAAAAAACATTTAATTATTAAAACTTATGTTTTAAGAATATAATCAATATGTAGGTGTTAAGGCCTCTTATATATAATTTCTGTTATTGTTTTTATTAAATCCCCCCCCCCAATTTAGTTTTTTAAAAAATACACAAATTTTGGCTAAATAGGTACTTATTAACCACTCCATCCAAACACATTTATGTAAATTCTGAAACCCTAATAACTAAGTACCCAAAACGATTTCCCTTTTGAAAGTAACCTCTGTTTCATGGACAACTTTCTACAGATTTGTTGCATAAAACTGCTCGTCGGAGTACGGTTGAATATGTAATCAATCACTAAAACAAAATAAGCAACCAAAAGCGCGGCTTTCAGCCTGTCAGTAGGTACTGCCTGAAAAGTTACATCACATCAAGCTTTATGCAATAATTAATTAATTCAGATATTAATTCTTTGTGGGGCTTGCGGGCGAAATGAGGTAGTACCTCACTCGCTGGTAGGCAGTACCGAACAAGTGGGTTTAGCGGTACCTTGCTATCAGGCAAACAGCACCTTTATAGAGGTGAAACAGGTGCACAACCGAAAACAGGTAAACTCGCCGGCACAGGTGGGCGTACCTTCGATTTGATGGCTTTTTACCTACCGACTAACCGGACCCAGATGCAGGTACCGTAACAAATTTATTTGATGCCGGACGTTTTTCAAGCAAAATTTCTATACCGTGAAAATGGATACTTGTTTACCTATTTTTGCCTTTTTGCTTCCTCAACAAACATAATTTCTATGTGCTAAAATGGTCCGAATCTTATCAAACTTATGGAAACTGAATTTTAATGTCTCCATTTTCTACATAAAATCCCTTCTTTTTTCGTACCAAGCTAAGTCGATTACAATTTTTTTTAAACTTGTTTGCTGAAATCTCAGGGCAGAACAATAAATAGTTTCAAGCACTCTCCAGGTTCTGACGCAAACTGAATTGTTGAGATTAAAGTGAGATAACTGGGATAAAAATCAATATTTTATCTAAAGAGACAAATCGATTCTTTCAAAAAGCTTAACTCCTGAGACTGAATCTAGTTTCTCAGATGATGTCTGCTGAAAGTCAGATGAAATCTTAAGTGCTGACTGCAGAAACTAAAAATGACAAATAACCCTGAGTCACCTGCTTTGACGAAAACCAGACTTTTATCCGATAAAACTTAGGGTCAGTTAAGTAAAACTTAACTACTGAGACTGACACCAGTGTTCAAACTTATGAAACTGAATCAGTTTATTCTGGAAACTTTACTGCTGAGATTGTAACTTACAAACCACCGCACTGTCTGAAACCACTCTTTTAACTAATGAGACTGAATCTAATTTTTCTGAAGAACTGAATCAGTTTATTGCCAAAACTTAACTTCTGAAACTGGACCAGTATTGTAAATTATGGGATTGAATCAGTTTATTCTGAAAACTTGCTGAACTGCTGAGACTAAAACCCAAAATATACTAAATCACTACTGTGACTGAAATCAGAATTCAACTGATAAAACTGAGTCAGTTTATTTATGGAACTCAACTAATAAGACTCGAATCGGTCTTTTTGCAAATTACGACACTGAATCAGTTTATTCTGGAAACTTAACTGCTGAGAACTACCAGACTTTTAACTAATAAGACTGAATCAGATTATTCTAGAAATTTATTTGCTGAGACTGAAACCAACTGTTTAACACCTGAGACTAAAAACAACAAATAATAACTAAATCGCTCCTGTGACAAACCAGAAATTTAACTGATAAAACTGAGTCAGTTCATTCATAAAACTTACTGCTGAGACTGAAACTAGTTTTCTGGCTTATGAGAGCGAATCAGTTTATTATGGAAACTTAACTGCGCTGAGATTAAAACCAACATATAAGACTGAATTACTGCTGAGACTAAAACCAGACTATTAGCTGAAAAATCTGGGTCAGTTTATTCGTAAAATCGCAAGACTTAACTGCCGAGACTAAAAACAGTCTTTTAACTGACGAGACTGAATCTGTTTATTCTGGAAACTTAACTGCTGAGACTAAAACCAACAAATAAGGCTGAGTTAGTGCTGCTCCTGAAACCAGATTATTAGCTGAGAAATCTGGGTCAGTTCATTCGTAAAACTGAACTGCTGAGACTAAAAACAGTCTTTTAACTGACGACACTGAATCAGTTTATTCTGGGAACTGAACTGCTGAGATTAAAACCAACATATAGGACTGAATTACTGCTGACACTAAAACCAGACTATTAGCTGAAAAATCTGGGTCAGTTTATTCGTAGAATCGCAAGACTTAACTGCCGAGAATTAAAACAATCTTTTAACTGACGAGACTGAATCTGTTTATTCTGGAAACTTAACTGCTGAGACTAAAACCAACAAATAAGGCTGAGTTAGTGCTGCTCCTGAAACCAGATTATTGGCTGAGAAATCTGGGTCAGTTCATTCGTAAAATCGTAAAACTGAACTGCTGAGACTAAAAACAGTCTTTTAACTGACGAGACTGAATCAGGTTATTCTGGAAACTGAACTGCTGAGATTAAAACCAACATATAGGACTGAATTACTGCTGAGACTAAAACCAGACAATTAGCTGAAAAATCTGGGTCAGTTTATTCGTAGAATCGCAAGACTTAACTGCCGAGACTAAAAACAGTCTTTTAACTGACGAGACTGAATCTGTTTATTCTGGAAACTTAACTGCTGAGACTAAAACCAACAAATAAGGCTGAGTTAGTGCTGCTCCTGAAACCAGACTATTAGCTGAGAAATCTGGGTCAGTTCATTCGTAAAACTGAACTGCTGAGACTAAAAACAGTCTTTTAACTGACGAGACTGAATCAGTTTATTCTGGAAACTGAACTGCTGCGATTAAAACCAACATATAGGACTGAATTACTGCTGACACTAAAACCAGACTATTAGCTGAAAAATCTGGGTCAGTTTATTCGTAAAATCGCAAGACTTAACTGCCGAGACTAAAAACAGTCTTTTAACTGACGAGACTGAATCTGTTTATTCTGGAAACTTAACTGCTGAGACTAAAACCAACAAATAAGGCTGAGTTAGTGCTGTTCCTGAAACCAGACTATCAGCTGAGAAATCTGGGTCAGTTCATTCCTAAAATCGTAAAACTGAACTGCTGAGACTAAAAATAGTCTTTTAACTGACGAGACTGAATCAGTCTATTCTAGAAACTGAACTGCTGAGATTAAAACCAACATATAGGACTGAATTACTGCTGACACTAAAACCAGACTATTAGCTGAAAAATCTGAGTCAGTTTATTCGTAAAATCGCAAGACTTAACTGCCGAGACTAAGAACAGTCTTTTAACTGACGAGACTGAATCTGTTTATTCTGGAAACTGAACTACTGAGAATAAAACCAACATATAGGACTGAATTACTGCTGAGATTAAAACCAGACTATTAGCTGAAAAATCTGGGTCAGTTTATTCGTAAAATCGCAAGACTTAACTGCCGAGACTAAAAACAGTCTTTTAACTGACGAGACTGAATCTGTTTATTCTGGAAACTTAACTGCTGAGACTAAAACCAACAAATAAGGCTGAGTTAGTGCTGTTCCTGAAACCAGACTATTAGCTGAGAAATCTGGGTCAGTTCATTCATAAAATCGTAAAACTGAACTGCTGAGACTAAAAACAGTCTTTTAACTGACGAGACTGAATCAGTCTATTCTAGAAACTGAACTGCTGAGATTAAAACCAACATATAGGACTGAATTACTGCTGACACTAAAACCATACTATTAGCTGAATAATCTGGGTCAGTTTATTCGTAAAATCGCAAGACTTAACTGCCGAGACTAAAAACAGTCTTTTAACTGACGAGACTGAATCTGTTTATTCTGGAAACTTAACTGCTGAGACTAAAACCAACAAATAAGGCTGAGTTAGTGCTGTTCCTGAAACCAGACTATTAGCTGAGAAATCTGGGTCAGTTCATTCGTAAAATCGTAAAACTGAACTTCTGAAACTAAAAACAGTCTTTTAACTGACGAAACTGAATCAGTCTATTCTAGAAACTGAACTGCTGAGATTAAAACCAACATATAGGACTGAATTACTGCTGACACTAAAACCATACTATTAGCTGAAAAATCTGAGTCAGTTTATTCGTAAAATCGCAAGACTTAACTGCCGAGACTAATAACAGTCTTTTAACTGACGAGACTGAATCTGTTTATTCTGGAAGCTTAACTGCTGAGACTAAAACCAACAAATAAGGCTGAGTTAGTGCTGTTCCTGAAACCAGACTATTAGCTGAGAAATCTGGGTCAGTTCATTCGTAAATCCGTAAAACTTAACTGCTGAGACTAAAAACAGTCTTGTAACTGACGAGACTGAATCAGTTTGTTCTGGAAACTGAACTGCTGAGATTAAAACCAACATATAGGACTGAATTACTGCTGACACTAAAACCAGACTATTAGCTGAGAAATCTGGGTCGGTTCATTCGTAAAATCGTAAAACTGAACTGCTGAGACTAAAAACAGTCTTTTAACTGACGAGACTGAATCAGTCTATTCTAGAAACTGAACTGCTGAGATTAAAACCAACATATAGGACTGAATTACTGCTGACACTAAAACCAGACTATTAGCTGAAAAATCTGGGTCAGTTTATTCGTAAAATCGCAAGACTTAACTGCCGAGACTAAAAACAGTCTTTTAACTGACGAGACTGAATCTGTTTATTCTCGAAGCTTAACTGCTGAGGCTAAACAAATAAGGCTGAGTTAGTGCTGTTCCTGCAACCAGACTATTAGCTGAGAAATCTGGGTCAGTTCATTCGTAAAACCGTAAAACTTAACTGCTGAGACTAAAAACAGTCTTTTAACTGACGAGACTTAATCAGTTTATTAAATAACACTAAATCGCTGCTGAGACAAACCACAATTTTAACTGATAAAACTGAGCCAGTTCCTTAATGAAATTTAACTGCTGAGACTGAAACCAGTCCTGTGGCTTACGAGACTGTATCAGTTTGTTCTGGAAAATTAATTGCTAGGATTAAAATCATCATGTAAGACTGAATTACTGTTGTGACTGAAACCAGAGTATTAGCTGAGAAATCTTGGTCAGCTCATTCGTAAAATCGTAAAACTTAACTGCTGAGACTAAAAACAGTGTTTTTCTTGACGAGACTGAATCAGTTTGGGTCCTCTCATATTCTGGAAACTTAACTGCTGAGACTAAAGCCAACAAATAGTACTAAATTGCTGCTGTGACAAATCAGAATTTTAGCTCGTAAAACTGAGTCAGTTCCTTAGTGAAACTTAACTGCTGACACTGAAACCAGTCTTCTGGCTTATGAGAGTGAATCAGTATATTCTGGACACTTAACTGCTGAGATTAATACCAACATGTAAGACTGAATTACCACTGTGACTGAAACCAGACTCTTAGCTGAGAAATCTGGGTGAGTTCCTTCGTAAAATCGTAAAACGTAACTGCTGACTGAGACCAAAAGCAGTCATTTAACTGACGAGACTGAATCCATTTATTTATTCTGGAAACTTAACTGCTGAGACTAATGACAACAAATAATACTAAATCGCTGCTGCGACAAACCAGAATTTCAACTGATAAAACTGAGTCAGTTCCTTCGCGAAACTTAACTGCTGAGATACAAAACAGTCCTCTGGCTTACGAGACTGAATCACTTTATTATGAAAACTTAGCTACTTAGATTAAAACCAACATATAAAAGTGTTAATGCAGTGACTGAAAACAGCCTATTAGTTGAGAAATCTGTGTCAGTTCATTCGTAGAATTGTAAAACTTAAGTGCTGAGACTAACAACAGTCTTTTAACTGACGAGACTGAATCCGTTAATTCTGGAAACTTAATTGTTGAGACTAAAACCAACAAATAATACTAAATCGCTGCTGTGACAAACCAGAATTTCAACTGATAAAACTGAGTCAGTTTCTTCGTAAAACTTGACTACTGAGACTAAAAACAGTCTTTTCGCTGTCGTTTGTTCTGGAAACTTAAGTACTGAGACTAAAACCAACAAATAATACTAAATCGCTGCTGTGACACACCAGAGTTTTAACTGATAAAATTGAGTCAGTTCCTTCGTGAAACTTAACTGCTGAGACTGAAATCAGTCCTCTGGCTTAGGAGACTGAATCAGTTTTTTCTGGAAACTTAACTACTGAGATTAAAACTAACATATAAGACTAAATTACTGCTGTGACTGAAACCAGACAATTACCTAAGAAATATGTGTCAGTTTATTCGTAAAATCGTAAAACTTAACTGCTAAGACTAAAAAGAGTCTTGCAACTGACGAGACTGAATCCCTTAATTCTCGAAACTTAACTGTTAAGACTGAAACAAACAAATAATAATCAATCGCTGCTATGACCAACCAGAATTTTAACTGATAAAACTGAGTCACTTCCTTCGCGAAACTCAACTGATGAGACTGAAACCAGTCTTCTGGCTTATGAGACTGAATCAGTTTATTCTGGAAACTTAACTGCTGAGATTAAAACCAACATATAAAACTGAATTACTGCTGTGACTGAAACCCGACTATTACCTGAGAAATCTGGGTCAGTGCATTCTTAAAAGCGTAAATCTTAACTGCTAAAGACTAAAAACCGTCTTTTAACTGGCTAGACTGAATTCCTTTATTCTCGAAACTTAACTGCTGAGACTAAAACCAACAAATAATACTGAATCACTGCTGTGACTGTAACCAGACTTTTAACTCATAAAACTGAGTCAGTTCCTTAGTGAAACTTACTGCTGAGACTTCTGGCTGGAATCAGTTTATTCTGGGAACTTAACTGCTGGGATTAAAACCAACATATAAGACTGAATTACTACTGCGACTGAAACCAGATTATTAGCTGACAAATCTTGGTCAGTTCATCCGTAAAATCGTAAAACTTAACTGCTGCAAAAAATAGTCTTTTAACTGATGAGACTGAATTCGTTTATCCTGGAAACTTAACTGCTGAGTTTAAATCCAACAAGTAGTACTATATCACTGCTGTGACAAACCTGATTTTTCACTGATAAAACTGAGCAAGTTTCTTCCTAAAACTTAACTTCTGGGACTGAAACCAGTCTTCTAGCTTATGAGACTAATTTAGTTAATTCTGGAAGTTCTCACTTCACTTTCTTCTTCTCTACACAACTCCCTTAAGCTCAAATATCTTGAGGTTATTTTGACGCACTTCCTATTCTTTTGGCTTCACAAAGCCAGTTTCCTTCACTTCATAAAATGATTTTTTTTCTTTAAAATAATTTTTGAAACTTCCATTAGAAGCTTCCAATTTTCGTTTATTACTCATTTTTAAACTCGTAATTAGTATATTATTTATTATGTCCTGTTAATTCTCGTTTTAGGGCTCAATATATGTTGTAAAAAGTAGTACAGTAACCATAAAACCAAGTCGACTTTAGCCGTGACCCAGTACCCCTTGGAACCACGTTGAAACCCACACCTACAAACTGCCGAAAATCCTCCGTCTCGCGCCCAGCGTCACATTCTGAATTCCTGCTTAAAATTTGGGAATCGCTTTCAATTTTTTTAAATGTCGTGTGATCGTACGATTTTCGGCAGTACCTATCGTCGTTCGGCTTGGCCCGCCTTTCACCGAAATTCCAAGGCGGGCCTCCGCTTCGGTCTGGTCCCCTGGTTAAAATTTGGTGAATCACTTTCAATTTTTTCAGTTAGAACTAATCGCTTCACCACAATATAAGTAGCTTCATCACATTAATAATAATTTTCGGTACTGTTGCTAATAAATGATGAAGCACGCTAGTACCGTTTCTGGGATCCTGGTTAAATTTTACATCATAAGATTCTCATAAACGAAGGCGGTATGGAACGTTTCCTAGTAGGTAGTAGATAAATATGGCGGTACCCTTGAGTAAAACAAATAGCGACAGAATTGCCTAGTACCTGTTCACTAGGTAGACAGTATTTTAGTTCAGGTGCCATTCGATCTTCAAACTCTCAGTAGTGTGCGTTAAAAGATAAATTTACCAACTTTTGTTGCTAGTTTCCTAATCAAAATATACAACAATTTCCACTCGGACAGATTTCATTATCAGCATCTTAATAGCCAGGGCACAGCAGTACTGTCGAGTCACACATAAGCGACTGCAAAGTAAAGTGCGACGAATAGACGAATCGATTGTATCAGTTTGTTTATACAGCGCAACAAGTCGCCATTGGTCGGTAATTGTCAAATGGTACCACCTCGACGTAGCGCAGTGACGCCTTCTGATCTCCTGGTACCGAGGTTGCTTTGTAGAACCTCGCACAATGACATTTGGGAAGATGGTGTCACGTACGGTACTACTCTAAGACGAGCAACCTCGTGATCGCGTTCGTTTTGTCATGGGTTGCATAACCTCAAGACAAGGTAGGCATTGTTGGTCGCTATCTTAGTTCTGGCGGCCTGATAGATAGGAACCTGTGTCGCCCCTAGGTGGTACCGTATCTAAGTTAAACGAGCGCCTACCTAGGCTTTATTTATTTATTTATTTAGACGGTACCTATATAGGATGATTCAGAGTCGCGCATGGCTGCTCATTTGGATTGTTTACGAGCTAGTTAAAGCGGTACTTATTTCCCAGTACTCATTTTTTGGCTAATTAGAAAAATATTGTTTTGTCATGTAAATAAGGGCCTTTTTGACGTGTGTAAGGGGCAGTTTAGGTGGAGAATACATTTAGCGGTATAATACTTTGATTTATTCCGTTTAATTAAGAAAAGGTGGTACCTGTTTTACAAAGCCACGATTTTTACTGGGATTCAGTGTGTATGTGTTCTTTGGGCATTAGAATCGACCCTTTATGATCAAAAAACAGCATAAAAAAATTATTATTAGTTTTTTGAAATTGATCGAAACGGTGGATTGGACAGTATTGTGTGGAGTGCTTCCGTTGGTGGTTGAGGCGCAAGTTGTAGAACAGGGAGGGCCAAGGAGATGAGAAGGGTGAAGGAAGGGGATAGGGTTCATGTACTTTATAGGTACAGAGGAGATTGGGATGACTTGCTAATGCGATGGGTGGGGTAGGAACCATCATTGCCTGAAATCTTGAAAGAAGGAGAAGTGTTGGTCGCTGGGGGCGGAATTGACCGGTGTAGATGAAGTAATTGATAGGGTGCAGCAATGGTCTGAAGAGGCAAGGGAGTTCGGTAAGAAAGGTGAGAGTAATAAATGATTGCATAGGAGTGGTTAGAATGTTGAAGAATGAGGCAGTCTGTGGGGAAAATACAGGATTAAGTATTATGGATGAATAGAGGGAATGAGACAGGCGCATCAAAGAACGGAAAACGCGACAGAAGAGCATGGTTTGAGGAAGGTAGGAAAAAAGAGACTGTGGAGAAGGAAGGAAATTAAGATAGAAAATGAGGCGATTATGATGGATATTTTACAAGAGCAATGAGAGGGAAGTAATAAGAGGAGAGAAGTGTTTCAGATATGTAAGGAGGTAGGCAGGGAAAGACTGGACTTGACCTTTAAGGCCCAGTAATTGGTTACAAGACATGGGAATTTTAGAGAGTATTTGAAAAGATTTGGGTTGGCAAGTCAAGTAAACAGGTTATGTGGGGGAGATGCTGAAACATACCATATGAAGTCGAAATACCAAACGGTGGACATCATTTCAGTAAGGGAAAGGGTTGAAAGAGTTTATTCGGTCTGGGATGAAATCAGCTTAAGGAAGGAAAAGATTAAGGAAGTCGAGGCCATTTTATTTATAAATGACTTGGCCGATGAGGTGGTGGATGAAGTGTGGGGTGAGATAGAACATATGTAAGGATGCTTTTGTAAAGATTTTTTGTTGTGTTATTTTGTAAATAAAGAAGAACCGGTGATGTTGCCATTTTCTGCGGGCTGGAGGAGGGTATCTGGGGCATAGAAAACAGGTTTTTTTTGGGTTTTTTTAATAGAGTATAAGAGAGTAATTGGTTTCCTTAGAGGTGGTTTTGTAGGGTAGTGGGATGTGGAAAAACCGATACCGTAAGGTTTGTCTATAGTGTCTGTTACGTTCTTAAAGGAATGGAATCGCATTATTTGCATAAAAAAGAACATACATTTTTTTTCAAATTGATTAAGGGGGGATTTTTCAGTTTCCGATTTTGACCTCCTGTAACGTTAGAACTAATACACCAATCAGAGTGATTTGAACGATTGGCCATTTTTTTAAAATTTAATAACTGGACTAATTCCACCCAAAATTCAGTTTGTTAGGTTTTTAGGGGATTAGACTTCTGTTCGAAAACAGCATAAAAAATTTATAATTTTTTTTTTTGAAATTGACCAATTGGCAATTTTGTTCTTTTTTTCAATTTCCAACTTTGACCGCCTGTAACTTTAAAGCGAATGCACCAATCAAAATAAATCGAACTGTTTTCCTGTTCTTGATATCTTCTTTCTGCTACCACAAACGAAAGTCCCGATGGTTCAATAAATTCGGAGATAGACATTCGGTGGTCAATTTTTGGGCACTTTTAGAATCGGCATTTTGGCCAATTTTTAAAAATCCACTAATTAGACTACTTAATTTCACCAGAATTCAGTTTGTTTCGTTTTTGGGGATTGGACCTATTCTGATCAAAAAACAGCATATTTTTTTAGTTCATTTCATGTTTGAACGCCTGTTACTTTAGAACGAATGCTCCAATCAGAATGATTCCAACTGGTTTTTCCTCTTCTTGATGTTTTCTTCCACCTACCACAGACAAGAGTCCCATCCTCCATCAAAAGTTTCGGAGATAAACCCCTTCGGTGGTCGATTCGATCGAAGCCACTTTATTATGTTCTTAGAGGATTTGAATTGACCCATTCTAATCAAAAACCCGATAAAAAGTTTCACAAACGTTTTTGAAATTGATCAAAGGGGGGGGGGGTACTTTAGGTCTTTTTCTCAATTTTCAAATTCCAAATTTGACCACCTGTAACTTTAGAACGAATGCACCACGTAGAACGAAGGTTTTACTATCACTCGTCGAGCCTTATTTTGCTAGTTACACCTTCTCTTTTTGAACTTTGTTTTTTTTTGTATTTTTTCTCCGTTTCTTTTTCTTTTTTTTTATTCTATTTTGATTGGTCCTTATTCGCAGCTAACTTTTACCTACAAAAGATCAATTTTAGTGTCAAATTTTTAAGTAATCTGTAAATTTTGTCTATTTTCATCCTTTTTACTTCATTGTCACCATTTTGTTCCGTTACGTCCGACAAATTATTTTTTGAATTTGTCACATTACAACTTGTGTGGTCTATTCACATCATTATCTTAATTTCGTTCCTTGTTCTTTTTATCTTCTAAGGGATTTTGTTTTCTTTCTTCATTTCCAACTTTGGCCTGTAACTTTAGAGCGAATGCACTGATACAAATAGCTCGAACTGTTTTTTCGTCTTCTTGTAGTCTTCTTTTTCCTACCACAAACGAAAGTCCCGATGGTTCAATAAATTCGGAGATAGACGCCTTCGGTGGTGAATTTTTGGGCACTTTTAGAATCGGCATTTGGACCAAATTTTAAAAATCCACTAATTAGACTACTTAATTTCACCCGAATTCAGTATGTTTCGTTTTTGGGGGTTGGACCCATTCTGATCAAAATCAACATTTTTTTTTATTTATTTTTTTAGTTTGTTTCCACGTTTGACCGCCTGTACGTTTAGAACGAATGCACCAATCAGAATGATTCCAACTAGTTTTTCCTCTTCTTGATGTTCTCTTTTACCTACCATAGACAAGATTCCCATTCGTTCAAGAGTGCCAGAGATAAACCCCTTCGGTAGTCGGTTATTGGACACTTTTAGAATC
The DNA here is from genome assembly GCA_951812265.1 of Taphrorychus bicolor. Classification (NCBI taxonomy): domain Eukaryota; kingdom Metazoa; phylum Arthropoda; class Insecta; order Coleoptera; family Curculionidae; genus Taphrorychus; species Taphrorychus bicolor. The sequence goes on from OX638304.1 coordinate 30,023,574, forward strand.
GGCATTTTGGACATTTTCTCAAAACTCTCTATATGGGTAATTTCACCCGAAGCCACTTTATTATGTTCTTAGAGGATTTCAATCGACCCATAAAATGATTCACAAATGTTTTTGAAATTGAGCAAAGGAGGGGGGGGGGGGTATTTTAGTCATTTTTTCTCAATTTTTAAATTCCAAAGTTGACCGCCTGTAACTCTAGAACGAATGCACCGATCAGAATGACTACAACTGTTTTTCCCTCTTCTTGATGACCTCTTTCACATACCAAAAACGAAAGTCCCATTGGTTTAATGGTTTCGGAGGTTCTTCGGTGTCTATCTGTCGATTTTTGGCAGCTTTGAAATCGGAATTTTGGCTATTTTTTTGGGCCTCATCTAACTGAGCTAATTTCATCCGAATTCAGTTTGTTACTTTCTTAGGAGATTAAAAACGATGAATTGACACATTCTGACCAAAAACAATAAACCATTATTCTTAATTTGTTTTTTGAAATTTTCGGAGGGTTTATTTCCTCTTTTTTCTCAATTTCCAAATTTGACCGCCTGTAACTTTAGAACGAATGCACCGATCAGAAATACTACAAGTGTTTTTTCGCTCTTTTTGATGTCCTCTTTCACATACCAAAATCAAAAAGCCCATTAGTTTGATGGTTTCGGAGGTAGACCCCTTTGGTGCCTATCTATCGATTTTTGGCACTTTTAAAACTCACATCTTAACTGAGCTAATTTCATTCAAATTTGTTACTTTCTTAGGGAATTAAAATCGATGGATTGACACATTCTGACCAAAAACAACAAAAAATGTTTTTTTAAGTTTTTTGAAATGAACTTTGACCGCCTGTAACTTTAGAACGAATGCGTATTTTAATTTAATTTTAACGTGTATTTTTCCTCTTCTTAGTGTCCTCTTTCTCCTATCACAAACGAAAGTCCAACTGAATCAAGAATTTCGGAGATAGACCCCTTCGGTGGTATTTTTAGGCACTTTTAGAATCAGCATTTTTTGCCATTTTTTTAAAAACTCACTGATAAGTCTACTTTCACCCGAATTCAGTTTGCTAATCGTGGGAAGGTTTTACTCACTCGTCGCGTCTTATTTGGCTAGTTACACCTTATCTTTTTGAACTTTTTCCTTTTTTCTGTGTTTTTTTTTTATTTTTTCTCCGCTTTTTTTCTTCGCTCTTCCTTTTTTTTATTCTATTTTGATTGGTCCTTACTCGCAGCTAACTTTGACCTCCAAAATATCAAGTTTGTTGTCTAAACTTTAAGTAATGTTAAAATTGTGCCTATTTTCAACCTTTTTATTTCATTGTCACCATTTTGTTTCGTTAATTCCGATAAATTATTTTTTGAATTTGTCACATTTACAACTTTGTGTCGTCTATTTTCAGCATTATATTAATTTCGTTCCTTGTTCTTTTATCTTCTAAGGGATTTTGTTTTCTTTCTCAATTTACCACTTTGGCCTGTAACTTTAGAGCGAATGCACCGATCCAAATAAGTCGAACTGTTTTTTCCTCTTCTTGATGTCTTCTTTTTCCTACCACAAACGAAAGTCCCGGTGGTTCAATAAATTCGGAGATAGACGCCTTCGGTGGTCGATTTTTGGGCACTTTAGAATCGCCATTTTGGCCAAATTTTAAAAATCCACTAATTAGACTACTTAATTTCACCCGAATTCAGTATGTTTTGTTTTTGGGGATTTTGGACCCATTCTGATCAAAAACAGCATTTTTCTTATTTTTTTTTAGTTTGTTTTCACGTTTGACCGCCTGTAACTTTAGAACGAATGCACCAATCAGAATGATTCCAACTGGTTTTTCCTCTTCTTGATGTTCTCTTGCACCTACTATAGACAAGAGTCCCATTCGTTCAAGAATTTCGGAGATAGGTGGGTAATTTCACCCGAAGCACTTTGTTATGTTCTTAGAGGATTTCAATCGATCCATTCTGATCGAAAACCGTGTAAAGAGTTTCTCGAATGTTTTTGAAATTGAGCAAAGGGTGAGGGGTATTTTAGGCATTTTTCCTCATTTTTCAAATTCCAAATTGACCGCCTGTAACTTTAGAACAGCGATCAGAATGACTACAACTATTTTTTCCCTCTTTTTGATGTCCTCTTCACATATCAAAAAACGAAAGTCCCTTTGGCTTAATGGTTTCGGAGGTAGACCCCTTTGGCGTCTATCTAACGATTTTTGGCACTTTTAAAATTGGTATTTTGGCAATTTTTTAAAAACTCACTCACACTAACTGAGCTAATTTCATTCGAATTCAGTTGGTTACGTTCTTAGGGGATTAAAATCGATGGATTGACACATTCTGACCAAAAACAACAAACAATTTTTTTTTTTTTTTTTTAATTTTTCGGACGGTTTATTTTCTCTTTTTCTCCATTTTCAACTTTGACTGCCTGTAACTTTAGAACAAATGCACCGATCCGAATAAATCCACGTGTTTTTTCCTATTCTTGATGTCCTCTTTCTCCTAACACACGAAAGTTTAGCTGGGTCAAAAATTTCGGAGATAGACCCCTTCGGTGGTATTTTTAGGCCCTTTTAGAATCGGCATTTTGGCCATTTTTTAAAAACTCACTGATAAGGCTGCTTTCACCCGAATTAAGTTTGCTACGTTCCTAGAAAATTGCAATCGAGGATAGGCTTTAGTATCACTAGTCGAGTCTTATTTTGCTGGTTACTCCTTATCTTTTTGAACTTTTTCCTTTTTTCTGTGTTTTTTTTTTGTATTTTCTCTCCGTTTTTTTTTCTTTTTTTTTATTCTATTGTGATTGGTCCTTATTATATAGGACCAACCATATATTATTATATACAAAAGAACAATGTTGGTGTCAAAACTTTAATTAATCTTTAAATTTTGTCTATTTTCATCCTTTTTATTTCATTGTCACCTTTTTGTTCCGTTACTTCCGAAAAATTATTTTTTGAATTTGTCACATTCACAACTATTCTCAGCATTATCTTAATTTCGTTCCTGGTTCTTATATCTTAAAATAATTTTATTCTTTCCATTTTCCATTATTCCTTTCTTTTAGTATTTTTTTTTATTTTAAAAATATCTGAATTAAAAATATACAGGTGTTTTATTTAAAAAAACGCAGCTTTTACTAGTATTTTTTCGCACCCCGTATAAAAAAATTTGATCACTTTTTTTAGCTTTGATGCAACTTTCGTAAAAACCAATTCTGTAGCATTAATAGTTTCCAAGTTGCGCCCTGGTTAAATAAGTGTGGGACACCCTGTATATTTTTTTTTCAAATACGTTCACAGGGTGTCACCTAAGCAATGTCCTTAATATCAAGGCGTAATTCCCTGTAACGTTTTATAAATCACGTATATCATATCTTACTTCATTTTTGACTTACAGGGTGTTAACATATTTTTTTCAGTTTTTATTTTTCTCAGTCTCGAAAGTCCACTATCTCAGTGAAACTTGGTAAAGAAAATTCTATGGGACAAAAAAATTCATATATGATACCCGTGAACATGTAAATATTGCCTAAAATAGCGTAAACAAGGTAATAAATAACAAGCAGCGCGTCGCTTACTTGACAGGTCGTTCAAATATCGGACCGGCCGGCCTCGGCTCGTAACCTCTTGCCGTAACAATATGCTTATAGCGGAAGTTATTATTGGAATCTTATTATGCATTGTCCAATTGAAACTAACTTTTCCTTGGTAAACTACACTTTGTCCTCCTGATCCAATCCTTTCTTTTTGTCCAGATGGGCATTAAATAATAAATATTTATTTTGTAAAATTTCTTTCATTTTGTTCTCATTATGAAACAATTCAGGTGGTATTTAGGCTTTTTATTTGCCGAAGCAAAAACATTTAGTGCCCATTTTAACGTAAAGAATGCATTAAGCAAGCTTATAGGCAAAGCAGCTTGTGCAGCCCCTTTGTGACTCGAAATTCATGGCCCGTAGTTTTATTATTTTTAGTACATTGAAGTCTCCTTAACAAGACCAGTTTTACGAAGTTTCTATTATCAGTGTGAAAAGTGATCGCTTTGCTTATGTTTTAAATCACTTTCCTCTCCCACCACATCAAATACTAAATTATTTAACAATCCCATTCTTGAAAGAGTTTTAATTACCTCTATAAATAATGAGTTTGTTTACACAGCAAAACAAAGCCACTGACTTGATTTACCCTTTTCAACTCAATGAAACGAAATCTCTTATTTAAATTGGTTTCCGAGGCGGCACTTTTAACTTTTAGAAGAGTTCGTCGTTCAAGAGGGTACTCGAAACAGTAAGTTCTCGTCAGCAATTTGCACAGCGGTCGCTTTATGTTTAGAATTGCGCTAAATGGAAAGTACTTCTATGAAGTTTCCATAAGTAATTCAAGATAATGAGGTTGCGTAGGTATTGTTTAGGCGTGGTGGTGATGAAACAATAAAAACTGGCAGTAGTACGCACCGAACGGAAACGTTGGTCGCATTGGGCAATAATAATAATTAGGGTATGCGACGTCATGGGAGCGTGAAAGGTTCCGGTGTAAACGTTTTTCTTGTATTCAGGATTAAAAACCACTCGAGACACCAGTAAGGTGAATTTATTAATAAAACGCGAAAAGCTTATTCGTTAAATTTAAAAAAACCCAGTCGGTACTAATGAAGCGGTACCGTTACGTTACCGAGGCTGCGACCAGAAAAATTACTGGAACTGTCGTCGCTTCGCATCGAGCACACGAGATTAATGTGAGAACCGCTTTTGTAACTGAAACCTAAAGGTAGTACCCAATGAACTAGGAGATATGGACAGAGCCAAGAAATGGCGATATTTCCCTAAAAACCGTTTCGTTTTTTTTTTAAGTCCGCCATTTTTAAGGTTTCCATGACGTAATATTGTCGTCAGCGCACGTCATACAAGTATCATAGGAGCTTAAAGTCGAACCGGATATGGATTGTCGATTGGTTTTTGTTAGGTTATATATAAAAGTTAAGTTTTAAACCTTGGAGCTAGGTCAGCTAAGGGCTAGATAACAAGTATTAAAAATAATGACAGTAGCAAATTGTTTTGCAACAATTTGACGTAAAACATCATGACGTCACGATATCATCGACATTTTTAAGGTTCCCACTGCTAAAAAGGGGGGCCAGATCTTTAAAACAGGAGAATGCTTCCCGAGCTCGTTGGTAGTACCATTTGAAATTCGCAAATATCTCGAGAATGTCATTTGCCACATTTCTGAAGTACCTATCTCGAGAAGCAACTTAGTTGTAGTTGCCCCCCAAGAATGCAGAGCACGTAAGGAATCCCTATTACACAAAACCGCTCTAAAGCCTATATAAAAACTATATTCTCGTAACTGCCTAGGGCCCTACTAATACTTACTATTCAGAAAAAAACTAGGTACTAAAAGCTATTACATAGGTCACTACCTACATAAGTTATCAATGGGTACCGGAGCCGGTCCGGTACCACTACAACGTCCACACGGTACTCACCTGGTCCTGCAAGATCAAAGGCAGCGTGAAACAAAACAAAGCACAATCAGGCCAAGAAAGTCAGTCTGCGACGTACCGTCGAGGGTTCCGACGGTGGTACCTGCGCTAGTGTAAACAGAGCTTTAAGGTGAAACTCCGTTTCGCCTTGTGTGTGTGTACTTTTGTTATTAATATTCTTTGGCAAAGGTGAGTGTCTTTTTTTTTAATTCTTTTGTTGGTGGATGTTCCGATAATAAGGTTAAATGTAGGAGATGATTAATGGTTATTTTGCAATTAGGACCTATTTGTAATTGCATTATGTATAGTATTTTGTATTACGTATAGTATAATATTTTTAAGAGAAAGCACAATAATAATTGACCTGAGTGAATGGGTCCATGATCCAATGATCATGTCATTGGACGTGGGTTTTATTCAGGTTATTGTTTACCTTCTTGAGAGATATCGGTGTTGCTAGCTGAGAAAACAATATTATTACCAGTGTGCAGAAAGTGTACATAACAATTTAATTTTTAGGAGAAAATTATCGAGAAGAAAGACAAACAAATTGACGACTCTATGTTAGATCTTTTTCAAGGTTATTCTACTAAAATTATCGATATTTTTGTCGAAAGTTGCATTATTCTATTAAAACACGTGGGTAGTAAATAGCAATGTGTGGTACTCTGCTACTATTTAAGTAAAATATTCTTGAAAAATAACGTAAAATAGACGTCGAAACGTTTTCACGACAATTTCCTCGTAACAATACAAGCTCTAAAGTTATGAAGTTAATATTAAGCATGGTGGGTTGAAGTCTACAATAAACTATTAACGGTTTTCTGACTTTTCGTAATTTTTAGTTTCACTAAAATTGACTCAAAGTTAAATATATCGCGTGTTACCAAAAAAAAATGCCTTTTTTGATCGACGCCACTCTGGATCCACTCAAGAAAATGCTCTTTTTGATCGATGCCACTCTGGATCCACTCAAGAAAATGCTCTTTTTGATCGATGCCACTCTGGATCGATAAAGCACTTAATTGCGGGGATTTGGGAGGACCTGAAAGCGTCTATTACACCGGAAAAATTAATATTCTTGAGAAGGGTGAACGGCTCCATGCGTGTACTGCTTTTGTAAATTATTTCAGAATTTTTTAGATTTACAGGGCGTTCTAAAGTTATCGTAAAAATATGGAAAACTTACATTCTTTTTCGATTTTTTCTTAAGCGACAATTACCCCAAAATAATTCAAATTCTCGTACAGAATAAAGGGCCAGCTATCTGGATTATTTCAGAATTTTTACCGTTCAAATGCCAAATATACAGAGGGTTCTAACGTTCTCACAACAATCAATAAAAACAGTAATTTAAAGTTTTAGCGTTTTACGTATTGTTTTTTAAACGACTTTTTATCGAAATCATATAAATTCTTGTGCAGGGTAAAGGGCCAGGTGTGTGTGTTGCCTCTATGAATTATTTCAAAATTTTTGCTGAAAAAATGGCGGATCTAGAGGGCGTTCTAATGTTTTCGCAAAAATGTGAACTTTTAAATTTTAACGTTTTTTTGTTTTTTTTCTTATGCGACTCTTAAAACGAAATAATCCAAAGTCTTGTACTGGCTGAAGGGCAACGTATGTGCTAGCTCTCTAAATTATTTCAGAATTTTTATTCTTCAAATGTCGAATACAGAGCGTTATAACGTTCTCAGAAAAATCAATAAAAAAATGAATTCAAAGTTATAGCTTTTTTTTTCGTATCGTTTTTTAAACGATTTTACATCAAAGTTATTCAAATTCTTGTGCAGGGTAAAGGGCCAAGTATGTACTGCCTCTCTGAATTATTTCAAAATTTTTACTATAAAAATACGGAATTTAGAGGGCGTTCTAAACGTGAACAAATTACTTTTAAATTTTATCGTTTTTTCGATCTTTTTCTTAAGCGACTATTACAACGAAATAATCCAAAGTCTTATACTGGCTGAAGGGCCAGGTAGGTGCTAGCTCTCTCCCGACTATTTCACAATTTTTACTTTTCAAATGTCGAATATACAGAGCGTTAAAACCTTCTCAGAAAATAAAATAAAAAAATTAATTTAAAGTTTTAGCGGTTTTTCGTATCGTTTTTTAAACGATTTTACATCGAAATTATTCAAATTCTTGTGCAGGGTAAAGGGTCAAGTGTGTACTGCCTCTCTGAATTATTTCAAAATGTTTACTATAAAAATACGGAATCTAGAGGGCGTTTTAACGTTTTCGCAAAAAATGTGAACAAATTACTTTTAAATTTTATCGTTTTTTCGATCTTTTTCTTAAGCGACTATTACAACGAAATAATTCAAAATCTTGTACTGGCTGAAGGGCCAGGTAGGTGCTAGCTCTCTGAACTATTTCACAATTTTTACTTTTCAAATGTCGAATATACAGAGCGTTAAAACCTTCTCAGAAAATAAAATAAAAAAATTAATTTAAAGTTTTAGCGGTTTTTCGTATCGTTTTTTAAACGATTTTACATCGAAATTATTCAAATTCTTGTGCAGGGTAAAGGGCCAAGTGTGTACTGCCTCTCTGAATTATTTCAAAATGTTTACTATAAAAATACGGAATCTAGAGGGCGTTTTAACGTTTTCGCAAAAAATGTGAACAAATTACTTTTAAATTTTATCGTTTTTTCGATTTTTTCTTAAGCGACTATTACAACGAAATAATCCAAAGTCTTGTACTGGCTGAAGGGCCAGGTAGGTGGTGGCGCTCTGAACTATTTCACAATTTTAACTTTTCAAATACAGAGCGTTAAAACGTTCTCAGAAAATTAATTAAAAAAATTAATTTAAAGTTTTAGCGTTTTTTCGTATCGTTTTTTAAACGATTTTACATCGAAACTATTCAAATTCTTGTGCAGGGTAAAGGGCCAAGTGTGTACTGCCTCTCTGAATTATTTCAGAATTTTTACTATAAAAATGCGGAATGTAGAGGGCGTTCTAACGTTTTCGCACAAATATAAACAAGTTACTTTTAAATTTTAACGTTTTTTCGAATTTTTTCTTAAGCGATTATTACAATGAAATAATCCAGTCTTGTACTGGCTGAAGGGCCAGGTAGGTGCTGGCTTTCTGAATTATTTCGGAACTTTTACTGTTAAAATGTCGAATATACAGAGCGTTTTAAGGTTCTCACAAAAAAACAATAAAAAAATTTATTTAAAGGTTTAGCGTTTTTCGTATTGTTTTTTAAACGATTATTACATCGAAATGATTCAAATTCTTGTGCAGGGTAAAGGGTCAGGTGTGTACTGCCTCTCTGAAATATTTCAGAATTTTTACTATAAAAATACCGAATCTACAGGGCGTTCTAACGTTTTCGTAAATACATTAAAAAAAAATTGCTTTTAAACTTTAACTTTTTTCCGTATTATTTCTTAAGCGACTATTGCACCGAAATAATTCAAATTCTTCTACAGGGTGAAGGGCCAAGTGTGTACTGCCTCTCGAAATTATTTCAGAAGTTTTACTATAAAAATACGGAATCTAGAGGGCGTTCTAACATTTTCGCGAAAATGTGAACAAATTAATTTTAAATTTTAACGTGTTTTCGAATTTCTTCTTAACCGACTATTACAACAAAATAATCCATTGTCTGGCTTAAACGATTATTATATCAAAATGATTCAAATTCTTGTGCAGGGTAAAGGGTCAGGTGTGTACTGCCTCTCTGAAATATTTCAGAATTTTTAGTATAAAAATGCCAATCTACAGGGCGTTCTAACGTTTTCGTAAACACATTAAAAAAAATTGCTTTTAAATTTTGACTTTATTCCGTATTTTTTCTTAAGCGACTATTGCACCGAGATAATTCAAATTATTTTAGAGGGTAAAGGGCCAAGTGTGTACTGCCTCTCTGAATTATTTCAGAATTTTTACTATAAAAATGCGGAATGTAGAGGGCGTTCTAACGCTTTCGCACAAATGTAAGCAAGTTACTTTTAAATTTTAACGTTTTTTCAAATTTTTTCTTAAGCGATTATTACAATGAAATAATCCAGTCTTGTACTGGCTGAAGGGCCAGGTAGGTGCTGGCTTTCTGAATTATTTCGGAACTTTTACTGTTGAAATGTCGAATATACAGAGCGTTTTAAAATTCTCACAAAAAAACAATAAAAAAATTAATTTAAAGGTTTAGCGTTTTTCGTATTGTTTTTTAAACGATTATTACATCGAAATGATTCAAATTCTTGTGCAGGGTAAAGGGTCAGGTGTGTACTGCCTCTCTGAAATATTTCAGAATTTTTACTATACAAATGCCGAATCTACAGGGCGTTCTAACGTTTTCGTAAATACATTAAAAAAAAATTGCTTTTAAACTTTAACTTTTTTCCGTATTATTTCTTAAGCGACTATTGCACCGAAATAATTCAAATTATTTTAGAGGGTAAAGGGCCAAGTGTGTACTGCCTCTCTGAATTATTTCAGAATTTTTACTATAAAAATGCGGAATGTAGAGGGCGTTCTAACGCTTTCGCACAAATGTAAGCAAGTTACTTTTAAATTTTAACGTTTTTTCAAATTTTTTCTTAAGCGATTATTACAATGAAATAATCCAGTCTTGTACTGGCTGAAGGGCCAGGTAGGTGCTGGCTTTCTGAATTATTTCGGAACTTTTACTGTTGAAATGTCGAATATACAGAGCGTTTTAAAATTCTCACAAAAAAACAATAAAAAAATTAATTTAAAGGTTTAGCGTTTTTCGTATTGTTTTTTAAACGATTATTACATCGAAATGATTCAAATTCTTGTGCAGGGTAAAGGGTCAGGTGTGTACTGCCTCTCTGAAATATTTCAGAATTTTTACTATAAAAATGCCGAATATACAGGGCGTTCTAACGTTTTCGTAAATACATTAAAAAAAAATTGCTTTTAAACTTTAACTTTTTTCCGTATTATTTCTTAAGCGACTATTGCACCGAAATAATTCAAATGATTTTAGAGGGTAAAGGGCCAAGTGTGTACTGCCTCTCTGAATTATTTCAGAATTTTTACTATAAAAATGCGGAATGTAGAGGGCGTTCTAACGCTTTCGCACAAATGTAAACAAGTTACTTTTAAATTTTAACGTTTTTTCGAATTTTTTCTTAAGCGATTATTACAATGAAATAATCCAGTCTTGTACTGGCTGAAGGGCCAGGTAGGTGCTGGCTTTCTGAATTATTTCGGAACTTTTACTGTTGAATTGTCGAATATACAGAGCGTTTTAACGTTCTCATAAAAAACAGGAAAAAAATTAATTTAAAGGTTTAGCGTTTTTTCGTATCGTTTTTTAAACGATTTTACATCGAAATTATTCAAATTCTTGTGCAGGGTGAAGGGCCAGGTATGTACTGCCTCTCTGAAATATTTCAGAATTTTTACTGTAAAAATGCCGGATCTACAGGGCGTTCTAACGTTTTCGTAAATACATTAAAAAAAATTGCTTTTAAACTTTAACTTTTTTTCGTAGTTTTCCTTAAGCGACTATTACACCGAAATAATTCAAATTATTTTGCATGGTGAAGGGCCAGGTGTGTACTACCTTTCTTAATTATTTCAAAATTTTTACTGCAAAAATGCCGAATTTACAGGGCGTTCTAGCGTTAGATAAAAATTTTTTTTTTTAAATTTCAACATGGATTCGTATTTTTCTAAAGTGTCTATTAGGTACACCAAAACAATTCATATTCTTGTATAGGGTGAAGAGCCAGGTGTGCACCGCCTGGCCCTGAATATATTTCAGAATTCTTTCTATGAAAATGCCGAATTTACAGGACGTTCTAACGTTTTTGCAAAAGTATGAAAAAATTGCTTTTAAATTTTAACGTTTTTTCGATTTTTTTCTTAAGCGACTATACAACGAAATAATTCAAATTATTGTACAATGTGAAGGGCCAGGTGTGTACCACCTCTCTGAATGATCTCAAAATTTTTACTCTAAAAATGCCGAATTTACAGGGCGCTCTAACGTTAAATTAAAAGAAAATATTTTTAAATGTTATCGTTATCGCATTCTATTTTTTCTTACGTTTCTATTAGATCAAAACAATTCAAATTCTTGTACAGGGTGAAGAATCAGGTTTGTACCGAGGAGCCCTGAATAATTTCAGAATTTTTTCTGTAAAACCGCCAAATTTACAGGGCGTTCCAACGTTTTTGCAAAAATATGAAAAAATTACTTTTAAATTTTAACGTTTTTCGGTACTTTTTTATAAGCGACTATTGCACCGAAATGATTCAAATTGTTATACAAGATGAAGGGCCAGGTGTGTACTACCTCTCTAAATTATTTCAAAATTTTTACAGTAAAAATTCCGAATTTCTGAAGTTCCAGCGTTAGATTTAAAAAAAATATATTTTTGAATTCAGCGTTGCTTCGTAATTTTTCTATGTGTCTATGACACCAAAACAATTCAAATTCTTGTATGTACTGGGTGAATAATTTCAGAATTTTTTCTCTAAAAATGCCGAATTTACAGGGCGTTCTAACGTTAAATTTAAAAAAAAATTATTTTTAAATTTCAAAGTTGCTTCGTAAATGTTTCTTAAGTGTCTATGACACTAAAACAATTCAAGTACTTGTATAGGGTGAAGAGCCAGGTGTGTACCGCCTAGCGCTGAATAATTTCCGAATTTTTTCTTTAAAAATTGCGGAATTTACAGAGCGTTCCGAAAATAAAAAAAAAATTACTTTTAAATTTTAACGTTTTTCGGTACTTTTTCTTGAGCGACTGTTGCACCGAAATAATTCAAATTGTTGTACAACGTGAAGGGCGATGGTGTGTACTACCTCTCTAAAATATTTCAAAATTTCTTCTGTAAAAATGCCAAATTTACAGGGTATTCTAACGTTAGACTTAAAAAAATATTTTAAAATTTCAACGTTGTTCTTATTTTTTCTTAAGTGTCTATTACATCAAAACAATTGAAATTCATTTACAGGATGAAGAGTTAGGGGTGTACCGCCTAGCTCTAAATAATTTCAGATTTTTTTGGTGTAAAAATGCCAAATTTGCAGGGCGTTCTAACGTTAAATAAAAAAAAAATATTTTTAAATTTCAACGTTGCTTCGTAAATGTTTCTTAAGTGTCTATGACACTAAAACAATGCAAATACTTGTATAGGGTGAAGAGCCAGGTGTGTACCGCCTAGCTCTGAATAATTTCTGAATTTTTTCTGCAAAAATTGCGGAATTTATAGAGCGTTCTGAAAATAAGAAAAAATTACTTTTAATTTTTAACGTTTTTCGGTACTTTTTCTTAAGCGACTGTTGCACCGAAATAATTCAAATTGTTGTACAAGGTGAAGGGCCAGGTGTGTACTACCTCTTTAAATTATTTCAAAATGTTTACTGTAAAAATGCCAAATTTACAGGATATTCTAACGTTTGATTTAAAAAAATATTTTAAAATTTCAAGGTTGTTTTGTATTTTTTCTTAAGTGTTTATTACATCAAAACAATTGAAATTTCAGATTTTTTTTCTGTAAAAATGCCGAATTTACAGAGCGTTCTAACGTTTTTCCAAAAATATGAAAAAATTACTTTTAGATTTTAACGTTTTTCGGTACTTTTGCTTAAGCGACTGTTGCACCGAAATAATTCAAGTTGTGGTACAAGGTGAAGGGCCAGGTATGTACTACCATTCTGAATTATTTCAAAATTTTCACTGTAAAAATGCCGAATTTACAAGGCATTCTAATGTTAAATTTAAAAACAAATATTAAGTTTCAACGTTGCTTGGTAATTTTTCTTAAATGTCTATGACACCAAAACAATTCAAATTCCTATACATTCCACCCAGGGTGAAGAGTCAGGTGTGTACTACCCCTCTGAATTATTTCAAAATTTTTCCTGTAAAAATTCCGAATTTACAGGGTGTTCTAACGTTAAATTAAAAAAAAAGTAATTTTTAAATTTCAAAAGTGCTTTGTATTTTTTAAATTTAAAGTTAAAGCGACTCTTGCACCGAAGTAATTCAAATTTTGTACAAGGTGAAGGGCCAGATGGGTACTGCCTCTGAATTATTTTACATTTTTTACTGCAAAAATGCCGGATCTACAGGGCGTTCTAACGGCTTTTAAAAATTATAAAAATATTACTTTAGAGTTTTAGCTTTATTTTCGTATGGTTTTTAAACGATTATTATACCAAAATAATTCAAACTCTTCTACAAGGTGAAAGGGTAGGTATGTACTGCCTCTCAGAATTATTTCAGATTTTTTACTGCAAAAATGCTGAATTTACAGGGCGTTCTAAAGTTTTTGGAAAAATATCCAATTTTTTTTTAATATAACGTGTTTTAGTATTTTTTTTAAAACTACTATTACACCTAAATATATCAAATCTGAATATACAGGGGGTGTACTGCTTTTCTTACCTATGCTGAAGGGATTAATATGATTGATCTTCTGATTAATTTCGTGCTCCCATGATAAAGGTTTCTTCTTCATCATGGAGTCTTAATAGAGACAGTGAGAAGAGGGAAAGTTAATAAACCAATGTTCAAAAAATGTTATTGAAATCCATGGTAACGTTCTTCAGATATTTCAAAAAATATATTTTTTTCCAAAAACTATGACCATCAATAACGTCGAAAATAGAAACACGGTGCTCTTTGTATACAGGATACTCTGTAGTAGTATAAATGTTGAATTTTTGGATAGGTAACAAACAGACTTGATTCCAAATATTGATAACCCTACAAGCAGCAAGAAGAACATGCTGTGTGGTGTGAGTAATTAAAGCACAGAGCGAAGGAGATAGTACAGTACAGTACTATCACGAGGGTGGCTATTCTGCCCAAAGATCTTCTCATTGAGGAAAAGTGGCATAATCATGGAATAGCGCGACCTCATAGGAAACTTAGAGAAGTGATAATGCATAAATGGCAAAACACATGGAAGGCGAAAACTGTCAATGGTAAATGGACAAAGAAGATTTATTCTTTGTTTCATGGTCAACGGACAAAGAATACATCTTCTTTGTCCATTGACCATGAAATATTCCTGATATCAAAAAGCCCACCTGCCAAGTGGCCGCGACAGCTCTTACCATTATACAAACATGATAGGCAAGAGGAAGTTACTGTCTCTTCCATTTCCAACGATAGGAGATTGGCTGAACAATTTGGCTGAAGAAGTGCTATAAACAAGGAAGAAATGGATGCAAAGCACGGAGTAGCTTTCCTCATGGAGATGAGGGAAATACAGGGCAAAAGAAATAACTTAGAGTACCAAGTTACTAACTAGTGAGGAAGGCTACTCCAAACTCCGGAGCTGCGATGCAAAATCTAAAGGGTGGTCTCGCAGGCTTCGTGGAGGACATTTTCAATTAACAGTGGGAAGGCAGTGTAGCAGATAGTTAAAAAAGAAAAGGTAGAGAGAAAACAAAAAATACATAATCTAAATGCAGATTTCCATCCCAAAAATGACAATTTTACAAACCTCCCTGTACCTCGTGAACCAAGACACCCACAACAAAGCCTCCGATTACCACATCGATTTTTTATATAAAATTAACGTAGCATTACAAATATATCACAGTCTCTGCTAGTTTCTGAGATACACAGCGAGACGTCTGAAAACGGCTTTCACCCATTAGCATTCAGTCGTAAATCAAGGTGCATAAATTAAAGAACTGATTTGCCCAGCCCTATAAAACTTGTTTATCCATCTATAAAAAGCTAAAGATTGCCTTCTCTTAGTACAACTGTTGAGTAACAAAAACTGCATAAATTAGTGGTTCAAAACGCTTAAAGAATATCAAAAATATCAGTTGCTTAAATCAGTTAGATTTACTGAACAGATTTGCACATCTCTAAGGTGCTAACGAATAATTTCGTTTTTGTATAAAAAGGTAGAAGTAAGAACACCCTGTATAATAATGAGCTAAGAATGTCGGATTTGCTAGATAGCAAGCTACTAGATAATTAGCTCTGCCTCAAGAAAGGTTTTTAAATATTTTAAGCTCTATTATAGAGAAGGACTGCAAGGAGATATGGATGAAAGGATTCATTACCAGAATGTCGCTTTTTTTTTGGAGTGTTTCCTGGAAGACTAGTTAACTATTTTAAGCTGTGACTGAAAAAAGGTTTTTAAGTATTTTAAGCTTTGGCCGAAAAGAAGAACCAGAAGCATTTCAAGAAGATGCTTTTTCAGCTTTTCCTAAGTTTATGCAGCCCTTCATCCAACCTTTTTAAGTTAATAAATCTTAGGCAGCGTTTTCTTCCTTTTACGCTTCAGGGTTGCACTCGCTTCGATACTCTTGGACAACACATCATTGACCTTGAGAACCGCTTCTAAGAGGCTGTTAACTCCATTGTAAATAATGGAATTTCCAGAAACAGAAAAAATCGATAATTAGCTTTACCCAAATTGGAGCAATATACTTAACCTGAAAATGTGTACGTTTCGTCACCAAACTAAACAATAATTTTTGAAAAGACACTCTGGAATCTTTATAAGTTCCTGACATACAAATATGATGGTATGATATTGATTGATGTAGAAAATAATCCTATTTTCTACCTTCCTATTCTTATCATGAAGAAGTGATATCATCGAGAATTCTAAGCTTTTAAGACTTGACTAATGAACCAAAAAATTGCTTCTTTCTCAAATTATTTTAAAATAGTTATTGTTAGTGGGGGCTACATAAGAATAGAGCAAAGATAATACTCTATCAGATACTAGAGCATGAATTTCTAATTGCTCAGTTCTAAGGTCAATGGTCAGCTTTGATCACAGAAGTCCCGCTAGAGTCACGCAAATTTGCGGTTCATCAATAACACAAAACTGCCATGATTAACAGGTAAATCTCCCTCTGTCGATTACCGCTATAAAACGATTTTGAAATCGGCACTGTCATCCGTTCAAACGTTGATTTACGAGCTATAATCGAGCCATTTTGTCATTTGGCCTCTTGGTAACGGGCTTTGATGATGATACGGCCGTTTCTCATGAGCTAACGGTGAACAAAGATAAAAGCCGGCAAATAATTGAAGAAACCCACTTTATCGACTTCCAGAATCAACAGGAGAATTCCCTTTTGTTATTGCCTTTAAAAAAAAAGTTTCATACTTGACAAATTCCTTTCTTTATTGAAGAATTTCTTACTGTATCAGTCCTTTTGCTCGAAGCTAGAATTTGCCAGGCAATAAAACGACCGCTATCCACAGGCGATTATGTCTGTGCCATTAAAAGAATCATTGAAATATAGCCAACTTAGATTAAGCCCCAGGAGATGGTCGAGGCAGTATATAATACCGTCATCAATAAATTATGGGTACTATTAGCAATGGGGCGGAACGAGGTCTATTAGTATAGATCGTAGAGTGTATTGTACTTTGGCGGACAGTGGCGGTACCGTGGTGGTACACCACAATAATTATATCATAATTAATGGTTGTATTGCACGCATTGTTGTCTCCAGGCTACCGATAAACGATAAATATTGCGCTTTCTAAAACATCCCGTGAAAGTGCACTTTATGGCGCTGGAACTAGTCAAAGAGAGACGCAGGAGGTTAACGTGCGTTTAATTAAAAAAATCACATTTCTCGCCATATTATTTTCTATTTTCCATTTAATTAGATTTGAAACTTCGGTTTTTAACGCTCATATATACCTCACTTTTTCTTGGCAAATAAGGAAATCAATTCGAAGGATTAAAGTGGAACGGGCGGTGTTTGCAAGACCGCGTTTTTATTTACTTCTTCTTGCCCGTGAATTATATTTGGACAAAGTAATGGTAAACGTGACCTTTTTGGGCCTAACTGGGTTACTAGTACTGCATTTGATCTGATAGCGTCGTTCTCCTTTTTTGTGCACTTGATAGTTTTTCTTGAAGCGCATTAAATTTCGATAGGCCATCGAGCAGCTCCTTCATCATGAAGATAATTGAATTCTAAATCGCCTTTAAAATGCAATATGGGCCACTCTAACTGAATTTAAATAATGTGTGGCATTTTTCCTTATAAATCCTATAACAATGTGCCAGGCCTCTTACCGTCATAAGTGTGCCACTTAGTCTCTGCATAAACAAATCGATAGTTTTAATTAATGCCCACATTCGTTATATAACAAATCCGTAATTAAATCCCGCATAGAACGCGATCATACGTATTACCCATTATGCATTATTTATTAGTGCAAAAGAGTACGTTTGTTTGTTTGTTATTTAACATTAACGCGAATAGAAAACATGTCAGAGCGAATTTACATAACTGAGAATAAAAAACAAAAAATGCTGTCAGTCATTCACTAATCCACCAAAACAGAGTCCAAGAAAGCAACCTCATCCTCCTAAAAGTGCAAATTTATGGTACTGCCTTTCTCCTCGCGCTCATGAATACGCAACGACCCGGAAATGTTCCGGAGTCGCATAATTCCAAGTCGCAACTTTCGCAAACTCTTAACTAAATTTATACGCTTTTATGTCAGGAATGGAAGTTAGTATTGCAAAAATAAATCAGCCTTATCAGCTTTCAACTTTGACCTTTGTCAAGTTTGCGACAAGAAGTATCGGGACTAACCGGACGCACGTCAGCGACGGGACACCGGATTCCTGTTCCTGTTAGGAGATTGTGTTAAGCTCATTTGCTTTTTTTTAATTTTTAATAGTACGGCCGTTTGTGTCCCTTTACCATGCGTAGAGGTAAAGTTCTTTAGATGCAATATTTTCGGAGGTAGACCCCTTCGGAGGTCGATTTTTAGGCGCTTTTAGAATCGCGTTTTTGGACCATTTTTAAAAAGACCTCTTTAGAGGGTAATTTCAATCGAATTGAGTTTGTTACATTTTTAGGAGATTGTAAATGAGCCATTCCGATCAAAAATAGCAAAAAAAAAATTTCCGAAATTTTTTTTCAAAATGTCCAATGGGAGAGTATTGCAACTTTTTTCTCAATTGTCAACTTTGACCGCCTGTAACTTGAGAACGTCTGGACCGATTTGAGTAAGTCTAACTGTTTTGTCCTCTTCTTGATGTCCTTTTTCACCTCCCACCATCGTAAGTTCCGTAGATGCAATATTTTCGGAGATAGACTCCTTCGGAAGTCGATTTTTAGGGACTTTTGGAATCGCGTTTTGGGACCATTTTAAAAAAAAACCTCTTTAGAGGGTAATTTCAGTCGAATTGAGTTTGTTACGTTCTTAGGGGATTGCAAATAAACCATTCAAAAACAGCAAAAAAAATTTTCCGAAATTTTTTTCAAATTGTCCAATGTAGGGGTATTGCGACTTTTTCTCAATTCTCAAATTTGACTGACTGCAACTTGAGAACGCCTGGACCGATTTGAGTGAATCTAACTGTTTTGTCCTCTTCTTGATGTCCTCTTTCACCTCCCATCATCGGAAGTTCCGTAGATGCAATATTTTCAGAGATAGACCCCTTCACAGGAAAAAAATAAAAGGAATTTTATAGAGTTTTATCTTTGGAAACTTTAAAATATCGAAACTTTTAAGAAATCGAGGATGTGGAAAAGTAGCACTGAGTTGAATGTTTTGTACGATCTGAACATTCTCAACAATTAAAACAAAAAATGATTTAGACAAAAAAAAACAAAAAAACATGAAACAATCAACGAGAGCAATTTTACTTGCTTACTTCTTTAAAAAAATAATGTTCGTTTTGGTCGTGTTTTTGTTCATTTTTTCATAGTTGTTGTTAGCATTAGTGTAACAATCAAGCAAATTTTATACCTTTTATATCAAAGGCTTGACAAAGATCAAATAGTACTCTCTTACCCTGACTGGTACTAAAGACTACTAGTGCTAAATAAGTTACAACAAATTTAATAAGAAATAAAGTACCACTGCACTTTTATTACTGATTCCTTCATAAATACGGGTTATTTAATGATTATGGGCGCACATCATCAGCAGTTGGCTCGTTTTAACGAGTCCATCATCCGAGATTTAATTGGAATTTTATGTTTGGTTACAACATATCTTAATTACTGCATGTTCATACCGTGCCCGACAACCAATTAAAGGAAAGTGCATTATATTTGAACTGACTAAGCGATAATGAGGCGCGATAATTAGGAAAACTTTTACTTTTTAGTTGTTTTTTTTTTTGATAGTTACAGTTCAATACGCGAGTCTATTGGCGCCTGTTTTCTGCCCAAAACCGAATTAGGTACCAGTGTTTTCATTGTTTTTTTTTCATTGTTTGATTGCTTAATGATTGTGTAGCTGAAGCAAATACGAAGACCTAAAAGAAACGAAAAAGTTGATTAAAATCGAAAGGAATGATAAGATTTTGAAAGACGATAAAGGGAAATAATCAAGATGCAAAATATCAAGAAAAAATAAGGGTTAACAAATTAAAAGTTTAAAAAGAAAAAATCTTGAGCAAAAATAAACATCTCAGCATCAAATAAACTCTCTAATTAAAAGAAGATTTTCAAGAAACAAAAGTCACAAACAAATGTGGAGAATACCGACTTTGAAAATTTAGACTGAACACATAATAATTGGTTTAGGAAATCAGAGGAATTATTCTTAAAAATCCATAATATCTAATCTCAGGAACACCAAAAAAACAATCAACTCTAAGTATAGAGAAGAAGAAAAAACCGATAAAATAATTGATAGAAAATGTTTAACAAAAGTCACAAACAGGTTTGAAGAAAATGCACTTTGAGGCTAAAATTTAGACAGAACACACATAATAATTGGTATAGGAAAACAGAGGAATTATTCTTAAAAAATCCACAATGTCTTAGGAAGACTAAAAAAACCAATCAACTCTAAGTAGAGAAGAAAGAAAAAACGATAAAATAATTGAAAGAAAATGTTTAACAAAAGGCACAAACAAGTTTGAAGAAAAATCACTTTGAGGCTAAAATTTAGACAGAACACACATAATAATTGGTATATGAAAACAGAGGAATTATTCTTAAAAAATCTATAGTATCTTAGGAAGACCAAAAAAACAATCAACTCCAAGTAGAGAAGAAAAAAACGATAAAACAATTAAAAGAAAATGTTTAACAAAAGTCACAAACACGTTTGAAGAAAAACTACTTAGAGGCTAAAATTTAGACAGAACACTTACTAATATTGGTATAGGAAAACAGAGGAATTGTTCTTAAAAAATCCGTAATATCAAATTTCATCACGACCAAAAAAACTATCAACTCTAAAATTTTCAAGACGCAAAATCCACAAAAAAATTTGGCAAAAAAACCACTTGAATGGCACCTTGAAAGCTCCTGAATCTCAATCAAAGGGACGCAAAACAAACGATAAAAAAAAAAGAAAGATAGAGGATGGGATCGGTGAAAAACACATTTATATAACCAATAGAGTCTTGAGCGAGCAATAAAGGGAAAACCACCAAGATAGAATAAGATGGATAAACCGGAAAGAAAGAAAATAAAAAAAATGACAATCAAATTTTGAAATTGAACAAATAGTCTGATTATGTTCTATGTAGTTTTTAGAGTTTGTTTAATTTTTATTTCTCGACGTTTCGACTCTTTATTAGAACATTTCCGGGGCTTTTTGAGTTTGCTTAGAATGTCAAGATTGTTTGGTGTGTTATTTCTTAGTAACTTAAAGAAGTCCTGAGGAAGAAGAAAACCATGGCAAATTCTAAATTGTGAAGTACGTATTAGTTAAAGTCTTACATCCTGTGTCCAAATTTAGACAGAACACACATAATAATTGGTATAGGAAAACAGAGGAATTATTCTTAAAAAATTCATAATATCTTAAAAAGACGAAAAAAAAATCAACTCTAAGTGGAGAGGAAAAAAAACGATAAAATAATTGAAAGAAAATGTTTAACAAAAGTCACAAAACCAGTTTGAAGGAAAACCACTTTGAGGCTAAACTTTAGACAGAACACACATAATAATTGGTATAGAAAAACAGAGAAATTATTCTAAAAAAATCCATAGTATCTTAGGAAGACCAAAAAAAAACAATCAACTCTATGTAGCGAAGAATAAAAAACGATAAAATAATTGAAAGAAAATGTTTAATAAAAGTCACACACAGTTTTGAACAAAAATCACTTTGAGGCTAAAATTTAGACAGAACACATTGGTATAGGAAAACAGAGGAATTATTCTTTAAAAAATCCATAATATCTTAGGAAGACCAAAAAAACAATCAAACCCAAGTAGAGAAGAACAGAAAAATTATTCTAAAAAAATTCATAGTATCTTAGGAAGACAAAAAAAAACAATCAACTCTATGTAGCGAAGAATAAAAAACGATAAAATAATTGAAAGAAAATGTTTAATAAAAGTCACAAACAGTTTTGAAGAAAAATCACTTTGAGGCTAAAATTTAGACAGAACACATTGGTATAGGAAAACAGAGGAATTATTCTTTAAAAAATCCATAATATCTTAGGAAGACCAAAAAAACAATCAAACCCAAGTAGAGAAGAAAAAAACGATAAAATAATTGAAAGAAAATGTTTAACAAAATTCACAAAACTAGTTTGAAGAAAAACCACTTTGAGGCTAAACTTTAGACAGACCACACATAATAATTGGTATAGAAAAACAGAGAAATTATTCTAAAAAAAATCCATAGTATCTTAGGAAGACCAAAAAAAACAATCAACTCTATGTAGCGAAGAATAAAAAACGATAAAATAATTGAAAGAAAATGTTTAATAAAAGTCACAAACAGTTTTGAAGAAAAATCACTTTGAGGCTAAAATTTAGACAGAACACATTGGTGTAGGAAAAAAGAGAAATTATTCTTTAAAAAATCCATAATATCTTAGGAAGACCAAAAAAACAATCAAACCCAAGTAGAGAAGAAAAAAACGATAAAATAATTGAAAGAAAACGTTTAACAAAAGTCACAAACAAGTTTGAAGAAAAACTACTTAGAAGCTAAAATTTAGACAGAACACATTGGTATAGGAAAACAGAGGAATTGTTCTTTAAAAAATCCATAATATCTTAGGAAAACCAAAAAAACAATCAACTCTAAGTAGCGAAGAAAAAAAAACGATAAAATAATTGAAAGAAAATGTTTAACAAAAGTCACAAAACTAGTTTGAAGAAAAACCACTTTGAGGCAAAAATTTAGACAGAACACACATAATAATTGGTATAGAAAAACAGAGAAATTATTCTTAAAAAATCCATAGTATCTTAGGCAGACCAAAAAAAAATCAACTCTAAGTAGAGAAGAAAAAAAACGATAAAATAATTGAAAAAAAATGTTTAATAAAAGTCACAAACAAGTTTGAATAAAAATCACTTTGAGGCTAAAATTTAGACAGAACACACATAATAATTGGTATAGGAAAACAGAAGAATTATTCTTTAAAAATCCATAGTATCTTAGGAAGAACAAAAAAACAATCAAACCCAAGTAGAGGACAAAAAAAACGATAAAGTAATTAAAAGAAAATGTTTAACAAAAGTTACAAACAAGTTTGAAGAAAAACTACTTAGAGGCTAAAATTTAGACCGAACACATTGGTATAGGAAAACAGAGGAATTATTCTTTAAAAGATCCATAATATCTTAGGAAGACCAAAAAAAACAATCAACTCTAAGTAGCAAAGAAAAAAAAAAACGATAAAATAATTGAAAGAAAGCGTTTAACAAAAGTCACAAACAAGTTTGAAGAAAAACCACTTTGAGGTTATAATTTGGATAGAACACACATAATAATTGGTATGGGAAAACAGAGGAATTATTTTTAAAAAAGGAAGACCAAAAAAACAATCAACTCTAAGTATAGAGAAGAATAAAAAGCCGATAAAATAATTGAAAGAAAATGTTTAACAAAAGTCACAAACAGGTTTGAAGAAAAAGCACTTTGAGGGTAAAGTTTAGACAGAACACACGTAATATTGATATAGGAGAACAGAAGAATTATTCTTAAAAAATCCATAATATCTTAGGAAGACCAAAAAAAACAACCAACTCTAAGTAGAGAAGAAAGAAAAAACAATAAAATAATTGAAAGAAAATGTTTAACAAAAGTCACAAACAAGATTGAAGAAAAACTCTTTGAGGCTAAAATTTAGACAGAACACACATAATAATTGGTATAGGAAAACAGACGAATTATTCTTAAAAATTCCACAATGTCTTAGGAAGACTAAAAAAAAACAACCAACTCTAAGTAGAGAAGAAAGAAAAAACAATAAAATAATTGAAAGAAAATGTTTAACAAAAGTCACAAACAAGATTGAAGAAAAACTCTTTGAGGCTAAAATTTAGACAGAACACACATAATAATTGGTATAGGAAAACAGACGAATTATTCTTAAAAAAATCCATAATATCTTAGAAAGACGAAAAAAACACTCGACTCTAAGTGGAGGGGAAAAAAACGATAAAATAATTGAAAGAAAATGTTTAATATAAGTCACAAAACTAGTTTGAAGAAAAACCACTTTGAGGCTAAAATTTAGACAGAACACACATAATAATTGGTATAGAAAAACAGAGAAATTATTCTTAAAAAATCCATAGTATCTTAGGAAGACCAAAAAAAAATCAACTCCAAGTAGAGAAGAAAAAAGCGATAAAATAATTAAAAGAAAATGTTTAACAAAAGTCCCAAACAAGTTTGAAGAAAAACTACTTAGAGGCTAAAATTTCGACAGAACACACGTAATATTGGTATAGGAAAACAGAGGAATTGTTCTTAAAAAATCCGTAATATCAAATTTCATCACGACCAAAAAAACTGTCAACTCTAAAATTTTCAAGTAGCAAAATTCACAAAAAAGTTTGGCAAAAAAACCACTTGAAAGGCACCTTGAAAGCTCCTGAATCTCAATCAAAGGGACGCAAGGAGGAGGAGCCTCCTTTTTATCATATATTTTCTTATTTTTTTTTTACATGGTTTTGGACAAATATTTCCCATTGTAGGTCTTTTTAAAAGTTTTTATTACTTGCCCATTTGGTTTACAGTTTTCTTGACTTCTTGCAGTCTCTTCCATCCATATCTCAAATTGTAAAACCTTTAAAGACTGGTAAAAAAAAAATCTAAAATGTTTTAGGGCTTTGAAACCTTGATCTATTGGAGCTTTTTCTTGACGTTTTGTCGACAGCTGCGGCGAACATTACCAAAGGCCATGAAGCAACGGGTGTAGTGATCTTCCTTGCGTCCAGAGCGATCTGAGAAGCCTTTGAGATATTTCGGCTTTTGTTCGTAGTAACAAAAGTGTCAAAATTTGCCATTTCGAGATACGTCTGTCAAAAGATGTTAACTGTGTTTAGGTAAAATAAAAGTCTACAAAGATAAAGGCACTATGTAACAATCCTTACATATAAATTATATAATTGCAATGGACAATGACATGGCACACAAACAGTGTATCGTTGATGCCTGGTTTTAACTGTAGAGAGATTTTAGGAAGCCTCCAACTTATTATTGGCATTTGCGGCAAGCGGTAAATTCCTATTGGTCACCTAGACGGTCACCCTGGAAACCGTGCTATCAACTCGCGTCAAGGTTTATTAAACCTCCGTGCTTCTGGGGTTGTCCTATAGATTGCACGACTGCCTTCCTGGAGACTCTGACAGGATAAAAATTTTCAATAACCACACAAATGGATGAAAAATCGCCAATAAAATGGATATAAAAGTTACAACATTGAAGAGCAATATTGAATAGATCAAATGAATGACCATTGTGTCCCAGAATCAATCTACGACGTAGGGAAAATCGGCCCAGTTGGGGCAATGCAGTAAAACTTCTTAGTCACTTCACGTTTCGTTTAATTGTACTTAAATATCATCAGTACTCGAGTTAACACCGCAAGGGTTGTTTGCTTGAAATTTATACGTACTCTGATGTTTGTCATTTAAATTTTAATTGTGCCATTTTTGTTTGTTTAAATTTTATTAGATTTCCAAGTTTTAATGTGCCTCGTCTTTAAAAATACTTCTGATGTTTAAAAACAATTAAATGAAACTTTAACGAAGAGGTATTTCTGTATTTTGCTGCCTCGTCCCAATCCTACATCATATATTGAATAGCGCATTTTGCCTAAGGTCAAAAAGATTTACCTCCTGAGAACTTACCAAAATGATAACTTTCAACGAAACAGGTTGTACGTTTTTTCTATTTTTTCAAACTTTGACTTTTTGAATTCTTGAGCTGAATTTCCCATTTTTAACTTTGAAATTATTAAATTATGGCAGATGATTGGTACATGAATTTAAACCATTGTCACTTTGTAACGTTAAATAAATGTAAGCCTGCAACTCATCATTAGCCTTTGAGCCAAGGAGTGAATTTCTATTGGCTACGCAGTCGGTTACCATGATAACCGTCCTGTCAAACGTCGTCAAGGTCTTTTGAACCGCCACGTTTATAAGGTTACCTTATAGAATTCATGACTACCTTAACCCAACGAAGAAAATCCATTAGTATGCTTCAAATTTTGTTAATTAAATTGCGTAGCTACTCTGACTTAGATTGATATAAATATTGTATAAATAAAAAAATTTGACAACTTTTTTCTTTATTACTTCCACTCTTGAAATATCAAAAATATTTATGACAACAGCAGTGATTTATAACTTTTCAAATACTGCATTCTAAGACAGTTCAGGCACGTTAAATTATGGAAAGTTTTGTACCTACACAACAACAAAACTAAAATTTTTATTTTGTAACTCCCAAGGAAATTGGAAATAAATTCGAAAACAATTCCATTCGACTTCTTTGTGCAGTGCACGAAATGGCCTGCTGTTAGGAACAGCTCTGCTAGTAACAACTATTTTACTGCTGCTCGTGTCGCAATAATATCCAAGTTTAGCATACTCTGACGTAACCCCAAGCTCTCAATTCCGATAAGAGCTCGTTGTCCGATCCAAAGAAACAAGTCTGCGAAATGCTCTTGCAATTCAATTAATTCAGAATGTCACGGATAAAGTGTACGGCTTATGTAAGGACCTGTCCCTGTGTGTCCGTTTAACCTTGTACAACAAATCTTGTGATTTATACAGTTGCATAAAACAGGAACTAGACTGTTACGTATGTATCGATCAACAGGACTTTGAAGCGGTCTCTGCTATAGAAAATTTTGTTACCTTCCCAATAACACAAATTGCATCGTTATATTGGCAATATTTCTCAAGCCAAGACGAGAAATTCGTGTTTTCGATAAGAGGCAATATTCTTTGGGAAATTGAGGATTTTCGAGTCGCCCTAGATAATAAATCTTGTTTTCACCTATCGAGTCTATAAGGCAAATTTTTCAATTTTTACATTTTCAGGTGGTAACATGGAGTCTTGGCTGGAGGACGTAAAACGCGTGCGAATCCCCAGGCCAAAGTTTGGCACCAGCGGCAGGTGCTACGTGTATCCGCCCACCGAACCGCCCAAGGACTACATCTATGATGACTCTCAAGATTTGAAAGTGAAGTCATCGATGCCCCAGCACAATTTAGCTAAGGCCACTGAAGAGCTTAGCAGAGCCTTGCAGGAGAAACTTTAGGTTTAGGGCCTTTACTATATTCGTGTAGGATAAATATAGGATTTAAAGTGTAAGGATGATGTGAATTCTTAGAATTTGCCAAAACGTTTAAGAAGAGTTTCCTTTAAAAAAACTCATTTGTTGTGTTTCACGCTCTAATTGCAATCAAAATTCGGATTGACCATAAAATAAGTGGGTACCTTTTAAAACTGTATATCACGCTGAAATATTGTAGTACTTGTATAGCTTAACCGTTAGATTTAGATAATACTGGTTTTTGTGGTAATAATTATTTATACATACGTTATTACGAAATAGCGCCGTTTTACTTGACTAACACAAAAAATGCTCGTTTACTGTTTAATGCTAATTAGATTGTATGTATATGTAACTGTGATATGTATTGGTTATATAACCTTTTTATGAGGTATGTTTAATCGACCCAGCTGTAGTAATTATTAAGTTAGTGTATTTTTTTTAATTTGCAGAATAAAGTGACCATGTTGCTATAATATTGTGTTAAAATCTATGCTACTTAAAAATGTTTATTTGTTTCTGCTTCATATTTACCGATAGTTATAGAAACAATTCAATAGTGAGGGGATTAAAATATATAAAAACTTACAGAATCAGCATAATCCTGTTGATGCAGCTGCGTGGTAGATCCCGATCTTGATTCGCCAGGACTGGAGTGTCTTCTACTGCTCACGCCATGTTCATCTTCAGCCCCTACAAATTCCTGCAATAATCAACAAAAAAAATTATATTTAGGAACTCCAGTGAAAATCAATTGCTACGACACAAACTCCAATGGGTGTACTTAGAGCTAATCAAAGCAAGCAAAACTAAGACAAGGTGCAATAGAAACTTCATGATAGAAATATGTTGGTGCCAGTGCTCTATCGTAAGAACGCAAAAAAGTCACGTTCTGTATGTATTTTGCGTTCCTTTGTACAAGCCTATTCTAAGAGTAACATTAAAAACAACAAAAAAAGGAAACAATGATGTAGGTCTATTGTAATAGATGTGAGGAGGAAAAAGAGGACACTTAGAAATTAGTCACCTGCTGGTCATCCTCGTTAATTTCGGCGGCGGTTTTGCTTGACGCCGGCCTCGCTCTAAAATCCCAAAAAACGTTGTCACCACAAAGATAAGAGTGACACCTGAAAGAAAAGCTCACCTGGGCTTGTCTGGGAATCCCATGCCGAGGCCCGAGTCTTCGCTTGGGGAGCGATATGCGTCCTCGTTATACATGCCTGAGGAGGGCAGGTCACTTGGACCGAACTCCTAAAAGGGTGAGTTTGGTTTCAGTTTCCAATTGCCCCTACCTAGTCCAAGTTTTTGCTTTTAAACTTGTACCAATTAATAATTGCATACGTTGTTTGCAAAGAATGTTTAAGTTTGCAGAAGAGAGCAAAAGTGCATACTTTTTCAACCAATCCAAAACTAGTTTAAAGTGACTTGTATACCGGGTAAGCACATGATCTTAAAGGTATTGCGACATTCTCTGGTTCAAAAGAAAACGATTTGATTAAGTTTCATTAATAATAATCTTCTGGTTTGGTTGCTATATATGGATCGTCAAAGTTCTTGGAAAAAATGTGTTTTTGTAACATCTAGAGATCGCTACTATATACAGTTTACTGAGGACTTGTTCCTAAGTAAGACTCATGTTTTGATGGAGAAACCATGTCCAACAGCCTTGGTCAAGTAATAAGTTCTTTGGTGCCTTGTTACAAAAACTACCAGAACTTTTTATTTAGTCGTCTGAATAGATTCATTTTTTTAAAATCTTTTTTGCCAAGAGCAAGAAATTTTCTCAAAATTTTCTTTTTCAGAAATTTCAAAATTTTCTTGCTCTTGGCAAAAACTCATTCATAGTTTTTACTCAAAAAACATTTTCTGTACATTTGCTATTATTACAGAGGAATTATTCTTAAAAAATTCATAATATCTTAAAAAGACGAAAAAAAAATCAACTCTAAGTGGAGAGGAAAAAAAACGATAAAATAATTGAACTGATTGACATAATTTAACAATGTTATACATTCAATGAGAAGGTCGTAGTAGTTTACACAATTTTTATTGCAAAAGGACAGAAAATATTTTTTTGCGTAAAAACTATGAATGCTTTAAGATTTAACAAGAGCAACTAAATTTCGAAAAAAACATCAAACTGTCGAAAAAAAAATCGATTCCAACACCGAAATAAACAGTTTTGGGGATTTTTGTAACAAGACACTGAGGAACTCACCACTTGCTCAGGGCGGAGAGCCGCCATTTCTCTATCTTAGTTAGTCTCATTTAGAATCAAGTGTACAACAATATTTACTGAAATCCAGATATGATAAAAAAACACATTTTCCAAGAATTTTGACCATCAACTGCAATGGAACCAGAAACATTTTCTTAACGAAAGTTTGAATCAAATTGGTTTCTTTTGAACCAAAGCACGCCGCAGTACCCCTTGGATCATGTGCTTACGGGACATCCTGTATAATTAGATTTTTAGAAACATTTTTTTTTACATTAAGTTAAGTAAGTACTTATTAAGGTAATTATATAAATAAATACCATTCGGTTATAGCCATGTAGCCATTGTAACAGTCACCAAGCACATTTAGGCCATAAGACAAATTTAAGGCACGGACGTTGTCTCCATATTGCATTTAAAAATCTGAGTAGAACTATCGTATGAACATTCTAAATAGGGTATCCATTAACGAATACTCTTTGTATTTTGGAGATACAGAGTTTTGAAGATCCGGAATTGAACTTTTTACTTAAACATAAACTATGTATGTTTAAATTAGAACATGCACTAAAATTACCGTATGGATATTCTAAACAGAGTATCCAATAACGGATATTCTCTGCATGTTCTGAAGATATCCGGTTAAACTTTAGAGCTTTTACATATTCCTATACTATGGCTGTTCTCTGATTGTTTGAATTAGAACATTTGACTAAAATTATCATATGGATATTCTAAATAGGATATTCAGTAACGAATAACGAATATTCTCCGTATGTTCTGGAGATATCCAGAATAAAACTTTAGAGTTTTTATATATTCATACACTATGGTGTTTTATAAGCGAACCAAAAACCAGTTTTCTGCCGACATTGTCACTTCCCACAGACAAATAGCCGAGATTTCGTACCTATATTGTCCGGGGGCGACGCTTAGCAGAGTATCAAATTAATTTCTCTATCAGGCAGAGGAACCAAAGACCGGACTTATTTTTCTGTCAGGTTTGAGGTATACCATACTGATGATCTCTAATAAGAGCGAAACCGGTCTATGGTTCCTCTGCCTGATAGAG
Organism: Taphrorychus bicolor; assembly: GCA_951812265.1. Lineage (NCBI taxonomy): Eukaryota > Metazoa > Arthropoda > Insecta > Coleoptera > Curculionidae > Taphrorychus > Taphrorychus bicolor. The sequence continues at coordinate 30,053,793 of OX638304.1, forward strand.
AAATGAGTTTGATACTCTGCTAAACGTCGCCCTCGGACAATATAGGTACGAAATCTCGGGCATTTGTCTGTGGGAAGTGACAATGTCGGCAGAAAACTAGTTTTTGGTTCGCTTCACGATCATTCTGCATGCCCTAGTGGAAGCACCTGCCGTCGCAAGATGGCGCCACTTACATGATGTTTTATGTATGTTAAAATTAGAATATCTGACTAAAATTACCCCACGGATATACTAAATAGAGTATCCAATAACGAATATTCTCTGTATGTTCTGAAGATATCCGGAATGAATAAGAACATCCGACTAGAATTGTCGTAAGGATATTCTAAATAGAGCGTCCAATAATTAATACTCTCTGTATGTTCCAAAAATATCCGGAATTGAACTTTAGAATTTTTACATATTTTTATAGTACTGTGGGTGTTCTATGTAAGTTTGACTAAAATTATCGTATGGATATTCTAAATAGAGTTATCAATAACGGATACTCTCTGCATGTTCTGAAGATATCCGGTATTAAACTTTAGAATTTTTGCATAGTCATACACTATGGTGGTTCTATGTATGTTAAAAATTAGAATATCTGACTAAAATTATCCTATGGATACACTAAATAGAATGTCTAATAACGAATATTCTCTGAATGTTCTGAAGAAATCCGGATGTAAGTTTTAGAGTGTTTACACATTCATACATTATGAGTGTTCTATGTATGGTCGAATAAGAATATCTCGCTAGAAATATAGTAAGGATATTTTAAATAGAGTATCCAATAACGAATACTCTCTCTATGTTCTGAAAATATCCGGAATTGAACTTTAGAATTTTTATATATTCGTATACTTTGGGTGTTTTATGTACCTAAGTTTGAATTAAAGCATCCGACTAAAATTATCATTTGGATATTCTAAATGGAGTAGCCAATAACGGATATTCTCTGAATGTTCTTAAGATATCCGGTGTTGAACTTTAGAGTTTTATGCATTCATATACCATGCGTGTTCTGTGTATGTTTGAATTAGAACATCCAACTAAAATTATCGTATGGATATTCTAAATAGAGTATTCAATAACGGATACTCTCTGCATGTTCTGAAGATATCCGGTATTGAACTTTGAGTTTTTACATATTCATACACTATGGTGGTTCTATGTATGTTAAAATTAGAATATCTGACTAGAATATTATGGATATACTGAATAGAGTATCCAATAACGAATATTCTCTGTATGTTTTGAAGGTATTCGGAATAAAATTTTGGAGTGTTTACACATTCATACATTATGAGTGTTCTATTTATGGTTGATTAAGAACATCCCACTAGAAATATGGTAAAGATATTCTAAATAGATTATCCAATAACGAATGTGTCTGTATGTTCTGAAAATATCCGGAATTGAACTTTAGAATTTTTACATATTCATATACTGTAGATGTTCTGTGTATGTTTGAATTAGAACTTCCAACTAAAATTATCGTATGGATATTTTAAAGAGATTATCCAATAACGGATATTCTCTGCATGTTCTGAACATTTCCAGTATTGAATTTTAGAGCTTTTACATCTTCATACACTATGATTGTTCTATGTATGTTAAAATTAGAATATCTGTGATGGGCGTAACTGCCCTTCTGTTTTATCTTGGCGTTTAATTAGTAGATCGATATTGGATTTATAAAAAACTGATTTATTCTGATAAATTAATTTTTGACAGCGTTAGACCGACAGTTCTCTACGACTCCATCTCTCGTTCTCCTGAATTACCTGTCGTTCTAGGTTGGTAATGTCTTCAAAGCAAAGGAGTTTCGATACATTGTAAAAACTTGCACACATCAGCTCACCAAATTGGTTAAAATTATCCTATGGATATACTAAATAGAATATCCAATAACAAATATTCTCTGTATGTTCTGGAGGTATCCGGAATTAAATTTTAGAGTTTTCACACATATCATATAAGATATAAGAACATCTAACTAGAAACATCGTAAGGATAATCTAAATAGAGTATCGAATAACGAATAGTCTCTGTATGTTCTGAAAATATCGGGAATTAAACTTTAGAATTTTTATATATTCATATACTCTGGATGTTCTATGTAAGTTTGAATCAGAACATCCGACTAAAATTATTGTATGGACATTCTAGCTAGACTATATAAGTAAAGAATATTCTCTGTATGTTTTGAAGATATCTGAAACTGAACTTTCGAGTTTTTAGTTAAAAACTAACAGGTAAAGTTATAAAGACGCCATGAATTTACATCAAATCGTATCAAACAACTATACTCTTGATGTAAAAAAATGCCGTCAAGACAGTGCGGAACTCTTGTGAGGCAAAGTGAGTTCTTGTTTGAATTTTGTTGGATCTTGTGAGAACAGGCCTAAACTGTGATTCTGAGGTGAAGTGAAAGTCAAATCAATCAATATTCAAAAAAGGTATTCGGGCCACAAAAATATTTATCACACCCCATTTGACAGACCGGTTTCGACTCGCAGCCCAACATCAGCGCCCAAAATCTAATGAACACTTAAGGCCGGTAGAAAGGCACCATGCTAAAGAGGTAAAACATAACCTAGAAAGTCAGATTGAAACTCTGGGCTACATTTACAATATGCTAATTTGAGAGAATTCGTTAAAACAATAAAAACTACAAACCACAGACAAGAACGAAGACTCAAATGTGAGTTTGGTATAGTTTGAACGTGACAAGATTACAATTAGAGTATCAAAATCCTGGAAGATTTTGCTTTTTGAAGAATAATGTTTATGGAAGGAAAAATGTTTTTAAAATCAATTAAGTTTACGAAATTTTCTATGGGACTCTTATGCATTCTTTCATTGAGCATCCTATTATGAAGCTCTACATTACAAGGCCTATTGAGATTTTCTTGTCAAATCAAGATTAAGTAACAATTTTCAGCCAATTTCAAGGGTCTCTGTGAAGTCAAGTCTATGAAACTTCTTTGATGTAATGTGAAGGGGCACTTTTGCCTCGGACTGGGGGTCGCACTTATAATTATGTTTCCGAATTCTGTTTAGATGCTTTTCAATCAGTTTAATGGAACAAAGAAAATTGCTACCATCCTAAAGGGCACTGCAATCACTCCTTGAAAAGTGAGTAAGCCGATAGTAAGGAGAAGTGTTGGTGCATGCAGAGTGACCGTTTTTTCATGGAGATATCGGTTACTTGAAGAGATGCGGAGAAATTGTGTCTAAGTTGGGCATATAGAAGTCTATAAAAATGACGTCTTTAATTCGAAAAAATTCCGACTTGTTTCGGTGGTATTCGCAAAAAATCGAAATTTTGAAAAAATTTTGGCACTTCTTTATAACCACTTTTTGCTCCCTTCAACGTGGTATTTTCAAATTTAAAATCCGACGTTTTGTTTTCATGCAACTCAATTTTTTTAAACTCGGTCCTGGATTTCTTAGATTGGATTCTGAATTGTCTTGCAATTTTGCATGCCTTCTTGACTACGAAATCAACAAAAATTCCCTAAATTTAAATGTCTATAGGGTGTTTCAGAAAAATAATGACAAACTTTAGATTATAGAGGACTACAGAAGAACTAAAGAAGAAATATGTTTATGTGTTTTAAAGACATATTTTTGAAATTAAATTGTTATTAATATATTTAATGAATAGGGCAATAACAATGAGGTAACGGTCTATTTATTGAAGGACAATTATTGGAAGTGAGTGCAAACTGGAATGTATATCTTTAAAAATTAGAAAATTGCTGTTTACCTAGTTTCTAACTGTTTTTGAAATGGTCTATCTTGAAGTAAATAAGAAAGTGGTGATTTTCTGTTACTGGGTTAGAGATATGGCAATTTTAACAATGGCTTCGTCTTAATTGGAAAATGACTTAGTTGGTAGTTAGTAGTAACATGAAGCATTTATCCTGAGAAATAAGGGTGCTGTAGTTTTCTTTAAATAGGTTAGAGATACCAAAGCTTTAAGAATGGTTTTGCAATAATTTGCAAAATGTCTAGTTGACACTGAGTCACATCTTGATAGATCTTCAAAAACATTTCTTTAAGTGGTATTAGAAGTACTGCAGTTCTGAGAATGGTCTAGTTGCCAGTGATCCTCAAAATTAAAGAAATTCTGATTTTGTTTAGATTAGAGATATGGCTTATCTACATTATCATTGTTTTGGTTCGCGAAAATAGTTTGAAAAAGGAATAAAGAAAATAGTAAATAGCAACTAAAATTCTTGAAGACATATTATATTGTGATTTTTCTTGACTGAGTTACTGCCGTTCTGACAATGACATCATTTTTAAAGAAAAAAATAGTTTTCGGCAAGTTGCTACTTAAAAGTTTTGTGTTGAAAAATAAAGAGATTACGATTTTCTTTCGCTGGGTTAGAGATACGACTTATCTGATACTGGCGGTCTATTTATTAGAAAACAATAACTGGGAGTACCAACTGGAACATATATCTTTAAAAATAAGAAAAGTGCTGTTTTGTCTAGTTTCTACCTAGATTAAGATAGTTTTCAAAATGGTCTATCTTGAAATAAATAAGAAAGTGGTGATTTTCTTTTACTGGGTTAGAGATACCAAAGTTTTAAGAATGATTTTGCAATAATTTGAAAAATGTCTAGTTGACACTGAGTGATATCTTGATAGATTTATCTTGAAAAAAAAAACTTTAAATAGTGTTAGAGGTACTGAAGTTCTGAGAATGGCGGAGTTTTAACTAGAAAAGGGTCTACAGTTGCCAGTGGTTAGCAACTTAAAGGTTCTATCCTCAAAATTAAAGAAATTCTGATTTTCTCTAGATGAGTTAAAGATATGGCTTATCTACATTGTCATTGTTTTGATTGGTGAAAATAGCTGGAAGTGAATAGCTACTAAAAATCTTGAAGACATATTATATTGCGATTTTCCTTGACTGAGTTAAATATACTGCCGTTCTGACAACAACATCTTATCAAGTAAAGAAAATAGTTTTCAGCAAGTTGGAACTTGACTATTTTGTCTTGAAAAATAAGAAAATTACGATGGTAGGCAGCTGGGTTAGAGATACGACCTATCTGATACCGCGGTCTATTTATTAGAAAACAATAACTGGGAGTAATTACCAAATGAAAAATTTTATATCTTTAAAAATTAGAAAACAACTTTATTTTTTCCTAATTTCTAACTGGATTAGTATGGTTTAAATTGAGGAAGATTATTTATTAATGTTTACCGACATCTTTAAAGGTAAAGCCCTTGCGATTTTCTTTAACTGGGTAGAGATATAACACTTTTGACAGTGCCTCCTTTTGCTTGAAAAATATTAAGTGTAGGTGAGTACCAACTCCACAAGCTCCTCAATGTGCTTACAAACTGCATTTTTTTCCAATGGCGTAGACGATAGAGACAAATACAGTCCAAGTAATAGTAAAACGTACATTCAATTCTCTATCTCAATTAGTTCCATAAATATAACAAAAAAAACAAAAAACAAATTTCTTTGACACCCTGTATCTCATAGCGGTGTGTTTGCGAAAAGGGGTTTCTCTAAAATTTGTCAACAGCTTTGTAAAACACCCTGTATATCTATGCAATGTATGTAAATATTATGATTGTAATTTGGTCATCACTATTAGACATTTCGAGAAAATTTGTATTTGCAGGGATCTCTAATTGATCAATTTGTATTAATCAATGCAACAGATCAAGAGAACAATTACTACAGATGATAGTATAATTCATTCACTTATTTTTGCCGTCTCGTTAACTTTGTAATCTTAATTTTTTTTATACCTATCTCCTTTCAGCACATGTTGAGAAGATACAATAAATATGCCAAAGTCAGATTTCCAAGGCCTACTCGACGTCAATAATAAATGAATGATTTATATTTCGTAGGTGTTGTTGGATGTTCGTAGGTAACGACAAACAATGTAAGATAGAGGAAAATTTGCATTCAGTTTTCTACCCTGAAAGGGAAAGTGTAAGTAAACAGTAATATGAACAAGCACCACATATGTCTATCAGAGAAGCTGCTTTAGATAGATAATGAAGATACTTACCTCATGAAAACCGGAGTAAACAGAGTTGTTTGCTTCTCCAACTGGAGGTATTCCTTTTCTCTAGAAATAAAACAACAGACAGGAGTTGAGAGCTGATATGCTCTTATTAGCTTAGTGAAAGGAGGGTGTTAGTTTCGCACTTAACGTAAAAAATTTTAGTATACAAATACTTTGTTTTTGTTATAAACAATATTTTACGAAATTATCATTTCTTTATCGGTTTATGACCTTTCTGCAAATTAACATGAATATATTGCCTTGGTGTGCGTGGGATTTTATTGAATTTTTGCCCGCTGAGTCATTTTTCCTAGATATTGGTCGGTTTATCTGCTGTAGCCCCCAAAGCACCCTTGACAAGCACATTATTACCCTTAATATTTTCGTTAGATATATTACACAATTTCAGTACTCTATTTGTTTTTTTTTACCCTTCATAGACCATTTGATGACCACCCCCTTTTTATATAAAAAACCAATTAAAACATAAAAATGTGGATATTTCTAAGGCTACCAGCAATGATCGCCTTTGCATACTTTGTATCTTCTCCATTAGTTACCAACTAATTTCCACTTTATATATATTTTGTGCTAATTCTTTTTCTGTTTTAAACTGACCGCATTTACGTTGCCTGACGGGTATTTTTAGTAACGTAAACACCACCCGGAGACTACAAAGCCTAATTATCCACCCTTAAGCCCTTTAATTAAAAACTAATTGGGCATGTAACAGCCGGGACTCGAGCCCGGCACTGCTTTATGAATAAATTGCCTGAAAACTGTCGAGAAATCGCATTGCGAAATTATTGCTACTTTAGGCCTCTAATATGCAACGAAGGGAATATAGGCCATGAAATTTCTCAAATTTCAATATCGCCGTATCGGGGGCGAATTCCCTTTTGCGTGCCCGGGAAAGACAAAAGCCTATTATCCCAGATTGCCGGATGCACAATCTTCATACATGTATATGGCACGAGGAATATTGAGGCCTCGCAATCTCGGCCTAAATCGACATTCTGTGTGTGTGTTTTATTAAAAATTGAGGTATTTCAAAAAACTCTGCATAGGGCTACATAATTTATGTATCAATCTCTGACTAGTGCAGGTCGGATTACAACGGGGCCAAAGCGATCGTGGCAAACGCCAAGAACAACAAGTGCTCGGTCTTTTTCTGGATCGGTGCCCTTTTGGCCCCAAAACCGCAACTTTGCATCGCGGATTTATAACAGCTTCGATTTCGAGCGAAAGTGAAGTATAAATATGCTTACCCTGGAATGGCGATAGTCATGTTCCCTAGGGTCCCTCCCTCGCGGCATCTCCTCATTTCTTCTGTAAACCAGTTCGTCGAACTTCTGTCGGTCTTCCACGGCTACTATCTCTCTTAATTCGGTCATTAAGGTATACTGAAACAAATACATATTTAATTGTGTTTTTTGTTAGTTGGTTGATTGTTTTGGTACCTTATCAGGAGTATTAAGTAGTTCAGTCATGCACTGAACGAAGGCATCTACGGTCATGTGTCTGGCAGCGTATTCATCAGTATAGTACACCAAAGCTCCGAACTCCGGCCTGGCTAGCAGGATGCGCGCTTTCTCTTCGACGGCTTGAAGGGCCGCTGCCCATTTCCTCGTCACCCATGAAGCCGCTGCCAGGCGACTCCTAAAAGTACCTTTTTAATTTCTACCACATCCTAAATCCTTCAGAAAGAGAGTCTTACCCGGGACTACCTAAGTCGAACTCGCGGTCGTACGCGGTGCAGGAATGGGGCACTTTCCCCACGTCCCTCACCACCAAAGACATACGTTTGTGGTATTTGAGTTGGGCGACCGCCTCGTCGTGGGTTATGTCCATAAAGGATTGGCCGTTCACTTCTAGGATTTGGTCGCCCACCTAAGAATGTTTAAGATAGATTTGATCATTTTTTCAATTAGTAATAATAATATGGATATTAATTAGTATAAAAAAGAACTAGTCTATTGTAAAACAAGGGTAGAGGTGACGGTCATATCGCACGAGAACGGAGTTTCGACTCTCTTAACCACCCTAATCCGATATGGAAATTCCACCACAGTCTGATTTTTCTATAACTAGCGTATGTGTGCCGCACGAACAGAATTGTTCCAGTTCGTATGTCATAGACAGGACTAGCTGCCATTGGTCTATTTCATATCACACAGATAGAATTGTCCATTTGATTGGTCTATTTCATATCTCATATATTGGAGTTCATTTAGCCTTCATATTAATTTTGTAAACTGATGAGAAAACTGAAAATATTCCTGTGGGAGTAAAAAAAAACATTTTATGGATTTTTGTGGTTTTTATTTAATTTTAAAATTATTTATCACACTACAAAAAACAATTTATCATTGCACCTCTTTAAGCAATACAAGATGACGTTTATTGATTTTTTTTAGCGATTTATCAAGTCAAGCAACTTGACGTTATATGAAACATTTGACTTGACTTGAAACACTAAATTGACCTGATTGAAGTTGTCAACTCAGTATTTGATTTTTGACTTGATTTGTTTATAGCTGAGCTTGACTTGACGTCAAGTATTTTCACTTGAGAGCGACACTTTAGACCGAAAATATTCAATGAACAAGATGAACTCAAGCATGGTTCCGTAATTTTGTATCAGTCAATTGGACAACATTGAAAGATGAAACCGGATATATTAGAATAAGGGGACGAAACCTTTGGCAACTATAAAAAAATCGTTAAAAAAAAATCCTACTTCGCTTGTAAACAAAACTTAACAATCAATCATATGAAATCAAACTAAGGCCTTGAAGGCTTTTGCTTTTATGTGGCTTTTATTGTGTATAAGAAGGACTAACTTATGTAGTATTCTACTTCTACTTAACTTATGTAGTATTCTACTTTTTTTAGGTCCATACGAAAAAGCAAATTTGATGGTGGACTTTTGGTAACAGAATGTTGGAACAAAAATTAATAAATAAGATTTTGAAGAACTTCATAAAAATTTAGTAATAACAAAGTGCTTTTTGCCGTTTGAAATTGTTTGAAATAACAAAAAAAAATAAATAAAAATAAAATCCATAAAATGGCTTTTCTGAAATATCTAAGAAAGAAAAACAAGTAGCTCAGTAAGAAGTCTTCAAGTTGCGTAACTTTTTTTAATTTAACCAAAGAAGTTATTCATCCTAACAAGTATTTTTTAAATTTTAACTGTTTAGTGTCCCATTAGTATTAATGAAAATAGTGTGGTATCGCGGGATGGGGACAAAATACCACTTCAGTCTGTTATCAAATCGCCGACGTTCCAAGACCAAAATGTATGGTCGAAACGTTGGCGATTTGATAACAGACTGTTATTTTGTCCCCATCTCGCGATACCACACTATCTATATGTGTTAATTTTAAGAAAGGTTTAAAATGTTATTCAGATGAAAAATAATATGATTAAACGAAAATTAGAAAACTCTCGTCCTAAATGAATCTGATAATCGTTTCATAATTTCAGCAGGAAAAGTTTTTTCTTCTTCTTTCTAGTCTAACTCTTCTTTAATATAACCAATCATTCTTTATCCAACAGCCTTTAGGGTCAGAGGTGTGGTCAGTGCTGTTGCTCAGAATTTTAAGCTGCAAGGGAAACGTTCTATCTGTGGGAAGATGATTAAAAGAAAATTAACAACTCTTGGCCTAGATCAGTCTCACATTACTTTTTATTAAAGACATACTAAAAGGGCATGTTTATCGTACAACCCTTCTTTATTATAACCAATTATCCTTTCTCAAACGAGATTTTAGGATCCGAAAGATTTGGCTCATTCGAAATGCTGCTGCTCAGAACTTTAAGCCCTGAGTTATATGTACTGATTATGGGAGGATGATTATAAGGGAATTAGAACACTCTCGACCTATATCGAACCCTTGTTTAATATAACCAATTATCTTTTCCCAAACGAGTTTTTGGGGTCAGAAATCTTTGGTTCGTTCGGAATGCCTCTGCTCAGAACTTTAAGTTGTGAGTAATATGTTCTGACTATGGGAGGATGATTATAAAAGAAATAGAAAATTCTCAGCCTATATCAGTATGATATTAGTGTCATATTTTATGCAGGGAAAGGACAACTTTCTTGTATAACTCTTCGTTAATATAACCAATTAGTCTTCATAAAACGGCGTTTTAGGGTCAGAACTAATTGGCCCATTCGGAATTCTGGCTGCTTGGCTGCTGGCTGCTTGGAACTTTAGACTGTGAGAGATATGTTCTGATTTGAATTAGAAAACTCTCAGTCTATATGGGTTTGATTTTAGTTTCATATTTTATACAGGGAAAGACCAACTTCTTCATATAACTCATCTTTACCAATTATTCTGTCCCAAACGATGTCTTTTTAGTTTCAAAAATATTTGGCTCATTCGGCATTCGGCTGCTCGGAGCTTTAAGCTGTGAGAGAGGTGTTCTGATTATGGGAGGATGATTATAAGGAAATTAGAAAACTCCCGGCCTATATTAGTTTCATATTTTATGCAGGGAAGGGACAACTTTCTCGTTTAACTCTCCATTAATATAACCAATTATCTTTCTCGTATAATTTCTTCTCGTATAAATTCTTCTCGTATAATTCATCTTTATTTTAACAAACTATTGCGGAAATGCGGCTGCTCACAATTTTAATGTGTGAGAGATATGCTCTGATTATGGAAGGATGATTATAAGAGAATTAGAAAACTCTCGTCCTACATCACTCTGATATTGGATTCACATTTTGTGCAGGAAGTGACAACTTTCTCGTTTAACTCTTCATTAATATAACCAATTATTCTTTCTCAAACGAGATTTTAGGGTCCGAATTATTTGACTCATTCGATATTCTGCTGCTCAGAACTTTAAGCTGTGAGAGATATTTCCTCATTATGAGAGGATATTTACAAGGAAATTAGAAAATTTTCGGCCTATAGCAATCCGATATTAGTTTCATATTTTATACAAGGAAACTTTCTCGTATAACTCTTCTTTAATATAACCAATTATTCTTTCTCAAATGACATTTTAGAGTCAGAAATATTTGACTGAGTCGGAATGCAGCTGCTCAAAATTTCAAGCTGTGAGAGTTATGTTCTGATTATGGAAAGATGATTATAAAGAAATTAAAAAATTCTCGGCCTGAATTAGTCGGATATTAGTTTCATATTTTATGCTTCTTTACTATAACCAATTATTTTTTATCAAGCGGCGTTTTAAGTTCAGAAATATTTGGCTCATTCGGAATGAGGCTGCTCAATACTTTAGGCTATGAGAGATATATTCTGATTATGGGAGGATGATTATAAGGAAGTTAGAAAACTCTCGGCCTACATCAACCCGATATTAATTTCATATTTTATGCAGAGAAATGACAACTTTCTCGTATAACTCTCCATTAATATAACCAATTATCTTTCATAAAAAAGACGTTTTAGGGTCAGAACTAATTTTCTCATTCGGAATGCGGCTGCCTAGAACTTTAAGCTGTGAGAGATATATTCTGATTTGAATTAGAAAACTCTCGGCCTATGTTAATCTGATATCAGTTTCATATTTTTTGCAGCGAAAGGACAACTTTCTCGTATAACTCTTCTTGACATAACCAATTATTTTTTCTCAGACGATAGTTTAGGGTCAGAAATATTTGACTCATTCGGAATGCGGCTGCTCAGAAATTTAAGCTGTGAGAGATGTGTTCTGATTACGTTACGGGAGGATGTTTATAAGAGAATTAGAAAACTCTCGGCCTACAATTATCTGATATTAGTTTTATATTTTATGCAAGGAAAGGGCAACTTTCTCGTATAACTCTTTTTTAATATAACCAATTATTCTTCATAGAACGGCGTTTTAGGGTCAAATTGGCTTATTCGGAATTCGGCTGCTCAGAACTTTAAGCTGTGAAAATTATGTTCAGATTTCAATTAGAAAACTCTCGGCCTAGATCAGTCTGATATTAATTTCATATTTTATGCAGGAAAAGGATCACTTTCTCGTGTAACTCTTCTTTAATATAACCAATTATTATTCATAAAACGACATTTTAGGTTAAAAAATATTTGGCTCATTCGGAATGAGGCTGCTTAGAACTTTAAGAGATGAGAGATATGTTCTGATTTGAATTAGAAAACTCTCCGCCTATATTAGCCGATATCAGTTTCATATTTTATGCAGCGAAAGGACAACTTTCTCGTATAACTCTTCTTTAATATAACCAATTATTCTTTTTCAAACGGCATTTTAGGGTCAGAAGTATTTGGCTCATTCGGAATGCGACTGCTCAGAACTTTAAGATGTGAGAGGTATGTTCTGATTTGAATTAGAAACCTCTCGGCCTGTAGCAATCTGATTTTAGTTTCATATTTTATGCAGGAAAAGGACAACTTTCATATATAACTCTTCTTTACTGTAACCAACTATAATTTTTCAAACAGCGTTTTAGGGTTAGAAATATTTGATTCATTCGGTATGCGGCTGCTCAGAACTCTAAGCTGTGCGAGATGTGTTCTGATTTGAATTAGAAAACTCTCGGCATGTATCGGTCTGATTTTTAGTTTTATCTTTTATGCAGGGAAAGGACATCTTTCCCGTATAACTCTTTTTTAATATAGCCAATTATTCTTCATAAAACGGCGTGTTAGAGTCATAATCATTTGGCTCATTCGGAATGCGGCTGCTCAGAACTTTGAGCTGTGAGAGATATGTTCTGATTATGGCAGGATGATTATACGAGATTAGAAAACTCTCGGCCTATATTACTCTGATAGTTTCATATTTTATACAGGAAAAGGACAACTTTCTCGTATAACTCTTCTTTAATATTTAAGTAAGTAAGTAATAGTTTATTTAGCACCTGGCTATTACCAATAAAACGATAGAAAAGTTACGTAAATTTAGCCAAATTGTCTCTTTAATTGTCTACTGTATCAATCACCCTCGATTTAAATTATCTTAAATTATCTGAGCCCTTGGAACCAATATAACCAATTATTCTTTATCAAACGGCGTTTTAGGGTCAGATATATTTGGCTTATTCGCAATGCTATTGCTCAGAACTCTAAGCTGTGAGAGAAATATTCTCATCGCGGGAAGATTATCAATAGGAAATTGTAAAACTCTAGGCCTAGATCAATCTGATATTAGTTTCATAATTTCAGCAGAGAAGGGATAAGTTTCTCGTACAACTTTTTTTTTAATATAACCGATTATCCTTTCTCTAAGGACGTTTTAAGTAATACATATTTAAGTAATTTTGAATGCTGTTACTCAGAACTTTGACCTGCATGAGAAATGTTCTAAATGTGGGAGAAAAAATAAGAGGGAATTAGAAAGCTCCCCGCTAAGATCAATTTGATATTAGTATATGTTGTTAAAGTGATCTATAAGTTTAGTTTCGGGGATAAACTTCATATCAACAAAAATTTCCGCTTTACTACCTTTATTATGTCCGAGGCTTACGTTTTTTTTGTACTTTACACCATGTATATTTGTGGAAACCTTATTTGCTACATTTTGACACACAATCTATAGAACAAAGTGGATTTTTTAACCTTTAGGCCTCTCTAAAAGCCTTTTAAGCTTTTAGAGAGACCTTCAAGAAAAACTGTGTATTTTTTTGCACTATTAGCAACTGGCTGGATGGAAGCAGTCATTGATGTCGATCCAGGGAAAAGAAATATGAGAGATAAGAAGAAAATGGGGTTTTGGTTAGAGCCCCCCCCCCCCCCCAGACAATGAAGATTTTTGCAAGAAATTGTTGCTTCTATTTATGATGATGATGATGATGATATAGACTTCTGCATTTTTTTTAATTCCTTTTTGCTAGAAACTACTCAATTCTTGTGAGGCACTACTCTTAAACTAAAAACAAAATGTCAGTGAAGAAAATTATTACAATTCCGATCTAAATTTTTGAGGCAAATAAATAAGAGATTACCTTTTTAAATATAGAAAACTAGTAGTTACCTGATTATAGATATATTTATAAGTTTTTCCTTAAATTATTTATTAAACGTAATTTACTAAGTATAATTTTATAACATAGTAACGAAACTACTTTCAGAAATAAGGTCACGAAATAGAAAGCTATCTATTATGAGTCTGCTCATTTCTTATTCCGTTCTTCATAAAATTGAATTTCTTGTTTGTCTTTCCCATAATATCCATTCTCTAATATAGCTCAAATTTTAATGGAATTATAACTTTGGCTTCCATGACGAGCGGAAACATTCATACAAATAAACAGAAATCAAAAACCACACTAAAAATGTTTTTAGAAATCCTTTACAGGGTCACGCGATCCCATTGATTACGATAAAAATTATGACCATTCTCCCGTTTTACCATTAAGAGCAGTATTCGCAATTTTACGGGCCACATTTCGCCCTCAATTCCGAGAACTTCAAAAGACGAAATAGGAGCCAAGGAATCGATAACAGAGAAGCTCTCGGCTTGGCCTTGCCATCTATCCGATTAATGATATCGGCAGGCCTTTTGACGTTATTAAAAACTCTATTTTTGTACCCCGGATTTTATCTTGCGCCGTCATTCATTTTCCGGTTGAGAGACGTTGCTCGGAGTTAATTGGATTTCTTACCATCAGTCCGGCTCTGTCCGCCACCGAATCTTTGTCCACTCCCGTTATGAAGATGCCCAGGTTGTACTCGACACCGCCCCGGATCATAAGGCCTAAACTTTGACCGGTTTCTATACACAAATCCACCTACAACAAAAAACAAGTCGTTATTTATGCAAATCTTCGATTAGTAATAACCGACAGGAAATGATTTATTCACTGGTTAAATTCGATAACCAGTAGAACTAATTTGTATCATATTTACTAACTGAAGGGCGCGCAAAGTACTAAATTTCCGTCCTCTTGACAAATATACCTTCGAAACCCGTAAAGGGGAATTAATGAGTCGGTAGGAATATTAAACGTTCAGCGCTGGTAATGAATATGTGGTTTTTAGAGTTGGAATTTGCAGTCTACGTGAATATTTTCTGCACAATTTATTTGAGTATGACGTACCATTTGCCAGGTTTAATAACACAATGCTCTAAATGGCCTATGTAGGCTACACTTAATAAAGTTTCGCATACAATTCCGAGGCGACAAAACAAAATACAAACAAAACCTAATCAACAACACAGCAAAAGCATTTTATTTATTACAGCGGTGATATCTCGGTGCGCAGGCCAATTTTCCGGAATATTATGCATTTAAAATCCATTTTCCAGGACCCATTTACATAAACAGGCAACAGTCTACATCATGCGGGTATATTACGGAAAACTGGGCTGAAAGGCATTTTGCTGAAAGTTGTGTCTAAGAATCCGAGACATTCTTCATTGTTAATTTCGCTGACTTTACTCTACGAAGAGATTATGGAAAGCATTGCGATTAATATACCTTGAGAAACTGCACGGAATGTATAAATCTCCATAGGAAATTCGTTTTGACAAATGTCTCTTACCCTTAATAAACAAAAAGATTTCTGCAGAGTTTTAGTAACGTAAGATGCAAAAGGACCTGAGTATCACCATATTCCCAAGGGTGTTAAATTACGTGAATGTAGGCAGAAACTTAACATCACTGAATCAGCCCTTATGTGTGAGAGAGAAATAAGATACTATTCAAGTATCTTTCAAAAGAGCAAAAGATAGACAATGAGTACGTCATGAATAATTAAGTTCAATTTATTCGTCTACAGTATCGTGGCGCATTTAACGTAGTGTCTTAAGGAAATGCATTTTTCCCACGACCCCTTAAGAAAATAAACATAACAATCGGAGATACGACGCACAGTTGTGCGTTAGGAATTTCTAACGCACGAGTGTGCGACAGCAAAAACAACTAAGACCTCCCTAGGGAAACTAAAATGTTCACAAAATCTTGATTAAAAAATCAGTAATAGAAATAGCAGCAAAAGACATTATATATCAGAGTTTGAATTGGTATTTCGTTCACGATATCACGAGTTCGATACCCAGTTCCCACAATTTTTTTTTTATTTTTTGTGTATATCTATTGAGTAGGGAAAATAATGTAAACAACTCGTGAGAAATTCTCTCAATATTTCACGCTTGTGTGATAAGAATTACTTTCTTAGTGAGACGTAGTTAACTGTAAACCATATACAGGTATTTGCAGAAGACACCAAAACAAGATTATACGATTTTTTTTCTCAAGCCTACTATTGCTTAGATATTGGCCTCAGAAAATGTTTTAAAAAATGTAAATGTATTTCAGAAATGGCTTAATAACAAATTAACAAATTAAAAAAAAATTATTTACTTTATTAATCCATAGTTAATAGAAACTTGAAGTGAATGACAGCTTCAAAATGGGTAGTTTAAAGGTGGGCCCGAATTAAATCGTTTTCAATTTTTTTAACCCTAAATTAATTTGCGATTAACGTATCTCATCTTAATAGCACATTCAATATTTTACACTTTTTTTGTTCTTGTCAATTTCAATAAATTGTCTGTTTCAAAAGTCAATAAAAAAAAACAAAAAACATATTTTTTTAGAAAAAGCATTTTAAAAGGGAGAAAAAAATTAATAAATGAAAGAAAGGAAATTATAAGTGACTTATAATATGCAATAATTGAAGCCTAAAAGAGAGGTTTAGGTCCCTTGCATCTCTTGTATCTTTCTACCAAAACCAGGTTCTAAAAGCGTCTTCATTTTTAAAAATAAGTGATACTACTAGTGTATACTACAATATACAATCTAAAGTGTTTCTCGGAATGTTTCCAATAGAATTTCTTCCTGACGTTTCGTCTATAGCTGCGGCAGACCTTATCAAAAGCGATGAGGCAATGAGCGAAATGATCTTCCGTGCTTTCCGACGTTGACTGATTCGGCTTTGTGAGACCTTTATTGTATGGGGACGACGTTCAGCAGAGGATCAAACTCATTTCTCTAACAGGACAGACCGATTTCGCTCTTATCGGAGCTCATCAGTATGGTATACCTTAAACCTGATAGAAATACGAGTTCGAGTATAACTTGGGTTCCTCTATTGCTCAAGGCAGTGTGCATATATCCAAGTGGCGCCATCGGACTGGTTGGTTTCACTTCACATATATCTCGCATGCCCTAGTGGAAGCACCTGCCGTCGTACGATGGCGCCACTTGCATATGTGCACAGTGCTTTGAGCAATAGAGGAAATCAAGTTATACTCGAATTCTATCAGGTTTGAAGTATACCATACTGATGAACTCCAATAAGAGCGAAACTGGTCTATGCTCCTCTGCCTGATAAAAAAATGTGTTTGATACTCTGCTGAACGTCGTCCCCAGACAGTATCGGTACGAATCTGAGCCATCTGTCTGTGGGAAGCGACAACTTCGGCAGAACACTGACTTGGTTTCACTTGACATATATCTCGCATGCCCTAGTGGAAGCACTTGCCGCCCGATGGCGCCATTTGCATATTTTTCTT
Source organism: Taphrorychus bicolor (assembly GCA_951812265.1). Classification (NCBI taxonomy): domain Eukaryota; kingdom Metazoa; phylum Arthropoda; class Insecta; order Coleoptera; family Curculionidae; genus Taphrorychus; species Taphrorychus bicolor. Next base: position 30,071,281 of record OX638304.1, read on the forward strand.
AATGTTCTAACAGAGTATGAAACTCATGGTTTTCCTTTGGCATCCCATATTTAACTTTGATGAATGGTAGAACGGGTTTGACACAAGCGAAGTCCTTTGGACTTAAATAGACTTAAAGATTTCTAAACATATGGTCGAAACGTCGACAGAGTTTTTATCTTTTTGCCCCAAAGCCCGCGACACCACTCGTCAGAGGATAAAATCTTGGGAGAGTTGCTATACATGACTTTTTTCCTTCGGTCTATAAATAAAAGAAAAAAAATGGCTGCTTTAAGAAAAATAGAAACTGACGATGGTTTCAGAAAACTGAAACTTTGTATTGGAATTTCACGTTTACATGTGTATCTCTCTGCTCTTAAAAACTTAAATATTCCAGAAAATATTTTCACAAATGGCGATTAAGTTCTAAAATAAACAGTTTATTTATAAATGCACCATTTTGGTTTTTTCAAAAATTTCAAAAACCTGATAGGTTAGAGACATACCATTACGTTTTTTTTTTTATTCTATAGTATCAAATTTGGTGCGATTTGCTTGTTATTGGTCAGTCCTGTTATAGTTTTATGCTTAATCTCTTCCCATGTGATTTTGAAAAAAATTACAAATTATACAGGGTGTTTAGGAAAGGTGTTGCCAAAATTTAGTAGGTTACAGAGAACCCCAAGTTATACACATTTTACTTATCTGCAAATACACCATTTTAGAGATACAGGATTGCAGAAAAAGTCGTTAGACATGCAAGTTAAATTTTGCACCGACATGGCTGTCGAAGCTGACTTTTGTAATCATCAGTTTTATAAAAAAAAAAATATTTTAATTTAATTTATTTGCTGTCTCACCCATGTTTTCATCATAGAACACCATTGAACGAAAAAACGAAGCACATTAGCGCCGTACCTAATCTTCGCACAAACTCAAATATTTTAACTAAAAATCGATGAAAATCATCAAAAAGCACAAAAACGCAAAAAGGGCTCAAAACTCAAAACAATAAAAACAAATTTCAAGCGAATTACCTACTTGTTTTAATAAAAATCGGCAAGTCATCTCCAAACCGCATTTTTTTAAGTTACACATTTTTGGAGCAAAATCAACCGAAAAGACTCAAAACAATAAAAAACTGAGCTGTTTGCATTGAGCTCACTTGTGTTAACCAGAATCGATAAAAGTTATTTCAAAATTACAAAAACAGAATTTTTCGTGTTTTGGAACAAAATCGGTTTTGAGACAAAAGCAGAAAAAAGAGCTGTAAAACAACTAAAAAGTTCTTTGTATTTTATTCGAAAATCTCACTTATTTTAATAAAAAATTATTAAAATCACTTTAAAAAAGCTGTTAATTTCGCAAGAAAACAACTCACTCATTTTAACCAAACTCGATAAGAATTATCTCAAAAAGACAAAAACAAAACAAAACATTTTTTTTCATTATTCTGCATCTTAAAAACGGTGCGGTTGCGAATAGGATTTTAGAAGCAAAATTTGTATAGCTTGGGGAAAAGTCTTTAGAAATATTTGTTGACACCCTGTATCTCAAAGATCGGATTTTATAAGCAAAATTTGTCAAACTTGGAAAAACTATTTTAGAAAAAATATTTTTAACACTGTGTATCACAAAAACGGTGCGTTTGCCGATAGAATTGTAGAAGCGAAACTTGTATACCTTGGGGAAAAGTTTCATAGAATTTTTTTGACACCCTGTATCTCAAAGATCGGATTTTATAAGCGAAATTTTTAAAACTTGGGAAAAACTTTTATAGAAAAAATATTTTTGACACTGTGTATCTCAAAAACGGTGCGTGCGTTCGCGGATAGGAGTTTATAAGAAAAATTTGTATAACTTGGAGGAAACTTTTTTAGTAAATTTTTTTGACACCCTGTATCTCAAAAACTGTGCATTTGCGCATAGGATCTTATAAGCGAAATTTGTATAACTTGGGGAAGAAAACCCTTATAGATATTTTTTTTGACACCCTCTATTTCAAAAACGCTGCACTCACGGATAGGAGGTTATAACCGAAATGTGTGAAACTTAAAAAACCTTATAGAATTTCTTTTTTGACACCCTGCATCTCAAAAACTGTGTGTTCGCGAATAGGATTTTATAAGCAAAATTTCTATAACTTGGGGAAAAATCATAAAGAAGTTTTTTTGACACCCTCTATCTCATAAATGGGATTTTATAAGCAAAATTTTTAAGACTTGAAAAAACTCTTATAAAAATAATATTTTTGACACTCTGTATCTCAAAAATGGTGAGTTCAGAGTAATATTTTTTGACACCCTGTATCTCAAAAACTGTGCGTTTGCGGATAGGATTTTATAAGCGAAATTTTATAACTTGGGGAAAAAACCCTTATACAATTTTTTTTGACACCCTGTATCTCAAAAACAGTGCATTCGCGTATAGGAGGTTATAACAGAAATGTGTAAAAGTTGGGAAAAACTTCTATAGAAAAAATATTTTTTACACTCTTTATCTCAAAAAACGGTGTGTTCGCGGATAGGAGTTTATAAAAACAATTTGTGTAACTTGGAGAAAACCCTTATAGTTTTTTTTTTCAGACACCCTGTATCTCAAAAGCTGTGGGTTTGCGCAAAGGATTTTATAAGCGAAATTTGTATAACTTGGGGGAAAAAACCCTTACAGACATTTTTTTTTGACACCCTGTATCTCAAAAACGGTGCATTCGCGTATATAAGATAATAAGAGAAATGTGTAAAGTTGGGAAAAACTTCTATAGAAAAAATATTTTTGACATTCTGTATCTCAAAAACGGTGTGTTCGGGGATAGGAGTTTATAATAAAAAATTGTGTAACTTAGAGAAAACCCTTAGAGTAATTTTTCTTTGACACTCTGTATATTAAAAACGGTGCGTTCGCGGATAGGAGTTTATAAGAAAAATTTGTATAACTTGGAGAAATCCCTTATAGTAATTTTTTGTAGACACCCTGTATCTCGAAAGCTGTGGGTTTGCGCATAGGATTTTATAAGTGAAATTTGTATAACTTGGGGAAAAGAACCCTTATAGAATTTTTTTGGACACCGTGTATCTCAAAAACGCTGCATTCGCGTATAGGTTATAACAGAAATATGTAAAAGTTGGAAAAAACTTCTATAGAAAAAATATTTTTGACACTCTGTATCTCAAAAACGGTGTGTTCGCGGATAGGAGTTTATAAGAAAAATTTGTGTAACTTGGAGAAAACCTTTATAGTATTTTTTTTTCAGACACCCTGTATCTCAAAAGCTGTGAGTTTGCGCAAAGGATTTTATAAGCGAAATTTGTATAACTTGGGGAAAAAACCCTTACAGATTTTTTTTGGACACCGTGTATCTCAAAAACGGTGCATTCGCGTATAGGTTATAACAGAAATGTGTAAAAGTTGGAAAAAACTTCTATAGAAAAAATATTTTTGACACTCTGTATCTCAAAAACGGTGTGTTCGCAGATAGAAGTTTATAAGAAAAATTTGTGTAACTTGGAGAAAACCCTTATAGTAATTTTCTTTCAGACACCCTGTATCTCAAAAACTGTGGGTTTGCGCAAAGGATTTTATAAGCGAAATTTGTATAACTTGGGGAAAAAACCCTTACAGAATTTTTTTTGACACTCTTTATCTTAAAAACGGTGTGTTCGCGGATAGGAGTTTATAAGAAAAATTTGTATAACTTGGAGAAAACCTTTATAGTAATTTTTCGTTGGCACTCTGTATATTAAAAACGGTGCGTTCGCTTATAGGAGTTTGTAAGAAAAATTTGTATAACTTGGAGACATCCCTTATAGTAATTTTTTTTAAACACCCTGTATCTCGAAAGCTGTGGGTTTGCGCATAGGATTTTATAAGCGAAATTTGTATAACTTGGGGAAAAAACACTTATACATTTTTTTTTTGAAACCCTGTATCTCAAAAACGGTGCATTCGCGTATAGGAGGTTATAACAGAAATGTGTAAAAGTTGGGAAAAACTTCTATAGAAAAAATATTTTTGACACTCTGTATCTCAAAAACGGTGTGTTCGCGGATAGGAGTTTATAAAAAAAAATTGTGTAACTTGGAGAAAACCCTTATAGTAATTTTTTTAGATACCCTGTACCTCAAAAGCGCATAGGATTTTATAAGCGAAATTTATATAACTTGGGGAAAAAACCTTTATAGAATTTTTTTTGACACCCTGAATTTCAAGAACGGTGCATTCGCGTATAGGAGGTTATAACAGAAATGTGTAAAGTTGGGAAAAACTTCCCCAGAAAAAATATTTTTGACACCCTGTATCTCAAAAACGGTGTGTTCACGGATAGGAGTTTATAAGAAAAATTTGTATAACTTGGAGAAAACCCTTATAATAATTTTTCTTTGACACTCTGTATATTAAAAACGGTGCGTTCGCGGAGAGGACATTATAAGAAAAATTTGTAACACTTGAGAAAACTCTTATAGAAACAATATTTTTGACACTCTGTATCTCAAAAACGGTGTGTTCGCGGATAGGAGTTTATAAGTAAAATTTGTATAACTTGGAGAAATCCCTTATAGAAATTTTTTTTTAGACACCCAGTATCTCAAAAGCTGCGGGTTGTCGAATAGGATTTTATAAGCGAAATTTGTATAACTTGGGGAAAAACCCTCATAGACATTTTTTTTTGACACCCTGTATCTCAAAAACGGTGCATTCGCGGAAAGGAGGTTATAAGCGAAATGTGTAAAACTTGGGAAAAACTCTTATAGAAAAATTGGTTTCGACACTCTGTATCTCAAAAACGGTGTGTTCGCAGATAGGAGTTATAAGAAAAATTTGTATAACTTGGGAAATACCCTTATAGCATTTCTTTTTGACATCCTGTAGCTCATAAACGGTGCATTCGTGGATAGGATTTTATAAGCGAAATTTGTATCACTTGGTGAAATTTCTTATAATTTTTTTTTACACTCGGTATCTCATAAACAGTGCGCTTGCGGGTAGGTGTTTATAAGATAAGCAAGTTTATATATTTTGAGATCTTCTATGATGACCTGAAGTGTGAAAACTCCTTTCAAAGTAAAAAACTGTTGAAATTAATTAACTTGCTTTTCATTGATTGATTGATTGATTAATTGATTAATTGACTGACTGACTGACTGACTGAAAAATGGTACTGCCGATCATCTAACCCACGTAGGTAAAAACGTGTAAGTAAAAAAGTGTAAGGAGGTTTTGGTTCTTTTTCTAGTATACTTTTCATAGTTTTAACTTTTCTAAAGTAGATATTTTTGACTGAGTTGCGCATTTAAACTACTTTTAGAACGGTTAAGGCGACATTCGAGTGATACGTACATTGATACATACAACTTGATAAATGTCCAATCTAAACAGTACTCACCCTTCTAACATTTCGCTCCTTACTAGAAGATCTAGGCCCCGCTCGCCCCCTCGCATACTCCAAAGGGGGCGACACGGGCCGCCCATGCCGGTCCATCCACGAGCAAGTCTGTCTCATCTGCCAAGGCGCCCCGCTGCAGGCCATCGACCCAGTGCCGGGCAAATTGGGGGTCCTGACTGTCATGCTGATTTTCCGACAGGATTTCAGCATCTAAAATCAGTCGTCAAAGCGAATTTCAAGGTGAGAGGACACCTTCGTTTCCCTTTACAAATGGAACGTTTTTGGTGGGATCTGTGGCGGTGAAAGCCCTCTTACGCCCTAATGCCCCCTTTGAACCGGTGCAAAAGGATACAAGGGCAAACTAGGGCGACGAGGGCTTATTTCTGCCTTTTATCGAAAGTCAGCAGTAATAACATCTAGCGGCTTTGTTTTGTTCGTCGTTCTGGCTTTCGAACGTGGGAAGTGCATTATTAAGTTTAGATCACGCGGCTTAGCCATTTGTCAGTGGTGGACAAAAAGACCAGCACGTTCAATCCTAGAAAGCCCAAGACTGTGTTCTGTTTTTCCGCTAAATCTGTTTCAAATTTATCGTTCAGCTGACCTAGTTTGCGACTATCAAATCGAGACTAAGCACACTCTACTCTCTCAGAATCCCTATTTTATGTTTATCTTGTATTTCACCACGTAGGCAGAAGGGCTTTGGTAACGTTGCCTACACAAAACTACTCGCGTATGTGCTTTTACGAGGCCTTATTTTCTCTATTTGAATTATAAATGATAATAAAGTTGTGTTTCTATTGTGGTGAGATAATTTTGTATTTTGACAAAAACTTACTGCCTGAAAGTCATTTTTTTCTCCTCACAATATAACTATATTTTAGTGGTTTTTACGTTCAACATTTAATGTCAAAAGTACTAGTTCTCATAACATAAAACTAGCCATTCCTGGATATTCAGAGCAATTGCTCTTAATTAAGTACATAAAAACTGTGTAATCTCTTGTGAAATTTTTTCATTTAATAACTTTTTACGTAGCACAAGTATTTGAAATTCTCATTTTGTATGCATTTCGTTTAGGTGGAGAGTAAGATATTAACTTGGAAGGATTTTTCTCAAAGTTTTTCAATTAATTATAAGGACAAAACAGATAAGTTTACCAATCAGGCGTTTTCCTGGTTTTCTATTTTAGAGATTTAACGATTTTGCTCTGGCCAAATACATTAAACTGCAAAATTAACGAAAAAAATAATTTATAATTTTCACCAATTCAGTCTTGGAATTGATCAACGACAATGGATCTTGGAATTCAAGTTTTCAAATATTTCTTGCATTATAGACTTCATTCGAAACAACGTTTCCGTTATTTCCGAGCTGCAGGAATCGTAAATAAAAGTCAGAAAACTCAATAAGCTGAGTTTCTCATTTCTTCGGAAAAACAGTTATTTAACACATTTATCAGGTTTGTAGCGAATAAAAATAATAAGTTGGTTATTTTTTGGGTAAATTTGATGGTAATTTCTTCCCAAAACAAACGCTTAATACAAATTTCTAATGTTCAAATCTCCTGAAGGCATGACTGTGGACATGAGTATATGGTAGCTTAACTAAAACTTTTTCATTAACGTCGAAAACGCAAGGAACGGTGCAAAGAAATGGGTTTTCAAGAAGTGAAAGACTTCAAGAGTGTAGACAATGTGACAAAGGTTCCAGCACGGAAACAAAGAGTTCTCTCTGCACTGGATGAAGCTCTAAAGATGTGCACTAATATAGAAAAAATCAAGAAAGGGTGCAAGAAATTGGGTTTCCAACAAGTGAGAATAAACAAAGAGTTTTGTCTACGCTAGATGAAGCAGTAAACTTGTACATTAACATCGAAAAATCAAGGAACAGTGAGGTGGAAGGAAATGGGTTAAAAATATGTGGAAGACGAGTTTTGACAATGTGGCAAAGGTTCCACCAGGAAAACAAAAAGTTCAATCTACCCTGGATGAAGCACTACACTTGAGCCTTAACGTCGAAAAAATCAAGAAACGGTGCTTAACAGTAACTTAACTTGGGTTTTTAACAAGTGGAAGACGAATGTTAGCAATGTTACAGAAGTTCCAGTACGAAAACAAAAAGTTCTATCTACACTGAATGAAGTACTAAACTTATGCTTTATCGTCAAGCAATTTAAGGAACGGTGCAGAGCAATGAATTCCCAACAAGTGGAAGATGTTGACAATAAGACGATGAGACGAACGGTGGAAGAAAATGGGTTTGCAATAAGTGGAAGACGAGTATTGATAATGTGACAAAGGTTCCAGCACGGAAAACAAAGAGTTTTATCTACACAGGATGAAGCACTATACTAAATTTGTGTAACGGTGTAAGGAAATGGGTTGTGACGAATGTTCCAGCAAGAAAACAAAGGGTTCTATTATTTTCACTGGATGAAACACTAAACTTCTCCCCTGGATAAACTTGTCTATCAACAAAATGCACGGAACTGTGCAAGGAAACGAGTCCTCAAGAAGAGAAAGACTTTAAGAGTGTGGACATTGTCACGGAGTTTCCAGCACGAAAAGAAAATGTTATATCTATACTGTATGAAGCACTAAACTTGTGCATTACTACTGAAAAAGCCTAGAAGCGACTGTACAAGGAAATGGATTTTAAACAAGAGGAAAACTTTAAGAATAAGGACACTGTGGCGAAGGTTTCAGCATGAAAATAAAGAGTTCTATCTACATTGAATGAAGCACTAAACGTGTACATTAACATCGAAAAATACAAGGGACGGTGGAAGCAAATGGATTTCCAATAAGTGGAAGACGAGTAATGACAATGTGACGAAGCACGGAAAACAAATAGTTTTATCTACACTGGATGAAGCACTAAACTTGTGCCTTAACAAAAATAAATTCATGGAACGGTGCAAGGAAATGTTTTTCCAACAAGTAGAAGACGAATGTTCACATAAGAACAAAGACTCCGCCACAAAGACAAAGAGTTCTATTTTCACTGGATGAAGCATTAAACTTGGGCCTTAAAATTGAACAATTCAAGGAGCGATGCAAAGAAATGGGTTGTGACGAAGGTTACAGCGCAAAAACAGAGATTTCTATCTCCACTAAATGAAGCACTAAACTTGTGTATTAACATAAAAAAATGCACTGAACCATGCAGGAAATTGTGTTACCAAGAAGTGGAAGACTTTAAAAATATTGACATTGTGATGAAATTTCCAGCACCAAAACAGAGAGTTATATCTACACTGGATAAAGCACTAAACTTGTGCATGAACACTGAAAAAGCCGAGAAACGACGGTACAAGGAAATGGATTTTCAACAAGTGAAAGACTTTAAGTCTTTTTTAAGTAAGAGTAAGGACATTGCGACGAAGGCTTCAGCACGAAAACAAAGTGTTCTATCTACACTAGATGAGGCACTAAACTTGTATCTTGACAAAAATAAATTCGTGGAACGGTGCAAGTAGTTGTTTTCCCAACATGTGGAAGACGAATGTTCACATTATAACAAAGACTCCATCACGAAATCAAAGAATTTCCTTTTACTGGATGAAGCATTAAACTTGTGTCTTAACATAAAGAAATTCAAGGAGCGGTGCAAGGAAATAGGTTGTGACGAAGGTTCCAGCACGAAAACAGAGATTCAGAGTCTCCCCTGGATGAAGCACTAAACTTGTGTATTTAAGTTTCCAGCACAAAAACAGAGAGTTATATCTACACTAAATGAAGCACTAAACTTGTGCATTAACACTGAAAAAGCCGAAAAATGATGGTATAAGGAAATGTATTTTCAACAAGTGAAAGACTTTAAGAGTAAGGACATTGAGACGAAGGCTTCAGTACGAAAACAAAGAGTTCTGTCTTCACTGAATGGAACGGTGCAAGGAAATGTTTTTTCAACAAGTGGAAGGCGAATGTTCACATATAACAAAGACTCCATCACGAAAACAAAAACAATGAGTTCTGTTTTACTGGATGAAGCATTAAACTTGCGCCTTAACATAGAAAAATTCAAGGAGCAGTGCAAGAAAATGGGTTGTGACGAAGGTTCCAGCACAAAATCAGAGATTTCTATCTCCTCTAGATGAAGCACTATACTTGTGTATTAACATAAAAAAAATGCACTGAACCATGAGGGAATTGTGTTACCAAGAAGTGAAAGACTTTAAAAATGTTGACATGGTGATGAAGTTTCCAGCACGAAAACAGAGAGTTGTATCTACACTGGATAAAGCACTAAACTTGTGCATGAACACTGAAAAAGCCGAGAAACGACGGAACAAGGAAATGGATTTTCAACAAGTGAAAAACTTTAAGTATTTTTTAAGTAAGAGTAAGGACATTGAGACGAAGGCTTCAGCACGAAAACAAAGTGTTCTATCTACACTGGATGAGGCACTAAACTTGTACCTTAACAAAAATAAATTCGTGGAACGGTGCAAGGAATTGTTTTCCCAACATGTGGAAGACGAATGTTCACATTATAACAAAGACTCCATCACGAAATCAAAGAGTTTTCTTTTACTGGATGAAGCATTAAACTTGTGTGTTAACATAGAAAAATTCAAGGAGCGGTGCAAGGAAATAGGTTGTGACGAAGGTTCCAACACGAAAACAGAGATTCAGAGTCTCCCCTGGATGAAGCGCTAAACTTGTGTATTTAAGTTTCCAGCACGAAAACAGAGAGTTATATCTACACTAGATGAAGCACTAAACTTGTGCATTAACACTGAAAAAGCCGAAAAATGATGGTATAAGGAAATGTATTTTCAACAAGTGAAAGACTTTAAGAGTAAGGACATTGAGACGAAGGCTTCAGTACGAAAACAAAGAGTTCTGTCTTCACTGAATGGAACGGTGCAAGGAAATGTTTTTTCAACAAGTGGAAGACGAATGTTCACATATAACAAAGACTCCATCACGAAAACAAAAACAATGAGTTCTGTTTTACTGGATGAAGCATTAAACTTGCGCCTTAAAATAGAAAAATTCAAGGAGCAGTGCAAGAAAATGGGTTGTGACGAAAGTTCCAGTACAAAAACAGAGATTTCTATCTCCTCTAGATGAAGCACTATACTTGTGTATTAACATAAAAAAATGCACTGAACCATGAGGGAATTGTGTTACCAAGAAGTGAAAGACTTTAAAAATGTTGACATGGTGATGAAGTTTCCAGCACGAAAACAGAGAGTTGTATCTACACTGGATAAAGCACTAAACTTGTGCATGAACACTGAAAAAGCCGAGAAACGACGGTACAAGGAAATGGATTTTCAACAAGTGAAAAACTTTAAGTATTTTTTAAGTAAGAGTAAGGACATTGAGACGAAGGCTTCAGCACGAAAACAAAGTGTTCTATCTACACTGGATGAGGCACTAAACTTCTACCTTAACAAAAATAAATTCGTGGAACGGTGCAAGGAATTGTTTTCCCAACATGTGGAAGACGAATGTTCACATTATAACAAAGACTCCATCACGAAATCAAAGAGTTTTCTTTTACTGGATGAAGCATTAAACTTGTGTGTTAACATAGAAAAATTCAAGGAGCGGTGCAAGGAAATAAGTTGTGACGAAGGTTCCAACACGAAAACAGAGATTCAGAGTCTCCCCTGGATGATGCGCTAAACTTGTGTATTTAAGTTTCCAGCACGAAAACAGAGAGTTATATCTACACTAGATGAAGCACTAAACTTGTGCATTAACACTGAAAAAGCCGAAAAATGATGGTATAAGGAAATGTATTTTCAACAAGTGAAAGACTTTAAGAGTAAGGACATTGAGACGAAGGCTTCAGTACGAAAACAAAGAGTTCTGTCTTCACTGAATGGAACGGTGCAAGGAAATGTTTTTTCAACAAGTGGAAGACGAATGTTCACATACAAAAAAGACTTCATCACGAAAACAAAAACAAAGAGTTCTGTTTTACTGGATGAAGCATTAAACTTGCGCCTTAACATAGAGAAATTCAAGGAGCAGTGCAAGAAAAAGGGTTGTGACGAAGGTTCCAGCACAAAATCAGAGATTTCTATCTCCCCTGGATGAAGCGCTAAACTTGTGTATTAACATAAAAAAATGCACTGAACCATGCAGGGAATTTTGTTACCAAGAAGTGAGGGACTTTAAAAATGTTTACATTGTGACGAAGTTTCCAGCGCGAAAACAGAGAGTTATATCTACACTGGATGAAGCACTAAACTTGTGCATCAACACTGAAAAAGCCTAGAAACGACGGTACGACGTACGACTGGTTTGCAATAAGTATAAGACGAGTGTTGACAATCTGACGAAGGTTCCAGCACAGAAAACAAAGAGTTCTATCTACACTGGATGAAGCACTAAACTTGTGCCTTGACATGTAAAAATTCAAGGAGCGGTGCAAGGAAACTGTATGTGATGAAGGTTCCAGCACAAAAACAGAGATTTTAATCTCTCCTGGATTGAAGCACTAAACTTGTGTATTAACATAAAAAATGCACGAAACCATACAAGGAAATGAATCTTGAAGAAGTGAAAGACTTTAAGAGTGTGAAGTTTCCAGAGCGAAAAGCAAGTGTTATATCTACACTGAATGAAGCACTAAACTTGTGCATTAACACTGAAAAAGCCTAGAAGCGACAGTACAAGGAAATGGATTTTAAACAAGTGGAAGACCTTAACGATAAGGACACTGTGACGAAGGTTTCAGCACGAAAACAAAGAGTTCTATCTACATTAGATGAAGCTCCAAACTTGTACATTAACATCGAAAATTACAAGGAACGGTGGAAAGAAATAGGTTTTCAATAAGTGGAGGACAAGTGTTGATAATGTGATGAAGATTCAGGCATGGAAAACAAAAAGTTCTATATACACTAGATGAAGCACTACACTTGTGCCTTAACATAAATAAATTTAAGAAGCCGTGCAATGAATTGGGTTTATAACAAGTGGAAGGCGAATGTTGACAATATGACGAATGCTCCACCATGAAAATAAAGAGTTCTATTTTCACTGGATGAAGCACTAAACTTTGCGCCTTAACATAGAAAAATTCAAGGAGCGGTGCAAGGAAATGGGTTGCCATGAAGATTCCAGCACGAAAACACAGATATCTATGTCCCCTGGATGACGCACTAAACTTGTCTGTTGTGTCTATTAACATAAAAAATGTAACGTGTCTATTAACATAAAAAATGCAAGGAACCGAGCAAGGAAATGAGTCCTCAAGAAGTGAAAGACTTTAAGAGTGTGGACATTGTCACAAAGTTTCTAGAACGAAAAGAAAAACTTTTATTTACACTGTATGAAGCACTAAACTTGCACTACAACTGAAAAATCCTAGCAGCGACGGTACAAGGAAATGGATTTTAAACAAGTGGAAGACTTTAAGAATAAAGAGATTGTGCCTAAGGTTTCAGGACGACAACAAAGAGTACTATTTCCACTGGATGAAACACTAAACTTGTGAATTAAGACTGAAAAAGCCTAGAAGCGACGGTGCAAATAAATGGATTTTCTTTTAAGAGTAAGGACATTGTGACGAAGGTTTCTGGATAAAGCTAAACTTGTGCATTAACATAAAAAAATTCAAGGAGCAGTGCAAGGAAATAGGTTGTGACGAAGGTTCCAGCACGAAAACAGAGATTTTAATTTCCCCTGGATGAAGCACTAAACTTGTGTATTAACGCTGAAAAAGCCTAAAAACGACGGTACAAGGAAATGGATTTTCAACAAGTGAAAAACTTTAAGCGTAAGGACATTGTGACAAAGGTTTCAGCACGAAAACAAAGAGTTCTATCTACACTGAATGAAGCACTAAACTTGTGCCTTAACATCAATAAATTCAAGGAACGGTTCACAGAAATGGGTTAACAACAGGTGAAAAACCCTAAAAGCGACTGTACAAGGAAATAGATTTTTAACAAGTGGAAGACTTTAAGAGTAAGGACGTTGTGACAAAGGTTTCAGCACGAAAACAAGGAGTTCTATCTAGACTAGATGAAGCACTAGACTTGTACCTTAATATAGAAAAATTCAAAGAGCGGTGCAAGGGTAATGGGTTTCCAAAAAGTGGAAGACGTGTGTTGACAATGTGACGAAGGGTTCAGCACAAAAAGAAAGAGTTCTATCTGCAATGGGTGCAGCACTAAACAGGTGCCTTAATACCCAAAAATTCAACTAATGGCGCAAGAAAGTGGGTTTCCAACAAGTGGAAGACGAGTGTGGACCATAAAGCAAAGTTTCCAGCACGAAAACAAAGGCATCTATCTTCACTGGAAGAAGCACTACACTTGTGCATTGGCATAAAAAATGCAAGAAATAATGTAAAAAACAAAGAATTCTCTATGCATTGGATGAAGCACTAGACTTGTGCATTAACATCGAAAAATGCAAGAAACGTAGGCTCACAATCGCAAACATGTTTAGAATTAAAAATAAAAGTCATACATTTCAAGTTTCGGCTAGCTTAGCCCTTATCGCTCTGATATATTTCCCAGCTTTTATATCTAGCCATTTCGCATTTATCCAGAGGAAGGCCAATTCCTACGTCATAAGCAGGAAAAACAGACAATAAGATAAGAAAAGCAGTTTAGAAATTCGAAGGCCAGAGATTCTTTCGCCTTAGACGCGCACCCGCGAGTCAAGAATTTATTATCCTCTGATATGCTTCTAAAAATATATTATTTTGATGCTAAAAAAGGAGAACAACGTTGGCCGTTGGTGAAAAGCTTATTGAAATTTAAAGGCTCTTGTAAATTAGCAAGCTTAAAAGAAACAGTAACCTAATGGCGTTTTCTTGAGACGTTACGTCTCAATCGATTAAAACACCTGTTGAGTGGGTTCAATTAACATGTGAAACCGGTTCAACGGTTATTATTGACTCGCAACCGACCGGTTTGCCGCAGTTTTGATAAGCATCATGGAAATGTTGACCCTTTCCATGCTAACTGCCTACTTCCTTGCGATTTATCGACGGACACGAACAAGAAACGACACCTCTATGCGTCATTTCGAGATTTTCCTGCCGAACGTAATAATACGCCATTCGTTACCGCTTTTCCACACAAAAGGACGAATTCTTCTTCTTACGAGAAAACATCCTTTAATAACCCCGAAGGGATTCGTGGATTTGGAGCTTCAGTATAAATACTGCAGGCTTGAGAGATGTGATGAATGAAACTCGGAACGTGATTCGTCGGCAAATTGAAGCTAATTTGTGGCTTTCCGGAATTTGTGTCATCATAACTGAGCCACGTAACTACTCTAACGAAGCTTAAAGTGGTGGGGATTACGAGGCGAAAGCACTTAATAAGCTCGTTATCTGGGAATTAACGGTGTTCCAGGAATCTTTATCAGGTAATCCCCAATTTCCTTCAAGTTAGTAGTGTCTCGATATAGCTTCCTTTCAGAGGCTTATTGAATGAAAAATTAGGCCTTAGCTGCAGTAATAATAACCTACTTTCAAATTCTATGGCCTTCTTGACGTCTTTTAATTAGCGCCTGATAATTACTAAGTGATAACACTTTCCCAAATGAAATTTCTTTATTTGCAAAATTTGATTTTTCCTTAAAAATTAGTACGTCTCAGGTAAGCTGCTGAACAGAATTTCTGATATAATAAAAATTCTTTACTGGCTAAGTAATAAAACTTTTTAAGGAAAAAGCATTGGCTTTCTTTTACGATCTAAGCAGTAAAAGTGATATTTTACTGCATGGATTGAGCCATTCAGGACACGTTTTTTGCCAATCAGCGAAAAAAACCCTTATTTCCATATGAGTATTTCATGTCATGGGACTCGTTTCATAAAAGTTTTATTTATAAGGCCCAATCGAACTTTAGTCATTGACTATACAGAATGTGTTTTTTTTTTATTTTTATGAAAAAGACAACAGAAACGAAGTTATAGTGTGGATTGAATTAAAAAAAAAGGTGGCGACTCTACAGCAAACTAAGTTTTTTGTCAGCCAGAGGAAACTTGGACCTGTTTCAGTGTACCCATTGAACTCACTGAGCAAACGAACTCCGAACGACAAAACGGAGTTCTATTTCCCATTCCGAACACCAAATTCCTAAAGGCGAATTCGGAGAGTTCGAAGTTTATTCGCTCAGTGAATCCTCACCATAACCACATCGTTCTCTCACTGAACGAATGAACTCCGAACTCCGAACGACAAATCGTTCAATGAGTACCAAATGCCGAACTGCCATAACGTTATTCGTTATAGCAGTTCGGCATTTGGTGATGCGGAGTGAGTACGCAGCTTGACGAATTCAAAATCGTTGTTCGGAGTTTGGCATTTGTTCACTTAGTGAGGACGTACCATGACGACTTCGTTCACTTACTAAGCGAACGAACTCAGAGTTCTGCGGAGTTCATTCACTCACTGAGCAAACAAACTCCGAAATGTGAACGACGAATCGGAATTCGGAGTACCATAACGAAGTAATAGTTAATCGTTTGTTCGCTCTGTGAGTACGTTCACTCACTGAGCAAACGAATTTCGAACTCCAAACGACAAATCGGAGTTTGTTCAATGAATACTATAACGTTATAATTCGTTCGGCGTTCATTCGCTAAGTGAGTACGCAGCTTGACAAATTCAGAATCATTGTTCGAAGTTTAGAATTTGTTCGCTCAGTGAGGACGTACCATGATGAATTAGTTCACTCCTTAAGCGAATGAACTCCGAACTCCAAACGACCAATCGGAATTTGTTCAGTGAATACTGTAACGTTATAGTAGTTCGGCGTTCGTTCGCTAAGTGACTACGCAGCTTGACAAATTCAAAATCGTTGTTCGGAGTTTGACATTTGTTCGCTCAGTGAAGACATACCATGATGAATTCGCTCACTTGCTAAGCGAACGAACTCAGAGTTCTGCGGAGTTTGTTCACTCACTGACCCAACAAACTCCGAACTGTGAACGATGAATCAGAATTTGGAGTACTATAAGGAGGTAATAGTTAATCATTTGTTCGCTCTGTGAATATGTTCGCTCATTCAGCGAATGAATTTCGAACTCCAAACGACAAATCGGAATTCATTCAATGAGTACTGTTGTGTTCAATAAGGTTATAATTATTCGGCGTTCATTCGCTAAGTGACTACGCACCATGATGAATTCAAAATCATTGTTCGGAGTTTGGGATTTGTTCGCTCAATGAGGACGTACCATGATGAATTCGTTCACTCACAATGCAAATGAACTCCGAATTCCATACTACGAATCGGAATTCGTTCAATGAGTACTGTAACCTTATATTAATTCGACGTTCGTTCGCTGTAGAGCACTCATCGAGTCGAATTCCGAATCGTTATCCGGTGTTTGGCATTTTTTCGCTCAGTGAGGACGTACCACGACGAATTCATTCATTTACTAAGCGAACGAACTCAGAGTTCTGCGAAGTTCGCTCGCTCACAGAGCAAACAAACTCCGAACTGTGAACAACAAATCGAAATTTGGAGTGCTATAACGAGGTAATAGTTAATCGTTTGTTGGTTTTTGTGAATATGCTCGCTCACTGAGCGAACGAATGCGTTCAGTAAGTACTGTGACGTCATATAGTTCGGCGTTCGTTCGCTGAGTGAGTACGTATCCTGACGAATTCAGAATCGTTGTTTGGAGTTTGACATTAATTCGCTCATTCGGAGCTCGCTTGCTCACTCACTAACCAAGCGAATTCCGAACTGCGAACCACAAAACGGAATTCGTTCAATGAGTACTGTAACATTATAGCATTTCGGCTTTCGTTTGCTGAGTGTGTACGCATCATAACAAATTCAGCATCATTGTTAGGAGTTTGGCATTCGTTCGTTCAGTGAATACGTACCATGACGAACTCGTTCACTCACTAAGCAAACAAACTTCGAACTGCGAACGACGAATCGAAATTCGTTCAATGAGTAATGTAGCGTTAAAAAAGTTGGGCGTTTGTTCGCTCGGAATATACACCATAACGAATTCTGAATCGTGGATAGGAGTTTGGTTTTCATTCACTTAGTGAGCACCTACCATGACGAATTCAGAATTTTGGAGTTTGGCGTTCATTTGCGCAGTAAGAATGCACCATGATGAGTTTTTTCACTCATTGAGCGAACGAATTTCGAGCGACAAATCGGAATTCGTTCAATGAGTGCTGTAGTCTTATAGTACCACGTTAGCTGAGTGAGTACGCACCATGGCGAATTCAGAATCGTGGTTTTGATTTTGCCATTTGTTCGCTCAGTGTGTACGTAACATGACGAACTCGTTCACTCACTAAACAAACGAACATCGAACTGCGAACTACAAATCGGATCTTGTTCGATGAGTACTGTAACGTTAAATAAGTTCGGCGTTTGTACGCGCTCAGTGAATATACACCATAACAAATTCAGAATCGCCGTTAAGAGTTTGGTGTTCATTCGGTTAGTGAGTATCTACCATGGCAAATTCAGAATTTCGGAGTTTGGCGTCCGTTTGCTCAGTGAGAAGCACCGTAATGAATTTGTGCAATCACGCAGTGAACAAACTTATAGCGACATATCGGAATTCGTTCAATGAGTACTGTAATGTTATAATACCATGGCTTTATAGTACCACGGCAGTTAGGTGAGTGAGTACGGACGTGAGTACGTACCATGACGAACTCGCTCACTCACTAAACAAACAAACATCGAACTGCGAACTGCAAATCGGATCTTGCTCGATGATAACTGTAACGTTAAATAAGTTCGGCGTTTGTTCGCTCAGGGAATATACACCATAACGAATTCATAACCGCCGTTAGGAGTTTGGTGTTCATTCGCTTAGTGAGTACCTATTATGACAAATTCAGAATTTCGAAGTTTGGCGTTCGTTTGCTCAGTGAGAATATACCATAATGAATTTGTTCCCTCACTCAGCGAACGAACTTCGAGCGAGAAATCGGAATTCGTTCAATGAGTACTGTAATGTTATAGTAGTTCGGCGTTCGTTCGGCGAATGAGTAGGCATCATGACGAATTCAGAATCGTTGTTTGGCGTTTGGCATTCTCTCGCTCAGTGAGTACGTAACATAACGAACTCGTTTACTCACTAAGCAAACGAACTCCGAACAGCGAACGACAAATCAGAATTCGTTCAATGAGTACCGTAACGTTATAGTAGTTCGGCGTTTGTTCGCTGAGTGAGTACGCATCATGACGAGTTCTCAGTTAAGTGAGTACCCTGATGCACTCGTTCACTCACTAACTGAAAAACTCCGAACTGCGAACAACAAATCTGAATTCGTTCAATCAGTACTGTAAAGTTATAGTTATTCGTTCGTTCGCTGAGTGAGTGCGCATTTCGTTAACTCACTAGGCAACTCGTTCACTCACTAAGCAAACAAACTCCGAACTGCAAACGACGAATTACAGTTCGTTCAATGAGTACTGTAACGTTAAATAAGTTCGGCGTTTGTTTGCTCAGTGAATATACACATAACGAATTCAGAATCGCCGTTAGGAGTTTGGTGGTCATTCGCTTAGTGAGTACCTACCATGACAAAATCAGAATTTTGGAGTTAGGCGTTCGTTCGATGAGTGAGTACGCATCATGACGAACTCAGGATCGTTATTTGGAGTTTGGCATTGGTTCGCTTAGTGAGTACGTACCATGACGAAGTCGTTCACTCACTAAGCAAACGAACTCCGACCTTCAAACAACGAATCGGAATTCGTTCAATGAGTACTGCAATGTTATAGCACTGTGAAGGCTTTCACGGCCGGTCATAATACTATCTAAAGTGTTTTCCGGGCTATAATGCCGTGGCCCAATGGAATTGTTTCCTCAGGAAGAAATTCCATTGGACCACGGCATTATAGCCAGGAAAACACTTTAGATAATGTTATAGCAGTTCGGCTATCATTCGCTGAGTGTGTACGCATCATAACAAATTCAGCATCATTGTTAGGAGTTTGGCATTCGTTCGTTCAGTGAATACGTACCATGACGAACTCGTTCACTCACTAAGCGAACGAACTCCGAACTGCAATCGACGAATCGGAATTCGTTCAATGAGTACTGTAACGTTAAATAAGTTCGGCGTTTGTTCGCGCTCAGTGAATATACACCATAACGAATTCAGAATCGCCGTTAAGAGTTTGGTGTTCATTCGCTTAGTGAGTATCTACCATGGCAAATTCAGAATTTCGGAGTTTGGCGTTCGTTTGCTCAGTGAGAATGCACCGTAATGAATTTGTGCACTCACTCAGTGAACAAACTTATAGCGGCATATCGGAATTCGTTCAATGAGTACTGTAATGTTATAATTCCACGGCGTTATAGTACCACGGCAGTTAGCTAATTGAGTAAGCACCATGGCGAATTCAGAATCGTTGTTTTGATTTTGCCATTTGTTCGCTCAGTGAGTACGTACCATGAAGAACTCGTTTACTCACTAAACAAACGAACATTGAACTGCGAACGACAAATCGGATCTTGTTCGATGAGTACTGTAACGTTAAATAAGTTCGGCGTTTGTTCGCTCAGGGAAAATACACCAAAACGAATTCAGAATCGCCGTTAGGAGTTCGTTAGGTGTTCATTCGCTTAGTGAGTACCTATTATGACAAATTCAGAATTTCGAAGTGTGGCGTTCATTTTCTCAATGAGAATATACCATAATGAATTTGTTTGTCGCTCACTCAGCGAACGAACTTCGAGCGAGAAATCGGAATTCGTTCAATGAGTACTGTAATGTTATAGTAGTTCGGCGTTCGTTCGGCGAATGAGTAGGCATCATGACGAATTCAGAATCGTTGTTTGGCGTGTGGCATTCTTTCGCTCAGTGAGTACGTAACATAACGAACTCGGTCACTCACTGAGCAAACGAACTCCGAACTGCGAACGACAAATCGGAATTCGTTCAATGAGTACCGTAACGTTATAGTAGTTCGGTGTTTGTTGAGTGAGTACGCATCATGACGAGTTCTCAGTTAAGTGAGTACCCTGATGCACTCGTTCACTCACTAACTGAAAAACTCCGAACTGCGAGCGACAAATCTGAATTCGTTCAATCAGTACTGTAAAGTTATAGTAGTTCGGC
Source organism: Taphrorychus bicolor (assembly GCA_951812265.1). Taxonomy (NCBI): domain Eukaryota; kingdom Metazoa; phylum Arthropoda; class Insecta; order Coleoptera; family Curculionidae; genus Taphrorychus; species Taphrorychus bicolor. Next base: position 30,091,687 of record OX638304.1, read on the forward strand.
GTTCGATCGCTGAGTGAGTGCGCATTTCGTTCACTCACTAAGCAACTCGTTCACTCATTAAGCAAACGAACTCCGAACTGCAAACGATGAATTACAGTTCGCTCAATGAGTACTGTAACGTTAAATAAGTTCGGCGTTTGCTTGCTCAGTGAATATACACATAACGAATTCAGAATCGTCGTTAGGAGTTTGGTGGTCTTTCGCTTAGTGAGTACCTACCATGACAAAATCAGAATTTTGGAGTTAGGCGTCGATGAGTGAGTACTCATCATGACGAACTCGTTGTTTGGAGAGAGTTGTTGGATGAGAATCGTTATTTGGAGTTTGGCGTTGGTTCGTTTAGTGAGTACGTACCATGACGAAGTCGTTCACTCACTAAGCAAACGAACTCCGAACGAACTGCGAACCACGAATCGGAATTCGTTCAATGAGTACTGTAGCTTTATAGTAGTTCGGCGTGCATTTGCTCAGTGAAAACGCACCATGACGAATTTGTTCACTCACTAAGCGAACGAACTTCAAACTTCGAGCGACGAATTGGGTATTCATTCGTTCAATGAGTACTATAAGTTTATAATGGTTTGACGTCCATTCGCTCAGTGAATACGCACCATAATGTTGCATCAAAAGTGAAAGAAGTTTTTTATTACATCAAATTTAAAAGCCTGCTGATCAACCTTCAACCTCTAAACGAAATTGGATTTGAAATAGTACTGAGACGATTGAACTCTAAAGCTTGGCTAGTACGACATTTCCACATAACTAGTACGGCAAAATGTCTAAAGCTTCTTACTCACTGAGTGTACGAACTCGGAGCTCCGAACAAGGAATCGAATTTCGTTCACTGAGTACTGTAAAGTTATAATAGTTGGGCGTTCGTTCGCTCAGTGAGTACGCAGCATGGCGAGTTGATAATCGTCGTTCGTTCGCTCAGTTGGCACGCACTATGACGAATTCAGAAGCGTCGTTCGGAGTTGGCGTTCGTTCGCTCAGTGAGTACGCAGCATGACGCACTCGTAATCATCGTTCGGAGTTTGGTGTTCGTTCGCTCACTTAGTACGCACTATAATGTTGCATTGAAAGTGAAAGATCTTGCTATCATATCAAATTTAATTACTGCTAATCAACCTTCAACCGCTGAACTAAAATTGGAAATTTTCCTGTCAATCGTGGCTTTAGGTGTAATCGATAAATAATAATACCTCCTACGCAGCATTTGCCGACACCACGATCAGCATTCAAAAACTGTACACTTTTCCTACTTCGATTTAACAACAATGACAGTGCCATTTTTCCGGGACACCGGACCGAAAAAACCTCACAAAATCCTAATGAAAGCTCTTTATTATTAACCGTGGGGCGAAAACTCCCATTAGTTTTTAATCTTGCGAACCCAGTGCAACACTCCCCCAAAAACGATCCTTCACAATACCAACAAAATATCGTACAATCAACGGTTATGAAAAAGGACGTGCTTACATTTTTTATTACCTTGAGGGCTTCCTCGTGCGCGATCCCGGTGAATGGGGTGCCGTTCACTTCCAGGATCGAGTCTCCGGGTCGCAGGCCGGCCCTTTCGGCCACGCTGCCCTCTTCCACCCGCGAAATGTACACACCCACCCCTGGAAAACCAAAGACGTGTTGCTGGAAGGCCGAGTGAATAACTGTGAGGGACGGAAATACTAGAGGACAGGGCGATCCTATTTGCTAAATAATGCATCCCTGCTGTTATCGTATACAGCGATGCACTTTAAAAATGTATCGAAAGACAATCGATAGTCGGGTGAGGAATGTTGTTTAGAGATGGGCACAAGTCGATACTATGTGCTTCCGACTGAGAACGGTTTATTTTTTGTGCAACGTGTTTGCCTGACATTGATGAGTCATTAACACTAAAATCGATTCTTTGACCAACTCAGTGCCTGCATCGATCGAGAAGAAGTATTGCAAAACCAAAAAGATACCTATGGTAAAGGTCTCTCTTCTTGTAAGAAAAATAAAAAACCAAAGTCCTTGTAACTAGATGCATTTTTAATCAATATTGTTTTTCGCATTCAGCTGACGTCAATAGCACACACCTGACTGCATGTAGGGTGACATTGACGTGTAACAAGCCGACGTGGGGCTCAAGTGCTTGTCATTTTATGACAAGTGACGTTGACACATTTAAGGTGCGTTCTCATTACAGCTTCTTGCTTCCTGCGTCTGGCGTCATTAATTTTCTATTGGTTAGAATTGACAGAAGCAAAATTTAAAAATAACAAGAAGCAATATTGGAAACGGAGCGTTCCCATTGCAGCTTCAAAACTATTTCTGCCAGTGTCACCTGCGTGTCGTATCTCGGTCATTTGCAATTTGGAATATTTAAAAATATAATTTGATGTTATTACTACAAAAATTATAAAAAAATACTTGTTTTTGAATTTGTGCTAAAGTGGAGTTCACTTTCGTAGTATCCAGAAAACTTACTAGTTCTGGTCACTACATTTAAGTATTTAGCATGTATAGTAAAAATATAAAAAAAATAGGAGTGGTCAATGTACCAAAATTTCAAAATTAAAAGATGTTTTGTTTTTGGATGTTTATTGCCTTTAAAGGTAAAATAATTAACTAGCCAAACCTGTTCTAGATTTTAACCTGTTTTAATATTTTAAACGATTACAAAACAAAGGGGTTTTGCGAACCGTTTATTGTGTTTCTGTGTCAAACGCACAAATCAGAAGCAAGAAGTTGAAAATTTTTAACTTCTGGCGGGCTGTCATTTTCAAATATGGCTTCTACCAATAGAAAATTATAGACGTCAGACGCAGGAAGCAAGAAGCTGTAATGAGAACGCACCTTTACACGGATTTTTCACACATGACGCAGGCCTCCGTCAGAAATTCCAAAGAGTGGGGTCCACACCTAACCTCACGTGCTTTCCTAACCTCAATGTGTCTCAGAATCCCGTGTTTGCTAACTACTTACTCTTCCTAGGGATCATCAAGTCAAGTAGCTTGACAATTTTACGAAATACTTGATTTGAGAAACTAAACTCTCGACAACTCGGTACTTGACTTAAGTACTTAAGATGCTAAGACGAAGGATCCTAAAATAATTTTCAATTTTTGGTTGTTGAAGTCTAGTCTATCGATACAGCTTCTCATCTCTATACCGACTAAATACATCACTCTAATAGTTTCCACCTTGATGGAAGAGTTTCATGGTTAATGGGCAATTTAGTGGGCGGCATTTAGTTGTTTTCACTTACCAGCCTCTTTTCCACCCTTGACGCATATCCCAAATCCTGGATCCTGCGGATCCCGGACCATGTTCACCGTTCTCGTGGCCAGTTCGTGGATCGAAGGCGAGTACACCGGCAGTCTATAGTTGTGAGTGGTCGACGGTGGACTGCTGACCGGCGATCTCCTTGGCCGCTCCAAGCTGGATTTGGGGGGAAGTGCGGCCGCGTGGTTCCCCGTACCGAACAGCCGCAGTACCTGCTCGGGGGAGATTGGCCGTTTCTTGTTGTTCGACGGCGCGCTCCTGTTGCTGCTAAACCCCCCGGCCGCATTCGATCCCAAATACGTTCCCCTGGGACTGCTCAGAGAGCTGTAGTGGTGCTCCCGTTCCCGGTACTCGCGATGATGGTGCAGAGCCGAGCTGGGTCTCTCCACAATGGTGTAGCTGGTTCCCGGAGGCGAGTAGTACAGGCCGGAGCGGGGCCGCCTGGGACTGCCTTGGGGCCCGAGGGCGTCTTCCGCTTCGGCCGGGGCTCCGCTGCGCGTCCTGCGCCCTCGCGATGGTGCCCCCGAAGAAGCGAAACCGCAGCCCAGTTCCGCCAACTCGGCGTACTCGTCGCCACCCGCCACGCGCATACCGTCACGAGTAGGTTAACTGAAACAGAAAAATTAAGATATATAGCTATATAGAGGGTATTCATTCGTAAACGTCATCTAGTTGGCTGTGAAATGTCAAAAGAAAAGGATGAAGGAACAAAAGTTTATTTACTTTGATTATGTCATCCTTTTCTGTCAAAAACATAGCCTTTTAGATGACATTTTCTAGTGAATACACTGTACTTATTTTTACTAAGTGAAGGTGCTAAAGACTGAGACTTCATTAATTTTGGACACAAATTGTGAAAATATTCAAAATCGCCTTCTGTGATCTGACACAACTGACAGTAAAAGAAAATATAATCGTCGTCATCAGAATCAGGATTTTCAAATAATTCAAATAATACGAACATTAAATATTTGTTTTTTTGCGGCTTGAAGAAGTTCTGATCTGATTGGCCTGAATGATGACCAACTCGATGACATACGACACTTCTTTCTGTGTCTCTCTACGTCGGCAAATTCGCTTTGTATGTATAATATATATCCATCCTTATTCACTCGATTCAGAAAAGAAGCAGAAACTATATTTTCGTTTTATAGAGTAATTAGCTAACGAAGAACCTCACCTTCCTAAGAGCCCTCTGGTAGACAAATCCCGAATTTTTCATTCACTGTTTCACTTGGGATTGATATACAATGATAAAACCGAAGACAACCCTAGTGTAGTATGTTGTAGAGAAATATGGGAAAACTATATTTTTCTGTTAAGACATTAGATATGTAATGGAAAAACAGTGCTGTAAGATAAATTGTATTATACCTCCTGTTAACATCTGAAAATGTACATTTCCCCAGCTTCAATGTTCGCCGGCTCTATGTAACTCGATTACGTCCTAGATAATGGCATATTGTTCCATAAATTTTATGCAGCCGTTCCGTTCTCCACATGTGCAGATCCATAATCGGTAATTGAAAGTGTCGTTCGATGATTTATTAGCCGTTACGGGTCCGGAATATTACTAAAAAAATTGACTCAACGGCTATGTGCATTCTGATGCTGCAGCATTCTGGGATGCAAAAGAAATGTTGTTTTATCCGATTTCACTTGTTTTACATCCCGTCAACGGAAGTCCGTAGGTGCGATAGTTTCGGAAATAAACCCATCGATAGTCAATTTTTATGCATTTTTAAAATCGACTTTTGTAATTTTTTCAAATTTCAATTTTTTTGACTAATTTCAATGGAACTTCACTCTTATTATATATGTTTCGTTCATAGGAAATCGCTTCATTCCATTCAAAAACACCAAAAACAATTTCCAACTTTGACCTTCTGAAACTTTAGAACAAGTGGATCGAGTAGAGTTAATCCAATGGTTTTTAGTAGCAGGAAAATAGGACCAATCTACAAAATCCTTTGTGGCTGACGTTTCTGGAAAAATAAAGGACCTGAGCCTTCAAGGAGGAAACACATTTCTTAAAAGGTTGAGAGACTACTAATAGTGTTATTATGTAAAAATAACGGTCCTAAAAAAACCACGCACCAGCAGTCAACCACTCCTTACTTTTGTGAGGATCAGAAAGGTAGGTGAGCTTAGGACTTAGGACCACACTACAAAACATCACGGGATTGACTGCCCTAGAAAAAAAAATTACGGCTACTTTTTTGGCCCTCACTAATTCTATGAAGACCAAAATGCCACGGGATCGATGTTCCTGGAAAAATAAGGTCCTTGAGCTTTGAGGAAGGGAATATATCTCCCGAAATCGCAGATTTCTATAATATAGTGTTTGTATTTAGAAATATTGCGGCGATAAAAAACACGTCAGCCAACAACCCACTACTTCTGTGAGGGCCAAGAAAATTGAAAGTTGGAGTACACTAGAAAATGTCGTGCGAACTACTAACATTGTTATTACGGTCTTAAAAAACCTAACAATCAACCACGCACTACCTCTGTGAGGGTCAAGAAAGTAGCAGCAACTTAGGACCACACTAGTTGACAAAAGTTTAAGTTTATTAAAAGAATTCTTGAGCGCTGAGGAAAGCAATCTATCCCCGAAAAGTCGGGAAACTTACTAACAAGGATTTTAGATCGATGTAACGACTTTAAAAAGTTCAACAGCCTACTCACTAATTCAAAGAGACTTACGACCACTCTACAAATCAACACGTGATTGATGTATTTGGAAAAATAAGTTACTGCTACGTTTTTGGCCCTCATTACTTCTGTGAGTAATAAACAAAAATAGCCGAAACGTAAGGCCACGCTACAAAACACTACGTGGCTGATGTTTCCGGAAATATAAAGTCCCTAGCCCTCAAGAAGGGAACATATGTCTCAAAAGATTGAGAAACTACTAACAGTGTATTATATTGACATAAGGGACTTAAAAAATCCAACAGTCCTGAGAAAAATAGGATACTGCTTCTTTTTGGGCCCTCACTACTTTTGTGAGGGTCAAAAAGAACTAGCACCAACTTAAGACCACGCTACAAAAACACCATAAAATTGATGTTCTTGAAAAAATAAAGTTCTTAAGCCCTTAGGAAGAAAATTCATTTCCTGATACATCGGAAATACTAACAATGTTTAAAGAAATATGGTGGCGATAAAAAACCCGACAGCCAAGACCCCGCTACTTCTGTGAGGGCCAGAAAATCTGCAGGAATTTAGGACCACACTACCTTGAAGAAAGCATACATTTCTTAAAAAGTCAGAGAATTACTATTAACAGGGATTTTTGGATATTAAGAAATTCAAAAGCCAACTCACTACTTCTGTGAGGGTCAAAAGGGTAGCGGGGACTTAGGACCACGCTACAAAACACCACGTGATTGACGTTTCTGGAAAAATATGTTACTGCTACTTTTGTCGCTTTATTACATCTGTGAAAGCTAAACAACTTGCACGAACTTTAGAATCATACTAAAAAACGCCCCAGTAACGATGTTGCTGAAAAAATAAAGTCGTTAAGCCCTGAGAAAAGCATTCAGTCTGTTTTCCTAAAGAGTGAGGGAATTACTAGCAAGGATTTTAGGAACGTAACGATATTAAAAATTTAAACAGCCAACTCACTACTTCTGTGAGGTTCAAAAAGGTAGCAGGGACTTAGGGCTACGCATCAAAACTCACTTGATTAATGTTCTTGGAAAAATAAGTTACTGCTATTTTTGGGGCGCTCACCACTTCTGTAAAGACAATAAAAATTTGGAAAAATAAGTTACTGCTACGTTTTTGGCCCTCACTACTTCTGTGAGTAATAAACAAAAATAGCAGAAACGTAAGGCCACGTTACAAAACACTACGTGGCTGAAGCTTCCGGAAAAGTAAAGTCCCTAGCCTTCAAGAAGGGAACATATGTCTCAAAAGATTGAGAAACTACTAACAGTATTATATTAACATAAGGGACTTAAAAAATCCAACAGTCCTGAGAAAAATAGGATACTGCTTCTTTTTGGGCCCTCACTACTTTTGTGAGGGTCAAAAAGAACTAGCACCAACTTAAGACCACGCTACAAAAACACCATAAAACTGATGTCCTTGAAAAAATAAAGTTCATTAGCCCTTAGGAAAAAAATTCATTTCCTGATACATCGGAAATACTAACAATGTTTAAAGAAATATGGTGGCGATAAAAAACCCGACAGCCAAGACCCCGCTACTTCTGTGAGGGCCAGAAAATCTGCAGGAATTTAGGACCACACTACCTTGAAGAAAGCATATATTTCTTAAAAAGTCAGGGAATTACTATTAACAGGGATTTTTGGGATATTAAGAAATTCAAAAGCCAACTAACTACTTCTGTGAGGGTCAAAAAGGTAGCGGAGACTTAAGACCACGCTACAAAACACCATGTGATTGACGTTTCTGGAAAAATTTGTTACTGCTACTTTTGTCGCTTTATTACATTTGTGAAGGCTAAAAAAGTTGCACGAACTTTAGAATCATACTAAAAAACGCCCCAGTAACGATGTTGCTGAAAAAATGAAGTCGTTGAGCCCTGAGAAAAGCATTCAGTTTGTTTTCCTAAAGAGTGAGGGGATTACTAGCAAGGATTTTAGGAACGTAACAATATTAAAGATTTAAACAGCCAACTCACTACTTCTGTGAGGTTCAAAAAGGTAGCAGGGACTTAGGGCTACGCATCAAAACTCACTTGATTAATGTTCTTGGAAAAATAAGTTACTGCTGTTTTTGAGGCTCTCACCACTTCTGTAAAGACAATAAAAATACCAGGAAAATTAGGACTACGCTATAAAACGCCAGGAGACCTATGTTTATCGAAAGATTAAGTCCTTGAGCACCGAGGAAAGCATATATTTCCTATAAAGTCAAGAAACTACTAACAGAAATTTTAGGAATGCCGCGACCTTAAAAAATTTAACAGTCAACTCACTACTTCTGTAAGGGTCAGAAAGGTAGAAGATAGGAGAAACTTATGACCATACTACAAAACATCACGGCATTGACTGTCCTGGTTACGTTACTTTTTTTGGCCCTCACTAATTCTGTGAAGGCCAAAAAGTAGCAGGAACTTGGGACGACGCTACAAATTGCCACGTTCCTGGAAAAATAAAGTCCTTGAGCTGTGAGGAAGGAAATATATCTGCCGAAGGAACTACTAACAGTATTATTACGGTCTTAAAAAACTTAACAGTCAACCAAGCACTACTTCTGTGAGGGTCAAGAAAGTAGCACAAACTTAGGACCACATTAGTTGACAAAAGTTTTTGTTTATTAAAAAGATAAAGTTTTTGAACGCTGAGGAAAGCAATCTATTTCTCGAAAAGTAGTGGAACTTACTAACAAGGATTTTAGATATGTAACGACTTAAAGAAAATCAACAGCCAACTCACTTATTCCGTGAGGGTAAAAAAAGTAGCAGGAACTTAAGACCACTCTACAAAACACCACGTGATCGATGTTCTTGAAAAAATAAGTTAAGTTTTACTTATTACTACGTTTACTTCTGAGGGGAACATGAGCAGAAACGAATGGCCACATTACCAAACACTGGCTGAAGTTTCTGGAAAAATAAAGTCCCTAGCCCTCAAGAAGGGAACATATGTCTCAAAAAATTGAGAAACTACTAAGAGTGTGTTCTATTAACATAAGGGACTTTAAAAAATTCAACAGTGAGCATTCCTGAAAAAACAAGTTACTGTTTCTCTTTGGGCCCTCACTACTTTTGTGAGGGCCAAAAAAACCTAGCACGAACTTAGAACCAAGCTACAAAACACCATATAATTGATGTTCTTGAAAAAAATAAAGTTCTTAGCCCTTAGGAAAAAATATATTTCCTGAAACATCGGCAAAACTGCCAGTGTTAACAGAAATATGGCGGCAATAAAAAACCCGACAGCCAAGGCTCCGCTACTTCTGTGAGGACCACGAAAGCTGCATGACTTTAGGACCCCTCTGCCCTGAGGAAAGCATATATTTCCTAAAAGTTCAGATACTAACAGGGATTTTAAGATATTAAGAAATTCAGAAGCCAACTCACTACTTCTGTGAAGGTCAAAAAAGTAGCAAGAACTTAAGACCACGCTACCAAACACCACATGACCGACGTTCCTGGAAAAATATTATTGGTACTGTTGTGGCCTTTCTTCATGTGTAAAGGTAAAAAAAGTAGCAGGAACTTTCGAATCACGCTAAAAACTACTAGCAGATATTGGGAACAAAACAATATTAAAAACTCAACAGCCAACTCACTACTTCCGTGAGGGTCCAAAAGGTAGCAGGAAGTTAGGACTACGCTACAAAACACCATGTGATCGATGTTTCTGGAAAAATAAGCTACTGCTAATTTTGTGGACCTCATTAATTGTGTAAAGGCAAGAAAAGTAGGAACAACTTAGGACCAGAGTACAAAACGTCAGGAGACCTATCTTTATAGAAAAATTAATTCCTTGACCCCTGAGGAAAGCATATATTTCCTAAAACGTCAGCTACTAGCAGAAATTTTAGGAATATGGCAACTTTAAAAAATTCAACAGTCAACTCACTACTTTTATGAGTGTAAAAAAAGTTGGAGGAACTTAGGACCACACTAGAAAGTACTGGATCGATTGTCCTAAAAAAAAGTTACGGCTACTGTTTTGGGCCTCACTAATTCTGTGAAGGCCAAAAAGTAGCAGGAACTTGGGACGACGCAACAAAATACCACGAGATCGATGTTCCTGGAAATATACTATTTTTCTTTTTGTTGTTTGCCTTTCTCTTCTACTGTAACTATTTAGGTCTTCTTTTCTTTATTTTTCAAGTTTTTCTTTCTCACTGTTTTTTTTTATTCTCTATATATTTTGGTTTATTATTTTTTGTCCGCTTCATTTAACTTTTTGGGAAAATTTTGATCCCAAATTGAACGAGTGAACAATTGTAACGTATACTGATATATAATGGGACAATTTTGATTCCTGATTTTTTTTCTACAGTTTTGGTCCCACAATTCTTTTACAACAAGTGTCAAAAGTAGACTTTTGTTTTCGCAAAAAAAAACCTTTTTTGCAAATTTTGAAAGATTTTGGTTTAATATTAGAAACATTTTAAGTTTGGGCTTGAATTATCTTCTTTTTTTGTTCTTCTTTCTTCATATTCTAGATTTCTTTCTTTGAGTGCTTTTCACCGTTTTTATTTTTGTTTAATTTAAGCAAAAATTTATTTTTTTTGTTCATAATTATCTAATTTGTCTCCCTACTTTTAATTGGGTTTTTTATATGATTTTGGCCCGAATTTGATCCGGCAAAAAAAAATTTTTAACGAGAAAATTATGGTTCGACAAAGACCTTCTTTTAGAAAATGTTTTAGGCGAATTTGGCCCAAAATTAGAAATATTTTAAATTTGTACATCCACCTACTTGAGCCTTTTTTTTATTTTTAGATTTATCTATTATTTTTAACTTTATTATTATTTAAATTATGCTTTGGTAATTGCCAATTTGTTTCTTTTCTATTCATTTGTTATTTTTCATATTTTTTATTCTTATTATTTGTGATGATTCGTTAAATATTTTGTTGGATTGATTGAAGGACTTTTTCCAATAAAAGAACACGTGCAATGTAAAGTGATTTCCATTGAGACAATTTTGACCAAAAACCGTGTATTTTTATGGTTAATGAGTATTGATTTTTTAATTTTTTACACGGAGATTTTGGCCCAACTTAGAAATATTTGAAATTTATGTCGTTATGGTTGGATTTTTTGGGATGTGGTCCTTGTTAGAATGCGATGCCAATAATTTGCTCTTTGGTGTCGTTTGTTGACGTTTCGGCACTAAATTGTGCCTTCATAAGAAAAACAAAATACCAAAAAAACAGCAGATAAACACAAAATTACTACTAGGTACAGATAAGAGAAAAAAAATTTTAAAAAATACCTTTTCCTCTTTTCTTTGTAAAGTAAAAGTAATGGAAAGTGTCAGTATGTGCTTTGGAGGCATTTAGAAAAAAATCCACTTTTTGCTTGCTTTAGTTTTTTAAAAAAAAGCCCCGTAGGTTCAGTAGAGTGGAAGATAGACTTTTCGGTTGTCGATTTTTGGGTTCTTTGGAATGTGCTGTGGAGGCATTTAGAAAAAGTCCTTTTATGGGACTAATTTAACTCGGATTATGTTTGTGCAATTCATAATGGATAGAAATCCCCTCTTTCCGATCAGAAAAAGCAAAATAACTACCGTAATTTTTTCAAAATGACCAAAAGGGGGAGGAGGGTATATGTTCCATATTTTTGTCAATTTCCACATTTCATCGCCTGTAGCTTTAGAACGAGTGGACCGATTGGAGCGAAATCAACGGTATTTTGTTTTTTTTGATGTCCTCTTTCACCTCCCAAGGGAGTCTCATAGGTTCAGTAGTTTGGGAGATAGGCCCTTCGGTGGTCAATTTTTGGGATCTTTTGAAATGTGCTTTAGAGGCATTTAGAAGAAAGTCCACTTATGGGACTAATTCACGCTGATTAAGTTTGTTGAATTCATAGCGGATCAAAATCCTCTTTTTCCGATCAGAAAAAGCAAAAAAAAACTACCGTCAATTTTTCGAAGTTGACCAAAAGGGGGGGGGTACATATTTAATATTTTCTCAATTTACACATTTCATCGTCTGTAACTTTAGAGGAAGTGGACTGATTTAAGTGAATCTAACGGCATTTTGTTCCTTTTTATGTCCCCTTTCACCTCCCACCAAAGAAAGTCTCATAGGTTCAATAGTTTGGGAGATAGACTCTTCGGTTGTCGATTTTAGGGTTCTTTTGGAATGTGCTTCGGAGGCATTTAGAAAATAGTCCACTAATGGGACTAATTTCACTCTGATTATGTTTGTTACCTTCATAGCGGATTGAAAACACCTCGTTCCGTTCAGAAAAAGCAAGAAAAAACTACCGTAATGTTTTTGAAATTTACAAAAAGGGGGGGGGGGAGGGTTACATGTTCCCTATTTTTCTCAATTTCCATAGTTCATCGCCTGTAACTTTAGAGCGAGTGGATTGATTTGAGAGAATCTCACGGCGTTTTGTTGTTTTTTATATCCCCTTTCACCTCCCACCAAAGAACGTCTCATAGGCTCTCAGTCTCACAGGATTTTTGGGTTCTTTTGGAATGTGCTTCAGAGGCATTTAGAAAAAAGTCCACTTATGGGACCAATTTCATTCTGATTATGTTTGTTAAATTCAAAGCAGATTGAAATCCCCTTTTTAGTATCAGAAAAAGCAAAAAACTACAGTCTCTTTTTCGAAATTGGCTAAAGAAGGGGGGGGGGGTGTACTTGTAATCTATTTTTCTCAATTTCCACATTTCATCGCCTGTAACTTTAGAGCGAGTAGACCGATTTGAGTAAATTCAACGGGATTTTGTTCTTTTTTATGTCCCCTTTTACCTCCCGTCAAAGAAAATCTCGTAGGTTCAATAGTTTTTAGTGACAATTAGAAAAGTAACATTTAGAAAATAGTCTACTTATGAGACTAATTTTACTCTGATTATGTTTGTTAGCTTCATAGCGGATTGAAATATGCTCTTTCCGCTCAGAAAAAGCAAAAAAAACTACCGACATTTTTTCGAAATTGACAAAAGAGGGGGGGGGGGGGAGGTTACATGTTCCCTATTTTACTCAATTTCCACATTTCATCGCATGTAGCTTTGAAACGAGTGGACCGATTTGGAGTGAATTCAACGGTATTTTGTTCTCTTTAATGTCCCCTTTAACCTCACATCAAAGAGAGACTTGTAGGTTCAGTAGTTTGGGAGATAGACCCTTCGGTGGTCGATTTTTGGGTTCCTTTGGAATGTGCTTCGAAGGCATTTAGAAAAAGTTCACTTACGGGACTAATTTAACTCTGATTCTGTTTGTTCAATTCAGAGCGAATGGAAATCCCCTTTTTCCGATCAGGAAATGCGAAATAACTACCCGAAATTTTTTCGAAATTGATCAAAGGGGGGGGGGTACATAATCCCTACTTTTCTCAATTTCCACATTTCATTGCCTGTAGCTTTAGAAAGAGTGAATCGATTGGAGTGAATTCAACGGTATTTTGTTCTTTTTGATGACCTCTATCACCTCCTATTAAAGAGAGTCTCGTAGGTTCAGTAGTTTGGGAGATAGACCCATCGGTGTTCGATTTTTGGGTTCTTAAGGAATGTGCTTCGGAGACATTTAGGAAAAATCCACTTATGGGACTAAATTCACTCTGATTATGTTTGTTAACTTCATAGCGGATTGGAATATCCTCTTTCCGTTCAGAAAAAGCAAAAAAAACTACAGTAATTATTTCGAATTTGACCAAAGGGGAGGGGAGGGGTACATGTTCTCTATTTGTCTCAATTTCCACATTTTATTGGCTGTAACGTTAGAGCGAGTGGACTCATTTGAGTGAATCTAATGGCATTTTGTTCTTTTTTATGTCCCCTTTCACCTTCCACCCAAGAAAGTCTCGTAGGTTCAACAGTTTGGGAGATAGACCCTTCGGTAGTCGATTTTTGGGTTCTTTTGGAACGTGCCTCGGAGGCATTTAGAAAAGAGTCTACTTACGGGACTAATTTCACTGTGATTATCTTTGTTGAACTCATCGCGAATGGAAATCCCCTCCTTCCGATCAGAAAAAGCATAATAACTGCAGTGATTTTTTCGACATTGACCAAAGGTGTGGGGGGAAGGGGGTACATGTACCCTATTTTTCTCAATTTCCACATTTCATCGCCTGTAACTTTAGAGCGAGTGGATTGATTTGAGTGAATCCAACGGCGTTTTGTTCTTTTTTATATCCCCTTTCACTTCCCACCAAGGAAAGTCTCATAGGTTCAATAGTTTGGAATATAGACCGTTCGGTAGTCGATTTTTGGGTTCTTTTGGCATGTGCTTCAGAGGCATTTAGAAAAAGTCCACTTATGGGACCAATTTCATTCTGATTATGTTTGTTAAATTCATAGCGGATTGAAATCCCCTCTTTAGTATCAGAAAAGCATAAACTACAGTCTCTTTTGCGAAATTGACTAAAGAGGGGGGTACTTGTAATCTATTTTTCTCAATTTCCACATTTCATCGCCTGTAACTTTAGAGCGAGTGGACCGATTTGAGTGAATTCAACGGGTTTTTGTTCTTTTTTATGTATGATTTTGTTTCCTTTTACCTCCCATCAAAGAAAATCTCGTAGGTTCAATAGTTTGGGAGATGGACCCTTTCGGTAGTCAATTTTTGGGTTCTTTTGGAATGTGATTCGGAAACATTTAAAAAATAGTCTACTTATGAGACTAATTTTACTATGATTATGTTTGTTAGCTTCATAGCGGATTGAAATATCCTCCTTCCGTTCAGAAAAAGCAAAAAAAAACTAACCACATTTTTTCGAAATTGACAATAAGGGGGGGTTACATGTTCCCTATTTTTCTCAATTTCCACATTTCATCGCCTGTAGCTTTAAAACGAGTGAACCGATTTGGAGTGAATTCAACGGTATTTTGTTCTCTTTAAGGTCCTCTTTCACCTCACATCAAAGAGAGACTTGTAGGTTCAGTAGTTTGGGAGATAGATCCTTCGATAGTCGATTTTTGGGTTCTTTTGGAATGTGCTTCGAAGGCATTTAGAAAAAATTCACTTATGGGACTAATTTAACTCTGATTCTGTTTGTTCAATTCATAGCGGATGAAATTCCCTTTTTTCCGATTAGAAAATGCGAAATAACTACCGTAATTTTTTCGAAATTGATCAAATTGATTTTCTCAATTTCTCAATTTCCACATTTCATTGCCTGTAGCCTTAGAAAGAGTGAATCGATTGGAGTTAATTCAACGGTATTTTGTTCTTTTTGATGTCCTCTTTCACCTCCCATTAAAGAGAGTCTCGTAGGTTCAGTAGTTTGGGTGATAGACCCATCGGTGTTCGATTTTTGGGTTTTTATGGAATGTGCTTCGGAGGCATTTAGAAAAAAATCGACTTATGGGACTAAATTCACTCTGATTATGTTTGTTAACTTCATAGCGGATTAGAATATCCTCTTTCCGTTCCGAAAAAGCAAAAAAAACTACAGTCATTATTTCGAAATTGACCAAAGGTGAGGGGAGGGTTACATGTTCTCTATTTTTCTCAATTTCCACATTTTATCGCCTGTAACGTTAGAGCAAGTGGACTCATTTGAGTGAATCTACTGGCATTTTGTTCTTTTTTATGTCCCCTTTCACCTTCCACCAAAGAAAGTCTCGTAGGTTCAACAGTTTGGGAGATAGACCCTTCGGTAGTCGATTTTTGGGTTCTTTTGGAACGTGCCTCGGAGGCATTTAGAAAAAAGTCTACTTAGGGTGACTTTTACAGCTCTCAGTAAAACTTCAGTTTGAAGATAAAATACCAGTAATGACGTAGATTGCATTGTTGGTAACAATGCATTTCAAGTCATTACTGGTGTTTTATCCTCAAACTGAAGTTTTACTGATAGTTGTAAAAGTGACCCTTATGGGACTAATTTCACTCTGATTATGTTTGTTGAACTCATAGCGGATGGAAATCCCCTCCTTCCGATCAGAAAAAGCATAATAACTGCAGTGATTTTTTCGACATTGACCAAAGGGGTGGGGGAAGGGGGTACATGTTCCCTATTTTTCTCAATTTCCACATTTCATCGCCTGTAACTTTAGAGCGAGTGGATTGATTTGAGTGAATCCAACGGCGTTTTGTTCTTTTTTATATCCCCTTTCACCTCCCACCGAGGAAAGTCTCATAGGTTCAATAGTTTGGAATATAGACCGTTCGGTAGTCGATTTTTGGGTTCTTTTGGCATGTGCTTCAAAGGCAGTTAGAAAAAAATTCACTTATGGGACCAATTTCATTCTGATTATGTTGGTTAAATTCATAGCGGATTGAAATTCCCTCTTTCCTATCAGAAAAATTTAAGTGAAGCCAACGGGTTTTTGTCCTTTTTTATGTCCCTTTTCACCTCCCACCACAGGCAGTCTCGTAGGTTGAATAGTTTGGGAGATAGACCCTTTGGTAGTTGATTTTTGGGTTCTTTTGGAATGTTTCGGAGTCATTTAGAAAAAAGTCCACTTATTGGACTAATTTCACTCTGATTATGTTTGTTAACTTCATTACGGGTTGAAATTTCATCTTTCCGTTCAGAAAAAGCAAAAAAAAAACTACCGTCATTTTTTCGAAATTGACAAAAGGGAGGGGAAGTTACATGTTCCTTATTTTTCTCAATTTCCACATTTTATCGCCTGTAACTTTAGAGCGAGTAGACAGATTTGAGAGAATCCCACGGGATTTTGTTCTTTTTTATGTCCCCTGACACTTTCCACCAAAGAAAGTCTCGCAGGTTCAATAGTTTGGGAGATAGACCCTTCGGTAGTCGATTTTTGGGTTCCTTTAGAACGTGCCTCTGAGGCATTTAGAAACAAGTCCACTTATGTGACTAATTTCACCCTGATTACGTTCATTGGTACTTCCTCTTTTTTTTTATTTCAACTTTGACCGCTTGTAACTTTAAAACGAGTTGACCGATTGGAGTAAGTCCAACATTTTTTTGTTCTTTATGATGTCCCCCTTTTCCTCCCATAAACGAAAGTCCCGTATGTGCAATATTTTTGGAAGTAAGCTCGCTTTGCACCTGCAAGATAAACTTTTAATTTACTTAAAAAAAATGCTTTTGGGGCTAATTTAATTAAATTATTTGTGCTACGTTTTTAGGAATTGTAAACATCTCATCCGATCAAAAACATTTTTTTTTTCAAGCGGAGTAAAAGTACGTCATTTTTTTTCTTGATTCGCACACCTAAAGTGGGCTTTCTTCTCCTGAGACCAAAAAAGTAGCAAAAAAGTCCTAGGCAGTAAAAGTAAAGTCAAAAGTCACCGCTACTGTCATGGTGGCGCATATATAAACCATCTTATTGCCATCTTTACATTCTTGTTGAAAAAACAAAGGATAGGAATACTCTCAGAGCGTTCTAGAGCACCACCCGAAACCGTTTTTAGTCGAAATCGCGTAAGTTCTCGAATTCTGTTAAATGTCGTTGGTTGTCATGCGGGTCATCATATTTATCTGTCAATGTGAAAATTGCAAAATTGAATCACTCTGAAATAGACTTTCCTGCATGCTTGAAAAAAAAATAGTATATGTTACTCGGAGTAAAAGGTCTTTTTGTGCTTCGCCCAGTTGCAGGCCTCAGCTTCGCTTCGGCCTTCAATCTCTGGGCTCAGCACGAAAAGACCCACTTTTACTCCTAGTGACATAATCTACTATTTTTTGACTTCTTGTCTTGATTGAAGTTTTACGTCTTTTTTATTTAATTACACTTTTAATTTTTGAGCTTCTGTAACTTAAAAACCAGTTGATCGATTGAAGTGCGTCTAACTGATCTTTGCTCTTCTTGATGTCCTTTTTCTCGTTCCATTAGCGAACGTCTCATAGGTGCAATATTTTCGAAAATAAACCCTTTTGGTGGTCGACTTTTAGATATTGAGGCTAATTCCATTCGAATTAAGTTTGTTGCGTTCTTAAAGGATTGCTAACAAAAATACCCAAAAAAGAAAAAACCGATACTTCTTCTGAACAAATTTTGAATTTTTCAACAATGATTGTGGCTTAAACTCTACATCATTTCTAACCCCCCAAAAACAGGTGTTCATTGCCACAAGTTTCACAGGAGGTCGCTTTGTTGAGCTTAAAGTTAAGACTGCAGCTCAATTTTCAGTGCTTCCGAGGCCTTATTTTCATATTTGTTAAGTTACAACGTAATTAATCTTGATGAGCTCGACAGCGATGAAGTTCTTTCAGCTTTCGCAGCAGTGCACTATAAACTTTAATCAAGCCTGGTTTACTATGTATACTATCAAACTTAATTGCAGAAGTTTAATTGGCTTAGTTACAGGACTTTAATGGCTCCGTCTCACGTTAACCGGTTTTTGTTTGCTTTCACTCAAAAAGGTGTCTCGTAAATCTCTGATTGTCCAAATAAGGAGAGGCTATTTTTCAATCCTGGGGCCGTCCCTGAAAAGTCGAGACGAAATCTATATACAAGGCCTTCTAGGGCGATTATTCGGCGTTTAATCCATTTGGTGAATTAGCAGGTATCGTGTTCGGCCTTTAATTCCTAATTGGGAAAAGTAAAATTAGCATAAATTTCATTAGTACGACCGTGTCTGGGCAATTTGCCCACGCGTACGCTGTTTGGAAAACATTTATGCGCAGTTTGTGTTTACTTTCTTTTCACGTAAAAATTTCCCTTGCAAAACTGCGTTTATTACCATAAAGGTGCAATTTTTCTGGAAGGCGGAATCAATATTATATCGGCATACGTAATGTTATATTATGCTAGTTTTCTATTACCTATAAATGCTGATGGACTGAAACCGTTTCACTTATTGGCTTTAGCAAATTAATTTGGTTTGAGTACCACAAATCGATAAAATTATGTCACGAGCACCAGCAGACAAACACGAGAAATTAGCAGTTAAATGGCAAAATGCTTGCCATTACCACTTATGTATAAATAGTGAAAATGCCCATTTTAAGATTACCTTAACACTTATGTTGCAAGGCAGAGGCATATAAAGTTTGATAATTAGCTGCACTTTCTCTGAAGTTAACAATAAGTGAAAACTGGCGATTTTGACCTTTAGGTCTATAATTTGATCAAGGTTCATGTGGTAACGGAAGGGTCCTAATAAGCAATATGAAAAGAAATAGGGGATAAAGTAAATGGCTGTCACTATGGAAACTTAGGCAATACATTTTAGGAAATGAAAACCCGTGACACGCAATGCGCTTAATTATAGAGGATATTAAATATACACTCGAAGAAAAAGGTATAAGTAGACTTTAAAATCTTTAAATAGTTTTCCTTGGTGTATAACCAATTTGTAGCATCTTCCAATTTTTTTTTATATTTATGAGTCCAGTACTTTTACCCGTGCTAGACTATTTATAACCTGTAGACAAAACTGCTGTGGGTATTGATTTAATGTGTGAGGGTGACAACAAATACAAAGGCATGAAGCCCTAAAAAGTACCCATACAGGGAGCACTAGTTGCTTTAGTCAAAAAACTAAGATAAAATAAAAAGCAGCAAATAGTTATAGGTTAGTTAAAGGGCACCACTTACAATCTGCACACAAATGTTCATGTTATCTCACTCTAAATTTCCCGTGTAAAAACGTTCGCATTTGCGGCCCCCTAACAGTTTCACACGCCATTGCACCCCGAACCAGTCATCAAAAAGCCAAACCCACTTTCGCGTAAGCACCAATTTACCCCGGATTCCTCACTGGAAACGCGTCTTTTGCCCCGTTTTCCTGCCACCCGACACTAGGAACTAGAAGGGCCGCAAACTGGAATTGCCAGAATCACTGCGCTTTCAGTCAAATCCAGTGAAATATCCAGACATCGTGTGACCTTTGTGTGTCCGCCGTTAACCCTTTGATGGCACGAGGGGCGAAAAACACTGAAAAATAACGAAAAGCGAAACCCTCGAAGCCAGAACGGGGCGCCATATTGGTCTTGCGTTCTTTCCACCCACGTGACGTCACAATCGATACAAAGGTGGCGAAATTGGGGGGTTTCAAGTTTTGAATTTTGCCACAAAAATCCTGCTGCTTCTATTGTACAATGTATAATTCAAAAGCAATCCTCATGCATTGTCTGAATGCAAGAATTTAGGCCTTCGCCTTTGCCATATCGTTTCGACGTCAACATTAGCTGCCTTGATGCGGAGCTAAATTGCACAAAAAAATTGGTAAAAACTAAAAATACTTAAAACGAAGGGCTATGATTGGTCTTTTGTGCTTCATATTTGCAAGCAAAAGAAAACTACTTGTTAGCTTAAACTCGCCATTATTAGTTCTGTTAAGTGCATTAGGTGTGGAAATGGAAATCATCTTATTCGGTAAAAAAAACAATATTTTAAATTTTTTTTCAAATTTTTTTACAAAATCGGTTAAAAAATGACACAAAAAATCTAGAAATGCAAATTTGGTATTTTTTGAAAAGTTTAAATTAGGATTAGAACCAAAATCAGTTAATAATGACCCACCTCATTTAACATTGTAAATTTTTTGAGAAAGATGTTTTTTTAGAAAATCATACTAGGATTAAGGCCAAAATCTGTCAAAAATGACTCAAAGTGTTTAGGAACACAAATTTGGAGGGTTTGGAGTAATTGAAATTAAGGTGACGGCCAAACCGATTAAAAAAATTACAAAAATGATCTAAAACGCAAATTTGAAATCGTTGGAGAAATTCAACGGAGTCGATAAACAATGACCCAGCTTATCTAAAAATGCAAATATTAATGTTTTTTGAGGAAATCAGGCTAGTAATGAAGCCAAAATCCGTGAAAAATGACTCAAAATGTGTAGAAATACAATTTGTAAGTTTTGGAGATACTCGCGTTAAGAATAAAGTCACAATCGGTTAAAAATGGCTCGAAGCGTCTAAAAATGCATATTAAAAGTGTCTGGAAAAATTCAGGCTAGTATTAGAGGCAAAACCGGTAAAAAATGATTGAGAACGCCTAAAAATGCAAAATTAAAATTTTTGGAATAATCTAGAATAGGATTAAGATCCGTTAAAAATTTGTGTAAAAAGTACAAATTAGGATTTTAGCCAAAACCGGTTAAAAATTACACAAAGCATCTAAAATTGCCAATTTAGATGTTTTTTGTGAAAATTAAAGCTAGGATTGAGGCTAAAATCCGTCAAAAATTACTCTTAAAGTTAATAGTAACCCACCTCATTTAAAATTGTAAATTTTGATGTTTTTTGAGAAAGTCTTACTAGGATTAAGGCCAAAATCGGTCAAAAATTACGCAAAGTGTTTAGAAACACAAATTTGGAAGGTTTGGAGTAATTGAAATTAAGGTGTTGGCCAAACAGATTAAAAAATTAATTACAAAAAGTACCTACAAAGCAAATTTGAAATCGTAGAAGAAATTGAGTTAAAAAAGAAGACTAAAGTCGATTAAAAATGGCTCACCTTATCTAAAAATGCAAATAATAATGTTTTTCGAGAAAATCTGGCTAGTAATGAGGCCAATATCGGTAAAAATATGTAGAAATAGAAATTTGTAAAGTATTTAGGGACAAAACCAGTAAGAAATAATTGGGAGCTCCTAAAAATGCAAATTTGAAAATTAAAGAAAAAATTCAGGCTAGAATTAGATCAAAATCCGTTAAAAATCTGTGTAAAAAGTACAAATCAGGATTTTAGCCAAAATCGGTAAAAAATTACACAAAACATCTAAAATTGCAAATTTGGATGTTTTTTAGAAAATTAAATCTAGGATTGGGGCTGATCCTAAATTTAATCTGCCTGAAATTCGTCAAAAATTACTTTTAAAGTTTGTAAAAATAGTTTGTAAATTTTGGAGATATTCAAATTAAGATTATTGCCAAAAATCGGTTAAAAACGGCTCAAAGCACCTAAAAATGCATACTGATATTTTCTGGAAAATGTCAGGTTAGGATAAGGGCCAAAATCAGTTAAAAATGATTGAGAGCGCCTAAAAATGCAAATTTGGAATTTTAGAAAAAATACATTATAGGATTAGGGTCAAAATCCATTAAAAATGTCTTTAAAAACTGCAAATTCCAATTTTGGGCAAAATTGCTGAAAAAAATACGCAATGCATGTAAAAATACAAATTTAGATATTTTGGAAAATTGGAGGTTAGGATTAGGGTCAAAATAGGTTAAAAATTTCTTACAAAAGTGCAGATTAAAATTAATCTGCATTCTCTATTTTTTTTAAATATCCAAATTTGTATTTTTAGATGCATCGTGTAATTTTTTCAGCAGTTTTGCCTAAAATTTGAATCTGCATGTGGAAAAATCGGTTAAAAAAGGACACAAAGCATCTTAGAATGTAAATTAAGAGTCTAAGAAGATTTTCAGGTTAGAACTAGGGCAAAAGCCCCGGAAAACACTTTATACCATTCATTATTGGACAATTCTTTATTGGACTATTGGACTAATTTTATTCAAAATAAATTTACTACGTTCTTAGAGGATTTAAATCGTTCCATTCTAATCAAAAATAACAAAAACAATTTTTTTTTAAATAGACCTAAGAGAAGTTGTCACTTTTTTTCTCAATTTCCAACTTTGACCGATTATAACTTTAGAATCAATTAACCGCTCAGAATGAATCCAAATTCCTTTTCCTCATCATGATGTCCTCTCATAAACTAAAAATCCAATTAGCTAAGTAGTTTTCGAGAATGACACCTTCATTGGTCGATTTTAGGTCCTTTTTAAAATAGATTTTTTGCCAATTAAAATTGGATTCGGTTTGTTATATTTTACCCACCTTTTTATTTTTATCACTTTAACCAATTTGTAATCCGTGTTTTTACAATATTAAACTTCTTATCAAGCCTTAAAATTAAGTTTTTTAGTTTGTTTTTACCCATATTTATTTGCGTTGCACTGATCTCTCGATATTTATTTTTATTAATATAATCTAATTTCCTGCTTTTTTGCCGATACGTTATTTTTCTTAATTTTTTTTTTTATTTTTTTTCGTATTTTTGGTTCTTAAATCCCAATTTTCCTTCTGATTTAAGATTTTGACGTAAATAATATTTTTTCCCCTTCTTCTTATTTTATCTTATTAATTTTAAACGACAAACTTCAAATATCTTCGAATTTTGACTTTTAGAAGTACTTTATTGGAATTTTTGCTTTTACAAAATATTTTACAACTATTTTATTTTCTTATTTACTGATTTGTTCCATATTTTTTTTCTATCTTCCTTTCCGGCTATGATAGTTCAGTAATTTAATTTTATCCTTTTACACTTTTACTGTTTTTTAATATAATTAGTTTTTAGTTATATTTTATCGTTATTTGGCTTACTATTTACTTACTATACTCATTGTCTTCTTTTTTTCTGTATTATTAAATCAAATATATTACATAAAAAGATAAAACTAAATTTTCTTCTATTTCAGGTTATTCACTTTTGCAAGTTTCATTTTTCTACTGTATTTTTCAATTTTTTATTTTATTATTTCTTTTTTTTTGTTGTTTCATTGAATGATTCTTGATTTTCGGTAGCATCTATTTATCTCTAGTTTTTAGTATTTATTGCTATAATTTCATTGCTTTTCTGTCGCTGCTCTAAGTCTTGTATTTATTGTTCTCTTTATTATTTTTTAAGTATATTTATTTTTTTTAACATCTTTAGAACAAAATAATCGTACAGAATGAATCCAACTGCTTTTTCCTCCTCGTGTAAGTCCCTTGTTGGCTAAATAATTTCGGAGTTAAGCCCCATCTTTGTTCGACTAAAAGTGGGTATTACGTTTTTCTTTTTATCTAACGTGAAATTTTATTATCTATAACCGCCTACAAAATATTTTCAAAATTTTTGAAACAACAAAACAAAATTTTTGAAAATTATTGTCCTGGCCAGGGTTAGACTCGTTTTTAGAATTTTTTTTAAGTAAGACTATGGTAAAAGAAGAATTTTGGTATCTCTAATCATTCTTGGAATATGTCCAAAACTTTTAATTTTTGAAGGTCCTATAATAATAATAATAATAATGACTTTATTGCAGTTCAATCTTACATACGTAAATCTAAAAAAAAAACAATAAACCCAGCAAAAAACGAACTGCAAAGGGCGAAGTCGAATCGCAGATTCCTCACTTAACCCATAATTATGGGTTAAGTGAGGCTTACCCATATCTATCATGATTGAACTTGTTTTCCGTTCTTTTTTCCCAACTAAAACTCGAAATTTAACTAACTTCCGACTTTGAACTTAAAATTTAACAAAATTCCTACTTTAAACTCGAAATTAAACTCCGAGTTCAAAGTAGGAAATTTAGTTCAATTCCGAGTTTAACGGCCAACAAGATTTTTTTTTCTTAAATTTCGAGTACAAAGTCGGAATTTAGTTAAATTTTTTCTTAAATTCCGACTTTAAACTCTAAATTACAAGTTCAAAGTCGGAATTTAGTTAAATTCCTAGTTCAAAGTGGGAATTTAGTTAAATTCGAGTTTAAGGGCTAACCAGGTTTTTTTTCTTAAATTCCGATTTTAAACTTTAAATTTCGAGTTCAAAGTCGGAATTTGTTTAAATTCCGAGTTCAAAGTCGGAATTTAGTTAAATTCCGAGTTTAAGGGCCAACAAGGTTTTTTTCTTAAATTCCGACTTTAAACTCTAAATTCCGACTTTGAACTCGGATTTTAACTAATTTCCAACTTCAAACTCGGGATATAACTATATTCCAACTTTGAAGTCGGAATTTAACTAAATTCCAACTTTAAACTCGGAACAACTAAATTCCGACTTTGAACTCGGAATTTAACCAAATTCTGACTTTGAACTAGGAATTTAACTAAATTCCAAATTTAAACTCGGAGTTTATCTAAATTCCGACTTTGAACTCGGAATTTAACTAAATTCCTACTTTGAGCACGGAATTTAACTAAATTCCCACTTTAAACTCGGAATTTAACTAAATTGCGACATTAAACTCGGAATTTAACTAAATTCCAACTTTAAACTCGGAACTTAACTAATTTCAAACTTAAAACTCGGGATTTAACTAAATTTCGTAATTTAACTAAATTCGTACTTTGAACTCGGAATTTCACCAAATTCCGACTTTCAACTCGAAATTTAGAGTTTAAAGTCGGAATTTAAGAAAAAAAAACGTCGTTGACCCTTAAACTCGGAATTTAACTAAACTCCCACTTTGAACTTGGAATTTAACTGCATTCCGACTTTGAACTCGGAATTTAAAAAAATTCCGACTTTGAACTCGAAATTTAGAGTTTAAAGTCGGAATTTAAGAAAAAAACCTTGTTGGCCCTTAAACTCGGAATTTAACTAAATTCCGACTTTGAACTCGGAATTTAACTAAATTCCGACTTTGAACTCGAAATTTAAGAAAAAAAATCTTGTTGGCCGTTAAACTCGGAATTGAACTAAATTCCGACTTTGAATTCGGAATTTAACCAAATTCCGACTTTGAACTCGGGATTTAACTATATTCCAACTTTAAACTCGGAATTAAACTAAATTCTGACTTTGAACTCGGAATTTAACCAAATTCCGATTTTGAACTCGGAACTTAGAGTTTAAAGTCAGGATTTAAGAAAAAGATCTTGTTGGCCCTTAAACTCGGAATTTAATTAAATTCCGAATTTGAACTCGAAATTTAACTAAATTCCTACTTTAAACTCGGAGATTAACTAAATTCGAACTTTCAATTCGGAATTTAACTAAATTCTGACTTTAAACTCGGAATTTAACCAAATTCCGAATTTGAATTCGGAATTTAACTAAATTCCAACATTAAACACTGAATTTAACCAAATTCCGACTTTGAATTCGGAATTTAACTAAATTCCAACTTTAAACTCGGAGTTTAACTAAATTCCGACTTCTAACTCGGAGTTTAACTAAATTCCGGCTTCTAACTCGGAATTTAACTAAATTAGAGTCAGAATTTAGAGTTTAAAGTCTAAATTTTAGAAAAAAAATCTTGTTGGCCCTTAAACTCGGAATTGAACTATATTCCTACTTTAAATTCGGAGTTTAACTAAATTCCGACTTTGAACTCGGAATTTAACGAAAGTCTGGCTTTGAACTCGGAATTTAATTAAATTCGATACAGAATTTAGAGCTTAACGTCGGAATTTAAGAAAAAAAAATCTTTTTGTTCCTTAAACTCGGAATTTAACCAAATTTCGGCTTTGAACTCGGAATTTAATTAAATTAGAGTCAGAATTTAGAGTTAAAACTCGGAATTTAAGAAAAAAAATCTTGTTGGCCCTTAAACTCGGAATTTAACTAAATTCCGACTTTGAACTCGGAATTTAACTAAATTCCGACTTTGAACTCGAAATTTAAGAAAAAAAATCTTGTTGGCCGTTAAACTCGGAATTGAACTGAATTCCGACTTTGAATTCGGAATTTAACTAAATTCCGACTTTGAGCTCGGAATTTAACGAAATTCCGGCTTCGAACTCGGAATTTAATTAAATTAGAGTCAGAATTTAGAGTTTAACGTCGGAATTTAAGAAAAAAAATCATGTTGGCCTTCGTACGCCTTCGTAAAAAACCGCATAAAAATATTCTCTAATTTTTTTTTGTAATTGATTAAAGAAACCGGCTTTACGTTTTTTTTTTTCAATTTCCAAAATTAATCGTCTATAACTTTAGAACGAATGGAATGATCAGAGTGATTCTAATTGTTTTTTCCTCTTCTTGATGTCCTCTTTCTCCTCCGACTGACGTAGGTCCTATTGGTAATTTTGGAGACTTTCAGTGGATAATAGACTTACAATAGACCTTTCAGTAGTCAATTTTTAGGCTTTTTATGAACCGACTTTTTGCCATTCTCAGAAAATTCTCTTGTAAGACTAACTTCATAAGAGTAAAGATTGCTTCGTTCTTAGAGCTAAATTCCGACCAATAACAGCATAAAAAACTCCCAACATTTTGTCTAAATTTACGAAAGAGGGGGGGGAGGGGTTATTATGTCTTTTTTCTCAATTTCCAAATTTTAGGGCCTATAACTTTAGAACGAATGGACCGATCAGCTTGAATTTAACAGTTTCTTTCCCATAAACGAAAGATTTAATAATTTAGGAGATGTTATGGGACTTGAGTCTAATTTCATTAGAATCAAGTTTATTGCATTCTTATGGATTGCAGTAGTCCCATTTCGATCAAAAACATTTATCTTTAGAATGAATGTACCGCTCAGAGTAAATCCAACTGTTTTTTCCTTTCCTTTCTGTCACTTCTGCCATTCAGTCCATTATTTGTACTTGTTAAACTTAGCGGCAGATTAATAATTTTGTATTTATTTTTGAATATATTATACAATAATTGCCTTCAAACTTTTTGGGCTTTCAGTGTTTATCAGTTTACTGTACATACACGTTTTTCTTTTCGAGATACAGTTTAGATACCTGAAAATTCTAATAACTTTAGTAGCTAATAATTATTGCACTCTACATCACTCTACAAGACACTCACGCTACTATACACCAATTCAGTGGTTGGTATACCATATAAATATAACCATTTGGTGAAAATGCTAAGCTATACATGGCGAAATTGCTGAATTATGTCCATCCTCTTTGATTCATTAGAGGAATTAATCTGACTGACCTGTACTAAACTAGATCTGTTTGTCACCAGTAGTCGCTTTCACTCAATTGATTAATTTACGTATTTTGGGTGCTAAATATTTTTTGTCGATGAGTTCATAATGCCATGTGTGTAAAAACAAAACGGAAAAAATTGGTTTTTAAGTACTTTTGATTACCCCCCATACTTCAGAATCTTTCAATAAAACTGTACCTGGAATTCTGCACCATTAGTTACGCCTCTGGCCAAACTATAAAAGCCCTATTAAGTTTCAAGGAAGCAATTAATAATTCTAACAACCTACCTAGAAAAGCATTGTCCTAATTGTGTATTCTCTCAATAAATCAGCTATTTTGCCCATAAAATGGCTGCAGCTAATAGGTAATAAAGCCATCTACTTTTGACATGTTACGCAGTTGTACGTCGTATGTATACCCTACTGAACTTTTACACCAAGACAGTTCAAAATTTATTCGCTGGAGTATTCATACAATAAATGATATTGATTTAGACACAGTCAAAGGCCTTGTTCCAATCACAAAATAACATTGAACTATACTTCATGCTGTGGAACGCGTGAGTATTTTTTTTCAAAGTGACTGACCATGTTAACTAAAAGTTGTTGATAGAAAAGGACGGAATATTAAAAGTTGTTGCTCCATCCCTTTCTTATCAACTGAAAATCACACCGTATACAATCGAAATGTATTTTTCACTCATGGTCGTACAGGAGGTCGAAACATCGCCATTTCTTCGGTGACGAACTTGCGAATGCCCAAAAAACTAAACGACTTTTATAGAAAAAATATAAAATTTTATTGGCGTATAAAAAAAAGCATCACAATTATTTAAAACCTCTTTGACTGTTGAGGTTCAGCAGGTTGAGGATGGGCGGCGATATACTCCAACGCCTTCTGGATGGCCAAAGGAATGGGTGGGGGGGTCGGTAGAGCGTTTCCAGTTGGCTGATAACCGTTTTCATCGGCCACATAAGAGATTTGAATTTGTTCATTTTCCGGGGTCAAAAACTGGAACTGGCCAGAGACCGATTTGATGGCCTGCTCCGGTCCTTGAGGCTGGATGTTGCCCTGTTCTTGAGCTGAGATGCCATTGTCTGTCTCATATCTAAATAATTATGAAAGGTTTTGTGTAAAAAATAAGTGTGATTAAGTAGTATAAACCATTCACTTATTTTTGAAATCAAGTAATAGGAAATGTAACTTTGAGATATTTATCTTATCTTCTCAACGTGTCCATAAAGAGGATAGATATAAAAAATAAATGTGTTAAAGGTACTAACGAATATTGGTAGCTGCCCTCAGGAGTGATGTCGGATTCCAGTCGAAGAATCTGAGCGTTTTTTGGATCTCCACCGGCCGGAAGGGCCATTGAAGAAGCTACAAAGGCTGCTAGTGCCACCTGAAATAATACAATAAACATTCACTTCTTTTTAATATCAATTAAAACCATCCGGGTCTTGGATGGGTGGCAGGATCGGAGACCTTGCAGGTCGCACCCTTGATTATATTGTTTTGCGGCCATTAAAAAAATGACCATTAATCGAAATGGCAACTTCGTGATGATTTTGCGATGTAATCGTTACGCTGATATTTGCAAGTGGTATGTGAAAATATTTCTAAGTAATTATTATTGTTCTGGGGGAAATGTTATGGTCATCATCTGGACATGCAATGGCAATTGTATAGGGTGTATATTAAAAAAAAATAGTAGCAAGCCATGGAATTAAAACTCTTGTCTCAAGTTTATAAAAAAAATTAAAATCGAGACATTTTATGACATTTTCGACTCTCAATTGTTTTTATGAACTCATCTCAGACCCACTGTTCTAATTCCATGGTCTGCTTGAGGTTTTTGTTAAGTAAATTCACGGTACTATTTTTTATGTTATATTAACAGTCTTACAATAGTGACACCACTAAAAGAATGTTTTTTAGATATTTTGTTGTAAATGGATACTTACTAAAATAATATTAAATTCGACAAAACTTTAGGTATACCTTAGTTGGGTAGGCCTAGAAAGATAAATAATCTAAGAACTAAAAAGATATTTTGAAACTCACCAGTTTCATCATCATCATCATTATGATCGTTAAAGTACCTACTAAAAACACGAACACAGATTACAAGAAACACAATAATTCAGCATGTACCATTTGGTATTTATAGGAGGATGATCCCCCCTATATAAGATTAGCAATACATTGGATGCAAATTCGCCTTATGCAAGAACGGATTCAGGTAGCCCATCATCATTGTCAGTGGCGTCGTTCGTTACCGGACGAGGGATGCCTACCAGCGGTCATGGACACACCTACAAGCCAATTCTCTGATGGTATCTCTCATTTATGCCAATCTTAGGTAACAACAATATAAGCTTTTTATGTCCATTTGGCCGACAATTACGAGCTCTTTTTAACGAGACTCAAATAAGTTGTTCTATTCGGCGGTAAGAACGTTAAATTTCGCAATTAGAAGTAACTCGCTTTTTCATAGGTCAAGGGGTTAATAGTGAAATGTGTTACTATGGCCATTATCCGAAACGTATGTGGATTATAGCCCGTAGACACTATTGAACTTAGAAATGATTTATCTTGTAGTTAAAATACGGGCTGCTTGAAACGGTGTTATATAACTTAATCGGCCTCTGGCTATAAAGGATTTGCTGAATACAACAGATATACTATAAATTAATTTATTCTTGACCTGCTTGATGGTCTGTATTCATCAGGCATATGTTTGCTGTCAAAAATGACCTCGAAAAATTGGTTGGTAACAGTGATGGGCGAATGCAAAAATTAAGCATGACGAACCGAATAGTACTATCTACTTAGAAAGCTTATTATAGCTGGCAGGTGATAATAATAAATATCAATAAGGGACTATATTATGATCAGATTCGGAATAGATAATTATTGTAATAAATATTGAAAAAGTCATAAAATGTTTCCATTTTTTTTATGAACTTATCTCAGAGTTGAGTTTTTATTCCATGGCTCGCTACCAGGTTTTTTTTATCAACACCCCATATATTCGTGGTAAAAAGGAGACATATTTTAGGACCAGTGAAACCCTCACCAAGATTTGCACAAGAATTTCCTCTAAGTCCACTTTTGTTCAGTATTTTCACTCAAAAAAAGGTATATAACGAACGAAAGAGTAGATCTCCTGCAATACACTGATGTCACTGCTATGATAGCTGAGGGTGCAGAGATAGTAGAATTCATTCGGGAGATGAACGGGGCCTTGGAGAGGTTGAATCATGAGGTATAGTGTTTTATTAAAGAAACTCTAGCAACAAAGTGATTGAAGATTTCACATTCGTCGGATGCTCAGAAATGCGACAAAAGGCACAGATACCCTAAAGGCACAGACCAGAGTATGGTGGAGAAGGAACCCTCTGACTCTCTTGAATAACAAAAATGATTGATAAGAACACATTTATGTATGTATGAACTTTGTACTCAAAAACGGACATTTTAGTATATATATATATATTGATCAGTTCACAACGTTCTTCGACGTCCTCTGATTTCCAGCCTCCACTTGTCTCGGTCCTCCCATAGGTTTTCTTCTATGCCCCTTGATCTCATGTCCTTAGTTATTCCCTCTCTCCAACTCAATCTAGGTCTTCCCCTTTTTCTTCTTCCATCTGGCATCCACTCCAGGACCTGCTTCGGCAGTCTATCGTTTCCCATTCTCTGGACGTGCCCGTACCACCTCAGTTGTTTTTCTCTGATGTCGTCAGTAATTCGATGTTCAACTTTCATTATCTCAAGAATTCTTTCATTCCTCACTCTGTCTAATCTACTCTTACCGGCCGCTCTTCTCCAATAATCCATTTCCATAGCCTCGAGTGAGCGGAGAGCCTTCTGTTTTAATGGCCATATTTCACTACCGTAGGATGCTATAGTTTTGACTATGGAATCGTACACTCTGTGCTTGTTGTTTTTTGAAATTGACCTATCCCATAGTATTCCATTCAGTTGCCTGATTGCTGTTCTTCCTAGGTTGTTTCGGTGTTTTATTTCTTCATCCATACTTCCGTCGTTTCTGATCTGTACTCCAAGATATTTGTATTTGCTGCATTTCTTTATAACTTGCTGTTCCAGTACCAAATCCTGTTGTTCTCCGCCAATACACATATACTCTGTCTTACTGATGTTTACTTCTAGCCCCCATTTGTCGTACTCCTCTATAAGTTTCCGTGTCATGTACTCTAGATCTTCGTATTCTTGGGCCAAGACCACCTGATCGTCGGCAAAACACAGAGTGTAGAGAATTGTCTCACTTAATGGTATACCCATGCCCCGACACTTTCTCTTCCATATCCTGAGAACCTGTTCTAGATAGATTTTGAACAGAGAAGGTGAAAGACAGCAGCCCTGCTTCAGCCCCTTGCTCACGCAGAATCCAGTTGAAACCATTTTTCCTCTTTTTACTTGACTTTTATTGTCTTTGTATAAATCCTTGACCGACTTGATGAGGGTTAAACTTATATTAGTTCTTTCAAGGGCTTCCCACAGTTTTTGTTGGGGTACGCTGTCATACGCTTTTTTGAGGTCTACGTAGAGTAGATGAATTTCCTGGTTTAGCGCTCTTTTCTTCTCTATTACTTGCGTAAGAGTGAACAGATGGTCGATTGTCGATCTACCGGCCCTAAAACCGGCCTGTTCTTCAGCTTCCATGTCAGAGAACTCCCCTTCGATCTTTTCCAACAAAAGTTTTCCGTATAGTCTGGAAATACTACTCAGCACAGCGATACCTCGAAAGTTGTCACAGATTTCCTTATTACCCTTTTTATGGATTGTTGTTATGTAGGAGGATCTCCATTCCTCAGGGACGCTTTCTCCATTGAGACATTTTTCAAACAGGTCAGCAAGACATTCGAACAATTTGTCTGTACCATATTTGAGTAGTTCTGGGGGTATATTACCTGGGCCCGGGGACTTTCTATTTTTCAGTCCGCGGCATATCCTTTCGACTTGCTCTTTAATGACTCTTATAGGGGATCCAGTAGTTGTAAGGTGATCATTCTCATACGGTTGGTTGTACTCTGCCCTGTCTTCCGCCAAGAGTTCTCTGAAATGTTCGTCCCACTTCTGTAAAGAAATTGGTGAGACAATGTCTCTCTTCTTGTTCTGCCGAAGAGCTCTCAATGTTCTCCAGCTCTCTGTGCTCTTTGTACCTCCTATATATATCTCAAGTATATGACATTACAAAAATACAATTAACCAAAAAATAGTACAATCAACAAACTTGGATTAAAGCAGGATTCCAGGAGCAAGACGAGCAACCTACTGATCTAGCCCCCAATGGAAAAAACGATGTACCGGACATTGCTCTCACCAGAGAACTAGAAACGGAAATTGAGCTCACAGTTGTCCAAGAGGGTTCCTCCTATCACAGTCCACTGATGCTTGCTGGAACTGGACCCACAAGACCGGAGCCTCTGGAAAACTGCTAAAGCAATGGGGCGGAAAAGGAAACCAATCCCGCCGTTACACGGACTAAATGGGATTGTTTACACCAAGCTTGACAAAGCACAGGTATTTATTTGTTAATCTCTTGGAAAGTCAGTTTCAGGAAAACATCATTGACCACGATGATGCCGACCGCTGGGAAGAGATGGTGGCACGACAAGCCAGAAGGATAGATGGAATGAGATGGACATTGTGCAGCATCTAGACCTCAAGAAGGCACCTGGATGTGACCAGATAGGGAACAGGCCACTCTGGCTGCTGCCACCCAAGGGCTTAGTCAACATTGTAAATGCAATGTTAAGACTGAGGCACTTTCCAACCAGGTGGAAGCAGGCGGATGTCATTCTGTTTCCAAAACCCTCTTTTTCCACAGAGTTACAGGCCCATCAGCCTGCTGCCTACCATGGGGAAGGTAGCAGAACGAGTTATCCTGAGACGACTAAAGGACAAAGCAGCAGAGCAGCTAGAGACGCTACCGGACGAGCAGTTTGGCTTTAGGGCTATCGACCGAACTGCAGGTGCTGAGGATGGTGGAATACGTCACTGAGGCATTCAACAGACGAGAAGCAGCAGAAGCCATCCTGCTTGACGTAGCCAAAGCCTTCGACAGAGTCTGGCACAAAGGACTGCTAGTCAAGCTCCTAGACACCGGATATCCTGTATACTTGGTTAAATTAATTAGATCTTTTCTTTCTAATAGGTATTTCAGGGTGAAACTGGACGGACAATACTCTGCGTACAGGATGATGGAAGCATGAGTATCGCAAGGAGCGGTGCTCTCGGCCTTCCTGTACAAACTTTACGTAGGAGACTCCCCAAACAGACAGGACCAAACTTGCATTATACGCTGATGACACAGCTATAATGGCAAGATCTCTCAACACAAGGTTAGTATCATGGTACCTTCAAGAGGAAGTCGCAGCCTTGGAAGAGTGGTGTGCCAAGTGGAAGATAGATCTGAGCGCCAAGACCCAGGCCATAATCTTCAGGAAGCGACGCAATCACAGGCGAGACAATCAAGTCGGCCTTAAAGCCGAAGCAATTCCTTGGCAAGAGACAGCTACACACTTAGGTGTAGAGCTGGACAAAAGCCCCACTTGAGAAGCACACATCACCAGAACCAAAAACAAGGCAAATATGACAAGGAGCAAGCTCTACCCGATGATCGGAAGACGCTCAAAACTGGCTTTGAAGAACAAGGTCAAACTGATCAAACAGGTGATCCAGCCAGAGCTAACCTACGACTCAACAGCGTGGGGATATGCAGCAAAGACACACCTGAAAAACCTTCAGGCAGTCGAAAATGTGGCCCTCAGGATGGCAGTAGGAGCGCCCTGGATATATAACAAGCATATACAAAGGGATCTCGACAACACCACAGCCACTGAGAGGATAAAAAGCCATGCGAGGAAAACCTTCCAGAAGACAGAGGACCACCCCAACCAGCTGGTGAGGACGGCGACCGCCGACGACCCCGTGGTCAAGAGGCCGCATAGCGGCCAAAACTCCAGTTATTAGATAACGGATAATTACTAATTATTTCTATTTTCTTTTACGGGAAACCAGGACAACCCCAGAGGCCAGAAGAGACAGGACAAAACCTCGCACTGACAGACAAAACCCCCCCGGGCAGCGAGTCTGGATACTCAAAGCCTGGGTATAACCTTCCCCCGAAACTGGTGCTAACCAGCTCTTTCCGTAATCCTGCCCCCTCAGTAGGGGGGCTTTCTTCCCATACCCACAGCGCTCAAACCCAAACTCCTTAGGGTGGGGTAAAGATGCAATAGTTCTCCACTGTTGTATTATTTACCACACCTTAAAACAAGATTTTCCGCAAGGAAGACAGCCGACGAAGAAAAGAGTAAATCAAGACAAGAAGAGCGCCTGAAGAGGGCTTTTCTTGCCTAACAGGACCCAGAAATGGCCACCTTGCTCAGGACTGAAGAATCTTCAAGATTGTTCAGAAGGGAGACGGGTGGCTGAAATATCTGTTATAGTCTGGTCCGGTCTACAGCGATGATAGAGTAAAAGGCAATAGTCCTGCCTGACTCTTTTATCTGAGGTCATCTTTTAGTCACAGATAGTGGCGCGCAACGAGCAATCGGAGCAAGATATAAGATAACAAGGAAA
The DNA here is from genome assembly GCA_951812265.1 of Taphrorychus bicolor. NCBI lineage: Eukaryota > Metazoa > Arthropoda > Insecta > Coleoptera > Curculionidae > Taphrorychus > Taphrorychus bicolor. The sequence goes on from OX638304.1 coordinate 30,126,726, forward strand.
AAATTAAAATAGTGGAAAATGCAAATTTTTATATATTGACAATATGGCGAAAGCGCCCGACTAAAGTACTTTCTAACGGTCGAAAGTACAGTTTTGTCGAGGATGCGGGTACAGTTGTGTGCCTTACTGTAACAAAGGTGAAGATCCTGTATCTTTATCACTAAACAACAACTTGACAGAAGTAGGAAAGCTCAGTAACCTTTCAGCCGAGGAATAGTGAAATGGATAGAACCAAGGCGATTATTTCGCGATCCACACAAAAATGGCCACTGTCCAAATACCATGAGTAGAGTTGGTAAGGCAACGAAAAAAAAGAAAAATTTGTGTAAAAAATATATTTATAATTCAAAACAAAACAGACATTCACGCTGTTACTCAATAAAAAGCCTTATTCCGTATTCAAAACATAAGACACTCTTAGATACAACAATCCAATGGCACAGCAAAAAAACATCAAAGGCGGCCGTTAAACTTAATATTACGATTTCTAAAATAATCAGGGGCCACTTCCATCAGCCATTCACCATCGACAGTCGTCAAATCCCTGAGGTAACATTTGGTAGTCTGAACCACTTCCGTGAAGACAACGTAGTGGGGCAGTTGGCCGTGAACTACGGAACTAGGGTGGATTTGGGTGATTTGTCGTTTGTCCAGCTGAAAATTAACAAAATCACAATTTGAGACAGTTGTTTCAACAAACTTTTGTTACTTTAATCTTTCTTTATTGCCCGCAGCTTATCAATTGAACATTAAAAAAATACCAGAATGTCATTGATAAAGCACATTACGTAGTATGTAAAGAAAATCATGGATCAAATTGATCCATACAACTGATTTTCAGGCAAACGGATTAATGAGCAATTACAAACCAGTCAATCCGATTGGTTGAGGGTGGGGGCTATTGACTTTTGATAAGAATTAGATGTGTGAGTGGCCAATTTTCAAAAATGTATATTAACAACGAAATCACTGTAGCAATGTGCTTATTAAATATTTTATTAAAAAAAAGAAATGACGCACTCTGGTTAATAAAAAGAAAAGAAATTGTTAAAGATTAGATCAGAAAACATGCAGAATGTGAATTGTGAACCACTTAATTAAGGAATTACGCCGAGGAGATTAAGTATTTTATAGGATTTTTTTACGTATGGCCTCAGTGGACTTAAAAAACAATGCAAGTACACATCAAGCCTTCAAATCCTAACCAAATAAAAATTACCGTTGGGGGCACGAGAACTGCCGAACTTGCGAATGCAAACGCTGAAAAAGTTTCAGCTGATTTAATATTTTTTGAAGCGCCACAACTTGTAAAAATTCTTATTCACAGGTAGCTGTTTAATAAGTTTCATGCAACCTAAAACTGCTGTAACTTCTGTATTACTTTTTGAAACTTCATAAGGATTGACACGAAGAGTTTAAAATACAGCGCAACTTTTTAGTTGCACTGCAGCAAAAGTAGCGGCAATGTAGCAGTGTGTGATCTTAGCTTAACTTAACATTAAATATGCTTAATTTGACGTTTCATGCATAGCCAATATTAGTATCAATGCGTAAGTTCCGCCGACCGAACCCTGAAATTGGCCAATAAGGTGCCGAGTTTCAGCGTTCGCTGACTAAACTTCTCAGCTGCTGCCGTCGGCGGAACCTACGCATTATCTCTTCGATATTGTTACGCCTGACCGTCGGTCCACAGAGATTCCGGCCGAAGCGGCTACGCCGAGCACCGACCACGACCCCGGGAACCGAACTAGAATAAACGAGAACCGGGAACAGTCTCCTCCGTTCACGAAAGTACGAGCGCGTGTTCAGGCCGGGTATATAAACCAGCGAGCCGCGCGAGACGGGATCGAATAGATAGTGCAGCACAGTAAATAAGCGGACAAGCGAACAGTGCGAATTGTTAGTCGAGAGTAATTGTGTTTTAATCCTGGTGTAATAGTTAAAAGTAAATAAAAGTGTGTAGTTAATTGACGATAAATTATTGGAACCAGTATCCGGAAGCTCTAAAACGCTGTAAGAGTATTCCCATCCTTTTTTCCAACAAGAATGCACCGATGGGAATACTGTCAAAACCCTGTCAAGCTGCCACCCGAAAACGCTGTTAGTGTTTTCTTAATACAGAAAGCAAATAATGACGTGACTTCTACACCTAAATAGTGGTCGTTGTGATTTCTTGTTTATCTCCAATAACTCCTAGTCCTAAAATGAATAAGTAGGACTTTCCGGAAATGGCGATTCTCGATCAGATTGATCCCTACAGCTGATTTTCAGGCAACCGGATTGAGGACCGATACCAGGCCAGTCAATCCAATCGGCTGAAAATCACTAATGAGCAAATTACTAAAAATACCCGCTTTTACTCCCCGCTACCCATTTTACCCGCGCAAAAACAAATTACACCCAAATGGAATAATTACCTACTCCCAGATTGGCAGCACTGGTCAAAAGTCGCTGTCACTTGTCAACTGAAGGAGAGTACTGACAGGATTGGTTGACGGTTTAAAAGCCGTGATGCATGTCATTGGGTATGATCCATAAGTGAAATGAAATTAAACAATTCTCGATTTTGTTTTTATCCCTTTGCCAAAGTTCATATCTAAATATCCAGCTAAATGATTATAATGAGGATATTGGGCGTAAGTAGCTTACTTATAAAACGTTATCAGGGCCAGCTCTAGAGAATGCTATAAGATTATAATGAAAAAGATTATAAAATCACGAATATAACCTCATACGCAATCCATTAGGAGTTTAATGAGTTACTTAAATACAGTTTTTTCAGTTTCCCTCAACTAACCCGTGGATGGAAGACCATGTCTGTGTCTAGTAATGCAAGGTCTTATCCTGGTAATGGCATAAGTCACTGGCGAAAAAAAAATTCTTAATGAAATGGCGAAGGTTGAATTTATCTCCAATTTTTTAAATACTTCAAATCTGGTGACATTACTACACCCTATACCGGGTGTCCAGCAGAACCCTGGACATAGGAGATTAACATGGGAATCGGTTTTTATTTTTTTGCGCCTGTACGGTTGATTTGATTGAAAAACTTTTAAGAGTTAAGTTGTAGAGCTTATGGTCAGCTACCATCCTCTAATTTTTTCAATACCTCAGTTTTGACTGTTTTTTGGAAAAACGCCTCAAAAAGTGCAAGAATTTGAATTTGGCGTGTCACCCCCGCCATGCATGTGCAGTGTCGCCAACATAATAATTTCTTATGTCAGAGTCAGAGCCGATTTTCCTTTCTTATTTATTTTGAGGGCTATCATGTAGTAATTAACGTGATTATGCAGTGAAAATGTGTTGGCGACACCGCACATGCATGGCGGTGACGCGCCAAATTCAAATTTTTGCACTTTTCAAGGCGTTTTTCCAAAAAACGGAGAAAAATGGGGCGTTGAAAAAATTACAGGCTGATAGCTGACCATACGCCCTACAACTTTACTCTTAAAAGTTTTTCAATCAATTCAACCGTACAGTCGCAAAAAAATAAAAACCGATTTCCGATGTTAATCTCCTATGTCCAGGGTTGTGCTGGACACTCGGTATATTTAAAATTACCACCATTTTTTTGCTTAACAAAAATATTCTTTTACACAGAATAAAACTTCTACATACAATAAGTATGTAGAAGTTACTTACCGTAACATATTGTCTGTTTTTATGCAGCTCCGCCACATTCATACACAGACCAGCCAATAAACACTTTCTTAAAAGATCCAGGTTACTGCCGCACGAGGAATTGGGAATATCACATTTCTTACAAATCTCCTAAAACTCTCAAAAATAAAAGAAATCCTCAATGGCTTTATAACCAAAATTTACCTGTAACTGGTTAACAACTTCGCGAGCATAGATGATATTTCTCATATTAACGAAATAATCGTGGCACCAGTTTCGCAGGTTGTTTTTGCCCACGCTTTCGAACGATCTGTAGACGTTCAAAAGTGTAATGTGGTCGCCATATCCAGAACGGAACTTTTGACGAGCGGTTTGTGCCTGCTCCCTGCGGGAAGGCGGATTGAGTAAAATGGATTCACTAGAGAGCAGCGCCACCACTATTACTGCTTCTTTAAGACACCCATATTTCTCTGAAATAAAAAAACTGAGTTATTTAGAAAAAAAAGAGTGGAGCATTTATACAAGACCACCCACCTGCCATAAGCAGCACCTTTCCAAACCTAGGGTCCAAAGGAAATTTAGCCATTTTTCTACCTAAAGGGGTCAAGTTAACAGACTCGACGTCTTCGATGGCACCTAAAATCTTGAGTTGTTCAAAGGCAGCCTCCACCCCTTCTACAGGAGGTTTGTCCAAAAAGTCAAACGTCTTCATATGAATTCCTAACGCCAGAAGTTGCAGCGCCACAGAATTCAAATTGCACTTTTGTATCTCAGGAACTGAACTCTTTTTCAACAAATCGAATTGGGTCCGAGTGTATAGGCGGTAACAAGTTCCTTCAGACTCTCGCCCTGCTCGCCCTGTTCTTTGATCGGCTTGTTCTCGGGATATTCTTTGAACTTTCAACATTTCTAGACCAGTGGAAGGATGGAAAAACCGAGATTTTACCATACCACTGTCGATTACGTATTTAATGCCGCTTATGGTGACACTAGTTTCAGCGATATTGGTGCTTATTACGACTTTTCGGGTACCCGGGGGGGCGGGGCTAAAAACGGACATCTGTTGCAGTCCTGGCTGTGCAGCATATAAGGTGCAAACTTTAACTGGGGGACCCTCAACCTCAGGATCCTTGGAAAGAGTGCGAATTTGATGGGCACAAGTTTCAATTTCCTCTTGTCCTGTTAAAAATATCAAAACGTCATGGCTGAAAATAACATAAATCCAGTAATATTAAAAGCAGGATTGTTGGTTAAAAAGGACATACTCAGAAGGCGCTTCTTTGTGGATTTGGAAAAATGTCGCAACACAGCTTCTTTGATAGTCTTCTAGGGGTGCTTTGGCATAATGTACATTTATTGGATAAGTTCTCCCTTCAAGGTAAACTACCGGGCAATTATTGAAATATTTGGCAAAATGGTCTACGTCCATCGTAGCAGACGTGACTATTATCTACAATTAATATTTATTATTCATTGCTATAGCTCAGTAGGACGTAACTTTACTTTTAAAGGAGCCAGATTCCTCTCTTCTCGGATTTTCTGCGCCTTTTTAACTATACCAAACAGTACGTCGGTGTGAACAGTACGTTCATGAGCTTCGTCAAGCATTATTACCGTATAGTCCAGCAAAAGTCTATCATTTATCGCTTCACGAAGCAACATACCATCAGTCAAAAATTTAATTTTTGTTTTAGGGGACGTGGCGTCTTCGAATCTTACAGTGTAACCAACAAACTCTCCAACGCTCATCTGAAGTAATAAATTGCGATTTAGTGATAGGAATTATTGAATTAATAAGTATTTTTTTTACAAAGAGTTAGAAGGTATTGGGACTGTTGTTATAAGATAGAGCAAAATTGCTGATACAAAGTTAGGAGAAAGAGGAGGAGGTTTTTGTTCATGACATCAAATGTATAGAGGAGCTATAATCAAAAAGTTTTTTTAACAAAAAAAGATAAGTGCCCAAGTATACTCTCTCCTCAGTAGGTACCTAAGTTTGATAATACAAAGGATTTCAGCTCGAATTTCAGGCTTTTATTAAGTAATAAAAACTAAATTACTTAATAAAAGCCTGCAATTCAAGCTGAAATCATTTGTAGATACTGCTATCCTAATTGAAGTTCAATACAATGTTCAATACTAATACTACCTACTATCTAGCTCTCTAATTAATTAGACAAAAAACAAAGCCATAACATAACAAAACAATAATTGATTTTTTAAATATGGTGTGTCCCAAATTGGCCTTCTCTGTATTGGAACCTCGGAAACTATAGGAGCTATGAAATTCATTAGGTGAGGAAAGTTCTAAATAATTATGTTAGTAATATACTGACAAAAACAAGGTGAAACAAATTAATGAAACTCATCATACTCATCATTGTTGGAAAACATTTCAACAACTCACACACTCCAAATTTTTGCAAAAAGAGTGGAGCTTGGATATAAAATAATTTCCACACAGTAACAGTTTACTTTCCAGGCACCACCTCATTTTTTGCTTTTATGTGGAAATTTAGCTCAAATATGTATCCAAAAAACCAAAACATTGTAATAAAATTTTGCTTTTGTGTCTTTGTGTATTTTCCTAAAAGGTTACCTACTTCAAAAATGAGTTCACAAACTTTAATAATCTAAAATAAAGAAGTTACAATGGTTTTTATAAAAATGGACCATTTTGTCTTTTCCAAAAATGTCTCAAAAACCGTAATGGATACAGTTTTCAGCATTACATTAGCAACATAATTGCATAGAACCTTTAGCAATGATTTAACAATGATGTTTTAACAATAATTAAAAAGTTTTTATACCTTTTATTTTAAAGTTTTAATCTGAAACACAAATAGTTCATGGAATACAGGAGATTGAAGTTTTGAGAAATGTTCATGTTTTTTCCAAATAACTGAAGAGAACAAGAAAATAACAAGAAACCCTGAAAATGTGGCAACCTTGAAGTGGAATCTTACTCAGGAAGGACTTATTAGGAAAAGGCAACTTTTCCTAATTTAAGCAACCTTGTAACTCATTCTGTTTTGAAGATAGCAATGATGGGAACACTTAACAGAAACTCCCTGTATATACAGCAGTGCTGCCAACCCTACTAAAATTTCAGTATATATAGATCTACCAATTTTATGTCAAAACTACCGAACTACCAACATCCGAGGAGATCTACCGAAACTTGGGTCAAAATAGGTAGCAATGTGTTTAAGCCAAAAAAACACAAGAACCAGAAGTTTGAAGTAGAACATTAATCTAATATTCATTAAGAAAATAAGTCTAATAGGTATTATATTCTGCCTACACTATTATTTAATTACTTTTATTCCTGAAACAAAACCCCTATCCTCCTCTTGCATTATTGCATGAAATGACATCATTAATGGTTTGCCCTTTGGGTGAATAGGACCTGCCTACTAGTGCTAGTCTAGAAATCCAATACAGAAATTAAATAACGAGATTTAAAGATTTATTTCGATATTGGAAACTAGTGGAAATATTAAATTGGATTTTTGCTTAGGAGGGGTTGGCAGCACTGATATACTTTTTATGATGTTATGAGTTAAATGTAAAATTTAGTAGATATAAATAAATACACAGACAGACCTAGAATGCTTGGCAATAGACCTATTAATCCTATTAGACTAAAATAACCTCTTTAGTAAGGAAGATAGTAAGATAAAAAGCTCCTTATCCTTACCTCATTTCCAAATTCATTAGCAACCCTCAAAGCCACACTAATAGCTGCAACTCTTCTTGGTTGAGTAATTGCAATTTTCCCATTTTCCTGCAGCTTTGCTGAGTTAATGTACTGGGGAATTTGAGTTGTTTTACCACTACCGGCTTCACCAAGAATTATTAATGTTTTATTTTTCCTGATTAGTTCGATCAGTTTATTCCGGTTGTGGAAAATAGGAAGCTGCCTTCGTTGTTCCTGTATGCTCACTTTCGGTTTATGAGGGTTGGTATTAATACTGCCAAAGGTGATTGCTCGCTTCGCTGTCCCATTCGGCCTTCCGTGAGTCCCGTGGTCCAGTCTGGGCCTCTTGGCCGGAGGAGGTCCGTTTTTATTACCGAAAAACATTTTTATGGGGGCAAATTTTAAGGACATTAAAGCTGGAACGTTGCGGAGACTTTGGGGGTACTTATAGTGGTTTTTGAGGGGTAAAAGTCAAGTTCCGACACGAATTGAGGTTATGGTTTCTCAGAGAAATTACGCATTTTTGATTGATTGTCTGAAATAGCAACGTTGGGAATGCTTGCAGATTAATTGCAAGAGTAGAATAGACCCATATGAGAGGAAATGAATTAAATTATTCCTGAAAAACACTTATTCAGTTTAAAATCTATTTATATTTACTTTTTAAAACGTGTTTACAGTTTACAACCTACCGCCCGGCTTGATTTTCAAATGAAAGATAAATGACATTAACAATGTTGACAGTAATGAGTGAATTTTGACATTGACAGCACGTGCTAAAATGCGTCATTCAGTATCCTACGATGTTAGCTTGATAATATTGAGCCTGAATAATAGTCCATTTTTAAATTAATAATGTTATTTAATTTTTAAAAGCCAATAAATGACATTATTTAAAATAATAACTTTATTAATATTTTGCAGAACAACTATAAATTTACATACAAATATTATACATTTTTTCATTTACATCTGCCATTCCACTCCGTCTGGCTTAATACAAAAATTTTGGTAATTGAACCATTATTTTACTTGCATACGTTGTTTCATTTACTAGCGAACAACTAACTCACTTAGTTCTCAGCCCTCAGCCCTCACCTTGACTATCTCACTCATTCAATCCAAAAAAATATATATATTAACATTTTTTTTATGTAGATACCTACTAAAGACAATACAGAAAATTAACATAAATCACATATTTATTATAGCAAACGAAATATGAAACTAAATATAAAAGACAGTCTCGGCAAAAGTCGAGCTGAAACCAAAACTCTAAAATATAGAATTTATTATAATAAATAACAAGTTAAAGAAATATAAATCTAAATGCCCATATTTCAGTGCATCGTATGAGTACTGGAGGTAACATAGTTTGGCTGCTGACCGGGCGCCCCTGGTATGCTGGTCTGGGAATAAGGAGCGCTATTGGAAAAACTTGGTTGGGGCAGGTTTGGCATTCTACATAAATAACAATGTGTTGCTTAATATATCCTTTTGGTAAATGGATTAGAACTAAGCCAAAACAAAACTCCCAAGCCCTTAGCCTTTTTTATACTTAACTTTAAAAATATATATACTTACCCTTGTTGTGAGTAAGAAGGTATTACATCGACCATATGAGGAGGAAACCCGTGCGGCATACCCCCTTGTTGCGGCGGCTGTGGCATCGGTCGTGATGGCATTCCGCCCATTTGTCCAGGCGCCAAGTGCTGCGGCATTCCGCCCATCTGGTAATGTCCCGATTGCATGGATGGTTGTTGCTGATAAGGCAGACTTTGGGGCGGCATTCCTAGTAAACAAACCATAGAAAAAGCGCTAAACATTTCATGGAAACCCTCACCTGGAGGTAACTGGTACAGATGCGGGGGGACTTGCATATTAGGTGGGAGACTTCCATTGAATTGAGGAGGGGGAGTTGGGGTGTATCCGTACATAGGTTCGTAACCCATTTTAGACATAACCGGTGGCTGCGGTTCACGCATTAATGTATGGTACAGGCCTAAGGCTTCTACTAGATCCGCACTAAGTTGCGTCAACTGGGCGTGTTTCTGGTCAACACGTTCGAGCTCCGCGTCAATCAAAGGTCCCATTGCGTTAACTTCTCCTTTAAATAAACAAAAACAAAAATATTTGTGTTCTAACAGCATTAAAACAAGTGGCATACGTTCGAGACTAAGCAACTCATCAGTATCAGTCTCCGGATTTGTTGGGTCAGCTTCATGAAGCAAGTGTAGCAGACGATTAATTTTTGACTCATTTATTTCAATCTCCTCAGGCTCTTTCTCCACTACTTTTACTTCTTCTTTAAACTGGACCATTTTCTTTGCTTTTTCAAACACTGCAAAAAAAAATTCAAACCTACTGGTAATCTTTAATTTACATGAAACACTCACAAAACTTTTCTGGTTCAACTGACAAATCGGCAGTTACAAAGTTTGCAGGAAACAATCCCTCCCCTCTCTGATTGCTGCCCTTCCACCAATTAGGATCCGAGTCGTCCAAAACCATGACTAAAAAGGCAAAACTGATAACTCCAGGAAATCGCCAAAGACATATGGAAATAAATACTTATTTCTCCAGCACTGAATGTTAGCTCATTATCTTCAGCTGCTTCAAAATCGTATAAAGCCCTAACTTTGCGCAATTCTTTAGCTGGAGTAGCTACGACAGCCGAAATATTATTTACTGAAGGGTACAACGAAGTTGCTGCTTGTGAAGAAGGCGTAGTTGAAGACTTCTTAGGCGATCCTATGTAAAACATTTTTGATATAAACCAATTTACTTATGAACCTTTGCAAAATGTAACCTGCAGTCTCTTTCAAAGACAACTCAATGGCCTTCATAATTTGTTCCTCTTCTTCTTGACTCTCAACTACATTGGGGTCAGCAACTTTGGATGTTCGTTTCTTCACAGGCTGTAGAACATAAACTTGTCACACTGCTTTCACTTAAACCTCAATTAAGTTACTCACAGTATCAGAAGAAGAAAAATCATAAGCGTTGGATAGTTTATGATACAAAGAGGGAATCAAACTGAGTTGCCCATCGGACTTAAATTCGTTCTCGGCCCAACGTTTCAACGCTTCTCTCAGTTTTTTCCCCACATGAGGGTCCGCCTTTGACATTAACTTGGTAAAATCATTTTCAAAGTCTCTAGAAGCGACTTCAATGTGGAATGTTCGCCCTGAATTTTTAACACAAGCATCCAAAAGCTAAAAGTTGTGTTTTTTTGTAAATATATGCAAACATAAGAAGTTGAGTAAACATACTGTTACTGCTTTTACCCCCACATGAGGATCGGAATGATATAAACGTTTAACAATGGCCTTTAGCCATGCTTTGGCATCATCACTAGACTTTCCAGCTTTATCACATATCAACATAATAACCTGCCAATCATCTTCCACCAGCTTATCGCTTGTGGCTTTTTCTGTAACCAGAAAATTGAATTTTGAATGTTTTTGTAAAAATACAAACATTATCATTATCCCCGCAAACTTGTAAAATTTCATTTAATCACAACCTATAAGAGAATAAGTGAGTAAATTTTTAGAGATGTAAATATCACCTGGCAGAGCGGCCAGCAGAGCAACCTGATAGAGCGGCCGTTTTATTACCTGACCAGAAGAAAACTATAGTCATATATGTATCTATGGTGACAGCACCCAGTATCCAATACAGTGAGTCATGTACCCAATTTATTTTATTCTTTGTTTTAGGACCAAAAGGTTACTTATGTTCCCCCCTTTCTTGTAGTCAGCAATAATTTTAGTAGGTATTTAAATCTTAAATGTTCACAAAGAAGATGTAGAATTTTTATCATTTCCATAACTTAATTTTGCATTGCAAATGTCACATATTGTGTTTGTTTTAACAGTTTCATCAATTTTGAAATGATCCCAAATTTTACTGCTATTGGTCACTTTTATATGGTCTCTCGGTTGTCTCTAATCGGGGTTCGCCCCGATTAGAGACAAAACATTAAATTGAGCATTATTTTTATTTTTGTCATCTAGTTACCTTTGAAACCTTAATTTTTTTTAATACCCATCTCCGTTTAGCACATGTTGCAAAGATACCATAAAAATGTCAAAGTCAATTTTCCAATGCCTACTTGACATAATAATAAGTGAATGGCTTATACATGAAATCTCCATGGGACGCATCTGGAAAACAGGGCCAAGAGTTAACTCTGGGAATCCCCGCACAGCACTGCCAGGATCCCAGAAAAAACCCATCATTCCCATTTTTGTATTCAGTTAAAGTACTAAAGACAATAATAGAATTGATAAATTTTCAATAACCAATAACATTGTTAGGAATTGCTTTTATTAGTATTTAATAGCAGTTAATTTGCAAGGTTGCAGCCTTGTGCTTTCATAAACATTATTTGATTAACTAGAATTGCAGACTCACCTTAACAACCTATATCAGATATGGTTTATAACAAATAGAGAAATAAAAAAAGAAAAAAAAACTTAAATCCAAAACTTTTCAAGAATTGGCAAATTTCATATAAGTATAACTACCCATGGGACAAGACCATAGAGACTTAATTTAATAATAGACAGGATCTATGATGTATGTTTGACTTAGGTAAGGTAAGCTAAACATGTCTTTTAAAAGCAACTGGTTATCAATAAGCATAATCAAAGCCAAGAAACAAATGGCCTCATGCAGCACATAATGACTCACCAACTTCTTCTGCAATACCAGAATCTGTAGCGTTTCCAAAGAGCCCCATGTTTTGGTTGAGAAGGGGCGTATAGTATGCAAGAAATTGCAAAGACTTGCCTAATTTTTGCCCACACAAGACACAAGGTTGATTACGTTCTGTCTAAGGATATAAATTGTGAATCATACTTTGGGTTTACTGAACGAAACGAAAACAGATAATGGAATAATGAATAATGGAAATTATCAAATTATCAATAAAATTGAAATGTTTTTGTATTGTTGGGAGAAATTCGTGATTTGACATAAAATTTTGATAAGTTTTGACATTTGTATTAACAGTTGTTACGTTGACATTGACATATGTATTAAGACAAGTGACTTTAGCTGCAGTAGGGATGGCAATATTCCCAATTCCATTATATTTTTGTTTTTTCTTTAACAAGAATTTGTAACTAACGATTGATTCAATTCAATATTTGATCATCGTGTCGCGGTCCTCCCTCCAACACCTACGACCCGCTATCCTTCTACTTTTTCAATTAGCCCAAAATTACACTGTGTAAAGGAGGTAAAGAACGTCAACAATAAAAATATTAAGACTAATTTGCCCAATGATCTAGGAGATATGAACACAGCTAACAAACATTTTAATAAAAATTATTCCGTTTATTGACTAGCTATTTTTGAGGTACCCATGACGTTATTTCCAGTCAGAGCTGGTCAACTGGCTTATCACAACTTCTAATGATGTGACGTAAAACATCAAGTAACTTAATTTCGAGCGGAATATCGAGCTAATCTGGAGACCCCAAAATATTAAATTTTATTTCATTTAAATTAGAATTATTAATTATATCCGTGTGGCAATCCCATGAAAGTGTTTTTCGCATCAGTAATGAGAAACAGCACGGATTAATTATCGGCTCTTTGCTCCCTTTATTAGCGACCTAAGGGACAACAAAATAGATAGATCCTTTCCGAGAGTTGGGTCCCTTTTGCAACATGGTAAAAGAGATTTGGCACACAACTATACGTTGGACATCCACGTAGTCCAATCTCAACAGACACGGCGGAGACGGCAACACAGCAGCCTCAACCACAGCCGTCCCCACGCAACGACCGATTAGCGGGGGGGACACGGCGCGTATGTTTTATTGGGAAAACAGAGCAGCGAGTTTCACAATGAGTGCAACATTTTCGACACGAGCTGTACTAGGTAGTTTTGCCCTGAGTGCAATGCAAGTGCATATTACGTGTTTTATTGGAACTGCACCTGGGCTAATATTTAAAGAAACTAGAATTGCCTTGCGGTCGACTCGGTGCAAAACTCGTTTTGCCAATAGAAAACGCTATAATACTATGCCGCAAGGGGGACAGTTCTCTCGGAAAGGATCCATTTACTTCATTGTTATTTAGGTGGTTAATAATGGGGTTAATTTGGAGGCATAATGCTGTAGGTTAATCCGGGGGGCTGTCGTTCAGGAGGCGGAAAAACCCGTTCATCGTTCAAGTGATTCGATTTAATTAAGATATAGCATTTCATATAAAAATTTAGTATATTGTTGATATGCCAGTGACGTTATTCTTGCAAAAACCTGAAAAAGGCATAAGCAAGGCAGAATGCTCCGACCACGACATTCATAACGTCATGGGACACACAAATATGGCGGACTTCCGTTAGGATACTATAACCTCCACCTCCAATCGTACGACCTACCTCCATGTCACAGGCACAGGCCTTGTTCGGTGTTCATAACCCAACTTTTTATTTGATTTTTGATTTTGGATTTTGTTTGCTTTAAGTGCTGTTACTTCCTTATAAAGATTAAAGAAGCAGTAAGCAAGATAATTAAATACATAATTATTTTAAGTTCCATATCAAAACTAATCTTGTGCATTTTCACTTTCTGGAATATTAAGGATGACTGCTCAGGAAGCCCCTTCTCCTAGCTCCAGCTCACAAACGCCTTCTGAAATACAACACAAGCCTTCAAAAAGAGGTTTAATATACCTTTCCTCGATACCGCCTTACATGAATGTGACCAAAATTAGAGAAATATTTCAACAATTTGGCAAAGTTGGCCGGATATATCTTCAATTAGCTGACAAAGGTAAGTCAAACATTTGTACTGCTGGGAGTGTCTTCAATTTAAGTAAAACATTTTCAGATGCAAAATTAGAGACCAAAAAGAAGAAAAAACGTAAAGTAGCTAAAAAATTTACTGAAGGTTGGGTGGAATTTGAAAAGAAGTGTGTAGCCAAAAGGGTGGCAGCACTTCTTAACAACACTCAAGTGAGCACTAGAAAGAAGTCAAAGCACTATGACTACAGGTGGAATATAAAGTATTTATCCAACTTCAAATGGACACATTTGCATGAAAGGCTTGCTTATGAGAAAGCTGAAAAGAATAAAAAACTTAGGGCAGAGATTCAATTGTCTAAAAAGAAAACCAACTTCTTTAGTGCTAATGTTGGCAAGAAAAATGTTGAGACTGTTAATAAGGAATATGAACATTTGAATGAAATTGTGATAGATACTGCCATGGATGTGGAAGAAGAGCAAAAGGAAAGTAGGAATAAATTCTTGCAATCATTATTAAGTTAATAAAGTACATAATTAAATTTTATACACAATGTTTATTTTTACACAAAAATACAATCTACTGCTTCAGGCTTATCTGTGCTTTTTCTGATTCCTTTGGAGGTCTTGTTGTCCTCCCCACTATCTTTTCACCTTTAAGGTCTATAGCATAGTTGTAATCCACCAATTCATTTAAAGCCTTGTCAATGGCAGCATCAATATTTTCAGGAGTTATAAATGTTATAGATGCTTCTTTTTCCTTCCTTACTAACTCCTCAGCAAAAACACGAATTTCTTCTTCTTTCCTTAGCTGTTCTTCAATTTTTTCATTTACAGCTCTTAAATCTGAAAGCAGAACTGTAAAGAACACACAACAAGTATAATTTATTAATACAACCTTCTTCATGTTTTTTTTGCACCCTTGCTTCCCTAGTAATCTTAACTTTTTCATTCCATTCATCATTAATAGCCTGACATTTTATGAAATCTTCTTTAAAATTCTTTAGTATTTCTTCTGGATCTAAACTTTTTTGAAATCGAGTACAATACTTATTAGTCAAATATTTTTGAATGGATTGGACATTGTTCCTATAATTATTGTACAATCTGAGAATTTCCTTGCGCTCATCTTCTGGTGTTTGAGGCCTGGAAACAAATTTAGTATTTGGTATCAGTTAATGTGAAATTGGCTCTTGGATAAATGGCCACATAGATATATTTCAATAAAAGAAAACTGCTATAATTACTTCCAGACATACTTTTAAAAAGAGCCAATGCAACAATGCCCTGGTTGTATTAATATGGTACCAATATAATAAATGTGCTGGTTGTCCAGTTGCTACTACTTAAGTAAGACTATGCACTTTGTTTTCCATACTCACATTACGGGTATTTTGAACCTTTTGCTTTTGGCCACAGGAACCCAGCGAGGTTTCCTATGACTCTTTTTGACAGGCAACAAGGCCGGATTGTACGGCATGGTAAATGCTGTGGAATAGCTGCATAAGTTCTCTGGACATATTTTAAGCAAATTGAAATTTTTTATGACTCTCAGCATTACTTTAACTGAAACTATAATGGAGTGGAGTGAAGAATAGAGAAATATGCAGATGCCTGCACTGATCTTGCACTCACAATTAACAATTTTTTGAAGAATTTAATTATTGCAAATTTCAACTTTTTTCTTCCAAATTTCCAAAATTTTAAATTTAATTACGAAATTTGGATAGAGCTGAGATACAAAGCAAATGACTCCAAATGAGGTTATTTTCGATAATCAGCTGTTTAACGAGTTCGGCCAAAACCAATGACCTAGGAAATATGGACACTGCAGACAAATGCCGATATGTCCTTAAAAATGGTCGCATTTTTTGGTTGGAAATTTGCTGTTTGCAAGGACCTTGTCGCGCAGTGTCCCCCCAGCCGATAATAATAATCCGTAATTCGTTTAATCGGTGGTCGTTGCGTGGGGGCGGCTGTGTTCGCGGCTGCTGCCGTGTTGCCGCCGTGTCTGCAGAGGAGATTCGACTACGTGGATGTTCTAAGTCCAACGTATCTTCTTGCGCCAAATCTCTTTTACCACGCTGCAAGGGGGACCCAACTCTTCGAAAGGATCTATTGTCCCTTAGGTCGCTAATTTAAATAATGTAAAATTTTATTGTTTTAGAGATGCCAGCAAGGTTTTATGGTTTAAGACAAAAACCTGCAAAAGGCAAAAAAAAACTAATTGAATCGTAATTAAGAAAGGAAAAAAAAATTAAAAAAGACAATTCTTAGTTTTCTCAGGAATCTGAAATAAAATAGCGGCGGACGTGAACTTATTGCAACAAGCTCAGTGGTCCCCAGAAACGTGCTTAACGGGTACACGATTTCTTACTAGATTGGAAAAACTACAACAAAGAAAACTAAACTAACGACGCAGTGTAGAAGAGAACAGAATTCTGCCAGTAACTGGGATCCTCGATATTATGGTGAGCAAAACACTACTATAATATACTAAATGATTCAACTTCTACAACTACTCTACAAATACTTAATTGCCGGTAGTCTCCTGCGTCTGCAAAGTATCCGCTATCTGCAAGAAAATGGCCTATTCAGGAAAAGGGCAGAGGTGGGTTGACACTATGTGGCACAACCGAAAAAACACTCCACGAAACTTTTCGTAGGCGGGCAATGAGCGGTGTAATTGTTTTGGCACTAATTAAAAATACAATTAATTAGCGCGGCGAACTTAAAAACGGGATTCACAAAGGGGAAAAAATTACGAATTGGCGATAATTAGAACGGCGGAGCCAAGGACTTTTCTCGCGGTAAAATTCGAACTTTTTTGTCTTCCCGGTTAATCGTCGCTTTTTGATCGTAACTCTATCGAGTTCAAAACGCGTCTTTCCTCTTTCGAGTGTCGAAGATCATCTTTCTTTCGCCACCCCCTCGGTACTTCTCATCCCCGAAAGGGTACTCCGAAAAAATCGATACCACCCTGACCAGTGGCGATTATATGGCGCTTCAGACAGCGCGGGCATAAATTTAGTATATGAGTTTTTCTGGAAAATGTGCTGGAAAAAGAAAATTGAAAATGTGATCATTGGACAGAAGAAATGATGCTCTTCAAAATGACACCTCACACGACATAGTTTAATTGACAATTAAAGCTTTTTATTGAAATTAACCGTTAATTTCCTGGCTCAGTCAATTAAGACATTAATTGCTCGAATTTACAATCAAAGGATCAGAAATTAAAAGCTCTATCTGCTGAGAGAATAAGATTTTAATTTCAATTAACGATATTTGCAAAAACGCTTTAATTACCAAACTATTGTTTGGGTCACGTACAGGTCTGAAATTCTTTCGAGGGCCATAAACCATTAAAAGGGCGCCTTTGCCGGTCAAAAAAGAAGGGCAATTGTAGCGACCATGTTTTATGGCCGGAATTCCCAAGAAATTGTGAAAGTGCCTGTCCAACACTAACAAAGGAAATGCTCTTGACAAAAATAAAAAATATTGCAAACACATGTGCATTTAGGGCCTCATTGGTCTGGTTTATTTAGAAAACCGAAAAATAGAAAAAACTTCCATAAGATTAAAGCTTAAAAGCTTCGAAAGATGGCTTACAGCGTTGCCACGTTTCCACACATTAACTCATATGCAAACAGAGAGGTCAGTTTGCATAACAACCTATGACGAATTTATTCGTCAATTATTTGAAATTGCTATTTCCGAATTTTTATTGTGCTCTAACGATAATATTACGTCATGGGTCACACAAACATGTAAGTTGAATTGAAATCGGACAAATATGGTGGCCAGAAAAAAAAAACGACCAGTTTGCTACCTCTAAAATGGGTTGACATGACGCCAAATGTCAGATGTCGAAATTTGAGGTTATGAGGTGACAGACGTCAACATTTTTAAGGAAAAAAATGTTTTCAAAATTGAAGACTGCCGAGGAAAGAGTGGAAAGATCGCAAAGAGAAAAACGAAGATAGAGACAGAATATTTGCAGCAGTTTTCGATTTGATTCCGATTTGGTTGGTGCGGGTTGCGGGTGTTGTCGTTTGTCCCCATTGTTATTTTTTATTTGGTAGATTTGTGGTGCTAAGTACCGAGTACGAGTCGTGTAATTAATTAAAAAAAGTGTAAATTAATCAATTCCGGGTAAAATATGACGTCTCTTTCCTTACCTCGAGTGCTACATCCAAGGAAAACCAGCCTAGAAATTGAGAGGGAAAATTTTGAAAAAGCACAGGTGTGTATTGTTTATTTTTCAAATTATATACACTTTAATTGTTATTGTTTACCTGTTCTATATTTCAGTATATTTGCCAGTATTGTTTGATTGTAATAGTAGATATAATATACGTATAGGTGCGAAAATACCTACAGGTTAGAAAGGAAAAATAAAATTTTGTTTAACTGCCTATACAGTTGTTAATCAGAATTTATAAGCATAGTGGCTTGTAGCCCTACAATCTGATCTTTGAGGTTCCTTTAGGCAGACTTTTAGCCCCCTTAATCTTTAACCAAAAGAACAAGGAGCTTACCTAAAACATTTCTAGACTTAATAATAATATCTTTATTGCCACCAAAATCGACACAGTCAACAAAGCAACGTCAAAAGCAAACAAGAGAAAAAAGATACACTCTATAAATTGTTTCTGGAATGCAGCCACTCCCAGAATCTCAACATCTCACAACATCACAGCACTGTAGTTTTGGTTTCCAAATCCATAAATTCAGCTACAAGGCTCATGTAAAGCTAAAGCTATAGTAGCACTTGTCTAGCAGGAAATCAGTGGTGGCTCTCTTAAATGATAAAAGACTGGTCTTGTCTTTGATGGTACTGGGTAATAGATTAAAGGCCATGAGCGCCTGATAATATGGACCTTTCTTGAAAAAAGTAGAGTTGTGCAGTGGCACTCTGAGAATGTCTGCACTCCTGGTTGCCATGGTCATACCTTGAGCATATACATCTGCGTTGCGTGTAAACAGATTATAGTGTTTTTTTACAAACATTACCAGCGATAGGAAATATGAGGATGGGACAGTGAGTAATTTCATTTGCTTGAAGTAAGGCCTACATGATACTCTAGGGTGTAGCCCCTGGATACATCTAACAATCCGCTTCTGGGCGCAAATATTTTGTGAGCATTTCTACATGAGCCCCAGAATAGAATACTATAAGATTTTATCGATTGAGCTCCAGCATAATATATTTGTATTAGTGTGGTACGTGAAAAGCAATTTCTGAGTCTGCGAATTAAAGCACAGAAACTGTTTAAGTAACTTCAAATTATTATGTAGGTAAAGTATACAGGATGGTCAGTTTTACAATGCTCACCATTGGGATCTCCGAAAGAATAAGATTTACAGTAAAAGATTATTACTTCATACTGTCATCATTTAGGACACTTTTACATACCTACTTGATTTTAGTAGTATGAAGTAAAATGTTGTATGTCATAATATGTCTGGTTACAGTACTCATTTGAAAAATCCAGACTTGCCTATCGCCTCGAAACATCTTACTCCTATACATAAATAACTATTAAAGGAACTGAAACAAACCATAATCGAAACCTAAACTCGTTGATTTTTGCCAAACCCTTACTGGAATCGGAACTTTTAATGTGAGCTTCAATGCGACAGCTTTAATAAGAACCTGAACCCCTTTAGAAACCATTTAGAAAATACAGGCATTTTTCATCACTATCCACTACTAAATATTCAACTAATTTTTTTCTACCCATCTTTTTCTAGCTTCTATGTTACAGTCTGTGATAAGGTTATCTCTCTTGTGGCACTCTTTCGTTTTTTAGTCAGATGCCAAGATAAAAGTAAAATACAGACGAAAATATGGCAGATCAGCTGATTTTCAACCAATCAGATTTTTTGAAAATTAGGTGATCTCTCATTTGTTTGTCAAGGAGAACCATAACTGATGTGAAATGAAAATAAGACAAGGCTACTGGGATTAATGAAACTAGGAAATTGTGTCCCTGGTACACTGCTGGTTCTGGTGGTCAATGGGCGGATAGGGACGCAAGGTATGAATCACAGTCTTGTTTACCTCATGTGCTATCGATCGGCTGTCCAATTCCTATACACTACACTCAGGTCAGTCTAAACTTTAATTTCTTTAAGAAGGAGTCCCATGCATCTGTCAATCTGATGTCTCCAAATTTATCTAATGCAAACTTGTGATTGGTTAAAAATTTGCCAACAATCATTTTTTATACTTTTTATGTCAAGTCTAATAGACATACCCTTGGGATTAAACTATCCCAAGCTGTAAACTTTAATATACAGGGGAAACAGCTTTACATAAAAATTAAAAATAAATATATCTGAGCCCAAATTAAGTCCCCCATTAAGCTTGAAGGAACCTATAAAAACCCCAAGAAACTTGATAAAAGGAGATATCTCTGGGAAACAAAGCAGCATAAACGTAATTGTTTCAGTCTGGATTTCAGGCCTCCATTATGTTGTCCCAGCCTGTTTGGAAAGAACCAAGATTCTCTGTGAAACCTTATATGACAGGCTGCTCAAAGTTGACTAATTGTTGATAATGGTTGTGTCATCAGTGTATATGCCAAGTCAGATGTGACAGGAACTGCAAGATTGTATATGATCCACAACAAAAAAAAAATTGGCCCCCAGAATAGACCCCTGGGACACCCCATTTTGGACTAGTGCCAGTCTGGATGATCTGCCATTTGATAAAACCTCGGATAAAACTTACTGACTGCAACCCATGAAATAGAAATTCAATTGAAGTTGAATTGCTAGACGAGCTTTTTAACAGGGATGGCATGGCAAGGCAAGAGCAATTAAAGACCATTCCTGAGTCAAGGACAGCACACTTCTTTTGCTCAAGGCATTCTTGTATATCTTGCATGTTAGTAGTTGAACTTCCACTAATAGGGTGAGAGTCCAAGATAATCTCCACAAGATGTGAATTTGTGAATAAATAATTCGCGGAAAACCAAGATAAAAACGTTATCATTCATCTTCATATCTAATTTTTGCAAACCCCTCGGTAAACTCTTTATTTTTGACAGCACACTTTAGCAGTTCAGAAGACTTATAAGGGACAAGACTTTTTGCCGGAACAGAATTTAGATGAAAGTGAAT
The DNA here is from genome assembly GCA_951812265.1 of Taphrorychus bicolor. Taxonomy (NCBI): domain Eukaryota; kingdom Metazoa; phylum Arthropoda; class Insecta; order Coleoptera; family Curculionidae; genus Taphrorychus; species Taphrorychus bicolor. Next base: position 30,147,938 of record OX638304.1, read on the forward strand.
GCTAAGGTCATCCAAAATTAAATACAATTTTCCTTGCATGGTCTACCTTATCAAGGGGGAAAACACCTTTGCAAGACAAACATCAAGGCGGGAATGGTACAGCGAACAAGCCTGGACGCTATCACTCAAAATCTGTCCACCAGGAGAGAGCGCTGATATTAAAATTTAGTGAGACAGAACCCACTGGTCCGTGGAGTCGAAATTGAAGTTTTTTTTGCACCACAATATTGGGGCTAAAATGTTTATCCCTCGGTTTTTCCATATGTAGTCCCTTGTGTAGTCCATTATGCACTGTGTTGTAGTAACAGGGACAAACCCAGGAATGAAGATCCAGGAAGGGAGTGCTGTCGTTCTTGTCCTAGTACCTTTTTTTTGGGTCTGTCTTTAAATACCCTGGTGACCTTTGTAACTGTAACTCTTTTGTAACTATAACTCTTGAAAAGCCTTCTGTACAGCAGCTAACTATACCTCCCTAAATTGGCTGGGGGGGGGGGGGGGATGACTGCGGCCGTTTTGAGGTCTCCTCGCCAGATCTATAGGGATGGTACCATTAACACCATTGCCTGAAGTTTAAGTTATTTCAATATGTTAGGGAATTGATATAATTGATTTGGACTTTTATTTGGCACCTCTGGTTTTTCATTCCATCCCAAAGCCCCATATGACTATGACAGAGTAAGAAACCCTTAATTATACCACCACCATCATTTCCATTAGTCCAATTTTTATTTCTGTAACTCAATTCAGCGCCAAATTATACATCATACAGCATCTTTTGATGGACCTACTGCATTTTAAAGTCTCGAAATGTATTTTTGGCTTGAACTGTTTACATCCTGGAGACCCATTTGCATTTACCGGCCGTGTAATTGAAAGGAAACGAATATTAAAACCAGTGGGTCAAAGACCTTTGATTTTTAACCTTCGCGTGGCATTTTTATTTTCTGTTTGGAAGCTGTGAAAAAAATTTGCTCCTGGGTAAATGTCTGATAAGCATGATAATTAATTAATTCTCTGATAAGATTTTTTTTTAATTATCTTATTACTGTGTTACAATAAAACTTAACATTGCAGTTGCTATAAGTTGGCTGTATAGAGCAGGTACGTTCTCCAGCAATGTTTTTCTAAAAATCATTATTAGAGTTTCCTTGTTTAGGATGTATGCTCAATGTACCTCGATAAGATTCACTTGGAGGGTATGACTAACCTATTAGAAAACATTTATTTGCTTTATCATTATTTCTATCAACAAAAGTAATTGATAAGATAAATTAGCTATCGATTTCAATAGAACTTGTTTACGCGCTAGTACCCTACACCTTTTATTACCCTGCCATGTAAGCTGTGGTGCTAATTTCTTAAGTAAATTTGAGGAATAAGTGCAGTTTAGCTTAAACTAAGCAGGTAAAATAGAATGTTTTGTGTCACGTTTCGTAACTATTCTAAACGTTTATCTTGTGTGAAACAAGCAACAGCCTTTAGTTTGGAGTAAAAATATTTTATGTTTGTCTGACCTTCGGTAATCTAAGCTCAGTCATTAATTTTGTTCTCATTATCAGTATTATGGTTTAAAATAACGAATGTCAAAATTTGAATTATTGTGGTGTGCACAGCTGCTAATTTTCTTTCCGCTACCTTAGGCGCATGATACGCTCTTCTGCCACAGCTCGATAAATAACACAAACAACAATCAGAATTAATTAAGATCTAACTTAGATGTACTAAAACAGTTAACCGGCCGGTTATTAAGAAGCCTTTTGTGTTTCAGGTCTGCATGCGAATTTCCACTGCCAGAACGCTTATTTCTAATTTTGCTGCTACCAACCTACCTAATTAGTGCATTTTGGAAATTAACCAACATAACAACTCCTTGCATGTTTTTTTGCTAGCATTTTTGTTGAATTTGTGGTAGTAACATGGCCAGGGAATATACTGACAGAGATTACGAGAAATATGTAAGTATTTTAGAGGATTCTTTTGGGTGCAAAAGTGGTGGAGGCTAGGGTGGAGGGGTAGGGCTATGATGGTATTTATTGTTTGTAGTTGTCCAGAGGGAAAGTTTATCATTTGGTTTTTTCTCTTCCATTATATTAATTACTTTATTGATTATTATATTGAAAGAGTATTAATACCATGTATCTCATTGTAAAATAATTGATCATAGCACCATACTTTGTAAACTTTGACCAGTTTTACAATAAACATCCTACTGTATAGAACTAAGCACCTCTTACATATACAATTTTTTCAACAAGTACCAATTCCATTGCTTCAACCATCACGTACCTAATAATAACCACTCATGTGCATATACAATAATTCATAATCCCATTCAGTAATTCTCTTAACTACCGTAAACTTCTTCATTATTTTACCATGTGAAGCACAACGGTGGTCCACTTGTTCTATACCTACTTATTTTTACCTACAAGCTATTAAATTTTTCCTTGATCGCTAGTTCTAGTTGCATAGGTAGGTATCAGGTTTTTTTTCTAGAATTAATTTAAGTTTTTATAGGACTAGATGTGGCACAAGGTTAGTCCTATGCATATTGTAGTAAACAATGAGTTTTGCATGAGTCAGGTGTATTCTGATTCCTTTTAGTGACGCGGTACTTTGTTTTAGATTATTTCTTCAGCAGCCTACTGTTAGAGGCATAAATATAAGTTTTAATCCATTTTTTTTATCACCTAAAATTGCCAATAAAAAACATTTTGCCGGATGTACGCTTACAATCACGAATGCTAGTGCCTCCACGTCCTACAACATGCAACTTAGTCATTGTTTGCGAAATATGTAGTAGGTGGAAAAAAATATTGGAAGTAATTTCGTTTCTTGTTTCCTCTATTACCAGTCAATTTGTTTGCTTAAACCGTAATCTTCTTACGTAATACGTAACACTTTACACACTGTGTCCCAATAAATTCTGATAAGCTTTGGTTTTAAAGAGAAACGGGCATAGTACTCACTGTCCTGCCTGTAAATGGGTATTAATATCAAATGACCCTGGAATCTCGCATGCTGCATGTTTTCAAATTAGCCGCTTACTGGGTTCTCTCTACCGCCTCTCTGCTTCTTAATGTCAAGTTCGTTACATTATGAATCACATGTGAATAATGCTATTTGCGTTAGTCTAAATTGTTAATGCAAAATTATCTGATTGTTTGCGGTTGTGACTAGAATGTTGCTTTTATTTCAACGCCTGGGCTAGCTGCAGGACTATGGGGATTGTCTAGTATAGGCTTTGAAAAGTTTCTATTGAGCAAGCTAATGCTGTTACCGCCTTTTTGTCCTTTAAGTGCACTTTAATCAATGTCAGGAAATGTCATACAACTTTTTTTACTCCAACATCTTTGTAAAACCTCTATGATGTCGAAGGAATCATGGCCTACTTGGTGAAGAAAATCAGTAAGCAGGTCGATGGATATGAAACATTAATGGGGGGGGTCCGGTGAAAGTTTTAAATTTTGCAATAGTTCAGGTTTATTAAAAAAAATCTTGAATGATTATGAACATGAACATTCACTTCGTATGCACTACGAAAACTCTTAAACTATGACAGCAGAGACAAATAATATGTGCAATATTGCCAAATGTGTAAGAACAGAAAATGCAGAAATTACTGACGTTAAGTAACGCAACCAAAGAAAAAACCTAACTGAACTAACCTGAACTAACCTAAGCAAAGGAAAAATAACTGAACTGACCTAACCATAAGGGCCCCTCAAAAGAATAAGACTCCCCTTTAATTTGTTGTCTTGTCTAATCTCGTTGAGGTCCCTAATGGGCCGTTTTGTCACGTTCTCACAACTGAACGATCCAAAACTAACCTAATCAAATATAAAACAGATTTGAACTAACCAGGACTAACTTAAAAGAAGGAAAAACATAACTGAACTAACCTAACCAAAAGCCGTATCATCGTGTGTAACAATGGAAATTCCAAAAAGTTAAGATTCTATACGTAAATTAATGACCATTGGCGCAAACGTTTTTGATCCGAAAGTTGATAGTGACCCCTCTGAGTCTTTTTGGAAAAGGCACGCTTGCACCAACGGTTACTGTTTAAACGCATCATCCTATATATATATGGTGTCTTTTTTAACGGCTGTAGTTACAAGGTCGGTTAAATTAGCAAATAGTTGTCTTAACGTTTACAGTGTTGCCACATTTTAAGTAGTTTCTGAAATATTAAGAAAAATGTAAAAAGTGCGAAAATTTTAAATATCCTCTATATCAAAAACTATTGGTGACCCAAAAAAGTTTAAGTTACAAAGTTTCACTACACTCTAACCCCTCTCATATAACATCTCGATTAGCTTCATGTGAAGAGATTTAAGTTTCTGGTATTTTTTAATTTTATTTAAACATTTTAGAAACCACCCAAAATGTGGCAAGATTGTGAAGGTTTTCTAAACACGCTCTACAAAAGTTAACATTTTGCGATTTTAACCTCGTCTTCGCAACTACAGCCGTTTCGGAGATAGCAATACGTACACGTACTAAGACACACACCCTGTATATATCTTTTTATAGTGCCAGTGTCAATACATTCTTTTGAATGTATTGACAGTGTCATCGTCTCATAACGTGAAATCTAAAAAATGGCAATTCTGTATGTTAAATCGTGACCATTGGCACAAACAATTCTAATCTAAATTCTGAGTCTGTATTTTCGGAAAAGGCATGCTTGCACCAAATGTCGCTGTTTAAATGCTTCATCCTGTATATTGTACGCTTGGCTGTATTGTCAATCTGTTCATGGAGGCAGTTTTAATAAATTCCTATGAACCACAACAGTCATTGTTAGCAATAACAAATCTAAAAGGTGGACATTTTGAACGTACAATGTTGACCATTGGCGCAAACGATCATCATCATCCGAAAGTTGCCGGTATTTTCGGATAAGGCACGTTGGGGCCAATGGTCAAAATTTTAACGCCCCATTCTGTATATTGTATGCATGGCTGTATTTTCAATCTGTTTATAGTGCCAGTTTCAATAAATTCCTACGCACCATATCAGTCGTTGTTAGCAATAAAAAAATCTAATAGGTGGAGATTTTGAACGTACAATGTTGATCATTGGCGCAAACTATCATCATCCGAAAATTAATAGTATTTTCGGAAAAGACACGTTTACGCCAATGGTCACTATTTTAACGCCCCATTCTGTATATTGTATGCATAGCTGTCGATCTGTTCATGGTGCCAGTTTCAATAAATTCCTATGAAAACTATCAGTTAGCAATAAAAAATCTAAAAGGGGGAGATTTTAAGCGTACAATGTTAACAACCATTGGCGCAAACGATCATCATCCGAAAGTTGATAGTATTTTCGGATAAGGCACCTTTGCGCCAATGGTCACTATTTTAATGCCCCATCCTGTCTTTTGTATGATTGACTGCATTTTCAATATGTTCATGGAGCCAGTTTCAGTAAATTCCTATGAACCATATCAGTTAGCAATAAAAAATCTAAAAGGTGGTGATTTTAAACGTAAAATGTTAACCATTGGCGCTAACGATCATCATCCGAAAGTTGATAGAATTTTTGGAAAATGCACGTTTGCGCCAAGGGTCACTAATTTAACGCCCCATTCTGTATATTGTATGCTTGGCTGTATTTTCGATCTGTTCATGGTATCAGTTTCAATAAATTCCAATGAACCATATCAGTCATAGCAATAAAAAATCTGAAAGGTGGAGATTGCGAACCTTCTAGTTGACCAATGGCGCAAACGATCATCATCCGAAAGTTGATAGTATTTTCGGAAAAGGCACGTTTACGCCAATGGTCACTATTTTAACGCCCCATTCTGTATATTGTATGCATAGCTGTATTTTCGATCTGTTCATGGTGCCAGTTTCAGTAAATTCCTATGAACCATATCAGATAGCAATAAAAAATCTAATAGGTGGAGATTTTAAACGTACAATGTTGACCATTGGTAAAAACGATCATCATCCGAAAGTTGACAGTATTTTCGGATAAGGGTCACTATTTTAATGCCTCATCCTGTTTATTGTATGCATGACTGTATTTTCAATTTCTTCACGGTACCGGTTTCAATAAATTCCCATAAACCATATCAGTCATAGTTAGCAATAAAAAATCTGAAAGGTGGAGATTGCAAACGTTCAATGTTGACCAATGGCGCAAACAATCATCATCCGAAAGTTGATAGTATTTTCGGATAAGGCACGTTTGCGCCAATCGTCACTATTTTAATGCCCCATCCTGTCTTTTGTATGATTGGCTGCATTTATCAATCTGTTCATGGAGCCAGTTTCAGTAAATTCCTATGAACCATATCAGTTAGCAATAAAAAATCTAAAGGGTGGTGATTTTAACCTTAAAATGTTAACCATTGGCGCTAACGATCATCATCCGAGAGTTGATGGAATTTTCGGATAAGGCACGTTTGCGTCAAAGGTCACTATTTTAACTCCCCATTCTGTATATTGTATGCTTGGCTGTATTTTCGATCTGTTCATGGTGCCAGTTTCAATAAATTTCTATGAACCATATCAGTCATTGTTGGCAATAATAAATCTAAAAGGTGGAGATTTTGAACGTGCAGGGTTCACCACTAGCGCAAACGATCATCATCCGAAAGTTGATAGTATTTTCGGATAAGGCACGTTTGCGCCAATGGTCACTATTTTAACGCCCCTGTATATTGTATGCATGGCTGTATTTTCAATCTGTTCATGGTGCCAGTTTCAATAAATTCCTGTGAACCATATCAGTCGTTGTTAGCAATAAAAAATCTAAAGTGTGGAGATTTTGAACGTACAGTGTTGACCATTGGCGCTGACGATAATCATCCGAAAGTTGATAGTATTTTCGGATAAAGCACTTTTGCGCCAATGGTCACTATTTTAATGCTACATCCTGTGTATTGTATGCTCAAGTGTATATTCCATCTGTTCATGGTGCCAACGTCAATGAATTCTTTGAACTACGGGGTGTTCATTATAAATCTTCATCTAGCATGCGATAAAATTTTGACAGAAAAGGATGACATAATCAAAATAAATAGACTTGTTTTTCCATCCTTTTCTTTTGACATTTCACATCCAACTAGATGAAGTTTTAGAATGAATATTCGTCATCGACTAACAGCGGAAATTCAGAAAAGTTATGATTCTACACGTAAAATGATGTCCATTGGCACCAATGTATAGCTGTATATTCTATCTGTTCGCAATGGCCGTTTTAATGAATTCATATGAGCTATTTGCGTCATCGTCTAACAACGTGAAATCCAAAAAATGGCTCTATTTCGTAACACTTTTCTTCTATTCTTTCTCTCAGAAAGTCTACTGTAGGTCACTTTTTCCTAAGCTGTACCACCGTTTTTGTGTTTGAGACAGATTTTCTGAATCTTCAGATACAATCAGTATGTGTTTTATACATACAAGAAATAGAAACCTCCACTAAGTTTTTCTCTTCTTCTTCATCTGCTCTAAAAATGGCGGCCATTTACATCTTCTTTATAACGGTAATAAAACCTAATCTGCTATACTATACCACAACCATTGTCTTCGGTTTTCTGTCTTCTTCACCGCTAAATCAGGTTTGTGTGCTGGCATTAATTCAGAAATTCATGATTGACAAGCTGAATAATTGTTATTGCACTAAATATGCATTAGATAGTACATTTCGTCGAAATTCTGTATGATTGATGGTGACCATTGGCGCAAACAACTCTTATACGAAAGGTTGATAATATTTTCGGATAAGGCACGTTTGCGCCAATGGTTGCCAGTTTAATGCATAATCCTGTATATTGTTTTTATGTGTGCGTATTCAATCTGTTCATGGTCAATGCATTCATATGGACCATATTAGTCATTGTCAGCAATGAGAAATCCGACAGGTGGAAGTTCTACACGTAAAATGATGACCATTGGCGCAACCGCTTTTTATCCTAAAGTTCTTTTTATCCAACAGAGCACGTTTGCGCCAATGGTCACTAGTTTAATGATTAATCCTGTATATTGTTTACTGTTTCTGTGTACCAGTTTGCCGTTTTACATGCCAGTTTCACTGAATTCGTATGATACATGAGTTTAATGTACTTTAAATACACTTATTTTTATTTTTTTTTCTAACTTAACTACAAATATGACTTATCCAAGAATTTTTTTTGGAAATTGGAAAAATCCTGACGCAGTTGCGTTTTCTGTCTCACCTGAAACAAAATAACTTCTAGTCCGATAATCAGTTTGACTCTCTTTAAACAGCTGCATATTTGTTCCATGCAATGTTGGGTTTTCTTTGTGGTGCTTTTTGGTATATTAATTTCGGCCTTTAAAGGCACTCGCAGACCCTTAAAGTGCTTGCCAAGCTTAAGAGGAATTTCTAGGTTAGAAAAGACATTTAGTGCGTTATATTTTGAATAATAAAGATATTTAATTTGTTTGTTTTTAGTCACAAGCGCTACAGAAAGCCATCAACGGCCAAGAATGTCCAGTCAAACAGAAACACGTCAGGTCGGCCATTATTGGCACGTTCCACACCCAGAGTGCCAAGATTTTTTGGGCATACGCCCTAAGGTAATAACCTAATAGTTATAACCTTTTTCTAAAAGTCTATTTTACGCAACAGAGTCATAGGAAATTTCACCGTCAAAACAACTCTAAACCTAAGCTTCGCTTATCATCATTTGTTTCAAGAATATTTAACTTAGGCTTAAGGTAAGTTTTGTTTTGACTCTGACAGTTTTGATATTATTTGTCAACACAGCACTAAACTTAAGCTTAGCTTTAAGTCTTAAAACACACATAAAACAAATACGGAGACCTTATTATGTTCAGACTACCAGCAATGGACGACCGAATCGTGGCCTGGAAGCTCTGTCACGTGGTACACAAAGTCCTTCGCGAAGGACATCCCCTATGCTTGGTGGACAGCCAGAGGCATAGAAAGGTTTGATTATACCATATAAAAACAACGACTTCTTGTTAAAAAACAGTCTTAAAACTATCAGGATCTCGATGAGATCGGCAAATTGTGGGGGCACTTGAAAGAGGGCTATGGCAAAATGATAAGGCTCTATACATCGCTGCTGATCAATAAGCTGGAATTCCACAGGAGAAACCCAAGATTTCCTGGACATTTAGGGGTGTCTCCGGAGGAATTGGACAGTATTGGGGGCAACGACGTTAATAATTAGTAAGTGTTCAGAGAGGTTTTTTTGATTTCAAGTGCTCATGTGGGATGTTTCAGTTTCGACATGACAATTGAAATGTTCGATTATATGGATGCCATTCTTGCGTTGCAAGAAGCTGGTAAGTCAGAAGATAAAATATAGAGTATTATTACATATAAGCCATTCACTTATTATTGTCAACAAGTAGGCGCTGGAAATTTGACTTTGAAATTTTTATCGTATCTTCTCAACATGTGCTAAAAGAAGATGGGTATAAAAAAATGAAGGTTTAAATGAATGGGTAATAGATTAACATTTATAGTTGTGGACAGAATGGCGAATGTCTGTTCTCCTAGTGAGGAGAGGTATTTATTGACCATTATAATAGAAGCCGCGCAAGAACACTGTCCCAGGTGTTCCATAGTAAATATCATCATATTGGCCCATTTGTTGTGAATGATGTTTAATGCAAGCCATTAATGACCGATATAAGAATGCAATTTAACGCTCCTTTTGTTGTTTTCTTGAATTAAGAGCCTGTGGTCAACATTATGTAGTTTTGTGGACGGTATGGCGAAGGCGTATTTTTCGGTGTTAAAAGATTTTGACTTTAAAAATTGTGACTAAAATTATAGTGAAGTGTTCAATAATAAAAATCAACAAATGGACTATGTACGTTTGATAGATAAGGATGGTGTAGAGTAACTCATGCCTAACTTGGTAATTAAGAAACATCCCTCATATATTACCTTTTTATAGTGTTTGGCTCCTTGAACATGGCTCGTTCGAACTCGATGACCAGTGCGGGTCAGTGCCGGTTGGCGCCTCTTATTCCCTGTATTCAAGGTGAGGACTAATTTAAGATTTTTTTAAATAATAACTAGACGCAGGACTGTGATTTGTAGATGCCTCAAAGCTCTACGATTATTGTGTAAAAATGCTCTTCAAGTTACACGCAACGTTGCCTGCGGACGTTTTAGCCGGGCATCGGGAGAGGTTCGTAAAGCAGTTCAGGGCGTTGAAGAAGTTTTATGAAAGCACCAGCAATTTGCAGTATTTTAAGGATCTTATAGCGATTCCGCCTTTACCAGAGGTGAGTAGAAAACTTTGATTGTTCAATTGTTTTGGATCCATTGCAATAATATTAAAAACAATGCTTTAGTTCTTTAGTTTTGTTACGCATGTGGTAGAAGGAAGAATGTAGGCCGTTAAGACCCACTTTTCTTGCCTTCAAATCTCCGATGAAGGAGGTTTCTGACAAATTTACTAAGCAATGAAAAATATTATGGGAGTCAACACGGTTTTGAGCGAAAATCCGGCAGTAGACCAAATATTTCTGGTCTTAAATGACACCTGGCAAGCTTATTGGGTTAGTTCCCTCAAGTTAGTAACTTTTAACCTCAAGTTTAAACTAATTTTAACATCAACGTATTACCGAAGCGGTACAATGTTTACTCGGCTGAATAAAGCATCTGTCCTGGATCCAGAGGGACTGTTCGTATATAATGATTGACTATCTCCTCTAGAAGATAGCCTTGAGGAAGACTAAATTTAGTCGAAACGTCGGCATTTTTCAATAGAAGATAGAGAGTTTTTTTGTCATCTACCTGCTACCAATCCAGTCTAAAAGAAGTACCCTCAGAGCACCCTCTCTAAAGCACTATAACTGTAGCTACTGCCTAACCTGAGTAAAAAATTAGGGCAAAAATTGAGTAAAAAATATACAAACTTTGTGATTTTCGATAAAATTTAATCAGGATTAAGGCTAAAAATTGATAAAAAATTACTCCAGAGCCACCAACAATGTAGAAATGCAAATTTTAAGCATTCAGGTAAGAACTGGGATAAAGTCTGTACCAAAATTTGAGTTTTTGAAAAACTTGGTTAGGGCCAAAATCGGGTAAAAATTATAAAAATTTGATGATTTTTGAGAAAGTCAGGTTAGGATTAAGGCTAAAATCGAGGAAGAATTCCTCAAGAGGTTGTAAATTGGTTTTTGAAAAACTTGATTAGGGCCAAAATGGGGTCAAAAATATAAAAATTTGGTGATATTTGAGAAAGTCAGATGAGGATTCGAGCTAAATATCGATAAAAAATTACTCAAAAAGCGTGTAAAAATGCACGTTTTGAGTTTTTGAAAAACTTGATTAGGTCCAAAATCGGTTCAAAAATATATAAAAATTTGGTGATATTGTAGAAAGTCATATTCGAGCTAAACATCGATAAAAAAAATACTCAAAAAGCGCGTAAAAATTCAAGTTTGGAGTTTTGAAAAATTTGTTGATTTTTGAGAAAGTCAGGTTAGAATTAAGGCTAAAAATCGATGAAGTTAGATGAGAATTTGAGCTAAAAATTTATAAAAAAAAATAGTTAATAGCCTGTAAAAATGCAAATTGGGAGTTTTTGAGAAACTTGATTAGGGCAAAATCGAGTAAAAGAGATAAAAATTTGCTGATTTTCTAGAAAGTCAGGTCAATATTAGGGCTAATAATCGATAAAGAATGACTCAAGAGCGTATAAAAATGCAAATTTAGAATTTTTGAAAAATTTGACTAGGGCCAAAATTGGGAAAAAAAATTAGGAAATTTTTGAGAAAGTCTGGTCCGAGTTAGGACTAAAAATTGATGAAGAATTACTCAAGAGTGTGTAAAAATGGAATTTTGGAGATTTTGAAAAACTTGATTAGGGCCAAAATCGAGTAAAAAAATATAAAATTCGATGTTTTTTGAGAAAGTCAGACAGGACAGGATTAGCGCTAAAAATTGATAAAAATGACTCAAAAACGTGTAAAAAATGCAAATTTGGAGTTTTTGGAAAATTTGATTAGCGCTAATATCGGGTAAAAAATATAATAATTTGATGATTTTTCGAGAAAGTTCGATCAGGATTAGGGCTAAAAATCGTTGAAGAATGACTCAAAATAGTGTAAAAATACAGTATTGGGGTTGTTGAAAAACTTGATTAGGGTCAAAATCGCGTAAAAAATAACCTAAAGCTTTTAAAAATGCAGATTGTATTGTTTTTAGAGATACTCAATTATTGAACAAACTCAGGCAAAACTAACTCGTCTAATAATTTCTTGTTTTTGAAAAAATAACTTTTTTTTGACCAAAATAAATGAAGTTTGGCCGAAAACTCATCAAAATGCAACTCTGGTATTTTTCAAAGGAAGTCAATATAGGATTATGGTCAAAATTGATGAAAAATTACTCGAAGCATTTAGAAATGCAAATTAAAAGTTTTTTTTTGACAAATTCCGGTAAAAATTAGGGTCAAAATCCTTTTAAAAACTCTCAAACTGTCCAGAAATGTAAATTTTAAGCGTTCAGTTAAGAACTGTGTTAAAACTCAGTAAACATTTCTCAAAGCGTTTAAAAATGCAAATTTGGAGTTTTTGCAAAACTTGATTAGCGCCAAAAAGGGATAAAACATAAAAATTTGGCGATTTTCAAGGAAGTCACGTCAAGATTAGGGCTTAAAATCGATGAAAAATGACCGAAAGGCTTGTAAAAATGCAAAATTTGGGGTTTTTGAAAAACTTGATAAGGACCAAAACCGGGTAAAAAATATAAAAATTTGGTGATTTCCGAGAAAGTCAGGTCAGGATTAGGACTAAAAATCGACGAAAATGTACTCAAAAGCGTCTAAAAATGCAAATTTGGAGTTTTTGAAAACTACTGACTGTTTCGATAACCAGAAACAGTTTATGAAACCATTAATTTGCCAGTAATCAATACGTACTTTCGCCAAAAATGTTATACATGAATCAAATATCTTTTTTTCACAATTTTTACAACCTTTTTAACCTGACAGATGCAAAAACCTTAATTTTTTTGGGTTAGAAACTTCGATCTGAGAAATTTCCATTTGGAGTTTACAAGTGCTGAAATTCTTGAGTAATCGATTACCCAAGAATTTCAGCACTTGTGTACCTTGGCGGTCAAGATTATTCTCTCCATTTGGAGTTTACGATAGCTTGCAAAAATGTTTGTAGATCTGAAGTTTAAACGTCAAACTGACGTTTAAACCGAACTTTTACAAGTCGCCCTAAAAGTGACACTTAGCGCGTCTTTTACAAGTTCGTCTTAAACTTTAGTTTGAATATAAACGTTAGATTTTGACGGTTAAACAATGAGATATACGTCAAATCGACAGTTTAAAATTCAGGTAGAGTTCAACTTTGACTTGCAAAAGTGACACTTAGAGGGTAACATGTGACTGACAGATTTTTACATTTAAAACTTTTTACGCCGAACAATTCCAAGCAAATCCTTGCATATCTGTTCGTCAGTTCCATGGCAAAGTTAGACCGTTTTCTAAAAACCTAAATATTTTTCTACGTATTTATTTTCGTTGTAGAGTCCTCCGAATTTCTTAATAATGAGCGACTTTCGCCACTACGTAACCCAAGAAGTGGTCGTCCCGCAGGAAATACCCGAGCACGAGGAAGAGCCCATTCAAGAAGAGAATTTGATCGACACGAGTGACGACACGGTTGAAGCGGTGAATAATCACGTTGAACACACCGTTCAACTGAGTATTTCTGCGCATCAAGAGATCATTCAGGAACGGGAATATCTGAGAACGCAGTGCGATAAATTGAGGTGAGTCGTTTCTACGAAGAATACGTTTTACAAATCGTAAACATTTCATTTCTCGCTTCATATAGAAACTTCATATCTAAACCGTTTTCGGATGACGGCTTCTAAAGGGCAGTGAAACTATTCCCTTTCTTTGTTTTCTCAATAAAAATATAAAGATGGCAATTACTCTGAGTTTCTCAAAATTAAGGGGCGGAGCTTGGCAGTCGGCCCATATGCATGTGTGGGTTTTTGAGCTTGGCACTCGGCGCATGCGCATCTGCCATCTTGGGAATTGCAAAAAAAAACCAAATGAAGGTTCAAACTGTCTAGCTGCCATGATGGTTTTAACGTCATTTCGACTTTAAAAATCATAACAAGAATCATGTTATTTACTTGATAATTGTGGGCATTAAGTCGTGGACAAAGTATATTATTCAATTTGCATATAATAGGCATAATTTCTTTAGGTGAATTGCGCCACTCGCTACGCTCGTGTTCTGAAACTACACCTTCTATTCTTGTTAGATAATATATTCGTGTTCATTAGAAAACGTCATCTAGAACGCTATAAATTTTGACCGAAAAATTTAACATAATCAAAGTAAAAATCCTTTCTTTTGACATTTCACAGCCAACTAGATGACGTTTTCAAATGAACACCCTCCTCTTATTATAACACTGTAGCTTTGAGTGTTGAGTGAATATTGCTTTGTTCGTTTAGGGGTGAAATTAATTCTTTGATGTCACGAAACCAACGCGACATTGCAGCGTTGCAAAGCAAGATCGTCTCTCTAGAACACGACCTTGTTGCTAAGGATAGCGAACTGGAACACGAGAAGCAGGTCAAGGAAGAGCTGCTGACGCAGAGTTTTGCTGTGGCCCAAAACCAAGATTCTGAACGTAAGAGACTTGGCATGTAATAGCACTTGGGATCACTTCTACAAGTTCAGTTTAAACTTTAGTCTAAAAATTGCAATATACGTCAAATCTGGAGTCTTAACTTCAAACTAAAGTTTAAAGTGAATTTATAAAATATATATAAAGTGAATTTATAAAAGTTCCACTTAGGGTAAGTGCAAGTAGAAAAAATGTAGTTTGAAGCCTATTGCAACGGAGGGCTCGTATTTATAGTTGCTTTGTTTTGGTGTAGGTTTTTAGTCACTAACAAGCATGATTGTTCTTGTTTTTTTTTGTTTAACAGTTGTTTAGATTGTACTATTTAAAATGGATATTTTTGAGCTTATTTGAATACTTTTAATCTTGTTTTCTCTATTTGTTATATTTTTTCTTCAAACGCGTATTAAGCAAATTGTGATTTGAGGAGAACGCTGTTGAATATGCTCTGATATAGAACTGAAGGAAAAATCTGTTAGGGAGCAAACAGTACCTACGAGTTTTATTAACTCTTGCGATTCCATCCGCTGCAATAGTCCAATGTTTGGAATAAAAAGCCACGTGATTCACAGATTAACACAAAAGAAATACATTGATGTAGGGAGCTATGGTCCGTTCAAATCCAAATCCAAGATTCAAAAATGCTCTCGATTGTCATCATTCATCCTTATCGTTAGTATCCATTTATCTATCACTCTCTGATGACTCTCCAGAGCATTTTTCTTAGCTCGGATTTGAACGGTCTATAGATTTGTTTCTGTCGGCAGACAACACCTCTAATTATTTATTAAGTCATGTCTTCGTTCTTGTCTGTGGTTTGCAATTATATTGATTTTATTAATTGACCATGTTGAGTGTGGTCCAGAGCTCGGGATAGAGGTCGTTTCTTCTCCCTGAGTATTATACAGGGTAATTTTGGGCTCTGACAAATACATCTCTGTGTCAGCAGAATCTAAAACAAGCAGAAGTTTTGGTCAAGAAAAATTAGGAAAGTTATTTCGTCCACGACTGTCCACGATATGTCTGGTTGCAAATCTGGTTACCAAAGGGCGCAAGAGAGAGTAAAGGCTAGAACGCAGTATACATAGCAACGAAAGACAAATCACACAACTCATCAGGCTAAAAATATTCTATTGTTGCACATAAATGCACAGGGTTTGTTGTCACACCACGTCGAAATCGGCAATCTGTTGCAGGATGCTAAGCTAGAATTTGCTTGTGTTAGTGAGACGCATGTAACTGAGGATATACAAATACGTGAGTTGCAAATTGAGGGATATACGGCTGTGGTTTGCTGCTCAAATAGTAGACATACTGGAGGAACCGTTAATAAATATTACTTTAGAAAAAGTGTTAAATTCTCCGTTATTAAAAATGAGAGTGTGGACTATGGTTATTGGTCTACGTGGATAAAAGCCAAGTTTGGACTAGAGAGTTTGGTGGTAGGAGCCATTTATAGATCGCCTAACGGGAGTTTTAGAGATTTTCTTCAGTTTTTAGAAGAAAATCTTAGTGATAATGTGCATGAACAAAAAACTGTTATTATAGGTGATCTAAATATTGATCTACTGAAGGCTGACAGTAATTCTTTTAGTTTAAAAAGGATTATTCAAGCAGCTGGTTTTAAGCAGATAGTCGATAAACCTACGCGGCTAACCAACGAATTTACATGCACTGAGAGGACACACTGTCACCAAAGGGGACATTATATACAGGCAAAATCTCAATGAAAATACAATCTCAATGTTAATCCAGGAGTTAGTTGGTGCAAACTGGAATTATGCTTCCACTGACGTTGATGTCATATACCGGGTGTTCAGCACAACTCTGGACATAGGAGATTAACATGGGAAATCGGTTTTTATTTTTTTGCGCCTGTACGGTTGAATTGATTGAAAAACTTTTAAGAGTAAAGTTGCAGAGCGTATGGTCCGCTATCATCCTGTAATTTTTTCAATACCCCAGTTTTGGCAGTTTTTTGGAAAAACGCCACGAAAAGTGCAAAAATTTGAATTTGTCGCGTCACCGCGTCTTGTTGTTCCGTGTGGTTAGCGAAACACGTGCGCTGCCACACCTCTAGTGCAGAACTCTGTAAGTAAAAAGAATGGGAGATCTTTCCTTATAAGAATAGCTGCTCTTGGTTTACCATCCCAATCGCAGGCAACAATCTTACTCTTGGTGTCGTTTAAGCCGGATACTGGTTTCTGGATGAGGTCTATATCCACATTAGTTCCCCTGAACCTCTTCCCTAAAAGTTATGTTGCTGCTTTCGCATGCTGAAGGTTAACCTGCAGAAATGTAGTCTTACCTGCCATCCTACGGCTCCTTCTTCGAGACAGGTTTGGGGTCTTTCCTCTCCACCTTGTAAATGCACGGCCTAATGGTTTTAACGTCACTTCGACTTTGACAATGAAAACAAACCGCGTGTTGACGACCGAGCTATCGAATTGATTATTATGTAAACATTGTAAATTAAGCCGTGGACAAAGTATTGTTGCGAACTCGGGGTTCAATAATTCCAGTGTAACGATTTAACACGAAAACACTATTTATTTACTCCACAAATACACACGACTACAATTCGACTACTAAATAGCTCACTACTTAACACTTTATAGCCTTCTATTATCGCTTCGTAACTTTAGCTTACTTATAGCTCGCTTAAAATAAGACTATT
Organism: Taphrorychus bicolor; assembly: GCA_951812265.1. Classification (NCBI taxonomy): domain Eukaryota; kingdom Metazoa; phylum Arthropoda; class Insecta; order Coleoptera; family Curculionidae; genus Taphrorychus; species Taphrorychus bicolor. The sequence continues at coordinate 30,165,252 of OX638304.1, forward strand.
CTTCACCGCTCGCTCTATACGCCTTTTATATACAATCCTAAAATTACAGAAAAACCTAGAAAGTTCTTTATAAGAATTCTTGAATAATCTCACATAAAAAAAAGGTTGCAAACAACTGCCTTCTAGATTAAACCGAGCAATAAATCACTCGTGTCAGCCATGACGCAGCGCGGATAGGTCGCGAAGCTCCACCAACAAACGCGTTGCCCCGCCTCCGATGCGGCGTCGCTGCGAATCGTAACATTGCCCTCCTCCTAAGGCTGTTCGTCCCGAACAGATAGAGTTCCATGGTATCGTGCTAATCGATCCAAATGAACAACCTTCATCTTTGACCTGGGGGTCCGCTGGATCCTATACACCACGTCATTAATTTTCTTTATAATTGTATAAGGGCCTTCCCAATTTTGGCTAAGTTTGGGCGACTTCCCCACCTTTCGCCGCGGATTGTATAGCCACACCAAATCACCATCCTGGAAGCCGCGGGAGTTAGCTAGTAAGTCATATCTTGCTTTGGCTCGATCACTGGATATCCGCAGTTGATTCCTGACTTGTTCATGAACATTGTCCAGCCTCTCCTTGAGCTCCTCCACAAAGTTCTCAGAGTTGAGCGAGTCTTTTTCTGGTGTTCCATACATCAAATCTGCAGGAAGCCTCATTTCCCTTCCGAACATCACTTTCGCCGGAGTATAACCAGTGGCTTCATGCGTAGAGCCTCGGTATGCCATCAACATGAGAGGTAGATGTTGGTCCCAATCACGCTGATGATCTGCCACCATTTTAGACAGGTAATGTTCCATGGTCCGATTAAATCTCTCTACCATCCCATCCGACTGTGGATGCAAAGGAGTTGTCCTGGTCTTGGGAATTCCGAGAAGTTCCATGACCTTCTGGAAAACAGCCGATTCAAAATTTCGGCCCTGATCAGAATGAAGTTCGAGAGGGACTCCAAATCTGCAGAACATTTCATTTACTAGCGCCGTTGCCACAGTCGTTGCTTCTTGATTAGGCAGGGCGTATGCTTCAGGCCATTTAGTGAAGTAATCCATGGCGACCAAGATGTATTTATTGCCCGACTCAGTCTGAGGAAACGGTCCCGCGACATCAATTGCTACCCTCTCGAATGGAGCACCTACAGTGTACTGCACCATTCGGCCGCGTGATCTTGTTCGAGGTCCTTTTGTGGCACAACAAACTTCGCACTTGCGGCACCAAGATTCGACGTCTTCATGATAATTCACCCAGTAGAACCGCTCTTTAATTTTGGCCAAGGATTTATTGACCCCAAAATGACCTCCACTGATTCCGCCGTGCATTTCCTGTAGTACTTCCGATTTTGTGCTACCAGGAACGACCAACTGACTGACTACGGACTTGCCATCCGGACTCTCCCACGCTCTCTTCAGTAGTCCATTTTCTATTTTAAGAGAGTGCCACTGGGCCCAGAGCGCCTTCAGGTTGGGACTTTTACCAGCAATTTCTTGCCACTCTGGTCTCTTGTCATCAGTCTTTGCCATAAGTATGGGTCCAATATCTGGATCATTCAGTTGTTCTTCTCGAAGTGTCTGTGTTGTCCAGCCAACGTTTCTTTCTACCGACGTTCTCATTACAGAAGGATGTCCCTCACGTTGCTGAGTTCTCCGACAATGCTGACTATCTTCTTTACATTGCCGTCTAGACAATGCATCGACATTTCCGTGAGACCTTCCTGGTCGATGTTCAGTTTGGATATTCTGTCCTTTAATGCGTCCGGACTCTGTAACACTTTTGCCACCCAAATTATTAGCTTGACTTGATTGATTGACTTGACTGATCCTGGGGGTCTTAACGGCCTCGGTCAATTGCCCCCTTACATTGACAGGAATTGGACTTTCCTGAATTCTAGGGCGGTCTTGGTTGCCGCTCGGTCTTCTAAACAACGGCGACGGACTTCTTGCCCTGTTACGGCAGTTACTCTTGACGTGACCCAGTTTACCGCAGTTAAAACATTTTATGCCCCGATTGTCTGTTGATCGATGAGGTCTTCCCAACAAGGCTTGGATATTGACTGCCAGATCCTTCAACGCTTTATGTAAAGTTGCCATGGATTCAGCCCTAGACGAATCCTCCACGTCATCGCAGGTTGCCATTCTTGCACGTGGAGAAGAACTAGATGACACTCGTGACACCTCGAATTCCAGGGCCCGAACTAGTGCCTCGCTGATATCCTTGGGCCTTACTAGACGTAAGTGGTATCTCATGTCACTATCGCGAACTCCCTCAATGAACCTTTCGGCGGCAAATTGCATTTGAAAAGATTCAGGGGCTGATGGATATGCCAGGTGAATGAGTCTGTCTATGTCCGCCTCAAATTCTTGTAAGGATTCACCTGACTTTTGCTGTCTCATCCTCAGCTGGGCCTGGAACACGGTTTCTTTGTGCTCATTTCCAAATCGTAGTTGCAGAGTGTGTACTAAAGCTGCATAATTACTTTGATCAGCTGCCGACGGAGATTGGAGTAATTCAGCCGCTTTTCCACGAAGTGCTACCACTAGTGATGTAGCTTTTTGGGGCTCGGACCAGCCATTAGGTTTTGAAGCTGCCTCAAATTGGGTTTTATAAATTTCCCAGGCCGTAGTACCGTCATAATCGGGAGGCTTAATTTTAGCGTTGGCTGTGCTAAAACTCTCTGTAGACACGTTGTCGTCCTCAAGTTGTTCCTGGAATTTCTTTTCTAGCTCGAGAACCCTCTGGTTGACAGCTTTGAGTCCTTCGTTAACGCTGTTGACGGAGTCGTTAACGCCGTTAACGGATTCGTTAACGGATTGCATTATTCTTTCTTCCAATTGTTGCTCCCTAGCTGCGAGATGGTTCATTAATTCTTCCTTGAATTGTTGATCACGTTTTTCCTGCTCTTCCTTCTGTTGTTGATAACGTCGCTCCTGTACTTGATCACGTCTTTCTTGTTCCTCTTTTTGTTCCTTATAACGTCTTTCTTGCTCTTCCTTCTGTTCGTTATAACGTTTCTCCTGTTCTAGATAACGTCGCTCCTGTACTTGATCACGTTTTTTCTGTTCTTGATAACGTCGCTCCTGTCTTTGATCGCGTTTTTCCTGTTCTTGATAACGTCGCTCCTGTACTTGATCGCATTTTTCCTGTTCTTCCCTCTGTTGTTGCATAAGGGACAGCAGGGCGGCAAGTTGATCTTCCATCGCTTGATGCTGGCTTCTAGTCACTGGCATAAACACGTAATGTCCGGCAATGAAGCACTCACTTACAGTTTAGTAATATTGGTCCTCAAATTCCCACTGGAATCGCACTTCTGACACAAATTGTTGCGAACTCGGGGTTCAATAATTCCAGTGTAACGATTTAACACGAAAACACTATTTATTTACTCCACAAATACACACGACTACAATTCGACTACTAAATAGCTCACTACTTAACACTTTGTAGCCTTCTATTATCGCTTCGTAACTTTAGCTTACTTATAGCTCGCTTAAAATAATACTACTCTACTCGGGCGCTCTATGCGCCTTTTATATACAATCCTAAAATTACAGAAAAACCTAGAAAGTTCTTTATAAGAATTCTTGAATAATCTCACATAAAAAAAAGGTTGTAAACAACTGCCTTCTAGATTAAACCGAGCAATAAATCACTCGTGTCAGCCATGACGCAGCGCGGATAGGTCGCGAAGCTCCACCAACCAACGCGTTGCTCCGCCTCCGATGCGGCGTCGCTGCGAATCGGAACAGTATAGTATCCAACTTGTACATAATAGTACTCATCATAATTACCTCAGCGTCTCAAGATTCTGATTATTTTGATACTCTTCTATAGCGCTATCGGAATTTTCTTGCATTTAGTTACTATTTTCCTTATTATGTTATACTTTGGCATAATAAACGATAATTCGTAAATCGCTTTTTTTTATCAAATCCCTATTTATTTCAGAAAAACAATTTCACGAGAAGTTTGACAAACTAAAATCGATATACGTCAAACTGCGAGACGAACATGTGGCTGAGCTTCGAAAGGTCAGTTAAACGAGTAACCCAAGTGACTTTCTTAAGTTTAAAATTATGTCTATAGAATGCAGATATTGAAATTTTTAGCTTTTCCGCAGGAAACTCCAGTTTTGCAGAAATGCACCATTTAAAATTTGGAAATTGAAAACTTATCGACGTCGAATCGTCGGCAATTTTTGCGTAAAGTAGAAGTTTTTATTCACTGTCCTAACCCCGCTATATTCCTGAAGGGCGCTAATCAACTCCACTATGTTCCAAATGGGGGTTTCTTTCGACCCGTCCATAGTGTCTATGGAGAGGCCGTGTTGACATTGCTTATGACTTGGATAAACATCATCACAAAACTAGCATCGTTAAGAAAAAGAAGGATTTTTTTTTGCTCCAGTGCCACTCAAAAAAGCCTTGAAAAAGACGTCTATAAACGTCGAAACGTCGGCACTGTGCTCACCCCACCATTCTATTCGCCATCTTCTTTCCTGAAGGACGCTACTCAACTCCACTATAAAGTAGAGAATTAAGTTTCTTTTTGAAATATGACTCAAAGTTTCCAAATTGTAAATTTGGCACTTTTTGCATTTTTTAAACTAGAGTTTTTCTGCGAAAAAGCTAAATATTTCAATCTCTAACACACATCGCAGAAAATATATTATTTTGTCACTTTTTATAGAAAGCAGATATTGAAAAAAGATTAGCCGCCGTGTCAAAGTCTCTGGAGCAAATGCACGAATTGGAGGCGGAGAAAGAGCGATTGGAAAGATCGGAGAAGCAAAAATCCGAAGAACTCTCCGCTTTGGAAAAAGATAAAGCTTTGTTCAACATGGAAACGGAGGTTGGGATAGAATACCTTAGATCGAATAAGAAGACTTATAATTTATACTTGATTTTATAGATTTTAAAAAAGAGCGTCCAAGACGCTTGCAAAGAAAAAGAGTCGATTTGGCAAGAACTGCAAAACGTCAGCGAGGAAAAGGAACAATTGAGGAAAAAGTCGGAAGAATTGGCTTACAAAATAATGGATTTGGAACGGCAAATAGATCAGGGTAAATGTCTTCCCGATTTTATTATTTCAGTTGGTTATTTTTTGAAGTTTAGAACACAAGGAAGTCCAACTGAAACTGCAAGGCATCGTCAGAAGCTCTATTGAAAACAATGAAAACCTTTTGAGGCACGCAATCCACGAAGTGGATAATCCCGCGATAACTGCCCTAACATGTAGCACGGATTACCTACGAAGTTTGATGAAAGGTAAGAGACACTAATGCCATAAATGACACAAATTATTTAAACTTTCATATAGACTGTCGCGATTCTCTTATGGAAAGTACAGCACTAGTATTCACCGAGTACGCCACTGTCATCATCACAGCGAACAAAATTACTCAAAGGCATTCAACGTATATTTTACTTGGTCGTGCGACCTGCAACACCAGCCCTGACATAGCGTTTGGAGAAAGTAAGATGGTGGCCCATCAACGGAATATTTCATTTGTTCTGGCACATTTTAGAGATGGCCGAGGCGTGTAAAGTCTTGGGCGAACTCGTATTAAGGATACTCTCTAGTATTAAGGATAACCAAAGCACTGAACTAGTTGTTAAGGACGCCCTAGGAAAGCTGGAAGAGGTGGCCGCATTAGGGGACGAGATCAGTTTGTCCCTGTTAGGGAATAAGGTAGAAGAAGAATATTTTGGTTCTTATTTTAGTTTTATTTTACAATGTTTTCAGACTGAAAATTTAGGAGATTTGTTTGAAGACGAAATGGCACGAATGGACAAAGCGATAGAGGAAGCGGCCAATAGGATTCAAGTAAGCTTTTAAGCATTAAAGCATTTTAATAATTACTGATGATTTTTTACGGATATCAATTGTTTAGGAAATGTTGACGAATTCTCGAGCAGCGGACTCCGGTATTAAGTTAGAGGTGAACGAGAAAATCCTGGATACCTGCACGAATTTAATGCAGGCTATCAGGATACTGGTGAAAAAATCTAGACTGCTGCAGGCTGAAATTATAGCTCAAGGCCGGGTAAGTTTTACTTTTTTTATCTGTGCATTTAAAGTTGAAGTGATCCGTTGTGTATTGCTACATCAAAACGAAATGTAGGACTTCTTGAGTTAATTATGGATTTGTTATCCGTTAACAACTAGGCATAACAAGTTTACTCGCCTTGTTATCACGCGCACATAAAGCTTTTCATTAAGTTTTTCCAAACCCGGACAAAATCGTGGTGGTTCCGCTCACAAGGAGGAGAAAATTGGACTCGTTGAAGCCACCCTCGTTGCTAGGCAAAACCATTCCATTTGCAGAGGAGGTAAAATATCTGGACGTTATACTTGCTAAGACACTAAACTGGAATGTACATATGGAAAGAACGATCAGCAGGGGGTAAGGCTATTGTCCTTGTGGACATGCTAAAGTTACTCCGAAAAAAACTGGGGAATAAAACTCAAATTAATGCACTGGCTGTATGTGACGGTCACTAGACTAGTGATCACGTATGGAGCCATTGTCTGCCATTCGAAGGGCGGACAAAGAAGTGCGCGGTGCAAACTGAGTAACTTGCAGCGTCAAGCTTGTCTGGCCATCGGTGGGGCATTTGCCACCACTTCAACATTGGCCATGGAAAGACTTCTTGGACTAATCCCGCCCATAGAGAAAGGAATAATTATAAGATGATTCGAAGCCGTGCATTAGAATTGGCACAATGTTAAACTCGCCAGAGCGACTCGCTGGCCGGCCATGTGAACTAAAAGGCTATTCGGCAATCGGGTGACGCGATCGGTATTACAGGTATCTCTTTCTCAAAATAACGCGGGACTTTTAAATGGTTATACAGGAAGTCAAGCGTATTTGGCGTCATACCAGATAAGAAATGATATGTCGTTATTACTTTTTAACGCAATAATGTTAAAAATTGTTAGCATAAATTATATCATTTCAATACCTGATATGGCACCAAAAATACACCTTGTATTTAGGTTAACAAGTAATTAAAACAACAAAATAGTATAAAAATTAAATTTATAACACTGAAAAGGTCTGAACAGCCTTTAATATTATTATTAGATATTATTCTTTTGTACGGTTGTACAACTAACAACAAAAATAACAAAATACAAAAAATAAAGAACATCTAGGCAAAGGACCAATAGGTCGATAGTTCTTAGGAAAAAATAAAGATAGTATAGTCGTTTTCAGGAAGATATTCATCTAGCCACCCATGACATTGTAAACGCACCTTTTAAAAACAATTGAAAAGTTACCAGAAAAGTTACTAGATCGGAGATTGGCGCGAAGCGAGCTTAACGAACGCATTTGTCGGGTTTTAACCTCAAATTTTGTAATTTTCAAACATAACTACTTTGATTCTCAAATTTTGCTCAAATCCAATTATTATTCAGCGTTTGTAATGTAGGAAAAGTAAACTGGCTTAATAAACGACTAACTATCACCCAGAACTATTAACACAATTCATCGCATGACCCAGAAAAGTCATCTGCAACCTCCAACTTCTGCAAAATAAGATGCCAGAGTAGAGCTACAAATACAAAAATTGAGACATCAAAACCACATTCAAGCAGTTGTGAGTATTGATGATTGATTATTGCCAGCTAAAGCGAGCGTTAAATTAGTATGCATATGCAGAGGGAAGAACTGAACTGGACCATCAACCATGAACAAGATTTCCAAAAGTTCCGAATATACTCGCCCAGAAATTACTTTAGTGTCCAGATGCCCTGGGAATAGACCATACATTTAACTATGCTTATGCCTATGCCTTACATAATATTATATAGTCTACCACTTTCCAAGTTTAAAATTGAAAGCAGATTGCAGTCAAGTAAAAATTATTCCAAACAGCAAAAGCATCTGAGAAAAGATGGTTTTCTACCAGACTGAAGTTAAGTACTGCCATATGATTTGGATTGTGTGATGATCTGTGATGAGAGTCCCAGTGGCCTTTTGCTCATATATGCCATATGCCATCCATAATTATGATCACTTTGGATCTTGAGTTAATATTAGTGAAGATTACCACCCATGATAAAGAAAAGAATATTTCGATGAATTTACTGTTATATCATTTCAGTTGTCATTTGGCTCCATTGTTGGATCAAAATTGACCCTTTCATTCATTTGTAGATATTTAGAGAAGTGTATTTTTGTTTTGTGATATATGATTTTGCATTATAAATTAATTATACTAAAAGAAGTCTTGCCTAATTGGGCATTTAGTTTCTTAAACTACCTAAATATCAAGAAACTAAAAGGTTTGTGTGGTGGTTTATTAATTGTCTGATTTAATATTAAGTTTGTTCCAACATGCTAGAGAACCATTGCAGAACATTTAAAAAATCATTTTGGCCAACTCACCAGCAAACATTTCAAATTGAAATGAGGAACCATCTTGACATGGTTGCAGAACCACTGTGGACAAGCACATTGTTTATTTCAATTTCGATATCATATTAGTGAGTTGTCAAGAATGATAGACCCTTCTGGAATGGTTTCTTGGTCGAATGGAACCAACTTATTTTCAACTAAAGAGAGCTACAGTTCTTTTAAACTAAAAACTAAATAGCATAAGCAGGAGCCATTTCTTACAAACTCAGTTGAAAAATTTTTGACTTATAATACTTAGGTATAGACATAGAATTTGAAGTAACTTTTAGAAACAAGTAAAGGCTATTTATTAGTTTGAAATTAAGAACCCCTTTGCAAATAACTTACTATACCTGGAATAAAAATGCTATTCAAGTTGCAAGAACTTTTTATTTTATATACAAAGCAAAATAAGTATAATGTGTTTAATGGAAAAACTTATTAAGTTGGCTGAGAATTGTCAGGAGAGAAGAATGCTGGAGTAATAAAGTACCAGCTACTTTCATTGTTCTATCCTATTCTATGAAAACTTCACAACCAACCTGTTCACATTTGGAAGATATTTAAAAAATTATAACTCAGACATTGATACTTTTCTGACATTAGGACTTTACCTCCCACTATGGGAGGTCTATCATAACATGATTTCGGAAGTGTATAGGGCAGGTCCAGGTCATCTTGTATAAATTTTTTTTCTCAATGTGGGCTCTAGGACATATCTTGGGCTTAAAAGATGCACTTGAGTGTTTGTGATACTTTCAAGCTAACTTGTATATTGTTTTGGAATTTTTAGTGAAATGAGTTATGAGAAAGAACCATGACATGACATAAAATAAAAGGTTCCTGCTTGGTTTCTGTTAAAATCTCAAGTATAATTAAAAATTATATTTGCAGAAGAAGATAATTACACACACATGCTGTTAGCTTTCTTCTAAGAATGGAAGATCCACATCAAAGGCACACTAAGGGTTGTTGTGGTAATATATTATACAAAACACTTAAAATCTATGGTGGTTCAAATATTAGAACCCAGGATGTAAACTTCAAGAGGCTCGTTTTGAGGCCCAGTTCTTAGCAATTACATTAGCAAAAAATTAATATACCTTATATGATATACAGGAGTATGGTAATATATAAACACAGTGTTATTTTGGCAAATGTTATACTTATGCATCCTTCGGAGAGATTAACACTTACATAGTTAGCACTCTGTATAACTAAGAAACACAACGGTCACCCTCAAATTGAATCCCACACAATCACTTAACAGAGCATTTAAATTTATAAACAGAAACACACACATATTTTGTTTAGGTTAGTCCGTCCGTCCTTCCTTTGGCATATTCATGGATAATTGAGATGGTCAAAAGATCATTCTTCATTTATCTTGGTTAATGCAAAATCATTCAGTAGCACCTTGATGATGTGACTTGAATACTGGACATTGGGCAATTCTTTTTATTCTTTGGTTTTATTATTGTCTGCAAGTGAATTTTCCAATTCGCAAGTATCAAACACTTTGCTTACAGTCTTCATACAAAGTCAAAAACAAACAATGCATGCAGCTGCAGCTCTGCTACTGGAGTTAAGGAAATTGCGAGGAAAATTGTTAAAAAATAGCTTCATTCTCCAAGGTATCAAATCCGTGGTAGGTTCTAGGTTTATTTCACTTTCTGCTTTCACTATATGAGTTGTTGAGTAGAAAAGTAGTACTATAAACATAAAGGACTGTTTGATGATAATAGGCAGTGTAGTTATTTGATAATAACTCACGAAAATTGGAATAAGAAAAAAAGAAATATGAGAAATACATCCACAATATTTACAAAGATGCTTCCAAGGAATCGTAATACATAATATTATGCTCTCTTTCTCAAAATACGTGCAGAAAACAAGGATAGAACATAAGCGTCATGCAATTTCTTAAATTTTGACGGAATGTCTTGGATACCAACAGAAAATAAGAATTTCCCCAGATATCAGTTGAAAAATTTTTGGAAGAAGGGCTGCCACTACAAAACCGATATTTCCATGGCTGGCTAGATGAATATCTTCCTGAAAACGACTATATATATATATAAATATATAAAAAAAAAACATCTTACTGAGACATCAACATTTGAAAAAAGGAACATATTTACGTTATATTGCAGTCTCATCAAACATAATGCTTATACCTAATCACAGTTCAAACAAATACAAATCACAATATTGTTACTTAAATAATTATGTTAAGATTCATATATTTTAAGAGCATTTACTCTAACTTTACAGTAAGTACTTCTTACAAAGCACAACAACATATACAAAAACATCAAAATTGATTACAACTTATATACATAAACAACAAACAAACATTAACTTACTGATATTAATCAGTCTTATTAGGTAAATATAATCATAGGTCAAGATATATATCACAATATGATTGCATATAGAAACAAAAAATTTGGCATTATAAATGCTTGTACTTCTTAAGTTTTTTCTCTTCCAGTTTCTTTTTGGATTTTTTTGTTTGAAAATTCCTATACAAATCGTCATAATACTTTCGTAGGATTAACTTCACAGAGACAATTAAAAATTCATTTTTTATTTGGTCTAGATGTTCACTACAAGTAAACCATTCGAAATTTACATGTTCTTTCAAAAGTAAAATAATTTTTTTTGACAAATGACTTATGTATCCCAATTTTGGTAAAATAAAACAAATTATAGAATGGATTATGCCAAGCGTTCTGGAAATATTGTCAGTCACATAAGCTAATCTTTTTTTATTGTCAGTATATTCTTTAAATGTTGTGAATGTATGGTGAGGCTCCAAAAGATCTGTTTTCAAATTTGCAGCACACTCCTCGCAGGTGCTTATAGATTTTAGTTTTTTAATTAAAAACCCAGCAACATATGACAACGTATTTTTTTCCCCAATGTCAAAGTTAGTAGGCAAATCAGAAATTACTGAGTAAAGATCTAGCGACGATAATTCGTTGTTCTGCAAAGCCTCAATAGAAATGTTTGAAGAGTCCAAGTCGACAGATTCCAAAAATTGTCCAACAAGCTTCCGTCGTCATTTTCGCAGTTTCGATTTGCTTGCGGAGTTATTAAATTATTTAAGACTGTTGTTTTAAAAGATGAAGTGAACAGATACGCATTTGGGTTGGTATTCTCTGCTCCTAAATGCCGAATGCAAGCAAAAGTGTTTTCTAATGGGTCTTGATTAAGACACCTGGTCTTTAAATAGCGAAACCCCAAAGTTTGGCAAACCTCCCATAAACCTCGTGTCGCATTTACAGTTGTCAACCAGCCATCTTTAAATGGCATTTTTGTTTTTTTTTTAATTACCGTCAATGAAAGCCCAACTATATATTTTTGGTAATAAAGTCTTCCATAGCAACTCATGAGGTGATTTTTTTGACATACATTTGCGATACGGTTTTCCCACCTCGCCTTTAGGATTTCTTCCATTGAAACTATCGAACAGGTTTTCAATGTCATGAACAAACTCAGCCGTATGCATGGCCTCTGAAGGTTATTCGGTCATTATTAAATTGGATGTCGTACTTCATTGAAGCATTACGTGTAGACTTTAAGAGATGGGGTGGGTCAAATATTGTAAAAATTCTATGGCCATTTACAACAAAATAGGGTCCTGGTCTGTCCATTTCTTGTGACAATTGAGATATAGCAGAACGATTTGTTGGTCCTTGATCACATATTGTGGCAAGAACACACAGGCCAGCTTCTTCTAATGTGAAAATTATGTTTTTTATTAAATGTATCAGTTGAGAGGTTTTTATGGTATCTTGTGTAAAAAAATAAGCAATTGGTTGCTTCAAGGACTTATACAGCCCATGTATCATGAATACTAATGCATGATTCGCCAGTTCGTTAATCCGCCCTAAAGGACCAAGGTCAACATAACCTATCACTTCATCCTTTGCTGAGTCAAATGTTAGTTCTGACAGTGAAATCTCATCGAACATTAGTGAGTAGTATTTATCTAGAGGATGTTTTTTCTTAATTTTTTCTGAGAAGTTTAAAATCAATTCTTTGTTTATACCGCAATTAAATGGAACATTTTGCAACAATTTTTGGATCGTACTCTTAGAGGGCAAAGGTATGCTTCGTCTTAAGAAGTTGTAGCACCTGGGTTCTCTTTTATATAACGCTAAAGCATATACTTTGTCACTCATTTTCCATGAAGGTCTTTGTTTCACGATGTTTCAAAAGGAACTTTTGAAAAAAAGAAACTACCCCAGAATTCAGGTTTTTTTCTAAGTCTCTAAAAACTCTACTTTGGGATAACTGATTTGCCGACTTCAATTTTAATTTAGAAAGTTTCAAGTTTGTCTTTAATTTAATTAATGAATTAAACTTTGTGTCCTTGTAAGTAAGTAAAGCTTTTTTTTTCTTGGAGTGAGATTTTTTACCCGAGTTTCTTCTATGGTTGAAAGTATAGAATGTGGCCTTTTACGTTTTTTTGTATTTGCTGGTTCATTAAATTTAGATTTTGTTGGTGTCTGAAGTAAATTTGGCTCATGTATATTTCATGTTTCATTTGGAGAAGCACTACTACTAATTTCGGTAGAAAATACGCTAGAAGAGGTGGAAGGGAATTGTTCAAAACTAGTTGATGCTGTTTTTAGCACAATATCCTGAATAATATTAACCCGGGGTTCATCAGGAGATTGTGGCATGATAGAATGAGGAATTGCAAACTTTGATAATCTTTTATGAAAAGAATCTGTGAAACTGGCATCAGTAAAATGTTCTTCACATAAAAACAAACGTTTAGATGAAATGGGCATTTTTAAGGCTTTGAACCATTGCTCACGTTTGTTGGTATCTTTGGCTTCAGGGAACTTGAAGAACTTTTTGTTGCTGTATGTGTTAACTGGGTTATAATATTTATTTTGAAATCCAGGTGCAGCACATTTGAATCTATAAACACCAGGAGAAGCCATATTTTTAATTATGATAAAAATAAAAAAATAATAAATTTTACTGATACATTTTGCACTTACTGTACATTTGTCAGTTTAAGAAAAGATAAGTATGCAATGAGAAATATTTTGTTTTACTATGGCATAGGTTTTCAAAATATAAACTAAAAAGGGTGAAGTAATAAATATAATGAATTTTTAAGTCTCTCGAGTTGCCTCCATTAAGAAATATATAGAAACTGATGCATAATTATTATCAAGTATACTTAAGTTTTAGAACAACTTACATAAAGTACGGGCTTTTAGTTGACTACCTGAAGTCATGACAAAACCAAGTTTTCAGCACTTAGCTTTTGTTAGTTGTCACTATGGTTGGCAGCAGACTCTGGCAGCACATGTTGTCCATACCATTTATGTCCTCTTAGACATAAACCCAGGAAAGTGGCCTGATTCGCCTGATTCCTTATGAAAGTGAACCTACTTTTCTAAAGTTGAGAGGCTTTATGTCGAAGCAGAGTAGCCTGCAGTTGCTTCCCTGTAAATGCTTTTTGTGAAGTAAAATGTAGGTTGGCTGGTGACCTTGGTCGTGGGAGTTAACCCAAATATGTTTCCAAAAATGCCTTTTGTAGTACTTACTGTATAATTCCTTGTAGGATTTGTCCTTTTATTTGGGACGGCCCCTCAAGCCTGCCAGCCGGATTGCCACCTTGAAGATTTTCTTCCAAGAACCTAATTCTAGTATTTCCAGTTGACAATAAACCTGCTAGTTTTTAAAATTTTTACTTAACATTTTCACTTAGTTGCTAATTATGAATGCACTTACATTGCTATTCCGTAGCAGTTAAAACATTATAAATTATAACAAATTCAGGCTTATTTATAAAAAAGTTTGCTTTTTGGTTTAGTATCAGTCGCAATGAATGGAAAATAACCAGTACCAGTCAAATTCTCAAATTCAAACAAAAGTCAACCTTCAATTTCTAATAAATGTCAAATGTCTTTTTTTGTCAAAATTAGTTTAAAATGTCATCACTGAACGCCATGCGCGATGTATGGTGCGCATAAACACTAAAGCCAAATCCCGATATGATTTAAAGGCTCCCCTTTAGTTATTCCTTTCTCGATGATCCCGCCCCGCAATCTGGTGGAAAGAGAAGCCAAGTGAAGTATATACAGACTCCACAACACACAGGGGGGGGGGGGGGGGGTTACATTGGAACCAAACCCACTGCATCCTGAATTAACCGGCCATGCTTTGCTGGGTATGCCTTCGGACATGATACCCCCTATCACCTACACTTGTCACCTATACCCCCCCCCCCCTCCCTCTCGCTCAACTCACACACACACTAAACCTCCTACAAGAGGAGTGGGACCAGAATAAAGTAAGGCTACTGAGCAGGTACCACTGCTGGTACGCGGATGGCTCGAAAACTTCCGAGGGAGTGGGAGCTGGGGGCGTATGGCGGTGGACAGAGGTAAGACTCCAGGAGAGTCTGGGAAAGCACGCGACAATATTTCAGGCGGAGCTCCATGCCATTGAAATATCTGCCAGGTCGATAAGCAATCAAAACTGGACAAACAAAAATACCAAAATATATTCGGACAATCAAGCGGCACTCAAATCACTTGACTCCAGCAGGGTCTCTTCGAGAACTGTCTCGGGAGTTCGAAACATACTGAACCACAAAGGCCTTGAGGGCAATGAAATCGCCGATCCTCTAGCGAGCGAAACGGCGAGTGCTACCTTCATAGGGCCTGAACCGGTCTTGGATATCGCAAGAGAGGTATCGAAGAGGGCAACAATCCAGATTGGCGGAAGAACAGACCGAACTTTACTGGATCTACAGCTCGGGCCTTGTCCACTCAAAGGCGTTCATGCAAGGACCCTGTGAGAAAATGACAAAAGACTTATTAAACATCGACAGACAAAGCCGCTATCGGCTTAAGCACTGGGCACTGTCGATTAAAATACCACATGCATAGGATAGGCCTAGCAGACAGACTACATGAAACTGTAGAATACTCTTGAGAGTAAATCTGCTGCTAAAAGACTTAGGTTTCAGAACTTCGGAAGAATACACATTCGGCCACCGGACTTCCGCCACAAAATCTCACTCAAGAAGATAATGGATTTTCTAAAAGGACTGGGTCTTCTGAGTGAACTTGAACTAATTGATATTGTGGCACAATAGATCTTGTAGGTCGCGGTGCACGGGCCCCCCTCGTGGGACCACTCATTTGGAATCAATCAATCCAGTTTTTGCAAATAGTTGGCCATGGAAGTCTGATAGATTACCCTCTGTATAAAATTTTAATGATGTCAGTGTTTTTGTTACGTAAAAATCGAGAAGTGGAAAAGTTATAAGGCCACGATTTTTTTTTCCAACAACCAATTTTTCCGAATTTTTTGAACCTCTGGTACCGTTCAGTTTAATTATCTGATTGGGTTAGTTCAGGTAAACCGCGATATGGTTTCGATCACGTTAGTTCAGGTTTAGGGCCGCTGTCTTACCGAATCCGTAGAGGCCCGTGAGTTACACCCTGTATATGAATCAACCAGCGATTTTTGTATTTTATCGTGTTTAGTATACTTCAAGGTACCATTTATGAAGAAAAAAAAACTAAAAATTATGTGGAAGAATTCTTCTTAATTAAAAGATCTTAATTAAATGCTCTATAGATAACGTAATCAACGTTATTAATTAAACAATTTTAGGGAACTGCCGGCGCCAAAGAATTCTACAAACGCAACCATCAATGGACGGACGGCTTTATCTCGGCTGCCAAAGCCGTAGCAGTAGCTGCCCAGTTTTTACTGTAAGTTTAATTAATTTATTGTAGTAGAGACTAGCCTAAAGGTCTATAGTAAAAATAATCTCTTTTATACAAGAAAAAGGAGTTCTCACATTGTCGGTCCTGGGAGTGGGTACTAGATCTGATAATTGGGAGCATAGACAGACACTCTCCCATTCAGCACAAGTACATGCCGAGTACAACTTATGTATGTTACATACGTACAATTTCTGTTGCAGTACATGCAAAGTACGTACAGTATTTGCACGATGTCCACAGAACTGTGCATCTACAGTACGTGCCAAAAATACGTACATTGTACGTATTCATATTGCGCTTTGCCTATCAATAATTAGAAAGGTGTTGGATCGCAGGTATAGGACAAATAGCCACTTCACTTTCTCGAAATCGCCAACGTTTCGACCTTTATTTTTAGGTCTTCCTCAGGACTTTTTCATTCAGTGCAGAACGTCACCAAAGCATATACAGACCGTCATGGCAGTACATAAAACCAAAATTGTTAAAATCCAGACGGTGCACGTAAAAGACAAGCAACAAACACACGGGCCAACGAAGCAAAACAGGGAAATTAAACCAATTTTAACAATTTTGGTTTTATGTACTGCCATGACGGTCTGTATATGCTTTGGTGACGTTCTTCACTGACTGAAAAAGCCCTAAGGAAGACCTAACAATAAAGGTCGAAACGTTGGCGATTTCGAGAAAGTGAAGTGGCTATTTGTCCTACACCTGCGATCCCACACCCTTCCCATTGTACGTATTGATGTATGTACTAGAGGCGTACACTGGGCGTACTGAAAACATACATATTCCTGGAGCATTTTAGTCCTATAAATCTAAGCTTGATGTACATAAAAAATGCTTTAAGTGTACGTGCATTATACGTACTGTGCTGTCTGGGCTATTATAGTAAACACACGAATCTAAACGAACCCAACATTGTAAAAATGTTTTTGTAGCATGAAATACGAAATATTGTACATTCAAAAAATGTTTTCTTGTATAGCTCTAATTCATATCTGAAGAATGCTAATACGTTAAAGATAAAATTTGGAATGTACCAAAATAAATGCTGTAATGGTCTCACACGAAGTACTCTAGTGAGAAGCCTAAATAAATAATAATTTTAGAACTTCAGCCGACAAGGTAGTGACGTCAAACGGAAAACTTGAACAGTTGATAGTGGCCGCGCAGGAAATAGGCGCATCAACAGCCCAGTTGGTCGTGGCCAGTCGAGTGAAAGCCGACCGAAACAGCGACAATTTGAAACAGTTAACGCAGGCTTCCAAAGGCGTTACGACTGCTACGGGTACGGTCGTTGCGACGGTTAAGGACTGCGGACAACTTATTGAAGAGAATGGTAAGCAACTTTTTTCTCTCTCTCTCTCTCTCTCTAATTAAATTATTAAAGTCCGGGTAAATTGACTAGTTACTAGGTATGTTGCTCCATTTCGACAAAAACCCTGTTTCTCTTAAAAGTAGTGGCAGGTTAATAATTTGGCCCAAAACGCGATAATTTCTCTTTATATACCTCATGTTTTACACAGATCCCGTTCGATCTTAAATTTATTATATGTATAACAGAGGAACTTGACACGTCGAACTTGTCACTCCACCAAGCCAAACGTCTGGAAATGGAGTCCCAGGTAAGGGTATTGGAGCTGGAAAAAGAACTCGAACAAGAGAGGTTACGGCTATCCAGCCTGCGAAGGCACCACTACCAGTTGGCAGGCGAAAACGAGACTTGACCTGGACCTCTGATGTATTACAACAAAAAGAAATGTTACATTTGTCTGTAGTGGTCATCTGGAGAAGTCCTCAGGTGCGTCGTAGAAGCAGCGTGTTTCTATTTATTTATTTATTTTTAACTTGCCATATAACAACTTTTACAGGAAAGTTTTCGTTGGAAGGTTTTTTTACCAAACATTTTTTCTACAGATTTATTAGTGTTATAGATAACTTATACCTATATTTATCTCCTATTCTAGCAAGGTAAACGTAATTTTAACACTACCTGCATGTTTAATATTGTGAAGTACCTAATTTTCCGAATATATAAAATATACAATAACTGAAAAATAGGATAATGATTAAAGGGGTTTACCTCATAAACATGTTACCTTTTTAATAATTGTGTATCCTGTACGTTCTATTATAAGTCGAAGCCAGTGAACATGAAGTCATTAACTATAACTTGTGGGTGTAAAGAAATATAACACCTTTTCTATGTTAAAGAACAACATGAAGGTGAATCTTCTAGTGAATTTAGTCGCTAGTTTTGTGAGTTTACCAAGAATAATATTCCTTAGATATATTCTTTAGTATAAACTTCCAGTTTACTTTATACAAAACAGACTAGGAAAGTTTATACAAACTCTAAGGTTCATACTACCATACAATATGCTTGTAGCTCTGTTTATACTTGCTATTTACCATTTAGAGTATATAATATGTATTTTATACACCTTGGTGGTTATTATTGAATTAATGTTATTAAATGTTTACAAATTGCAATTATCCGTTTTATTTCTGCTGAACTCGATCAATAACGGGAAACAATACCTAAAATTTCTAAGCTTTTTTTTAATAAAAAAAAATAATCCTAAGGAATACAATCACAAAATATACAGTAAATATAAAATTTTTGTTTGCCTACTTAATTATGAAAGATAATGATGAAACTAATTTGCTTGTTCACAAGCGTCAATCCAGTCGTTGTAGACATCCACCGGTTCTGACAGGAAGTTTATCGTTGTTTGAAAATCTTCCAGACAAACTCGACATGTGATCCGCGCTGTACTTCGACCTTTATCCCTGCAAAAAAAGCGAACTTTAGTCTAAATATATGGATATCTTTTCCTTACAAAAAAGAAATTCTTTCACTTTTTGATTTTCAAATTTCCTTAATTTTTAAATAGTTCCTTGAGACATATAGAAGAGATTAAAATAATTCTCTTATCAACCACTTTTCAACCAAAAAAAAATTATTCAAAATTCAAAGAGATTCAAAGTCATGAAAATTCACTTTAAAGACATCTTAAACCATGACAGCAAAAACAAATTATATCTGCAATGTTGCATTCATGCAAGTTTTTTAAATGTTGAACTAAGTGATCTTGAATGTTATCAAATAGTATCCAATTAAATTCGTTTTAAAAGAACAGAAAATACCTCGGAAAATACTCAAATTACTGACCTTAAGTAATCTAACAAAAGAAAAAAGCCTGAACTGACTGGAACTAACCCAAGCAAGGGAAAACAACCAAACTGACCTGGAATAACCTAACCAACAGGCTCCCCATGAAAAAGCAAATCAGCCCTTAAGGGGTCTTTCCTACAGGAAAACAATGGCGCTTGTCTTCATATAGCTGAACAAACCTGAACATAATATGTGTAGTACGTTATATAACTGTTAGGAAGATATAAATTGAAATAATAATCCTACAAGTAGCTTGTCCAGGGTGCTTTGTGTCCCATTGTCCTTTGGTTAGGTTAGTTCAGGTTAATTCAATTGTTTTCCTTTATTTAGATTAGTCTCTGGTAGATCTAGTTGGTATTAGGTATTACAGAATTACATTTATTTATAATGAAAAAGGCATAAAATCAAGTAGTTTTAAACAAAAGAAAATGCGGATTATTCATATTTGTGAGCAGCGGCTATGAGCAACGACCCTGAAGGGCCGTCCAAAAAGACAGGTAGGTTTGCACTAACTTGACCACTTAAGGAAAAACATAACTGAACTGATCTGAACTAAGCTAATAGGAAAAACATAAATGGACTGACCTGAACTAACCTAACCAAAGGAAAAACAGAACTGTACTAAGATAATGAGACCGAAAGTAAAAATTAAATTACCCTAACATAAGCAGGTGTTAGGATACAGAATATGGGGCAGTGGCCCATATCCAAGAGATCCCAAAGTGGGCTGCTCAAAATAACAGCTAGAACTGAATCAACCAGAACAAAGGAAAGCTTAACTAAATCTAACCTGAATTAAACCGATCTGAACTAACCTACCCAAGGAAAAAGTAAATCTGAACTAATTAATAGGGCCTACTTGTTGCATATTCAACTGATGGTTAGATTTATGTTTACAAATGTAAATTTTATAGTCTTTTTCACCCAAAATTTTTTTGTTTGAACTACTTAATTTGATGCTCTCTTCATTGAAAAAAAAAATAAAGAAGACTTGAAAATCCAGGGGTGAAAACGATCACCAGACCCAAACTTCAGTTCAAAGGGATTATTATAATAATAATAATAATGCTTCTTTATTGCCAGGAAAATGGTTAAAATACACCACCAAGCAAGGTCACAGAGAAGTATCTGGGGTACCTCAATAAAACAAGTGTCACAAACTAGACTTCAAAAACATTCATCAACAACAGTCATAAAAAAAAACAGTGAAAAGTGGATACGTAAAAGTATAACATTAAACAGCTTAAGAACATTTAAATGGGGACAATAAGAAGCTCATCCATGACTATTCCTAGAAGTTAACAGATTAACAACACTTGTTTCCTCAAAAATTATGTTTTTTCTCTTCAAAAACTTGAAATACTGGCTGATTCCATGATTCCTATGAGCTGAGACAGTAATTAACAAGCTAGTGGTATGTGAGCAAGAGACCCCTTTTGAAAAAACGGGACATTTTGTTGTCCGTAATTAAATCTTGGGGACACCATGACAAAAAAGAGACTATATTTATGGGGCACCTGCCTTTTGACTGAAATCTTAAGTTCTTCGTAAGGCAAATGATAAATTTGGATAAATGCTGTGAACTCAGTGTAACTTCATTCTTACATTTTTACACCTCAGCCCATCGATATGTCAATTAAATGGATATACCGATCAGTTATCTGTTCCATAAAAGCAATCGAGAGCTGGTATGGTGCAAGAGAGGTGGCGTTACTCAGACAAATAAAATGTTTTCCTTTGTTCTTAAATGGGGTTTTTGCATTTTTCGGTTTAGCTTTTTTGCTACTTCTTGTCACCCTTTTTTAATGGTATCATGTCCCTCAAGGTTTAGGGGACCTTGTTAAAGGGGACCCTGTTTTCTGGAAGTGTGAGGTTGGATCAGATTTTTGAAGTTCATTAGTTGTCAAGAAATAACAAATTCGTCAGCTCGCTATCGTGATTGCCAATGTCAGGGGGACCTACAGGGCACAATAAGAAGAAGAATAAATTCGTAAATGTTGTTCAACGTTTCTACCACTTTACATCGATTGAGAAGAATATTCAGAGCCAAAAGGTTAACGGTATCTATTTCTGGCTAGAAAAAATGCTTCCAAACTAAGAAACATTCTGGAATACCGCTTTGAAAAGGAAGGGCAATAACATTCCATTCAAGACATCATTTTTCACTTTTGGGAAATTTATGGAAAATGGGCTATGGAACACTAAATAGGTATCTTTACTTTTAAGCGCTCTATATTTATTTTCTGCGAAAGATGATAAAAACACACATCACACACCCAAAACACGCAACAATCTCTTACATTTACCTAATTTAATAAAAACTTTCATTCTTGGCTTTAAAACAAAAAACAGAAAACAAAACTGTCATCAGAACTTTATGTATTATATAAAGGTAGGTTTATATACCAAATAAAATAAAATTAGAAATAAGAGATGGTTTCATGTATACCCCTATTAGCGTTCATGCACCAAATAAGATTTATGTTATTTGGTGCATGAACGCTAATAGGGGTATACATGAAACCAACTCTTATTTCTAATTTTATCTTATTCGTTATTTTATTTTATTTTGTGTATAAACCCACCTTAAGACTATCTATTTACTTCTAGTTTTCACTGAAGATAACAAGCACCTTCTGCAAACAACCTCTTATTTTACAATAATTGATGACAAAGAAAGCAATATCAACAAGAAGATTTCAGTAGGTAAGCTTTGTGGGATAGACGTAAAATCAGAAACCTGCTTTTCTAGAACATTCTAGACAAAATTAATATTCATATAAGCCACATCACAAAGTGCATTTACAAAAGGGGATAGACTTGTAAATTTAAGACGATCAATGTTATTTCCCTTCCTTTTCAAAGCAGTATTCAAAGTAGTAGAAACGTTTAACGAAATTTACGAATTTATTATTTCTTGACACTAATCAACTTCAAAAATCTGATTCAACCTCACACTTCCAGAAAACAGAGTCCCCTTTAAATGCATTCAGTGCAGCTACTAAACAGAAAAGTTACATGAATTTGCAGTATATTGTTAACCAAACCTTGAGGAACATGATACCATTAAAAAAGGGGCAAAAAAGTGACAAGAAGTAGCAAAAAAGCTAAAACGAAAAACGCAAAATCCCCATTTTAGAACACAGGAATTTTTTTTTATTTGCCCGAGTAACGCCACCTCCCTTGCACTATACCTGGTCTCGGTGTTTTGCATGTGTCACATTGTCCAGGTTTATTTAATATGTCAATGTCTCAGCCCTTTTCATGTTTGAAAAAGACAATGAAAGAGAATGTCCAGGGGCTCGATAGCTTTCCGAAATATATCAATATCTTCTTATAAAAAAGGTACTTCAGTGCATAGCACATTAACAATAAAAATACTTTTTTATTGCCAGCAAAATGGATAAAGAACACCAGGAAGCAAGGTCACAGAGAAGTGTCTGGGATACCTGAATGAAATTAGTGTCACAAACCATACTTCAATAAAATTCAACATCACCAAGATTGCAAATTAAAAAAAAAATTGTGAAAATTTGTTAAATGAAGGTATAACATCAAACAGCCTAAGAACACTTAAATAGGGAAAACAAGAGAACCAACTTACTAAAGAGACCAATTACCCAAGAATTTTAGCACTTGAAAACCCGAAGCTCATCCATGATTATTCCCAGAAGTTGAAATAAGCATGAAGACATTTATTTCCTAAAACTGATGTTTTCTCCCTTTAAAAAAGCTTGGAATACTGGCTACTTCCCCTACATGCTGAGACAGTAATTTATAACCTATTATGGCCTCCGAGTAGGGTTACCATCTTTAAAGAAGACTCAACCTGGAGATTTTGTAATGAAGCTACAAATAGTGGTGCAAGCAAAATTTTGAGGTGCCACTCCCACTTTTTGGTAAAATTTGTTTTAAATTTCCTTTTGGTACTAAAAATTTGCTAGAAACAATTGTTTTGAATTTCATTCACCACCAAATGTTAATTGAATTAATAATTCTTGAGGCAGATATTTTGTTTTTAAAAAACATAGACTTTTTTTTACTACTCATAAAAGCTCAAAGTACAATATCCTAACATAAAGTAAGTACTATCCTTTCAAATAACAGACAGTTGGCAACAATAGCAACTGCTTCCAAATAAAAAGGGTTCATGGCTTGCTTCAGCTCACTAAAGTTGCTGCGCTGTTGTCAAATATTTATCTATTTCCTGGCATGAAAATAATAATTTCTGGAGAAAACACCACATAATCCGGAGCCCGGAGACCTTATATAAAAACTGTATAGGGTGAAACCCAGATAGGTGGCAGGTGGCAATCCTACTTCCAAGCAAGGGACCGTTCTTGAAGAAGGATGGAGTAGTATAGGGAAACAGAGAGCCATAGTGAAAAAAATGGGACATTTTGGTGTCCCTAATTAAATCTTGGAGAAACTATCACACACAAGATTAAAAAAGGACTGTCCAGATTTTTATGGAACATCTCACTTGTAACCGAAATAAAAAATTCTTGGTAAGGCAAATGATGAATTTAGAGAAATGCTTTGAGCTCAGTGCAGCTTCATACTTACATTTTTACATCGCAGCTCTTCTCGTGGTTGCAAAAGGGGCAATTAAAGAGAATGTCCAGGGGCTCGATAGCTTTCCGTTTTGGGGGCGGCTTCCTCTTCGACTTCCTACGACCCATGGTCAAGCAACAATGTAACAGATGCCTGAATTCACTTTTGGTAAAACTTTTGCAGGGAAAAATTACTTTTTAAACGATACTACCTATTTTAAAAAAATTCTATTCAAGAGAACGTTTATAAAGTAGACTTTTTATATAAATGTGAATATTGATAAACAAACAGCGTTGCCAATTACTTCCGATAAAGTGTGGCCGACTGAAGACTAAATCACCGATTACTCGGTTTACAACAAAATTAACAGACGAGGGTGAAGAATTTGTCTGTCGAAACGGTAATTATTTACTATTTACTCTTAGTTTCTTTTTAAACATTTTTCTAGGAGCTAGAGAGCAGTGCAGCATTAAGCTATAAGTCATGTGATCTGAGATAATTTAAGCGCTTTGGCAACTCCGCAATCGACTGTCATTAAACCAATGTCACTGTCACTTGTCTGCTCTCGTAGAGCTGTAGTTTCATTTACATAGAACATTTTGGTAAACAATGTAGAATATTACAATTGAAGGATCATTTACCATTCATATATTATCATTTTTTTCTTAATTAGAATTAGAGCATTGTTAGAATTTTAAGTTCACTTTCATATTCTAGTACGTCTTCTTCGATATTTAGTAAAAGATTTTATCTGCTTCAATAATTCTGAATTCCATATCTGGAATTCTGATTTCTTAAAAATATATAACTTCGTTTAACCAACACAGCCGTCCAGATTTCCGATATCAACTTAATGAACAATTACGGTAAAAGGACGGCGTGTTCATTAGAAAACGTCATCTAGCAAGCTATGGTGAACTTTAAAGCAATAACATAATGTTATAAAGTAGGAAGCAGAGGTATGACAAAAAGGCGAAGAATGTGACATCTATTATTTTATAGCAGCGTTTTACACTCGTGTAACTAGTGCTGTCCTTTGTCAACTAAAGCGAAATATAAGATTATAAATATACTCGTCCAACCAATCAAAAATTCTTTTAATTTCAGCCAGAATTGTTTAACTCTTTGAATAGGTAGACAATGGAACCCGCGCGCGCAATTCTCCGCTACATTGACAGCTGTTACCAAAAATGATGAGACGCCATGTTTAAGACGAAAACCAAACGTTTCATTGGCTATGTGTTTTTTGTTTTTGCAATAAATTGCATTTTGCAAGAGTTTTCCAGTGGCGTAGGATGAGATGTAATCCCAGGGTTATCAACGACTATTAATTTGACAATCATTTTTATTTATTTAATAGAAAGTCGATGTTGACTAGTAATATTACGTATAATATTACTAATGTTCCAAATAGTAATTTGGTTCCATTATTATTTTTAATAAAATATTTTCTTATGTGCTACAATACCAATGCTACGCCATTGGCATTTTCACACTTGATAGATTGGAACAAGCTGGTAACAGAAACAGACGCCGGCGTCGTATCCTACTTCCTCTGTCTACCTATTCAAAGGTTTAACCCCTACATGAAGTGTCATCTAGTATGGGTTTCGTGCACATGACGTCAATTTGCCAGAATTTTTAGTAATTATAACCTCACTTTAATAATTAATTATATAATGTTTGCAATAAAATTGGACTTTTTGCATTAATTTTAAACATTATATGTATGCTTTGTGTCCTTTCTAATGCAACGGAACTGTAGATAGCGTGTGTAGGAGAAATAAGAAGCTACTTCACAGTTGCGAATACGCCAACGTTTCGATCTTTATTTAGATCTTCTTCAGGACTTAATTGTGTGACCACATGAGTTAAGGACAAACAAAACACCAGCCGCCAGGAACAAAATAAACGATGGAAACATTTCATCGTTTACCAGTTTACCAACACCAGCCGCCAGGAACAAAATAAACGATGGAATGATTCCATCGTTTATTTTGTTCCTGGCGGCTGGTGTGTTGTTTGTCCTTAACTCATGTGGTCGTCTGTTTGTGGATTCATTGTTTTATTTTTGAGTTATGTCCTATAGAAGACATACATATAGCTTAGATGACATACTTCTCAAACTGAATTAAGCTCTGAAGATCTAAATAAAGATCGAAACGTGATTTGTTCAACAATAGCCGCACGAAACCCATTGGACGATTTGTGGCCATATAAGTCATTTTCGTTTCACACCGGTTCTCGTTCTGCTTGACATAAAAATGACCGACCAGTTGATTTTCAACCAATCAGCTTTGGTGAAAATCAGCATACGTGAAACGGTGCGAAACGAAAATGACTCTAGTGAGATTCTTTGAATAGGTAGACAATGGAATCCGCGCGCGCAATTCTCCGCTAGATTGACAACTGTTACCATAATTAATGAGACGCCATGTTTAAGATGAAACTGACAGATTGGAGAAAACTGGTAACAGACTCCGGCGTCGTATCCTGCTTCCTCTGTCTACCTATTCAAAGGTAAGATTTCTTCAAAATATTATTATGACAGCGCATTCGGCTGACAGCTCTAGACCGCTCTGAGAGTATGTCGGCTCTTTGTTTTTTTATTGACAATGTCAGGATGATGAGAATGAAAGATCTCATAGCTGTCACCCGAAAACGCTATTAGTAAACTTCAATATGGCGACTCCAACCTAATATGGCCGATTGCGATTGTTGTTAGACCCAGCAGAGGTACTTATGCTTTTTGTATTCTCACCTAAGTCGCCTTTTTAATATTGTACCTTACCCTAGAATACTTATTAAACCTGGGCTTAGTAGTAACCACATTGTAGTAATACACCAATTCGCCCGCCAGGGCCATGCATCCCAATACATAACCGATCCCCAAAACCACCAGACCACCGTACATCTTTTTCAAGTCCATCAAAGCTTTCTGCCCCTCTCCCATATATTCACTTTTATCGGTTAGAATTTTCTGCATGACGTCATTGAGCCACTTGTCTATCAGTCCCGCCTCGAGTACCATCCGAATCAATCTGTCCACCCTTGGTTTGATAGGCGAATTTTTCTGCAGACCCACGGAGACCGGCATGTTGATTATGCAATCCCGCATAATATGCAAGTTCCTGCTTAATTTGGTAGCAGGTTCCTTTGCAGCACCAGATTTGGTTTGGTTCGATGAGTTGCTGTTTCCCAAGGTCTCGTAATGTCTTCGAAACAAAAATAGTATATTATTCAACAAGCTTATAATGCAGGCCATCATTGATGCCTGTTAGATACAAGTTGGTTACTATGCTTTGTCCACGGCTTAAATTACAATTTTTACAGACTAATTGACTAGATTTCTCGGTCTTAAACACGCGTTTTGTTTTGATTATCAGAGTCAAAGTGACGTTAAAACCATTATGGCCCCCATCACGGCGGCCATAATGATTTGAAGCTTCATTTGTTCTTTTTGTAATTTTCAACATGGTGGTATTTCGAATGAGAGTCTCATGGAGTGCATAATGAAAAAAACAAAAGACGCAGCATGAATAATGAATATTATTCCCTTGATTAGAAAATTATTATTTATAACTCTATAGGCTTACCGAACTTGTCCCTTGAGAATTGCTTCTTTTAAGAAATAAATGTTTTCGTAAAAGGCAAAAGTGCCTTCGGATACCCGTTTGACAGCGTCTTCAGAGTTGTTGACTACCTCGAAATTACGCCTCAACGCGTTAATAATATCATCCGGAGAAGATCTGAAGAATTCGCTGTTTATCTCACCCCAGCCTCCATAAGTCAGTTTGCTAGCAAGTAGATCTTGCAAGGAATCAATAGTGACTCTAAAATTACCAATTATACATATATATGAGCAGCCTGATGATGATTATTAATATTATTATACCTAGGAGTAGGTCTAGCCAAGATGGCAGTCATGCTGGCTCTATAAGCTACCACCACCAGAAGACAATACAGCCAGTACCAACCCGTCAACATCCTCAGGGACCAACCTGTCGGTAGCTTTGGTAAAGAGACTAAAAATGGGAAACAAAAGTCAGGTTGATGTGGTAAAAATTCGTCTAAAATTATACCTAACAAGAGCATGCTGTATGTATACAAAATGCTGTTTCCTGGCTCAGAAAATTGGTACAGGCCTTCTGAATCATCATCACGTCGTCGCTTATGTTGTTCCTATAAGGATATAAACTTGAAGATATCCATTTGGTCAACTCCAATTCCCACCTTTAGTATTGAATACTTCATATTGAAATCCATTTTCACCATCTGAGAGTAAATGGACATGTTCATCACTTTTTTCTTATTATCGCCATCTTTCTCTTTGATTCCACCTAAATTAGCAGTTTTCTTCGACTTTGTAACTTCCTTAATATGCACATGGTATTTTGACAACAAATGGAAACTTACACTTGTTATGAACAGACATATTATGACACCACCCCACATTATAGGCCTAAAAATAAAATGCTACGGTCTGTGACATGCATGGACAAACAACTTGTGTTTTAAAAGATACAAGTTTCTTTTAAACAAACCTTAACTTACGCGAATGGCAACACCAGAGTCTTCCACGATATATCTGTCAATGATTCGGGAGTTAAAAAGGTAAGACACTCAGTATTGTAAGGTGTACTCAAGTCCATGGTATTCAAAATATATGGAATGTAGTAGAGGTCACCCAGGGCCAAGTCGGCTTTAGCAGTGGTCATTTCACCTTAAAGGCAACTTTTAGTAACCCCTTACTGACTTTTAATGCAAAGCTTACCCAGCAACCCTGTATACAAACCACCCACCAGCTTCCTCCCCCACAGTTCTACTCCGGGGTTTTCTGCTTGATATAATTCGCAACGAAAGTTCATAATTTTGGAAATGGTATCTAAAATCTTTAGAAATAAAGGTTATTGTCAGATGTCCACTGTTTGGTGCAGAGAACAAAATTTTGTTTTCATTAGATTTAATGAAAAATGTGTAGGTTTGAACTGCTAAAAATTTATTAGTCGTGATCTACCTCTATTTCTAATCCAGAAAAAGTCTCGTTGTTACTAGACTTCAAGTTGGCTCTGATTTTATTGGAAACTGGAAAATTACTTTTTTCGGTTCCAGGCACGTGAGCAAACGCCACCACTCTCAGGGTCTCGTTCTTCAAGTCCATGGTCTTGTCTTTGAATAGATCTGTGCCTAGGCAGACATGAAAATTAAATTTACTCTAATTCTCACATTGTCACCCATTTATATTTTAAGTTAAGGTATCTTATATATCCTTTTGGGAATTTACATGGAAAAATGACTGAAAATGCGCCAGAACTCTTGTTGTATATCTACTTTAAATATTCTAGGAAAACAGTAAAAAGTTGAGACACAGCTTCTGTCCGATTTATCGGTGGCTTAAGTGAAGAAATTAAACAGGATTAATTTGGCAGTGTAACGTGGCGTGTAACTCAACTTTTTCGTTGTTAATAGAAAAAAAGAAAATTTTTCCTCGAAGCATTGTAGCAAGGGCTTCTATTACAAAGCGACTATGGTAGTGGAACACAGATATACGCATCAGATTTTTTTTTGTTTGAAATTCAAATTACAGTTGTTATGTCAGGAACCCTAAATCGACCTGTATAGTGGCAGTGGTCCCAAACCTCAGCACTAAACTTTTACTAAGGGCTGCTTACAAGCAACAAGTTACTACTTGATTAAAGATCTTATTTGATGGCACTGCATATCGGTGATGAAAAACTTTGTTTGTTGTCATCTCAAAATTAATAAAAAAACCTTAAATTTTTTCACAGCTCGAAGAAAGTTGCGATTGAATCGTCTTCACTTGTCCATGGTCTCAAAACAAACGTCATATTAAATAATTTCCTGAATTTTTGCCACCTAATAAAGCAGTCAATTTCAGTTTGGAAGTGGCAGATGATTCAAGAAAAAAATCAATAAACTGAAGATTTAAACAACTGCTCTTCCTCAACAATACGTAGGATTCAAATGTACAGCTTCAGTAGTCTACTTCTTCCGTTACTTTACTTTTGAAAAAGCCGAGAAAACTGAATAGTAATTGTTAAAAGAATAAATATCATCGAAGTTAAACAAGATACAAACTGCAGAAAATTAAATTTTCATTTATTGAGAATATTAAAAAAATCTCAATAAGAAAGATAGTGTAGTAGCGTTTTCGGTTGGCCGCTCTAGAACGCTCTGAGAGTATCTCTATGGCATAATCCTTTCTGACAAAACAAAAGATATAACTACACTCAGAACACTCTAGAGAGACCACTCGAAAACGCCATCAGATACACATTCATAAGCATTCATTACTTGTACTGGTGCAACAATGAGCTTCTTTATGAAACTTGTAGCTTAATATACTACCATTAGCGGCTCTGGTACACTTGAGGAAAATCGTTATTACTCATTTTTTTCGAAAATTTTCTTTAGGAATTAATAAAACGAACAAAATAGAAAATTATAGGTGGTGGTAAAACTTAAAAACATTTAAAATAATATCAATTTTTAGAATAAACATAATAATAAAGTTCGCTTACCTGAAACAAACTAAACACTGTAATGGGGGTATAAATTGAAACGATATTTGTCACAAATGTTAATAAGTAACCTTAGTGAATGAAAAACTCTGAGTAACCTTGTAAATTATGTAGATTATTTTGAAAAATATAGTAAAATCTATATTTTTCCTTTGATCAGGTTAATTAAAGACAAAGCCCGTTAGGGCCGCTTTGTTTTTTTTATGAGAAATCTTTTGGTTAGGTTAGTTCAAGTTAGTTTAGGTTAGATCAGGTTGGTTCAGGTTAGTTCGGTTCTAGTTTTCCTTTGGTTAGGTTAGTTCAAATTAGTTTAGGTTAGATCAGGTTGGTTCAGTTTAGTTCAGTTCTAGTTTTCCTTTGGTTAGGTTAGTTCAGTTATTTTTTTCCTTTGATCAGGTTAGTTTAGGTTAGATCAGGTTAGTTCAGGTTAGTTCAGTTCTAGTTTTCTTTTGGTTAGGTTAGTTCAGTTATGTTTTTCCATGAGAGATCCCTTGGTTAGGTTAGTTCGGATTAGAAACGACTAAATTCTAAAGTAGTGCGTTTTATCATATTTTTCAAGATAGTCTACATAATTTACAAGGTTACCCAGAGTTTACATACAGTGTTTACATGACAGTGTTTTAACATAACCTTCAAGTCAACTTCCATTGTATAGTTTGTTTCATGTAAAAGCTTATTATTATTATTATATTTAATCTAAAAATTGATATTATTATAAATAATTTTAAGTTCTACCACCACCTATAATTTTCTATTTTATCCATTCTATTAATTGCTAAAGAAAATGTTCGAAAAAAATGAGTAATGACGACTTCCCTCAACTGTACCAGCCCCCCATTTGCTGCTTACCTTTTCTAAATTTCATATTATTTCATATATCCAGTCTCCTGGGGATAAAAGTATTCCCAAATATGATGGGAAAAGGCACTGTTGTTAACTCGTACCCCTGTCTCAAAGTCTCACATTGGCAACCATTTATATTTTAGGTTAAAGTACCGTATATTTCCTTATAAGAATTTACATGGAAAAATGACTGAAAATGCGCCAGAACTCTTGTTGTATATCTACTTTAAATATTCTAGGAAAACAGTAAAAAGTTGAGACACAGCTTCTGTCCGATTTATCGGTGGCTTAAGTGAAGAAATTAAACCGGATCATCAAAGTTAAACAAGATACAAACTGCAGAAAATTAAATTTATATTTATTGAGAATATTATAAAAAATCTCAATAGGAAAAATAGTGTAGTAGCGTTTTCGGTTGGCCGCTCTAGAACGCTCTGAGAGTATCTCTATGGCATAATCCTTTCTGACAAAACAAAAGATATAACTACACTCAGAACACTCTAGAAAGACCACACGAAAACGCCATCAGATACACACTCATAAGCATTCATTACTTGGACTGGTGCAACAATGAGCTTCTTTATGAAACTTGTAGCTTAATATACTACCATTAGCGACTCTGGTACACTTGAGGGAAATCGTTATTACTCATTTTTTTCGAAAATTTTCTTTAGGAATTAATACAACGGACAAAATAGAAAATTATAGGTGGTGGTACAAACAATTAAAGACAAAGCGGCCCGTTAGGGCCGCTTGTTTTTCTATGAGGAATCTTTTGGTTAGGCTAGTTCAGGTTAGTTAGTTTAGGTTAGATCAGGTTGGTTCAGGTTAGTTCAGTTCTAGTTTCCTTTGGTTAGGTTAGTTCAGTTATGTTTTTCTATGAGGGATCCTTTTGTTAGGTTAGTTCGGACTAGAAACGAGTAAATTCTAAATTTTTACCATATTTTTCAATATAGTCTACATAATTTACAAGGTTACCCAGAGTTTCTAAAAAATTTCACTTGTTGACATTTGTGACAAATATCGTTTCAATTTATATTCCCATGACAGTTTTTAACATAACCTTCAAGTCAACTTCCCCTGTATAGTTTTTTTCATGTAAAAGCTTATTATTATATTTAATCTGAAAATTGATATTATTATATCTATTTTGTCCATTCTATTAATTCCTATAGAAAATTTTTGAAAAGAATGAGTAATAACGACTGCCTTCAACTGTACCAGCCCCCCATTTGCTGCTTACCTTTTCTAAATTTCATATTATTCCATATATCCAATCTTCTGGGGATTAAAGTATTCCCAAAATTGATGGGAAAAGGCACTGTTGTTAACTCGTACCAGTCGCTCTTAGTCGGCTTATCCAAACTTTTTCTATTGACGTACTTTTTAATGAAAACTACATTGACTATTCTCTTCCACAAATAGTGCAGCTGTTGTTCAAAAAGACGATTGTCGAACAAAAATATGTATTTTGCCCTGGTG
Source organism: Taphrorychus bicolor (assembly GCA_951812265.1). NCBI lineage: Eukaryota > Metazoa > Arthropoda > Insecta > Coleoptera > Curculionidae > Taphrorychus > Taphrorychus bicolor. The sequence continues at coordinate 30,198,021 of OX638304.1, forward strand.
TTCAGGACTCGGTACCTGAAGCAATATTTAATGGGTATTTAATAGGTATTTAGCAGTATTTAATAGGGATTTAACCCCACAAACAGGTCGTTGACGTGTCGTTTCTATGAAAATGGAGCCACCGGAATTTAACAGTATTTTCGGGTGGCTGCTGTAGACCGCTCCAAGAGAATTCCCATCTTTATATTCTTATTGACAAAACAAAAGACGGAAATACCCTCAGAGCGCTCTAAAGCCGCCACCCCCAGGAATCAATTGCTGTAAGTTATTGCATTCAGTACTAGCTCTGATATGAGCTCATCAGTATGATATACCTCAAATCTGACCGAACACAACGTTCGACCAACGCAACGTTTAGTTCTGGTTAGTGCTAAGGCTGCTGCCTGCTTATGTATGCGGCGCCATCTATACTACGGCTGGTGCTTCCACAAAGACAATGCAAAAAATATGTGTCCAATGAACTAAACAGTATTTGTCACTTTCATCAGACTGGTGATTTAGATTTCGACTTAGACCGGCAGGTGGCGACGCCATACCAGAAGTAATCAAAACTAATTTTTACTTATAGATGGCGTCACATATTCATGCACGCAGCGGCCTTAGCAATGACCAGAACTAAACGTTGGTCGAACTTTGTGTTTTATGTTCTCCCAGGTTTGACGTATACCAACAATTATTACTTACCTGTCTCCAAATCGGAGCAACCTCCCAACTTGGAACCCATTAGCCATTATTATCACGTACATTTGACAACCGTAGTCTCTTGCAGTAAGCAGCGAATTTTGGGTGATGTCAAAAGGAGCCAAAAGGTCCTCGTATTCTTCTACTTGTATCTGTATAGTGATAAGAAAATTGTATTCAAAACGTTGGATCGTCTATTTGGATTTACCATGATGTACGAGATGTAGCTGCCGAAAGTCGCAAACCATGGTCTCTGGAATATGGTTGAGTAAATGGGATCAGTCAAGATGGCCATGCAAGTGTAGGAACGTAAGGATTTTATTATGATCTCGTGTAGAAGTAAATCCAAAGTGTCTTCAGATGTTTCATGGATCGACGCTTCTATGTTTCCCTTTATAGTCCTAGACGAAGTAATATACAGAAAGTTATGGAATATTCGGGGTATTAGGGTTCAGAGTAGTTGTATTTATTTGGTTCCTTCTTTACAGCTGCAATATTTTGAAAATATAGAAAGCAGATAAGTTTTCAATTCCCAAATCGTAAATATTGCTTTTTACACAAAGATTTGTCTCCCTTTTAGCTACAAAATCCAAATCAAACATTTTTTTTTTCATTAATAAATATAGCCCGGGGAAAAACAAACAATAAATAAATGTGTCGACGCTGAGCGCTGACATTTAGCATAAAATTTAAATATCTGTATGAATATGAAATCCAGATTAAAATTTGGAGGATTTAAGCGCGTTACTGAATATAAAACAAAAACTTTACACGCAACAGGAAGTGTTTCTCCATATGCAAATTTAACAAAAGTTTTGCAGCAAAAATATGTATTCATTTACTAAAACACCATAAAGAAGATCGTACGTAACTTACAGATCTGAGCAAACTTCACAAACTAAATTAACCAATATAAATCCACCTAAAACAGCCATAAAGCTACGATATCTTAAATGTACCAGCAGCATGTTGAGACCAGTCGTATGCACTGTCGTTAACAAAGCAACTCATTAACCCAGTTAAATAACAAGCTTACTAGAACATTTATCCAGCCCCATGCATCTCATCTAAATAATGTAAACCCAATTTTCTTGTTAATCAGCTTTCAAGGGGTCAGCAATTTTTTATTAGAAGAGGTGGGCCTTAGGGCATACTTAAGTGGGTTCGGTTTACATTAATTTGAACTAAAAAGAACATGCCCTTTAACAAGCAGCCACAAACAAACGTAGTTAAAAGTTCAGATGAGACTTCATTTGACCCACTTTCAAAGCCAAAATTGTTTTATAAATCGGCTCTGTGTCAATTGGACGGTCCCTCATCACCTAATTCATTATAAAACTCAAATTCATAGGGTTCATTCCCACTTATCATGCTTTTGCACTTATAGTATTCCGCTGAAATTATAATATTTATAAGGTTTACTATTCGCAAATCAACTGTACTATCTATGGTATTGGCAACTCGAGGTGAAAACTGGTCTAATATAGTAAAGTATTAGTACATTATCCAACTAGCATATAATGTAGGCCATTATTACCCAAGGTGTCCTTAGATTCACCACGCAATTCACGTAAGGTAATGATGCCTATTATATGCAAGTTGGATACTAAACTTTCTCGACGGCTTAATTTACAAATTTTACATAATAGTCAATTAGATAATTCGGTAATCAGGACTAAGACATGTTTACGTGGATTCTAACATTTTTTTTCTTTTAACCCCAAATATTTTACCCTTCTGTGAAAGGGGAGTGTCGGATTAATTGAGATTGACCTGTACGTTAACACATTCAGGTTTTGCGAAAAATTCACGGCTGATTTCAAGATCTTCTTTCATCTTCTTTCAAAATTCTAATTTTTAGCTGTGACGTAGTGGACGAATTTTTGAATCAGACTTCGAGTTAAAAAAGAGAGAGGGAGTTCGAAATTGTGCTGGTATGTGTCTTTCTGACAAATGGTTTATGGATCATTTCATTGAAGGATTGGAAAGTACATCCAATATATGAAACCCTTCAATCATAGCAATCTACTTTATAAACAACACTTACTGATAAATGGGTAAGTTTGACATGCGGGTTTAAAATCAAAGGAGAGTCTCAGATTCATTTCCAGACTTGGACATAATAGGAGAATCCAGATGCAAAAGATTACCGATTACAAACGTCTATACACAGCAATGAACTACACCACTGTCGTCAAAAGCCTGTCGTTAGGATATAAAACCTTCAAAGGGATTAAGTCATTGCACGAATTTAGAACCATTGTGTAAGACTGAACTTCAAATTTATACAGCATCTAGGAATGGATGGAAAACAAAAGGTCTAGTAGGTCTTTATCTGTATTAGGTCTCTATAGTGTATCAGTCCAAATGTCTCTATACACTATAAAGACATTTGGACTAATACACTATAGAGATCAAGCCGAGCAGCCCCGAGCGGAGTACAATTTTGACCTGAATGGATCATAGATTACCTTATGGAGAAGCACATATACTATGCCGCAAGCGCATACATGACCAAAAGTGGGCTCAAAGCCTTGTTGCATATCTACTTTAAAGTTGCTTTAACTTGTTTTGAACTAGTTTTGTGAACAGAATGGCGAAGGTTCAGCATCTATTACAACATTAAAGCATCTAATCTATGGATGTTTCAGCGGAAAAAAGTGTGGTTCGTTTCTTTACTATTTCATCATTTTCTGGTCGTAAAGGAAATTTGACATCATTTTTAGAATATTATTTAACTATGTCTCATTGAGTCAACGCTAACCTAATCTTACCCAATTCTCTGATAAATAAATGTTAATTTTTTAGTAAGTAGTAAGAGACACGGAATTTCGCATATTTTTTAAGGACATACACGCGCCTAGAAAAAAGTTTAATGTTTGGGTTGGTATACTTGAAAATGCCATTATTGGTCTTTTCTTGATTGATGAAAACTTGAGACTGGCGTTCTCTATCTTGGTATGCATCAATGTTCTTATAACTCTAAGATACTATACTTTTACAGAAAAATCTGTTACATTTCCAGGAGGATAACACTGAGTTTTCCGGATATATAAAATTATCCGGCTAAATAATAGGCTAACTAAATGGCCTCCATGATCACCAAATTTAACTTTTTAGAGTTTTTCTCTAGGGATATCTTAAATCCGTTGTTTATTAAACAACGTAAAGTAAATGCTGATATTTACAATCTTAAGAGGCAAATTTAAGCAGCAAACCGTTCAATTTCCGGTGGCAATTTTCCAGAAATCAGTCTGGAAATAGCTCTTTAGAGCAAAATAGATAACATTTTGAACGGTTTATAGATTAGTTGTCCAATGTTTATTTCTTTTCATTTTACTGGATAAAAATGTTTTTGTAAAAGTTATATAACCCACAAATAAAACATCACACGTGTAAATTAGCTTTAATCCTGTTATTCAAGGGTTGGAATGGTGCCACTTACTCTTCTAAATATGACTAAAAGCAGACTCAATCAATATCTATTGTTTAATGAAAACTTGAAAGCCTACAGCTAGTCAAAAAAAAATATCAATATGGTACCCTTCGAATTCTGGGCGCAAAGAAAATTTGACATTAGCGGAACAAAGAACAGAAAACAATCAAAAAAGAATGAACCTTTGAATGCTTTATGGGAAAACAAATGTAAAAACGACCAAAAGTGGGGTCGAAGCCTTGCTGCATTTCTACTCTAAAGTTGATTTTGTGAACAGAATGGCGAAAGTTCAGTATCTATTGTCTTAAAGCATCTAATCTATGAATGGCTCAGTTGTCCTTTTCATTAAAAGTTTACCATTTTCTGAGCGCAAAGAAAATTTGACATTATCGGAACAGAGAACAGAAAACAACCGAACAGTCCTGAGAGTGGTATCATTATGATCAAAATAGACCTTTGAATGCCTTACGGGAAAGCACATGTAAAAAAGACCAAAAGTGCTATCGAAGCCTCGTTGCATATCTACTCTAAAGTTAATTTTGTGAACAGAATGGCGAAAGTACAGTATCTATTGTCTTAAAGCATCTAATCTATAAATGGTTCAGTTATTCTTTTCTTTAAAATTTTAAAATTTTCTGAGCGCAAAGAAAATTTGACATTATCGGAACAGAGAACAGAAAACAACCGAACAATCCTGAGCGCGGTATCATTCTGATCAGAATGGACCTTTGAATACCTTATGGGAAAACATATGTAAAAACGACCAAAAGTGGGATCGAAGCCTTGTTGCATATCTACTCTAAAGTTGATTTTGTGAACAGAATGGCAAACGTACAGTATCTATTGTCTTAAAGCATCTAATCTATGAATGACTCAGTTGTACTTTTCATTAAAAGTTTACCATTTTCTGAGCGCAAAGAAAATTTGACATTATCGGAACAGAGAACAGAAAACAACCGAACAATCCTGAGAGTGGTATCATTATGATCAAAATAGACCTTTGAATGCCTTACGGGAAAACACATGTAAAAAAGACCAAAAGTGCTATCGAAGCCTCGTTGCATATCTACTCTAAAGTTGATTTTGTGAACAGAATGGCGAAAGTACAGTATATATTGTCTTAAAGCATCTAATCTATGAATGGGTCAGTTATTCTTTTCTTTAAAATTTTACCATTTTCTGGGCGCAAAAAAAATTTGACATTATCGGAATAGCGAATAGAAAACTCAACAATCCTGAGCATGGTATCATTTTGATCAGAACGGACTTTTGAATGCCTTATGGGAAAACACATGTAAAGACGACCAAAAGTGGGGTCGAAGCCTTGTTGCAGAGAACATAAAACAAACGAACAATCCTGAGCATGATATCATTTTGATCAGAATGGACCCTTGAATACCCTATGGCAAAACATATGTAAAAACGACCCAAAGTGGGGTCGAAGCCTTGTTGCATATCTACTCTAAAGTTGATTTTGTGAACAGAATGGCGAAGGTACAGTATCTATTGTATTAAAGCATCTAATCTATGAATGGTTCAGTAGTTATTTTCTTTAAAATTTTAGCATTTTCTGAGCGCAAAGAAAATTTGGCATTATCGGAACAGAGAATAGAAAACAACCCAACAATCCTGAGCATGGTATCATTTTGATCAGAACGGACTTTTGAATGCCTTATGGGAAAACACATGTAAAAACGACCAAAAGTGGGGTCGAAGCCTTGTTGCATATCTACTCTAAAGTTGATTTTGTGAACACAATGGCGAAGGTACATTACCTATTGTATTAAAGCATCTAATCTATTAATGGTTCAACACTTATTTTCTTTAAAATTTTATCATTTTCTGAGCGCAAAGAAAATTTGACATTATCGGAACAGAGAACATAAAACAAACGAACAATCCTGAGCATGATATCACTTTGATCAGAATGGATCTTTGAATACCCTATGGGAAAACACATGTAAAAACGACCAAAAGTGGGGTCGAAGCCTTGTTGCATATCTACTCTAAAGTTGATTTTGTGAACAGAATGGGGGAAAGTAGAGTATCTATTATTTTAAAGCATCTAATCTATAAATGGTTCAGTTGTTCGTTTCTTTAAAATTTTACCATTTTCTGAGCGCAAAGAAAATTTTACATTATCGGAACAGCGAACAAAAAACAACCGAACAATCCTGAGTGACCAAAAGTAAAAACGTAAAAACGACCAAAAGTGGAATCGAAGCCTTGTTGCATATCTACTGTAAAGTTGATTTTGTGAACAGAATGACAAAAGTACAGGGTGTTCATTATAAAACTTCATCTAGTTGGCTGTGAAATGTCCTGTGAAAAGAAAAGGATGGAGAAACAAAAGTCCATTTACTTTGCTTATGTCATCCTTTTCTGTCAAAATTTCATAGCCTGCTATTTACTAAACTGGTATCATTTTGATCAGAACGGACCTTTGAATACCCTATGGGAAAACACATGTAAAAACGACCAAAAGTGGGGTCGAAGCCTTGTTGCATATCTACTCTAAAGTTGGCTTTGTGAACAGAATGGCGAAGGTACAGTATCTATTGTATTAAAGCATCTAATCTATGAATGGTTCAGTAGTTATTTTCTTTAAAATTTTAGCATTTTCTGGGCGCAAAGAAAATTTGGCATTATCGGAACAGAGAATAGAAAACAACCCAACAATCCTGAGCGTCTTATTATTTTGATCATGGACGTTTGAATAGTGAATACCTTATGAGAAAACACATATAAAAACGACCAAAAGTGGGGTCGAAGCCCTGTTGCACTTCTACTCTAAAGTGGATTTTGTGAAGAGAATAGAGAACGTTTAGCATCCATTGATGGTTTAGCATGGAGGCTTACAATCCATTGGTGGTTCAGTGATTATTTTCTTTACAATTTTACCATAATCTGAGCGCAAAGAAATTTGTCATTAATGTATACTACAGGTAACAACGTGAATATTAAATAAACATCTTAGATAGAGCCTTCGAGGAGAAAAACTGCAGAGAAATTTTCTACGTAATTTCGTGTTTAGCTGCAAGATTCAAATTACAAAATTTAACATGTTTTTGAATGCGTGAAGTTAATTTTTACTCATAAAGAGAAAATGGCATTTCAATATAAACTACTAAACAAAAACAAAATAAAAAAGGAGTGCGAGTCTAAACCTTCCTAAACCTTTTTCCCTCGATGTCTCTTTCTTTTAGTGACAAGAGCCGTATAATTAAATCAATCTCAGAAAAGTGAAAAAAAAATACAAATTATTAATTATACAAATTAATATTTATCATTAATATATTTTTAGGAAAAATGCCAAAGCGATTTTTCTCTGAAATACTTAGGCAATTAACTATGTAAGCGAGCAATCTTGCCAGTTGTGCCCTTTTGGGCACCTATAGCCGTCTCCTTCCGCCCTTGCCTTGGCCCTCCCGGAAATTTTAGCAACTCGCAAACTTTCAGTTTAGTCGCTTTTCGGCCGTCACACTTGCCAGAGGCAGGCGCAAACTATTAATCGCAAACTTTACGAAAATTCGCGCAAAAATACAGGACCGAACTGGTTTTTGTACACGAAAAAAGATTTGTAAAATCGTAAAAAAGCAGATTAATTTACAACGTTCTGGTGAGTAGACTATAACTTCAACTATAAAGGAAAATAATTAATAAAAAATTAATAGGGACACGCCCTTGGAAAAGTTGAATATTATACATTTAACCAGTCGTTAATAGCTAAATCACTAGTCACTATTAAGTTTTTTATTTTTTTTTGCACAGCACGATGATTCGGTTTTAGATAAAAAAAAAATTTAAATAAAAAAAAAACAAAAAAATATGAGGGCCGTGTGCACTCTTAGTTGATCATTAGGTTTAACATCTTTTGTCACTTATTGCTATGCTCTATCTTAAGTCAGCTTTAATGAAGTAATTGAAAAGTCTGTGACACCACTAAAAATCGATACCTATAACTTATTCACTTATTTTTGGCATCTCGTTTCCTTTAAAATCTTCATTATTTTTATATCTATCTCCTTTCAGCATATGTTAAGAAAAAAATTATAAAAATGTCAAAGTCTTTTAGTCTAATAAATAATATTTACTTTTAGTTCATAATTCATAAAAATTGCATACTTTCTGCAAATAACCAAGTTAAGAAATAAAAAGTTTGCAAAGCAAAACTTTTCTAAAATAAAAGTTATCAACAAGACAAAACCAGCACCGTAATTTGCGAAGTTGGGCCAGTTTCGTTTTTAAGTCAACTTCATCTTCGTTAAACTTATTTAATTTTTAACAGAAATCTAGAGGTCTTGTATACAGAATCGCATCTTGCGGAGTTTTAATTTTAAGCATTTGAACTTGTTTTCAATAAAGACTTGAAGTTTCGAGTAGTCCTCCGGGATATTGCAATTAAGAGCTCTTTGGAATTCAGGGATAAACTACAACTTGAGCCGAAGAGAGTTCTAACGGAAACTTCGCATTTATTAGAAATTGTTTTAGCCAACTTTACGTTGTTTCGTTTCGGAGCAGGTAGTAATTTTTTAAGCAGCAAATCATGTTTGATGCCAGCAGTTATCACGTGATAACTATCAAGATGTTTTGTAAAGTCACGATTTTACAGCCGTAAAAGCCATTAACTTATTATTGGCATTAAGTAGTCGTTAAAAATCTTTGACATTTTTGTATGTTCTCCATATGTGCGGAAAGGAGAAATGTTAAAAAAAAAGATTTCAAACATAATGATATGGCAAAAATAAGTGAATGAGTCATATGTATTCAATTTTAGACATTATTTTCTTATGGCCAAGGTCTCAGATTTAAACACATATCACACAGTGACTGTCACTCTACAGTCTGTCACCTGTCACATTACTCGTTCTGTCACTGTCATCCAACTCGAATTTTTTAATTAAACGGCGAAAAAATATCAATTGACCATTCCAAAATTACGTCATTTGACATAATTTAATTCTGTACGTTCATGGACCTGACAAAAAAACCTAAACTAACTAGTATATTAAAAAAAAAGTAACAATAATTATGTCTCCATTAATACACTTGTTCGTTAAATAAGGCATTATTTTCCAGCTCACGTCAAATACCCATACCTACACTTTAGGGAGACTGAAAGGCCTCAAGATGGCGTCAGCGATTTCCGTTAAGTCGGCCATATTCATGTACGTGTTCTCGACGTTTCTGCTCGGCGTTCTGGCTCTTCAGTGCTTTAAGTGCGGTCAGTATAACGACGGAGTGGGATCAATCACACCCTGTATAAATGACACCTACATGAAGCAAATTACCTGTCCTAAGAGGGAAGTCAACTATTGCATCGTAAGTATTGCTATTTTCTAAAAATAGATATTAGTAATTTATTTTATTTTTAATACATAGACGATTAGGTGCTAAAAACAAAGTAGTAGTATAATTGTGCTGAGTTTTGTGATTTTTGTTCGGAATTTTGGTCACAGGCTGATTTTTTTTAACCATGGACAACCAAAACCTTTTTTTTCCTGATTTTTTTTCTTGAGTTCCAGCGCAGTGGCGGATCTAACTTTCTGTGAAAGGGGGGAGTGGGAAATTGCTCAAAATTTTTTTGAGGTGCCACGCCCACTTTTTGTAAAATTTTGAAAAATATTTCCCTCAATCATAAATTTTTCCATAAAAAGAGTGTACTTTTTAAAAAACTTCGGAAATTCGGTAAGTCAGTAACAACTTCATTGACCGCCTGTAACTGGAAAACGCCTCGACCGATCGGAGTGAATCCAACTGTTTTTTCCTCTTCTTGGTGTCCTCTTTCACCTCCCACCATCGGAAGTTTGGCAGGTATAATATTTTCGGAGATAGACCTTGTCGGAGGTCGATTTGTAAGCACATTTGGAATCGCGTTTTATTGACCATTTTTTAAAAAAAAAAACCTCTTTATAAGTTAAATTTAATCGAATTGAGTTTGTTACGTTCTTAGGATATTGCAAGCGTACCATTCCGATCAAAAACAGCAAAATAATTTCTCGGAATTTTTTTCTAAAATGTCTAAAGGAGGGGGGGGGGTATGCGGACTTTTTTCTCAATTCTCAACTTTGACCGCCTCGATCGATCGGAATAAATCCCACTGTTTTTTCTCCTTGATGTCTTCTTTCACCTCCCACCATCGGCAGTACCGTAGCTGCAATATTTTCGGAGATAGACCAATTCGAAGGTTGATGATTTTTAAGTACTTTTAGAAACGAGTTTTTTAACCATTTTAAAAAAAAACATCTTTAGAGGTTAAATGTATTCGAATTGAGTTTGTTACGTTCTTAGGAGATTGCAAGCGGGCCATTCCGATCAAAAACAGCAAAAAAATGTTTCCGACATTTTCTCGAAAATGTGGAAAGGAGGGAGGGGGGGGGGGGGGGGGTAAAACGATTTTTGCAAAATTTTCAACTTTGACCGCCTGTAACTTGAGAACGCCTCGACCGATCGGATTGAGTCCAACCGGTTTTTCCTCTCATTGATGTCCTCTTTCACCGCCCACTGTGGGCAGTTCCGTAAGGGGAATATTTTCGGAGGTAAACCCCTGCGCAGGTTGATGATTTTTTTAAAATCGTGTATTTAAAAAAAAAACATTAAAAAATAATCGTGCATTAAAAAAAACATCTTTAGAGGTTTTGTATTCGAACTGAGATGTTTTTTCGACATCACGACCTCACACAACCTGACATTTTTTCGAAAATGTTCAAGGAAGGGGAGAAAGGTATGATGACTTTTTTCTCAATTCTCAAATTCGACCGCCCGTAACTTGAGAACGCCTCGACTGATTGGAGTGAATCCGATTGTCGTTTTCCTCTTCTTGATGTCCTCTTTCACCTCATCCCACCATCGGAAGTTCCATACGTGCAATATTTTCGGAGATAGACCGCTTCGGAGGTCGACTTCAAAAGTCGTCAAAATGAATCTTTTTAGTTGTGCATTTGCGTCTATAGTTAATCAAACAAAAATTCCAAATAAATCTAAAGAGTCGAAAAAAGGAGGAGGGGGGGGGGGGGGGGCGATTGTCCCCTCCTCCCCGCCCTCGTCACTGTTTCTTGACGCTGGAACAGATTGTAAAGAGTTCAATATGAGTTTATGACTTTATTATCTTATTTTTTAGTATATATTTTTACTCTATTTATGCTACACTTTTTATCTTTTCATGCTGCCCCTGTTTTTGTAGTGGTTAGGAGTAACGGATGGTTGTTAAAAAAAATCGTCAAGATAAGATCACCAAAGCCAAGCAAATGCATTTAGCGATTTGAATTTGAGTTTTTTTACAATTCTCAAAGACCAAATAAAGAAAAAAAAAGATTACTTTGGTTAAAAAGAAAGTGCGTCAAGGTGTCTGCTTTAACTAATAATGTAGTTTTAAGTTAAATTTAAACTATACATGAAAAGACAAGAGAAAAGACGAAAAAATATGGATTTTTTTTATAAATGTCTTCAAAACCCTACTTTTTTTTAAATAGTTGGAAAAATTTATTAAAAGCTTTTTCAAGCAGGAAAAAAACTCTTTTTTCATTTTGGGCTTTGAGATTTATACAAACAACTCTATATTATTTAAACTTTCATGCCTCTACCGTCTTGTCTTTGCACGTAGTCTTTATTTAATGTAAGATGATGAGCCAAAACCAAAAAACTCAAAATATCGAAAATTTAAAGCCAGATGTCAACCCAGCGATGGCAGAATAATCCTACTGGCGCCATCTGTTTCACTGAGTCGGCATTTTGTATTGCACGTATTGCAAACACTGATAATGCCGACTCAGCGAAACAGATGGCGCCAGTAGGACTGGCCTGCCATCGGTGGGTGGACATTTGGCTTTAAATTCTCAATATTTTGAGGTGGGAGCTTGTTGATGAGCTCTAGTGGGAGCGAAACGCGTCTTGGGAGGTAACTCTCTCATGATCTCACACAACCTTTCGGTGAATTTTTGCACTGGGTTATGGAAGATTATTCTTCTGTAACAGATAGGTCTATATGCACCGGACACACGTTAGATTTGCTGTGTCATTCTTACATATAGAGAGTGATTCAAAAGTACTTTGACAAACCTCAGGAGGTGATTGCTGGCATTATTTTAAGAAGAACAGTTCTAATAAACGAGGGTCCTTAAGAGCATCGTTACGAAGACACAGGGTGTTAAAGTTTAAGTCACCACTGGTCCATCAAAAAATAATTTTTTTTACCCTTTGGTTCTCTGTTCAGTTCTAAACAAAAAAGCTCTCTTAAGTTTTCTTCGTTGGACGCGTCATTTTCAAGTAAAAAAATAAAAATCGTTTTAATACACGTCTTAGAATCGTTACCTCAACAAGATGGAACGTGCTATTTCAATTCAAACTTGTAAATAAAAATGTTTTAAAATAAATTAACTTAAATAAATTGTTCGAAATGTCCTCCTCAACCTTTCCAGCGGTTTCGAAGATACTACTATTTTTTTTATTTTTTAATAAAATTTTAACACCCTGTATCTTCGTAACGATGCTCTTAAGGACCCTCGTTAATTAGAACTTTTCTTCCAAAAATAATGCCAGTAATCACCTCCTGAAGTTTGTCAAAGTACTTTTGAATCGCCCTGTATACTAGGGATTCAACCGGAAATCAATTTTTAATTTCAAAATTTAATAATTTTTATTTTTTAAATTTAAACCAACTAGAGTCGAGTTAGGGGAAGGGGAAGGGTCGAGAAAGGGGAAGAAACACTATATTTTTTTTTAATTAGAAACGATTAGTAAAATACAACCTAAAACATGGGGATAAAGCATCTAAAATATACAAAATAACATTAAATAGCTTTAAAATATCAAGGCATGATAGGCTGGAAATGTTAGAAACTGCAGAATATCTCAAAAGTTGTTTGTATAATTATGTGGAAGTGGAGAAAAAAAACATAAACTTAATTGCCTGATGGCATTGAAAATTCCAGGTTTATGATATTTCCTAATATCGAATATTGTTCAAAATACGTAATTAAGTATTGTAATAAGTACTATATGCGACAGATATCAATATATTTCTATGAGTTGTTTGTAAAAATCCGAAAGTCCAAAAAAAATTTTTTTCACTCTTTTTTGCAAAAATATCTAAATTCAAAAAAAAATAGTTTTGTGTGGTTTGTAAAAATGTCAGAAACATGCAAACGGAAAAAAGACCATGTCATGTAAAAATAACAAAAAAACGTTTTTTAAGATTGTGAGGGCTTTCACGGCCGGTCAAAATACAATCTAAAGTATTTTCTGGCCTTTGAAGCCGTGGTCTAATGGAATTTCTTCCTGACGTATTTTTTTTAATTAAAAGTAATTAATTAAATATAGCGTGGGCAATGAAAACGGCACAAATTTCGTACGCTCATACCTTCCTAAGGGAATATGATTTTTATACTTTCATTGCGTTATCAATTTATAGAGAATATAGGGCTTCTAAAAGGCTTCTATAAGGGTTCTAAAAAATATTAATAACCTAATAGTTTTATGATAAAGGTATGCAAAAAAACTCATTTTAAATGATTTATTATTAAAATGTACAGGGGTGGGACACAATTTATCGCCACCCTGCAGTCCAGACTTGAATTCCTTAGATTACTTCATTTTGAGTCAATACAAGAAATCAGTTTTCGATTGATTACGAATTCATGGTATTAATCACTTAAAAGAGCGAATAGTGGAGAGCTGGAATCGTCTACATCAATGACAAATAGCTAACCTAGTTTTAATAAAAGTTTAAATAAAACCTCACATGTTTTACTTCATTAAAAAAAATTATAAAAAGATAGGTATGAAACGAGATTGTTTGCTTTTATTATCATAGAACTATTGACTTATTAAAGACTAAAAGTGGCTCAATTCTTCTCTAAAAATTGGGCGTTTCATTTAGTTAATAAACGTTTAAGAATTAATAACTTACAAAGGTGAGAGTGTACAAGATTCGTAACGTTTTTATGGCGCACTGTGTACTTACAATATTCTAGAACACACAACTAAAATAAACAAATTGTGATAATATAACTTTGAAATATCCGATAGATTCCAAAGTTGGGGACCTCGTACCACGTGAATTGGGCTTCAAAAAAGTTTTTTCTCTTTTGGCGCTTTTTCGAAATATCAACATCAATGGAGATACAGGGTGTCAAAGTTTTATTTAATTTTTTTTTAATAACAGTCAAACCACTAGAGATAATTATAAAAAATGTTAAAAAAAACGTTAAAACGATTTTTATTTTTTTTTCTCGAAATCGGTGCGTCGTACCACAAATTAGTTAGACAGGTTTTCCTTTCAGAATTGAACAGGAAGCTCAGTAAGATTTAATTTATTTTTGAAAAATCAGTAGCGTACGGTGTCCCTGTTTTTTTTTAAATAATTAATACAACTTTTTATAAATTCCATTTTTTTTACATACAATTTTGACACCTTATATCTTCGTTAATGTCAATATTTCGAAAAAGCGTCAAAGGAAAAAATCAGCAGGTGGAAGGATAACGCCAACTTTGGAATCACCCGGTATATATGTAAAGATGGAGCATAAGGGCCATAAACTTATTTCGCAGATGGTATAGGGAATGTATCTAATGACTAATAACTATAAATGTTTTTGCAGAACTGTAGCGTAAAGCTTTTTATGAAAAAATTCATATAAAAAAAAGTTGCATCAAAAGGGATAAATAATAACATGCAACTGCACAAAAATGGTGTCAATAAACGGATCGACAACCCATCATAGATTGGTATTCATACCATAAACACGATTAATAAAACTTTGTCAACACTTCTATCACGAACCCATCACAGCTTTAACCCTAATTTTTGTAAAATAATCTTTTCCGATGTCACTTTCAAAAACTATAATAGACTTGTCTTCACGGAGGCTCTTGAAATTAATCGTGGTTGTTAGCTCTAAATGCCTTGACACACAAATCAATCTTCATCGATCTTACATCACCCTTCAGAGAAGGTTACTTAAGTGAACTTTTAACTTTTCAAATTCCAACTTTTAGCGATTATTGCCTTGGTACGTATAAGGATACATGTAGCATAAATCCCGAGGGCCTGATTTATCAATGATAGCCCATGCATCAAGTATTAATTAATTCCATAGAACAATGAGAAAAGTAACAATGTGATAAAAATATTGAATTTGCAGTTTCTTCCTTCAGCATCGCCACATAAACATTTTTGGATATATTTTGTTATTCCTAGCAATTTTTAACCTGTCGAAGTTTAATACCGTTTTGTATATTTTTAGACGTTTTGGACTATGCATTAGCAAAATTTTGAAACTTGAGATCTTGTGCTACTCTCTTAAAGCTGGCCTATCTAATAGGCATCGGTTGTGGAAATTCGAAAAGTTTTAGAGTTGGGCAGGGTCTCTAATTTCTTTCAAAATTCTGAGTGAGCCGTTTCATGCTAAATTGTGTAGATAAGGAAATTGTAGGAAGAGTAATAAAAGTAAGTAAATAAGAATTTGATTATTACACTAGACATGTAATAATATAATTCTTTGATATTTCATTTAACGTAAATATTTTCACTCTCTCTTTCTTTCGAATACATGTCAGAAGGTGTTCGGTTTTGTTTTACTTTGCCACCCTTTATAGTCTTATTATGCATGAAATATTTCCCTTTTCAGCCTCTTGAACGTTTCGTATTATTCATCTGACAGCCGATAAGGCTGAGCCCTCGAATCACAAAACCCACTCACACCTTCATCCCAAACACTCGTTAGAAGAAAGACTAAAGTAGGAAAAGGGCGGCAATTTGTCGCTCCACCGACTCAATTAAAGTTGTTAAAGAGGCCTGCAAGCGGCAATACAATTACTTTTCAAATGGGATGGGATTTCTTAAAGATTCCTCGCTAATATCTCTCGTAGGGCACAAGCGTTTACCCTTTTATCACTGTCGTAATTTTGGTTTATTATTGTCCTTCTTTCTTTTAGTACTTGCGGTTTCGTGGATTAAGTAACAGCTGCTCTTTTGTCTCGCCAGATGCTCAAACCTATTGTTTAATTGTTATTAGTGGCGGTGCTAATTTGTTGCTAGCACGAACGCGTTTCTAATAATTCCCTTTTCTAAAAATTATATATGGTTTGTGTCGGTGAACCAAGACTCTCGTAAAAAAAAACTTTTTAAGAAGCACTTTTCAAGTTTTATTAACGAAGCCATCAACTAATTTGATTATGAACTGTCACATCGCAGGTGTTCATTAAACTCTAGACAATGCACGTAACTTTTATGATTAAAAATTCCTGTCCGATATTTTATGCAAAAAATCGGATCGCGACCTCGATACCGCCCTTTTATTTATTCACAACGTGTGATGGCAGTTTTCTGCCTGCAACCCCGACAATTTAGCCGTTTTTACGAATAAAAGCACACCGTGATTCGCCCGGCCCAATTAATTAGCTAGTTAGTCAATACGGCCCTTTTATCCGCTGTTTGGAAATTGCTCGCGTAACTTGTCGGCTTTTCATTAGAGGCAAAAAGAAGCCGTTTTTGTTTAATTTCGCAAAGCCGTTTAGTTACATCTTTTTCGGAATGAGCAAAGAACTGTAATGTGAGTAGCCACTTTGGATAGTTCCAGTTGGACGGTCGGAAATTACTAGCAGCCCTTGAAAGGGAACGTGCCTAAACTATCATACAACCCGACTCAATTAAATTTTATATTGTTAATTATTATAAAATGATGCACTAATAAGAAAAATATCTCAACTGATCAAACTCATTTTTCGGTAATCATATCATAGCACACTATTTCTAAAAACTATAACAGTCTTGACTTCACGGAGGAACGGATTTTTTAGTTTGTTCTGCCTGTATACTTTCGCAGTAGATAATATAGGGGAGACTCTCCTCCTCCTCGACCTACTCAGAAAACCCCCAACGGATTGATCCTGTCCCTCCGAAGAACTAACAAAGCACTCCCTCCTCTTCCGAATACCCAATGCGCATGGCCTCTTCTGCCCATCCGTTGCTAAATTATAGCCAGTCAAAATGTGGCCTTACGCCAGATTTTGATTTTGGCGCAGAATATGGCCAGAGAATCTCTAGTCGCCCATCTCTAGTTCGTCTTCACTTTGGTACCAAACTTCTCGTACCTTCCCATATTCCTTGCATTCCGTCGCAATCATCTCATAGCACACCATTTCCAAAAACAGCAACAGTCTTGACTTCACGGAGGACCGGATTTTTTAGTCTGTTCGCAGTAGATAATATAAGGTAGACTCTCCTCCTCCTCGACTTACTCAGAAAACCCCCAATGGATTGCTCGTTTCCCCTACGATGAGCTAACAAAGCGCTCCCTCCTCCTCTGAATTCCCAATGCGCTAGACCTCTTCCGCCCATCTGTTGCTAAATTATAGCTCGTCAAAATGTGGCCTTAAGCCATATAAACTTATGGCGAGAGAAACCTTTCGCCCATCTCTAGTCCGTCTTTTCTTTGCTACCAAACTTCTCGTCTTGGTTGGCTGGCATCAAACTAAACCTCGTCCATTTCTCTTCTGATCCGTCGGCAGACCATACTCATATCCCAAAAACTTTGAAGCAACCTCTTCCTACCTACCTAAGGAAGGAGAACTAGAGATGGGCGATCTCTTGGATTTCCGGAGAAGGAGTAGGTAGGACCTTTCTATATTCTCTGCTTTCCGTCGCAATCATCTCATAGCACACTATTTCCAAAAACTGCAACAGTCTTGACTTCACGGAGGACTGGATTTTTTAGTCTGTTCTGCCTGTATACTTTCCCAGTAGATAATATAGGGGAGATTCTCCCTCTCTTCGATCTACTCAGAAAACCCCCAATGGATTACTCCTTTCTGCTAGAAGAAGGAGAACAAAGAGTTCTTTCCTCCTCCGGATACCCAATGCGCATGGCCTCTTCCGCACATCTGTTGATAAATGATAGCCCGTCAAAATGTGACCTTAAGCCAGATAAACTTATGGCGAGAGAAACCTTTTGCCCATCTCTAGTTCGTTTTTTTTTTTGCTACCAAACTTCTCGTCTCGATGGCTGACATCAAACTAAATTTCGCCCCATTTCTCTTCTGATCCGTCGGCAACAATACTTATATCCCAAAAGCTATGAAACACCCTCCTCCTACCTACCAAGAACAGAACCACTAGAGATGGGCGATCTCTTGGATTTCCGGAGGAGGGGGTAGGATCCTTCCTATATTCTCTGCATTCCGTCGCAATCATCTCATAGCACACTATTTCTAAAAACTACAACAGTCTTGACTTTACGGAGAAACGGATTTTTTAGTCTGTTCTGCCTGTATACTTTTCCAGTAGATAATATAGGGAAGACTCTCCTCCTCGTCAATCTACTCAGAAAACCCCCAATGGATTGCCCCTTTCCCCTTATAAGAACAAAGCGCTCCCTCCTCCGAATACCCAAGGCGCATGGTCTCTTCCCCCATCTGTTGATAAATGATATCCCGTCAAAATGTGACCTTAAGGCAGATAAACTTATGGTGAGAGAAACTTTTCGCCCATCTCTAGTTCGTCTTTGCTTTGCTACCAAACTTCTCGTCTTAGTTGGCTGACATCACAAAACGTGGGGCTCAGGATGAGTTTTATACTGCTTCAGGAGATAATGTAGGAAGGACCCTTTTTTATTTCTCCTCCTCAGAAAACTTCAGAGATCGTACTTTCTTCCTCTGAAAACCCAAAGGAACGAAGGGTCCTCCTCCGAATACCCAGTGCGTACTGCGTACGATCTCTTCCGCCCATAGATTGATAAATTATGGTCCTAATCCAGGAAAACTTACGGCGAGAGTAATCAATGGCCCATCTCTAGTTCGCCTTCGCAGAAACTTCGCGTCTTGGCTGGTTGACACTAAACTAAACCTCGTCCCATATTTCTTCTCCTAATTCATCGTCAGACAATACCCACAAAAGCTAAGAGGCACCTCCTCCATCGGACTAGGGATGGCAATCCTTCAGAAGAAAATCGTTATTTGAATCGATTCAAACCGAGAAGCAAGAAATCGATTCTCAAAATAACCGAAGACTGAAACATCGATTTTGCGGATCGTTTTTCAGATCGATCTATAGATACTAAACATTAGGCCTTATTCTATAGGAATGTGTGAGTATAAAAATGTTTTCCAACATTTTCAAAACGACGCTGAATCGATGATGACACCTTTTTTTTACCAATCAAGACAATCAAACATTTCTTTGTCAATCTTGCAAGAAAGATAATTTTATAAAAAAATATAATATTACCCATCAGATTTTACAATTACGGTACGAAAAGTTCGTCTGTCGACTTCGCAGATTTTAAAAGACTTATCGAATCGATTCGTTGCTGCAAAATATCTAATTCTTAGCTCCCGAAAGATGGAACCCACGACTTATCGATTTCAGATCGCCAACCCTACTTCGAACCTAGAGAAGGAGAACTAGAAATGGGCTAGCTAAAGATGGGCCAACTAGAGATGGGCGATTTCTTGGGTTTTTTGAAAAGGAGGAAACAAGACTTTCACATATTATCTATTTTCCTTCGCTGACAAATTCGAGTCGGACGAGTGAATTGTTATTTCTATATACCTCATCAAGAGCCAAAGCATACACTTGAGTAACGCCTTTTCTGATAGCCTCTAATCCCTACCAACTGTCTGAAAAAAAAGTCAAGGTTTATGATACATTCTTGAGGACCACGCCTACATGCAATAAGGAAAACCCAAAATGTCCCAGAATATGCCTAGATCAGCTACTAACGTAAAATTCTTGAGAAATATACATGTCTTGGTTTTAGGGTGAAAGCGAGTAACTTTTTTCACGTTTGTGAAACGCTTCACATTTGTGAAACTGCCAACGTTTTGACCTTTATTGGCGGGTTCCTCAAGACTCTTTCAATAAGCCAAGCTTGTCACAGGCCTTTGTTTGCTCGTAGTTTGTATGGCTGTTTTATCCTTTTTTTTTTTTGATCGAGTGGAATATTATTCCTGGCTTGTGATAAACTTCGCTTATTGAAAGAGCCCTGAGGAAGACCTCAATAAAGATCGAAACGTTGGCATTTTTGCAACCCTAAAATGTTTTTGGTCCTACACCCATTATTGATTCCTTTCAAGTTAATAAGACGCAAAAATATATATCACATATTTCTTTCTTTTCAGAAATACATGAGCGAAGGAACTGTAGTTCGAGACTGTGTTCCAAAATGCACAGAAAAAGGTAAGTTTTCATGTTTATTCAGATCATTTGTGCCTTGAAGTAAGTGGATTGAATTTGGTTTAACAGTTTTATTACTTCTTTTAAGACCTGAACTCTAGCCGGCCTTAACTTGACCACTTTGATTCTGTCTATGTAAGTCATGAGTATTATATCTATATTCTTTGCGTAGAAGATTATGGCCATACATGTCTGCGAATCTCTGTGCCAAAGTTTTATGATAAATAAGTAGTTTTAACCACGGGGTTCTGGTACACTTTGACCTTGAGGTCTACGTGAGCCCTAGTGTAAAAGGGGGTTCAAAATGCTGTCATTATTGTCAAATGTGATAGACCTGACGGATGACATATGACAGATGACGTGTGACATATGACAGTTGTGTGGCATAATACAGGTGGGGTGCGACATGACAGACTTGACACTTGTAACACCTAGGTGAGTCTGGACAGGCTTGACATTTTCCTGAGGCAGGTTGTAATAATAGCAACTATCAATCTAAACATTTCGTTTCGTTTTTACCGCATTTAGACAAATTTCTTCAGATTAATTTTTTTCTGTTGTTTTATTCCATTTCTAAAAAACTAAAAAAAAACAAATCCTGATTTTTTACTAATTTATACTGTAGCGATAGAATAATTCAACTTCTATCTATCTAGTTCCAATGGGACTAAAGTTCAAAGTCTTATCAAACCCTCAATGCTAACGAAATAAAATGTGATGTCTTCCTCGCCGAAGGGCTTGGAAACTTTTCCAAAAGGGACCTTGGAACTTTTGCTTGCCCTATCTATTTCAATAAATATTTATTGTGTAGTTTTTGTTTTGCGGGTTCATAAAGTTTTATTTTATCGAGGAGTGTTAACCGTGTATCGAAAGAAAACTATAAAGTAAGTTCAAAGTTGCAATACGTTACAAAGCGTCTGAAAGTGCAAATTTGAGGTCTTTGAAGAAATTCAGGATATATATATATATATATATATATATATATATATATATATATATATATATATATATATAGGACTAAAGCGGATTAAAAATGTCCCGTTTTATTTAAAAGTGGTAGTTTTGATATTTTTTGAAAAAGTCACACTAGGATTAATGCTAAAACTGATGATAAATTACTCAAAGGGTTTAAAAATATAAATGTGGAGGATTTGGAAAAAAATCAAGTTAACGTTATAGTTAAAAACCTATTAAAAATTATTCAAAGTATCAAAAATATAAATTAAAAGTTTTTGAGCAAATTTAGATTAGATTTAAGTCAATAAATGATTAAAAATTACACAGAGCGTTTAAAAATGCAAATTTGAGGTTTTTTGAGAAGTTTAGATAAGAATTATGACTAAAATAATGTTTCTGGGCAAAAAATTATTCAAATGCCCAAAAATGCAGACTAAATGTTTCTGGGCAAAGTCAGGTTAGGATTAAGGTCAAAAGTGGTTAAAAAATTACAGAGAACGCCTAAAAATTCAAATTTGAAGTCTTTGGAGAAATTTAGGTTAGAAGTAGGACTAAAATTGTTCAAAGGTTTTTTTTACATAAAAATGACAATATTAAAGTTTTTGAAAAAAGCCAAACTAAGATTACGGTCAAAATCTGTGAAAAAACGACTCTAAGCGGCTAAATATACAAACTTGGTGGCTTTGAAAAAGTTAAAATCAAGATTATGATTCAAAAATGCAATGTAATTAAGATTATGGCCAAAATCAGTAAAAAATTACTCAAATCGTAAAAAATGCAGATTAAATGTTTCTCGGCAAATATAGGTTAGGATTAAGGTGAAAAGTGGTTAAAGAAAATTACACAGAGCATCTAAAAATTCAAATTTGAAGCCTTTGGAGAAATTTAGGTTTGAATTAGGACTAAAATTGTTTAAAGGTAACAGATTTTATCTAAAAATAGAAATTTTAAATTTTTTTGAAAAAAGCTAAACTAAGATCAAGGCCAAAATAAGTGAAAAATTACTCTAAGTATGTAAATATACAAACTAGGTGGCTTTGGAAAAGTTAAAATTAAGATTATGACCAAAATCAGTTAAAAATTATTCAATTCGTCAAAAATGCAGATTAAATGTTTCTGGGCAATTCCAGGTTGGGATTAAGGTCAAAAGTGGTTACAAAATTACACGTCTAAAAACTCAAATTTTAAGTCTTTGGATAAATTTAGGTTAGAATTATGACAAAAATTATTTAATGGTAAACAATTTATATTAAAATGGCAATTTTAAATGTTTTTCAAAAAAGCTAAACTAAAATTAAGGCCAAAATCGGTGAAAAATGACTCTAAGCTTGTAAATATACAAACTTGGTGGCCTTGGAAAAGTTAAAATTAAGATTATTGCCAAAATCAGTTAAAAATTATTCAAATCGTCAAAAATGTAGATTAAATGTTTCTGGGCAAATTCAGGTTAGGATTAATGTAAAAAGTGGTTAAAAATATTACACAGAGCGTCTAAAAATTCAAATTTGAAGTCTTTGGAGAAACTTAGGTTAGAATTTGGACTAAAACTCTTATATGTATGCTTTGTGTCCTTTCTAATACAATAGAAGTGTAGATAGCGGGTTTAGGACAAATAAGAAGCTACTTCACAGTTGCGAAAACGCCAACGTTTTGATCTTTACCTAGATATTCTTCGGAGCTTGATTCAGTTTGAGAAGTACGGAGTGTTCATTATAAAATTTCATCTAGCAGGCTATGAAATTTTGACAGAAAAAGATGACATAATCAAAGTAAATGGACTTTTGTTTCTCCATCCTTTTCTTTTGACATTTCACAGCCAACTAGATGAATTTTTATAAATATCACCCCGTATGTCACCTAAGCTATATGTATGTCTTCTACCGGACATAACGTAAAAACAAATTAATCAATCCACAAACAGACAACGACCACATGAGTTAAAGACAAACGAGAAACCAGCCGCCATGAACAAAATAAACGATGGAATTCCATCGTTCCATCAAAATTAGGACTAAAACGGTTTACATAAACCATTTTTATCTAAAAATGCCAATTTTTAATTTTTTTGAAAAAAGCCAAACTAAGATTAAGGCCAAATTCATCGAAAAGTGACTCAGAGCGTCTAAAAGTTCAAATTTGAAGTTATTGGAATAACTTTGGTTAAAATTAGGACTAAAATTGTTTAAAGGTAACCCATTTTATCTAAAAATGACAATTTTAAAAGTTTTGTGAAAAAATTAAAACTAATATTAAGGCCAAATTCGGTGAAAAATTACTTAAAACCTGTAATCATACAAACTTGAAGGCTCTGGAAAAGTTAAAATTAAGATTACAGCCAAAATCAGTTATAAATTACTAAAATTATCAAAAATGCAGATTAAAAGTTTCTGGACAAATTCAGAGTAGAATCAGAGTCAAAAGTGGTTAAGAAATTACATAGAGCGTCTAAAAGTGAAAATTTGGAGTCTTTGGAGAGATTCAGGTTATGTTAGCTAAAATTAGGACTAAAATCGGTTGAGAATAAACAACTTTATCTAAAAATGTAAATTTCGATTAAATAGACGGGAGAATAATAAAAATTATTAATAAAGAAATTAAATAAAATATAAAAATGAAAGTGTTTAGTATTATAAATTATTTATTATTAAAATCAAATTAACTTAATCATTACAATTAAAATATACATAATTCATAACTCGTGTCTTAATTGCAATAATCGAATGATCGATTAATATGAAATAATCGAAATATTTCGATAGTTTGCAAGGTATTGTATTGCAAATTATATTTGTATGTGAAGGCACTATAATAAAAAATAAAGCACTGTTAAGAAAAATTAAAAAATAACAAAGTAGTAAATGTGGATCATGTTTAATATTATGGAGCTTTACACTACAAAATGTTTGTTATATCTCTTTGGAAGACATCAATAAAGGACGTCAACAATGTCAAAAGAGCGATGTAGCCACATTCAACTTTGTCCCTTATTTATTAATGAAGAGACAAATTGAATTACAAAGCAAGGCAATGCAGCTAGTACGGTCCTCATTTTGATGTTTTAAAAACTGAATTCTATACAGAACCAGAGTGAGTGAAATGACTAATTGATGAGTGGATTACAAACGATAAAAAACAGATTACAAGCCAGTGGACAAACTGAAATAAAATCCGGTCGCAGTTGACTTTTCGTCCAAACAACAATTTGACGAGACGGAAAAAATATATTTCCCCTAGGCATTCCATTTTTCATTCAATCATTTTTCCTTCAGAAAGAACAGGTGGCATGAAATAACCAGAAAATATATATATTCAATGTTTGCCTTTGCTTACGACTTTGAAAATTTTATAACGCCCCGCAACTCAGGCATGGCGGGACCAGAAAAGAAACGTCGAAAAGGAAAGAAATTTGAAAAAAAGTAGTTTTTTGCCAAGAAAATATGATTTTAAACAAAATGAAAGTGGTGACTAAAGGACATTTTTTTACTTTTATTGAGTGCTCCCTTATGGGCTTTTTGACAAAGAAACAACTTTTTGCAGTGTTAAAAAAAATAAAATTTTGACTTCTCCATTATAAACTGGAGAGAGTGAGAAAAAAAAATTATTTTATTGTTAGAGCCTTGTAGGGATGGTGGGTTAGTTTTTCAAAGCTTTAAAACACAAGGTTATCATTCAGTCATTTTGCCTATAAACCCTTTTTTGTTTTGTCTGTGACCCTTATTAACTTTAGAAAAAAAAGCACTGAAGAAGACTTTTGAATTTTTGCAATTCAGTAAATCAGAAAGAGTTAGTTAGTTCAGGTTAGAAAGTAAGCTGAGACAGGTGCAGTTTTCATTCTAATTGTGGAATAAAAATGTTTATTTATTTAGTGAAGGCTCTACAGATTGGGAATTAAAAAAAGATATGTCCTAGGAAAAATATAATTTAGCCATAAATATCCTGGCTCGAAGGAAAAAACCCTAAAATAGGCCTTCGTCCTTTTTCTGGAAGGGCGCATTTAGGTTTATTCAGCCGGTATGTTTTGTATTTGTCGACTTAAGGGGTAGTTTAGTTTTTACGGTCCGCATATATTTTCATATATTTGGGCAGCAAATACTGCGAGGGATTGAAATTTTTTGCTATACTTAATAGAACGGTCCCTCTCTCTCTCTCTAGCTCTCTTTTAGTTTCCCTTATTAGCATAAGCAACCGTTATTTGACGTGACCTCAGCACTATTTGTGCATCAACTTTTGTGCATTAAGTCTTAAGCAAAATCTCATTAATTATGGAAAATTGCAAAACTGCCAGCAAGAGGAGCCATTCGCCCCTATGCTCATATGGACTTGTGTGAGTTTTGCCGGGGTTAATAAAACGCAAGAAATAGTTTCAGAGCACTTTTCCCATGTTGCATCGGGACTAATTAAACATTACCAGTGCTGTTAGGTAACAACAACATAAAACTTTTATAAAAAGAAAGAAAGAACAAAATTATGACATTAGCAGTGAATATATGACTGATATCATCTGCCTAAAGAAGTTTTCCCATTATTCATCAGCCGTTACCTTACGACTACAAACACGTTAGTAGAAGGAATGTGAGACTTCTTCCTCCTCCTCATCAAAAACCTGAGAGCGCACCCTCCTAATAGTCATCTTGATATTTAAAAGTTGAAACACTTGATAGAAACCACCCTCAGTCATTTAATTTCGCTAATCTCTTAAAAGGATGGATTTTTCGGTCTGCCTTATTCATATAGCTTCTTAATATTTTAGATTTAAAGCATATGCATCTCATTCAATAATTTTCTTATTAATATCTAAAAGTTTATAGCCAGTAGTGCTATGTTTATATATTTGTATACACTTTGTTGCAATACCAATTTGTAAAATTCCATAAAACAATATTATCTCATAAGCGCCATTTGGTGAAATAAAAAAGTTATTTAAGCACAAAAGGATTTGAATTATTGTTCTTTCAATTCGACCGATTGAGCAAGATATCGGAACTGTTTCCGGAAACGAGATGCAAACAATAAATTTGAGCTTTCTAAATCCAAGTCCCTAAAAGGTTTCTCAATTTAATCCCTTTCCGTTATTCCTCAAACGCCTGTTTCGAACACAGACTCCGGAACTATTTAAATGCTTATTGTATCTAAGACTATTTGTTTTGCGACTTTTCCGCCATTGTTTGCGTCCTGTTTGAGGTCCGCTCATTAATTACTGTAAAAGACATTTCAACATCCATTGTCTGACTTTCCGACCGGGTTCCTGTGTGTATCTACCCTTCAATATTTCAGTGTCGTAAAACAAGCAGCTCAAAAAGATCTGGTGTTATAAACCTAAACAATACGTACATATAGTAGATGAAACAATTAATCCATGCCTTCAGCTGAATGCCTGAGTTATGGCCATGGAAGAGTTAATTTTGTACCAAGGGCGTAAAAGTGTATGTTAACGTCTGCATATGAAGCGAAGGACGGTCCTAACCCTTTAGTTTTAACAATAACTTTTTTTTACGACTTAGACGATAAACTTTTTTATTTACAAGTCTAAAACTGTATGTTTTTTCGCGTTCGCGGTGGTTCAAGAATAGTTGTTATTAAGCACACAAGAGCACACCCACACCAGTGGGTGTGCTCTTGTGCTGCGTCAGTGATCTTCCTCGACTAACTCGGGCGCCACTCTTCGGATTAATGTGGTGAAGGACCCACTTGCTCGGTGTAAACGGAGCGATTCGTTGGAAAATGCCTTTTAGGCTTTTGACAGTTTAGAGAGTTGCAGTGGCGCATCTAGCCTGTTGTGAAGGAGGGGGGGGGGGGGGGTGCGGGAGGGAAAAATTATGCACAAATTTTTTTTGAGGTGCCATGCCCACTTTTTCCCTATGCATAAATTATCCAATAAAAAGAGTGTAATTTTCAAAAATATTAACTGAGAAATTAATTTTGACTGAGAAAGTCAGTAACAACTTTATTGACCGCCTATAACTTGAGAACACCTCGACTAATCGGAGTGAATCCAACTGTTTTTTCCTCTTCTTTATGCCCTCTTTGACTCCCCACCATTGGAAGTTCTGTAGGTGGAATATTTTCGGAGATAGACCCATTCGGAGCTCGATTTTTAAGCACTTTTAGAATCGCGTTTTTTGACCATTTTAAAAAAAGACCTCTTTAGAGATAATGGTCATTCGATCTGAGTTTGAAACGTTCTTAAGGGATAACAAGTGTGCCGTTCCGATCAAAAAGAGCAAAAAAAAATTTCCGGAAATGTCCAAAGGGGGGGTGGGATATTACGACTCTTTTCTCAATTCTCAACTTTGACCGCCTGTAAATTAAGAACGCCTCTACCGATCGGAGCCAGTCCAACTATTTTTTCCTCTTCTTGATGTTCTCTTTCACTTCCCACCACCGCAAGTGGCGTAGGTGCAATGTTTTCGGAGATAGACCCCTTTCGAGGTCGATTTCAAAAGTCGTCAAAATTAAACTTTCCAATGGTGCGTTTGCGTTTGTCACTCAGTCAAACAAAAACCCCAAAGATATCTAAAGAGTCAAAAAAAGGAGAGGGGCGAGTGGGGTAAATGCGTGCTTTTATAACTACTTGGATAAACAACTCCTAGGATACTAGTAGTTAAGCAAAGCGGATTTCAGAACAATCCAAAGACGATGATGTCACCTTAGCAACGAGGTGTTAAGCCTAGGTTATATTTATTCGACAAGTTGAGGTGAGTTCCAAATGAGAAGGAGGCTTTTGCGCATAATAAAAAAAATAGTAACTTCCTTACAGTACATGCAAAAATTAACTTTTATGATTTCTCAAGGTCAAGTCGCGCGCTCAAGGTTACGCATGTCTCAAGGTCCGTGACTAGCGTGGACTTATCGTTGTGATTTTCGAGGTTCGTCGGCTGGGGTCCAAGGTCACCCGGCACGCGATTTTCAAGGTCAGTTTCGTCGTATGACGCTCCCTTTCAGGCCCATGGGTGATTCTAGACCACCTAAAGTGGGCTGGAAAAGACTTTGATTATCTACTTAATTCACTATTTATAGAGGTATTTTTAAGAAGTATGGGGACTAAGATTCAATTTCCTGTTTTGCAAAATTTTTAAATTATTCCGCTTGTCGTTTAAAGTGCTAGGCAAATAAATTACACAAAGTGGATTACTGAAGTGTTTGCATGCCCGTGGGAAGCTAATACGAAAAGGGAATGTGAAATGCGGTAACATATGAGTTGATACAATTCCGAAGCCGAACGATACGACTGGTGGCACATCTTCAATCTCGTTCTTGTCCCATTTAATTTAGTGTTTCATTATACATGCTAAACCGAGAATAAGAAATATGTTAGTGATAGCGAAATAGCTATTAGAAAATACGTATGCGTCACGTTTAACTATACAATAAGCTAACGCATTGTTAAGAGTATATTAACCTCAAGCAAATGTAAACTGAAGCAATAATGTAACTAAAAGAACATTCTTCTATTGTCTTCATTGAGTTTTCACTCAGATTCTTCGCTGAGTTTAAACGAAAGTGAGATTAGTCAGGAGACTACTTACTGATATACTAAGTAGCCATGCCTCGATTGGATAAGGGAGGAGCTTATGCGCAGTTTGAAACAAACTGCTCGAACCATCGCGTAAAAAGTTAATAAAGGTAATGTTTATCTAAGAAATTTGATTTGTTTACACAACTCGTTTAAAAGCAAAAACTGAAAAGTATTTTTTCAGCACCAATGCAGTTTTCTATAAACTTTTGCCGGAGAGCTCAATTGTACTAATCTTAGTACAATCCTAATATGTTTTTTTTGATCAAGTAGTGTACAAAAATAGTTTTCTTAAAATAATTTAGTAGGTAAAAAAAATGTAGGAGTAAAGTGGAAAGCACACTAACTGAATTGTACTATTATTAGTACAATATGTAGTTTTTATTTTCTACATTAGCTACAATCTGCATGTCACGTGCATTCGTATTTTTATTATTTTTGCATGTTTATTTTGATTTGTAAATGTTTGACCGGATTTTAAGATTAAATTATTTTAATTTTAAGACTACTTATTAAAGATTTTATTAAAAACTCACTCTTTAAATTGTGAGAAATTTATAAGAAAAAAAGGCTAGAATATTGCTTACTTTTTCTAGTTTTTTTCCTTCTTTTTGAATCTTTTATTGTAGTACGAGTAAAATAAAATCTAATATACATATTTATAACAAAAATAGCTTACTACTAAAACAGAACTTAAAATAACGGTTTGGCTGCAATATTTGGCTGAAGATGGAAAAATCAGTTAATTGGAAACATATTCGGTCTCTTAAGTCTTAATATTCTTGACATTTCTGACATATTCGGAAAGCACTGGGCACAAACCCAATATGCATCGTTCACAAACACTGCGCCCAGTGCACTCATTCATACATATAATCGACAATATGTATAATTAATATACATTTATAACTTTTAATAAGTTATACAATATTTAGTCAACTTTCATTAAGTTTTTATCAATCATTTAGTCAAGCTTTATTGTGATTTTATCTTTTTTTTTTCGTTTATTTTGACAATTTCTTTCTTAATTTTATTTGTCCACTTTCGCTTCAAATTTTTGCAAATATTTTCTTGAAGGCTGAATTTCCACTCTCTTTGTCTTTCACAATTGGTTAACTTTGATATTAAGTAGTTAACTACCAGAACTATTTTTACGTATAGAATTTAAAGTGTTTTTTGGGATTTGAGGCCGTGGTCCAATGGAATTTCTTCCTGACGTTTCGTCTACCGCTGCCCCTGACATTATCAAAGACGATGCATGAGGCAATGGGCGAAGTGATCTCCAGTGCTTCCCGACGTTGACTGATTCGACTGTGATGAGGTCCGTGCTATTTATTCCCCGCCGGCGCCGATGCGCTGCAGCGGAGCGACTGGGGTGGGGGTAGCGGTGACGTGGGGTTTCGTCGCACTTGAAGTGTGTCGTAGACATACGGTGTGTTCATTATAAAAGTTCATGTACATGAACATATGTAACGACTTGCAAGACATGCTGTATGGTGAACATTCTTCAAATGGTACAATGGTACATTATAAAACTTCATCTAGTTGGCTGTGAAATGTCAAAAGAAAAGGATGGAGAAACAAAAGACCATTTATTTTGATTATGTCATCCTTTTCTGACAAAATTTCATAGCCTGCTAGATCAAGTTTTATAATGAACACCCCGTACTTCAAGTGCCTCCACTGCTCCCAGTACCTCCACTGCAGCGCGAAGGCGGGGGAATAAATACCACGGAGCTCACCACACTCGAATCAGTCAACGTCGGGAAGGTCGAGAGATCACTTCGCCCATTGCCTCGTCGCCATTGATAATGTTTGCCGCAGCTGTAGACGAAACGTCAGGAAGAAATTCCACACGGCTTCAAAGCCCGGAACATACTTTAGATTGTATTTTGACAGGCCGTGAGAGCTTTCACAGTCTTATTTTTACGTATACAGGGTGAACCAGAATAGTGTGAAGTCATATAATTTAATATTTTTAAATAAGTCACCCTGTATTTTTTAGGTACTAGTGCTCTTACTTGGCACTGAAAATTTGACATCGTTGCCGGCACTTGTTGGGTGACCCTGTATTTCAAATTCAGGATGTTTTGACATATTAGAAGCCATGGAATGTTCATTTTTTCCTACCCATCTGGTTTTTAAACTCATGTCAAGGTTGCCATATTTTTGTGAATAGATCATACATGATACCGCATACAAGATACTTTCAGTTTATTAATGAATTTTTCTTAAACTACTGCATTCAACGATGTCAAATTTTGAGGATTCAGGACGAGCTACAAGATCTCTCAAATTCCAGAACAATATAAAGGGTGTCCTTTTAAAAAAAAATATTACGTTATATGACGTCACACTTTTCTAGGCCACCACACCTGTATATGTATAAATATTTTCGTAAAATAGATCCTTTTGTACAATATAGGTCCCCGTTGAAACGAAATCTTTTACCCTACTAGTGTACAAGATATCTTGTTGTTTCAAGTTAAAAAGACCACCCTGTATATGCACCGTGTACAACAACGAGCTAGTATATTACATATGGAGAGACCCTCCTCTTTTACAGGTTTGGCCCCCCTTTTTAGCAGTGGATACCTTGATAATGGCGGCGATATCTGCTGCTTGAATTAACGTCTTACCGTCAAATCATTTAAAGATGTGATTTGTCAACTGTTGTGCTCTGACGATAAAATTACGTCATGGGTACCTTAAAAATATCGAACTTTCGGCCAAAACTTGGGACGATTTTTAGGAAATATCGGCATTTCTTGGCTCTGTCTATATCTCCTAGGATATTCGTGTACAACCATGATCCCAATGCTAGATCTGATGCTTCCAACCAAAGATTGTAAAAAAAGGATGGCGCAACTAAATCGATTTGTGCGTCAAAGAGTGACGTCATGACAGACCACTGCTCTGACCGAAATATGTTAATATAACTAAATGTGGAGTATAAGGGGTCTTGCAACTCGCTACAATAAATTTAGGATATAATAGAATGGATATTTTAAGTCAGCTTAACCAAACATACCTATATACTAGGTGTCCCAAAAAATAACGTTTAAATGGAAAACACTTAAAACTTAATTAACATATGTATTCTGTCATGTCCCAAATTATTGTAACACTTGATATATTTTTGAATTT
Organism: Taphrorychus bicolor; assembly: GCA_951812265.1. Lineage (NCBI taxonomy): Eukaryota > Metazoa > Arthropoda > Insecta > Coleoptera > Curculionidae > Taphrorychus > Taphrorychus bicolor. Next base: position 30,229,926 of record OX638304.1, read on the forward strand.
GAACAAAAGGTAATAATAGAAATTCTTGGTTTTCTTATAATTTACTATGCATATTAAAGCGACATCAATATTTGGTTAGTAAATCTTCTCGTTACTAGAGGGCGAGCAACCTAAAGTGTGCTGACCAATGGAGGCCGATGACGTAGGAGTTTCGGTTTATATCCATCTTTTTTTCTTTTAGTTTTTAAATATTTCCTTTCAACACCGATTGTAACGTCATCTCGGTTTCTCTCAAAAAAGCTCATTGAAAAATTTTTGCGTTGGGCGCGGCGGAAAATTTCAAATTCAATAGCGATTTACGTGCCACAGAGTGACGTCATGAAATACCACCATGACAGAACCTTGCTGACACAGGGTGTCCCAAAATTAAAATATTTGTAATGATATCAGTCTATGGCATCCTTACACTTTACTTGATTTGTTGGTGTCACATGGTATCGAAAGAGAGTTTTACGTAAATCAAATTTATCTTCGCATTTGCGAATGATTACCAGTTGGGTTGTTGGGTCAAACCAGTTTACCATTGTTGGGTCAAAAATCGGCTAAAATCAACAAGGATTTTCAATATAATTTTCAATATAATAAAAGGATTTTCAATATAATAAAAACTTGAAAATTTTCGTTTCAATTCACGTCACTTTTCCATTTCAAACTGTTCTTTTTTCTGCTCTGCTTCAGATTGGAAGCATTTCTGAGATTTTTTGAGTGGTACTGTCCTGCCATTTATTTTATACGTGTATTCTAAATCTAGTTTTACAAGGTGGTTTTAGCAAAAACTATAGATAATGATATAAGAAAGATTCATTGAAAAAATGTTTAGTGGAACACAAAAGAATAATCTTCAATTGAATGAATAAAAATGCACCCTAGTCAGTTATAATTGCGGGCAAAGAAGCCTTTGTCTTACAGACTAAAATTGCTTGACTAATCTGCAACTAGCACCGCATAATTGCATAAATTAAGGAAAACTCTGGGGGATTTTTAATAATTACTTTGGTGTATTTACATATTTTAATCCACAACTGAGAAAGGTCCGCAGTGGTTGGGAAATTTGAGACCATGCTCCACGTATTTCTGATAAAAAGTTTAGAATTGCTACTAAAAAGAATTTGTATAAGTTAATTCAGGATGAAAGACGAGGACCTTGACAATCTTTTTGGATTTAGGAAAGTTTTAGGTCGTTTTATTAAACACGATAAAAGTTGCTGAGGGAGGAGAATCTAAACATCCTCTTACCACCCAAAGAAAAGCAGCAATACTGCAACCCAGAGATGGTCATCATATCCTGATGTTTACTCTGCGTATTATTATGGAAAATCATCTTTCTCTCTCTCTATCCCTTTCTCTCTTTCTGTCTTGTTCTCATTTACTTGAACCTTAAATGATTGGAGGAGAGAACAAAAGATAATAATATTCTATGTTTATTTTATTGCATTTTTGATTTCAAACTAACAAACTAATTTATTAAAATTTTTTGTTTCCCTTCGTTAATTAAATTTGCCACTGCTTCTGGTGAAATTTATGGCCGAAAGGTCTAAACTGTAACCACAAGGGCGTAGGACAATCCTCAGTCTATTAAATAAATGGTCCCGTCTTTCGTTGCGAAACCTTTTTCAAGGGCTTTGCCGCTAGTTTCGGAGCAGTCTATAATTAATTCACGATTTTCCTAGAACGCGTATGTGTATTTCAACTGACAAAACATGCTGTTTCATGTCTGCATTCAGTAAAGTATTGCACAATGAAAAATGTCTCTAATGAGGCAATTATTTAAAAAATGTACAACTGCCTGTAAAGCAGCCCTTCGTTAGCAGTGACGTCAAATTGGCATTCACCTGTTCAATAGCTAAACGGCCCTTCGGGTCAAGATTTATAACTAGGGGCTAGAAATTTATTTCTCCGGCCACGGATCGGTTTTGGCATCCTATTCAGGTCGAAAAGAGGCCATTTCTATGGCCATTTAACAAACTCTAGCTACTCGTGTCGCAAAAATGTGTTTCGTGTGCTATTGAGAAAGTGTTTGATTGTTTATGATTGCGATTCGATTGCTCTCAGTGACTTTCTTTCAGTGGAGCGTAAATATGGCAAAGTGTACGCTAAATATTCGGTGGCTTAGTTAAACATTAACTAACGAACATAAACCTGAAATGTTTCATCCGAGCAAACCCTCGTTAATGCATATTTCAACGGGACCAGGCCTTGGCTTAAGGGCGCAAAACGTTGTTTTAGGACCAAAATGTTTTATTTTTGCACTGTCTCTAAAAATCTTTTTAGATCTAAAAAAATACTTTAGACCCAATATATATTAATGATAAAACCCAGTAAATTTATCTAATCATATATCTTAATTTGAGTTTGATGTTAATCTAAGGCCGAATTTACACTAGCATTGTGGTATTTTGAAAACTGAAAAATCCTGAACTAATGCAAAAAACGTTCTTTGAAAATTACCGTATTTCCATTAGTGATAAAGCAACTTTCCTAAGTTTTTCAATTATTATGCCTCCCTAAGGCAACAAGCCAATCGACTTTCGACAGCGCTAAATTCATCAACGACGTTTCCTGTGGGAGTCCCAAAGCCGAATAAATGCAAATCTGTTTGGAGGGAGCTCATGACACAGGACTGCTCTGGTGCTCACTCTTGTTTTAAGCCAGAGGGGCTTTTACAATACCTATTCGTGAGTGCAAAGTATATTAAAATCGCCCACTGGGTGTTATTTTAAAGATAAAGCCTATAATACTTTGAATTTCGAAATTTAATTAAAAAAAAAGCTAACGCTTAGAGAAAAAAGAACCATTTATCTTTTGGTAGTCTGCAGTTGTGGGAAAAATGAAAATTTTCTTTAGGAAGGTCTTTAAAACGTTTTGATCATCGATACGATTCGAATTAAAGAGTAAATCCCATAAACTTGACAACTCTGGACATTCCTTTCGAGAGACAAATTCGGAGTCTTCATATCTCTCAGGAAAGCAAAAGATGCCAACTAGATGACGTTTTTAAATAAACACCTTCTAAGTTCGACATGAATAGCTGTTGTTTTATACTGTTTTACAATTGTGGCTGATATCAAGGTTCGCTGTGACGTCAAGTATGTTAAAATCTTTGGATGTAACGTGGTGAAAGATTTTTCAGTTAGATTGAAGATCAAAAGAAGAGTGTGTAAATATTATTGCAGAAAAAAGTGGTTTAGCGTTATTAATTTTAGTTGCCTTTTGTGAAGCGGTGTATAGGGTCTATTGAGGAGGCTTAGCTTTATATTGAGATATCAAAGGTTTGTCAGTAATTTGCGGTTGATCTCAAAATTAAGCAATATTGGCACTTCAGAAGTGGTTTAAACCACATTCTGAAATTTAGAGCCTTCAAACGAAGATTTTGAAACATGAGCAAAAATGCATTCGAAAAAAAGTCATACCCTTCTAGATGATGTTTCCTAATACTTCACCATAGTTTTTTTTGTAGGGTAGAGCCGATGAAGCAGAAGCTATTGAAGAGAATAATAGATATTCTCTCTCTTTAATAGTAAATGAATCTAGGATTCTCTTCTCTGCCTCCATAACTTCATTCTCAAACTCCCGAGTTCTACGCCGCTCTTTGCGTTACCTTTATCTCTTGCCTCCCATGTCACGTGCAATCTTTGACATCTCTTCCCTAAGAAACAAAATCTCTACACCCATCCCCATGATGTGTGCCTCAAGGGCCTGGCTCTGACTTACAAATAATTCTCTTTTAATTCATAGTTTTTTACGTTTTGATTTGATGATATCTCTGTTATTACACTTTTATCGAAACTGCTGGCCAATTGCTTTGCAACGCTCGATTTTTGCACCAAGTTTGAGGGAGCATAACTCTGAAATGGACCAACGGATTTCTTCAAACAAAGCGAATTTGAGTATACTTGTCCCTGCACTATTTTACGTGGTATGCTTAAACAAGATAAGTTATTCGTGAAATTATACAGGGTGGAAAATAAGGTGATGTAATTTTGTTTATACTTTTCGTTTGCACAACTTTCAGAAAATAAATAAAACATTATTTTTTGATACAGGCCTATAAAGAATGATGTAACACCTCGGGACATGTTCGGATTTTTTTTCGATATACTGCCTAGTTCGATAAATATACCATATTTTCGAAAAAGTCCCAAAGTATAGTTGACACTTTTTTAAAATCGATGAAGTAAACTCACAGGAAATTTATTCATGTGCTAAAAATTAGTTATACACCAGTGGAAAGAAAAATGATGAAATTTTACAATCATTTTTAATATGTTAAAATCGACACCCATGATCGATATTATTCATGAAGGTTTTTATTGCTTTTATAACATTTCTAAGCAATTTCATAATTATCTATTACTAAACAAGAAGATTTATAACTTTGACCTTGAAACATTTACTACATCATACGGCAGAATTGCATTCAAATGTTATTATTATAAAAAGGACTTATTTAAAAAAAAAATGTTTCACTTCTTAGGTATAACAAGATATCAATAAAAAAAAGGTACCGAGAAAAAACTTGGTTTAACAACTTTCTATTCGCAAATTTCAAAAACGAGAACAACCTTTGTAAATAATGATCATGTGGGTGTGGATGTGGGTGTATTTGATCAGATTAGAAAATGTGGTACAAGTTTAACATTTTTCTTACCCCAGGTGTATCTGACGGATGTGGAAGCCATTTTTAGCTCATGAATTTCCGCTCACGAAAGTCCCTGTGATCTTACTGCATCGATCATGAATGAAGCATTGAATAAAAAGATCATGCTGAATCCATGTCATGCTAAAATATTCGAGAAAATGGACTTTTTCGAAAACACGGTATATTTATCGAACTAAGCAATATATCGAAAAAAATCCGAACATGTCCCGAAGTGTTACATCATTCTTCACAATCCTGAATCAAAAAATCAATTTTGATGTATTTTCTGAAAGTTGTGCAAATGAGAACTATACGCAAAATTACATCACTTTATTTTCAACCCTGTATAATTTCACCTGAATAACTTAACTTCTTTGGTCATACCACGTAAATTAGGACATGGACGGGTTTACTCAAAGTCGTTTCGATCAAAAAAATCCGTTGATCCATTTCAAAAATCGGGTGTTGCAAAGCAATTGGCCAGCAGTTTATTTTCACAAAAGTTCCTTTCTTCACACCATTTTCTGTACGTTTTGTAATTCGAAAAATTTAAATTAAGTAGTTGGTTCGTCAATTTTATTTTCGTAATAGCTGCAAACACAATTTGCAAACAACAAAATGTCAATTCGATACATCAAAATCAGAAGTTATTTCGTAAAGTCTTTAGATTATATCTCAAAGTTTTATCTTTGAGTTACATAAAAGCTTTTCGTCACGTATTTCACACAAGATTTTCTTCTCATTTTGACTACAAATAGTGAATTATTAGTTGATGAATATGAACAATTTCTACTGATCCTAGCTGATAACCTTAAATTTCACTAAAACATTATGTTCGTTGTTCACAGACGCATTTGGAGATATTTTAAGACGTTTTACGTTGATTTCTACAAATTTTAGCTGAAAACTTTACTAAAAAACTATTAGTGTTGCTCACATACTCATTTTGAGACGTTTTAAGGCGACTTATGCCGATTTTTACTGATTTTAGCTGAAAACATAAATGTTTACTAAAAAACCACGAATGATACTCATAGACGTATTTTGAGGCATTTTACGTCGATTTCTACTGATCTTGGCTGAAAACATTAAATTTCTTTAAAAAAAATACTGATTGACGCGTTTTGAAACGTTTCAAGACGTATTACGTCAATTTTCTCTGATCTTAGGTGAAAACATTAAATTTCACTAAAAAATTACTAATGTTGCTCACAGACGCATTTTGAGACGTTAAAGTGTCTTACGTCGTAATCTACTGATCTCAGCTGAAAATATTAATTTTTACTAAAGAAACACTGAAAATGATCAACGTATTTTGAAATGTTGTAAGGCGTTTTACATCGATTTCTTCTGATTTTAGCAGAAAGCATTAAATTTCACTAAAAAGACACGAATAATACTCATAGACTAATTTTGAGACGTTCTAATGCGTTTTACGTCAATTTCGACTGATCTTAGCTGAAAACGTTAAATTTCAGTAAAAGAATACTAATGGTGTTCACAGACGCATTTTGAGTCGATTTAAGGCGTTTTACATCGATTTCTACTGACCTTGGCTGAAAACATTAATTTTCACTAAAAAGCCACGAATGATACTCATAGACGTATTTGGAGACGTTTTAAGGCGTTTTACGTCGATTTTCTAGCTGAAAACATTGAATTTCACTACAGAACACGAATGATACTCATAGACGCATTTTGAGTCGATTTAAGGCGTTTTACGTCGATTTCTACTGATCTTGGCTGAAAACATGAAATTTCATTAAAAAAACACTACTGATACTCATAGACTAATTTTGAGACATTTTAATGCGTTTTACGTAGATTTCTACTGATCTTAGCTGAAAACATTAAATTTCACTAAGAAAACACGAATGATAGACGCATTTTGAGACGTTCTAAGGCGTTTTACGTCGATTTTTTAGCTGGAAAAATTATATTTCACTAAAAAAAACACGAATAATACTCATAGACGCATTTTGAGTCGATTTAGGGCGTTTTAGGTCTATTTCTACTGATCTTGGCTGAAAACATTAAATTTCATTAAAAAAACGCTACTGATGCTCATAGACTAACTTTGAGACGTTTTAATGCGTTTTAGGTCGATTTCTACCGATCTTAGCTGAAAACATTAAATTTGACTAAAAAAGTACGAATGATTAGACTCATAGACGCATTTTGAGTAGATTTAAGGCGTTTTATTTCAATTTCTACTGATCTTGGCTAAAAACATGAAATTTCATTAAAAAACACTACTGATGCTTATAGACTAATTTTGAGACGTTTTAAGGCGTTTCACGTTGATTTCCATTGATCTTAGCTGAAAACATTATTTTTCACTAAAAAGACACGAATGATACTCATAGACGCATTTTGAGGCGTTCTCAGGCGTTTTACGTCGATTTTCTAGCTGAAAACGTTTAATTTTACTGGTTTTGGTGGTCAAGTGGCGGATAGGGACTTCCTCCCAGTCTACCTGGGACGCAATTTCCTAGTTTCATTTAATTTTACTAAACAAACACTAATGATGCTCAGAGACGCATTTTGAGTTTTTTTAAGGCGTTTTATGTTGCTTTCTACATAGCTGAAATTTTTATGTTTATGTTTATGTTTTATATTTTTAGTTTTATGTTGCTACTAAGCTGAAAACATTAAATTTCACTAAAAAAAAAAAACGAATGATACTTGTTGTAGTATTACCTGGGTTTGGTTGTATTACCTTTAGTTGTTGTTGGAGATGAAATCAATTCAATGTCAGATAGTTTTTAGAAATTGTCATTAAATCGTTATAATATCTTTTCAACTGTTTATTATTGGACTCAATAACACAACATGGTGTCAGGTGAAAGCCCCATTTTTCATTGAATAGCAGGAGTGTATGTAAAACTTCTCCAGGAAAATCTCAAGTCATCAGGTGCTTTGTCCATTGAATTTCCACCATGAAAAAGCAGAAAAGGCAAAATGTTAATCAACTATCTTCGATGGATAATACAAGTGAAAATGTGAGTGTGCCACCATCAAACTCGAATAATGAAGAAGCAGCTTTGAGCAAACCACATCATCATCGTCTTTTGAGCAGTACTATGCAAAAACTATCCATGGACGGGAACTTATCAATTAATTGGGGAAACTGGACCCAGAACTTTAAAATTTATATAACGGCTTAGAAGATGAGGATGACAGTAGGAAGGTAGCTATATTCTTTCATCACATCGGTCCAGAAGCTCTTTTCAACTCATTTTCAATTTGGACATGGATTATGTAAATATGCAGATCTGATAAGACGATTCGAAGATCATTGCAACCCGAAAACCAATGTAACCATTGAAAGGCACAATTTTTTGACGAGATGTCAAAAGGAGGATAAGACTATCGATGACTTTGTACGACATTGAAGAATTGGAGTTTAAGGTGTGAGTTAGACAAGTTGAGAGAAAGTCCAATACGAGATATGTTTATTGTTGGCCTAAACGTAAGTAATAGGTCAATAAAAGAAAAGCTTCTTCAAGTGGACAACCAAGATTTGGACAAAGCAATTCAAATAGCCAAAAGCATGGAACTCACAAAAGTACAGCAGAAAAGCTCTGAAGTCATGAGATATCAGGTGAATGATAGGTAGCGTCAAATTGGTCATCAATTAGAGTACAAGCCGAAGACATATCATCAGCCTCGTAGGTATGGTTCAGGTGAGAGACGTCGGTATTATCAAGATAGTCACAGGTCGACAGAAGATTCAGGTAAAAGATCAAGTTCGAAGGTGAGTGAAAGAAAATGTTCAAGATGTGATCAAATTCACAGACAAAAGTGTCTTGCAATAAATGTTACGTGCAATATATGCTTCAAAAAGGGACATTTTGCAAAATTTTGTACACAATTTTTTGATTTAAGGGATTAATAATAGACCTCCAAACAAGTCATGGGACATAAATATTACAGTTAATAATAAAGTTGTTCGTTGCAACTTAGATACTGGTGCTGAAGCTTGCGTCATGTCATATACTACGTTTAAAATTGTAGGTATGAATAAAAACATTTACTGTTTACTAATGTAAAACTAACGTCATTTGTAGGAGAATATGTACCCATTTTTGGGTAAATCAAATTTATTATGCAATATTAATGAAGAAATTGTCACAATTGAATTTGCTATTGCAAAGATTCAATGCCATACTACCTTTGGTCTTCCTACCTGCCAACAATTAAATTTAGTGCAGAGAATTGGGTTAGTTGGTCATAAGAATTTGATTATTAATGAATATAAAGACGTTTTTGATGGTATATGATGTTTACCAGGTGAATGTCATATTACAGTCGACTTGAGTGTTTGTCCTGTTGTCAGTGCTCCAAGAAAAGTACCTTTTGCATTAAATGAAAGATGGAAAGAGGAATTAAATCGTATGATTGATCTTAGAATAATTGAGAAAGTAAATTAACTGAGTTCATTGGTAAATTCATTAGTCATTGTAGAAAAGAAAAATAAATCATTGAATGTATGTTTGGATCCACGTCCACTTAACCGTGCAATTAAAAGGTGCCATTATCAGTTGCCCACTGTAGAAAATGTACGTTCTAAATTGTTAGGTGCTAAATTTTGGGTGGTATTTAACAGACTGCCAAATTTATCCAACCTTTTCATTGAAAAAATTACTTTCGTTTCCAATATAACCAAATATAAAAACCATGCTAGTCTCTTATATTATTTGTTCTTTAAAATAACTTTTGTTGACTATAAATGCTGAATGTTCACCAAATTTTATTTCTCATTTAATTGTATCATGATAACCAGATATTTAATATTCGTCGATGTCTTATATCACTTTATGTATTATACTAACCTGAACTAACCTGAACTACTGAGAAATAATATAAGACATCGACGAATATTAAATATCTGGTTATCATGATAGAATTAAATGAGAAATAAAATTTGGTGAACATTTAGTAAAATCGATAGACTTACAGAATTTATAATGTAAGCAATGGTAAAACAATATGCAATATAGTTATTTTAGTGGTGCTGTTCTCAATTTCTGAAGTATAATAAAAAATTGGGTTCCATTAAACATTTTTGATGTTTATTAAATTTTTGGTGGACAGCGCTAGTGATGTATGGTTTAATTTGGCGTACATTATATTAGTTTCCCTAAATTTTTCAGCACTCTAGATGCACAGTCAGGTCTTTGGCAAATAAAATTGGATCAACGCGTTCAGATTTGTTTGCCTCCGGAACTCCTTTTGGAAGGTACAAATTTTTACGTTTACCATTTGGTGTTTCCTGTGCTCCAGAAATGTTTCACCAAAAGATGACAGAACTTTTTCATGATATTTCGCGAGGACTTATACACTTGGATAATATTTTAATTTTTAGTGATTCTGTTGAATATCATAATGAGATTTTGAGAAAGGTCTTTGAGAAAGCAAAATAAAATATTTTAAAATTTAATTATCATAAATGACAATTTTTACTTAATGAAGTTCAGTATCTTGGTCATATTTTCTTCAGGGCTGCAGGAATGAAACCTAAGAATGTGTCAGATATAAAGCGATTTCTTGGAATGGTTAATTATTTGAGCGCCTATATTGACAATTTGGCAGCAAAAACGACTAATCTAATACAGCTTCTTAAAAAAAAACGTATTTTATTGGAATGTGTCACATCAAATTGAATTTGATACACTCAAATTAATAAGTGAAACTCCAGTTTTAGATTACTTCTCACCTGATATCCCTGTCACTCTTTCAGTGGTTAGTTCGAAGTTTGCTGTAGGAGCAGTTTTAATGAAAAATAAAAGACCTATAGCTTATGCATCTACGTCTTTGTCTAATTGTCAGTAGTCTAAGTAAGCTAGTCTAATATGCAGTCTAAGTATTTACAGATTGAAAAAAGTTGTATGCTATATTATTTGGGTGTACTCGATTTCATCAATATGTCTATGGTCGTACAGTGAATGTTGAAACTGATCTTTGGTTACATTGTTTAAAAGCCCCTGTCAGATGTTCCTAACCGTTTACAGCGAATGATGCTTAATCTACAACAGTAGGATCTAAATATTTTTTATACTCCACGAAAAGATCTGTTTATAGTTAATACCTTTTTTTTTCAAGCGGACTAAAAGTACGTCATTTGTTTTCTCCATATGCACACCTAAAGTGGGCTTTCAAATCCTGAGACCAAAAAAGTAGCAGAAAAGTCCTAGGCAGTAAAAGTAAAGTCAAAAGTCACCGCTAGTGTCATGGTGGCGCATATATAAACGATTTTCATTCACCAAAATTATTTTAATAATAGATGACACCAGATAAACCGATCTGAGTGTATTGCCATCTTTACATTCTTGTTGAAAAAACAAAGGACAGAAATACTCTCAGAGCACTCAAGAGCACCATCCGAAACCGTTATTAGTCGAAATCGCATAGGTTCTCGAATTCTGAAATCGTCTGTTAAATGTCATGCGCGTCATCATATTTATCTGTCAATGTGACATTTATTAATTTAGTATTGAAAATAATGCTACAAATTCTTAGTTTACCATAATCATTGGTTATTATTTAATACATTAAAACCATTGAACATTGAAAACCACCATTCTAACATATTCTATGTATTTTACAAATAATATACACAATTGGGTAAGTACCTAGACCCGCTTAAAGAGGATGAGAGAAAATTGCAAAACTGAACCACTTTTAAATAGATTTCTTATTTATTGCATGCTTGAAAAAAAAATAGTATATGTTACTCGGAGTAAAAGGTCTTTTTGTGCTTCGCCCAGTTGCAGGCCTCAGCTTCGCTTCGGCCGTCAATCTCTGGGCTCAGCACGAAAAGACCCACTTTTACTCCTAGTGACATAATCTACTATAGTAGAGCACCAGTTGATCCTCCCGAAATTGATGATATTTTAGAAGAGGGGCTACGGATTCATATGAATTTGTTAATTACAAATTTAGCGCAATGTCACCTCAAAAGCTTGAGGAAATTAAGTGTATTACACAACAAGATAGTGATCTGTTAACTTTAATTAATTATTGTCAAAATATTTGGCCTTCTTCTAAAAAGGAAATTATTTCCTGTCTTAAATCTTACTATAATTTTCGTCAGCAAATTCATATCAACGACGGACTTGTTTTTAAAAATGATTTTTTAATTATTCCTAAGCAAATGCGTTCAGAAATTTTAAAATTAACTCATGAAGGTTATTTAGAGATTGAGTGATGCTTAAAACAAGCCCGTTCAGTTGTCTTCTAGCCAAATATTTCAAATGAAATAAGAAACATGGTTCAAACTTGTATAACTTGTTTAAGATTTTGTAGTGGTAATTGTAAAGAACCTCTTCTATCGCATGAGTCAGCAACACTGCCTTGCGAAAAAGTTGGCGTAGATTTGTTTTTCTTTAATAAAGTTACATATATACGGGGTGTTCATTATAAAACTTCATCTAGCAGGCTATGAAATTTTGACAGAAAAAGATGACATAATCAAAATAAATGGACTCTTGTTTCTCCATTCTTTTCTTTTGACATTTCACAGCCAACTAGATGAAGTTTTATAATGAACACCCTGTACTTTTTTTATTTCTGAAACTATTTTGAAGTTCGTAAGTCTAAAGACAGTAACTCTAATCCTTATGTTGCATTATTGCAATATACAAATACTCCACACGCCTATAGATATTCTTCATCCCACCTTCTTATGTCTCGAAATTTGAGAATGAAACTACCAGTTAGTGCAGATTATCTGGTTCCAAAAGTAATTGATTATGCCCAATATAAAGTTTTTATTCAAGAGAAAGTAGATAAAATGAGGAATAATTATGACCAGCATACTCGAGCTCTGTCTGATTTAGTTGTTGGAGATAAGGTGTTGTATAAAAAAAAAGTTGCTCCTACATGAGAACCAGTAACAGTAATTCGTATTGGTCCTGTGCCACGGACTTATACTCTGTTCAGCGAGGGTTCAATATGACGTCACATTACTCATCTCATTTCATTAGAAAAAGATCGCAAAAAAACAGGCGTATTATTAGTTCTTATTAATAATAAAACCACCAGCTAATGTCAGTTTGACGCTTAATGTCAAAATATCGTCAAAATTTGGAAATCCGAGTCCAGATTTTGTAGAACTAAATATAGAAACGATAGATCCGCTTTTAAGGAATCATATGTAGAAGAAGCCACTGTGTGAAGAAAAACCGGAGAAAACTTCCAAGATAGTGAAGAAACAAGGAGTTACAAGCGGCGGAAGAAATTCCATCAACATACGTCCTAGGGAGGAACTATCAATTGTTGAAAAGAAGCCCCTGTTCCTGAACAATCACCGACTGGTCCACAACAATATCTTCCTCTGGTGTCACCTAAAGCCTAGATCCGCAGACTGAATCAACTTAAAAAAAAATGTGGAAGAACGGTGCATGCATGCGATACAGTTAAAAGCAAAACCGCGGTTAGGTGTCTTAAAAAAATTGCCCACACTTAGTTAAATTATGCACTCAATTTAAGTTATTTATGTTGCATGTCTTATTATCACATAGTGCGTAAATTAATTTCTAAGAAAAATTTCAAGAATTGAATATACAATAAACGTCAAACAGTTTTTTTATCAAATTAATGGATTCAAATTAATGGACACATATTAAACTATTCCGCCGAAAAGGGTGCATTCGAACGAAAAAAAGGAAAAATATGTTTGGCGACCAGACTACAAGGTTTCTGCTTGTTGGTTTTAGAACGCAAGTTGTGAGCACTTCTAGGTATAGTAAGTACACAAAAATACTCAGAATACCTTGGGCCGATTTTGTCCATATTTTATGATCTACATCCATGGCCGGGTGAATCATAGCAAGTGTGTATGGTAAAGCTGCTGCGGTTATTATTTCTGAATTTATACCCGAAATGGGAAAACTTTGGATTGTTAGCACAAAAGGCTAAACTGATACATGTCCGTGTCTACAAACATAACTTGACATTTTGTTCAACTGACATTTTATCAGAGACAGACGTGTTTTTTTGTATGACATCACAATTTATGACGTAATATTGAACCCTCGCTGAACAGAGTATATATTGTTCGTACAAAATATCGACGGAATAGGCGTCACCTTATTGAATCTAATGGAATAACTGATTCGTTGGGAAATGATAACAGATCACCTATAAGTTCTTCTACCTCTTATTCTCCTAGACGGTCTTCTAAACGAATTGTAAAATCATGTAAGTTTATTCATGGATGACGTTAGTTGTAAAAAAAAGTGCATGTTGTAGTATTACCTGGGTTTGGTTGTATTATCTTTAGTTGTTGTTGGAGATGAATTGGAATCAATTGAATGTCAGATAGTTTTTAGAAATTGTCATTAAATCGTTATAATATTTTTTGAACTGAACAACTCAAAAGTCAAAGTCTCATATATTGATAAGGCGTTTTACGTCAATTTCTACTGATTTTAGCTGAAAACATAAAATTTCACTAAAAAATTACTAATGTTGCTCACAGACGCATTTTGATACGATTTAAGGCGTCTTACGTCGATTTCCACTGATCTTAGCTGAAAACATTAAATTTCATATTCATAGTTCATAGCTGCATTTTGAGACGTGAACATTTACTTTTGTACCACTGTCTAGCGACTTTATACCATAAAACTGTGTCAAGGGTGTGCAATTGCCAAAATCCCGGCTATGCTTATGCAACTAGTTACGAAACATTAAGTAGACCGTTACGTCACTATCATCCATGACGTAACAGGTTATGGCACAAAAGTGGCTATTGTCGGGTTATGGCACAAAAGTGCCACAACCTGAAAAAAATGATTATTGGATTCTCTAGCCTGAACTAACCTGAACTAATGTTTGCAGCTTTTATTATTTATTATACTTATTGAATCCAAATAAGATATACCAATTTACATTCTGCATAAACACATATGTGGGCCTTTCCTTCTTCGGAGATGCTCAATTTAGTACTTAGAGAGGGTATTTCAAAATTCGATGTACATATTTGTGTAAGGTATGTAAGGGCAGATTCTTGGGGTCAAAATAAGACTTTTTCCTACAAGCATCTTCGCAAATATCTCGTTGTTAAGATACAGAGTGTTAATGTTAATTTAATCAGATTTTTATTTTTGATAAGTACATGAAATATTGATTTATATTTTGCTGGAAAATAGTGGTAGGTACAAACAAAAAACAAGAGACTAAAAAGTGTCAAAATGCAACAGGGAATTGAACTTCTTTTTAGAGTAGGTCAGTGACGCACCACAAGCTTTTGGGCGACAAAAAAAGTTTAATTTCAGCAAGAACCGAGTAAACCTGTAATTTTTACATATCCAGAGTAAAGTGCCTCTTTATCTTTAAGTTTAAATAAAACTTAGTCTTTAAATTAGAAAAATAAGAATTAAATATAAAATATTAAAAATGTTTAATTTAAACATATTAGAATAACATAAAAACTCTAATTTTTTATGGAAATAACCTGAACATAATTTTTTATTCTGACCTACCTGAACTAACCTAAGCTTAAAAATTTAAAATAAAATAATTTTTAATTAAATATTAAAAATATAAAGTAAAAAGTAAAAAATGTAAAATTTAAATTTTAAATATTTTTTTTTAATTTTAAGGAAACAAAAAGAATTTTTTCTTCAAGCTTAAGGCTGAAAGAAAGTTATAATAAAATTTGCATAAAATGTATGTATATTCTTTTTTCCACGCTTTAAAACATTTATCATTGGTTTCATTTGTCTCTAGGCCCTAGGGGCTTAAGATATTTTTTTGGAGCAAAAAAAAACACGTATTAAGTGCAAACTTCGTCTCAGCCTTTTTTTTCCTCATTTAACAGTCACAAAAGTTTCACCAAGAGTTTACATGCATAAACCTGAATAAAAGGACTATCCGCTTGGGTTTTAGAGCTCATTTTTTCAGGCTTAAAACACTAATCTTGTTACAAAATTTTAAATTAAATTTCGTTCTAACTACTTTGCTGGTAAACGAACTTAATTCAGTTATTTTGAGACGATTGCCTCGCTTTTTAATAACCAGTTAACTCCATTGTTAATTCGACTTAAGCAATGGTTATTGTTATAGCATTTAATATAAAATTCCATGCACAAAGTTTCCAAATTGTATCGAGATGAATTTGCCCTTAGGCACGGACCCAAAACTGTTGTTGGGCCTTAAAGCGCAATTATTCACTCGATTTTCCCCTCTGCTCTGGTTCTATGTGCATTTTCCAACAAAATGGTTATCGGATTCCCGTCCACAGAGACCGGTATCAATCAATCTACCATTAACGGACATTGTCTCTTTCCTGTTTGATTTCAGATATTAGGTTTCAAAAGAAACTTGTGGGGAAAGAAACTTTTTCGTTTCTTGCCGGGAGGTTTTAATTCGCATTCTAGGAACACCGCGGTTATATTGTGCGATGAGACTGCAAAAACCACATCCAATCTTTGCCACGTTATTTATGTGAATTCTTATTTAGGTGGAGAGAATCACGAAATCCCTCCGCACTGCTACAAGGTATAAATTCCCCTATATTGGCTCTGAAGAGAGACTAACTTGTGACCGCAATTTCTGAACTTTTCCCTTAGGGTTAACCGCATGTTTCATTATTAATGTAATCGCGCAAAGAGGTAGAACTGTACGTGGCAAACCTTCAAATTGAGCTTTCCAATTCCAAATCTTTCCACTTTTGGTGCCGGGTGGAGGCAATTATTAGTTAATTTCTTGATTCAATAAACCAGCGAACGTGATTAGTTGATAAATTCTAGTTTTTGTGCTTCCTATAGACACTTCTGCCTTACGAATCTATAGTGGGATTTTTGAACAGATGCTCATTATTTCAGTGCAACTTTTGAAAGTTTTGTATTATTTCCGCAAACTCTAACGGGCTGTTAAGAAGTATGAACATCTGGAAGCGACTAGTTTGGTTCGAATGGTTGGCAAAACGGATCTTAACAAATTACCACTTTTGCGACTTTTGTGATTTCTGGATGCTTGTTGAAGGAAGAAGTTGAAAGTTGCAGAGTTGCTTAAAACAATGAGAAACTCTAATCTGGATTTATAAAAATTAGGGTTTTAAGCGGTTTTTGCATTGAAATTAAGCTTTTTTTTGTATAATGTGGCAAATTTGGAATGCTGCCCTAAAATTTGTGGTACGTATCAAGGAAAAAAGTTAGTTAGCCCAGTTAAAATATGTACATCGAATATTGAAACTCTCTCTATAAGTATGGAAATCAGCATCTCTGAACAAGAAAGGCCTAGATATGCAGAAATATTTTCAGTTTTTTTTGAACAGTTTACAGAATGGATAAGAAGGCAATTATAGGTAGATGGACTCCTAGATATAAGAACTGAAATAAACCAATCATATGGGCAATTCTATCTGAGCGATATAAAATTGGCCAATCACAGCTTGGAAAATATGATATAGGCAAAAATGTCAATGTCGGTGTCCAATTAAATTAGACGTGGAGATACCAAAAATAATAATTTAATGTGCAACTAGTGTCGAAAATTGCACTTTCCACAGGAGGGTGAAGGTTTGGACACGAGCCGTAGATGAGTGATACAACGACACAAAAATGTGAAGAGGGATTTTCGTACGGGTTGCACACTATACTTTTTCTACGTCTGCGATTTTGACTCAGAAATAATCATTTGTTTTATAAAATATATTATGCAAGGGGTGTGCAAAACAATTAGGCAAAGTGCACTTTGCACATGCTTCTGCATGGCAGCGTGCAAAATGTGCACTTTGCGCACGCCTTTTGTAAAATGCGATTTTGAACACTAGTTAGTAGCGCGCCTTTGTTCATTTTTGTGGTAGTCGTAGAAAAATAGTTGATTGTGCAACTAGTGTCGAAAATTGCACTTTTCACATGAGTGTGAAGATTTGGACACGAGCCGTAGGCCAGTAATACAACGTCACAAGAGTGCTCGTACGTGTTGCACACTATACTTTTTCTACGACTGCGATTTTGCCTCATAAATGATCATTCGTATTACAAGACACATGCAAAGTGTGTGCAAAGCAATCAGAAGCGTGTGCAAAGTGGACTTTGCACACGCTTCTGTATGGGAGCTGCGCAATGTGCACTTTGCGCTCACGCTGTTTGGAAAATGCGATTTTCAACAGTAGTTAGTAGCGCGCATTTGTTAATTTTTGAGAAAGTCATAGAAAAATAGTATATTGTGCAACTAGTGTGGAAAATTGCACTTTTCACACGAGTATGAAGGATTGGACACGAGCCGTAGATGGGTGATACTACGTCACAAGAGTGTGAAGAGGGATTTTCGTACGGGTTGCACACTATACTTTTTCTACGACTGCAATTTTGCCTCAGAAATGATCATTCGTGTTATAAAATAAATGCAAGGCGTGTGTAAAATAGTTAGAAGCGTATGCAAAGTGGACTTTGAACATGCTTCGGTATGGGAGCGTGGGCAATGTGCACTTTGCGCACGCTGTTTGTAAAATGCGATTTTCAACAGTAGTTAGAAGCGCGCATTTGTTTATTTATGAGGAAGTCTGTTGTGCAACTAGTGTCGAAAATTGCACGTTTCACACGAGTGTGAAGTTTTGGACACGAGCCGTAGATGAGTGATAGAACGTCACAAGAGTATGAAGAGTGATTTTCGTACATGTTGCACACTTAACTTTTTTTACGACTGCGATTTTGCCTCAGAAATAATCATTCATATTATAAAATATATGCAGGGCGTGTGCAAAACAATTAGAATCGTGTGCAAAGTGGACTTTGCATATACTTCTGTAGGGGAGCATGCGCAATGTGCATTTTGCACCAGCTGTTTGTAAAATGGAATATTCAACAGTAGTTAGAAGCGCGCATTTGTTCATTTTGGAGGAAGTCGTAGAAAAATTGTATATTGTGCAACTAGTGCCGAAAATTGCACTTTTCAAACGAGTGTCAAGGTTCGGACACGAGCCCTAGATGAGTAATAGAACGTCACAAGAGTGTGAAGAGTGATTTTCGTACGTGTTGCACACTACACTTTTTCTACGACTGAGATTTTGCCTCAGAAATGATCATTCGTATTATACAATACATGCAAGGCCTTTGCAAAACAATTAGTATGCTTCTGTATGGGAACGTGCGCAATGTGCACGTTCTCATACACTTGTTTATTTTCGAATAGTATATTGTAGTAGAAGAATAGTATATTGTGCAACTAGTGTCGAAAATTGCACTTTTCACACGTGTGTGAAGGTTTGGACACGACACATAGGTGAGTGATACAACGTCACAAGAGTGTGAAGAATAATTTTCCTACGTGTTGCACACTATACTTTTTCTACGACTGCAATTTTGCCTCAGAAATGATCATTCGTGTTATAAAATAAATGCAAGGCGTGTGCAAAATAGTTAGAAGCGTATGCAAAGTGGACTTTGCACATGCTTTCTATATGGGAGCGTGCGCAGTTTGCACTTTGCGCGCGCTATTTGTAAAATGCGATTTTCAACAGTAGTTAGTAGCGCATTTGTTAATTTTTAGTATATTGTGCAACTAGTGTCGAAAATTGAACTTTTCACACGAGTGTGAAGATTTGGACACGAGACGTAGGTGAGTGATAGAACGTCACAAGAGTATGTTTGTGAAGCGATCCAAAAACCAGTTTTCTGCAATATTGTCACTTCCCACAGACAAATGGCCGAGATTTCGTACCTATATTGTCTGGGGGCGACGTTTAGCAGAGTATCAGACTCATTTCTCTATCAGGCAGAGGAACCATAGACTAGTTTCGCTCTTATTAGAGCTCATCAGTACGGTATACCTCGAACCTGATAGAAAAATAAGTCTGAACGGCAATTGGATCTAAATCTTGCTTAGACGCCTGTACGTATATGTAAGTGGCGCCATCTGACGACGGCGGGTGCTTCCACTAGGGCATGCGAGATGATTGTGAAGCGATCCAAAAACCAGTTTTCTGCAATATTGTCACTTCCCACAGACAAATGGCCGAGATTTCGTACCTATATTGTCTGGGGGCGACGTTTAGCAGAGTATCAGACTCATTTCTCTATCCGGCAGAGGAACCATAGACTAGTTTCGCTCTTATTAGAGCTCATCAGTACGGAGTATGTCTCACAAGAGTATGTAGAGTGATTTTCGTACATGTTGCGAAAGTACAAAATTTTTTTTACAACTGCGATTTTGGCTCAGAAATGATCATTCGTATTATAAAATATATGCAAGGCGTGTGCAAAGCAATCAAAACCTTGTGCAAAGTAGACTTTTTACATGCTTCTGCATGGCAGCTTGCGAAATGTGCACTTTGCGCACGCCTTTTGAAAAATGCGATTTTGAACACTAGTTAGTAGCGCGCCTTTGTTCATTTTTGTGGAAGTCGTAGAAAAATAGTAGATTGTGCAACTAGTGTCGAACATTGCACTTTTCACACGAGTTTGAAGATTTGGACACGAGCCGTAGGTGAGTGGTACAACGTCACAAGAGTGTTCGTACGTGTTGCACACTATACTTTTTCTACGACTGCGATTTTGCCTCATAAATGATCATGCGTATTATAAGACACATGCAAAGTGTGTGCAAAGCAATCAGAAGCGTGTGCAAAGTGGACTTTGCACATGCTTCTGTATGCGAGCGTGCGCAATGTGCACTTTGCGCACGCTGTTTGTAAAATGCGATTTTCAACAGTAGTTAGTAGCGCGCATTTGTTAATTTTTGAGGAAGTCATAGAAAAATAGTATATTGTGCAACTATGTTACGTTTTTATTTTTAACAAAGTATAACCTTGTTTAGTCCGGCCCTGGCGAGGTTTCCGATGGCCAAGGTCGATAATATTGAATATTGGAAGATCTCAAACCCTTCACCTTGATTGGCCCTAAAGGTTAACTGAAGGTCGTGACATCACCATTTGCCACCAATGGGAATTTGTGTAGAATTTGCATACCATTTTTGGTACTTTTGTACTTTTGTGCGGCTCTAGTTTTTTTTGGGTTGAGGATTCTAGAAGGCAACTTTATGAGTCTTTTTTTTTTTCTTCTGTGAGCTTCTTGGCTGGCTGCTGAACCACGGATTTCGCCTAGCGGATTTAAGAAATAAATCAGAACTACCCTCAATTTTGTCTTGGCTATAAAAGTGCCTTACCTAGTCTAGTGACTGATTTGCAATTATTGAATGGTTTAGTGAACTGATTAACTTAACCCGAAGACCATAGTTGATACCAGCACATGGTTTTCTCTTTAGGCCACCCGTCACCCTAAGGTATGTAAATTTCTATTACTTTTCTTACTGCAAAATTATTCTGATTAGCTATAGTCTTGATCTTTTGTTACTTTGAGAGTCTATTCTTTAACACTTACCCACTTTCACTTTTTGCACATTCCATATTGCGACCTAGCATCGACTAGACGAGTACCTTTGTTTCAGGCCTTCTTTTAAGAGTTTGGGTTTTCTTTCCTGACTCATTATTTTTTTGATACGTCCTTATTGCTCTAATCAACTTGGAAGAATCGACCCTCTTTTTCGAAACGTCCTACCACTGCAAATTCATCGAGACAACTCCTGGACACTCTGGCCTTAGCTTCCTCTCGGGGTATCTGCCTGGCACCATATTAGGATACTGCTTGTGACTGGTAGGAGACCTGGAGAAGTCAGGTGGGTCCATTCCATTTTTTTTGTTTTAACCACCATCATAACCACATTTTGTGGACCGTACCTATTGAAGCCAAGTTTCTTTTTTTGGAACATGAGAAGTAGTACATATAAGTTAAACGTAACCTGTTAGGTACACCTTATAACTTTTAAGTGCATCCTTTTTACCTTAAGTTTTAAGTATTAACAAAGCACCACAACACATATTAGCACTACAACACATTTCATCGTCTCACAGAACATGTAAACCAGACGTATACGTATATGGCCGGTATGGGTACTATTCCCTAAATGTTGTCTGATTTTTAAGAATTTAAAAGCCTCTACAAGGCTTAGCTCAGGTACACAGACTTTGGACATAGAAGATTATTTACTTTTATTAATATTATATTTATTACTTAACAATCCTCAATATAAATATCCAAACTCATCACCTAAACAAACCATAGCACAGCTGATTATTGATTTTTCACCTATTATCGTATTCGTTTGATTTCGGTTGATTTTCGTCGAATTTCTACGACTGCAATTTTGCCTCAGAAATGATCATTCGTGTTATAAAATAAATGCAAGGCGTGTGCAAAATAGTTAGAAGCGTATGCAAGGTGGACTTTGCACATGCTTTCTATATGGGAGCGTGCGCAGTGTGCACCTTGCGCGCGCTATTTGTAAAATGCGATTTTCAACAATAGTTAGTAGCGCGCATTTGTTAATTTTTAGTATATTGTGCAACTAGTGTCGAAAATTGCACTTTTTACATGAGTGTGAAGATTTGGACACGAGACGTAGGTGAGTGATAGAACGTCACAAGAGTATGAAGAGTGATTTTTTACTAAATTTTTTTTACGACTGCGATTTTGGCTCAGAAATGATCATTCGTATTATAAAATATATGCAAGGCGTGTGCAAAGCAATCAGAACCTTGTGCAAAGTAGACTTTGCACACGCTTCTGCATGGGAGCGTGCGCAATGTGCACTTAACGCACTCTGTTCGTAAAATGCGATTTTCAACAGTACTTATTAGAAAAATAGTCGTAGAAAAATAGTATATTGTGCAACTAGTGTCGAAAATTGCACTTTTCACCCGAGTGTGACGGTTTGGACACGAGCAGTAGGTGAGTGGTACAACGTCACAAGAATGTGAACAGTGATTTTCGTATGTGTTGCACACTATACTTTTTCTACGACTGCGATTTTGCTTCATAAATGATCATTCGTTATTATAAAATATATGCAAGGTGTCTGCAAAGCAATCAGAAGCGTGTGCAAAGTGGACTTCTGTGTAAGAGCGTGTGCAATGTTCACTTTGCGTACGCTGTTTGCAATTTGCGATTTTCAACCATAGCTAGTAGCTCGCATATGTTTATTTTCGAGGCAGTTGTAGAAAAAATAGATTGTAAAACTCACGTGAATTGTCCATATCACACTTAGTGGGTCGAAGCTCCATCCGGGTGGGATATGGCCATCACACCCCCTTTGTAAAATATACTATTCTGCTCTTGCAGGGATATTTTCAGTTTTCTTGACAGTTTACAGCATGGATAAGTAGGCAATTGCAGTTAGCTGAATACCCTCGAGATATGATATCGACAGTTAAAGCTGTGCGATATGAAATAAGCTTATAACAACTAATAATATCTGTGAGATATGAAATAGACCAATCGTGGCCAGTTTTATGGCGCTTTAGAATTTCTAGCGCACAATTGTGGGTTAGCAAAAAAAAGTGAATGATGGACTTCTTTGGCGAAGCTAAAACTTTCATAGAACGCAATCTAAAGAGTTTTCCGGTCTTTGAAGCCGTGGTCCAATGAAATTTCTTCCTGACGTTTCGTCTACAGCTGCGGCAGACATTATCAAAAGCGATGAGGCAATGGGTAAAGTGATCTCCCGTGCTTCCCGACGTTGACTGTTTCGACTTTGGTGAGCTCTATAGACGAAACATCCATTGGACTACGGCTTTAAAGCCCGGAAAACACTATAGATTGTATTTTGACCGACCGTGACAGCCTTCACAGTCTTATTTCATAGAACATATTAATATCTTGATTTATTTTACTCAACAGGCAAAAAATAAACTCCACATATCTTGTTTGGATTCAATAAATAATAAAAGCGGAAAACATTAGTTCTAGTTACTTCAAGAGAATCTAATAACCATTTTGTTCAGGTTATGACCCTTTTCAGTACAGATAACAGTACGTAACGTTCTACTTTTCATAACTAGTTAAAAAAAAAAAATTGTTTATTTAAAAAGTTAAATTTAAAATAATACATTTTTTTATTTTAAACTTATTTTTTTATTAAAATTTTCAATTCAAAATTTCAAAAATTATTAATTAAAATTTATTTATTTTAAATTTCTTAAAAATTTAAATTTATTTTTCTGTAACTAGTTACGAAAAGTCGAACATTAAGTCACTGTCATCAGTACTGAAAAGTGTCATAACTAACCTGAACTAATGTTTGTTACTTTTAATACTTATTGAATCCAAAGAAGATAGATAAAATTTTAAATCTTAAGAAATCCTTGTTTGTCTTGTTCATGTGTCGCATGTGGTTCATGGTTCAATTGAAGCCACTTGATTTGACCCTCTTATTGGCAACATACACAAAAAAACCAAAAACCACATCGATAAGTTTTACCCTTCTAATAGGGGAAAAAATAAAACTAAAATGGAGAAATATTGTTTTGTATAAGTTGTAATGGAAGAAGTGCTATGATTGTTTTGCAATCCCATGCGATTTGCGACATCGGGCGAATTCAATTGAAGCGGGCTACAATCATTGTTATTGCCGAGAGGGATCGTATCCCGATTTTATCTGCCTTAATAAAACGATTCTCTTTTTGCGTTATGGGATGCCACCAGTGTTTTGCCACAATTAAATAAAATCGAATGTTTAAGGTTAAAGCCATGAGAGCAATTTACCACCACTTAATCATGGTAATGTGTTTATTCAATCCGAAATATAGAGCCTGGGGTCTACATGTATCTAAACCACAACAAACCTACACCGAAATTTGGGTGCCTACCTAGTATTGGGCTCGGTTTCCATATCCATTAATTTCCCATTAAGGAAGCTCGTTCTAATTTACATTTCTAAGTTGCTAGTGGAAACCTGCCAGTTTAGTGAAAAATTAAGACATAACAAGATAACAAAATTCAATTACCGACCTGCGGTAATTGATGGATTTACCGCTAAATTATAAATCACTTTGTGCCTAAGAACAAAAACGTCATTAATTTATTATTCCATTTTTTGTCTCTTCTCCCCTAACTGGGAACAGTCTTTGCATGTCGAGCTGTTTTTCTCTATTATTTCGAACTGCGTGGGAGTTAATCAGGAATGCAAAAATGGAGGGATGATGACCCGAAAGAAATTCCGACGCGAAGGAACTGATGAAAAGAATAACAAGTTTCAAGGGAAAACTTTCCTTAATGCCAGAACGTGTAAATGTAATATCCCAACACCCCCAGGTGGATGTAGTGGAGCGACCCGAAAGAGACAAAACATAGTGTTTAATGATCCAATTTTTGCTTGTTCCTCAGTGCCCAATGAGGCAATTTCCAAGATTTGACCTTAAATTGCAGGTCCTTAACGACTATTATTATTATGCGATGGTGCTTTTTCCTGCTCTTCAACGAGCGATTAATTTGAAACAGGTCGACCAGCTAGCTAAAGCTGGTAAACCGCAGTTCCAGAGTATGGCACGACACGATCCATGAGTGTGTCTCATACATAATTCATCCAGATGCGGGTCGCCGTTAAGTATACAAATTGTAACGTCCGGCATAATTTGCCAGGATGGAGGAGGAAGGCTTATTTAAAGGGGAAGAGAGATAATGAGTCCGAGTGAATTACACCCTACCCGGGAAATCGTTCCGTTAATGTCGGTTTTCGGTCAAAAACTTTCCATAATGCAATCTGTTTATTATCTAGAAATGGAGAAGGGGGAATATCTTGATTTTGTGTAGGACCTCGTTAGTGGCATCAATTAGGGAGTTGTTGGAGAGGCTTTTCAATAAATTACGTACGTATTTAAGTGATATTTGGTTAAGCCAAATTGTGTAATGCACCCTACGGTTAACAACTATTTTTTAAAACACAAAAATTCCTAAATTGAAAATTTTAGAAATGCGTCCAACTCTTTGTCAGAAAAAATCTTTATTTCCGAGGATGTCGAGAAACAAGTTTCTTAGACACATTCGGTAATTCTTCAGGATACTATTAGAGGAATAAAGGTCATCAAGAGCACCACAATATGGTCTATGACCGTTATCAGCTGATTTTGAACCAGTTGGAGTTATCAAACAGACAAAAAAGCAGCATAGGCCAGAGAATCGCTCGCAAGTACTGTAACGATACATACTTCCGTAAAACAAATCAATACTTACATGAAGCAAATAAACGGAAACAAATTTAAAAAAAAAAACTAATTTTCTCCGACATTTAAGAACAAAACGCTTCCACATCGATTGATTGTTTAAAATATGTTATAAAGTCCACTACAGTTTTTTTTCTCACTAACTATGAAACAACAATTTTGAACACATTTGGCACTGAGGATAGCCTTAGTAAGAAAATTGGTTAGCACAAAGAACACGTCTTTTCTTCCTCAATCAATATTTTTTCTCATCACGCATAGTGGCTTGTCTTTACTACATTATAAATTTAAAAAATTAAATTTCACCTTGGTGATTAATAAACATTAATATGATTCACGCCGATTACAGATAAATTCTCCAGATATTTCGTCAGTCAGATGTCAGTCTGTCACATTCCCTGAAGCTCTCAGAGCCCAATTTATCACTAATAGAATTAACACCTACTAAACGCTCTAACTCTAATCTTATAGCTCTATATAGAGCAATGATTTGAGCCATTTAACTCATGATTTTCCCATAAGACGGTTGCTTCGTTCAATATAAATTAGACGCTAACGTAATGTGAAATTAATGGGGCGAGAAACAGACGAAACCCAGGAGGGGTATTTGTCCAACCTACGAATTATTTATTACTTAGTCGCTTGTGTGTACGCCAGACAATAACAGTCAGAATATACCTGAACTAACCTTAACAATGAGAATTCTTCAGGCATTTCTTTTATTGAAACGTACAAACATGTAAAAAAAGTATATACACTTTGGACTATAATCAATGGTTCGTACGCTTTTATGTTCGTAAGTTATTACCAACTTTTATTGTGTCACTACAAGCCCAACTTTCAGAAAAAAAGATGAGGCATTTTGATTAAAAAAATATTGCTAACTCAATAGTTTTTTTTTTATACTAAATGAAGAAATGCAAAAAATCTCGTTTTTAATGGTTTATTGTAAATTTATGACCTCTTATGTATCTTTAACCCAATGTTAGAAATTCGTAACTCTCTTATTTTTAAAAATAGACCCATGAAGTGGGTACTCATTTTCAGCTAACTTTTTCCAACTAAGAAAATGGTATTGTCAGATTTCATGTATCTTTAACCCAGTTCTAGGAACTCAACATTTTTTATTTTTATTTTTTTTATCACATTTTATTTTAAAAAAATAAGCCCATGAAATGAGTGCTCATTTTGAGATAATATTTTTCCAACTACAGATGATCCTTTTGTCAGATTTTATGAATCTTTAACCCAGTATTCCTAATTCTCTTATTTTTAAAATTAGACCCGTGAAGTGCGTACCCATTTTCAGCTAATTTTTTCTACCTAGAACATATCATTATCAAACTTGGTGTATCTTTAACATACTTCCAAGAAATAGTGATTTTTCGCCTGTCGCATTTTATTTTTAAAAATACATCCATGAGACCCTTTCAAATAATTTATGCAATTAAGATGATAGCGTTATTAGATGGTATGTATCTTTAACCCAGCTTTATCAGATTTGTAACTCTCTTATTTTTAAAAATAGACCCATAAAGTGGGTACTCATTTTTAGCTAACTAATTCCAACTAAGGAAATGGTATGGCCAGATTTGATATATCTTTAACCCAGTTCCAGAAAGTCGTAATTTTCTTATTTTTATTTTTTTATCACTTTTTATTTAAAAAATAAGCCTGTAAAATGAGTACTCATTTTGAGATAATTTTTTCCAACTAAAGATGATACTTTTGTCAGATTTTATGTATCTTTAATCCAATATTGAATTTGCAACACTATTATTTTTA
The DNA here is from genome assembly GCA_951812265.1 of Taphrorychus bicolor. Taxonomy (NCBI): domain Eukaryota; kingdom Metazoa; phylum Arthropoda; class Insecta; order Coleoptera; family Curculionidae; genus Taphrorychus; species Taphrorychus bicolor. Next base: position 30,257,360 of record OX638304.1, read on the forward strand.
ACAATAGGTCTATGAAGTGTGTACTCATTTTCAGCTACCCTTTTCTAAGAAAGAAAATGGTAATGTCATATTTGATGTACCTTTAACCCAAATCTAGAAAATAGTAATTTCCTTATTTTTAATTGTAAGATTTTGTGAATCTTTTTCCCAGTTTTTTGAAATTCCTATTTTTTTTATTTTTAACATTAGGCCCGTGAAGTGGGTACTCATTTTCAGCTACCTTTTTCTAACTAAGAAAATGTCATTTCAGACTTGGTGTATCTTTAACGTAGTTCCAAAAAATCGTGATATTTTGTCTATTTTTTTACACATTTTATTTTAAAAAATACATTCATGAGGTGGGTACTAATTATCAGATAATTTATGCAATTAAGATGATGCCGTTGTCAGGTTTAATGTATCTTTAACCCAGTTTTAGAAGATTTGTAGCTCTTTTATCTTTAAAAATATACCCATGAAGTGGGTACTCATTTTCAGGTAACTAATTCCAACTAAGGAAATGCTATGGCTAGATTTGATAGTATCTTTAACCCAGCTCCAGAAAATTGTAATTTTTTTTATTTTATATTTCTATCACATTTTATTTTTTAAATTAAACCTATGAAATAAGTACTCATTTTGAGATTATTTTCTCCAACTAACATAATGCCGTTGTCAGATTTTACCTAACTCAGTTTTAGAAATTCCTACTCTCTTATTTTTAACAATAAACCCATAAACTGGGTATACGTTGTGAGCAATTTTTTTCTAACTGAGAAAATGGTATTGTCAGATTTAATATATCTTTAACCCAGTTCTAAAAAACCGTAATTTTCCTATTTTTAATTTTCGTTATCACATTGTACTTTTAAAAATATATCTATTATGTGGGTACTCATTTTCAGATAATTTATTCAATTAAGATGATACCGTTGTCAGATTTTATGTATCTTTAACCCAGTTTTAGAAAATTTTTAATTCTCCTATTTTTAATATAGGCCCATGCCGTGGGTACTCATTTCAGCTAACTAATTCCTACTAAGGACATTTTATGGCCAGGTCTGATGTATCTTTAACCCAGCTCCAGATAATCGTAATTTTCTTACTTGTATTTTTTATCACTTTATTTATTTTTAATAAGCCCTTGAAATGAGTGCTCATTTTGAGACAATTTTTTCCAGTTACGATGATACTATTATCAGATTTTATGTATCTTTAAACCAGTTTTAGAAATCCGTAACTTCCGTATTTTTAACAATAGACCCATGAAGTTGGTATTTATTTTCAGCTAGCTTTTTCCAACTAAAAAAATAGCATGTTAGAATTGATGTATCTTTAATCCAGATCTAGAAAATTTTAATTCTCTATTTATTTTCTTTTAACACTTTCTTATTTCTTAAAATAAACTCATGAGTACTGATTTTCCGATTATTTTTTTCCAAGTAAACCGATATCAGACTTATGTATCTTTAACCCAGATTTTGAAATTTATAACTCTTTTACTTTTAACCATAGACCCACGAGGTGGGTACTTATTTGCAGCGAACCTAAGGAAATGGTATATTAGATTTGATGTATCTTTAACCCAATTTTAATTTTTTTTTATTTTTTTTTATCGCGTTGCTATTTTTAAATAAACTCATAAAGTGAGTACTCATTTTCGGATAATTTTTTTCAATTAAAATGATGTCGTTGTTATATTTTATGTATCTTAAATCCGGTTTTAGAAATTCGTAACTTTCTTATTTTTAAACATAGACCCATAAAATGGGTAGGTACTCATTTTTCAATTAATAAAATAGTATTGTCAGAGTTGATGTATCTTTACCAAGTTCTAGAAAATCATAATTTTCTTATTTTTAATTTTTTGTTATCACGTTCTTGTCATTCAAAATGCAGTCATGAAATATATACCCATTTTCAGATATTTTTTTTTAAATAAGGTGATGTTGTTGTCATTCATAATTCTCTTATTTATAGCATTAGACCCGTGAAGTAGGTACTCACTTTCATCTAAATTTTTCTAACTCAGAAGATGTAATTATCAGACTTGATGTATCTTTAACCTAGTTCCAGAAATTCGGGATATTTTTCTATTTTTTTATCAAATTTTATTTTTAAAAATACATCCATGAAGTGGGTATCTGCAGATTATTTTTTCCAACTAAGAAAACGACGAAAGCAGATTTATTGTATCTTTAACCCAATTTTATTAGAAATTCGTAACTCTCTTATTTTTATCGATATACCCATCAAGTGGGTACTCATTTTCATCTAACTTTTCACAACTAAGAAAATGGTATTGTCAGATTTGATGTATCTTTAACGCCGTTCTAAGATCTCATTATTACTTATTTTTATTTTTTTTCACATTCTTATTTTTTTTTTAAATAAAGTCATGAAGTGGGTACTCATTTTCAGATAATTTCTTCCAACTAAGTTGATGCCGTCGTCCGATTTTATGTATCTTTAGCGTAGTTTTAGAAATTTGTAACTCTCTTATTTTTAACAATAGACCATGAAGTGGGTACACATTTTCAGTTGACTTTTTCCAACTAGAAAAATGCAGTTGTCAAATTTGATGTATCTTTAACCCAGTTCTAGAAAATCGTAATTTTATTTTTGTTATCACATGATGCTTCTTTAACGCAGTTCTAAGAATACATTATCTTCTTATTTTTTTTTATCACGTTCTTATTTTGTTTTAAATAAACTCACCAAGTGGGTACTCATTTTCAGATAATTTCTTCCAACTAAGATGATGCTGTTGTCAGATTTTTTTGTATCTTTAGCGCAGTTTTAGAAATTTGTAACTCTCTTATTTTTAACAATAGACCCTTGAAGTGGGTACTCATTTTCAGCTGACCTTTTCCAACTAAAAAAATGCTGTTGTCAAATTTGATGTATCTTTAACCCAGTTCTAGAAAATCGTAATTTTATTTTTGTTATCAGATGATGCTTCTTTAACGCAGTTCTAAGAATACATTATCTTCTTATTTTATTTTTTTATCACGTTCTTATTTTGTTTTAAATAAACTCACGAAGTGGGTACTCATTTTCAGATAATTTCTTCCAACTAAGATGATGCTGTTGTCAGATTTTTTTGTATCTTTAGCGCAGTTTTAGAAATTTGTAACTCTCTTATTTTTAACAATAGACCCTTGAAGTGGGTACTCATTTTCAGCTGACCTTTTCCAACTAAAAAAATGCTGTTGTCAAATTTGTTGTATCTTTAACCCAGTTCTAGAAAATCGTAATTTTATTTTTTTTATCGCATGATGTATCTTTAACGCAGTTCTAAGAACTCATTATTATCTTATTTTTATTTTTTTTTAAATAAACTCATAAAGTGGGTTTTCATTTTCAGATAATTTCTTCCAACTAAGTTGATGCCGTCGTCCGATTTTATGTATCTTTAGCGTAGTTTTAGAAATTTGTAACTCTCTTATTTTTAACAATAGACCCATGAAGTGGGTACTCATTTTCAGTTGACTTTTTCCAACTAAAAAAATGCATTGGTCAAATTTGATGTATCTTTAACCCAGTTCTAGAAAATGGTAATTTTATTTTTGTTATCACATGATGTTTCTTTAACGCAGTTCTAAGAATACATTATCTTCTTAGTTTTATTTTTTTTATCACGTCCTTATTTTGTTTTAAATAAACTCACGAAGTGGGTACTCATTTTCAGATAATTTCTTCCAACTAAGATGATGCTGTTGTCAGATTTTATGTATCTTTAGCGCAGTTTTAGAAATTTGTAACTCTCTTATTTTTAACAATAGACCCTTGAAGTGGGTACTCATTTTCAGCTGACTTTTTCCAACTAAAAAAAATGCTGTTGTAAAATTTGATGTATCTTTAACCCAGTTCTAGAAAATGGTAATTTTATTTTTGTTATCACATGATGTTTCTTTAACGCAGTTCTAAGAATACATTATCTTCTTAGTTTTATTTTTTTTATCACGTCCTTATTTTGTTTTAAATAAACTCACGAAGTGGGTACTCATTTTCAGATAATTTCTTCCAACTAAGATGATGCTGTTGTCAGACTTTATGTATCTTTAGCGCAGTTTTAGAAATTTGTAACTCTCTTATTTTTAACAATAGACCCTTGAAGTGGGTACTCATTTTCAGCTGACTTTTTGCAACTAAAAAAATGCTGTTGTCAAATTTGATGTATCTTTAACCCAGTTCTAGAAAATCGTAATTTTATTCTTTTTATCGCGTTTCTATTTTTAAAATAAACTCATAAAGTGAGTACTCATTTTCGGATAATTTTTTTCAACTAAAATGATGTCGTTGTTATATTTTATGTATCTTAAATCCGGTTTTAGAAATTCGTAACTTTCTTATTTTTAAACATAGACCCATAAAATGGGTAGGTACTCATTTTTCAATTAATAAAATAGTATTGTCAGAGTTGATGTATCTTTACCAAGTTCTAGAAAATCACAATTTTCTTATTTTTAATTTTTTGTTATCACGTTCTTGTCATTCAAAATGCAGTCATGAAATATATACCCATTTTCAGATGATTTTTTTTAAATAAGGTGATGTTGTTGTCATTCATAATTCTCTTATTTGTAGCATTAGACCCGTGAAGTAGGTACTCACTTTCAGCTAAATTTTTCTAACTAAGAAGATGTAATTATCAGACTTGATGTATCTTTAACCTAGTTCCAGAAATTCGGGATATTTTTCTATTTTTTTATCAAATTTTATTTTTAAAAATACATCCATGAAGTGGGTATCTATCTGCAGATTATTTTTTCCAACTAAGAAAATGACGAAGGCAGATTTATTGTATCTTTAACCCAATTTTAGAAATTCGTAACTCTCTTATTTTTATCGATATACCCATGAAGTGGGTACTCAATCTCATCTAACTTTTCCCAACTAAGAAAATGGTATTGTCAAATTTTATGTATCTTTAACGCAGTTCTAAGATCTCATTATTATCTTATTTTTATTTTTTTTTCACATTCTTATTTTTTTTTAAATAAAGTCATGAAGTGGGTACTCATTTTCAGATAATTTCTTCCAACTAAGTTGATGCCGTCGTCCGATTTTATGTATCTTTAGCGTAGTTTTAGAAATTTGTAACTCTCTTATTTTTAACAATAGATCCATGAAGTGGGTACTCATTTTCAGTTGACTTTTTCCAACTAGAAAAATGTAGTTGTCAAATTTGATGTATCTTTAACCCAGTTCTAGAAAATGGTAATTTAATTTTTTTTTTGTTATCACATGATGTTTCTTTAACGCAGTTCTAAGAATACATTATCTTCTTATTTTTATTTTTTTTTCACGTTCTTATTTTGTTTTAAATAAACTCACGAAGTGGGTACTCATTTTCAGAAAATTTCTTCCAACTAAGATGACGCTGTTGTCAGATTTTATGTATCTTTAGCGCAGTTTTAGAAATTTGTAACTCTCTTATTTTTAACAATAGACCCTTGAAGTGGGTACTCATTTTCAGCTGACTTTTTCCAACTAAAAAAAATGCTGTTGTAAAATTTGATGTATCTTTAACCCAGTTCTAGAAAATGGTAATTTTATTTTTGTTATCACATGATGTTTCTTTAACGCAGTTCTAAGAATACATTATCTTCTTAGTTTTATTTTTTTTATCACGTCCTTATTTTGTTTTAAATAAACTCACGAAGTGGGTACTCATTTTCAGATAATTTCTTCCAACTAAGATGATGCTGTTGTCAGACTTTATGTATCTTTAGCGCAGTTTTAGAAATTTGTAACTCTCTTATTTTTAACAATAGACCCTTGAAGTGGGTACTCATTTTCAGCTGACTTTTTGCAACTAAAAAAATGCTGTTGTCAAATTTGATGTATCTTTAACCCAGTTCTAGAAAATCGTAATTTTATTCTTTTTATCGCGTTTCTATTTTTTAAATTAACTCATAAAGTGAGTACTCATTTTCGGATAATTTTTTTCAACTAAAATGATGTCGTTGTTATATTTTATGTATCTTAAATCCGGTTTTAGAAATTCGTAACTTTCTTATTTTTAAACATAGACCCATAAAGTGGGTAGATACCCATTTTTCAATTAATAAAATATAATTGTCAGATTTGATGTATCTTTACCAAGTTCTAGAAAATCATAATTTTCTTATTTTTAATTTTTTGTTATCACGTTCTTGTCATTCAAAATGCAGTCATGAAATATATACCCATTTTCAGATATTTTTTTTTAAATAAGGTGATGTCGTTGTCAGATTTTATTTATCTTTAGATTTGTTTTTCTCAGATTTTTTTTGAAATTTAGAAGTGGGTATTACAGATAATTTTTCCCAACCAAGATGATGCCGTTGTCAGATTTTATGTATCTTTAGCCCAGTTTTTGAAATTCATGATTTTCTTATTTATAGCATTAGACCCGTGAAGTAGGTACTCACTTTCAGCTAAATTTTTCTAAGAAGATGTCATTATCAGACTTGATGTATCTTTAACCTAGTTCCAGAAATTCGGGATCTTTTTATATTTTTTTATCAAATTTTATTTTTAAAAATACATCCATGAAGTGGGTATCTATCTGCAGATTATTTTTCCAACTAAGAAAATGACGAAGGCAGATTTATTGTATCTTTAACCCAATTTTAGAAATTCGTAACTCTCTTATTTTTATCGACATGAAGTGGGTACTCATTTTCATCTAACTTTTCCCAACTAAGAAAATGGTATTGTCAAATTTGATGTATCTTTAACGCAGTTCTAAGATCTCATTATTATCTCATTTTTATTTATTTTTTCACAATCTTATTTTTTTTTAAATAAAGTCATGAAGTGGGTACTCATTTTCAGATAATTTCTTCCAACTAAGTTGATGTCGTCGTCCGATTTTATGTATCTTTAGCGTAGTTTTAGAAATTTGTAACTCTCTTATTTTTAACAATAGACCCATGAAGTGGGTACTCATTTTCAGTTGACTTTTTCCAACTAAAAAAATGCATTGGTCAAATTTGATGTATCTTTAACCCAGTTCTAGAAAATGGTAATTTTATTTTTGTTATCACATGATGTTTCTTTAACGCAGTTCTAAGAATACATTATCTTCTTATTTTTATTTTTTTTATCACGTCCTTATTTTGTTTTAAATTAACTCACGAAGTGGGTACTCATTTTCAGATAATTTCTTCCAACTAAGATGATGCTGTTGTCAGATTTTATGTATTTATGTTTCTTTAACGCAGTTCTAAGAATACATTATCTTCTTATTTTTTTTTTTATCACGTTCTTATTTTGTTTTAAATTAACTCACGAAGTGGGTACTCATTTTCAGATAATTTCTTCCAACTAAGATGATGCTGTTGTCAGATTTTATGTATCTTTAGCGCAGTTTTAGAAATTTGTAACTTTCTTATTTTTAACAATAGACCCTTGAAGTGGGTACTCATTTTCAGCTGACTTTTTCCAACTAAAAAAATGCTGTTGTCAAATTTGATGTATCTTTAACCCAGTTCTAGAAAATTGTAATTTTATTTTTGTTATCGCATGATGTTTCTTTAACGCAGTTCTAAGAATACATTACCTTCTTATTTTTATTTTTTTTATCACGTCCTTATTTTGTTTTAAATTAACTCACGAAGTGGGTACTCATTTTCAGATAATTTCTTCCAACTAAGATGATGCTGTTGTCAGATTTTATGTATTTATGTTTCTTTAACGCAGTTCTAAGAATACATTATCTTCTTATTTTTATTTTTTTTATCACGTTCTTATTTTGTTTTAAATTAACTCACGAAGTGGGTACTCATTTTCAGATAATTTCTTCCAACTAAGATGATGCTGTTGTCAGATTTTATGTATCTTTAGCGCAGTTTTAGAAATTTGTAACTTTCTTATTTTTAACAATAGACCCTTGAAGTGGGTACTCATTTTCAGCTGACTTTTTCCAACTAAAAAAATGCTGTTGTCAAATTTGATGTATCTTTAACCCAGTTCTAGAAAATTGTAATTTTATTTTTTTTATCGCATGATGTTTCTTTAACGCAGTTCTAAGAATACATTACCTTCTTATTTTTATTTTTTTTATCACGTCCTTATTTTGTTTTAAATTAACTCACGAAGTGGGTACTCATTTTCAGATAATTTCTTCCAACTAAGATGATGCTGTTGTCAGATTTTATGTATTTATGTTTCTTTAACGCAGTTCTAAGAATACATTATCTTCTTATTTTTATTTTTTTTTATCACGTCCTTATTTTGTTTTAAATTAACTCACGAAGTGGGTACTCATTTTCAGATAATTTCTTCCAACTAAGATGATGCTGTTGTCAGATTTTATGTATCTTTGGCGCAGTTTTAGAAATTTGTAACTCTCTTATTTTTAACAATAGACCCTTGAAGTGGGTACTGATTTTCAGCTGACTTTTTCCAACTAAAAAAATGCTGTTGTCAAATTTGATGTATCTTTAACCCAGTTCTAGAAAATTGTAATTTTATTTTTTTTATCGTATGATGTTTCTTTAACGCAGTTCTAAGAATACATTATCTTCTTATTTTTATTTTTTTTATCACGTCCTTATTTTGTATTAAATAAACTCACTAAGTGGGTACTCATTTTCAGATAATTTCTTCCAACTAAGATGGTGCTGTTATAAGATTTTATGTATCTTTAGCGCAGTTTTAGAAATTTGTAACTCTCTTATTTTTAACAATAGACCCTTGAAGTGGGTACTCATTTTCAGCTGACTTTTTCCAACTAAAAAAATGCTGTTGTCAAATTTGATGTATCTTTAACCCAGTTCTAGAAAATCATAATTTTATTTTTGTTATCACATGATGTTTCTTTAACGCAGTTCTAAGAATACATTATCTTCTTAGTTTTATTTTTTTTATCACGTCCTTATTTTGTTTTAAATAAACTCACGAAGTGGGTTTTCATTTTCAGATAATTTCTTCCAACTAAGTTGATGCCGTCGTCCGATTTTATGTATCTTTGGCGTAGTTTTAGAAATTTGTAACTCTCTTGTTTTTAACAATAGACCCATGAAAGGGGGTACTCATTTTCAGTTGACTTTTTCCAACTAAAAAAATGCATTGGTCAAATTTGATGTATCTTTAACCCAGTTCTAGAAAATGGAAATTTTATTTTTGTTATCACATGATGTTTCTTTAACGCAGTTCTAAGAATACATTATCTTCTTAGTTTTATTTTTTTTATCACGTCCTTTTTTTGTTTTAAATAAACTCACGAAGTGGGTACTCATTTTCAGATAATTTCTTCCAACTAAGATGATGCTGTTGTCAGATTTTATGTATCTTTAGCGCAGTTTTAGAAATTTGTAACTCTCTTATTTTTAACAATAGACCCTTGAAGTGGGTACTCATTTTCAGCTGACTTTTTCCAACTAAAAAAATGCTGTTGTCAAATTTGATGTATCTTTAACCCAGTTCTAGAAAATCGCAATTTTATTTTTTTTATCGCATGATGTATCTTTAACGCAGTTCTAATAACTCGTTATTATCTTATTTTTATTTTTTTTTAAATAAACTCATGAAGTGGGTACTCATTTTCAGATAATTTCTTCCAACTAAGTTGATGCCGTAGTCCGATTTTATGTATCTTTAGCGTAGTTTTAGAAATTTGTAACTCTCTTATTTTTAACAATAGACCCATGAAGTGGGTACTCATTTTCAGTTGACTTTTTCCAACTAAAAAAATGCTGTTGTGAAATTTGATGTGTCTTTAACCCAGTTCTAGAAAATGGTAAATTTATTTTTATCACATGATGTTTCTTTAACGCAGTTCTAAGAATACATTATCTTTATTTTTTTTATCACGTTCTTATTTTGTTTTAAATAAACTCACGAAGTGTGGGTACTCATTTTCAGATAATTTCTTCCAACTAAGATGATGCTGTTGTCAGATTTTATGTATCTTTAGCGCAGTTTTAGAAATTTGTAACTCTCTTATTTTTATCGACATGAAGTGGGTACTCATTTTCATCTAACTTTTCCCAACTAAGAAAATGGTATTGTCAAATTTGATGTATCTTTAACGCAGTTCTAAGATCTCATTATTATCTCATTTTTATTTATTTTTTCACAATCTTATTTTTTTTTAAATAAAGTCATGAAGTGGGTACTCATTTTCAGATAATTTCTTCCAACTAAGTTGATGTCGTCGTCCGATTTTATGTATCTTTAGCGTAGTTTTAGAAATTTGTAACTCTCTTATTTTTAACAATAGACCCATGAAGTGGGTACTCATTTTCAGTTGACTTTTTCCAACTAAAAAAATGCATTGGTCAAATTTGATGTATCTTTAACCCAGTTCTAGAAAATGGTAATTTTATTTTTGTTATCACATGATGTTTCTTTAACGCAGTTCTAAGAATACATTATCTTCTTATTTTTATTTTTTTTATCACGTCCTTATTTTGTTTTAAATTAACTCACGAAGTGGGTACTCATTTTCAGATAATTTCTTCCAACTAAGATGATGCTGTTGTCAGATTGTATGTATTTATGTTTCTTTAACGCAGTTCTAAGAATACATTATCTTCTTATTTTTTTTTTTATCACGTTCTTATTTTGTTTTAAATTAACTCACGAAGTGGGTACTCATTTTCAGATAATTTCTTCCAACTAAGATGATGCTGTTGTCAGATTTTATGTATCTTTAGCGCAGTTTTAGAAATTTGTAACTTTCTTATTTTTAACAATAGACCCTTGAAGTGGGTACTCATTTTCAGCTGACTTTTTCCAACTAAAAAAATGCTGTTGTCAAATTTGATGTATCTTTAACCCAGTTCTAGAAAATTGTAATTTTATTTTTGTTATCGCATGATGTTTCTTTAACGCAGTTCTAAGAATACATTACCTTCTTATTTTTATTTTTTTTATCACGTCCTTATTTTGTTTTAAATTAACTCACGAAGTGGGTACTCATTTTCAGATAATTTCTTCCAACTAAGATGATGCTGTTGTCAGATTTTATGTATTTATGTTTCTTTAACGCAGTTCTAAGAATACATTATCGTCTTATTTTTATTTTTTTTTATCACGTCCTTATTTTGTTTTAAATTAACTCACGAAGTGGGTACTCATTTTCAGATAATTTCTTCCAACTAAGATGATGCTGTTGTCAGATTTTATGTATCTTTGGCGCAGTTTTAGAAATTTGTAACTCTCTTATTTTTAACAATAGACCCTTGAAGTGGGTACTCATTTTCAGCTGACTTTTTCCCACTAAAAAAATGCTGTTGTCAAATTTGATGTATCTTTAACCCAGTTCTAGAAAATTGTAATTTTATTTTTTTTATCGCATGATGTATCTTTAACGCAGTTCTAAGAACTCATTATTATCTTATTTTTATTTTTTTTTGAATAAACTCATGAAGTGGGGGTACTCATTTTCAGATAATTTCTTCCAACTAAGTTGATGCCGTAGTCCGATTTTATGTATCTTTAGCGTAGTTTTAGAAATTTGTAACTCTCTTATTTTTAACAATAGACCCATGAAGGGGGTACTCATTTTCAGTTGACTTTTTCCAACTAGAAAAATGCAGTTGTCAAATTTGATGTATCTTTAACCCAGTTCTAGAAAATGATAATTTTATTTTTTTTATCGCATGATGTATCTTTAACGCAATTCTAAGAACTCATTATTTTTTATTTTTTTATCACGTTCTTATTTTTCTTTTAAATAAACTCATGAAGTGGGTACTCATTTTCAGATAATTTCTTCCAACTAAGGTGATGCTGTTGTCAGTTTATGTATCTTTAACCCAGTTTTAGAAATTCGTAACTTCCTTATTTTTAATAATAGACCCATGAAGTGGGTGTTCATTTTCAGCTGACCTTTTCCAACTAAGAAGATGGCATTGTCAGATTTAATGTAATTTTAACCCAGTTATAGCAATTTTAGTATCTTTAAAAATACTCGCTTGGTATTAGGAAAATGGTTATGTGTAATTTTTTATATCTGGCTGTATTTTCTAACGTTCTATAATTGAGTGTCTGTCTTTCCAAAATTTGACTCAACACAAATCAACATTAGTGGGCCATACCACTAAGCAGATCACCCACAAGCTCTGTGAAACACACCCAATTTAAAAAGGACACTCCTATTACTGGATTTTTTGACTCGAACACGCAATTAGTTTGGAAACTGCAGTGCGGTTGCTTTCATATTTAATCTCAGCCCTCCCCCGCGTAACACGTTCAGTTTCAGGTAAAAAGTGTAGTTTCAAAACGCTGGTCTGCTCGTATATTATTCCGTATAATACGGAACGTGTGCTGTTGAAGCCCGTATAGCACTTAGCAATTTTTTGCGATTTTCCCCAGAAATTCCCGTATAAAGGGGCCAGCTGTTCGGCCTAATAACACACTCACAAACACACAGGAAAGTGTTTTTAGTGCAGCCACCGTTTAATGAGCAAGCAAAATCGGTTCAACCTCTTTGTAAAGTGAACGCTTGCAAATCCCAGGACAATCTAATCTTCACTACAATTTAAAATTTCGGAATTAAATGTAAAACGGTATTTATTTTGAGTACCTAAAAGCGCTTGAAACTTTTAGAGCAGCTAATTATGCGGAGCTGCTCTACTCAGCGATTGAGCTAAACTGTTACTCTATTGAATGATCCCAAAAAAAAAATCAAAACATATCATTAAGAATAAACTATACTTTTGTTACACATTTACATATTTTTATATAGTTTTTCCATAACTAATAAATGCGGCCTATTTCTTAAAAAATACTAGATAAACATTTATTATACACTTGAGGAATATTATAATAAGGGTGGTTCCTTTAATCCTCTTTATTCCTAATTTAACAACCTCTGGCTATTAACTCTACCTAGCCGAGCGTAATCTTATCCTAATGGGGGGATGACATCCGTTGAAACAATAATTCCAGACAAAGCCATGACCTTTTGGCCCCCATGTCCAAGTCGGAATTATTATAATGTTACAAGCTGGCATTGTCCCTAATGGATTATGTCTATTATTATTCCCTTGGTTTTAGTTGTTTGAGTATTGCTTTCTCGTTCCTGGCAATACCATCTTATCAACTAAACCGTCATCGTCAGTCAGGTAAAAAACCGTTTAGCTGCGGCATGATAAGCCATCAATTTAAGTAACTTTAGGTAAGTTGCTATAAATAAGCATCATCATAAACTAATATTTAATGTGGGCCCAATCTGATTTATCACGGAGGTTAAATGGAGCACGGATTTCAATATTTTACAAAAGAGCCAATATTTGTTGTCGGCGGATTAATCTTCCATACAATTTTCCAACGGCTTTGAAATGGTAATATCCAGTTTGTTTTTATTTATTTGGGATGCTTTATTTTCTTTTAGAGTGGTTTTATGTTTTATTGAAAATTGGAAACTTTTTACGGTTCCAGGAAATCCAGAGTGCAAGCTTTATGTTACCATTTTATGTTTTCAACTACACAAGCTTTTGTTAAAACCATAATAGTTTTTTTAAATATAATTTATCTGATTGGATGTTTTAAAAATCGGTATACAAGCTCCTACAATGGAGCGACGTTTATTGACTTCTTTCACAACGCTAATCTGCTTCTGTTTTCAAAAACACCTCGTTACATATTCAAATTAACTCAAAGCTATTAGCCTTAACCCTTAGAGTTGCACTTTTAGACTTACCATCAGGAGAGCCAAATTAATTACATATAACTTTAATACCAGGACCTCTTACCCCTGACCCATGAGATTAATAAACAGCTTCCTGAAGTTTACCAAGTCAGTAAAGTTTGTCTGAACCGAACTTACCTCGAAAACGTTTCGTATGTAGTGGTCCAACACGATTTACAAAGCCATTCGAATTTGCTAGTTTGCTTATTATACAGGATGTGCAGAGCTATTCGTGAAGATTGTTACTTATAGTTAAGCTGTTAAATAAAATAGATTTCATACGCTTAAAGGGACGCAATTTTAAATTATTGTAAATCCACTGGGTGCCTCAAAAAATAATTAACTACTGTAGTTGTGTTAAACTTTTAAATCTCCTTAAAAAAGTTCCAAGTTTTACACTTCTCTAAAGCTGAGACTAACTTAATACTGCATTGGTCTATGTTTAGAGCTTCCAGTACCATACTTTTAATCTACAATAGCTTATTTATTTCAAATAGAATGCCCTAAACTACATACAATGTGTTTTTATAATTAGAGAGATCAAGGATACGAGCATTCTAATTCTCCTATAACAAAATGTATGTCACAAAATATGTTTTATTTTGTATTTTTGCAAATACAGCCGTTAAGGACATGAATTCTAGTTCTCCTATAACGTAAAGGATGCTAAAATACTGATATTTATTAAGAAGTATAAAACCAATTTTGTAAACTTTTTTTAAGCAACCGGTAGATTTCCAAGTAATTTTGCCTCTATATGACTGAGATAAGAGTATAATATTATTTTTAACCATAAATGACAGATGCTAATAGTTTTTGGACACCTTGTATTTAAAGTTCACAAGTATAACTCATTCACTTATTTTTGACATTTCGTTACCTTTGAAATCTTCATTTATTTATACCTACCTCTTTTCAGCACATGTTGAGAAGATTCGATAATCGGATCATTTCCAACCCCTGCTTGATGTCAATAATAAGTGAATGGTCTATATATGGTCTAGACAACACATTTTGTTCGAGAACGTTGCATATGATATTTTTGATTGATCCATGTCGAAGAAAACATTATTAACGATATGGCACCTAAGGCAGATAAATAACAGATATACAGAAGTCACTTCTTAGGTTTATATAAAAAAGTAAAATGTGATAAAAAAATTATAAATAAGAAAATTACGATTTTCTAGAAGTGGGTTAAAGATACATCAAATTTGACAACAGCATTTTTTTTAGTTGGAAAAAGTCAGCTGAAACTGATTACCCACTTCGTGGGTCTATTGTTAAAAATAAGAGAGTTTCAAGTTTCTAAAGCTGCGCTAAAGATACAAAAAATCTGACAATGGCATCATCTCAGTTGGAAAAAATTATCTGAAAGTGAGTACCCACTTCAAGAGTTTATTTAAAAAAAAATAAGAATATGATAAGATGAGAAAGAAATAAGATGAGAAAATAAGAATTAAAAAAATAAAAATAAGAAAATAATGAGTTCCTAGAACTGGGTTAAAGATACATAAAATCTGACAAGACCATTTTCTTAGTTAGAAAAAGATAGCTGAAAATGAGTACCCACTTCATGGGTATATTGATAAAAATAAGAGAGTTACAAATTTCTAAAAATGGGCTTAAAGATGCAACAAATCTGCCGTCGGCATCATCTTAGTTGGAAAAAATGATCTGAAAATAGGTACCCACTTCATAGATGAATTAAAAAAAATAAAATGTAATAAAAAATAGAAAAAATATCACGAATTTCTGGAATTAGGTTAAAGATACCTCAAGTCTGATAATGACATCTTCTTAGCTAGAAAAAGTTAGCTGAAAATGAGTACCCACTTCACGGGTCTAATGCTAAAAACAAAAGAATTAAAAATAAGAGCAAAAACCGGGGTAAAGGTACATAAAATCAGACGTCATCATCTTAGTTCAAAAAAATTATCTGAAAATGAGTACCCATTTCATGACTGTATTTTTAAAAACAAGAATGTGATAACAAAAAATTAAAGTTGACAAATTACGATTTTCTAGAACTTGGTTAAAGATACATCAAATCTGACCATACCATTTTAATTACATAAAAAATGAGTACCCACTTTATGGGTCTATGTTTAAAAATAGGAAAGTTACGAATTTTTAAAACTGGGTTTAATATACATAAAATATAACAACGGCATCATTTTAGTTGAAAAAAAGTATCCGGATATGAGTTTATTTTAAAAATAGAAACGTGATAAAAAATAAGAAAATTATAATTTTTTAAAATCGGGTTAAAGATACATCAAATCTGATATACTATTTCCTTAGGTGGAAAGAGTTCGCTGAAAATAAGTACCCTCATCGTGGGTCTATGGTTAAAAGTAAAATAGTTAAAAATTTTTAAATCTGGGTTAAAGATACAAAAATCTGACAACGGCTTACTTGGAAAAAAATAATCGGAAAATCAGAACCCACTTCATGAGTTTATTTTAAGAGAAAGTGTTAAAAAGAATAAATACAGAATTAAAATTTTCTAGATCTAAATTAAAGGTGCATCCATTCTCACATGCTATTTTTTTAGTTGGAAAAACCTAGCTGAAAATCAGTACCCACTTCATGGGTCTATTGTTAAAAATAAGGAAATTACGGATTTCTAAACCTGGATTAAAGATAAATAAAATCTGATAATGGTATCATCTTAACTTGACAAAATTGTCTCAAAATGAGCACTCATTTCATGGGCTTATTTTTAAAAATAAAATGTAATAAAAAATAAAAGTAATAAAGTTACGATTTTCCGGAGCTGGGTTAAAGATACATCAAATCGATCCATATCATTTCCTTAGTTGGAATTAGTTAGCCGAAAATGAGTACCCACTTCATGGGCCTATTTTTAAAAATAAGAAAGTTACAAATCTGATAAAATTGGGTTAAAGATACATAAAATCTGACAACGGTATCATCTTAATTGCATAAATTATCTGAAAATGAATACCAACCTCATGGATGTATTTTTAAAAATAAAATATGATAAAAAAAAATAGACAAAAAATCACGATTTTTTTGAAACTAAGTTAAAGATACATCAAGTCTGATAATGACATCTTCTTAGCTAGAATAAGTAAGCTGAAATTTAAGCTAAAGAGTTAGCTAGAAAATGAGTACCAACTTCACGGTCCTAATGCTAAAAATAAGAGAATTAGGAATTTCAAAAACTAGGAAAAAGATACACAAAATGAGACAATTAAAAATAAGAAAATTACGATTTTCTAGAATTGGGTTAAAGATACATCAAATCTGCCATTACCATTTTCTTAGTTGGAAAAAGCCAGCTGAAAATGAGCACACACTTCATAGATCTATTGTTAGAAATAATAGTGTTTCAAATTTGTAATACTGGGTTAAAGATACATACAATCTGACAAAGGTATCATCTTTAGTTGGAAAAAATTATCTCAAAATGAGTACTCATTTCCTGGGGTTATTTTTTTAAATAAAAAGTGATAAAAAAATAAAAATAAGAAAATTACGATTTTTCTGGAGCTGGGTTAAAGATATATAAAACCTGACATTACCATTTTTTTAGTTGGAATTAGTGAGCTGAAAATGAGTACCCATTTAATGGGTCTATTTTTAAAAATAAGAGAGTTACAAATCTTCGAAAACTGGGTTAAAGATACATAAAATCTAACAACGGTATCATCTTAATTGCATAAATTATCTGAAAATGAGTACCCACATAATAGATACAATCTTAAAAGTACAATATGATAACGAAAATTAAAAATAAGAAAATTACGGTTTTCAAGAACTGGGTTAAAGATATATTAAATCTGACAAAACGGCATAAACTTCGTTGGAAAAAATATCTCAAAATGAGTACCTATTTCGTGGGTTTATTTTTTAAAATAAAATTTGATAAAAATAAGAAAATTACGACTTTCTGGAGCTGTGGTAAAGAAACATCAAATCTGGCCATACCATTTCCTTAGTTGGAATTAGTTTGCTGACAATGAGTAGCCACTTCATGGGCCTATTTTTAAAATAAGAGAATTATAAATCTTCTAAAACTGGGTTAAAGATACATCAAATCTCAACGGCATTGTCTTAATTGCATCCATTATCTGAAAATGAGTACCCACCTTATGGATGTATTTTTAAAAATAAAATATGATAAGAAAATACACAAAAAAACGATTTTTTTGGAACTAGGTTAAAGATACATCAAATCTAATAATGACATCTTAGTTGAAAGAAGTTAGCTAAAAATGAGTACCCACTTCACGGGCCTAATGCTAAAAATAAGAGAATTAGGAATTTCAAAAACTAGGAAAAAGATACACAAAATCTGACAATTAAAAATAAGAAAATTACGATTTTCAAAAATTGGGTTAAAGATACATCAAATCTGCCATTACCATTTTCTTAGTTGGAAAAAGCTAGCTGAAAATAAATACACACTTCATAGATCTATTGTTAAAAATAATAGTGTTGCAAATTTCTAATACTAGGGTTAAAGATACAAAAATCTGACAACGGCTTACTTGGAAAAAAATAATCGGAAAATCAGAACCCAATTCATGAGTTTATTTTAAGAGAAAGTGTTAAAAAGAATAAATACAGAATTAAAATTTTCTAGATCTAAATTAAAGGTACATCCATTCTCACATGCTATTTTTTTAGTTGGAAAAACCTAGGTGAAAATAAGTACCCACTTCATGGGTCTATTGTTAAAAATAAGGAAATTACGGATTTCTAAAACTGGATTACAGATAAATATAATCTGATAATGGTATCATCTTAACTTGAAAAAATTGTCTCAAAATGAGCACTCATTTCATGGGCTTATTTTTAAAAATAAAATGTAATAAAAAATAAAAGTAATAAAGTTACGATTTTCCGGAGCTGGGTTAAAGATACATCAAATCGGTCCATATCATTTCCTTAGTTGGAATTAGTTAGCTGAAATTGAGTACCCACTTCATGGGCATATTTTTAAAAATAAGAAAGTTACAAATCTGATAAAATTGGGTTAAAGATACATAAAATCTGAAAACGGTATCATCTTAATTGAATAAATTATCTGAAAATGAATACCAACCTGACATCTTCTTAGCTAGAATAAGTAAGCTGAAATTTAAGCTAAAGAGTTGGCTAGAAAATGAGTACCAACTTCACGGTCCTAATGCTAAAAATAAGAGAATTAGGAATTTCAAAAACTAGGAAAAAGATACACAAAATGTGACAATTAAAAATAAGAAAATTACGATTTTCTAGAATTGGGTTAAAGATACATCAAATATGCCATTACCATTTTCTTAGTTGGAAAAAGCCAGCTGAAAATGAGCACACATTTCATAGATCTATTGTTAGAAATAATAGTGTTTCAAATTTGTAATACTGGGTTAAAGATACATACAATCTAACAAAGGTATCATCTTTAGTTGGAAAAAATTATATCAAAATGAGTACTCATTTCCTGGGGTTATTTTTTTAAATAAAAAGTGATAAAAAAATAAAAATAAGAAAATTACGATTTTTCTGGAGCTGGGTTAAAGATATATAAAATCTGACATTACCATTTTTTTAGTTGGTATTAGTCAGCTGAAAATGAGTACCCACTTAATGGGTCTATTTTTAAAAATAAGAGAGTTACAAATCTTCGAAAACTGGGTTAAAGATACATAAAATCTAACAACGGTATCATCTTAATTGCATAAATTATCTGAAAATGAGTACCCACATAATAGATACAATCTTAAAAGTACAATATGATAACGAAAATTAAAAATAAGAAAATTACGGTTTTCAAGAACTGGCTTAAAGATATATTAAATCTGACAAAACGGCATAAACTTCGTTGGAAAAAAATATCTCAAAATGAGTACCTATTTCGTGGGTTTATTTTTTAAAATAAAATTTGATAAAAATAAGAAAATTACGACTTTCTGGAGCTGTGGTAAAGAAACATCAAATCTGGCCATACCATTTCCTTATTTGGAATTAGTTTGCTGACAATGAGTAGCCACTTCATGGGCCTATTTTTAAAATAAGAGAATTATAAATCTTCTAAAACTGGGTTAAAGATACATCAAATCTCAACGGCACTTAATTGCATACATTATCTGAAAATGAGTACCCACCTTATGGATGTATTTTTAAAAATAAAATATGATAAGAAAATACACAAAAAAAACGATTTTTTTGGAACTAGGTTAAAGATACATCAAATCTAATAATGACATCTTAGTTGAAAGAAGTTAGCTAAAAGTGAGTACCCACTTCACGGGCCTAATGCTAAAAATAAGAGAATTAGGAATTTTAAAAACTAGGAAAAAGATACACAAAATCTGACAATTAAAAATAAGAAAATTACGATTTTCTTGAATTGAGTTAAAGATACATCAAATCTGCCATTACCATTCTCTTAGTTGGAAAAAGCTAGTTGAAAATAAATACACACTTCATAGATCTATTGTTAAAAATAATAGTGTTGCAAATTTCTAATACTAGGGTTAAAGATACATAAAATCTGACAAAGGTATCATCTTTAGTTGGAAAAAATTATCTCAAAATAAGTACTCATTTCCTGGGCTTATTTTTTTTAAATAAAAAGTGATAAAAAATAAAAATAAGAAAATTACAATTTTTCTGGAGCTGGGTTAAAGATATATAAAATCTGACATTACCATTTTTTTTAATTGGAATTAGTGAGTTGAAAATGAGTACCCACCTCATGGATGTATTTTTAAAAATGAAATGTGATAAAAAATAGACAAAAAATCGCGATTTTTTTGAAACTAAGTTAAAGATACACCAAGTCTGATAATGACATCTTCTTAGTTAGAATAAGTAAGCTGAAGTTAAAGCTAAAGACTTAGCTAGAAAATGAGTACCAACTTCACGGGCCTAATGCTAAAAATAAGAGAATTAGGAATTTCAAAAACTAGGAAAAAGATACACAAAATCTGACAATTAGAAATAAGAAAATTACGATTTTCTAGAATTGGGTTAAAGATACATCAAATCTGCCATTACCATTTTCTTAGTTGGAAAAATCTAGCTGAAAATGAGTACACACTTCATAGATCTATTGTTAGAAATAATAGTGTTGCAAATTTCTAATATTAGGGTTAGAGATACATAAAATCTGACAAAGTTATCATCTTTAGTTGGAAAAAATTATCTCAAAATGAGTACTCATTTCGTGGGCTTATTTTATTAAATAAAAAGTGATAAAAAAATAAAAATAAGAAAATTACGATTTTCTGCAACTGGGTTAAAGATATATCAAATCTAATCTTACCATTTTTTTTAGTGGGAATTAGCTAGCTGAAAATGAGTACCCACTTCATGGGTCTATTTTCAAAAATAAGAGAGTTACAAATCTTCGAAAACTGGGTTAAAGATACATGAAATCTGACAACGGTATCATCTTAATTGCATAAATTATCTGAAAATAAGTCCTACATAATAGATATATTCTTAAACGTATAATGTGATAACGAAAATTAAAAATAAGAAAATTCATGGGTTTATTTGGGTTAAATATAAAAAAGTACGAATTTCTAAAACTGGGTTACAGATACATAAAATCTGCAAACGGCATAATCTTAGTTGGAAAAAATTATCTCAAAATGAGTACCTATTTCGTGGGTTTATTTTTTAAAATAAAATGTGATAAAAATAAGAAAATGACGATTTTCTGGAGCTGTGTTAAAGATACATCAAATCTGGCCATATCATTTCCTTAGTTGGAATTAGTTAGCTGAAAATGTGTAGCCGCTTCATGGGCCTATTTTTAAAATAAGAGAATTATAAATCGTCTAAAACTGTATAAAAAAAATGTGATAAAAAAATACACAAAAAAAAACATTTTTTGGAACTAGGTTAAATATACATCAAGTCTATGACATCTTCTTAGTTGTAGAAAGTTAGCTGAAAATGAGTACCCACTTCACGAGGCTAATGCTAAAAATAAGATAATTGGGAATTTCAAAAACTAGGAAAAAGATACACAAAATCTGACAATTAAATGTGATAAAAATAAGAAAATTACGATTTTCTAGAATTAGGTTAAAGATACATCAAATCTGCCATTACCATTTTCTTAGTTGGAAAAAGCTTGCTGAAAATGAGTACACACTTCATAGATCTATTGTTAAAAATAATGGTGTTGCAAATTTTTAATACTGGATTAAAGATGCATAAAATCTGACAAAGGTGTCATCTTTAGTTGGAAAAAATTATTTCAAAATGAGTACTCATTTCCTGGGCTTATTTTATTAAATAAAAAGTGATAAAAAAATAAAAATAAGAAAATTACGATTTTCCGCAACTGAGTTAAAGATATATCAAATCCGACATTACCATTTTTTTAGTTGGAATTAGTTAGCTGAAAATGAGAACAAACTTCATGGGTCTATTTTTCAAAATAAGAGAGTTACAAATCTTCGAAAACTGGGTAAAAGATACATGAAATGTGACAACGGTATCATCTTAATTGCATAAATTATCTGAAAATAAGTCCTAAATAATAGATATATTCTTAAACGTATAATGAGATAACGAAAATTAAAAATAAAAAAATTACGGTTTACTCGGTTAAATATAAAAGAGTACGAATTTCTAAAACTGGATTAAAGATACATAAAATTTGTAAACGGCATAATCATAGTTGGAAAAAATTATCTCAAAATGAGTAACTATTTTGTGGGTTCATTTTTTAAAATAAAATGTGATAAATATAATAAAATTACGATTTTCTGGAGCTGGATTAAAGATACATCAAGTTAGCTGAAAATAAGTACCCACTTCATGGGTGTATTTTTAAAAATAAGAGAGTTACAAATCTGATAAAACTGTGTTAAAGATACATAATATCTCATAACGGCACCATCTTAATTGCATAAATTATCTGAAAATGAGTACCCACTTCAAGGGTGTATTTAAAAAAATAAGAGAGTTTCAAATCTTCTAAAACTGGGTTAAAGATACATAACTTCTGACAACGGCACCATCTTAATTGCATAAATTATCTGAAAATGAGTACCCACCTCATAGATGTATTTTAAAAAATAAAATGTGATAAAAAAATAGACAAAAAATCACTATTTTTTGGAACTAGGTTAAAGATATATCAAGTCTGACAATGACACCTACTTAGTTAGAAAAAGTTTCATCCTAATTGCATAACTTATCTGACAATGAATACCATTTCCTTTCAATATCATATATACCTATTTCCTTTCAGCACATGTTGAGAAGATCCGATAATCAGATTTCCAACCCCTATTTGATGTCAATAATAAGTGAATGGTCTATATATGGTCTAGACTATATGGTCTAGACAACACATTTTGTTCGAGAACGTTACATATGATATTTTTGATTCACCCATGTCGAAGAAAAGATTATTAACGATCTAGCACCTAAGGCAGATAAATAACAGATATTCAGAAGTCAGAGACTGCATCCTAAAAACCATCTATTATTCTTAAAAAAAAAAGATAAATTTATTTGTTATTTCACCCTGGTTTTAATAGATGGCCTGTTTGTAACACAACAACGGGCAGATGCTCCAAACTCGAAGGAAATCATTATTTTAAGAGCCGCTCGAGGTTAGAAAGTTTATTCGAAACGGTATTTATTGCAAACCTGAATGCTGCTGCTCTTTTAATGCTACCTGAAATTTAAACTTTCCCAAAGAAATAAGACTGCTGTGGGTGTTGGAAAGGAACGCTGTTAAACGGTGCAATTTATCCACTCTTCCATCAGGAAATTTTACACCAAACTGATAAAAATTGTTCGAACCTACACGCTGCCAAGTTGGGTGCTCTCCTATAGAAACTAATGGAGGTTTTCCAATTCCACCACTTTAATTCGTGAGCTTAGTGAAATCCGGTTTTAAAATTTAAATAGTAAGGAAGTTCAACCAGCATATATTTCCAAAGCTCTTTCGAATTCCTTTTACGGCAGCGTCCTACTTTTTAAATTTGAGCAGAGATCCTGATGGCTTTGTGCGCTCGAATTTCTATTTTTTTTGTACAATTGTACTTTTTTCTACAAGAAATAATTTAGCTAAAATGTGGACCAATGTTTCAGAATCTGTGTATTTTTTTAGCAGTTCTTAAAACCAGTATATTTATGAAAGTTTCGTAAAAAGCTTTTAGCAAACTTAGCAAGAAAGGGCCGTGTCCAAGATGGAGAAAAAGAATTTTAAATTCAAAAGAGATTTTTCGGCTGGATTTCAGATAAATCTCTTGATGCAATCCTTGGAAAACTACTACAAAAGACCTTTGAAGGCGGACAAATTTATTGCTATCTGCAGTTGCTTGAGGAACTGCACTGCTAATCGCAGTATTATTACATTTTCATATTATTTTTAATTCGCCTAAACAGTTTCCAGTTGGGCAGTTAAAAAAATTCAAAACTCATTTCCTCTACGATTTGTAAAATAAATATGCTGCCGTCGGTTGGGGAACAAACTGCCATTAATCAAAAATTCATTCGATTCAAAAGCGATGCCAACATTTACCAATTGTGTTTTCAGTCACGGTGGTAATGGCTATTTGCGTTTGTAGGGACTTTTTTAATGGCCAAATTATGATTCAGCTCAACCAGCGTGACCAGTAATAAGCGCTTTTAGGTATATAGAGGGTAATAACAGAGCAATTACAATCATTATTGCTTTGGAACATTATTAGTAGGGCTATGCATGATCTGAAACTCTTTGGTTCTCTTGTTGGATTCTTGTGGATGGATGAATGGAATTTTATTCAGAAAAATAAAAGCCTGTTGTATCTGCTAAACATTAAAAATGTGTTCTCTGCACCTTCTGTTTTCTTCTACACTACAACTATTTTTAAGCACTCTTCTGTAAAGGGAGATAGTCAATTATGCCATGATAACTAGTCCTAGTAGTAACATGTTAAAGTAGGACGCCATGATACTAATGACACTTGAAGTAGGGGAAGTTTGAAAAATTTATAACCCCGTTACCATATTTCGTGCTGCAATAAAACATTTTCCCTATAACGTTGAGACTTTCGTAAAACCAAAAAATTTGCGTCAAAGCTAGTTTTATTGCCTTTAGAGTGCTAAGTCAATTGCCGAAGGTGAAACTTTATAGGATGACATACACCCGACGGAAAGCATAATGCAATTTATTTTGCCATGTTATTCAAATTATAATACGTTCTCAGATGTCGCACCCATTCGTGAGGGAGCATATTAGAATGGGTTTTATATTGGGAGGGATCAACTGCAAATTACGTACTACTTTAAAAAGACGATAAACTGGCGCCTGTTTTGGAATATAAATGATCCCATTTCATCAGCGGGAGTTACTCGAACGGGGCTATTTATTTAAGATTAGGGTAGTCTTAAGAAGTCTTGAATTACATCAGACGTCGGTTGTAATAATGGGAAAAATTGCTATTTGACGCTCAACCTGACTTATAAATAATATCCAATTAAAATACTTACTTTTATAAAGAGAGCGATCAAGGACACGAGTTTTATAATTCCCCTAAAATAAAATGAATGCTAAAGTACTCAAATTATGTAATACATATTATTTTGCTTTTATAGAGAGAGCGATAAGGGACATGAGTTTTCTAATTGCCCTATAAAATACTCATCTGCTTTTGTTAAAGAATCGATAAAGGAGAGGAGTTGATATATTCCTCTATATCTGTTGAATATCTTTTAAATACCAGGAACAAATGGCAGAACCAAATTTTTGCAACATTCTTGCATCTTTGTCAAAGTACCCATGTTATAAAGTACAAGTAATAACAGAATAAAAAATAACAGAACCAACTGTTTTCATCATTTTTAATCCTTGCCCAAGATCTCATGGTTTAAAGGACAAGCAATTGAGCTTTTATAAATAGAGCGGTCAGATCTATGCGCGGTCTAATTTTTCTATAACACACTCTAATTTAATATCCTAAAAATCCTAGAATAAAATGGCTGAACAAACCGTGTCTATCGTTCTTAATTTTTGTCAAAGTACCATGTATAAAATATATATATTTTAGCTTTTATAAATAGAGCGATCTAGGACATGCGTTTTCTAATTTCCGTATAAAATACCTATAATTTGCTTTTCTCAATAGAGCGACCAAGGACACGAATTTTTTACTTCCTCTATAACAAGAGGCATGCAAAAGTAATCAAATTTTATAATTTTAAAATACCAGAAAAAAAATAGCAGAACCGACTGTTTGCATTATTTTTAATCTTTGGATAAGTCCCATGGTACAAAGTAGAGGTAATTGTGCTTTTATAAATAGGGTCAGAAACATGGGCGTTCTAATTTTTCTATAGCACACTTCCAATTTAATATCCTAAAAATCCTACAATAAAACGTTATATTTTTAATAATAGTTCTTATATTTTTTTCTTTTATAAATAGAACGATCTAGGACATGAGTTTTCTAATTTCCGTATAAAATACCTATTATTTGCTTTTCTCCATAGAGCGAACAAGAACACGAATTTTTTAATTCCTCTATAACACGAGGCATGCAAAAATACTCAAATTTTAAACTTTTAAAATAACAGAAAAAAAGAACCAACTGTTTGAATTATTTTTAATCTTTGTTAAAGTCCCATGGTACAAAGTACAAAGTATTTTGCTTTTATAAATAGAGCGGTCAGAGACATGAGCGTTCTAATGTTTCTACAGCACACACCAATTTAATATCCTAAAAATCCTAGAATAAAATGGCAGATCAAACTGTTTCCATAGTTCTTATATTTTTCCTCTTATAAATAGGACGATCTAGGACGTGAGTTTTCAAATTTCCGTATAAAATATTTATTATTTGCTTTTCTCAAAAGAGAGACCAAGGACACGAGTTTTTTTAATTCCTCTATAACACGAGGATTGCGAAAATACTCAAATTTTATACCTTTAATATAACAGAAAAAAATGGCAAAATCAACTGTTGCTTTTATTTTAATTACTTTTAAATACTTTTAATACGCTTAATTTTAATTACGCTTAATTACTTTTAATATTTGTTAAAGTCCCATGGCACAAAGTAGAAGGTTGAAGGCTTTTATAAATAGAGCGGGCAGAAACATGAGCGCTTTAATGTTTCCACAGTACACTCCAATTTAATATCCTAAAAATCCTAGAACAGAATAGCAGAACAAACTGTTTCTATAGAACTCATATTTTTGATTTTATAAATAGAACGATCTAGGACAGGAGTTTTCTAATTTCCGTATAAAATACCAATTATTTGCTTTTCTCAATGGAGCGACCAAGGACACGAGATTTTAAGTTCCTCTATAATACTAGGCATGTGAAAATACTCAAATTTAATACTTTTGAAATACCAGAAAAAACAGAACCAACTCTTTGCATTATTCTTAATCTTTGTTAAAGTCCCATGGTCCAAAGTACAATGTATTTTGCTTTCATAAATAGAGCAGTCAGAGACATGAGCGTTCTAATGTTTCTACAGCACACTCCAATTTAATATCCTAAAAATCCTACAATAAAATGGCAGAATAAACTGTTTCTATAGTTCTTATATTTTTGCTTTTAAAAATAGGTCGATCTAGGACATGAGTTTTCTAATTTCTCATAGGCTCACAGGCTCTCATATTTAATACCTTGGAAATACCAGGAAGAACTGACAGAACCAACTGTTTGCATCATTTTTAATCTTTGTCAAAATACCCCACGGTGTAAAGTAGAAGCAAGCAATTTTGGTTTTATAAATAGAGCGACCAAGGACGTGAGTTTTCACTATATCACAATGCATGCTAAAACGCTCTAATTTAGTATTCTAAAAATCCCAGTATAAGACGGCAGAATAAACTGTTTCCATAGTTCTTAATCTTTACCAAAGTACTAATTTGTACATTAGTACGAGATTTTACCAAATATTGCTTTTATAAATAGATCGATCAAGAACATGAGTTTTTAAATTTTCTTATATAACAAATGCATGCAAAAATGCTGATATTTAATATCTTTAAAAGCCCATTCAAGCCAACTGTTTCCATCATTCTTAACCCTTGACAAAGTATCCATGCTTACTAGTCCCTTTGCTCCCTCGTATATCATGGGCAGGGATAAATCACAACATTCTCCGCATTATCACAAAAACCTGAGAGTTATTAAGTTTAATTTACTTTAACATTCCAAAAACCAATTAAATTGTGGGTGCAAGCGATTTATCTTTCTCGCAGCCGATCAACTAAAAATAGGTTTCAATAACAGTTTTGTGAAACAGAACTGAGCCAAAGTTTCCATTACTTATCTTTCCAACCCAATACTCAATCAAAAAAAGTTCAAACCAATACAATTGTTGCTGAGTGCTTAGATATATGTTGTAGGCTGGTAGAACGACTGGAAAATATTAATAACTGCTCTAATTTCGGTTGATTTATTGCTCTTGAAACCACTTAAGTCCATGTTAGAGACAATTAAAATTTTGTTTTGCTTCATTCTTAATTGTCTGTAAAATAATTTACGTGCAATTCAAAACAAATCTGAGGACTTAATATGGACAAAATGTTTTCCTTTAGTAAGAAGTGTAAAGATGCTCTTAAACTTCTGTTTTATATTGTAATTACACTTAAAAAATAGTGGGACTTTTTGGCTTGCCAAGGCTAGCTAACAATTACCGGCTGATTTCAAAGTTTTCCATGAAATCCAGTCTATTATAGTTTTCGAAAATAATTTTATGAAGACATTTGACTAGGGCTCCAAGTGGTGTTTAGGGTCCACTGATAGCAATGCAATGGAATCTATAGTTGAGCCCCCAAATATTCATGAGGAAGCTGCAAACATTTCATTCGAGTTTGAAGCTGTCAAAAAAGCAAATCACCTTTTTTGACTCAAGAAAACTCATCAAACCAGAAAATAACCAAAAAAAAAACTCACATCAGGAATCCAGAAGCCTGAAGATATTGTAAGCAATTTTATTGCTTAAGGGTAAATAACCATAGTAGTTCGGACATCCAGGATGATCCAGTGCGGTCTTCAAATGATGATTTGCTAGCTGAACAAAATGAGCAATTATGGAAGCTGGGCCAGGATGCCGTGGTCTTGGAAATTGTCTAAATGGGAAAGTATCTTAGCAAGTTAGTTCAGGTTTTGGACGGATTTGGCAGATCTCTGGATAGATCCCAGGCAAAAAATCATCCTTGATAAAGATTCAACGTCTGATCGAGGCAAGACTATCTTGAAGAAGTACTCCTACTTTCGAGGTCGGCGGTTCCAAGATCTGCTGAAGCAATTTCGAGATACTGACAGAGAGTGAGCATTCGGCTGGACTTGTTCTGAAGAAATTTGAGACTACTTCACCACATACTTAACAATTCACCACGACCTCTAGTGGCAAGCTCTCTTAAGGCACATAACGAACGCCAAATGAACACCAAGCTCGAATCAATGGTCACAGCGTCAATGATATTTATTGGAAGCAAAAAATCCTAGAATAAAATGGCAAAACAAACTGTCTCTATCGTTCTTAAATTTTTGCTTTTGTAAATAGAGCGATCTAGGACATGAGTTTTCTAATTTTCCTATAAAATACTTATATTCACCGCGACCTCTAGTGTCAAGCTTTTTTAAGGCACGTAACGAACGACAAGTGAGCAACAAGCTCGAATCAATGATTACAGTGTCAATGATATTTATTGGAAGAGAAATATCCCAGAATAAAACGGCAGAACAAACTGTCTCTATCGTTCTTATATTTTTGCTTTTATCAGTAAAGCGATCTAGGTCATGAGTTTTCTAATTTTCCTATTAAATACTTTTATTCACCGCGACCTCTGGTGTCAAGCTCTCTCAAGGAACGTAACGAACGACAAGTGAACAACAAGCTCGAATCAATGATTACAGTGTCAATGATATTTATTGGAAGCGAAAAATCGTAGAATAAAATGGCAGAACAAACTGTTTCTATCGTTCTTATATTTTTGTTATTATAAATAGAGTGACCTAGGATATGAGTTTTCTAATTTTCCTATAAAATACTTATATTCACCACGTCCTCTAGTGCCAAGCTCTCTCAAGGCACGTAACCTACGACAAGTGAACACCAAGCTCGAATCAATGGTCACAGTGTCAATGATATTTATTGGAAGCAAAAAATCCTAGAATAAAATGACAGAACAAACTGTTTTTATCGTTTTTATATTTTTGCTTTTATAAATAGAGCGATCTAGGGCATGAGTTTTTTTATTTTCCAATAAAATACTTATATTCACCGCGACCTCTAGTGTCAAGCTGTTTTAAGGCACGTAACAAACGACAAGTGAGCAACAAACTCAAATAATGATAACAGTGTCAATGATATTTATTGGAAAAGAAAAATCCTAGACTAAAACGGCAGAACAAACTGTCTCTATCATTCTTATATTTTTGCTTTTATAAATAGAGCGATCTAGGACATGAGTTTTCTAATTTTCCTATAAAATACTTATATTCACCGCGACCTCTGGTGTCAAGCTCTCTCAAGGAACGTAACGAACGACAAGTGAACAGCAAGCTCGAATCAATGGTCACAGTGTCAATGATATTTATTGGAAGCGAAAAAATCGTAGAATAAAATGGCAGATCAAACTGTTTCTATCGTTCTTATATTTTTATTATTATAAATAGAGTGACCTAGGATATGAGTTTTCTAATTTTCCTATAAAATACTTATATTCACCACGTCCTCTAGTGTCAAGCTCTCTCAAGGCACGTAACCAACGACAAGTGAACAACAAGCTCGAATCTATGATCACAGTGTCAATGATATTTATTGGAAGAGAAAAATCCTAGAATAAAACGGCAGAACAAACTGTCTCTATCGTACTTAGATTTTTGCTTTTGTAAATAGAGCGATCTAGGACATGAGTTTTCTAATTTTCCTATAAAATACTTATATTCACCGCGACACCTAGTGTCAAGCTCTCTCAAGGAACGTAACGAACGACAAGTGAACAACAAGCTCGAATCAATGATTACAGTGTCAATGATATTTATTGGAAGCGAAAAATCGTAGAATGAAACAGCAGAACAAACTGTCTCTATCGTACTTAGATTTTTGCTTTTATAAATAGAGCGATCTAGGACATGAGTTTTCTAATTTTCCTATAAAATACTTATATTCACCGCGACCTCTGGTGTCAAGCTCTCTCAAGAAACGTAACCAACGACAAGTGAACACCACGCTCGAATCAATGGTCACAGTGTCAATGATATTTATTGGAAGCAAAAAATCCTAGAATAAAATGGCAAAACAAACTGTCTCTATCGTTCTTAAATTTTTGCTTTTGTAAATAGAGCGATCTAGGACATGAGTTTTCTAATTTTCCTATAAAATACTTATATTCACCGCGTCCTCTAGTGTCAAGCTTTTTTAAGGCACGTAACGAACGACAAGTGAGCAACAAGCTCGAATCAATGATTACAGTGTCAATGATATTTATTGGAAGAGAAATATCCCAGAATAAAACGGCAGAACAAACTGTCTCTATCGTTCTTATATTTTTGCTTTTATCAGTAAAGCGATCTAGGTCATGAGTTTTCTAATTTTCCTATTAAATACTTTTATTCACCGCGACCTCTGGTGTCAAGCTCTCTCAAGGAACGTAACGAACGACAAGTGAACAACAAGCTCGAATCAATGATTACAGTGTCAATGATATTTATTGGAAGCGAAAAATCGTAGAATAAAATGGCAGAACAAACTGTTTCTATCGTTCTTATATTTTTGTTATTATAAATAGAGTGACCTAGGATATGAGTTTTCTAATTTTCCTATAAAATACTTATATTCACCACGTCCTCTAGTGCCAAGCTCTCTCAAGGCACGTAACCTACGACAAGTGAACACCAAGCTCGAATCAATGGTCACAGTGTCAATGATATTTATTGGAAGCAAAAAATCCTAGAATAAAATGACAGAACAAACTGTTTTTATCGTTTTTATATTTTTGCTTTTATAAATAGAGCGATCTAGGGCATGAGTTTTTTTATTTTCCAATAAAATACTTATATTCACCGCGACCTCTAGTGTCAAGCTGTTTTAAGGCACGTAACAAACGACAAGTGAGCAACAAACTCAAATAATGATAACAGTGTCAATGATATTTATTGGAAAAGAAAAATCCTAGACTAAAACGGCAGAACAAACTGTCTCTATCATTCTTATATTTTTGCTTTTATAAATAGAGCGATCTAGGACATGAGTTTTTTAATTTCCCTATAAAATACTTATATTCACCACGACATCTAGTATCAAGCTTTCTCAAAGCACGTAACGAACGACAAGTGAACAACAAGCTTGAATCAATGATCACAGTGTCAACGATATTTATTGGAAGCGAAAAATCCTAGAATAAAACAGCAGAACAAACTGTCTCTATCGTTCTTAAATTTTTGCTTTTGTAAATAGAGCGATCTAGGACATGAGTTTTCTAATTTTCCTATAAAATACTTATATTCACCGCGACCTCTTGTGTCAGCTTTTTCAAGGCACGTAACGACCGGCAAGTGAACAATAAGCTCGAATCAATGATCACAGTGTCAATAATATTTATTGGAAGCGAAAAATCCTAGAATAAAACAGCAGAATAAACTGCCTCTATCGTTCTTAAATTTTTGCTTTTATAAATAGAGCGATCTAAGACATGAGTTTTTTAATTTTCCTATAAAATACTTATATTCACCGCGACCTCTTGTGTCAGCTTTCTCAAAGCACGTAACGAACGACAAGTGAACAACAAGCTCGAATCAATGATCACAGTGTCAATGATGTTTATTCGAAGCGACAAGTTAGTTGTCTTAAGTTTTGGCGCCCAGAAAAGGGTTGACTACAAAGCTTTTAAAGTAAGTGTAAGGAAGAAGTTGGCAGCAAAGCTGCTAGATCCAGAAAACTGGCCTGAGGACAGTTATTCAGCCCTTTCAGAGTTTTAGAATCGCTAAGAAGAAACCCTATTGGTCATCCTTTAACGACGAAATGATAGAGAGTTTCATCTTCATCATCATCAAATTTAAAACATATCTGTGGGTGGTGGTCTTAACATTGACCTTATTTGGGTTTCAATCTCGACACCGAAACCTACCAGAGAGACGTTTAATCGAACCCCATCAACCACAAACTGCCCTCACTTCGTAGCAAATTTATCTTAATTGACCATTCCGGAACCCGTGACTTTGACAAACTGCTTTGAGAGACGTACAAACACCATAGTCAAACCATAGTTTTTGAATCACAACGTCTCTAAGAAGAAACACCCTTGGTCATCCTTCAACGACGAAATAATAAAGGGTTTCATCTGTGCTTAGCGTCCTTTATTTACTAATGTGAACGTTTGGATAGCAGGTGTTTGAAATTGCCAACGTGTCGACCTTTAATTGAGGTCTTCCTCAGGGCTTTTTCAATCAGAGAAGCTTGTTATGGAAATTAAAATAAAGTACCATATCGGTACTTACTCATCTACGGACGTATAGTGCGCTTAGACGAGACACCAGAGGACCATACAACAGCTTGAGAGGAACCCAACAACAGTTGTTGGGTTCCTCTCAAGCTCTTCCCCCCCCCTGAGGAAGACCTCAATTAAAGGTCGACACGTTGGCAATTTCAAAAAAGTGAAGTAGCTTCTTATCCTATACCTGCTATCCAAACGTTCACAATAATAGTATCATCTTCATTAGCATCAATCTTGAAAGAATTTTGGTAGATGGTGATCTTAACATTGACCTTATTAGGGTTTAATCTCGAGACGGAAACCTACCAGAAAGACGTTTAATCCAACCCCATCATCTACTAAATGCCCTCACTTCGTAGCAAGTTTCTCTCAATTGACCATTCCAGAACACGTGACTTTGACAAAATGCTTTAAGGGCATAAAAAGTGCATACTCGAACAAACCGATTTTTCCTTGTTTTTACGAAAAAAGTGAACAAGAATCATGATAATGCAGATGTTGTTTCTACGTGTAGTATACTATATCTCCAATAAAATATTTTTCTGTTGTTTTTTTTGCATTTAATTAACAAAATTTTCACTTATATAATTTATAATCTCAGGTAAATAAAGTATAAACAAATAGTAACACCGCTGCCAGTTTATTAATGTTAAAGATCATATTTATTTTGATGTTTTATGATTTACAGCTACAAATAGTCTAGGTGCTTAAGAGACAACTTAGGAATACGCGCTGGTTTTCTCACAATTTTAAATATAAATTAATAGGTATTTATCTGTTTTTAAAGAGTAACTAATTGGATACTTACCAGCTAAAAAATGTCAAACAACATATCTCCTTTTACTAAGTGGCTTTTGCTTCCTTTAAAAGAACCAAAAAATCAATTTCTACGTCCACTAACCAGCCAGAAAAGGAAATTAAAAGAATGAAATGTTACCTCATTCAGCACACATTTGAACATTAACGACATTACAAAAATGGCATAATTTCCAAAAAGCAACAATTTTGATGAATATTAGGGACTTTAAGGGATAACTTAGTTTACTAAATATTAACGTAGTTAAATATACCTCAAATCAAACGCGTGTTCTTAATGTTTCGTCTGATATTTTAATAGTTGGCCTTATTGCCTTGAGGGGCACACATGTCAAATGACGTAATTCTGGAATGGACAATTGGCGATGCAGGTTCAGATGGCATAACTAATATCAACACATCATCAACTGCTCAAAAACTTATTGAATAGTCCAAATTAATAAAAAGCTCCTTAGCTTGTCACATTTGGGTGAGGTTTTCTGCAAAACGGACCTTAGACTTCCTTATGGAAATTTGACAAATCGGACCAGAATCTCCACTGCATATCTACTCATCTATGTATCGGCCAAGTGCATAATAAAAATGAAACTGTTGAAAGCATTTTTTTACACTTTTTCCATATACACCTCGTATTTTAATAAAAAAAAACCTTCTTTCTAAATTCAGATATCATCTCTCAAGTTTAACAATTTTATAACGAAAGTCATATGCTCATTGCACGCAGCTCACCCGAATTTATGGCATATTTGCTTGTATTATGGATGCAATATTTGCTTCACACACACAACTTAAACGAAATACAGTATACACTATAAATTTCCATCTGGATCGCAGCGTGAAATTTATATCGCATTTTTTGAATGTGTTTGTGGGTGAAATATGAAGCTTCTGATACGTATTATGTCTAGACTGATGTGGAGCTTTCGTGGCTGTGTAAGACGTAAAGAGCGTATTTATAACTTTGTATCGAGAGAAGATTTTGTCGAATATATGATTTTAAATTGTTGTCTGAGCAGTTTTGGCAGAAAAACATCGTAAATTTCCCGAATTGCCTGCTCATAGGTACTAATAGACTGCTATCAATCAGCTTTACTGAGATCAAATTCTTCGGAGCACTTTTTTATTGTGTTTGCCTCTGATGGCATCAGGCCAAGACTCATTGATTCTCTCAAGTAGTCTTCTAATGTAATCGCCTTGCGCTTGACTAAGGAAAGCCGGATTTATGCAACTTCCTTGGGGACTTGTTTACGTCGTGTTCGGTCGAAGCTTTTGTGTTTGTCCCTCTAACTAAGAATTATTACCTTTTGCATGCCCGAATTTCACCTTTGGACGAAATACATTTCTATTGTAGAGCGAATTGGTATCGATTGTTGGCCATTTGCCACAAGTGACAATCGCACACAGCCGAAAATCTCTTCACGCGACCTGACCTGACCTCTCCCTCAGTGATTGATTTTATGCCGTATTGTCTGTTTTCAAAGAGCGAAAATATCGGTTTAATTCTCTTTCCTTGCCACACTCTCGAAAGCCGCTCCAAAATCATTTATTTCCACAGGTCACGTGATCTAAGCCATTAACAACGAGTGGTTTAATATCGCGCTTTTTTTCGGTGCTCCTTTTGCGCTCTACGGGATGGTTATTGATGTTCATTGGTTGCACTAAAAATGGGCTTGTTCGTAGGTTTAATTACGACTTGCATTTGTCCCTATTATGTAGAAAACCAAAAAAGGGTTAATATTTTAAATCTGGACATATGTGTCTTTGACTCACATTTTTTTTTGTTGTCTGGAATGAAATCTCATAATGTCACGGTGAGTGGTTGGTATATTGCAATGATATAAAACTTCTACTAAATTTTGTATCATTCCAATACATCTTTTTGCGTATCAAAATTGTTTTTTTGTTCTATTGTGACAATAAAATAAATTAGGCAATGCCCCTGATTATTGGCGATAATAAATGGTTGTGGTCTCGCCCTTTGTCCAATAATTACCAAGACCCTTATCAGTGTAACCAATTTAATCCGGGTTTAGCACAACGTAAAACTGAAAAAAAAACATGGGGGCATAATTTATTTAGGGATTTGCTTTTAGCCTTTTTTATCAGGATTTATGTTTAGTAGCAACGGGTTATTACAATTTATATCGGTGTCGTTTCATACATTTTCTTGTCATCATAATTATAGATTTATTATGTATTACAGGTCTCATTAGAAAAAATAAAACCGATAATGCAGCAATAATTATTAGTAAAAGATGAATAAATTGTAAAGTGTAAACAGTTCCATGTTTATCTTTTGTAATCGGTTCAACGAAAGTAACGTTAGGAAACGGGGTTTTGGGTTGAAAACAACACAAGAATTTTACAGTTTACTTTGCCACCCTTAAAAAACTTTATCTCTGAAGAATCTGCCTCTAAATAAAAACAAATAAAAATCAATAAAAATTAAAAAAATACACATAAAATTGCCGTTTTTTTGAAATTTTTTATATATTTTTTGAAAAAATTTGACGATAGGTGAAAGAAGAAAAGCTGTATTTCCAGAACCTGAGTTTATAGAGTTCCACAAAAAAACACAAATTTTTGCAGATGCGCGAGGATCGAATTAAGTAGAAAAAATATAGAAAGATAAAAAAATATTGCAGATTACTGTAAAGTACAGAAATCAATTTTTAGCCGTCGGTACCATGAAAACGCTGTTTTTGACCTTTTAAACGACTGATGAACCATCAGTTTGCAACCTCTAATTGTGCTCATCTCCCTTTTACACAATCTGAACTTGCGGAATTTTCAGTACTCAAGACACGTTTCATAACAGCACCGAGAAAAGCCTCCCGGTGGCGCCATCTGTGTCTGTTTGTTGCACTAACGAGATTGCACTCGTTCAGTATCAACGTCATTGCCCGGTCTAAGAAAATTTTTAATAATGAGATTATAACAATTGAGTACTTGATGGGCGGTACAAGAGATTTAGCAAACTTTATTTTGAAAGAAAGTGTATCTTAGTTCGAGTTATATAACAGTAAAAAGAACATTTTCAAGGTCAGGTTGCAAATTTTTAGGGAAATTACTGTAGGAACTTTCAAGAATATCTGCAAACTCTTTTGTTACCTCCTCCCCAGTTTTTGTCTTCAATGGTTGATAGCTTCGAAAACTACCAAAATGTAGGTAAAATAACTTTCTGACCAAAGGAACCAAAATTTGACTAAATCGGTTACAAAATGGAAATTTGTGAAAAAAAAGTGGCACTAAGGGTCTAAAAACTCAAATTAAAATTTTTTGGAAAAGTGCAGATGAGGCTATAATCATTTAAAAATTGCACAAAGGGTCTAAAAATGCAATTTTGGAAAATTTAATGTTAGTATTAAGGCTAAAATCGATTTAAAAAAAATTGCTGTTTTCGGTGAAAACCAATTTTAAAACTATCACACAAAATTGATCACAATCTTTTAATTTGATGTTATTATAAAATTTATTTTTGAACCAAAAGTAGTAGATTTTTACTAAAAAGGCTTCAAAATGTTAATTTTGATGCTGTTGTTTGATGATTTTTCGTCAGGTTAAGATTAAGATCAGAAATAAAAAAAATCAGATTAGGATTAATGTCATAATCATTTCAAAGTGCACAAAGCGTCTAAATATGCAGATCCGGGAGACTTCAGATTGGTATTAGAGCTAAATTTTTAGGGCATAGAGCTTAAATTATGAAAAAAATTGATTAAAATATACTGAAAGTATTTAAAATGCAAGTTTTGAGCCTTTGGAGGATTTCAGGTTAGAATTAATACCAAAATAAATAAAAAAATAACTCATCTAAAAATGCAAATTACTGTTTTTTGAAAAAAAAACAATTTTAAGATCAAATCAAGCGGAATTGATTAAAGTCTTCTAATTTGGTCTTTTTGGTAAAATAGCTTTCTGACCAAAAAAACTAAAATTTGACTAAAACGGCTACAAAATGGGTTGGCGGAAAATGGCAGGTTAGAAGTAAAGTGGCTCTAAGCGTCTAAAAACTCACATTTAAATTGTTTGGAAAAGCGCAGATGAGGATTAAGGCTATAATTACTTATAAATTTCACAAAGAGTCTAAAAATGGAATTTTGGAAAATTTCAAGTTAGTATTTATGCTAAAATCGATTAAAAATGACCAACATTATCTAAAAATACAAAAATTGCTGTTTTCGGTGAAATCTAATTTTAAAACTATCAGACAAAATTGATCACAATCTTCTAATTTGATGTTATTACAAAACTAAATTTAGAACAAAAAGTAGTAGATTTTTAATAAAAAGGCTTAAAAATATTAATTTTGGATTTTTCGTCAGGTTAGAATTAAGATCAGAAATAAAAAAAAAATCAGATTAGGATTAATGTCATAATCATTTCAAAATGCACAAAGCGTCTAAATATGCAAATCCGGGAGATTTCAAGTTGGTATTAGGGCTAAATTTTTAAGACATAGAGCTTAAATTATGAAAAAAATTGATTAAAAAATACTGAAAGTATTTAAAATGCAAGTTTTGAGCCTTTGGAGGACTTCAGGTTAGAATTAATACCAAAATAAATTAAAAAATAACTCATCTAAAAATGCAAATTGCTGTTTTTTGAAAAAAATTCAATTTTAAAATCAAATCAAGCGGAATTGATTAAAGTCTTCTAACTTGGTCTTTTTGGTAAAATACCTTTCTGACCAAAAAAACTAAAGTTTGACTAAAACGGCTACAAAATGGGTTGGCGGAAAATGGCAGGTTAGAAGTAAAGTGGTTCTAAGCGTCTAAAATCTCAAATTGAAATTGATTGGAAAAGTACACATGAGGATTAAGGCTATAATCACTTACAAATTTCACAAAGAGTCTAAAAATGTAATTTTGGAAAATTTTAAGTTAGTATTTAGGCTAAAACCGATTAAAAATGACCCACATTATCAAAAAATGCAAAAATTGCTGTTTTCGGTGAAATCCTATTTTAAAACTATCAGACAAATTTGATTACAATCTTCTAAATTATTGTTATTAGAAAATTAATTTTTGAAACAAAAGCAGTATTTTTTACTAAAAAGGCTTAAAAACATTAATTTTGGGTTTTTCGTCAGGTTAGGATTAAGATCAGAAAATAAAAAAAAAATCATATTTATGTCATAATCATTTCAAAGTTCACAAAGCGTCTAAATATGCAAATCCGGGAGATTTCTGGTTGGTACTAGGGCTAAATTTTTAAGGCATAGAGCTTAAATTATGAAAAAATTGATTAAAAAATACTGAAAGTATTTAAAATGCAAGTTTTGAGCCTTTGGAGGACTTCAGGTTAGAATTAATACCAAAATAAATAAAAAAATAACTCATCATCTAAAAATGCAAATTACTGTTTTTTGGAAAAAAATAAATTTTAAAATCAAATCAAGCGGTATTGATTAAAGTCTTCTAATTTGGTCTTTTCGGTAAAATACCTTTCTGACCAAAAAAACTAAAATTTGACTAAAACGGCTACAAAATGGGTTCAAAGCACATAATCATTTCAAAGTGCACAAAGCGTCTAAATATACAAATCCGGGAGATTTCAGGTTGGTATTAGGGCTAAATTTCTAAGGCATAGAGCTTAAATTATGAAAAAAATTGATTAAAAATTACTGAAAGTATTTAAAATGCAAGTTTTGAGCCTTTGGAGGACTTCAGGTTAGAATTAATACCAAAATAAATAAAAAAATAACTCATCATCTAAAATGCAAATTGGAGTTTTTTGAAAAAAAATCAATTTTAAGATCAAATCAAGCGGAATTGATTAAAGTCTTCTAATTTGGTCTTTTTGGTAAAATACCTTTCTGACCAAAAAAACTAAAATTTGACTAAAACGGCTACAAAACGGGTTGGCGGAAAATTACAGGTTAGAAGTAAAGTGGCTCTAAGCGTCTAAAAACTCAAATTTAAATTGTTTGGAAAAGTGCAGATGAGGATTAACGCTATAATCACTTACAAATTTCACAAAGAGTCTTAAAATGTAATTTTGGAAAATTTCAAGTTAGTATTTAGGCTAAAACCGATTAAAAATGACCGACATTATCTAAAAATGCAAAAATTGCTGTTTTCGGTGAAATCCAATTTTAAAACTATCAGACAAAATTGATTACAATCTTCTAAATTGTTGTTATTATAAAATTAATTTTTAAACCAAAAGCAGTATTTTTTACTAAAAAGGCTTCAAAATATTAATTTTGGGTTTTTTTGTCAGGTTAGGATTAAGATCAGAAATAAAAAAAATCAGATTAGGATTAATGTCATAATCATTTCAAAGTGCACAAAGCGTCTAAATATGCAAATCCGGGAGATTTCAGGTTGGCATTAGGGCTAAATTTTTAAGGCATAGAGCTTAAATTATGAAAAAATTGATTAAAAGTTACTGAAAGTATTTAGAATGCAAGTTTTGAGCCTTTGGAGGACTTCAGGTTAGAATTAATACCAAAATAAATAAAAAAATAACTCATCATCTAAAAGTTTTTTGAAAAAAAAATAATTTTAAGATCAAATCAAGCGGAATTGATTAAAGTCTTCTAATTTGGTATTTTTGGTAAAATACCTTTCTGACCAAAAAAACTAAAATTTGACTAAAACGGCTACAAAACGGGTTGGCACAAAATGGCAGGCTAGAAGTAAAGTGGCTCTAAGCGTCTAAAAACTCACATTTAATTTGTTTGGAAAAGCGCAGATGAGGATTAAGGCTATAATCACTTATAAATTTCACAAAGAGTCTAAAAATGGAATTTTGGAAAATTTCAAGTTAGTATTTATGCTAAAGTCGATTAAAAATGACCAACATTATCTAAAAATACAAAAATTGCTGTTTGCGGTGAAATCTAATTTTAAAACTATCAGACAAAATTGATCACAATCTTCTAATTTGATGTTATTATAAAATTAATTTTTGAACCAAAAGTAATAGATTTTTACTAAAAAGGCTTCAAAATGTTAATATTGGATTTTTCGTCAGGTTAGAATTAAGATCAGAAATAAAAAAAAATCAGATTAGGATTAATGTCATAATCATTTCAAAGTGCCCAAAGTATCAAAATATGCAAATCCGGGAGATTTCAGGTTGTCATTAGGGCTAAATTTCTAGGGCATAGAGCTTAAATTATGAAAAAAATTGATTAAAAAATACTGAAAGTATTTAAAATGCAAGTTTTGAGCCTTTGGAGGACATCAGGTTAGAATTAATACCAAAATAAATAAAAAAATAACTCATCATCTAAAATGCAAATTGGTGATTTTTGAAAAAAAATCAATTTTAAGATCAAATCAAGCGGAATTGATTAAAGTCTTCTAATTTGGTCTTTTTGGTAAAATACCTTTCTGACCAAAAAAACTAAAATTTGACTAAAACGGCTACAAAACGGGTTGGCGGAAAATTACAGGTTAGAAGTAAAGTGGCTCTAAGCGTCTAAAAACTCAAATTTAAATTGTTTGGAAAAGTGCAGATGAGGATTAACGCTATAATCACTTACAAATTTCACAAAGAGTCTTAAAATGTAATTTTGGAAAATTTCAAGTTAGTATTTAGGCTAAAACCGATTAAAAATGACCCACATTATCTAAAAATGCAAAAATTGCTGTTTTCGGTGAAATCCTATTTTAAAACTATCAGACAAATTTGATTACAATCTTCTAAATTGTTGTTATTATAAAATTAATTTTTGAACCAAAAGCAGTATTTTTTACTAAAAAGGCTTAAAAATATTAATTTTGGGTTTTTTGTCAGGTTAGGATTAAGATCAGAAATAAAAAAAATCAGATTAGGATTAATGTCATAATCATTTCAAAGTGCACAAAGCGTCTAAATATGCAAATCCGGGAGATTTCAGGTTGGCATTAGGGCTAAATTTTTAAGGCATAGAGCTTAAATTATGAAAAAATTGATTAAAAGTTACTGAAAGTATTTAGAATGCAAGTTTTGAGCCTTTGGAGGACTTCAGGTTAGAATTAATACCAAAATAAATAAAAAAATAACTCATCATCTAAAAATGCAAATTACTGTTGTTTAAAAAAAAATCAATTTTAAGATCAAATCAAGCGGAATTGATTAAAGTCTTCTAATTTGGTCTTTTTGGTAAAATACCTTTCTGACCAAAAAAACTAAAATTTGACTAAAACGGCTACAAAACGGGTTGGAAGAAAATGGCAGGCTAGAAGTAAAGTGGCTCTAAGCGTCTAAAAATTCAAATTTAAATTGTTTGGAAAAGCGCAGATGAGGATTAAGGCTATAATCACTTATAAATTTCACAAAGAGTCTACAAATGGAATTTTGGATAATTTCAAGTTAGTATTTAGGCTAAAACCGATTAAAAATGACCCACATTATCTAAAAATGCAAAAATTGCTGTTTTCGGTGAAATCCTATTTTAAAACTATCAGACAAATTTGATTACAATCTTCTAAATTGTTGTTATTATAAAATTAAAGTATTTTTTACTAAAAAGGCTTAAAAATATTAATGTTGGGTTTTTTGTCAGGTTTGGATTAAGATCAGAAAATTAAAAAAAAATCATATTTATGTCATAATCATTTCAAAGTTCACAAAGCGTCTAAAAATGCAAATCCGGGAGATTTCAGGTTGGCATAGGACTAAATTTGGTTAGAAATGGCCCACATTATCTAAAACATGTTAGGTGCATGTATCTAAAGCATGTTAGGGTCAAAGGTTTTTGAAAATGGCTCAAAGCGTCAAAAAATTCAAATTTGAAATTTTTGGGAAGGTGCAGGTTATTATTTATACCATAATCCAATCTAAAATGTTTTTCGGGCTTTGAAGCCGTGGTTTAATGAAATTTTTTCTTCACGTTTCGTCTACAGCTGCGGCAGACATTATCAAAGGCGATGAGGTAATGGGCGAAGTGACAAGTGACCTCCAGTGCTTCCCGACGTTGACTGATTCGACTGTGGTGAGCTCCGTGGCATTTATTCCCCCGGCGCCGGCGCGGCGTCGCGATGCAGTTTAGGGACTGGGATGGGGAGTAAATCGTAGAATTGAATTTTTGGCTTGATAGAGTTGAGGTGTAAGTGACGCCATAGCTCCAAATAACAAAAAAGTCGTCCACGTATCGGAACCAGCACTTTGGCCTCTTATTAGCCGTTGCCAACAAAACAAGCGTCTAAAAATGCAAATATGAACTTTTTAAAGTTAGCTCAAGTCGCAAAATTGATTAGAAAACTCCCACATTATCTTAAAATGCGAATTTCTGCTGTTTTTGGAGAAATTTAATTTTTGGTCAAGAGTTAGAGAACATTTATTAAAATCCTCTAATTTTTTGTTTTGGTAAAATTTATTTTCCGATCGAAAGAAGTGAAATTTGACTAAAAAGTCTTCAAAATTTGGTGTTGTTTTGAGAAAATTAGATTTAGAGCCAAAATCGTCCTAAATGACAGTAAGCCACAAGCCAAAAGAAAAAAAATAGTAAAAATGCCAGTAGAGGGACAAAATCGAGCAATAACAAAGTGAGAGACAGAGTTTTAAATCAAAATGAAACAATTTCCAACAAACTGAAACCGAGATTTTAAAATGAAAAATTTGAGGTATTCCAGAAAGACGAAAATAAAGCAATGCTTTGTTCCCGAAGAGAAGAAAAAATTGTCACCCATTTGATGAAAACACTAATATCCAAAGAAACCACAAAGCCAAATTCATTAGGTCTTGAATCAACAGACGAGACTCTTATCGCCATTAACACTTAACAACACCCAGGATCTGATAAAAGTCACCAAGAAGCGGAAGAAGAAAAAGAGCAAGATGACGAGATTTGTTCGATGTGCATGTAAATAGGTGGTATAAAGAAGTCATTGAGGACTATAAGATGAAATGATCAAAATAAAGGTGCCGTTCACGGTTTTCGAGAAAAATGAAAAAAAGTGCGAAACTAGTACCTCATTGGGTCACCCGTACTCGGTTTTAATTACAGGCGGACATATGGAAGTAGCTGTAATTATAAAAATTCGGCTAAATCTTCACAGAAATGAGATACAAGTAGTCAAAAACCGTTATACACGATTTTGTTCTCCAAATTTAGTTTTTTAGGGTGGTATATTTTTTTCCATATAAATCTGTATATAATAATCAGGTCTCAAAAGGTGCAAAAATTACAATTTCAGAAACCACTAAAACTAGAAACCTGAAACTTTGGGCACTCTATTTTAAACAAATGGTTTTTTTCAGTTTTTTTCCGTTGTTTGAACAATATTAGACGTACGATATCACAATAAACTCTATTCGGTGTTTCGACACTTTAGCAATTTGTAAGTATGTATCATCAGGTCTTCTATTATTTGGCCGGGTTTTATAGCAGTTTCGATTGCGATAACAGTATATAATGTGATAACAGCAAAAAGTGTATAAAAATATAAAA
Source organism: Taphrorychus bicolor (assembly GCA_951812265.1). Classification (NCBI taxonomy): domain Eukaryota; kingdom Metazoa; phylum Arthropoda; class Insecta; order Coleoptera; family Curculionidae; genus Taphrorychus; species Taphrorychus bicolor. The sequence continues at coordinate 30,301,609 of OX638304.1, forward strand.
CTTTTCAATTTTACTGAAAATATGACAACCTAAAAAAATAAGTAGGATGAGACAATAAGCAGTTCATTAGGGCTCATGAACGGTGTATCATTCACTATTGATAACATCTTTTAGTCGTTTTTGGTTAATGATATATTTTAATCTAAAATTTGCAATGCCGATAAAATAAGTGGAAAAAACACTTTTAGGCGTCATTTTAAAAGGGAAGGAAGTTTTATTATTACACATTCTTATTACACATTATGACCTGACGTCATTTTTATCAAAATTTGTAACAATCGATTTCGCCTGAAAATTTCGACGACCTACTTACTCTCTTTGAAATTTTTAAAATTTTCGCATTTTTTTTTCGGAGATCGATTTTTAGGCACTTTTAGAATCGGGTTTTTGGACCATTTTTAAAAAACTTCTTTAGAGGTTAATTTCATTCGAATTGAGTTTGTTAGGTATAGTATCTTAGGAGATTGCAAGCGTGCCATTCCGATGAAAAAATACAAAAAAGAAAAATTTCCGAATTTTTTCTGAAAATGTCCAAAGGGGCATTACGATTATTTCTCATTTTTCAACTTTGACCACCTGTAACTTGAGAACGCCTCGACCGATCGGTGTAAATCCAACTACATTTTCATCTTCTTCATGTTCTCTTTCTCCTCTTACCATCGAAATCTGAGCATTTTTTCGACGATTTAAGTTTTAGGAATCCGAATACTCTGCGCTCATTTTTTACTTTTTTTTCATTTTTAATATTTGTTTATATTTAGATTTAATAGTACCAGTAGTTTGTAGACAGCTGGCCGTATCCCTCAACCAAGAGTACGTATGATCTACCGTGTATACCTATAAGTTCCCAAAAGCTATTGTTTTCCTTTCTTTCTTTTTCTTATTATTTTTAATCGTACAATTGCAATAAATTTGAGAATCTAAAGGACAATTCGGTCATTATAAACCGTTTTTGAAAAAAAATCTTTACATTTTGTTTGTCTCAAATGCTTCACTAATCATGACAACAGACTTTACTGAAATGTTCAAAATTGGCATGTGAATGGTGAGCTATTACTAGAAGTTTGAGAAACTTTGGTGTAATTTGGCTATTGCACATATTTTTTTGAGAAATTATATTATTTCGTCCTCTTGTTCCTCCAATTGTGGATTGTCACAGAAAATTTGACAAATTGGATGGTTGGGTTGTAGTAGACATTTTCTTAGAAATAATTTTAAATCTTTGTTTTTCTAAATGCTTCTTTCCATTATGACAACTATCACAAGTTTCTGATAAATTGTTTTCGCACAATTGCTCTTTATTATATGAATAATTGTAATAAATTTAGCGAATATATTTTGTTTGTCTCAAATGCTTTACCATTTTTAATTCATGGCAACACACTTTACCGGATTTCTCAAAATTACTATGGGAATAGTGAACTATTACAAGAAATTTGAGAAATTTTTGTATAATTTGACTATTGCGGATATTTTTTGAGAAATTATTTTATTCTTTCCTCTTAATTAGAAGCCTTACAGTTTCCTCAAATTATAACAATTATCTCAGTTTTCTGGTAAATTATTTTCTCAAGATTGCCCCCTCTCATATTTTCTCATAACTATGGATTATTGAATTCATATTTGAGAAATTTAAAGATAAATGGGTCATTTTTTGACAAACCATATTTACGTTTGATTTGACTCAAATGCTTTTCAACTTTTAAATCAGCGACAGGTATTACGCCATTTCTCAAAATTGAAAAACATAAGCATGATTTGGCTATTGGGGACATTTCTGATAAACTCTTTCACCTCTTTCTTTTCCTTAAAAGGTTCACTACCACACATTATTACAATTATCTCTATTCATGGCAACACACTTTACCGGATTTCTCAAAATTACTATGGGAATAGTAAACTTTTACAAGAAATTTGAGAAATGTTTGTATAATTTGACTATTGCGGATATTTTTTGAGAAATTATTTTATTCTTTCCTCTTAATTAGAAGCCTTACAGTTTCCTTAAATCATAACAATTATCTCAATTTTCTGGTAAATTATTTGTCTCAAGATTGCCCCCTCTCATATTTCCTCATAACTATAGATTATTGAATTCATATTTGAGAAATTTAAAGATAAATGGGTCATTTTTTGACAAACCATATTTACGTTTGATTTGACTCAAATGCTTTGCAACTTTTAGGAAAGGCAACTTTTAGAAAGGTTCACTACCACACATTATTACAATTATCTCAAGTTTAATGTTAAATCGTTTTCGCACAATTGCTTTGTATACTATGAATAATAGCGATATACCGTATTCACTTATTTTTGGCATCTCGTTACTTTTGAAATCTTCTGGCATCTGAGAAGATACGATAAAAATGTCAAAGTCAGATTTCCAACGCCTACTTGACGGAAATGGTTTATATATTGGAGAATCTAAAGGACAATTGGGTCATTGTAAACATTTTTAAAAAACAAACCTTTACGTTTTGTTTGTCTCAAATGCTTCAGACATTAATGGAATTCTCAAGATTGCCGAAATTGCCAAAATTGTGAATGGCTATTACAAAAAATTTGAGAACCTTTAGTATAATTTGGCTATTATAGATATTTTTTGAGAAATTATTTCATTTCTTCCTCTTCCTGAAAAACTTCATAGTTTTCCCCAAATCATGACTAAATTTTCTGGTAAAATATTTTCTCAAAATTGCCCTGTTTGGGTTATTGAATTCATATTTTGAGAATTTTAATGGTGACTGGGTCATTGTAAACATCTTTTGAGAAACAATATTTACGTTTGGTTGTCTCAAATGTTTTGCAAGTTCCGTAGGTGCAATATTTTTGGAGATAGACTCCTTTGGAGGTCGATTTTTAAGCACTTTCAGAATGGCGTTTTTTTGACCATTTTAAAAAAAAAACCTCGTTAGAGGTTACGTTTATTCGAATTGGGTTTGTTACGTGTTCAGGGAATTGCAAGCGTGCCATTCCGATCAAAAACATCAAAAATATTGTTTCGAAAATGTACAAAGGAGGGGGGGGGGGTATGACGACTTTTTTCTCAATTCTCAACTTCGACCGCCTCTAACTTAAGAACGCCTCGACCGATCGGAGTGAATCCAACTGTTTTTCCTCGTCTTGATGTCCTCTTTCACCTCCCACCATCAGAAGTTTTGTAGGTGCAATATTTTCGGAGATAGACCCCTTCGTAGGTCGATTTTTAAGCACTTTTAAGGTCGTTTTTTTTGACAATTTTTTAACAAACTTGTTTAGATGTTAAATTCATTCGAATTGAGTTTGTTACGTTCTTAGGGAATGGTAAGCGTGCCATTCCGATCAAAAACAGCAAAAAAAAGTTTCCGATTTTTATTTGAAACTGTCCAAAGGAGGGGTGGGGGGCAGCTCAACTTTTTCTCATTTCTCAACTTTGACCACCTGATCAAAGTGAGTCCAACTGCATTTTCCTCCTCTTGATGTCTTCTTTGACCTCCCACCATCGGAAGTTCGAGGAAGTTCAAGTAGTTGCAATATTTTCGGAGATAGACCCTTTCGGAGGTCGATTCTTAAGCACTCTTAGGATCGAGTTTTTCTAGCCATTTAAAAAAAAACTCTTTAGAGCTTAAATTTATTCGAATTGAGTTTGTTACGCTCTTAGGGGATTGCAAGCATGCCATTCCCATCAAAAACAGCAAAAAAATTTTTCCGAAAAGGTCCAAAAGGAGTGGGGAAATTACGGCCCTTTTCTCCATTATTCTCAACTTTTGACCCGCTGTAACTGAATTAGGCCTCTACCGATCGGAGTGAATCCAACTGTTTTTTCCTCTTCTTGATGTCCTCTTTTACGTCCCACTATCGCAAGTTCCAATAGTTCAGGTGCAATATTTTTGGAAGTAGACCCATTTCGAGGTCGATTTCAAAAGTTGTCAAAATGAAAACTTTTAGTTGTGTGTTTGCGTTTATCAATCAGTGAAACAAAAATCTCAAAGAAATCTAAAAAGAGTCGAAAGATAAGGGGGGGCGACCGAAAACGTCATCCAGAAGGCTATGCATTTTTGACAGAAAAGGGTGACATAATGAAAGTAAATTGATTTTTTGTTCCTTCATTCTTTTCTTTTGACATCTCAAAGGCAACTAGTTGAAGTTTTCAAATGAACTCCCCTCCCCCTACTTAGAACAGTGGAAACTTTATCTTAATTCCCAAGATTGAGTAAATAATGTTCTTTCAAACATCGAAAGTTTTTGTCAAAAGGGGATCTGGCACTTTGGAGAAACAACTGCTATTTTCGAATTATCGAATCCTCAAAATCTAAATCGAATACTTGTTTCTCAAGTTGAGCATAATCCTCGCCCGTCCCACGACGGTACTTTGAGTGAAACTCGTATAGGGTGTAATATATTGCATCTATGGATCCCTTATGCTCTGTACTAGAAAATGGCATTTTTAGGCAATTTCGGTAATTTTTATTCGATAGTAGCCTTAAATCTCTGATTTTCTCCAAATTTGCATTGAATTTTTCCATGATACCAAATTTCCTTTTTCCAATTTTCCTCAAAACACTTTGAGACATTTGTAACCAATTTTGGATTGTAATCATAATCTAAATATTTCCAATAACTTCAAATTTGTATTTCTATATGTATGAGTCATTTTTCAAAGATTTTTGGACCTAACCCTAACTTAACTTTCTCGCAAAACAAAAAAGCATTTTGATCTTGAGGGTTTATACATAAATTTCACTTATTTTGATAAAAAAATTATTGTTACTAAAAGCAAAAAATTAGAAATCAGTTTTGCCTTCTTTAGTCTTAAAATCGAATTTCTCTGAAAACATAAAAATGTCGGTTTTTACGAGAATTTGGGAAATTTTTAACCCACTTTAGCTCTCGGAATTTCTTCAAATTTTCATTGAATGTTTCTAAAATTCCAAATTTGCCTTTTTAAAGGCTTTGAGTTATTTTCAAGCAACTTTGGCTCTAATTATATGTTTTAAGTCATGATTAAACAATTTTTTTGCCGCAACGCTAATCTGACCGTCTCAAAAAAAAAACACATTTTTATTTTGAGCGTTTACAGTCACATTTTTTTTATTTTAGTCCACCAAATAATTTCACTAAAAGCAACCAATTAGAAATTAGTTTTACTTTATTTAGTTATAAAACTTAATTTCTCAAGAAACATCAAAATTTGCCTTTTTAGATAATTTGGGTAATTTTTAACCAAATTTATAACACACACAGTTCTTAGCTTCTTAGAAAAAGCATTGCTGTTTCGATATATATCGATATTTTTTGACGATATATCGAATGCCGATACTGATATATTTCTAAAATATCGATATTTTCTTATATCTTGCACATCCCTGGCTGCTGGTGGTCTTTGTCTCCTCATTGAATAACCAGAAATTAGTGAAAAAAAGTACTAGAAAATAACAACTAACAAAAATAGGTCGATAACCTATTCCGAACTGCCACTATACCAAGCCTCCGTATTTACTCTCACCTTTAGAGGGTAAAAACTGATTGATATGTTTATCCAATAGATTACTGAAGTTCGGCGTCAAATCCATCTTCAATTCAGTGTAATCCACCCACGTCACCAATCGACGGAATATTGCGTGTTAAGAGTTTATTCGAACCTTCCTCGAGCTAAGACCTGGCTATAAAGTTTTTTTTTCGGTCAGTTTATCCGAGAAAAACACCGCTGTTGTCAAAGTGAAATAGCTATTTACCCAAAGGTTCGATTAAAGCCAAGAATTGACAATGCTTTAATTTCCTGCCGTCTCTCAGCTGTTCAAAACAGAGTAAGAAATATCTCTAGTGAGATTCGGCCTTACTTAGAGGATAAATAGTCCCGGAACTTCACAGACAGAAAGTTTCCTTCGGTGGAAATGATCGGAAGTCGTGTTATAATAGCGATATGCAATCTTTAAAAAGAGAGATTTTAAGGATTATTTGCTTATATTAAATTGCTTCCTTTCTCACGCTTGTAGAATATTACCCAAATGTTCATCTCCTAAAATTAATTTTGCTTTAAAGTAATTAATTACTGCCTCCTTTAATATAGAGATGCCGTCTCTCTTTCTCTCGAAGACGTTAAAACTTGAAGAATAGTAGCTTCCTGAGCTTTAATCCATTAGTTTTGGATTAAATACGGATAGGAAATTAAATCAAGGCATAGTTTATTGATGTAATAATTGATGAGGAAATCCAAAATTAATGGAACTCGGTAATTGCCCAGTCTATGGTGGCATTTATTGAACCCAAGGAGAGATCAACGAATTTGTGTATTCTGATTAAACAAAATTGATGTGTGGGGAAACCTTACCGCTTTAAAATGTAATGATGTGGTGAACAATAAGAGCAATAACTTTATACTCAAAATCAACCATCCTTGAACTAAAAGGACACTCTGAATGGCAACAAGCTGACCTAAATATGAGAGATTTACGAGAAGCGTCCTCATTTCTGGCAAATACACTCAGTAATTCGTCGTCATTATATCAGCATAAAATGCTCAAAACATGAAGCAATAAAGTTTCTCGTTCTATTTCTCACTGCAAGTTTTACAGAAACTGAAATTATCATTTCCCTTCCTAAGCCACTCTATTCGTTTCGAATTCTAAATAGTCCTATTAGAAGCTCTTGGTAATAACTCGTTTCCAAGAAGTCCTTAATACTTGCACAAGAGCAGCCAGTCAGTTGACTCTCTTCGGCGTACTTTGTTATTTCAATTTAGAGCAATAGTCGATTTAAGTAGCTTAAATAGAGCGCCAGCTCTAATTATGTTTCCTACTAAAAAGCTTCGAGTTGGACATGTGATGTAGGGCATTCATGAAATGGAGAAAATTGTCAATAGTAAGAACACTCATTTTGTGGTACATATGCTAAAAGGGACATTTTTCCACTTCAGGGTGTGTGGCAACCCACTTGACATGTGTTAATATACTTCAAAAGAAGACCCTTGTGGAGAAACCATTGTTTGCCTTGCTGTTAAAAGTAAAGAGCCATGTAATTAACACTCCTTTAGAAAGGGCAATAACACAATTTTTATGCTTCAATAAAATAGAACCGAGCATTTCCAACAGCTATAAAATTTGTTATTAAAGGGGTTAGCAAAACAACCCTTAAGGGCTCAATAACGAGAAATATAAGGCTGTAGTTCAGCACACATACAGTTAAGAGCTTATTAAAAAGTTTATTCTAAAATAGAGGGGTTAAAAAGTTTTCACCTTTGTCTACGTGTAGGTACCTCATTAGACGTTTTCATGAGGAACAAAAGCAAATTATGACCGTGAACCCCGTTGTTAAACACACAAGAATTGTACAGTTTAGCGGTTAAAGTTAAATTGAAATTAGTTTCACGACTATTAGGAAACTTTGCCAGTTCAGCCAGCTCTAACAGAAATATGGTTTTAGACGTTATGTGCAGGAGAATCCTCCAAGCTCGAGACAGATGTTTATTGTGGGGTAAAACTGAAACTTGTACTTCTGTTACAATCATCACGTTGGGAGTTACGTCCCATGTTTCGACACGTTTCATTTTACGCTTTGTTTAGTTCGATATTGTTGAATTATATAAGATTTTTGCTTTATTTGATTAAATTGCCCGAAGCCAAAGCTTCTTAAAGTGCCATTTCCAGACTCAGGACAATGGAAGGAATTTCGGACTTGAGTTAATTGGAATTTGTTTCTCAGTGCCACGTAATTTTGCCCTAAGTTTAATGAATTTGAATCTAGAAAAAATACAAGTTTAGAGTTTCACTTATTAGATAGAAATTAGCCTATGGAGAATAAGGGCAAGAGTTGTAGTAACTTCAAGCTGAAAAGTGTTAAAGTGTATTAGTGTTCATATACATCATAAAAATTGATTTGTGTGAGAAACACCAAGACAAGAGTCAGAGAGTCCTGAAGAGTGCTTCAGCAGCCTCTACCTCTACTTCGACTAAACTCTAATCAAGCAACTTGGATCACATCAGTTAGAGTCCTTAAATTCGATCATTAGCCCACATTTTCAAGGCAATTAACCTGAGTGTCTCTATGGCAAGAAGATGCGACTTACGAACACTCCGGATGTTATTAATTTGAATTCCTCTGTTCATCCATTCAGCCGGGATTAGATTTGTGTACCCGCGGAACGCGCCTTAGTGGTGCTGTCCCTTTAAATTACTAACTTTAGAAGTAAGGTTAGGTAGACACCTAATAATGTCCGGCCAAGAAATAGTATATTACAATACGAGATGGGAAGTCTTTCATTACTATCCAGAGATCGAGACGCGTAGCGTCGAGATAAGTATAATCTCGAGACAGTAATGAAGCTTCCCATTGAGTATATGTATAGTATTTTATTTTCAACCACACCTTCTACATAACATCAAAAAATGTTCTTGAATATTATTTATTCATATAATATTCTGGCTCAAATCTTCACTCAGGAGGCGGAATTTTGATCGATACTATGGTATAGAGCAAAACCAACAATCAGGGTTTCTGTAATTCCCTGAAGTTTCTGCGCTTTGTTTGCATGTGCATTACTGGTCAGTAAGTAGTTACTTCCCCTCCTAGACCAGTAATGGTACACTTCCAAGATTTAAAAAAACAGAAATGTCATCCTTACGTATGTGGTTGAAAATAAAAATATTTAATTTGTCCGAAAAGATTAACTGTCACTTTGTATTGGTTCTTGTATTAAATCTCTCAGAAATTTATGTCATAACTGTCACGTCATGTACTTGAATTGTTGTCTAAACTGTAATTACAATCTAAAGTGTTTTCCGGGCCTTGAAGCCGTGGTCAAATGAAATTTATTCCTGACGTTTCGTCTACAGCTGCGGCAAACATTATCAAAAGCGATGAGGCAATGGGTAAAGTGATCTCCCGTGCTTCCCGACTTTGACTGAGTCGAATACAGTGTTGCCACTGGCGCCAGATGCAGTGTAGTAGATTTTTTACAAAAAAGTGGAGTAGATAAACGCAACAGCGTAGTAGTTTGATACATTTTTATCATTTTGAGGGCACCAATGCTAATGCTAAGAGGAGTATGTCTCGCTCTTTCTGTTCGTCTGCTGCCAAGGAATTTGTGTATTTCTCTCTTTTCTCGAGCTAACGCCCTAAAATCCTCAAGCACTCTCAAGTTTTTTAGGTTCCTTTTCTAACCAAAATTCTGTACAAAAAAATCGGTTGTTGACGGAACAAAAAAGTGTTATTTCGGGCCAAAACCATAAAAAAACGTAAAAAATCGACAATCATTAATTTGAAAGACACAAGTCTTGGACCAAAACTGTCTGAAGTTAATTTACATTAGAATTGTAGTTTTTTCTTTAAAAAGTTCAATTTTGTTGCAATTTTCAATAAGATGTACCAATTATCGAGTAACGATGTCAAGGTGAGTCTAATAAGTTCAATATTTTGCTCCAATAAAGTGAGTACTCTGTAGAAGGACATTGGGAAAAAATAGATCTTCGATATTGGAAAGAAAATTCGTTTTTCGATCATATTAAATCGATTCAGATTAATCGTATATTTTGGTAAAAATAATCGTTCTTCGATAAATGTCGATTCGAACTGTACGTCCCTAATGCGACCAAAACGTTTGCAACCAGGGTCATTGTTGAATGTCATTGTTGAATGTTGAAACAACAAAGTTGATTTTCAACCAATCAACTTTGATGAAAATCACCTGGTCTGCCACTTTTATGTCAACTGGATCCAGAACCGCTGTGAAACGAAAATGACTTATGTTCTAGCGAAACTTACGTTATATCAAGTGATGCAATATTGGTACAAAGTAGAGTAATCTCAGTGACGTCACAACTGTAGCATCGGCAGTGACGGGAGGATGCGAGTCTAACAAATTCAAAATTTTCCTCCAATAAAATGAGTTCTCTGTAGAAGGAAATTGGGAAAAAATCGATCTTTGATATTGGAAAGAAAATTCGATTTTCGATGATATTGAATCGATTCAAATTAATCGTATATTTTGGTAAAAATAATCGAGCTTCGATAATTCGACTCGTACATCCCTAATGCGACCACAACGTTAGCAACCAGGTTGTAGCGAAACTTACGTTATATCAAGTGGTACAATATTGGTAGAGAGTAAAGTAATCTCAGTGACGTCACAACCGTAGCATAGACACTGACAGGGGGGTGCGTCGAATCACCAACAAGACGTCCTGACAAGTCTTTCATCGTCAATGACCAATGGCGCCCACTAGCGCAATGTTGGAACGTCATCTCATACTTTCATAGAGTGTCACATTTCTAAGCTTCAATTGTTTTTAAAGGAAGATTTCAATCTAGTAGTTTAGTATGTCTATGGTTGAGTGGTCAGAATATCACAATTTTTTTTCGTTGCCACCTTCAGAGCATTCAAATGACAGTTGGGTTCATTATGACACCTAAACAACACAGTTTTACTAAAACATCTAATTACGCCATTTTTCATAACTTCAGTGATACTCCAAGTTTCATCTACAGTTTCAACTGAAGTTTACAAGGAATTTACATAAATTCCGACATACACGGATATTAATTAAATTTTGATTTTTAACTCGGAATTTAATTAAATTCTAAGTTAGTCAAGTCGCAATTAACTGATTTCTGACCTTCAAAACGAACCTTAATTAAATTTAGACTTTAAACTCAGAGTTTAACTAAACTCCGATTTTAGATATCAGATTTAATTAAATACCGACTCTAAAATCCGAATTTAACTAATTGATTTTTTTTTAAACATGGAAAAACGGTATTTAATCAAATTCTGATGTTATACACGAAATTTAAATAAATTCCTACTTACACGGAATTTAATTAAATTTTGATTTTTAACTCGGATATTAACTAAATCCTAACTTCAAAGTCGCAATTTAACTAGTTTCTGACTTTAAACACAGAACTTAACGAAATTTCGATTTTAACCTCGGAGATTAAGCAAATTCGATATTTAAGAAAATTCCGATTTTAGACTGCCAATTTAACTGAATTCTGATTTCATACTAGGAATTTAATTAAATTCCGGTACACGTTCAATTTAACTAAATTCCGAGTTTGAACTCGAAATTTAACTAATTTCTGATTTTGCAAACATAGAAAAACCGAATTTAATTAAATTCCGATGTTATACAAGAAATTTAAATAAATTCAACTCAATTTAACTAATGTCTGACTTTAAACCGGAACTTAACGAAATTTTGACCTCAAACTCGGAGTTTAACTAAATTCGAAATTTAATTAAATTCCGATTTTACACTGCAAATTTAACTGAATTCTGATTTCAAACTCGAAATTTTATTCAATTCTGACATATACGGAATTTAACTAAATTCTGATTTTGCAAACATGGAAAAACGGAATTTAATGAAATTCCGATGTAATGGTTTTGCAGGTTCAGGACAAATAAAACTCCCTTGTCGTTTGAATAAAGGCCAACATTTCGACGTTTAAATTAAGTCTTCTTCTAGGGCTAGAAGAAAATACAAAAAACACAATAAACAATTGAAGAGTGGCCAACAAAAATATAAAAATCAAAATATAATATACGTATATAGAAGAGTTTATTTGTCCTAAACCTGCAAAACCATTACATCTGTAAATTGAGAGGACGTAATACATTATCATCATGTTAAAATTCCGATGTTATACAAGGAATTTAAATAAATTCCTACTTACACGGTGTTTAATTACATTTTGATTTTTAACTCGGAATTTAACCAAATTCCAATTTTAAGGTCGCAATTTAACTAATTTCTGACTTTAAACCGAAACTTAACGAAATTTCGACTTTAAACTCGGAGTTTAACTAAATTCGGAATTTAATTAAATTCCGATTTTAGACTGCAAATTGAACTGAAATTCTTTGAATCTTCTGGACAACTTCATAAAGGGTCAACTTTAATTTGACCTGTCCTGAATGATCAATAATTGACCCTAGTAACAACATTACTCTTTCAAGTTAAGGTTGTTTCAGGTGTTTCAGAGTTTATACTTCAATTGTCCTAATTTCTGCCCTTTAATGCCAGGGGCACTGACTAAAACTTCATAACAAAAAGCCTAAATTGCTTAAAACTATACGTAACTTTTCTGAGCTTGTCACTCATAGCGTTGTTATTAGAAAGTTATGAGCACAAAGGACGAAAAATTGGTGTCTCCGAGTTGTGGTCGAATTTTCCACGCCAAACTCTCCACGTTCCAAGCTTTTCTGTTAAAGATAGTTTGGCGAACTGTAATTTTAAGTTTAAATGCAGTTTGAGGAGATAATACCCTCCAAAGTTTAACTTTCTATGATGGAAGAACAAAATTTTAATTTATTTTATTTTAATATATATTAAAAATGCATTAGGTTCAGGTATAATGTTTTTACTACTTTCATCTCCTTACAAGGTTTTTTTTTTAGAAAATGTAACAAAATATATTTATCTTTAAGTTACTTTTTAGAATTACTTACATTATTTAGGCGAATTTCAAGTTTTCTGTCAAAAAATTAGTTATCATCACAATCCTTTCTTCTCTACAACTTATAGCCAACTCGATGATTTTTTTTTTATTGAACACCACATATTTATTTAAGAGGCATTTAAGAGCGAGATTTCCTTGGTAACCATCTTGACTTTTTTTAAAGCGAGGTAGAACAAAATCGAGACACAGATACTGAGTTTTTTAAGCAGTTTGTTTGCCCAACACTGGTCTACTATTAGAGTTGGACAAATACATGAGGATCTATATGATTGCGATTATTTTAATATATATTTGAATAACTTTGCAGATAATTTACACACATTTACAAGTGACTCTTAAGGGAAAATATTAAATTTAAATGTTTCTTATAGAGGTCTTTCCAATTTAGAACAAATTGTAATAGAAAGAAAGTTTCAGCGCGTCCAACTCTAGAAACAGTTTTCCGGGTTAATAAAAATCAAAAAAATATAAGAATAAAAAACGAGATTATATTTCATTTTTCCATAACTGCTCATCTCTATTAGACCTCAAATATCATAAAAGTGTAGGCTTGTGCCTAAAAATTATGCATTTTTTCTTTTACCACCAACTCTTTTAAGATCCCGGAAATTTAGTAAAAATATTCAAAAAAGGTTTCTCTGTTTCTTTCTGGCTGTAGATATAGTTTTACCGGTTAATAAAAACCAAAAAATATATAAAAATCAAAACAAACAGTAGATAATGTTTAATTTTTCAATAACTGCTATTTAAGTAGAAATTTGAGATTTAACATTTAAGAATTCTGTTCGATAAACTCTATAGACAAAGTTTTTCAGTTATTAAAAAGCAAAAAAAGCAATAGGTTATATTTAATTCTTTAATAACTAACTAGTCCTCGAATTTCACAAAAATGCAGGCTTGCCCATAAAAATTTCTGAAGGCCGTACAAAGTATAGTACATTTTCTACTCTCAACTCTTTGAAGATTTTTAGCAATACCTGTCACATATCAAGCCCTTAAGGCGTTATTTCACAAACTGTTGATATACTGATTGGGTAGCTTCAAATGCAATGTCCACGAAAAGGCCCACAGTAGTTAAACAAAGCCGGTATGGGGCCACTTTCAAGGACATTGCAAGTGTCCCCCTTCCATCTGTGGACTTACAAAAGGGCTATAGAAACGCAGTTTGGTCCGATATTTATCGTCGAATTAAGCGAGTGCAAGACCATTTTGCCACAAAGATTTACAGTCAAGTTTACTCCAGAACGTATTACAGACATTAATCAAGAGATTAGTGAAAGGGATGTTAAATATTTTATGCAAAGTCGGAGCTGTAGGCGGCACCATTCTTGGTAGAATGAAGCCATCGATGAGAACTTCGATGAAGACTTCATTAACTTATCAACAAAAATTACACATGTTTTTTAAATGTATTAAAAAAGTGAAGCTATTTTGTTGTATGAACTGTGTAGAGATATGAAAAGAATAAATTTTTATTGAAATTTTGTTTTCGTTATCTATTGACCTTCTAACTGATAAGACTATGCTGCTCGAGCACCCTTCGAGATCAGTCAGTGAATCTAGTTCACAGTTATTTATTCCTATTTACGACTTAAAAAATCGTAAGCTATTGAACGTTGGTTTTCCTGTCAGTGATACAGATGCAGCCATTAAGGTGTATGTAGATCGTGAAATTGGTATGATTGGGAAAGAACTTAATAGGGTATATAAGACGTTAAATGTTATTTTGGTCGGCATTGACCAACGTCTCTTGTCGGTGGAGAAAGAGCTGAAAGCGGAAGTTAATAGATCGATTGAGATCGCTAAAGAATGAATCATTCTAAAGAAAAAATTCAGTTAGTGAGATGGTTAGATCGACCTGTGCGAATAAATTTTCTCCGACGACGTATTATTCTTAACGGTTTAGACGATTTATGGCAGGCAGATCTTGGATAGTTAAATCAATTTGCAGTATCTAATTGAAATTATAAGTACCTACCAAAAAGATCTTAAAATTGATTTTTTTTTCAAAAAAACAGCCGTTTGCATTTTTAGATGATAAGCTATTTTTAATTTATTTTAGTATTAATTCTAACCTGTCCTCCAAAGTCCTAAATAAGTCCTCGAAAGGCTTACTTGCATTTTAGATACTTTCAGTAATTTTTAATCGATTTTTTTTCAGAAACTTTAATTTGCATTTTTAAACGCTTCAAGTCATTTTTCACTGATTGTGACCATAATACCAACAGAATTTCTTCAAGCACTCCAAATTTTAATTTTTTTTGCCCACTTGCAGAGGCAATTTGCACCCATTTTGACCTTAATTCTTGAGGGATTTGGATCAAAGTTCTGTATTTTTGGTTAAAAAATTTAATTTTGCCACTTATTTGAATCAATTTTGCCTGATTTTGCTCTAAAATATAATTTCTGCAAAAACATCAAAATTTGCAATTTTGGACAATTTGGAAAATTCTTAGCCCTAATTCTAAACAATATTTTTTCAAAAATTCCAAATTTGCATTTTTAGATGTTTTTTGTAATTTCTTAACCGATTTTTATCCCTGTTTTAACCTGAACTTCTCCAGAAATCTCAAATTTTCATATTCTTAGACGTTTTAACTAATTTTTGACGTAGTTTGACCTTAATTCTAGTGATGATTTTTTCAAAAACTTTATTTTTTATTTTTGCAAGTTTTGAGTCATTTTTCAACGATTTTGACCTTAATTTTAACCTGTCGTACTTCGCTTATTTTGGTCCAAAAACTAAATTTACCGAAATTTCTATTGCACCAAGAAACGTACAAATTGGATGTCCGAAGTTCAACATAAAAAAAAGGGATGTTTTTGGTCTGGTGCGGGATAATTGGCAGAAAAGTTGTTGAATCAAAGATGCTTAATAAACCGTTGAATGAGCGGATTTATAAATAAGAGTGACAATGCTGTTTCAATATCATGGACAAAAAATTATTGCAATCTCATCGTTTCAAGTCTCATCCTTTTCAAAATGAAAACAAAAAATTGACAATTTCACAAAATTCAAAGAAGATGTAGATCAACATTTTTTGTTAAAAATAGTATCATATCAAAGAGGGAATAAAAAGATATAAACTAAATGCAAAATTGAAACTATCAGTAGCTTCATTCCCTTTCAAAATTGCGCCTAAAACGTCATTTTCCACTCTTTCATTGCAAAATTTAGGTCTAAATATCTCGAAAACCAAAAACGGCTAAAAAATGTCATTCACAGCTATCGATAGGATTTATATGAACTCTCGAGCCCAAAAAAATCAGTTTAACGTTTCATCCTAACTGCTTTATTATATTGGTTTCTCAGTCAAAATGAGAAGTTCTACTTTTTTAATACATTTCTATTAGTTTTTCAATGCTTGTGACAATTCTATAAAACCAGGCAAGACAGTGATACCTAGATGTTGTTAGTAGTATTTGGGACGGTGCATACTTATGGTGAGATACCATTGCTAGTGCCTTTAAAATTTGCTTTAAATCACAAAAATTGTTGCTTTAAATCGCTTTAAATCGTAAAAATTGCAAAAATTGTTTCTACAATCATTAATAAGAAATTCAAATAAAAAATCTCGAAATCTAAAATCGATGAGGGTTGATAGCCGACACTCCGTAGAAAATCTAGTCAAAAGTGTCAATTAACCGGAAACATTTCAAAAAAGGGTATCTTTGGTACTCGCGAATTTGAGCGATTTCTAGCTCATCAAGGAAGTTATTAACAAAATTTCAGCCTGATAGCTCTAACCGTTGCCGAAATATCACGATTTTTCCACTAAATGCATCTTCGAATTTTCAAAGTGTTACTTTTAGCTAATAATACATAAAGGAAACCTCCATTTAGTTTCAACTAGTTGTCACTTGTCTGTTAATATAAGAACTATAACCTAGCTATCCTAGCTATAGTGGGTCAGCTATTTCACATTTCATGGTACCCTACGCAAATTTGAATCGTGTCCCATGAACAGTGTTTTAAAATATAACGTAACCCAGGTACCATAACTATGATGGCTATGTTAGCAATATCACAATTCATGGTACCGCCATAAATAGTTACCATTCAAACGTACGGTAAATCAATGGTAAATCAATGTATGGAAGTTTAACCCCAAATTTTTAAACTTGTCTTTCGATTTGTATCTTCGAAATTCAATTCGGATTCGAACGATCTCCCTATTTATCAGCCAAAAATTGATTTATAGGTGCCGAAAAGAAAACATTTAGAAGTATTTCCTGGGATGAAAACAAAAACGTTTGATTGAATCCACGATCTCGAAACAATTCGCCCTTAAAGTGGCCATTTAAAGTGTAAAAGTTTGCACTTTTTCAAATTTGTGAATACTCTTGGCCTTGTCGACTTGCTTCTTGGTAAGGTCCAAGGGCTCACTGTGTTCTACCTCTTTGAACTATATCAGAACTTATTTGTGTGAAACTAGTGTTTAGCTATAAAGTGAAATGTAGACCAAGTACACCTAAACTGGCAGAAAATGTAAAACATAAAAAATTATTCAGCTACATATATAACGACTATATAAGAATTGAAACTGATATTATTTAGATCTGAAAGGCCATTAAAAATATCAATTTCAATAAAAACTTATATAGCTCCCCCGGTATAGTAACTAAACCAAAACTGACACCTGCGTTTTTATTCTTTCGACGACGTCCAAATATGAATCTACAACCGAAGCCGGGCCCGCTATAATTTTTGTAGAAATCTTGAAAAATGACATCTAATTTTCCACAAAAACTTAAATTTACCGCGCCATTTAAAGCCAAAAGAGAGCCATCTGGGCCGCGTTCGTAATTATGAGTGCGCCCCTGGTATTTGGTATCTTGGAATATGAATCTTGAAATTACAAGAATATATTGAAAAATATTTCCCAAAATACCATTATATATACACTGCGGTATATAATGTAACCTATTTCAAAAATGTGAATATAAAAAAACTAGTTTTAGAGTTATTTTTAAACGTAATTCCGGGCTCTTTTCTATAGCCTTTACAACCATAAGTTGTACATCCCACTCTTCTAAGCAACACAGTTATTTATATTGAAGTCTTACAAAACGCAATTTATTGCAAAAATCACGCCACCAACGAATTATTTGTTTTTGGCACCACAGAAATGGCGTTCACCCAGTGGATAACTGCGCGCGGCTTCCTTTTTTTTTCCTTGTCAAAGCATTCCCCTGATTGTGACACTTCATGTTTTTATTATCACAAATCTTAGAAAAAACGAGAACACTGACCTTAAATCTGGTTAGGCACAGCCCAGGGCCCTCGGAACAGTTTCCATGCAAACACTGCACATTTTCGGCATTTTTGGAAGTGAAATACTTCACTTTATGTGGGAGTAAATAAAAATCACGGAGGAGAATACGTCATTGTTAAGTAATTGTGCGCGGCATATTACAGATGGCGCCAGCTGCGGAACAACCACAATAAGGGCTAGTTTACATGAAAAGGATAAAGGTGGATTTATACATATCCGTGCCGTGAAATATGTGTATAAACTAAATTGACACAATTAGTATAATATACTTTTGGAAAGTACTAAGACCGACTTTTACAAGTCCGCTTAAACCCTTCTTCGAGGCTTAAAGTCCAGATTTGAGGTATATTGTATTGTTTTTCTATCAAACGAGGGGTTTGACTTGAGTTGTAAGAGTTACTACTACAAATCAACTACTTACTTCTGGCATCTTCATTTGGTATGTCTTTCTTCCTTCCTCTCATAGGGTTAGATAAGAATAGCAAAGTGAGGCGAAATCTCCTCAACCTTATTAATTTATCAGTCGCTTTGCGTAAGTTTAATGAAGCAAATTTGAGATAATTTCTCATTATTTCGTCTATTGCGGTAATAAAATAATAATTAATGGGCTAATTAGTAAAATGTACATACTTTATATAAATGATAATGATGAATAATTATATCTATAAATTAGATTTTATTTCAAAATTGTCATGTACAAATAATATCCGGGAGTTTTTTTTCCCGGATTTAAGTAATTTTATCTTCATTGAAAATGGATTATTAATTAACGGGGTCGCCTCGCAAACTCTTCAAAAAGCAGTGCAAATGAATGAAATTTGATTATTTTGTTGCAGAATGGGGAGCAATAATCCGTTAAAAGTTTTGTTATGTTCCATTTTTAGCTTTAATTTTAATCGAAAATATTATATTACAGAGCTCCTGTGAAATGTCGCTGGGAGCTATGACGTCAATAGCCAATTTTACATTTTTTTGTAGCAAATGATGGATTGCGAGTCACACAATCAGATTTAAAATAATTCGATTTAAAATATTTTGCAAGTGACGAGCTGCGACACAAAATTTCACCCTGCTTCGTGCTACCGATGTGACGTCATATAACGTAGCTGTCTGATTTTCAACTGTCGTGCTACGTCATAAAGTCTAATAATTTTTTTTTGTGCTTTTATGCAAGATTATTTGATTTTTTTTTATTCCATATAGTCAAAATCATATTTAAAAATATTGAAAATGGGAAAATGGTTAGATCACCCAATTTCAAATCATCGATGAAAACACACTATTAGAGGTTTTCACGGCCGGTCAAAATACAATTTAAAACGTTTTCCTGCCTCTAAAGCCATAATTCAATGGAATTTCTTCCTGACGTTTCGTCTACAGCTGCGACAGACATTATTAAGGGCGATGAGACAATGGGCGAAGGGATCTCCAATGCTTCCCGATGCGAGGAGTGACTGGGGCGGGGGGTTTTGGCTTACTTGAAATATGTCGTAGAGTTGTAGTCGCTTCTAGCCTGCATTTAGATACGTAATTTCTCCTTCCAGTTGAAATTGTTGTCATGTTTAAGAATCTCAATGGCCTCTCTCGTTAGTCTCGGATAGAAACCACCTCGTTGACGAAACGTCAGGAAGAAATCCCATTGGATCACGGCTTCAAAGCCCGGAAAACACTTTAGATTGTATACTATTAGCTACTTACAAAAATTTGACAACTCGTTAGCTTTGGATATTTGACTCTGACATTGTTTGACAATTTTCTTGACATGAGCAGAAGGGAGATGGGTAGAGAAAAAATGAACATTCCATGGGTACTAAGATGCCAAAAAATCCTGAAAAGGTAATATATATAATGCAGCTTATCCTGCCTTGGGAGTTACAAACCCTCCCCCCTGCAGTACAGAATTTCTGATGAACTTAAAACAGGAAGAAGTTTCCAGTGGAGATTAATTTATTAGGTGTCTGGAGTTGTTGAAACTGCTATTGGGATTATAGTCGAGTTCAAGATACGATTGATTGCGCCTTCCTGCTGCAGCGGAAAATGCTAATGAAAAAGCAGGAATTGGGTCAGTTGACAGGAAAAATTAAATTACCTTCGAGCTGTCAATGCCGGCCAAAGCCAAGAGGTTTTTTTCTTCGAAACTCGCTTTCGTATTCCAGTTATAACGTTTGATCCAGGTTCTCGTCCCACCTTACTGCGGCGACCTTTATTAAATTGGCACCTAATGGAAATACATAAATCCCCAGCAGGGATTCATCCAAGTTTTTTGTTGGTGTTCGAAACACAATAGATTATTCGGGTAGCAGGAGAAATCGCATATTTCAAAATATAAAAGATAATTCAAGCTACATCTCCATGATAGTAAACAACCGTTGCTTTTAGAATAAGGGCTTTTGTTGGTGGTTATTTGTTGCATGATGGTTATAATGCTTTATGCCTTTAATATGATTATAATCGGGTATAAAATCCGCAACTAAAATTGACTTTTCTGCAAATTTTTTTTGACGGGACCGTTTGGGCTCATAGGCGATCATCAGCGCCCACAATTCGTCGGCTTTTCAAAATTTCAGTTTGAGTTAAAAATGTTAAATTCTTAGCACCACAACAAGAACAAACACAAGGGACGATCGTTTAAAGTGTTGGTTTATGATTATGAATAATAGATGTGTAGTAGATTTGTTAGGTAACAAGAAAGCCATGTTTAATCAAAAGGTGGTTCTTAATTAATATGACTCATTTATCAAAACCTTCTACAAAATGGAGAAGAACTGAGAAGGAGAATTTTAATTTTGGTAAATTGGTTGGGGACGACGAAAGAAATTAATCAAATATTTGTAAGTGGATTTCTTTTAAAAGGGCCCTTTGTCATTTATATCAATATCGTCGCAGGATTTCATAAAGCACAATCCGAGATTGTGAGACGGACATAAATCCTTGGCATAATTGCTTTAATCTTAAAGGACAAAGCGGGAAAAAGGTTTTTGTAGGCCCTAATATTCGAGATATTAATAATATTAATAACTCCTCTTCTGTCTGGTTTAGATATTTTTCCATAGAATCAAATGTTTACTCTATAAACCAAATTTTCCAATTTAAAGCTCAAAGTAGCAATTGATCTCTTTAAATCCAATAACTAGCTTCGTTGAACAAACGGTAACATGCTTAGGCGAGCTTGAAGAAACATCTTTTCTTTTTAAAAAGATTTTGGCTAAAAATGTGATTTGCTTCCGGATTTGAAGACTTGGAAAAATAACATTATCCTATTTACGATATTTCCAGGTAAATTGGGTCTGTTTTCGATACAAACATAATAACGTATAGATATAGAACGTGCATGTGAAATGTCGCCTCTGCAAAAAGTTATTTCGCGGATTGTAAATTGTACGATTAATTTAATCTGTATATGGTAAAACGAAAAAAGACGAAACAATCATTTATCTTTCACCCCGGAGAATGGCTTAAAAATGAATAAAAAAGTCGGAGATCGTTTTTGTCGGTGCACACAAGCTGGAAAATTTCGTTATTTCGTGTGAGCGACTCGCCCCCCTTTTCACCTTTGAAAATTTGATCAGGAGACATTTTTATACTTGATTTGACTGGAAAAAGTTGAAAGGCGTTTTTACCAGTCACATACATTTTGGCCGTCGATTTGAACTAAATATAAAAAGCAATAAGGAAACCTGTAAACATCATTTTCCGACGTAAAATTATATTGTTGTCTTACTGCTATGTTCACGGTGACAGAAAGGTGGAAAATCTAAAACAATCTAGCAAATCTGGCTACTTACTGCAAAAGACTCCCAGCCAATTGGAACGCAAAAAATTAATTACTCAGCGGTTTTAATTAAGAACTGATTTGTATTTAATAACAATCACGTTCAATCCAGCAGACAGGAAAAGACAGGGCATGACAGTTTAAAATTAAACTTTTTTCCAGCAGTTGCAGTTAGAAGAACACTGAAAATGAAAAGAATCGTATAAAGCCCCTTACAACCTTCATTTGCTCAGTTAGAGATGACTTTTGGCAGAAATTAAACATTACGAAAATTGGGAAAAAAAAGCTGCATCCCTCTCATCTCTCTCCTCTCGCCGAAGAAGACAGCTTGTAATTGATGTCAGAAGTATTCAATCATGCCTGGCAGGGCATTTTTAATTATCAATAAAACAAATAAAGTTTTTTTTTATTTATTATTAAAATCTCTATGAAGCGGTATTAGAGTCTTGAGATTAGATTGGATTGATTGAGGCAATCCTTGTTAACCAGTAATTCACGGTTGATTTCAAGATCCTCTATGAAGTCAAATATATTGAAATGTTTTAAAGAATTGCTGATGACTGAGACTATGATTTTGTTCCTTAAGATGATTTCCAAAATCTAGTAATTGTTATTTAAGTAAAATTCTATGTATATTAGGTCTTAGTGGTTTAGGTATAGCGTCCTCAAGATTTTAATTTCCAGGAGAAAAGTAGCGGGAGAAGGACCCAAAATAAAACTTCTACGCTTGCGCAGAAATTGCCGACATTTCGACGCTTATTTTACGTCTTTTTCAAGGCTAATAAATTAAACATCACAATAACGAAGACGCCATAAAAATACTCAAACACATCTCACTTAACAAATTAAAAATCAATCAAATACGAATGAACTCCCTTACCTATTCCACTCAAATTGCAGAAGTTTTTCGTCAGATAGTTGTCCATCAGAACAATCACGGGGAGTGACGTATATTGAAACAAAAACGGACAAAGCGTGGATGTTTCCCTTATGTTTGTCCAAGCCCGGAAAACACTTTAGATTGTTATTTTGTAATAAATTCAAAAAATAAATAAAACCAAATATAATCAATTTCGATTTTACTAGATTATTTCCTAAAACTGACTAAACTCTAACGACAACATAAAGTTATAAATTTGTAGTAAAACGAGCTTTCAATTATTGATACTTAAATGCAAAGCCATATTTAAAACACTGAACTTGACGATGCCCTAGGAAAGTAGTCTTTTAACCAGTGTTTTAACCTATAGGAGGTTGAAATTAGAAAACTCCTCGCCCTGATCGCCTTAAATTTAAGTTCGCTCCGCGATATTTTATTTTATTTATAATATTCCGTAAAAATCATTAAAGGGATCAGCCAGGTTGCTGGTAAAAGAAGGTTAACCAATAAACAATCCTGAAAAATGACCTAGCATTTAAATATTCTCCGCATTTTTTTTTTTATTTATTTGTAAAACTCTGCAAAACCCAATAAATACCTAGCAGGTTTAAGGTGAAGGGAAGGTTGCCGTTGAAATGAGCTTAGTCGTTTGACAAGAGAAATAAAAATAGCATGCCTTTTAAGCAGTCTTTTAACCAATAGGAGCCTGAAATTATAAAACTCCTGGCCTTAATCGCCTTAAATTTGAGTTCCCTCCGCCTTACTTTATTTTATTTCAAATATTCTGTAGAAATCATTAAAGGGGTCAGTCAGGTTACCGGTAAAAAAGATTGGCGACTGGAATGAGCTTAACCATTAGACAGACGAAATAAAATAACGTTTTTTAACCTATAAATAAACAAATTAAAATTTGAAAATTCCTGACCCTAATCGCCTAATATTTAAATGAACTCCGCGATTTTTTTTTATTTTATCTATAAAATTCCGCAAAAACCTTTACACATTTGCCAGGTTTAAGTTAAAGGGAAGGTGGCCAGTTGAAATGAGCTTAGCCGTTTGACAAGAGAAATAAAATAGCATGCCTTTTAACCAATCTTTTAACCAATAGAAGGCTGAAATTATAAAACTCCTGGCCTTAATCGCCTTAAATTTAAGTTTCCTCCGCCGATACTTTATTTTATTTAAAATATTCTGTAAAAATCCTGAAAGGGGTCAGTCAGGTTGCCGGTAAAAGGCGAAAATTGGCAACTGGAATGAGCTTAACCATTAATCAAGTTAAAATAAGAAAATTCCTGACCCTAATCGCCTAGTAATTAAGTGAACTCCGCGTTTTTTTTATTTTATTTATAAAATTCTGCAAAAAGCACTAAACATCTAGCAGGTTTAAGGGAAAGAAAAGGTAGCCGATTGAAATGAGCTTCGTCGTTTGACAAGACAAATAAAATTGCATGTCTTTTAACCAGTCTTTTAACCAATAGGAGGCTCCTGGTCCTAATGGCCTTAAATTTTAGTTCGGTCAGTTTATTGTATTTACAATATTCTGTAAAAATCATTAAAGGGGTCAGTCAGGTTACCGGTAAAAAAAGATTGGCGACTGGAATGAGCTTAACCATTAGACAGACGAAATAAAGTAACACTTTTTTAACCAATAAATAATCAATATAAAATTATAAATTCCTGACCCTAATCGCCTAGTTTTCACTGCACTCAGCGATTGTTTTATTTCATTCATACCAAACTAAAATAATACTAAAATACTGTAAAAATTATTAAACGTCAGTGAGGACAAAGGTAAAAGATGGTTGACGAGTGGAATGAGCTTAGCCGTTTCACAAGAGAAATAAAATAAATCGATTTTTACTTAATAAGTAAACGTGATTCAAATTAGAAAATTCCTGGTCCTAATCGCCTTATATTAAATTGCACTCTGTAATTTTTTTTATTTTAGTTTTTATTTAGTTGCATTATAAATTTCTGTAAAAATCACGATTAACGACTGACACTGAAAGGTCTGTCAGGTTACAGGTAAGACCAGGTTGTTAGGCCGCAGTCACATACAGCGGGATAGAACGGAGCGAAACGGAGCAGAAATGTCAATAACGTCATTACACATGTCAATTCGTTCTGCGTTTTTTTGATCCCGTCACATAGCCATCAAAAATTCAAATATCTGTAGAGGGAACGCAGTTTTGAATTTGAAGCTCGGGAATCCGGGTAAGAGTTTTAGTAAAATTTGTAAAGCGAAAAAAGTGTTATAGAGTTTGCCTTGGTAACGTTTTCTGCTACCATCGTTCCGCGAAAGTCGAAGTTAACCGAACATTTTGCCGACCGACCTTGAAAATAGCGGAATTCTAATAGCTTTTATCTGATTGGTTTAAATTCAACTGCCAAATTACGCTCTGTTCCGCTTTTAACCAAATTCTGCTGTATGTAACGTGGCCCTTAACTGTTTGATAAGACAAATAAAATAACAGGTTTTCTTAACCAATAAAAGAAGATTACTGAAATTAAAAATCTCCTGACCCTATCACCTTATATTTAACTGCACTCCGCAATTTTTTAATTTATTTATAAAATTGCGTGAAATTTACTAAGTCTGTGAGGTTAACGATAAGAGAAAGTTGCCAGGTGTATAAGTTTTTTAACTAATAAATAAAGGAGATTGAAATTAAAAACACTCTTGTGTTGAATAGTCTTATTTAATTGTACTCCGCGTTTTTTTTATTTTATTTATAAAATTCTGAAAAAACCACTAAACATCTAACAGGTTTAAGTTAAAGGGAAGGTTGCCGATTGGAGTGAGCTTAGTCGTTTGACAAGAGAAATAAAATAGTCTTTTAACCAATAGGAGGCTGAAATTAGAAAACTCCTGGCCCTGATCGCCTTAAATTTAAGTTCGCTCCGCTATATTTTATTTTATTTAAAATATTTTGTAAAAATCATTAAAGGGGTCAGGCAGGTTGCCGGTAAAAGAAGATTAACCAATAAATAATCAAATGAAAAATCCTAACTCTTATCACCTAGCATTTAAATATTCTCCGCATTTTTTTTTTAATTTATTTGTAAAATTCTGCAAAACCCAATAAACACCTAGCAGGTTTAAGGTGAAGGGAAGGTTGCCGTTGAAATGAGCTTAGTCGTTTGACAAGAGAAATAAAATAGCATGCCTTTTAAGCAGTCTTTTAACCAATAGGAGGCTGAAACTATAAAACTCCTGGCCTTAATCGCCTTAAATTTAAGTTCCCTCCGCCTTACTTTATTTTATTTCAAATATAAAGTTAATTATCAAATAAATAATTAAGTTAAAATTAAAAAATTCTTGACCTTAATCGCCTAAATTTAAATAAACACCGCGTCTTTTTTAATTTTGTTTATAAAATTCTGCAAAAACCACTACACATCTGCCAGGTTTAAGATAGAGGGAAGGTTGCCGATTGAAATGAACTTAGTCCTTTGACAAGACAAATAAAATAGCATATCTTTTAACCAGTCTTTTAACCAATAGGCGGCTAAAATTAGAAAACTCCTGGCTTTAATCGCCTTAAATTTAAGTCCGCTCCGCGAAATTTTATTTTACTTCAAATATTCTGTAAAAATCATTAAAGCGGTTAGTCAGGTGGCCGGTAAGAGAAGATTGGCGATTGGAATGAGCTTAACCATTAGAGAGACAAAATAAAATAACATGTTTTTTAACCAATAAATAATCAAGTTAAAATTGGAAAATTCCTAACCCTAATCGCCTAGTATTTCACCGCAATCCGCAATTTTTTTATTTCATATATTTATTTCTATCAAAATTATTAAAGGTAAATCAAATTAAAAGTATAACAAGGTTTCCTTGTTATACTTTTAATCTTTCATTAAACTTATTAAATAAAACTTTTAATCAATAAAGTTGAAATTAAGTTAGCTCTTTGACAAGCGAAATAAAATAACATGTTTCTTAACCAATAATTAATTTAGGTTTCCTAATCGGCATATATTTAACAGTCCGCGATTTCTTTATAATATTTTGTAAAAATTATTAAAGGTCAGTCAGGATAAAGATAAAAAATGGTTGCCGAGTGGAATGAGCTTAGCCGTTTGACAAGAGAAATAAAATAAATCGATTTTTAATTAATAAGTAACTGTGATTTAGCTTAAAAAATTCCGGGCCCTAATCGCATTATATTAAATTGCACTTCGTAATTTTTTTTATATAATTTATAAATGTCTGTAAAAGTCACGATTGACGACTGACAGTGGAATTTCAGTTTTGGTTAAAGACAACACAAGGTTGTTGGCTGGTTGACAAGAGAAATAAGATTTTTAGAAAAAAAAAAGTTTTTTTTCAAGCGGACTAAAAGTACGTCATTTGTTTTTTCCATACGCACACCTAAAGTGGGCTTTCTAATCCTGAGACCAAAAAAGTAGCAAAAAAGTCCTAGGCAGTAAAAGTAAAGTCAAAAGTCACCGCTAGTGTCATGGTGGCGCATATATAAACGATTTTCATTCACCAAAATTATTTTAATAATAGATGACACCAGATAAACCGATCTGAGTGTATTGCCATCTTTACATTCTTGTTGAAAAAACAAAGGACAGAAATACTCTCAGAGCACTCAAGAGCACCATCCGAAACCGTTATTAGTCGAAATTGCATAGGTTCTCGAATTCTGAATTCGTCTGTTAAATGTCATGCGCGTCATCATATTTATCTGTCAATGTGACATTTATTAATTTAGTATTGAAAATAATGCTACAAATTCTTAGTTTACCATAATCATTGGTTATTATTTAATACATTAAAACCATTGAACATTGAAAACCACCATTCTAACATATTCTATGTATTTTACAAATAATATACACAATTGGGTAAGTACCTAGACCCGCTTAAAGAGGATGAGAGAAAATTGCAAAACTGAACCACTTTTAAATAGATTTCTTATTTATTGCATGCTTGAAAAAAAAATATTATATGTTACTCGGAGTAAAAGGTTTTTTTGTGCTTCGCCCAGTTGCAGGCCTCAGCTTCGCTTCGGCCGTCAATCTCTGGGCTCAGCACGAAAAGACCCACTTTTACTCCTAGTGACATAATCTACTATTTTTCACCAATAAAAGGTTATTAAAAGTAGAAAACTCCTGACCCTAATCACCTTATTTAACTCCACTCCGCATTTTTTCATTTTATTTATAAAATTGCGTAAAATTTACTAACCCTGTCAGGTTAAAGAGAAGGTTGCCGAGTGAAGTTAGGTTAGCTGTTTGACGAGCCAAATAAAATAACAAGTTTTTTTAACTAATAAATAAAGGAGGACATTAAAAACCCTCTTGTCTTGAATAGTCTTTAATTTAACTGTACTCTGCGTTTTCTTTTATTTTATTTATGAAATTCTGTAAAAACCACTAAACATCTGCTAGGTTTAAGGGTGAAATGAGCTTAGTCGTTTGACAAGAGAAACAAAACAGCATGTCTTTTAACCGGTAAATATAGGAGGCTGAAATTAGAAAACTCCTGGCCCTAATTGCCTTATATTTAACTGCACTCCGCGATTTTTTTATTTTATTTAAAAATTTCTATAGCAACCACTAAAGTTCAGTCAAGTTTAAGATAAAAGATGGTTTCTGTGTTGAATGAACTTAAACCTATGGCAAGCGAAATTAAATAACTCGTGTATTAGCAAATGCATAAAAGTTGCAATTAAAAAATTCCTGCCCCTAATCGCTTTAAATATCACTACATTCAAGGCGATTTTTTGTACTTAAGAGTATTCGGTTGGTGTCTACTGCTAAAGACCTTCTATTTCTAAGACGAAATTCGTTTGTCTATCTCTTTCATCTTCAAGAACTCCGATGTCTCATGTTTGTCATTGTTACTGTGCCACTCAACAATGACATGAGAAGAGAGGGTAGAATTTTGGATACATGGAGTTTGATCTTTAACCTATGGCCACGTAGGTATTGCGATTTCAAATCATTTGACGTAAGATTTCAAGTAACATTACTTCCTGAAGATTTCATGGCCTTTTTTGTGTGACCGACTGCTAAAAAGGGGGGCCAAAAGTGTAAAGCACGAGAGCTTCGCCATAATATAATATACTAGCTCGCTGGCTTATTGGGATTCTTTGTTGAAGTAGGTGGTGTTCATTTAAAAACGTCATCTAACTGATTAATTCAATTATTGTTTCGATAAATCCCCCTTTAAAGGGCGTTAGAATCTTAGCTCGAGCAATTCGTCACGTCAACTTGTTCTGACATGCAGGCCCTTAGATGATTAATACTCGAGCCATGATAGAGAATTTGTGTTGATTATGCGGAGAATGTCCGATATTAATTGATATTAAGGATCTCTTAACCTTTAGGCGTAGAGATTTGGACGAATGTTATTTGGAAAATCTGGGTTGTATTTGTATTATAATTATCAGTAAAGAGCTCTATTTTGATTTCTCTTTAACAAAATCTGGCATTCACCAGCCGATGTTTTGACTGAAATTGGAGTGATTGATGCCTCGTTGTGGTGGTTGCTTTTTTAGTTAGTGGCGTCCCTCAAACTCCTATTGCAACAAAATTACTTCGTTGAGCATTTTGTTGCCTTTCCAAGTAATTTATAAACACCAGCATTAATTGTAGGATTGTTGTAGCAGGGTATATTCATCATTAAATACTTCCCACACTATGCACTATCATTAGTAAATAATAATTTATCACCCAGAAAGCATTCACTATCGAACTTGATTTTCCAGGCTGACCTTAATATTCTGACACATAAACGATAATAACGTAATGCCATTAGCTTATAATTGGATAAATAACACATGAACCCATCAGGTGAGGTGAAAAGCCGAAAGTAATACTGCCGGAAATGCGTTGCAGGATATTGCAATTTAATTTCCGAATTACCTGAAAGTTTAATCTGGATAATGGGCAAAATAATTGTTGGGTTTTGGTTACTTGGTTTTATTTACCTGTCGACAACATGTATACCCCTAAATTGGTACCTAACCCAAGAAAACTTATCCTGCTACCAGTTACGTGAGAAGCCAATTATGACACGATGTAATCAACAAAAATTAATTTTTAATAAAGTACTTACAGCCTGGAAGTCGGGGCCTCAAGGATGCCCATGTAAATGCCATCAATTAAAATTTAAAACTGGGAGGGCCGCTAAAAGGTCACGTGATGGTGCATGAAAAATTCATTCTACAGCGTCCTGCTGCAGCAGAAAAGGGGTGTCATTTTTCATTTCGGAACGAGACAGTTCGTTTAGCGTGTAGCTGCTGTATGCAGGAAATATAAAGGGACAACTGGAAATTATTTTACTCAAGAGTACATCCGACTTTTTAGCAAAGAATGACCGTTGAAATTCCGGGGAATACGTTTGCATAGTTAAGTGAATTTTCGTGTTTAGCTTTGTCGATTAGTGGAGAAACTTTTTTTATTGTTGAGCCCAAACCAAAAAGTTGCTAACTCCTTGTAATGAAATTCTTTCTAGAGTTTTCCGCGTTATTGAGCCATCTGAGCCGACCGTCGAGAAAACGCATACGTGCACCCCATATTGGGTTTACCTCGACATTTTTATTAAATAATTCAGAAAAGAATGAAAGGAATGGAGTGAAGTAACGTCAATATCTTCTTCAGGCCATTAAAATGTCGACCATTGCTCTTAGGAAATCCGTTAGAGTGTTTGAAATGCATCTAAAGAAAAGCCGATTATTGAAGAAAAACTGTAACAAGAATAAAATGAAAGAAAAAGGGTGATAAAATTGGCCATTGAGAGAGTTGACGTTAGAAAAGGAAACTATTGTTAGCAATCCGAATAGTGGCATCAGAAAGGAAGGATTCCCCGTCAAATTGACATTCAGTAAGAAGAACTATCACAAGTGGTCAAGGAATTGCCCGAAGACAATCAACCAACCACTATTATAGGCCAACGTGAAGATTTGATCAACCAATAGAAAATAAGGAACTACATCATATTCTGACAGGAAAAAAATCTGAAAAGTAAAAATCCGCCAAACCAAGAGAAATAATCTAAACTTAATAACATAAATATCTAAGATGTCGTAGTTAGTAGAAATAGAGGAGAAGAATTTCGTAGTAGTATGAGGTAAAGAGAAACAGCAACTAAAAACATTGGAGGCAGGAGTAATAATATTCAACTGAGAGATCCGCATACAGAATGCAGGATTTCCTTGTTCTAGTAACACAGAAAACTATTGATATTGATTAAGAGGGTGCCAAGAAGATAATGCAGAAGAGACGTACTAATAAAAAGAGGCCTGACATATGAATTGGTGTCTACGATTTGCTTGTAAAGTCTGCCACTGGAATTTTATGAAGAGATTGAATGCGTTCCCACGAAGGGCCTATAATTGTATTATAATAATTGGTCATCAGTTTCATTGACATAAAACTTTCTGCTGTCAAACAAAAAAAAAATTAAAAACATTCGGAAAATTGAAAATTTTGAGGCTTGAGGAACAAATAAAAAAAAAACATTTTTTCTGCCACTGGAGTTTTGTGGAAAAACCGAATGCGCCTCTACGAAGGGTTTGTGCTATAATTGGCCATCAGTCCCATTGATATAAAGCTTCTCGTTCTCAAATTAAAAAATGTTGAAAGTCATTTACGGGAAAATTGAAAACTTTGAGGTTTGACTAAAAAATGTAAAAAACTTTTTTTCTACCACTGAATTTTTGCAATAGGATTGAATGCGTTCTCACAAAGGGCTTAAAACTCTGTTATAATTTTGCATCAGCTCATTGACAGATAAGTTTTTAGTTCCTATTAAAAAAAATAAAATTTACAACAGGGAAACTTTTCAAATTTTTTCCCTTGAGTCTTGGCTAACAATTTAAAAAACAACATTTTTGCTGCCACTGAAATTTTTTAGTGGGACCGAATAGGTTTCTATGAATTCTTATAGCTGTGCTATAATTGGCCATAAATCCTATTGACATAAAACTTTTCGTTCTCAAATTACATTTTTTTTTTAAATTCAGACTGTGGAAAATTCGGAAATCTTGAGCCTTGGCTAAAAAAACTTTCTGCTGTCAAACTAAAAAGAACTTAAAAACATAATAGAAAAAATGAAAATTTTGAAGCTTGACTAACAAATTTAAACCGGATCAGTAATCGAAGAAAACCTTATATTCCCGCTAGAGTTACCAAGAGATTGATCTAGGGAGTCTGCCTCCAACTTATTATTAGCTTCTAGGGCGCGAAGTGAGTTTCTATTGGCTTCACAGTCGATCACCATGGTAACCGTGGGTCAAGGCCTATTAAACCGTGTCGTATGTAGGGTTCTTCCATAAAATTCATGACTGCCTTAAGCCAACTAGCACAATCCTTTAATATTTCTGTGGTACACGTGACATAGACAAAAAGATATATTATCAAAACAAATTATACGTTTTCCATTTTTTTCATAGTTTGACTCTTTTTTCCATAATTTTTGACCCAAATTTTCAAGGTTCTTAATTTTGAGTTTATAGGTAATAAAATCTGACACAGACGAGTGGAACATAGATGTAGCCAGTTTTTTCATTTTCATGGAAATTATGTTCCTGCTAGAGTTACCAGGACAATGATCTAGTGGATCTAAGAAGGTTAAATAAATGTAAGCCTGTAAATAACCATAAACCTTTAATGCCTAAGCTGAATTTCTATTGGCTTTGCAGTCAATCACCATGGTAACCGTGCTGTCAAGCCCTGTCGAGGATTATTAAACTACCATTTGTGTAGGATTGTCCTATAGAATAATTTTTATCGATACATGTTATACGTTTTGAATTTTCTTCACTTTTTGAGTCTTTTTTCCATAATTGTTGACCTGGAGTCACAAGGTTTTAAATTTCCGTTCCTTTTTCAGATGACCTATAGATAATAAAATATGACAGACGAGTGGAACATGGATGTGGCCAATTTTTCCAACTCCATGGAAATGATATTCTTGCTAAAGTTACCAGGACATTGATCTACTAGGTCTAAGAAGGTTAAATACATGTAAGCCTTCAACTCACTATTAGCCTTTGAGGCGCGAAGTGAGTTTCTATTGGCTACACAGTCGATCACCATGGTAACCGTGCTGTCAAGCCCTGCCAAAGCTTATTAAACCGTCTTGTTTGCAGGATTGTCCTATAGAATTCATAAAGTCAACGAGCAAACTCCGGTAATATTAAATAATTCCCTGGTACTCTGAAATAGATTACTATTTGACGAAAAATGACTATAACCAGACAAATGGCATAGAAATGATCAATAAAATATATAAAAAGTATTACAGAAAAATCATATTGACGAAAGCTTAAGGCCCTACAGAATAATGTCATGGTAAAATAAAAAAAAACAAAATTTTATTTAAACAGGTTATACGCTTTCAATCTTTTCATTTTTTTTTATTCTATTTTTCCATATCTTTTTACCTAAATGTTCAAAGTTTTTAATTTTCTGTTCCGTTTTCAGTTTTTAGATAATAAATATATGACAGATCATGGAAACATAAATGTTGCCAGTTTTTTCATTCCAATGAAAATTATATTTGTGCTAAAGTTACTAGGACCGTCTAGCAGGTCTAAGAGGGTTAAGTAAATGTAAGTCTGTAACTTACCTTTGAGGCGCGAAGTGAGTTTCTATTGGTTACACATTCGATCATCATGGTAACCGTGATGTCAAGCCTTGTCAAGGCTTATTAAACCGCAACGTTTCTAGGCTTGTTCTATAGAATCATGAGTACCTTAAATCACCAAGCAAAATCCATTAATATTAACTAATTCTGTGGTACTTTAACACACATATTGACTTGACAAAACTTTCTATAACCACACAAATGGCAGGGAAATCAATTTAAAATGGAAAAAGTATTAGAAAAAAAGAAAACCATAATAAAAAGAACCTATGGCCAACAATCAACAAACCAACAGGTTTTCCATTTTTTCACTTTTTTCCATAGTTTTGTCCTAAATTTTCAATATTTTTAAGTTACAGTTCCTTTCTCAGTTTATAGATAATAAAATAGGACAGATGAATGGAACCTGGATGTTGCCAGTTTTTTCATTTCCATGGAAATTTTATCACTATTAAAGTTACCAGGACATTGATGTAGTGGGTCTAAGAATGTTAAATAAATGTAACTACTAGAGGGTCTAACAAGGTAAATATATGTAAGCCTGCAACTCACTATTAGCCTTTGAGGCTCGAAATCTGTTTTTATTGGCTACACAGTCGATCACCATGGTAACCGTGCTGTCAAGTTCTGTCAAGGCTTATTAAACCGCCATGTTTCTAGGGTTGTTCTATAGAATCATGAGTACCTTAAACCAAGAAGCAAAGTCCATTAATATTAACTAGTTCCGTGGTACTTTAACACTGATTGACTTGACAAAAATTTTTATAACCACAAAATGGCAGGAAAATTAATATAAAATGTTAAAGTATTAAAAAAAAGAAAATCATAATAAAAAGAGCCCTTGGCCAACAGATTAATTTTATCAAAACAGGTTTTCCATTTTTTCCACTTTTTTTCCATAACTTTTGACCTAAGTTTTCAAGATTTTTTAATTCCAATTCCTTTTCTAGTTTACAGATAATAAAATAAGACAGGTGAATGGATCCTGGATGTTACCAGTTTTTTTCATTTCCATGGAAATTTTATTCCTGCTAAGTTACCATACTATTGATATAAAGGGTCTAAGAAGCTTAATAAATGTAAGCCTGCAACTCACTAATAGCCTTTGGGGCTCGAAGTGAGTTTCTATTGGCTACACAGTCGATCGCCATGGTAACCGTGCTGTCAAGCTCTGTCAAGGCTTATTAAACCGCCACGTTTCTACGGTTGTTTTATAGAATTCATGACTACCTTGAACATGAAACCCAACATGAAATAATTTCGTAGTACTCTGACATAGATTGGCTTGGAAAAGAAACTTATAATCACACAAATGACAGAGAAATCAGAAATAAAAATAGAAAAATAGCTATATGAAAGAGAGCACAAGACCCAATAGACTAATCTCATGGCAACTTACCAAAAAGATAATTTTATCCAAATGGATTATACGTATTCCTTTTTTCACTTTTTGACTCTTCTTTTTCATATTTCTTGCCCTAAATTTTCAAGGTTTTTTAATTTTCAGTTACTTTTTCAATTTGTAGATAATAAAATATGACAGACGAGGTTAACATGGATGTGGCCAGTTTTTCATTTCCATGGAATGCATATTCCAGCTAAAGTTACCAGGACATAGTGAATCTAAGGATAAATAAATGTAAGCCTGCAAATAACTATAAACCTTTGAGGTTAGAACCAAATTTCTATTGGTTGCGCAATCGGTCACAATGGTAACCCTGCTGTCAAGTTTTGTCAAGGTTTATTAAACTGCGAAGATTGTAGGGTTGTCCTATAGAATTCAAGACTACCTTAAGCCAAAGAGTAAAATCCAATAGTATAATGTATAACTCATTCACTTAATTTTGCCATTTCATTACCTTTAAAATCTTCATTTTGTATTTTGTTATACCTATCTCGACTGTGCTGTTCTTTGCAACATTCGATGATACAGTAAAGGTGAGTGGCGAGTAGCAGTACAGAAACGTTCTGACGAAGACGGCCAACCTACGGAGCAATTGAGAAGAAAAGAGATAACCGAAAAATGATTGAAAAAGAACAATTATTGACTCTTGACTCTTTTTTTAAGGGAGTTATTTTAAACATATAGGGTGGCTTGAAAAAGGGTTTCGCTTAGTGAAAAAGAGATTGTTGTCCTATATCTATGCTCTTCTATACGAATTTGTATGCTACAGAATTTTATTATTACTGAGAACTATTCCATGAATATATAATTTCATCGAATTCTCCGTTGCCATGTTTTCCCCTCTAGAGAGTAATAAAACCCGAAAACAAATGTTTGACTGATAAAAACACTTAAATCGTGCCGGCCCTAAATTCGGTAGCGTTCGCGCCTCAGCTCAATCCCGATAATGGATTAGCTATTGGCTTCGCAGCTCAGCTCATTTAAATAATCCGACTCTTTCTCAAAATATCGTATTTCAAAAACTTATTTGGCCTCCATCCAACCGGTTCAAAGGCACGTCTTCTGATGTATGCGGCGTAATCCTGCACACCGGACGATAATGAAAGCAAAAACTCCCCGCGTTGAATCCCTCATTTTCTACCTTTTTTTTTAGCTTCAATGCAACTATTATGGCATTAGAAGAGAAAATTGACAAAACCCTCATTAAACCTAAATTTAAACTTACAGCGTTTTCGGGTGACGGCCCTAGAGCGCTCCGAAAGTATTCCCATGCTTTGTTTTCTTAATAAGAATATAAGGATGGGAATACTCTCGGAGAGGTTTAGAGCAGCCACGCGAAACCGCTTAAAAATCCTTCGACGTAAAATTTTCCACTAACATTGACGAAAAGACTAATTGAATTTCAGCCACTTGTTGGCTTTTTAGACATTTTGGTGTCATCGATTCTCGTGATTTCTCATTCATACCTACGCGTGGATTTTATATATTTAACACAAACAATTATGTCACCACATGTGACAGTAAAGTAGGTAAATAAAATCTACAAATAATGTTCAAAGTGAAGAAATTAGTGGTCCGGTAATGAATACACTTTTTGTCATGAAAATATTCATGCTCAGACCACTGTTCTTGGATAGCTAATAAGTTAAGAAGGCGGCCGCTAGATGGCGCGGTATGGCACGCGTTTACCGCAGTGGTGGCAAATACCAAATCTCACGGACAAATACTATTTTTATTAAGGAAACAATTT